>OX415237.1:6250000-7500000 GCA_948330725.1 Sherardia arvensis | reverse complement strand
GTTCTCGTCAAACAGAGCATGGCAAGTCATGTATATACGCCCTATAGCCAGATCCACACATCGAAAACCTTTGTAGTGCGCACTGTAACCCAAAAAGACACAAGGCAGACTACGAGGAGTTAGTTTGTGGTCTGCTGTAGGACAGACATATGGAAAGACTCTACAACCAAAAGGGTGAAAATTGGAGTAGTCAGGAGAACGTCCGAAAAGTACCTCAAAAGGAGACTTGTTGTCAATAACCGGGGTTGGCAGCCTGTTGATGGTGAAGACAGTAGTACTAAATGCATCATCCCAATGAGAAAGTGGCATGTGTGAGTGAAACAACATGGAGAGGCCCATCTCCGTGATGTGTCTATGCTTCCGTTCCGCTCGTCCATTCTGCTCAGGTGTATATGGACACGAAACTTGATGATGAATTCCACGAGTTCCAAAGTGTGACTACAACCTGTTGTTGATGAATTCAGTTCCACCATCACTTTTAAACACTTTGATGCGAGATGAGAATTGATTCTCTACAAGTGCCTCAAATTGGAAGTAGACGTCAACAAAATCAGACTTACGGCACAAAGGGTAAAACCAAGAAAACCACGAGTAATCATCCACAAATAAAGCATAATAAGCATAACCGTTCCCAGATATAACCGGAGAAGGTCCCCACAAATCACAATGTATCAAATTAAGAACGTGATCAACACGTCTAGAGTTCTCAATAAAAGAAAGCTTATGTCCCTTAGCCATTGCACACGGTTCACACAACCCAGATTTAGGAAGTAAAGAAGTAAGAGATAAACAACCAGTTCTGTTTAATAAAGAAATAGTACTAGAGGACACATGTCCTAAACGAACATGCCAAGTCTCAAAAGAAGCTCGATTTTTATTTGTCTTCACACTTGCAATAAAAGCTGCCACACCACTGTCCAACACATACAACCCATCCTTACTGTGCCCCCTACCCAGGATTGCCTTGTTGAGCTTGTGCTGAGTAACAAAAGACTGATCATCAAACGCAGTAACAGCACAAAAATCCTTAGTCAACTTGTTGACCGATAAGAGATTTTTCGTGATAGCAGGCACAAGTAAAACATCAGACAAGTGTAAAGTAGGGCTAATCCTAGCATCACCAATACCAGCTATAGGAATAGAAGCCCCATTCCCAACAGAGACGAGAGTATTACCATTATAAGGAGTCACACTTGACAAATTGGATGTTGTAGAGCTCATGTGATTAGTGCTGACTGAATCAACATACCAAGGACGTGGATCCGAAGAAACCTGCAGTGCTGGGTGGGTCGGAGGAGCCTGTTGGTACTGCGGAGCATACTGCTGGTATTGCGGAGTCTCCTGGTACTGCGGAGCCGGCTGGTACTTCTGGTACTGAGGAGGAGCATACTGCTGAGACTGCTGGGAAGCATACGGCTGATATAGTTGAGCCACATTAACCTGAGGAGAGTGCGGAAATTGGCTTGGATGAGCAGTAATGGATGGTTGACCATATGGCTGAGTTGGAGCAGTTACAGAACGCAGAGCAGCTGAAGGACACTGTCGCGAAAAATGCCCAAAACCTTCACATGTATAGCACTGGACAATAGGACCGGATCTGGACACACCACCACCACCACCGGAAGACTGCCAGGAGGGCCTACCGCCGCCGGAGCGGCCGTTTCTCCTCCTGGCTACCAGGCTCCCTCTTGGCTGCTGAGCGGTGCCTTCTGATTGCTGGGTGTTGGCCACGAATGCCACCGGTCCAGATCTGGTTTGTCCCTGCAACGATTGATTCACCACAAAAGACTCGAAACGCCTAGTCTCATCAACAATAGATAAATATGAAGGTAAAGGGTCCCTAAAAGATACAAGACCACTAAACTGTTGAAACTAAGGATCTAGAGCGTTGAGAAACCACATTAACTTATCCCGTTCAATAGCGGGATTACTCAAAACAGCTAATTGATCAAAAATATTTTAAAAACTAAGATGCAAATCTTGAACAGTACCAGTTTGACGAAGCATACCAGCCTGCTGAGGTTGAAGGCGACTGTAACTGTGTTGTGCTGGTACGTGCTGGCGAAGGTATCCCACATGTCCTTCGTAGTCAAACACTGGGAGATGACATTTCTGGCATCCGGCGAGAGGGAGGCCAGAAGAACAGCAAAGAGTCTCTGATCCAGAGTCAGCCAGGCAAGGCAAGCAACCTGAGCTTTCTCGTAAGCATCCAGCTCAGTCTTGGCAGCTACGTCAGGTGGGGAAGAGGAAGAAGACGCGTCCACAGGCGGCGGCGGAACAACGGGGCAAGGAGTGGAGCCATCAAGATGGCCAAATAAAACCTGAGCTTTGAGCAGATACGTCACCTGCTGCTTCCATTACAGGTACGTCGAAGCATCCAACTTGGCCGGAAGCAAGTGGATCATGGTGGTGATGTTGAACTTGTCATCACTCAACACCATTGCAATTGCAAATCAGAAAACAAAAAAAATAATAAAATTAAAAAAAAAGTGTTTCGATATTTTCAGAAAATATCTTACAAGTAGCAGATATTTTCACTAAAAGACTCAATCGTGCGTTGTTTTATTTCTTTCGGTCCAAACTTCGCGTTTCGATCAATCCGACGCTTCGCTTGAAAGGGGGTGTGACAATAGAAGACTTGGAGGACTTAGAAGATAATTAATGTAATTCTTGTATATTTGTTTGTATGCCCATAGGGTTTAATTTGTAACAGTTAGGACCCTCTCTATAAGTATAAATACATGTTCAGTATGTCAATACAGATTACGTTAGAAATTAGTCACTACAACAAAAAATGCATAATAGGACACATAAAAGTGTCCTAATACATATGTATAAGGACGCTTTTAGAATTAGGACACTTATTTTAAGTGTCCTAAAAGTGTCCCTTTATCGCTAGTCCCAATAGGTGTATATCTAACGGGTCACATTTTGAAGCGACCCAATAGTAGATATTGAGACACTTTTTTGTGACCTATTAAAACATATTGGTACACTTTTATGTGACCTATTACACAGAACTGAGACACTTTTTAGTGACCTATTATACCATATTGGGAAACTTTTTATTAAATGTCCTAACTCTAGAGTTATTATGAATTCACCCACAAGATTTATTTATTTATAAACTGATCCACTACATTTCATTATTTGCAAAAGTATCCAAAATATTTTATTATTCAAATTTGTCTCAAACGTTTCAATAATTTACAAATCAGCCCACACGTTCACACTAATTTACAATATGCCTACTTACATATTCTCACACCAACATCATCAGCTCAGCTTCCATATTCAAATTCTCAACACAGCCAATAATCTCCACTAGTTTCAATACCACGATTTCAGAGAATCTGGCCAAAATGACAGCTGATTCGGGATCCCCTGTCAAAGATGATGTGTTCGATTCCCAGCTTCCATGGATTCTGGATATTGCACACACTCAAGGTGTTCAAGGGGCTGCCTTTTTCACCCAGTTTGTGGTAGTTTGCACTACGCACAACCATGTTCATCGAGGAACAATCAGGATTCCCTTGGAGACCGCTTAAGCTATATCTCTTCCTTCTCTGCCACTCATGGTGGCTACTGATCATCTCATTGATCAGCAGCCTTCCTTCATATGCTTACTATATAAAAACATGGTTGTACATATCAAATGTGAGCTTTGAAAATGGTATTAAACTATTATGATGTGTATGCCATATGAAAAAAGACAAGAAATGCTGGCTCAAGAGTATAACAAAATAGCACACAATTTACTGAACTCTGCCTTAAATATTTGCAGTATGTTAAATCAGTTGGCCAGAGATTAAATTTCTAGGAAATCAAGGTTCTGTAACACAGTGACATAAGTCTGATGTGAGAAGAGCTCCACTTACATTTGAAAGAATCTGGGTTTCTCATCTCCTCAGGAAGATAGCTGTGATAGTTCAAGAGTAAGGCATTATGCATATTGATAGACACAATTGCTGATCATTCCCATATAACTTTACAAATAGAGAGGAAACTTAATCACAGGGGACCAATTTTTTGGAAAAGATCACAGATTAAAAACCCTTGCAAAAATTTCACGAAAAAAATAAAAAATAAAAAAAACAAAATAACAAAAACCCTTGCAAAAATAGTTCAAGAATGATGAAAGTTTGAAATTATAAACTCCATGCAAAATAAATCAAATAGCTTCTGCTGAGACAAGTCCAACAAAGAACATTTTGACAAGCCAGGGAAGAAACCAAATACTATAATAAACAGAAAGTGCATCCAAACTTATCAGAACGTAACACATACGATGATTGAGTAAATTCCAAAAGTATGCATATTAGTCATTGCATCTATAAATATGATATGGTTGATAAAACAAAATAAGCTATAGAGATTATAAAAAATTAAATACGGGGTATACGGAGCATAGAGCGAAATCGATCTTACGGGTACACCATCTTTTGCACAGTTGGATCTTCCAACATGTTCTCCAGATCTTCCACAGACATTGGAGGACTTGCATTTACTGTACAGAAAAAAGATCTCCTTAAGTTCTTTGTTGGGAGAAATAAACTAAGATCAGTGAGTTACGAGTATGAGTAAATCCGCATAAAACACCAGAACAATGAGAATTTCAATACTTAACTGTCATCAAATTGACGACTCAAATAATACTTGAGATCCAGTCAACAGTAAATTACATAAGAGCAGCAAAAACAATGATTCGAGGTACAGAAAACACAAAAAATGAAACAATCACTACTACAGAAATGACCCTTTACTTCTACTCCCGGGGACAATAAACTTGGCTAAGGTGGCGTAGTGAAAAGAGGAGTAGTTGAAAGTATTTCTTTTACTTCGGCGAAGTGAAAATATTTTTAACCGATAGCGGTATGCTTTCGGCTTGGATTTTAGTTATTAGAAGTTTGAACCAAAATCATGTCGATCTCGATTCGGTCACTGCTGCAAGAATTCAAAACGAACATTGATCAAACCGATCTCGGCACCTAGATTTCAAGTCGATGTCGGAATGAAGAATAGTATACCGTCGTCAGCTTGGTCAATACTGTTTTCTCTTTGATAGATAGTCTTTGCATTCGGTTTGCTCTCGGGTACATTTTGGCGAACATGTATCGCCTTGTACATTTTGCATCTCTGATCACATCGACATCGGTTTGTGAAATTGGGTGTTATTTTCGATCAGTTATCGTCTTGCAAATTTACCATCTCTAACCACACCGATATCAGTTCGTGAAATTTGATGATATAATCGTTCGGTTATCGGCTTGCAAATTTAGCATGTCTCACCATACCGATATTAGTTTGCAAATTTAGCATGTCTCACCATACCGATATCAGTTTGCAAATTTAGCATGTCTCACCATACCGATATCAGTTCGTGAAATTTGATGATATTTTCGTCCAGTTATCGACCTGCGAGTTGCGCATCTTTGACCAAAGCGACATCGGTTAAAAAATATTTCATATTATTTGAGAACCGAGACCTTTATTCTTAGTAAATTCCCAAACCCAAACCATATAGAAATCAAACTGGAGTCACTACTACAAAGGGGTAGATGCAAGACACATATTTAAGGCGTTTAAGCCTGGCGTGTTTTTTTACGCCTTGATGGTATGTAGCGAGTTCGCTACCTCTTCAAGCTAGCAAAAAAAAATTACATTTAAGACGGAAAGAGGCAGTTAAAGGCGGAAATGGGTTTTGACGTTAAAAAATGCTTGACCAAGGCGGAAAAAATGTATCCGCCTTAAATTGAATTGGTTGTTGCGATCTCGTAACCTTTGTAGTAATATAAACGTGTCTGTAGCGATTTCGTAGGTTATCTCGTTAGTTGTAGGTTTGAGCATTGCGATCTCGTAAGCTTTGCTAAACCCTAATTTTAGTAGGCGAGGATGTGGGAGATGTCGTAACTAGGACGGTAGTTTATTGCGTTTGATGTTACGGTATCGCTTCTGTGCACGTCAAAGTTGTCATTGTTCAATGTACAGTGCATGTGAGGGTGATTGAAATGTTACGAGTTCGCAGGCTATCCAAAGGTGTTAGCGACGTTTTAGCGATATCGCAACAGCGTCTGTATGGGTCACAGATTTTAGCTGAACTGGCCGTTCTAACTCCAAAAACAAAAACTTTAAAAGGGTCTAAACAGGTGGGTATTGAAGGGTGATCAATTGTAGTGTTCTCGGAGGTCTCATTGTTCCCGTGTTGGTTCTCAATTGTAGTGTTCTCTGTTGACTGAATACGGCTTGTTGTGAGACCGTAAGGACCTCGTAAACAGGTGCTAGTTAGTTGCGATGTCGCTTGGTGTTCTGTTCATAATAAATCATCATGAAACGTGACAGTGACGATATCCCTATGCCCACGCACTATACAAAAAGTGAATGATTTTGCTGCTACGATATGGGCTCTTAGGATGAATAAATAAAATGTAAGGGACAATATATCAAAAAAAGAAAAAAATTATTGTAAATGTGCCAAAATGGAAAACACAACTTCATTACAATCGAAACAAATTGGTGATGCAAAAATACATAGTAAAGAACAAACAACTAATACTAGTAGATGATTCGTACACCGAGTACATGAAGCAGTTCCTGATCGCAAGTGCATGCATCACAGGTGATGTCCGCCGGATCAAGGGGCAGCCAGGGATCGTACCTCACAAACTCATTGAGGCCAGCATGCGGAATGCAGCAGATTGGCCTAGGCCTAACTGCTGCTTCTGAGAAGTACCTGAGGTAGTGTGTCCAACCCCAAGCGTATCTCAGACCTCTTCTGACGCGTTGCCTAGCTAGACGGAGGCCCTGTTTGTCGGTTCTCTTCATGGTTGTGATGACATTCATGCCTCTTTGAATGTCACCTTCGCAGATTGCAAAAACAGCCAACACATAGGTCGACGGTGTGTGACCTACTGCAGAAGCTTCGGTGAGCCACTGTCGAGCCCACTCGGTCGCTCTTCCGCTCACGTAGCGACGAAGAACCCAGTCGAACTCAGCACGAATCAATACCAGATTTATCATGTCATCTGGTAGGGCGCTGAATAGAGACACATCCATTGGAAGCAGAAGGCAAGGAATATGAGAAGGCAGAGGGGAATGTGGGAATGAAGGGTCTAATGAGGTTCTAAATGGAGAAGGGGTTGATATTTAAAGGGTTGAGGTGCTCTATTATTCAAAAATCTGTCAGAGTTCCTAGACAAAAAGCAGTCATTATGGTATTAATGGAAGGAAAATGTAAAGGCATTCTCACCTTTCCATGGACACCCCATGCAAACCCCCAAAATAAATTAATTACTGATGGAATTGCAAAGGTTTTTACTGATGGCATTCACACCTTTTCATTGACCAAGTTGGCATCCCCAACCAAAATAATTACTGATGGAATTTCAAAGGTTTTTCGTGATGGGTCCGTATACTGTAGCGATATCGCTACTCTCCAAGCGCTACAATTGTTTGCCAGGTGTGTCAAGCTTTGTCGTTAAGAAATCGCTAGAGAATCTCAAGCTAGGCTCTGTCTAATGAGTACGACTCGTAGCGAGTTCGCTACAATAAGTTACACAGCTAGCGAAGTCGTAACAAAGATCGCCAACATTTGTCCCACATCGGCTGATTAGAAGGTGATTTTTCAGTTTATATACACTTACATTTCACAAGGGTTCGATAAGTCGCCGACCAGCGCAAACTGAACATGAAACACCAAGGATAAGGCCCAATACTTACATAGGCTAAGGCCCAATACTTACATAGGCTAAGGCCCAATACTTACACAGGCTAAGGCCCAACACTTATACGCCCAATATAGTCCCAAACCCAAAAACCCTTTTTTGATGGGTTCTTACCATGTAGCGAACTCGCTTCATGTCACGGCAATGTTGAGTTTTTTTTTGTCAATCTTTGTTGTTACGATCTCGCTACAGAATCTCTAGCCAGGCTCTGTTGACTGAATACGACATGTTGCGATATCGTTAGGACGTCGTACACAGGCGCTTGTTAGTGTCGATTTCGCTCGGTGTTCTGTTACTAATAAATCATCATGAAACGTGACAGTGACGAAATCGCTTATTAATAAAAATTAATAAACTTACATAAAATGTAAAGGACAAGGTATCACAAAAAAAAACTTATTAAATAATGAAATGTGCCAAAATGGCAAACAAAATGTTATTACACTCATACCAAATTTGGGCAAAAAAGGTAAAAAAACATAATAAAAAATACTAGAACATTTAGCCTAAACGAGGACCGAGGACGTGAACCAATTCCTGATCGCAGGTGCATGCATCACATGAGATGTCCGCTGGATCAAGTCTCTCCCAGGGATCGTACCTCACTCTGCGATTGAGGGCAGCATGTTCCACGCAGCAGATCGGCCTGGGCGTGACTACTCCATCTCTGAGGAACCTGTAGTAGTGCGCCCAACCCCAAGCGTTACCCAAACCGGCTCTGATGACGCGTACTCGAGCATCCCGGAGGCCTTTCTTATCGGTTCTCTTCAGGGTGGTGATGACATTCATGCCTCTCTGAATGTCACCCTCGCAACATATTGCAAATAGGGCCAAGACATAGGTCGAGTCTGTGTGACCTAGTGCAGAAGCGTTGGTGAGCCACTGTTTATGCCATTTTGTCGCTGTTGCCGTCGCGTACGCACGAAGAACCGAGTCGAAGTAAACACGAATCATGATTAGATTTATCATGTCATTTGGGAGGGCTTCGAATATAGACAAATCCATGGGAAGCAAAAGGCAAACAATAGGAGAAGGGAGAAGGGAATGTTGGAATGAAGGAAATTTATAGGTTTCAGGTGCTCTATTTATGAAAAAGATTGTAGAGTTCCTAGTAAACAAATAAAGGCATTTTTACCTTTTCAAGATATCCTCATGCAAACCCCAAAAAAAAGTTAATTCCTTATGGAATTTGAAAGGTTATACTGAATTTTTTTGAATGTTATTTCATCAAATCAAACTAAACTAAATTGAAAGTATTGAATTCGTTTGTGGGTTCGTGGGTTTATGGTTAGGGTTTAACTGTGATAACGTGCACACTAGCGATATCGCTACCATACAGGCTACTTAGCGATATCGCTACAATAAGTTACTTAGCGACTCACTAGTTACATCGGTAGCGAGTTCGCTAGTGAGGCGCCAACTTGGCTCTGTTGACTGAATACGACTTGTTGCGAAATCGCTACTTTTCAGTTACACAGTTAGCGAGTTCGCTAGTGAGTCGCCAACTTGGCTCTGTTGACTGAATACGACACGTAGCGATCTCGCACGTTACATGTAAATAGGAGCGAGTACCAAGCGATGTCGCTAGGAGCACGCACTATACCAAAAGTACTTGATTTTGCTGAACTGAAGTAACAACTCTAAAAATAATTGAACAACATACATTTAAAAATTGTTGAAGTTATTGACCACATTCATGTAACCAAAACGGCATCTTTGGTGACGCGTACACAAGTGATCATAATCCAAAAACTAGTTAATATTCAAAAAAGTAAATGTTTAAACCAAACTAAACTACGAAATCAGAGGCCTGCGACTAACATATCATGCAAGTCATCAACACACATCTTGTCGCTGCCTTCGGCCTTCTCCCTCTTGTTGCTTGTCTTGCTCGTTCTGGCCAGCTGGTTGAGCTTCAGTCTCGATGCAGGTGTTCTCTTCTTTGCCTTGGCCCGGTTCAACATCATCGTCGGGTTCTCCGATCAGCCTCTCTTTCCTAATCATCTCATACCTCGCCGGCTCATCTTCTGCATCAGAGTCGGTGTCAGGATGATCACCATCATCACCATCATCACTATCCGCATCTGCATCCCTTACATGATCAGCAACAAGCTTCCCATCGGATGGCTCCTTCCCGCTGGCTGTCGCCAAATCTTCGCTAGGACCCGCGGTGTCTTTTTGCTTGGGAAATATGGTGCGGAAATCAGGTACCTCCTCCTCATCGCTCAGATCGCATTCCACTACCCCGCTGGAAATCAGTTCGCCGAGCCGTTCGTTGTTAGCACATGCCCTTTTCTCGGCCATTTCAATCTCATTCAATAACTGGCCCATAGACATCACAAGCCTATCACGGGCATCAAAAACAACATCTACACAAACAAATCAAGGTTGATAAGAACCAAACATTAACAAATTAAACAACTAGAACAAACTACAGTTAATAACAAGCTAGATCATACCTGATACTCCCATCCTACCCCTTGCCCTTCTGGCTGCCTCTTCAGCTTCTTTCTTTCTCGCGTACTTCCCATCGGCCTTCAACTCTAACCTCTTGTGCTTGAGCCACTCCTTGTCGTATTTGCCGAGCGGCATGGGACGGCCTCTTGGAAAAATACCAGCTTTCCTGATCAGAACTATAATCAAATTGCCATACGGAAGCGCGGCGTTCTTGTGTCTGGCCATCTTCATCATTTGGGTCAGAATTGTGAAGCCGGGGTTGATTGGAAGCTTCTCCATGATATAGTAGAACACCATGAGACTGCAAACTGTGGGCTCACATGCATGCCCTAGGGACGGGACCACATTACCGCAGATTAGCTCAAAAACTAATCTCTGCTCCTCGGTAAGCCTGTGGATCGGGTAAAACCTAGCTGTAACCGGCCTATCAGAAGTCCTTTTAAACCACTTCTGACCCATCTCAACGGCCTTCAACGGTTGCTTGGGGCTAACAGAAGGAAACCTCTGCTCGTAATGTACCTCGTACGAACAATCCTTTTTGGTAGGCCTCAGCTCGTTACGAGTCAGATAAGGACATTTCAGAACTTCATTGATGCTAAACTTATCGACCGTAAACTTAACACCCCGCACCATTGTAGTTATTTCCTCCACCCCTTCCTCTAAACCTAGGTTCACATAAAATTGGAGAACCTCTTCATGGTAAACGGGCTCAGGCAACATAAGCAATGTATCTAGATGCTGTGCCCTAAAATGGTCTAGCACGTAATCTAGTTGCAGCGAAGGCACCACACTACTATCAAACGCATTATTATTTACAAGTTTCCGAGAGGAACAACGCTCATACCTAGCCTCGGTGGCGGCGTTGAAGAACTCAGGAGTGTCCTTCTCCTCACTGGAACTGCTGGGCCCTTCCCCACCATCGGCGACGGCGGCGGCAGGGACTTCCGGCGGAGGCGGGCCGACTGGAACTTTCGTCGGAGGCGGGGCGACTGGAACCTCTTCCTCGGTCCGACGCCGTTTGTTTCCCGTCACTGGGCCACTTCCCCGTCCACTGTCTGAGCCTCTACCACCCCGTCCTCGCACCGCTCCTCTGGTCTTTGGCCGCATTTTGTCGGAGAAGTTACAAATCGTCGCCGGTGATAATGGCAGAAGGGTTTTCAATTTGGGGCTAATTAATTTTAGCCCGATCCCCTTTTATTTATTTATATTATTAGTACTTGCGATATCGCTAGCTGATACGCTTCTATATGTTGCGAGATCGCTAGTTCACCCACATCTGTATGTTGCGAAGTCGTTAATATCTCGCTTAAGCCTGAGTATCTAGTAGCGAGTCTTAAAAAGCCTCGCCAGGCAAGCGTTCGAGTAGCGAACTCGCTACAGAAGAATCATTCTAATTAGTAGCGAGATCGTAACACAAAAAGCCTTTTTTTTTAATTTGAACTACTAACTAGCGTTATCGCAAGCCCGTCGCCAACAGGTTGTCTGGGTTATGTGGGTTTGTGGGTTTAGGGTTTAGGGTTTAACTGTGGTACCGTGCATACTAGCGATTTCGCTACTACACAAGCTAATTAGATTGTAACTTAAAAATAAAACTTTTTAATTTTTTATTAGCAAAATTTTCACATTCTAACATATATATATTTTATATAGATGCAGTACAATAATCTATTTGTTAAATATACATCATGATATTCACTCAGGTAGAGTACATCTTTGTACATAAGCAGTATGACATAACTCTATGTAAAACATCAATAATTCGGTTTAAATCTTTAAACGCAATATCATATTCTTAAATATGTACATTTTATATCCAAACAGTATAATACTCAATTTGGAAAATATCGAACATCACATTATGTCAAGCAGAGTACATCTTAGTACATCAGCATGCAATGTTATTAAGCGATACTCAGTAGTATGATTAGTGATGACAGTTGGTGAGTGAACGTGTGCATGAAACTTTGTTTAATTCAATAATCGTGCTTGTAATCACATAAATGAGTTGTAATAAACTAATTATCTCTAATGAAATGCACTTGAACTGCGCATATATATATATATATATATATATATATATATATATATATATATATATAGTTCATGTGTGAAGCTCTACTATGCTGTTGTCTCTAAAGGTAAGCGATGGATAGCGTTTTCAAGCGTACACATGATGTGTAGAGTTTCTTATTGTCTTACAATTAAAGACTAAGTTTCTTAAAACTCTTTCAAATTATGTAATTGCAGATTAAGTGACCAAATCCCTATCCCGTTCTGCATGAGCATACGACGTAACAAATGAAAATTATTCTTAAAATAGAATGATTAGTGTCTTATACCATCATTTCGTTTAAATCGTGATTTAAAAATGTATGAGTGCATTAAAAAAACAAAATAAAATCCTAAGTAGGGTTCTAGCGAGCAATTGTAGCGAAGTCGCAACATCCTAGTAACATACTTTATGTCAGCTTTTCAGTTATGATGTCGCTAGAAGGATAAAGTAGAGCATAAAAGGCAATCATATGAGCACGTAATGACTTCGTAAATATCCACGTCAGGAGTAACGAGAGAGTGCCGATTTCGCAACAAGGTAAGCTAGAATAAAGTAAACACGTTATAGAACAGAAAAACACTACACTTTTGGCATCTTATCCTCACTTCTTACGGGTTTCATCTCCAAAAGTCCAAACTTTTGCACATCTTCTCAAATCTCCTCAACTTTCTTCACATCAAATCTCCATTACCCATCCCATACAACTTCTCACATCAATTGTGTCAAAACAAAGTGGAACTAGCCACTAATTGCATGCAAAAGATTGGTAAGTTTTGCAATAAATTCTCAACCACATTTTTAGGGTTTGGTTTTTTCAATTAATGTCAATATTTATTTGTTCTTGTTCAATTTGGTAACATCCTTTGTTATGGGTAGGAGAGGGACAAACAAGGTAGACCATCCCCAACCAAAATAATCAATTCTACCGACACAACTTTGTCATATACCAAAGGTACGATTTTTTTCATTCTTATTTGCTAAAAATTTGATTTTATTGTACATGGTGCCTCCATTTATCATGTTATTACTAAATATCATGTCAGAAGCATGTCCTGAATGAAAATCAAGATTTTCTTTTAAAATTCTCCATAGCTTGCTTAGCCCTAAATTTTAGGATTATGAAATATAATGTTTTTACTACAAAGTACAACTTTGATTTATTAGTATTGTGTTAGTCATTAACAAATTTCAATATACAAAGGAAGCTTAATGGAGAGCCCTTCAAGTTCCGTTAACTCCGACTCAAGTGGGGGGGAAAATGTTGTTGGCGGTTCAAGTGAGGTTAGAAGACAACGAGAAGTGACTCGCGCATCGAAAAAAGCTCAACTCCTCACACATTGTCGCGAATTAGAGATTAGGATCGATAACAAAATACTAACACATGTCAAGTTTAATGACATTGGTGTTGCTATTTCACCCGACGATGATGTCGCGCGATGGTCGAGTTGGTGTGCTAAGACGGGTAGGATACGCACACCATTAGACACAACGGATTGGAGGCTACTAAGCATCGACATCAAAAAGGATATATGGAAGGAATGCAAGGTTAGTGTGGTACTTGTTATGTTTAATTTCAATTGAAAATTGTGAGTGTGACTATTTTTATGATCACATTTGTAGCGCCCCTTTATTATCGAGGCAACATCCTATGATCAAGTGAAGAAGAAGGCTCTTCAAATCGCATCAAAAGCTCATCGAGAACACAAATATATCCTTGCCAAGGATTATATCAAACCGAAGGGCACGAGGTTTAGGGAAGATCCAAGTACGCGTTACAATCACATTGTAACCCTTACTTGGGAGGCATTCAAGAAACGATGGTTAGAAAATGACGCAAAGGTTAGTTTACTTACTACATCTTGCAATAATAGTGTCAAGCGAATTAGCAAAATATTTTTGTTTCGGTTAGTGCTTTATTCCTAAAATAACATAGAATTTTTAAAAGGGTTTGGGGGATAGGAAGCGCAAAGCCAGTGCTGATAATGTTATGCCTTACACCGGGGGTAGGGCGGGGTACTTGGGTGTGGGGAAGAAGACCTCAAAAAAAAACATGAAACCGAGGTGAAAGAGCTTGTGGATGGGGGCATGGACGCGGAAGTGGCGAACAAGCTAGTCATTGCCGAAGACCCTACAACATATAGTAGACAACAATTATTCGTCTTGGGTAGAATTAAAAAAGACGGGACTTTCTCAAGTGATGAGGCAAAAAGGGTGGCTAATCGAGTGGTACGCTTAACCTACTACGCCATACCATGTTCCATTTTAGTATCTACAATCAAACAATCAAACACAACAATTGATTACGATAATAACTTTTCATTTACTATACTATCTTTTTAGGACGAGGTCGAGCGTGAAGTTGAAGAAGGCTTGTTAATCCCTGTCGGTAAACACGAAGTGCTACGTAGGGCACTTGGGAAGGCCGAGCATCCGGGAAGAGCTAAGGGAATTGGTGGTTATGTTACTCAAATAGAGGCGTTTGGTATCAAACGTAGTAGCAAAGACCCTAAACCATCCAAACTCCAAATAGCATTGAACCAAGCCAAAAAATCCGACCAAGAGGTCAACCTTATACAAATTCAGGTGACAGTACAAATCCAATGCTCATTTATTTCCACTATGATTTCATTTCAAATCATTTGTTATACTTCTTCGCTTTCAGCACCGAAAGCAATTGTCAAATTGGGAGTGCGGTTACTATATGATGTTGTACGCAAGCGAGTGTGTAGCTGGCCTTGTTCAAGATAATTTGGAATTACATCGCGTAAGCATTCTTATAACCTACTTATTGTACCTATTACTATCTACGTTGCATTCAATAGCATTAAAAAAACATTTCATATTCTTAGATTATCGAGGAAAATCATGCACCGTACACCAAGAAGGAGTTGGAGGATGGTAGAGATGCATTGGCTAGACACTTGGTCCTTATTAGATCTCGGTACATCTCTAGGCCTCACATTCCCAATAAAAGCTAGTTTCTTTTTTTGTCAAATGGATGCATATATTTACTTTTGAGTTCCATTACTTCCATAAGTTTATAAAATGTGGCTTGATTGTGTTTCATGTTCATGTTTTGTGCTTAGATACCATGCATCTTGCAATTGACAGCTTAGACAATTAAAATGAAACCCAATTTTAGTGGAAATGGGTGGAAATGGCTCAAATCCTATAATTTTGTGACACTTACGAATTGCCTGCGAGATCGTTACTTCTCTCGCCCGTAACATTAAAATAGTTGCGATCATCTTGTACTATCACTACTTCAATCGCCTGAATTATATTTCTGAGCTTAGTTTTTGCGCCCTCGCTACCCAATCGCTCGTTCTTCTCTGCCTCTCCAATCTAATCTCTGTCGAGCTCGTAACCATACACGCCAAAGCCAGGCGAATGTCTAGCTTAATCGTAACGTAAATTTTTTTTCTCGCTCACCCAGAGCAAAAACGACGTCGTTTAATTTTAGCGAGTTTAGCAGCGAACTCGTTACTACACACATAAGCGATTGTCTTACGAAATCGTTAACTCTCTCGAACCAACTACTTTTATGATATTTTTATAATATCATTTTCACAATTTTTATGAAAAACAATTGTTCGGTTGCGACCTCACTACGGTGTTACCAGCGAGTAGCTAGTGGCTGTCGTAACCTGGCTCGTTTGGTTTAACTTGGCTTGTAACGAGTTCGCTACTTATGACCGAGCGATTCACCCCTATTTGTCGTAACCAGTCTCGTCAACAGATAAATATATGACAAACTAGGTTCACTTACGAGATCGTAACCAATATTAGTGATCCGCACGCTGGAAGTCGTAACCAGTCTCGTAACCTGTCTAGGCTTTTCAATGTAGCGAAGTCGTTAGTATTTCATCTGGCGATCCGTAAGCTGCTGTCGTAACATAACAATCAACCATTTGTTTGGGACTAGCGTTTGCTTGTTACGGTCTCATAACGAGCCAATTCATATCATACAGACGTTCACGCTAGCGAGTTCGTAAGCCTTTAGCAAGGCGTATAAGCCTACATCCAAGGCGGAAACAAACGCCTTAAACCAAAAAACATCTAATGCGGAAGAGGAACCGCCTTAGATGATTTTTCTCATTCAAGTCACTACCAGAGAAGGCATTTGTTTTCTGCCTTAACCAATGAAGGATGAACTGCCTTAGATGGCTTGATATTCTAGTAGTGAGTCGATTGTATTTCAAGTCTAAAAAATTTCGAACAAGATCATGAATAATAAAACATGTATATTCAATAACTCTTTCTATAATACAACATAAACAATTCAAGGATACTAAAAGTTTAAATTGTTTCTAAAGTCTACGAGTTACATTTCAAGTGACTAAACAAAATCAAACTATAGTTGAAGTTCAAGAGTTTCAATCCAACAAAAAAATCTCACAAGCGGTAAAAATTGATGTCCAAAGCTAGCACTTCTATACTTGTATAACTTCTTGCACCTGTAATCAATTATGCTAACCCCTTCACAATGTTAGAGTCTTGCTTTAACTCTCTTCCAATGATCAACTATTTAGAATTTAGCTTTTACCTTTTGATGAGTATCGATGACAAATTCATCGTAAAGACAAGAACAAGAAAGAGAGGTCAGTAACATATATAAGTAGCTTCCCAAACTAATGAAAATATGCAACATACTTATAGGATTTCCGAATTTGTGCTTCATAATCAATCTAATTAATCATACCTGAAGCTGTGAGACCTTCTTTCAGTTACCAAATCAATCAAGAACCTAACATGAAACAAAAATAGACATCAAAACTTAAGTTTCATTCAAAAACATAAAAGTTCTAAGAGATTGCATTTAGTTCAAAACCTAAATTATCATGTAATAAACCTTCAATTCATGAATTAAATTATACAACAAATACAATAAAACGTATTAGATATTCAAACATATCTAAATTAGGATTCAATCCACTATAAGATATTAATCAAGCAAGAAATACCATTCTTTCCATGACCCTTAACCCATATTCCATGTCAACTCCATTAATTTTACTAACCAATTAAAGCAGCATTCACAACTTTATAACTGAAAGGCCACCATATTGAGTTGAATATGTTGAAATATATGTATTATCAATGGATATTAAGAATAAAACCCGAGATTTCTACATGGAGGAGTAGGAGACTTGCGGCGGTGGCATCATCCAAACTTCAATTTTCCTCATCCCATTCCATCTCTTTGATATACCATGTCAAACTCCCAATCCAATTGATGGAGGGATTCGAGATCACCAACACGATTTATGACGGAATTGATTGAAGAATGTGGTGGAGATGATGTGTGGTGAGGAGAAGAAGATGATTTTGTCAAGATAGTTTCGAAAAATCAATTTGGCCGTATCTTTTGATTCACATATCGTATTTGATTGATTCTTGGTGCATTAGAATCGTCCCGTCGAGAGGATCATTTTGAACACAAGAACGTCATCAGCGGAATAATGTTTAAGAAGATACGGCCGGCGGCAGTCATAACTTAGGGTTTAAACCCTAAGTCGTTCATTGTGGAGGCAGAAGGGATTAGAGGAGGCAGAAGGACTGAGATATTGGGGAAGAGAGCACACGTACGGTGGTATATTTTAAGAGAAAGTAGGGTTTATAATAAACCGTTGAGATTTATGAGTGAAATATGAATGGTTAAGATTAGGGAACAATAAAATATTACTATGTTTAATTGTTCTCTTAAGTTGTTTTAATTAGTGAACATCCTATATTAGATGACAAACAATTATATATTTATGTATGATAAATAAATTCATCATACTGGATACTTTATAATAATAGTGATTAAAATTATTAGTTACTTAAAAACATTTAGAGAGTAGTTATAAAATAATGTTAAGTAAAAGTTTGAGTTATGATTAGCTATATATTAGTGTAAATAATAAAAATATTCAAGTAACATTCAACCTATTTTTAGTTAAATTAATTTATAAAAAGTAAGATAAGGTTAGAAATTTTAATTTTAGAAAATTATTAATAATACATTTATAATAAAAACGTACTATATTATTAGAAAATTTAGTGTAATAAACCAAGAGGAGAAAATGTTTTATTAATCTAAAACCAAAAGCTTACTTGTTTTAGAATCTAATAATAATAGTAATTACGATTATAAGTAATTTAAATATATATAAGGAGAATAGGTGTATAAAACTCAACTAAAAGGTTAGTTTAGTTGTTATTAGTGTGTAATAGAGGGTCAAGTAACAATTGACATTTTATTAGTTATACTCAAATTTATTAATTTATAAGAAGTCAAATAATATTAGGCTTTTTAATTAGTTATACTTAATTTAGTTGTCGTAGTAAGTAAAGTTAGATTTAATCTTTGGTTAGTTATATTTAGTTTTATAGATAGTTAATACAGGTCGGCAATATATTTTTGAAACTCAATTTATAAGTTACTAGTGCTTATATAACATCTAATAAGCTTTGGTCTTTAATATAGTCAACTTAATTTATTATTAGAGTTTATTGAGTGTAGTAGGTTTCATATTTGATTAGAGTGTTTTTAGATTGTAAACTAAATTTATTAGTATCTCTTGAAAGTCGGGTATTAGTTAACATTTAATTAGTAATGGTCAATTTAGGTAGATAGAGTCTTGGCTGGGACAATGTCCTGGCATAAGATTATGATATGACGACCATTCTTTATTTCACATTTTTATTAGAGTAGCTAATGTGTTTATTTTGTTAAACTCTGATTATGGCACTTTAAATCATCATTTAAGCAAAGAAAATTACTTTGAAATATTGTAAATATATCTATATAATTAATTCAAGTTTTTGATTCATTAGTTATATTTTACCGTCCTTTAATTTGTTTATTAGTTCCAAATATTTATCTAAATACTACAAATTAATGAACTAATGGTAGTTATTAGTGTTTATACATAATCAAGTAAGATTTTACCTTTAATTTAGTTAGACTCGTTCCATTTTTTAGTGTTTATTGAAGACCGCATAAGAGTTAACTTTTACTTAGTTAAAGACAATTTAGCCATAGTCTGTAGAATGTATAATAATTATAATTACTATTTGATTAGTGTCTGCATGCAAGGTAAGAGTTAGATTTGATAAATTAAACTTGGTAAGATAATTTAGAAATTTTGATTATGTAAATTCAACATTCTAATTAATTTTTATAGAGTTTTATTAAATGTTAGTAGTGCTCAAGAAAAACATTCACAATTTTTATTTACCGAGGCCTCTTTAAATATATTGAAATTGATATATTCACAAATTTTCTAGTCCAAAATCTAATTAATCTTGTATGAAATTACATTTTATCAAATTAAGGGCCGGTTTGCCTGAGCTTATTTCTTACTGATCTAAACTTAATCGAATCAAACTGAACTGAAATAAATTAAACTGAACTGAAATGAAAAGTAATGTGTTGAAAAATAGATCGAGTGTGTTTAAATTTACCTAAATTTTACCAAATTAGTTTTATGATGAACTGTACTAAACTGCAGTAAACCGAATTCAATTAATCTAAATGGAACTGACCAGAATTGAACTGCTCTACTTATATGTCCAAGCAAGCAGGGCCTAAATATAAGAAAATTTTCAATTACTTAAGTCCACAGTAAGAGAGGGTAACACCCAGCCCAAGTGATTAACAAATTTTCTCAAAATCAACTCATAAGTAAGCCCAAATTTTGTTGGCTAAGAAACCATATCCACTACTTCGAGACCCCAACTGATTTTCGGTTATACGATTTCTAGTAACCTAAAACTGCAAGCGATCTTGGTTTGATATCGCCTATGATTATATCAGACATTTTTTCGATATCGGTACATTTAAACTCAATCCGTTATCGAAATGACATCAATGAAATTGATATCTTCTCGCGTTCTTTTCTCTTTTTATTTAATACGACATTTCGAGTCATCACTCGTCAGACATCGTTTCGATATCACGTTCGATATCGGTACATTTAAACTCAAGCCGTTATTGATATGACATCAATGAAATTAATATCTTCTTGCCTTCTCTTTGCATTTTATTCAATACGACGTTTCGAGTCATCACTTATCAGACATCGTTTCGATATCACGTTCGATATCAGTACATTTAAACTAAAACCGTTATCGGAATGGCATCAATGAAATTGATATTTTCTCGCCTTCTCTTCGCTTTTAATTCAATACGACGATTCGAGTCATCACTTATTAGACATCGTATCGATATCACGTTTGATATCGGTACATTTAAATTTAATCCGTTATCGGAATGACATCAATAAAATTGATATTTTCTCGCATTCTCTTTGCTTTTAATTCAATACGACGATTCGAGTCATCACTTATCAGACATCGTATCGATATCATGTTTGATATCGGTACATTTAAATTCAATCCGTTATCGGAATGACATCAATAAAATTGATATTTCTCGCCTTCTCTCCGCTTTTTATTCAATACGACGTTTCAAGTCATCACTTATAAGTTATCAGACATCGTTTAGATATCACGCTCGATGTCGATACATTTAGACTTAAATTGTTATCGGAATAACATCAATGAAAGTGATATTTTCTCGCC
Organism: Sherardia arvensis; assembly: GCA_948330725.1. NCBI lineage: Eukaryota > Viridiplantae > Streptophyta > Magnoliopsida > Gentianales > Rubiaceae > Sherardia > Sherardia arvensis. The sequence goes on along the minus strand of OX415237.1, from coordinate 7,479,198 downwards.
TTCTCTTCGCATTTTATTCAATACGACGTTTCGAGTTATCACTTATCAGACATCGTTTTGATATCGATACATTTAAACTCAAATCGTTATCGGAATGACATAAATGAAAATGATATTTTATCGCCTTCTCTTCGCTTTTATTCAATACGGCGTTTCGAGTCATCACTTATTAGACATCGTATCGATATCACGTTCGATAACGGTAGATTTAAATTCAATTCGTTATCGGAATGACATCAATGTAATTGATATTTTCTCGCATTCTTTTCGCTTTTTGTTCAATATGACGTTTCAATTCATCACTTATCATACATCGTTTCGATATCACGTTCGATATCGGTACATATAGACTCAAACTGTTATCGGAATGACATCAACAAAATTGATACTTTCTCGCATTCTCTTCGTCTTTTATTCAATACGATGTTTCAAGTCATCACTTTTCAGACATCGTTTCGATATCACGTTCGATATCGGTACATTTAGACTCAAACCGTTATTGGAATGACATCAATGTAATCGATATTCTCTTCACTTACCTCAATATAACGTCATGTGTAGATATAGAGTCGAAAGTTGTCCGATATATATATGGTTTCGTTACATTTACGCTCAAACCGCTAACGGTTATCATCATCCATTTACTTCGGTGCGAAGTAAAAAGTATACTTATTACTTCGATTTCATGAAATTGGAATTAAAAGTTTTTTATTACTTCCATTTACATGAAAATCGAAGTAAAAAAAACTTTTTACTTCGGAGTAAAATGGGCGAAGTAAAAAGGCTTTTTTGTAGTAGTGAATACAGGGTGTTCCTGAAAACTAAAATGCTGGGTTAACTGTTCACTTACCACTTGAGGATGAAGATTGGAAGGCGCCTTCTTCTACTTTAGAAGCAGCACCATTTGGAGATATCTACAAAATAAGGACAAGATTCAGCAATCCCACAAAAAAAATTGTATTATTTACAGTCAATAGAAGCACTTACTTGATCTACAACAGGATTCTTAAACGATTCTTCCTCAACTGATTCTTTGTAGCTTCCAAAAGCACTCTTCTGGATAGTTTCTTCAGGGGAAACATCTACAAAAGCTGCAACCTTAAGACAGTTTTTTGGTGTCGGCTGTTAATCCATTCCTACATCAGAAAAATAAAATGCAGTTCAATGAAGATCATCAATTATGTATTCATAAATTTTGAGTGATAAAAAACATAAAAACCTAGCTGGACCTTTGTTGAAATATCTGTGCAACAAATGCGAGATTTAGATTTGACGAGCCCTCCACGATATCCTTTGGAGAAATGTATCTCTTGCAGTTCAATTTTTCCACTTGCTCAATAATCAAATTCGCTCTTTCAGTAGGATCCTTTGTTTCCAGTGTGGTAGTTGTTCCAAGTTCTGGTGCTAGTGAGATCCTTTGTTTCAGTAGGATCGATGTTTAAAACCTTTTGTTTGAACCAGTTGATGTTCTAAAATTGACTATAATGTCGTTAGACCTAATTACCTTATCCCGCAGATCCATTGTTTTCTTTCAGCCCCTTTGTTAGATCTATTGCTATGCAAGATGAAGGTAATTATCGAAATTTTCAGTGCACAATTGATTGGACAGTTTATTTATTCCATCAGATCCTAGATTTGATCTCCATCATATATATCACACTTTCGAAAAAGACTAGTTGTTGTTCCAATGGTTCTTCCCAGCATGTGATTATGTTTTGAATGGATTTGGGCAAATTTTTACTGCAGAAATTAGTTCATTTTCAGCAAAAGTCACAACAGTTAATTGATGAACAAAATTAATAACACAAAATTAGTGACATAAACATATGAGCAAACTGGGTAAGGTTAAGGTATATATATAAAGGGAAAAAGTGTTTCAACATATAAAAGATATGTCGAGAGTTGAGACGGTATCCTATTGCCATTGATACATGCTCCAGTTCGTCTCTTATTATTTGTCTTACTTCTTATCTATCGACTATCAATAATATTAATTGCATGCACTTCACATTATAATCTATAAAATTAAGATATTTAATGAGCGTAACAATATTTCAGATAACATGACACTAAAATTATTATATTTATATATATAACAAAAGGGACAGAAGGAACGGTAACATTAATATCTTATGAATAAGATAGACACTATACTTGGAAACATGAACAGTAAACAAAGCCTTAAAGATCAATTTATTAACTGTTAGCTTTCACACAGATAAGCTGAGAAGAGGAGAAAGAAGAACAATGATGTTGTGCAGAAAACTTGATACTGCTTTTCTATTCATATCATCCTTTATATACACAAACTCTGAAAGAATAAAGGAATACGAAATAATCTACTTCTACGGAAGAAGGAAACTAAATAATCTAATTTCTACGTAAGAAGGAAACGTAATAATCTAATTCCTACGGAAAAAGGAAAGGAAAATATCTATTTCCTACGGATGCTAAATAGCATCTTTATTTTCTAGAAATAACTGCAGAAAATAAACAAACAAGGAAAAGAAATATGACTAGAATATCTCACAAATCACCCCCATAATCTTGTCATCACTTTATCTCTGCAACTCCGATTCTGCCCCTAAGTTCTTGAAAACGAACTCGTCCGAGAGGCTTTGTCAGGATATCAGCGAGCTGAGCTTCTGTGTTGATGTAGTCGATGTCAATATCGCCCTGCTCCAGATAATCTCTAATCAAATGGTAACGTATATCAATGTGTTTACTTCGATCGTGAAACACAGGATTTCGGCTAAGATCGATTGCCAATTTGTTGTCCACCAATAACGTTGGTGCTTGTGGCTGTTCACCTTGCATTTCACCAAGCAATCTACTAAGCCAAACACCTTGGCAAGCGGCAGTGGCAGCTGCAATATACTCTGACTCGCACGAAGAGAGTGCCACCACCCGCTGTTTCTGTGATTGCCAACTCACCGGAGATGGACCTAGGAAGAAAACTAGCCCCGTCGTGCTCTTCCTATCGTTGACGTCTCCGCCCAAATCAGCATCACTATAACCTGCCAAGAGTAAAGGTCCAGCACTTTTTCCATATGAAACTCCAAACTCTAGAGTTCCCGCCACATAGCATAGAATATGTTTCACTGCTGCCATATGCTCAACTCTTGGCTGCTCCATGAATCGGCTAACATAACCAACTGCAAAAGTAATGTCTGGCCGAGTATGAACTAAGTACCTGAGGCTTCCCACCAAGCTGCGGTATTCCGTGGCGTCCACCGGTCTCCCGTCTCCCGTCTTGCTTAGTTTGAGCCGTGCCTCCATTGGTGCCGCGCATGGATTGCACTCTTCCAGTCCGGCCTTTTGTAAAAGCTTCTTTGCATAAGATGATTGGCAAAGAGTGACCAAACCCTTCCGTTGTTGCACTTGGATGCCGAGGTAGTAACTCAGTTCGCCGAGGTCGCTCATCTCAAATAGATTCGTCATCTCCTTCTTGAACTTCGTCAGTTCTTCGATTGAAGTTCCGGTGATGATCAAGTCATCAACATAAACTCCAACTAGCAGTTGCTCCTTCCCGTTGCTCCGGCGATACACCGCGTGCTCGGCTTCACATCGTACAAACTCCAAGTCGCGAAGACTCTTGTCAAGTTTGGCATTCCAAGCCCTCGGAGCTTGACATAGTCCGTAGAGAGCCTTCTTAAGCCGAAGAACCTTGCCTTCGTTGCCTTGAATTTCGAAACCCGGCGGTTGCTTGACATAAACCTCCTCAATCAGATCACCGTTGAGGAACGCGGTCTTGACGTCCATGTGGTGGATTGGCCACCCGTGGTGTGCAGCGAGCGCGATCAGAACCCGCACCGTCTCCATTCGCGCAACTGGAGCGAACACTTCCTCGTAGTCCACCTCCTGCTGCTGCACGTAGCCCTTTGCCACTAACCGCGCCTTTTGTTTCACCATCTCCCCGTTCGCGTCCTTCTTGAGCTTGAAGACCCACTTAAGTCCAATGACGCGGTGTCCCGGTGGTAGATCGGTGAGGCGCCAAGTCTGGTTTGCCTCGATGCTTGCAAGTTCCTCCGTCATCGCTGTTCGCCATCCTTCGTCCTTCTTGGCTTCAGCTAGGCTCGTTGGTTCGTCAACTGTGAGAAGACAAAGCTTCTCATCCTCAGCTTCAATCTTCTCGGTGGCGTTGAGAAGGTCCTCCAGTTTCTTCAGCCCTGGCTGCGTGGCCTTGACGTGGGCGACGCACCCAAACACCCGGAGATGGCTCACGCTCGGCCGGCGCCCATGCCATGCTTCGTAGGGTGTCTTGCAGCTGACGCTCTTCGTGATTCCCCGGTTCAGAAGGTAGACCGCCGTTGTCACTGCTTCTCCCCAGAATCTCATCGGCATGCCTTTGGCCTTCAAGAGGCAACGTGCCATGCTAACCACCGTTTGATTTCGTCGTTCGACCACGCCGTTTTGATGGGGCGAGTATGGCGCCGTTGTTTGTCGATGCACACCGTGGTCGGCAAAGTACTCGCTGAGTTTTTGAGACGTGAACTCACCTCCACGATCGTTCCGCAGCGTCTTCAACTTGCACCCGCTTTGTCGTTTGGCTGCTGCCACGGTCCTTTTGATGGCTTCCGCCGCTTGATCCTTCGAGGTCAACAAGACTATCCACATATATCTACTAAGATCATCTACCATTAGTAGAAAGTATCGTTTACCTCCAGGAGTTTGTGGCTCGATGGGTCCACACAGATCGGCGTGCACAAGCCCAAGGCGTTCGGTCGCTCGGTTCTTGGCTTGGCTTGGGAACGAGCTCCGTTTCTGCTTCCCGGCCAGGCAGGCGTCACACAAGCGCTCAACGTCATCGAGCAGCGGGAGTCCGTCCACCATCTTGTTCCTGGCCATGCGTCGAAGGGCCTCGAAGTTCATGTGACCGTATCTCGCGTGCCATCGCCACCCATCCTCGCACCCATGCACCGCAAGGCACACTGGTCGTGCCAAACTCAGATGAAGGAGGTAAAGGCGCCCTTGGCCTCTTGGCACCCGTGTGAGCAAGCGTCCGCCTTGATCCCGTAACGTGAGCCACCCGTGCTGGATCCTCGTGTCGTAGCCGTCCTCATCCAGCTGGCCGAGTGAGATGATGCCGCTGTGGAGCCGTGGTATGTAATACACATCGTCCAACTTTAGGTGCTCGCCGTTCTGGCACGTAAAAAGGATCGTACCAGTGCCTTCTATTTCCACGGAGGTGTCGTCTCCCAGTTTGACCGAGCCTCGTACATCCGTGTCTAGCTCGGAGAAGAACTCCCGTCTTCCGCACATGTGGGCACTCGCACCGGAGTCAAGGAACCATGCCGTGTCACTCTGCCCGGGCTCCTTCATTGACCGTGCTTTAGATCGCGTCTCGTTGAGTAGGACGTGCTCCTTGGTGGCTGAGTTCCCGATCGTGAGTGAGTGAAGCCTTGCTACGAGGAGCGTCTGTTCGTCCACTTCAGCTTGCACGAGGTTGGCACGTCCCTTTCGTTCGCGCCGTGGCTCGGGGCAGTCCTTGAAGATGTGGCCAGCGTATTGTTACAATTGTAACACTTCAAATTCGTCAAGTTTCTGTCACCGCTCACCGCCCGTTGGCTGCCGTCTCCCTTGTGGCTCGGTTTCTTCCCTTTCTGAAAACCCTTGCCTTTGCCTTTGTTCCCGGAGCTAGAGCTCGGTCCTCGTGCGATCCACTCTTGCTTCGTGAGCAAAACTTGGCCGTTGGAGTTGTTCGTGGTGTTGATGGAGCACCGATCTGCTGCTGACCTAAGCCTGCCGATGAGTTCCTCCACTGTCATGCCATTCAGATCGAGCAACGTTTCGATCGAGCAAGCGATTTGGGCTTACTGGCTCGGCACCTCCCGCAAGAAATTTTGGACCACTTTGATCTCTTCTAGAGATTCACCTAAAGAACGAAGGTTATTGACGATACCTGTAATCCGCATGCCGAAGGCGTCGAGTGACTCCCCGTCCTTGAAGGCGATTTGCTCGAACTCCTTGCGTAGACGTTGTGCCGTGGCCTCACGCACTCGATCCACACCGACTCGCATCATCCGGATTGCCTCCCAAGCTTCGTGTGCCGACGTTTTGACAGCTAGCGCCGGTACCATCTCCGGTGGCACCGCCCGAATCAAAGCCGAGAGGGCCGCCATGTCTTCCCGTTCGGACGGTTCTCCAACGCCAGAAGTGGCCTCCCATAAACCTTGTGCTCGTAGGTTTATCTTCATCACGAGGGCCCATTCGATGTAGTTCGTTGCCGTCAACGTGGGGTACACAATGTTGGCGCCAAGGTTGGTACGTTCTTGGATGACACGTTCGTGAATGACAACTTCGCCGCCGTTGCCGCGTCGTGGCCTGCTGCGTCCTCGTCCTCCCCGTGGTTCCGTTCGTGCCGGTGATCTCGATGCGTCCGCCATAGGATCGTTGAAGCTCTGATACCACTTGTTAGCTTTCACACAGATAAGCTGAGAAGAGGAGAAAGAAGAACAATGATGTTGTGCAGAAAACTTGATACTGCTTTTCTATTCATATCATCCTTTATATACACAAACTCTGAAAGAAAAGAGGAATACGAAATAATCTACTTCTACGGAAGAAGGAAACTAAATAATCTAATTTCTACGTAAGAAGGAAACGTAATAATCTAATTCCTACGGAAAAAGGAAAGGAAAATATCTACTTCCTACGGATGCTAATTAGCATCTTTATTTTCTAGAAATAGCTGCAGAAAATAAACAAACAAGGAAAAGAAATATGACTAGAATATCTCACATTAACCACATTTAGCTCAACTTAAACTGCTTTTAGAGTTGGTTGGAGCTGCTAATTGTTAAAACTGTTTGGATAAAACTGAACAGGGTCTAAGTTTTCTCATATATTCTAACTAGGGAACTACGTACTTTTCAGTGAGTGCTATGCATGGTTAATTACTTTTGTATCTATATTTCTGGTTTTTAAGTATCAAATAAGTATTTATGCTCCCTTCAATAAAAAACATAAGCATCACCATAAACAAAATACATTTTCCAAAAAGGTCACGTGCGTAGCACGAGCCCCGCTCGTCGCACGGGCTGTTTTAAATAAAATATTTCATTAGGGTTTATAACAGTAAAGAGAAAGCAATAGATCCCTACAATCAGGCATCATGACACTCAAGGTAAATTAAAACATTACAATCTCCATGATCATCAGATCGCGATCAGCAACATTCTGGGTAAAATATAAAGGACTAAATCCTTATAAGCAGCGGTGAATGCAGTCAAACAGATGGATCACCAACAATCTGGTAACTCTCGGTTGCATCATTATGTGTAACCTTCAGCACCGTGCCCCTTTCCAATGCGTAGTACCTAGCAATTATGCATCGGTTTCCAGCATTCGCATCAGCTGATTTTCCTATATACTTCACCCTTTGTTTCTCTTCAGCTGAAATTTTGGCTGCAGCTCATTCTTGTTGATGTTGCACAAGTAACTCTGTTTTTTGAGGCACGTAGAGTATAAAATGTTTAGAAAGAATAATAATACCAAGGGTTATTGAACGTAATTAAATTAGATGCGAATCGAGGTATATATATATATATATATATATATATATATATATAATCGAAATGGACTAAATAAATTCAAATTGAACTCAATGAAATTGAATTTAAAACGTATGAATTTTAACATGCATTGTAATATTCATGTGTGCATTATAACAAAAGATGTATTAAATCCTGTATTTTTACCAAAATCTTGTTTGACTACTTAACAGAAATATAACAATTAAAAGAGTTTTGGGTGTGGCCTTTTATAATCATCATCAGAACATAATAGTTATTTGCAATTTTTAAAACCACGCACATCAAAATTCACGTGCAATATATGCACGTAACCTGCACCCAAAAGATGTATGAAAACCATTTTTCATATATAAAACCAAAACCATTTTTTTACATAAATAACAATCAATTAATCCCAAAGTACCTTTTTATATATTGTTTTTCAGAAAAATTATAGTAAGAACAAAAGTCATCTAGCAATTAATATATGACATGTTCTGTTCAATGATCCAAAACAAAAACCAAGTTTTTTTCACTCTACTCAAACTCGACCCGGCCCCTCTCTAACTCTCTCTGTCTCTCACTTCTTCCGCAAAGATGTGTAGCTTTAATGTCTCGTGTGATCATGTACACGATACGTACGATCCAAATGATCAGTATTACCCTTCCATGATGTTGGCTCGAATTGGTGTTATTGCTAAGAGATTTAATGTTGAGTTCTCAAGAAAAGTCACATATGTCGGTCTTCAAACTTCTACATGCAAGGCTACAATCACTTGCAATCATAGCATTACATGCAATGATGTTAGCATATATGTGGAGCTTGACACTTTGGTTTTCAAGGAGTTGAATGAAACATAAATCATTTGTAGTGAAAAGTTGGTGGAAAGCTACCGCGTGATGTTATATCTCCTTCTCATGAGTGGTCTGATGGCACTCCTAGCTCCCGCTTTTGCTATTGTGCTTCGATGGCTACCTCCAGGGACGCCATTTGCTAGTTTAGACACTGCTCCATCAATCGTTCCGCCGCCACCAAGATTCGCTTCAGCCGCTATTTCGTCTGATTTTCATCGATCATCAATTGGTGGTTGTTTAACTAGATGAATAATGGATTATGACCTTGACTCTTCTTTCTATACTGAATAATTCTTCTGCCAATATGTCTGGTAAGATCGTTTTACCTTAGATACTTGATTCGGAATTTTCCAATCACGTGAATGGTTTTAAGGGTGCTCTATCTAATATAGTTACTTCTGACAGTACTGTTGACATTGTCTTTACCCATAGAACGTTTTCTTCTGCTATCAAATATCAAATTCTTACTTTTGGTGAAATATAACTTCTCCGTATACTTTATATAGAATTCAGCTTCCCATGTACTTTGGTGGAATGCCTTTGTATGCTCAAAATGGCCTGCAAAAACAAGGTATGAAATGACCATCAAGCTGCAAGGGTACAGGTGCCTTCATTTTTACGATTATTTAATAATGTGGATGATTATAAACAATTAGTTGGTGGTGGTTGTATTGTTGAAAAGCATGAGAAGAAGAATTACTAAATGTGGTGAGAGTTGCTTATAGATATGAATCAAAAGAATCTAATTCTTCATCAAACTAATCACTGCGGATGATCATAAAAATTACTGCAAGTGAATTTAGTTTGACAGCTGAAGGAGCTTCTGATGGAATTATAGTTCTTTAGGCTTCCGTTAGGGTTTGTGATAGAATAATATGAGTGTTCGTTATTTGTAGTTCCGTTATGAAATTTCAGATCTCTTAATAATACCGTAGAAATAGAGAAACGTGCATATATAATTAATGCTCTGGAGTAGCTTATTAATTCTCGATCTGTGACGCAGGCGGGAGGCCATGCAGTGCCGGCCCAACAATTTTGGGGCTTGAAGCAAAAACTATAAAGAGATCTATATTTTAATTTGCTTGTAAAAATTGGGTCTTTTTTTAATTAATTATATATAATTTTTATTTTTAATAGTCTAAATACATACTAAATACACTTAAAATTTATAAAAATTGGACTTTTTTTTCGGCCCAAAATTTGGAACCTGAAGCAGTGGTGTCACTCCACTCAATGGTTGGGCCGGGCCTGCGGCCATGGAACTTACTGTTTTCGAGCAGCTTCTGACCATTGGGGACGATGTAGTAGCCGTAGTAGCCGTAGGCGTAATTAAGTTCCTCCAAGTAGTCACACACAAACAGTCGGCCTTCTCCTTAGCCACCTGGCAGCATGCCGGAGTTGGCTTTTCCGGCGGTTTCTTCAGAACCACATCCAAACATGGCTTCACGTCTGATAAAGGGCATTTTTCCTTCTTTCCAAATGTCTGCTCAGATTGGAAACCGAACACAAGGCACAACACCATCAAACTGCAGATCACACCCTTCATTTTTTTTTTGGTTGGTGATATATATTGCAGGAGCACTTTTTAGTATCCAGAGCAAAATTAATTGCTTTTACCCAAATAATCCTTCTTCAGTCAAAGACTATTCATTACATTTTTCGCATCTCCGCCTCCACTTCCACAGTTCCGACAGCATCCAAATCCAAACCCATTTCCCGAATGCTGCCTCAGAAACCTCGAGAAGTACCCGTAGAAACCAACGTGAAGAAGTTCAAAAAAATGCATGCTAAAAAATAATTTAAACCTAATATTCTAATATATTTACGTTGAAATATATTTAGTAGCTTATATGATGCATAAAAAGTATAAAGAAAGTATAGTTGGAAAAAGTTTTTCTTAACCATAAAAAGAACGGCGATGTATATAAAAATATTGAATGAATGAGATGTGGCAAATTCCACAATAATTATTCACATAACTAGCTATATATCATCGTACATTGCACGATATATTTAATTTTTTTAATGTAAATATAATGAACAAACTTATGAAGATGAGGATGAAATGTGTTTAAAGAAAAATTCTTTAAGATAATTTTTTTTTAATGATAAGCCACCATATATAGGTGGGAGGATATTTATTAGACTCCTTAAAACTTAATAATCTCCTCAAAGGGAGACAATTTGACAGATTACAGAATAAGTTGGGAACCTAGACTGCATCTAAAGCGCGGTTACACACTGTGCCTAACACCAAAAAATGCGATGAAACACATCTGAACATTCTAAAGTCTAATGCCCAAAAGCATTTAAAAACTATCTAGCATGTAGAGCATCGATAACTTGCACCAATCCAAACAATAAAGTCTGAACCAACCAAGTCTACTAGTCTAAATCCATTCACAGAATCGCCAAGAGTAAGTTGATTAAACTACTCTGACTCGGATTTCTCCTGTACTGTTAATAGAGTAGAGACTAGAAGCCGAGGGGATTTTCCATCTGTCCAGCTAATCCAGGTACAGGGGAAAACATCAACTAGGTAAAGAGTACTCGATAAACTAGTCTAGATAATTATGCAAAAAGACCATTTGAAACTCATATTTCATCTAACATAAATAAATAAAGAAAAAAATAGAAACCACATTATCAGCGAGTCAGATTTACGTTGAAACAGCTGGTGGCGGAGGAACAGTAGTGTACATTGTACACCCAAACACGTTGCATCAAGATTAGGCGTGTGTGACCGGCGAAGGGAAGACCCGATGAGACGCCAACTAGTTCACGCCCCACGGCGCGTCATGGCGATTGTATCCACCCTGTCCCCGCGCGTGTGGCACGTGCCCAACTTGTCCGGCCGAAACTTCCTTCTTTAAGCTTTGATCCGATCGTTCCCTTACTTTTCCGGCATCTAGCGCAGCAGATCCAAGCGGCCGCCGACGAGACCCATTTGATCGGCGACTGCTTTGCGTCTGTCTTTCCGGCAACCTTAGGAGGGCATAGATCCGTCAGCTAGCTTTCCATCGTCATCAGAATCCGGCTCCGATCAGGGAAATTCCGGCTGCGTTTTGTCGTAACTTTTCGGGTGATAAATTTGGCTTCAGGTTGGGGATGAGATATAGGGGTGGGTGGGTACGGAAGATAGAAGGTATGGGGTGGAGGGGTAGGCTGACCGGCGGCGAGGAGCGCCGGCGATGGCCGGCCACCCCTCCGAGTTTCAGATCTAGTTTTTGGGGAAAAGGGGGCGGGGGCTTGAGAGAGAGAAAAAGGGGAATGAACTCTTTAAGATAATTAACAAAATTATAGTGGCAAATCAAAAGATTATTAAATTTTCAATATATATATCGTAATTGTAAGGTTATTTCATCAAAGGTAATTATTATCAAATAATATATATTAAGATTAAAATTTAAGAAATTTATTTAATATTAAGTTAATAGATAAATATTTTTATAAGTACACATTTTAAGGAATAAAACTGATGTGTATAATTTCTAAATTGATCATACGTACTCATGCTAAAAAGAAATCAAAAAGTAATATATGAAAATTATAGGCGCCGGAATATGGTGATCTTGTAGTAATACAGAATATTTCCATGCATATTCCATATATCGCACGTTATGTTTTCCTTTCGCAGACGTGTTAATTAGATAGACTGAAATTACTGTGTAAATTAGCGTGTAAATTAGAATTTTATAGGTGGAATAAGATGTACTTGTATAAATAGAAGGCGGAAACTATTGTATCATCATCGATGAAAAATGAAATAATAAAAGTAAAGAAACAAAAAAAGGAATATATACAAATGGTAGGCACCGGAATATGGTGAACTTGCGATGGTCACTATTACAAATTTGGCCTAAGATAACACTTTGGCTGCAACACTGAAAGTGTTGCGGTTGTAAAGATTAATGCAACACTTTTGAAAGTGTTGCAGTTACCAAGGTTGCTGCAACACTTTTCAAAAAGTGTTACAGGTGCAAAGGTTAATGCAACACTTTTTTAAAGTGTTGCAATTGCGAATGCTAGTGTAACACTTTATAAATATGTTACATATTTAATAAGATATTGCAATAATTTTCAAATTGTTACCTAATTTAAGGTGAAAGCAACACTACTTTAGCAATGTTTCATATATAAGTTATGAAAAAAAAACAACTATACTTTACATGTTTTGAGTACTTTCACTACGAAAAAATGGTTCCACTTGCGACACATTCGCTAATTCTTGCATTGGAGATATTTTTTTGCTTGACCCACATCCAGTATGACGTGGATTTGGACTTTTTTCTTATAGAAAAGGTTAGTATTAGAGATGCTCTAAGATGTCAAGGCCGTTTGTGATACTTAAACATGCCGTTTTTTAAAAAGATTTTAAATATGCATAAAAGTCCACATATTAGGTTACAAACCCGTGGAATAACCTTTTTAAATAATTTCAATTTTTATTATTAAAATATAAAATAATTATCTCTAAACCAAAATCAGAAGTCAGAACATTTTTGTTTTACATAATAACAATAATAATTAGAAGATTAAGTTAAATAAATAAATAATCAGTCTTGTAAGTGACGGACACTATATAGTGACGGGGTTTATATGCAAAAAAGTTTGGGACGGGGATTTTTCTGCAATTTATGCAAATTGCATTCAGCATGCTTGAATTTCACACCTGAATGCTTGTTTTTTAGACCAAACATGTTGTTTTTTAGAACATACTTGCATTTCACACTTAACAGTTTGTTTTTTAGAGAATGCTTGCATTTCACAGTTAACAGATTGCTTTTTAGAGTTCATGTATTTTGAAGCAAAAAAAGATGGTTTTATAGAGCATGATTGAATTTCACCCTTGAATGCTTGTTTTTTAGACCAAACAAGTAGTTTTTAAGAACATGCTTGTATTTCAGGCTTATCGGGTTGTTTTTTAGAATAAAATGCTTGTTTTTTAGATTGTGTGAATATGTTTGCTAACGTCTATTTTTGGACTAAAATGCTTGTTTTTAAGAGTGAGTGAACAGTGCGCGTGAGTGAATAAGGTATTTTTGTCAAAATTGCAAACAAGGGTTTCTTCCTTCCATATTTCAATATAGTCCTTCGTCACTATATAGTGACCGTCACTCAAGAGACCAACTCATAAATAAATTATTAGAAACCGAAGAAAAGAATGGCTCTTCTTCAATTTCATTTCCCCATTTCGTTCTTCTGGAAAAATTGGATTCCCTGGTTGCAGGAATCTCGGCGATGGCGGTTGAGACCGAGGCGGTGGCGTAATCGATCAGTCGATTGGCCGACGGGGCTGAACCGACGTGGAGGGGGACGGGGGACAGAGTGAAGCGGCGGTGGCGGAATCGATTTCAGACGACGGAACAGTTCAGCTTCATCGACGGTGAGGCTTTCAATCTGAAAATTGAGGCTCGCAATCGGGAAATTGAAGCTTGCGATCAAAAATTTGATGCATGGAGAAGCTTATGGAGTAAAGCCTTTCGGACGATTCTAGCTGAATGGAGTAATCTAGAAAATTTCCAGTCCCATACACAAGGTCATGTTTATATAGTTGCAACTAGTTTCTATACATAGCTCTATATAAGAATTGATTTTGCATGCTTTGGTGTGTGTTTGAGAGATGATATCCGCATTGGATGCTCTAATAGTAAATTTTGTTGACTAATTCCAGGTTCTTAATCAAATTCAACTCTAGGTTCATGGAATTCAGGATGCTCGAGACTGAGTTTATTTCGTTAGAAGGTTTTGAGGTCTTTAATTCAGGTCTAACCTTGACTCATCTACACCGTAAATGCTATGTTTACATTCATTTGTGTTTTTTTACCTTGTGATTTTATAGCTTGATTGGCTCATAGCTTATAGTGATTTTATTATTAAATCTAAGCTGCAGATGCAACTTGTCGGACAAAGAGGTCCCTTAATTGGAATGGTAAATAAAAGTTACCTACTAATATTTGTGATACTGAAATCCCGTGCTTATTTGGGAAGTTGTGATGAACTTATATCTGACTGAATGACTCATATATAGGGAAAACTTTCTCTTCAGTTAGTCAAAAATGAACGCGTAAAGTCCTTGTATCCTACATTTACAAGGTCAGTTCTATATGGTGATAGAAGGATGAATTTTTTTTTTTTTACAGAAGGATGAATATATTTATTTTAATTTTTTGGTAGAGGGTTATAGTGTGGAAGATTTTGCATCTATGGCTGATGATCTGAGACTTCTAGCATACCAATTTTGGCATCTCAACATCGACAAAGTCCATCACATTTTCACATGAGATGTACGAAACTACGTAGTGGGCATCACATTTTCACATCGACAAAGTCCAATTCTAGCATACCAATTTTCACATTTTCACTAGTGGGTTATGTTGCGGATTTAGTCAAAACTACGTAGTTTCATCATTTTTAATGCTTTTTATTCATCTTAATGCAATAACTCTTCTAGTTCCTTTTAGGATAATGAAATGTTTAATATAGAAAAATGAATATATGGCGGCCATGATAATATGTATACATGGCCGGAGACAGACGAAACGCAAGTTTAAATGCGTTTGATGTTATAATTAAAAGTTTTGGTGGAGGAGGACGGGCGGTGGAAAATATATTTATGTTGTCATTCTCTGCTATTCAATATATACATAGTAGAAAGATAAAGATTGTGAGACCATTGGAGAAACTATAAACATGGCAGAACCTTAATCATGTTCATCAAGTCAGCTCTTTCATGTATGCGGCGGAGTTTAGGTTATGAAGGGTAATTGTGATGACTGATGCTACCAGCTTCCAGTCCCGGTCCGGATGATGACGAGTCTCCGGCCCGGATGAAGCTTTGTCCGTGCTCCGCGCGCTCTCACCTAAAGACCTGCAAAACAACGCCCGGAGTATCCCGGGGATAGCTACTCCGGCGTGATGATGAAAGAGGGGCCTTTGAATAGGAGAGAGAATAAGGATATATTGAGAGAGTTTTTATCTGATAGAACATACCTTTCTCCACAAGTCCAAAACTGTATTTATAGTTGTGAGCGGTCAGCCACCAGCCTAGAGGTAGTGGTCCTGTCCTTTTGTCCTTACCCGGAAACAGGTCATATTCATGTCCCCTTGTCCCCGGATAACGCCATTCTAGCTGACGTCATATGGACCGGGCTACACTCTGGGCCGGAGCCTAGATATGGGCCAGAGCCCATATCACCACTAGCCCCCCGAGACATGGGATTCGTCCGGAAGTGCGATCCGGAGGAGGGATCCCGTGTCTCATCACGAACGCTTTTCTTTTCCTTGTCGGATCCGCCCGGAGGCATGTAATCCGTTCCGGGAGATCAATACCTACCCAGGTGCGTCTGGGTACGCGCTCGCCGTTTGTACTTCTTATGCGCGTGCTTTGAAGCGCATTAATGAGGCGTGCTGCTGCGCCATAAATGTGCTGTCAATTCAAAAAAAAGTTCTGTTTTCCTTTTCCAAATAAATTCCTTTTCCTTTTTTCCAGAGAGCAATCATGTCGCCTCGGGACTCGCTCCCTTTTTAATCAGTTTTTATGTCTATAAATAGTGAACTCTTTCCACCACTTTCGTTTTTCACTTTCTTCGTCTCTTGTTTCTCATTGCTATTCCTGCTTATCCTTCTGTTTTTCCTGCTTGAAAACACTTCTCCTCTTTCATTCTTTCTCTTCCTTTAGTCATAATGTCTGCTGAAGGTGTTGATGTCACGATTGGGATTAACCCTGAGCCAGAAATCGATGACCCGAAGGCCGGAGAGATTGTCAACATCGACTCAACTGTCAAAGAGCTAGTTCGAGCTATGGTGGTTCCTCTTTCCGTCGACTCCCGTTTGACGCCGTTCACAGGGGACCATACCGCTGTTGCGGCCATTCCCCGAAGTCATTTTTTCTATGGGATCACTTTCCCCCTTCCCCAACTATTTCTAGACATCTTTGAGCATTATCAGATTTCCCCTGCTCAGCTTCAGCCCAATTGCATCGCCGTCGTCCGGGCCTTTCTGCTAAACTGCTACCGGTGTGACATAACCCCGTCTCTCGACTTATTCCGGTCCTTTTATCATTTGGATGCCACAAAGGATGAAAAGGTCTTCACTTTTCAGAAACGGAAAGGAGTGAGGGATTGCAGCAAGGGTCGCCATGACTACTATGCGAACTGGCAGAAGAACTACTTTATCTTCAACCTGGATAAGTATCCGTGCCCCGTATGGAACGGCATGAGGGATAAGGAAGACAAGGAAGTATTCCGTCCGGACGGCGTTGACGTAGCGGACATCAACAAACTGAGCCACAACCAAATCGATCTGACCAAGTTTTGGATCAACGGGAAGTACATCTTCCCATTGATGGCGTATGAGGAGGCCGTTTATACCCGGTGCCGCTACTACTTCCCCCGGGACACATCTTGTAAGTCTCTTTTCTTTCATTCTTCTCTTTCATTCCTTGTTTTATGTTTCTTGTCACTTATCTCCTTCTGTTTGCTTGCAGTGTACCCTGAAATTGAGGCGGGTGCAGACCCTCAGTCCGGATCCATCAAGAACAAGAACACGGGCGGAAATCCTCCGCCCGGGACTACGAAAACTGAAGACAAGGAGAAGCCAACAACCGGTTCGGGGACCGGCATGAAAACCCCAGCTACTGAGGAGGCAGAGAAAGACAAGGAGAAGAAGCGGAAGTGCCAGTTAGTGCTGCTCGCGGAAGAGAAGGCCAAGGCGGAGGCCTTGAAGAAAATCGCGGCTGCGTCCGCGAAACAGTCCTCGATTTCGGGCAGCGGGGCTGGCAACAAACAGTCCTCCGTTTCGGGCAGCGGGGCTGGCAATCGGGCCGCTGCCATCGCCCTTGAGGACCCTCCGTCCACCGATGAGGATGACGACGTTCCGTTGTCAAAGAAGCCGAGGAAGAAAATTCCGTCCTACCCCCATCGGACTGAAACGGGCCAGCATTCGTCCGCGAACCCGATCGTCCAGCAGGTGGAGATTCCGAACCTCTCCGCGAACAAGGACACTCCGGACAGTAGTTATACCTCTTGCCGGGTCAGCCAGGTAAGACCTCGTTTGTTGTTTATCTTTTGCCTATTAGTAGATGGTTATCTAATTTAACTCCTTGTAGGACTTTGCTGCTTATCTTATTGCTGCTCCGGGTGTTTCTGCGGCCATCAACAAGGCTTACCACGCCATGCATACTCAGCTATCCCAGAAGATAAGTGGGCTGCAGTGGATAAGGGGGAACCTGACCCGTGAGCTAGCTGCTGCAGAGGCCCGGACAGCCGAGGCTGAGGCCCGGGCGGCAGGAGCCGAGGCCCGGGTCTAGGAGTTGGAGGACCTTTCTTCTCCGGGTGTGCAGCGCGATCTGTGTGTTGCCTTTACGGATAAGGTACTCCGGAGCGAAGCGTACGAGAAGAACCTGCAGGGTCTATGTCTCGAATCCAACAAGCTCGCAGCCCATCAAGTCTATAGGAAGATGCGAGGCTGGGTTCCGGAGGTCCGAAGGGAGGCGTTCACCAAGTTCTACTATCATCCGGACGCCCAGGCCAAATACAACTATGACTTGGACTAGTTTTACCGCGGAGGGGTCGAGAAGATGCAGCCCTCCGTGTTAACGGTGTTCGATGCTAATCCGGAGGAAGGCTCGGCCTCAGTCTCAGCCGAGTCAGTCCGCGCCTTCAACGAGGGCCTGGTTAACCTGCAGGTTGAGGTGCCTCCCGTCCCGGAGAAGACCGATCCGGAGAAGGCCGATCCGGAGTCTCCTGTCAAGCCCAAGTACCTGGAAGTGCTCCAGCTGTACGGATCTCCGGATGCCAATGAGGATGATGGTGGTGATGCCCGGTTCGGGGACGATGAGGAAGGAGATGGCGGTCATGATGACAACAACCGCAGCGAGGACTCTGATGTAGAGCGCACTCCTTAGCTTTTAATTTCTGTGTAATAACTTTTCATCCGGATAGGTCTGATCTTCTATTGTTTAGTTAGGAAGGACAATAGCAAGGACTCGGATGGGGATGACAACCCTCCGGATGATGTAACCTTTCTTCCTTTTTATAAAACAAGTTTTTCCTTCTTCCCATACTTGTGTTTATTTTCCCATATTCAATTTTGTATTTTTACTTGTCTACAGTCCAGAGGTCCAACTCCGGTTCTCCGGACCGGTGACTCGCATGACCATCGTTCGCCAGCTAGCTCTGATTCTACGAGCCCTCCGTGCCCTAGGCGCGCGGAGTTGGAGGCGGAACTTTCCGGATGGACGATGGGTGGGGAGCGAACTCGCGAGCTCTTCATCCGATCCGGAATGGAGTCCCTAATGGAAGAATTCCAGGACATTCCAGCTTTGGCCGCTTGCCTCCGAGATATATCAGAGGAGTTCGACACTCTGTCCCAGTGTCAGGATTTTGCTCGAGAACGGATCAATGCAACCAATGACGCGGACGAGACAATCTCCATGCTGCAAGCGGAGCATGAAGACTACAAAGCCAAGTTGAAAACCGAGTTGGATTTAGTTTGGTCCCTGCTTCCATTCTATGCCGAGAAGTTGAAGTGGCTGGCCAGTCGGACGGATTTCCAGCGGGATTACTTGAAGCTGGAGGAAGAAAATCAAATGCTTGCCGGCCGGGTGATGGTCCTCCGGGAGAATCTGATGACGCTGCAACTTTCATACCATCTGACCGGATTGCGCCTCGGACTCGTCACTCCGACTATATACCGCAACTTTCCTCGCGATGTAAGTGCTCTGATCGTCCGGATGTTCAAGCTGGGGTGGTACGACCGGGAGTCCGAATACCGTCCTGCATTCGAGGAGGCTGTTGAATGGTGGAAACGGATGCACGCTGGCAGTACTCTCCCTCCTTCGCTGACCCTGATTCCGAGTCAGGTGGCGATAGACTTCACCTTCGAGAAGTATACTGGCATCCAGGTTTCCGTCGATCCGGAAGAGTCTGCCCGTCGCAGCGGAACGGCTCCGTCAAGATGCCTTCATCATCCGTCCCTTTATCATTAGGGAGTTAGCCGAATTGGCAAGGCGACGTCAGGCTCGTCTCCGGGGGCGCAGTCACGGCCGGGGGAGGAAAGGAGTCGGAAGGGAGCTCAAGAATGCCCGCATCGGGAATAGCCGAAGCCTCAACTGCGCCCTTAACCGGATGGCACGGGGGAGGGGTGTTCAGCAGGTGACATCCTCGATAAGGGGAAGGGGGAGGGGTAGGGGAAGAAGTACTCGGCCAGCGCGCCGTCCCCAAGTCCCCGTTCGGATTCGTTCTCCTTCGCGATATCCGAGCCAAAATCCCTTCCGTCCATCTAGGGCTGGTCCTCCAGTCAAGGGCAAAGGGAAAGCCAAAGTCACAAAGGAGACTCTGCAGTCCTCCGATTCTGATTCTGACGGAATATTTGGCTCCGATCCGGATGGAGCTGGTCCATCGGAGCTTCCGCCCATTCCTCCTTTTCCGTACCGAGGACCAGTGGGTCAAAGCAGTGGGAATGAGGTCCATACTCTGGACGACGATACTCCGGAGCGGACTCCTTCTACCCAGAATCAGGAAAGGGCTCAAGACCTAAGGCCTCCGTCTCCAGAGAACGGTGCTATGTTACCTCCTACTCCGGAGCCTCCCACTCTGGAGCCCGCCTCTCCTCCTGTCGATTGGGACATACCTTGGCCCAAATAGATAGGTTTTTATTTTCCTTTTGTATCTGCGTCCGTCCGGACGTATCAGATCGTACAATTGTATATTGTATTTGTATGCTAATCCGTTCGGATTTAATTTCTTTTGGTGCATCATTTATCCAAATATGCTTCCTTTTCTTGTTGTTCGATCAAACTGTTTTGCCCTTTTATTTTGCTTACCTCCGTTAGTTTATTCAAACTATTCGGAGGGTTTTATTTGTTCGTCTTTGCTCACTCCGTCCGTTTGTTCAAACGATCCGGAGGATTCTAATCGTGCAGAATTGAAAAATAGTACATAGTAAAATTGAACAAGTATAAAATTTGACAACTCCTCATTCAAATAATCGGACTCCAGCTAGACATACCCTTTGTCTAAATGCGGCCGGAGCCAAGTACATAGTAAATAGGACGGAAACGGAATCTTAGGCTCAACCCTAGCCAGAGGACCCGGAACTACATACTTGTTGAAAAGAAAAGACAGTTTAAAGAACTCTATCGGAAAGCATACCTACTCAGGATGCTCCGTAAAACCTTCGCAAGTTGGTGATGTTCCACCTTCTAGGGATTGCACGTCCGGACTGATCCGCCAGCTCATAGCTCCCACCCGGATATGAAGCTGTGACTCGGTACGGGCCTTCCCAGTTTGGTGCCAGCTTGCCAGTGGCTTCCTTCAGACTCTTATCATTCCTCCTCATCACCCAATCTCCGGGGACGAACGACTCCTTCCTGACACGCTTGTCGTGATAGCGCTTCATTCGTTCCTTAACCTTGGCCTCGTGCAGCGCTGCCTGCTCTCGTTTTTCTTCCAAAAGGTCCAAGTCTAGCAGCCTGCTTGATCCGAGAGGAGAGCTCCGTCCGGCTTGGTCCTCTTCCCACGTGAGGGTTCGGAGACTGGGGACTCCCACTTCAGCTGGTATGACTGCCTCCGCCCCGTATACCAAACTATATGGCGACTGGCCCGTGGCGGATCCTTCGGTCGTCCTGTACACCCAGAGAACACTTGGCAGCTCGTCGACCCAGTTTCCTCGTGCCCCCTGCAAACGAGTCTTCAGTCCGTTCACCACTGTCCGGTTAGTAACTTCCACTTGTCCGTTAGCCTGTGGGTGATAAACAGATGTGAGCCGCTGCGTAATTCCATACTCCTTACACCAGGATCGAAACGGATCATTTTCAAACTGAGCTCCATTGTCCGTGAAGATGTACTTGGGGATTCCGTAACGGCAGATGATGTTCTTCCAACAAAATTTGACGCAAGTGCTGCCACGGATGTTTGTAAGGGGTTCAGCCTCCACCCATTTGCTGAAGTAGTCGATTGCTACTATCAGGTACTTGAATCCTCCCGGAGCGGAGGGGAAGGGTCCAACCAGATCGATGCCCCATCTATCAAAAGGCCACGAGCCGGTGATCCCGACCCTTTCTTCTTGTGGAACATGAATGAGCGGAGCAAACCTTTGGCACTGTACACAGGAGCGGACGTACTTCTGCGCCTCTTCAAACAGGGTTGGCCAGTAGTAGCCTGTGCACATTATCTTTCTCGCTATGGTCCGGGCTCCCTGATGACTGCCGTTCGGTCCTTCGTGCATCTCATTCACAATCCGAGCCGCCTCGTCCGAGTCAACGCACCGTAACCACGGTTGGAGGTATCCTTGTCTGAGCAGGGTTCCGTCCACTATGGTGTAGTGCGGTGCCTTCTGTCGGATTTTCCGCGCCAATGCCTTATCCTCCGGGAGCTTTCCGTGCTGCAAATATTCAAAGAAGGGCGCCATCCATGACTCCTTCTGAACCTCCACTGCTGCCACTAGTGGGACGTCGTAACTCCGAGCGGATAGGGTCTCCATCATCAAGTTGCTCTCCGCGTCCGGCTTGATCTCAGAAGAGGCAAGTTTGCTCAAGGCGTCCGCCTTACCGTTGTCTTCGCGAGGGATCTGTGTTACGGTAATGCCACGGAACTTGGCCAGTAACGGCTTAACCGCCTCGAGGTACTTCTGCAAGCTCCGTTCCTTCGCCTCATATTCTTCATTCACCTGCTGAACCACTATCTGGGAATCGCTGTATACTTCAACGTCCGTGACCCCTATCTCCAACGCCAGCCGGAGTCTGGCTAGGAGCGCTTCATACTCTGCCTCGTTGTTTGTTGCTCGGAAACTGAACTGGATAGCATACCTGTACTCCGTTCCTTGTGGGCTGGTCAGCAGGACTCCTGCCCCACCCCCATTAGCATGAGACGATCCGTCCACATGCAACTTCCATCTTTCGGAGGGTGGTTCCGATCCGGACGGCTCTCCCGAAGGTTCTGTCATTTCTACCAAAAAGTCCGCCAGGGCTTGCCCCTTGATCGCCTTCCGGGGATGATACTTGATCTCGTGCTCTCCAAGCTCAACTGCCCACTTCATCATCCGACCCGAGGCTTCCGGCTTTAGCATGATCTGTCTCAACGGATGATTCGTTAGAACCGTGATCGGATGACCTTTGAAATATGGTCGGAGGCGTCGGGAAGCATGGACCAATGCCAGTATCAGCCTTTCCAAAGCAGTGTATCTCGTTTCCGGACCTTGGAGTGCCCTGCTCACAAAGTAGACCGGAGGCTGTACCTTACCATCTTCCCGGACCAGAGCAGAGCTTATAGCATGTTCCGTCGCCGCTATGTATAGAAAAAGCTCTTCTCCGGGAAATGGCTTGGACAGGGTGGGGAGGCTTGCTAGGTGAGCTTTGAGATCCGTGAACGCCTGGTCACACGCCTCCGTCCACTCGAACGGTTTAGCCCTGCGGAGTATGTTGAAAAACGGGAGCTGCTTCTCAGCCCCCCGAGCGGGAAATCGGCTCAGAGCGGCCAGTGATCCGGTCAACTTTTGCACGTCCTTCACCCCCTTCGGAGGAGGCATCTCCATAAGGGCCGATATCTTTTCCGGATTGACGTCGATTCCTCGAGCTGATACCATATAGCCAAGGAACTTCCCTGCCCCAACTCCGATGGTGCTCTTTCCGGGGCTGAGCTTGAGGTTCGCCGTTCGGAGCACGTCGAACATCTCTCGGAGGTCGGACAAGAAAGACTCGTACGTCCGGCTCTTGACCACCATATCATCAACATAGACCTCCAGGTTTCGCCCCATCTGGTTCCGAAAAAACTTGTCCGCCATCCTTTGGTACGTCGCACCTGCGTTTTTCAGTCCGAAAGGCATTTTCCTGTAACAAAAAGTACCAAAGTCAGTGATAAAAGATGTTTTGGGATGGTCATCCTTGGCCATCGTAATCTGGTGATACCCTCGGTGCGCATCAAAGAATGCCAACACTTGGTAACCAGTAATAGCCTCGACCAACTGATCGATGGAGGGGAGCGGATAGCTATCTTTCGGACAGCATTTGTTTAGGTCTGTGAAGTCAATACACATTCTCCAAGAGCCATCGTGCTTCTTCACCAGAACTGGGTTTGCTATCCACTCCGGGTAGGATATCTCCTCCACGATTCCGGCACTTAACAATCTACCCACCTCCGCCCGGATTTCCTCCACGCGTTCCGGGGCGAGGGGTCTCTTCTTCTGCCGTATCGGTTTCAGCTCCGGAAAGACATTAAGCTTGTGGACTTCGATCTCTTCCGGAACGCCAGTCAAGTCCTCCGTCCCCCAAGAAAACACATCCTCATATTCTGCCAACAGGCTTCGTAACTCCTTCTTAACGTCATCCGGCATGTTCTTCCCCACACTGACTACCCCCTTTTGTCCAACCATCATATCCTCCACTTCATAAGACGGTGCTTCTCCATGGATGGCTCCTACCAAGTCTGCTTTGGCTTTTCCCTTGTCCGAGGCGGACAGCTTGGGTTGGCCCTCCCCGGACCGGGCATCCTTGATGGCGGTCAGCATGCAACTCCGGACGGTTTGCTGGTGGCCCCGGACGGATGCGAACCGTTTTCTGTCGGGAACTTCATAATCAAGTGGAAAGGCGAACATATGGCCCGTGCCTGTGACAGCCACGGTCTTCCAATGATCATGTTGTAAGGGGAAACAGCATCAATGACGGCGAAATTACACTCCACCGTGGCCCGCTTCGTTGGGTCCTGGAAATCCGTCAGGGTGACTTTCAGAGGGATGACTCCGAGCGGATGGACGGTCCGTCCGGTGAACCCTGAAAGGGGGGTCTGACAAGGTTTTAAATTTTGTCGCCCAATTCCAAGCTGATCAAAGCATTCCGCGAACATAATCTCCACACTGCTACCGTCATCTACGAACACTCGTTTGATCAGTACTCCTTCGACATCTGCTATTACCACCATTGGATCCGAATGGGGAACCTGTGGGGGTACCGGATCCTCATCCGGAAAGGTGATAGTCTCACTTGGCTTGAACCTCTTTTCTTGTATCTCACCCGGAGGCACATATCTGCTTTTGGCCTTGATCGCCGTCATAGAACAGAGTCCGTCGCCAACGATTCCGTTTATCACATTGATCATCCGGGGCTGAGCTGGGGGTTGTGCTGGTGCGGCCTGTCTTGGTGCAGGGTTATCCGGGTTAGCTTGGTTTCCCCCTCGGGGGCGATTGTTCCTATTTCTTTTCCGACCCTGTCCGGCTGCAGTTGCCGGGGCTTGGGCCGGGCGTCCAAGTCCTTCTCCCGCCACGCAATCACTTAACTGGCCTGCTCCGATCAACCTTTCAATGTCCGAACGAAGCGCCCTACATCCCTCTGTGGTATGTCTGTGTGACTTATGGAACTCACACCACTTGTCCGCGTTTGCTGGTGCCGGTACGCCAACAATGGGTTGCGGATCCGTAAAAAGACCTCGGTGAACCGCGAGGATCTCCGTACGGGTCTTTGAGAGAGGGGTGTAGGTCGGACGAGCGATGGCTGCCGGTGCTGGTGCTGCTGTCGCCGGGGCGGGTACTCGTCTGGCTTGATCCGTCCGAGCAGGAGTCCGTGCAGCGGTGGTTTGGGTCCCCGTCACTGTGAGAGACCTTTGCTCAAAAAATCCCACCATTGTCATCCGGACTTGGTTGGCGTCGTGCACCGTACAATGCATCTCCACCACCAACTGGAGGTGATAGTATGATGTAGGCATATTCTTCATGAGCTCGATGTAGAAGGTGTTGTCCCTCAGTCCGTTGACGAAGTTGTGGATAATGGCCTTCTCCTGCAAGTGCTGGTCCACCACCTTCATCGTCGCAGCTATGTACCGGGTGTAGAATTCCCAGGTAGTCTCCGTCTCCAGCTGCCTCATTGCCAGGACCGTAGCAAGGTTTACAAATGTGTGTTTCATAGCGGAATAGCGCCGAACCAGCGCAATGGCGAAATCCCAAAAATGTCGGAGCGTACCGTTCGGCAGACCCTTGAACCATGTCAAGCAGTTGCCTCGCAGGTATGAAGGCACCATCTTACACTGTAACTCTTCCGGAATGTCCCTAGCAATCATGATACTTGCATAAGTATGAACAAACTCTTCCGGATCTCCTTCTCCGTTGTAGGTTGGAAGTCCGTCCGGGGCCTTGGTTCCGGCTGGCCATTTGAAACTCAACACCTCCGGGACCCAAGGTGACTGCGGTCCGATCCCATTCCGTCCGATGAGGTGATTAAGACGGTCTTTAATGGAATCCGGACAGAAAAGTGTTTGAAAACCGAAACCTCCGGGAAATCCTCCTCCGGAAGGCGGCATTCCAAACGTCATCTGCTGCTGACCTCCAGGTCCTCCGGCAGGTTGCATCCCAAACATCATTTGCTGTTGGCCTCCGGGCGCACCCATCCCGTAACCTTGCTGGGCACCGTATCCCTGCTGGGTTTGTGCTCCCCAGTAAGGTGGTGCATTCGGATTCAAACCAGCGGTCTGCTGTTGATGTCCGCCCAGAAATGGGTTTAGGTTTGGCGCTCTTGGTTGATCCGGAGGCGGCTTGTCCGCTTCAACTCGTTGAGCTGCCTTCCACTCTTGGAACTGCTGGTACTCCGTCATGTTTGTCCTCAAAATGTTGCCTCCAAGTCCGGAATCATGACGCTTCCGCTCCTCCCTTCCGGCCTTTCGTCCAACTCGAGGTCAGGCTGACCGGCTCTGAGCATCGTCTTCCGTGCTATACCCTTCAGGAGACTCCTCAGGTTCATAATCGTCGGCTTCATCCGAGTCGGATCCCTCAGGATGACCCGGATCCGGTGTTCCTTCCAAGTTGTCATCCTCTTCTGACAACGCCTGATCACCAAACTGATTCTGGTTTCGTGCCTCGCGTGCCGCTCGCAGTCGCTCCCTAGCCTCGCGCTGTATATCCGCCGGAGTCCGTTCGGGAACCTGCTTCTTCCCTCTCGCCTTCTCCGTTGCCAAGCGTTGTCGCCGACGCTCCTCAGCTGCGGCCCTCTTCTCTGCTGCCGCCTGTTTGGCCTGGAGAATCCGTTCCTTCTCGGCTGCTATCTTCTGAGATCTAACTGTAGCGGCTTTTCTGGTTTTTGGCCCTCCTCCCGCTTCCTCCTCCGCCGGGAGAGGGTTCTTTCTCGGTCGTCCGCGCGGCGGCATGAACGTAACTTGTAACTGGAAATATTTTTTTTGGTCCCACCGGGCGTGCCAACTGATGCTACCAGCTTCCAGTCCCGGTCCGGATGATGACGAGTCTCCGGCCTGGGTGAAACTTTGTCCGTGCTCCGCGCGCTCTCACCTAAAGACCTGCAAAACAACGCCCCGGAGTATCCCGAGGATAGCTACTCCGGCGTGATGATGAAAGAGGGGCTTTTGAATAGGAGAGAGAATAAGGATATATTGAGAGAGTTTTTATCTGATAGAACTTACCTTTCTCCACAAGTCCAAAGCTGTATTTATAGTTGTGAGCGGTCAGCCTCCAGCCTAGAGGTAGTGGTCCTGTCCTTTTGTCCTTACCCGGAAACAGGTCATATTCATGTCCCCTTGTCCCCGGATAACGCCATTCTAGCTGACGTCATATGGACCGGGCTACACTCTGGGCCGGAGCCTAGATATGGGCCAGAGCCCATATCACCAATGACTTCTCAAATTTCATAGAAAGATTAATATCTTTCTAAATTGGTAAAATTTCTATCAATGGATCAACCAATCATTCTATTTTACAAAATCTTTGAAATGCCGATTTTTATATAAAGGTCAGTGACTAAACTATAATCGTAAAGGGAAGTAGGTCCTTGTGTTGCAATTATTCAAACTTCACCCTTATATTTTCACGCGCATCACAAGCGTTTTCTAAATTTCCAAAAAAAATTCTATGTGGAATCACTTATTAATTTGCATGCACGCATAAATTCAAATAATTTTGATCTTACATTTATTATAGCATAAATCGGCCTATAATGAGTTTTTTTTTTGTTTTTGCCAAATTCGTGGGCTATATCTTTCATGACATGTTTTGGGCTGAACATCTTGTAAAATTAAGATAAATAAATCAAATCAAATAATATCAAATTAAATGTAACCCAAATACATTATGACCTAAATTGTTATACTATGTTAATAGGTATCAAGTTTGAGAGACGCACGCACACTGCACACGTAAACTACACGCGCACATTTTTTGCCCCAAAATTAGGAGGTTTGGAGTTTATTTACCATTTTCGGCATATGAAATGCTTCGTAACATGTTTTATTGCAATGCTAAGATGTATTATGTATGTGTAGTAATGGTTTAGGTACGCTGTGGTGGTTGATGCCCCGATTAAGGCTCTAACTCTCTTAGGTGATCAGTATGGTGCAGAGGTTGACTACACCAGCAAGAGGGAACACGACTCCTCTCAAGCTCCGATGACTTTCATAACCGCCGAAAACCCAGCCCAGAGTCTCATCATCTGCTCTGATATTCCAGTCAAAATGTCCATCACAAAAATACAATTTTTTATTTTATTTTTCCACCTACTTCTGGTAAGAAATAGAAATACTTTTGAATGTAATCTAATGTTCCCAACATGGTGCTTGTGGTTCCAATCAACTTTAGGCAGGCAATCGAAATAACATTGAGAAAATTCATAGAATAATTTAATTAAACATACCACGCGTGCATGCACGTGTACATACAAACTTTAATTATATGCAGGGCATATAATTTGTTAATCGCGTCCATGCACGTACATATATACATACGTACATTTCCTGCATGCTCAGTCCAAACTCGCACGGAAATTTAATTCTTCCACCATAATGAGCAAATAATAATAATAAAAATTTAATTATGAGTTTCTTTTAAAAAATAAAATTTAAGATTTAAATGTGATACAATGCACAATATTGATATTTTTTAGTCATTTATGAGTTTATTTTTGCTGAATCGTATTGGATTGAATTGAATTGATTTAATTTTAACAAAAATGAAGTGATGTGAAAAATTAATGTATTAAAAATTGATATAAATGTAACTAAATTTACATAATTAAATTTTTTCTTAACTGAACTGAATGAAATTGAACTAAACCGAAATAATTTACTTATAAACTCAAGAAAATATGCCCTAAATCTTTAAATTGAGCTTAACTAAATGAAATTGAGAATGTTAGAGTTCCTTTGGTGCCCGAGAAAATGAAGACACCCGAGGATGCTGGTGCTCCGTAGGTGTCTGGCAAGATGAAGTCACTTAAGGACATTGAAGCTTCTCTGGTGTCTGACAAAAGAAAGGCGCCTGAGGAAGATGAAGCGCCTGAGACATCTTACAGTTTCAGGGCACCGGAGCTTCCGAAGCTCCCCTTGTTCTCCGACCAATATGACAGCCTCGAGACCGTAGTTATGGACTTCGAAGAACTTGCTACCAAGCTATCATTTCTCAAGGATGTTCTGCATCATCGCCTTCTTGGGAGATTGTCGAACACCGTAACTCTCCCAATCCTTGAGCCAGTTTTTCAGACATGCATTGTCCTTAACTCGTTATCGACATATACAAACATGTTAAGGCCTTGATATAATCAGAGATTGTTTTTATATCAGAGTCCTAAATAATTGTCGAGAAAAAAAAGAAAAAAAAGAGCTTAACTAAATGAAATCAAATCAACTCAAATTAACCAAATATAATGTAACCAAAATAAATTTTGACCTAAATTGTATTAAGTATCAAGTTTGAGAAATGTACACGCCCGCACTCCACACGAACAATTTTTGCACCAAAATTAGGAGTATTTGAGTTTATTTACCATTGTTAAAAGGATTAGCTAGGAGGGTTGAATTCTTGTGCATCCTCCATATTAAAAAACATTGAATCCATGAATACGAGGATTGTAATCCAGATAATGATCGGCTTGTTCTTCACATTCTTCATATTTGTAATAACCATGGATTGATTCCTCTTCACATTCTTCCCAGATTATGCCTCATTTCAGTCCTTAACAATATAGAGACGTATAAAAAAATTAAAGACGTTCTTAAAATTCTACATTTTATAGGTTATGACATTTACTTATTGTGTGCTAAAATTCAGGATGATAAAATGGAGGATAATAATCAACAGATGACCGGGAACTTGCAAAATTAAATGAAAAGATTTTACAATGAAATACAGATTGGATATTAATATTATGCACGCTGGTATGGTGCACGCGCCCAGAGCTCAAGCTCATGTATAATGCACGTAGTTTATTAAATATAAAATAAACAAGAATTTTATAATTTAATCAAATAGACAATTGGCATTCGAAGCATCTGCATCATGTGTATAAATTTTATGCAGTTATGGACATGCTTGCTCATACTTCAGGTGTATATACTATATACGTGCAGGCCCTGTCGTAAAATTTGCAACAAGGAAACAGAAAAGGATGATCATGTTGGATTAAGGTGCAGCAGATGCTAATACAAATATTTTGGTAAGGAAACTTTGCTTGAATTCCTTGGAGATGCCGTCTTGGATTATCTGATCACGTCTTATCTGTACTCATCATATACAGCCTGGTCAATTAACAGATTTTAGATCAGCATACTTCATTTTCTGCTGTTGCAATTCGTCGCTCCATTCATAAGTTCATCCTTAGTGAATAGAGATGTGTGCAGGTTTCATTCAAACCAGTGAAAAAGAGGATTCTAGCGAGCCAGCCTGTCAAACGGAATAGTTTGATAATTTGGTGTTTGACCACTGGGATTATTCAGTGAGCTTGAAAAACTTGGTTCTCGTGTGTTTGGACTCATTGTAGCTTTATACTAGAATTCACCACTAAACCTTTTTTTCATTGTTTGGAACTCATGGTAGCTTTAAACCTTTTTCGCGTCTCAGATTTAAACAGTTTTTGCCTCAATTTTTTGCAAACTAAGATCTTGAATGTTATTTGGAAAAAGTTTTTGGTTCTTGAACACTGAAAGCTCCAGGTTATATTCCTAATTTTCTGTGGATAAACAGGTTATACACTGAAAACATATAGTTGCTTCCTTTAACCAGTTGTGGATAAAATATATGGTAAAAGATGATAGATTCATGCTCATCAGAGGGCTTACAGAAAGCATTGTATCACTGACGCTGACATTGCATTTGCTCTTATGCAGTCGATGTTCTAAAATTGACTATAATGTCGCCAGACTTATTTACCTTATCCCGCAGATCCATTGTTTCCTTTCAGCCCCTTTGTTAGATCCATTTCTATGCAAGATGAAGGTTATCGATCGAAATTTTCAGCGGTTGTGCACAACTGATTGGACTGTTTAGGCCATCACGAGAATCACTGGTCGAACAGCCATCAAGAACCTTGGAGAGAATCACTGGTCGAATAGCCATCAAGAACCTTGAAGCACCACGGTATGGCCTTATATATGTTTATTTATTCCATCAGATCATAGATTTGATCATAACACAAAATTAGTGACATAAACATATGAACAAACTGGAAAATAAGTTTCATCATTAGATATGTTGAGAGTTGAAATCGTACGTATCACATTCGTCTCTTATTATTTGTCTTACAGTTACTTCTTATCCATCGACTATCAGTAATATAAATTACACACATTGATCTATAAAATCAGTTAGATATTTAATGAAGGTAACAATATCTCAGATAACACTTGACACTAAAATTATATTTATGTAACATAAATTATTAAATGTTTGACTTAGAGATGTGAGATTTTTACCTGAATAACAGTACTATTCTTGACACTAATTCCCAAACGATACTCTTTCAAAATTAATATCCAAATGATACTTATTTTGCCAAGTAATCTTCCATAGTTCCATGTGCGCAGTTCCTTGAAATACACAATTTCCGAAACTCAAATTTGTGAGATATTCTACTCATCTTTCTTTTCCTTGTTTTTTTATTTTCTGCAGTTATTTCTAGAAAATAAAGATGCCAATTAGCATCCGTAGAAGTAGATATTTTTCTTTCCTTTTTCCGTAGGAATTAGATTATTACGTTTCCTTCTTCCGTAGAAATTAGATTATTTAGTTTTCTTCTTCCGCAGGAAGTAAATTATTTCGTATTCCTTTTTCCTTTCAGAGTTTGTGTATATAAAGGATGATATGAATGAAAAAGCAGTATCAAGTTTTCTGCACATTATCATTGTTCTTCTTTCTTCTGTTCTTGGCTTATCTCTGTGAAAGCCAACAAGTGGTATCAAGAGTTTCAACGATCCTATGACGGACACATCAAACGGTGGTTAGCATGGCATGTTGCCTCTTGAAGGCAGGCATGCCGATGAGATTCTGGGGAGAAGCAGTGACAACGGCGGTTTACCTCCTGAATCGGGGAACCACGAAGAGCGTCAGCGGCAAGACACCCTACGAAGCATGGCACGGGGGCTGGCCGAGCGTGAGCCATCTCCGGGTGTTTGGGTGCGTCACCCACGTCAAGGCCACGCAGCCAGGGCTGAAGAAACTGGAGGACCGGAGCAAGCCGATGGTGCTACTTGGCTATGAAATTGGAACTGTGGTGTACCGCGTTTACGACCCTGTCACAGGCCGGGTGAAATTCTCACGCGACATCGTCTTTGATGAAGACACGACATGGGACTGGACCACATCGGCATAACAACAAAACCACGGGCATGTGAGGGTTCCAACTTCGACCGTTTTGTCTCTTTTGGTGTAGGTAGCGAACCAGCTCAGAAAATCCTTTGTTCGGGCAATGAGAATTTCACCAGAAGCAGGCCTAGAAGTGAAGTTCCGAAGTCAAGTCTGAGAACCCCAAGTGCATCACCACCACCAAACGTGGAATTTGTGTCACCTCCGGCAAACTCATCGGAACCATCCTCCGGAGCTAAGGCACAACGGCAGTATCAAACCATGGAGGACCTTCTCAACACCACTGAGAAGATTGAAACTGAGGACGAGGAGCATTGTTCTCACAGTCGACGAACCAACGAGCCTAGCTGAATCCGAGAAGGACGAAGGATGGCGGATGGCGATGACAGAGGAACTTGCACGCATCGAGGCAAACCAGACTTGGCGCCTCACCGATCTACCACCGGGACACCGCGCCATCGGACTTAAGTGGGTCTTCAAGCTCAAAAAGGACGCGAACGGGGAAATGGTGAAACGAAAGAGAGAAATATTGTGAATTAGGACCAAATGTATGGGGGTTAAACCAGGTCTAGATAGATAACGTGATATTCTACTCCAGATAGAAGCAAAAACAGGAGTTTGAATTCCTATGAAAGTGTTAACCTGATCCCATATGTTTTTTGCCAATTGACGGCTATTGAAAAAATGATCAAGGGAGTCATGATTATTACAGGCACAACATTTGGAGACTATATTAAAACCATAATAGATCATGACATTATCAAAGGGTAACAGGGAGTTCATGACTTTCCACATAAAGACTGTGACCTTTTTTGGAATTCTTTTATTCCATATTTTTGGTAGTGAGAGAAAAGTACCTTTCATTGGTCTGAGCTTTTCATATGCTGATTTAAATGTGAATTGACTTGTGACACTCAACTTCCAGATGAGCTTTTCTTCCCTTTGCATTTTAAGTGTAGCATCCTGCAAGAAGTGGAGCAGTGCAGTATCAATGTTGGGAGATATAGATTGTAGAAAGACATTTTTATGTTGAATAAACTCAGCTACTGAACAGATAGATGGTATATTATAATTTTCATGGTTCAATAAGTCCTGGAGAGGACCCCGATCTGTCCAATTGGAGGTCCAGAAGTTGCACAAACCATTCCCATGAATGACTTTTGTGTGTCTTTCAGCAAATTCATTAATCTGTCAAATCCTCTTCCAGCATTGTGATGATTTTAAGGATTGAGGCAGTGAGGATATGAAGATAGTCCATGGTGCCTGTGCAAGCTGAAATTTTCACCACAATTTCATAGAGAATGATCTAATAATAGCATGTATATTTCTAAAAGCTAAGCCATTCTCAGAAATGGGGTAACATAAATCATTCCAGTTTCTCCATGTTTTCTTAGGCTTATCATCTACTGATCCCCAGAAAAAAATAGATAATTTTCTTTTAATCAATTTGACAGTATGAGCTGTGGGAATCAGAACAGACCAATAATGTTGTGGAAGTGAGTATGGACATGAGTTTATCAGAACTAACTTAGCCCCAGTAGATAGCCATTTATTTTTCCAGTTGTTGACTCTTTTATCAATCATTTCTAGAAGTGGCTGGAAATAAACATTTTTTGTTCTACCTACAATAATGGGGACTCCCAGATATTTAAAAGGTAAAGAACCTTTTTTCATGCTCAGAATATTCCTAATATCAATGATCTGTGATGCAGAGGCATGTTTACTGACATAGAAATCACTTTTATCATAGTTGATTTTTTGTCCAAAACAGATTCAAAAGTAGCAAAAAATGCTTTCATTCTGGTCAGGTCAGTTTTACATGCTTGCATAAAAATTACTGTGTCATCAACATATGAGAGGTGAGAAATATGGTGTGCATTAGGGGGCAGATTAAAGTATTGCAATTTCCCAGTCTCATATATGTAAGCTAAACTTCTGGTTAATGATTCAGAAAAAATATTAAAGAGGAAAGAGGAGAGTGGATCGCCTTGTTTTATTCCCCTTGTGGCTTGAAAAAATCCAACTGGACTTCCATTTACCAGAACTGAAAACCATGCCTGTCTGAGGTTCTTAATGATGGAGTAGATGAATTGCCCATGGAACCCGAATTTAATTAGAATGCTGGTCAGGAAGTTCCAGCAGACTCTGTCGAAAGCCTTTCTGAGATCTAATTTCAGAACACAATTTGGATGTCTGGATTTCCTGTCAATAAATCTCATCATCTCTCTTTTAGATACAAAACATTGTCAGCAATATCTCGATTTTTTAAAAAGGCTGTTTAATGGGGAGAAATAATTTTTGGCATAAGAGGTTTGATTTTCTCCATCAGCACTTTTGAAAAACATTTATTGGCCACATTAGATAATGAACTAGGTCTGAAATCACTGAAAGAGGTTGGAGTATCTACTTTAGGGATAATGGCTATCCAGGTACTAGAAATCCCTTTAGGAATATCAGATCTGGACATATAATCATTTGTAGCATTCAGTAGATCTATTTTAATGATATCCCAGGCTTTAATATAAATTTTGGAAGTGAAGCCACCAGGACCTGGGCTACTCTCTTTATTCAGTTAAAAAACAATATGTTTTAGCTCATCCATAGATACAACTTTAATTAAATGAGCATTGTCATGTGTAGTAATTAAAGTGGGGATCTGAGACAAAAAATGAGAAGTAAAGGTAGTCTGGTTAGGATTGATTTCTGCACAGAGAAGATTAGTGTAATATTCAACTGCCTCCTTCTCAATTTCCACAGCATCTTCTATCCAAATACCAAGACTATTTTGAATTTTAGTGATTCCCATTTTGCTCTTCCTTTCCCTAACACTTTGACGGAAATATTTTGTATTGTCATCTCCCTCTTTTAGCCAGTTAACTTTTGATTTAAATTTCCAAAAGTTTCTTTATTCTTTTATGGCTCTAGTAAGAAGTTCTTTAACTTGTTTGAGTCTAACCAATTGTATTTCAGATTGATCAGAATCATAAGCTATTTCCTGTAATCTAAATCCCTCCTCAGCATTAGTAACATTTGAGTGCACATTGCCAAAAACTTCCCTGTTCCAGGTTTTCAAAGCTTTTTTCAATCTAAGAAGGTTAAGGTAAAATAATCATCCCTGTCTCAGATAAGTGGGTGGACCAGTTCTCACTAATAAACTGTATAAATGTGTCTCTTTTAAACCAAGTATTGAAAAATCTAAAAGGTCTAGGGGAGGATTTACAGGAGGTTCCTATACTTAATAAAAGTGGAAAGTGATCACTAGATAATTTATTTAAAACTAAAATAGATGAGTCTGGAAATTTATTTTTCCATTGGACTGTACACAGGCCTCTATCTAATCTCTGGAGTGTGGGGGTTTTAATCCTACCACTACAGGTCAGAGAGCTATCATGCAAATGCCTACCATTAGACCAGGTAAATAGATTGCCCACGGTATTAATATGTAGTAGAGGCATGGTATCTATAAAAGTGGAGAATTCTCTAATGCTACGCAAGTTAGGGGTAGACTGGCCCTTATATTCAGAAATAGAAGCAATAGCGTTAAAATCTCCTATGAAAATAGTTTCAGGCTGGTTAATTTTTTCCAGATCAATCCGTAAATCTTCCCTACATTTTCTAGTTCTCAGGCCATAGACCAAAATTGCTTCCATAGAAGATTGCAATTTTTGGCTATGGACTGAGACATGCAGAAATTGTAAGTTATCTTGTTTAGATACACTACTAGAATATCATGCCATTTAAGACAGTTCATCCTTCATGTGTTAAGGCAGAAAACAAATGCCTTCCCTAGTTGTGACTTAAATGAGAAAAATCATCTAAGGCGGTTCCTCTTCCGCCTTAGATGATTTTGGATTTAAGGCGTATATTTCCGCCTTGGATGATAAGGCATACGCCTTGCTTTGAACTAGCGAAATCGCAAGTACTATCGTAGGTTTGATTTTCATTTGCTTCTTGCGATCTCGTAACAGGTAAACGCAAGTACCAAAAAACAGGTATATTATGTAGTTACGCCAGCTCCTTGCGGATCGCTAGTTCACCTAGTAGCGATATCGCTACATTGGAAAAATGAATATGGCCGAGACTGGATGCGAAAACCATCATGCGGATCGCTACAAATCTGTTACGATACCGCAATGCGACAAGCTCCACACTTATTTATGTTCTAACGAGACTGGTTGCGACTTACATTGGCGACTCGCTAGGCTGAAACTAGCGATCTCGCGACAAGCAAAATTACACATTCAGGGTTGACCCAAACGAGCCAGGTTACGACAGAGGCGTGCTAGTCGCTTGCAGCTCACTAGCGAATTCGCAAGAGAACCTGCCTGTACAATAAAAAGTTTTGGTGCGGTATAGTCACGATCTCGTAAGAAAATCGCTTAAATGTGTAGTTGCGAGATCGCTAGTAATCTCGCTTTACAGAAACGACGTCGTGTGATCGTCGGGTGGGCGAGAAAAACAAATCACGTTGCGACAGAGCTTGTGATTCGCTTGATAGTGGCGTGTTTGGTTACGATTACGGCAGAGATCAGATTGGAGAGGCAGAGAAGAACGAGCGATTGGCTGGCAACTGTGCAAGAACAAATTTAAGAAATAATTCAGTTGCGAGTGAACTTGCGACAGTACAACATACTCGCCAATTTTTGTTGTCATTGGCGAGACAAGTTACGATCTCGGTTGGAATTCGGAAGTGTCACTAAATTATAGGTTTTGAGCCATTTCCACCCATTTCCACTAAATTAGGGTTTCATTTTAATTGTCTAAGCTGTCAACCGCAAGATGCATGGTATCTAAGCACAAAACATTAACATGAAACACTAACAAATCACACTTTATATACCAATTGAACTAGCACACTTTATGCATCCATTTGACAAAAAAATAAACTAGCTTTTATTGGGATATATGTGAGGCCTAGAGATGTACCAAGATCTAATAAGGACCAAGTGTCTAACCAATGCATCTCTACCATCCTCCAACTCCTTCTTGGTGTATGGTGCATGATTTTCCTCGATAATCTAAGAATATGAAATGTTTTTGTAATACTATTAAATGCAACGTAGATAGTAATAGGTACAATAAGTAGGTTATAATAATGCTTACGCGATGTAATTCCAAATTATCTTCAACAAGGCCAGCGACGCACTCGCTTGCGTACAACATCATATAGTAACCGTACTCCCAATTTGACAATTGCTTTCGGTGCTGAAAGTGAAGAAGTATAACAAATGATTTGAAATGAAATCATAGTGGAAATAAATGAGCATTGGATTTGTAATGTCACCTGAATCTGTATAAGGTTGAAGGGAAGTAGTGTGTCGTCATGTGCATTAGCATAGCAACCTCTAATAAATCTGCAAATTTTGTAGATGGACCAAAGTGTAGCGGGTCCATCCAATACACTCGGTTCAACGATTGTATCATAGCTACAAAACTCCAATGGCCGCTACATATTTTAAGAAATGAAAATGTAAGAACCCGGCTCGAAGATTAGAATGTTTACAAAATGCAAATATCCAATTGTAAAAAAGAAAACTAACCTCTCTAGATATGGGCCTATGTAAATTGTCTTGGTCTTGTCACTAAGGATCTTAGAGACATAAGCAAGTCGTGATTGATTACTTTCATTCATTTCTTGCAAGCATATTGGGTGCAAAAAACCAATGAAAGTCTTTCCGTTTAGAGCAAGGCATTGCATGTACCTAAATAAACAATAGATCGGATATGAACGTATAATAGTGCACAAGTATATGATAATTTGTAACTTGCAATACGATAGAAGAGATGAGATCAAGTAGCTTACATTTGATGTAGTATAAGGATTGTTTCGGGAAGAGTTTTATAGTGCCAGAAAAGGGCAAAGTCTTCCCATGGAACGACTAATTCCCTCGCTTCGCCGAATACCTGTTTATTGGAGTAGGAATAGTAAACAGAATCCCGACTATGGTGGCCCACCATATCATAAAACGTGCGAAGGAATCCCGGGAGTGATTTTATGAATCCAACTTCTCCCACCGACATCGGTTTCTTAGCTACCGGAAAATCTAGTGGGTCTACGACGGGTGAAGACATGTTTCTATTAATTGAGATAGAATTAGAATTCACATCAACGACCAACCATTTGGGCCACACAAAAAAACGGCCCAAACCTTTACCCACTGTCGTGCACTCTTGATCCGCGACCGGTACCAACGCATCCTCGACTAACACATGTTGTATAGAAACCCTAACGAAATCAATAGGGACTTTGGCTTCATGATGTAGTGCCATGTCAGGATATGAATTTCCCATTGCAACGTGGCGGAGTTGAGAATTCATCCCACATTCAACGTACAACTTGCAAGAAGGGGAGTTCTAATATACAAATAAGGCAAGTTTAATTAGGTCGGATTAGACATATGTAGGAAGAGTATATTTATAAAATATCAATAACCATGAGTTGTGTAGAATTATTCATTTGTTTGAGGTGCAAGAATTTAACCTACCTTTGTTTTGGGATCGGATGGTTGTATGTGAACTTGCTCTTTGATAGGGGCCGAAGGTGTGCATATTTCCTTGTTCTGTTCAACAATAGGTTGCTCTAAAATAGGTTGGTCAAAAATAGGTTGGTCAACCTCATGTTGTGGTGGGGAAGGATGTGAACCTCTAGACGAGGGTCCATTGATTGGATCGGTGTCACAAAAATCGGATGGAACAGGATACTTTATAAAAGAACATATATTGGCCAACATTTTTTTCAATTTCTTGACCTCTTGGTCAGATTTTTTGGCTTGGTTCAATGCTATTTGGAGTTTGGATGGTTTAGGGTCTTTACTACTACGTTTGATACCAAACGCCTCTATTTGGGTAACATAACCACCTATTCCCTTAGCTCTTCCCGGATGCTCGGCCTTTCCAAGTGCCCTACGTAGCACATCGTGTTTGCCGACTGGGATGAACAAGACTTCTTCAACTTCACGCTCAACCTCGTCCTAAAAAGGTAGTATTATAAATTAAAAGTTATTATCGTCATCAATTGTTGTGTTTGATGGTGTGATTATAGATACTAAAATGGAACATGGTATGGCGTAGTAGGTATAGCGTACCACTCGATTAGCCATCCTTTTTGCCTCATCACTTGAGAATGTCCCGTCTTTTTAAATTCTACCCAAGACGAATAATTGTTGTCTACTATATGTTGTAGGGTCTTAGGCAATGACTAGCTTGTTCGCCTCTTCCGCGTCCATGCCCCCATCCACAAGCTCTTTTACCTCGGTATCCCTTTTTTTTAGGTCTTCCTCCCCACACCCAAGTACCCCGCCCTACCCCCGGTGTAAGGCATAACATTATCAACAGTGGCTTTGCGCTTCTTATCCCCCAAACCCTTTTAAAAGGTCTATGTTATTTTAGGAATAAAGCACTAACGGAAACAAAAATATTTGGCTAATTGGCATGAAACTAGTATTGCAAGATCTAGTAAGTAAACTAACCTTTGCGTCATTTTCTAACCATCGCTTCTTGAATGCCTCCCAAGTAAGGGGTACAATGTGATTGTAACGCGTACTTGGATCTTGCCCAACCTCGTGCCCTTTGGATTGATATAATCCTTGGCAAGGGTATATTTGTTTTCTTGATGAGCCTTTGATGCGATTTGAAGAGCCTTCTTCTTTACTTGATCATAAGATGTTGCCTCGATAATAAAGGGGCGCTACAAATGTGATCAACGCTTAGTCACGTTCACAATTTTCAATTGTAATTAAAAATAACAAGGGCAACACTAACCTTGCATTCATTCCATATATCATTCTTTATGTCGATGCTTAGTAGCCTCCAATCTTTTGTGTCTAATGGTGTGCGTATCCTACCCGTCTTAGCACACCAACTCGACCATTGCGCGGCATCATCGTCTGGCCAAATAGCAACACCAATGTCATTAAACTTGACATGTGTTAGTATTTTGTTATCGATCCTAATCTCTAATTCTCGACAATGTGTGAGGAGTTGAGCTTCTTTCGATGCGCGACTCACTTCTCGTTGTCTTTTAACCTCACTTGAACCGCCAACAACATTTCCCCCCCCCCCCCCCCCCCCACTTGAGTCGGAGTCACGGGAACTTGAAGGGCTATCCATTAAACTATCCTTGTTTACTGAAATATGTTAATGACTAATACACCGATTACGAGAACAAACTAAAATGGGTATAGCCATAAAAAGATAAAGGTTAATCCTTCAATTGTGGCTAATTAAGCTTAGAAGTCAAAATACTAATAAATAGCCTCGATTGTTGCTATACATAGGCTTCTGACATGATTATTAGTAATAGCATGATAAATGGAAGTAACATGTCCAACTAAAACCCGTTTTTTTCGAACAAGCATGAAAAAAATCCTACCTTTATTAATTACACAGTTTTGTGGCGAGACTTGATTGTTTTGGTGGGGGATGATGTACCTTCTTTGTCCCTCTCCTACCCACAACAAAGGATGTTATCGAAATGAACAAGAACAAGTTAATATTGACATTAATTGATAAATTGCAAGAGAAAAAAGTGGGTGAGAATTTATTGCTAAATTTACCAATTGTTGCATACAATTAGTGCCAAATACCACTTTATATTGACACAATTGATGTGTTCAACATGTATAGGATGGGTTATTGAGATTTGATGTGCACAAAAGTGTAGAGATGTGAGAAGATGTGAAAAAGTTGGACTATTTGTGAAGAAACCCGTGAGATATGATGGGTAAGATGCCAAAAAAAGACCAGATATTCTGCACTTTAATGTGTTTTACTTTTCTAGCGAGACTTCTTGCGAATTCACAACAAGCTCAGTACATCAGGCGAGGAGGTAGAGATATCGCCACATTTGTATATGATTACATTTTTAATCTAACTTTGTTGGCTGCGAATTCGATACTACCCAAGTAAAGGGATATAAACCCTAAACCCATGGAAACCCTTGCGAGCTCGTAAGTGAAAACACTTTTAAGGTTGTACATTCATGAAATCGCAAGTATATGGCTCGGCGGCACTAATAATTTGTTACATATTGAGGACGACACCGATCACGGGCGTCTGTGAAAAAGAACGACATGGGATTTATGCTTTGTGATGTTTATTTATTATATTATAATTAGCTGTGTATTTGATCAAATGAAAATCTCGAGAAGTTCGGTCAAAAATCGACCTCGACCAAGAGTTTGTTTAAAAATATGAAGGAACTGAAATATAAATTAATTAATGTTTTATGTATGCCTGTAATACAACTTGTAGATAATCTGTATACACGCTAAACTCTCAATTTTAGCCCAAATCGAAGTCCAACTCTAGCTCTTCCTCTTCTTCCATTTACACCCCTAGATATAACGATTCGATCACAAGTATGTCACGATCATTGTGATTTTTAATCGGGTTGATCATGATACAGAAATATTTAGTGGTCGCAACTCGCCGATGGATTGTGATCTACTAAAATTTTAAACGCCCCGATCATGATCGTATTGATGATCGTGATCGGATGTTCATCGGTTATCACCCACAGGTACCAGTATAATATACGTGTTCCTATCCCATTGTTCTTCTATTGATCATCTCCATCCAAAGCGCTGATTGAGAAGTAAATACGCCAGTTCTCATCACTTTTCATATATACTATACCTTGTTGCTTCCAACTAACTTGCATGGTTGGATACTAGGATGTGTACTGATTGACTAACTATGTTGATGAATACTGAAGTTGATCTACATTATACAAGTGAAATTCATCTAGAATAACTGTTTATATCCTAAGAATTAGATTTAGAGTAACTGTTTTGATTTAGTTTTTAGATTTAGTTATTCTAGACTCTAATTGTGTTAACACATGACTTAGTAGTTTCTACCTAGAAGTCATTTAGAATTAGACTTAGAGTTAATTAGAGTTATTATAGGTAAGTCATGTTAAGAAATTGAAATTAAATAAAACTAAAGTGACAATTGAATGGATATAAACCCATGTAAATCCTAAACCCTTTACCCTAAACCCTAAACCCTTGGCGAGCCAACTTGCGATATCGTAAGTTACGAGTAATGTATAAAAAATGGGTTTTGGGCTAGGGGGCCAATAGGTGGGCTACATACTGGGCTGTATTGATAGTAGATTAAGTACTGGGCCATGCTGCTAATAGTGTATTGTAATTGTGTTTCATGTTCAATTTGCGCGGGTCGGCGACTTATCGAGCCATTGAATAATGTTGGCCAATATATACTGAAACTGAAACATCTAAGCCAGTGATGTGGGAATTTTTACATTGTGATCAAACTAACCCCTTGCGAGCTCGCTAGTTAACACGCTCTTGCATATATATTACTAGCGATATCGTAACTGATCAGATTGAATGGACAGTGGCTACTTGGCGATTTTTCACATATTAGTAACGATCTCGCTTTAGGGTCGCAATTAAATCTCAAGTCTATGAGCTAGTAAGTAACGATGGCGCGGCTTTCTCGCCAGGGGTTAAAGATGGTTCTTGCGATGTCGCAAGTAATGCCAGTATATAAAAAAAAGGGGGATCGGGCAAAATCATAATTTTGCTCCAA
The DNA here is from genome assembly GCA_948330725.1 of Sherardia arvensis. Classification (NCBI taxonomy): domain Eukaryota; kingdom Viridiplantae; phylum Streptophyta; class Magnoliopsida; order Gentianales; family Rubiaceae; genus Sherardia; species Sherardia arvensis. Next base: position 7,436,710 of record OX415237.1, on the reverse strand, counting down.
ATTGAAAACCCTCCTTAAACCCTCAATCTTCTCCGACCATATTCACCCCCCATTTTCACCGGAGTTGCTGCGTGATGACACCCAAAACTAGAGGATTGGGTAGAGGAAGAGGTACCGGGAAAGGACGTGAAACGGGAAACAAGCGACGCCGGACAGATTATGAGGCTGAGGTTCCGGCTGCCACTCCAAAAGTACCTGCTCAGGCCGTCGCCGGTGAGCCGTCCACCAATCAACCCTATTCTACTCAGAAAGAAGAAGAACCAGTTGAATTCTTCAATGATGCAGCAAAGGCGAGGTATGAATGCATGAATTCTCGCAAGATTATAAACAATAAGGTGTTGGATAGTTGTGTAGTCCCTACCCTGAAACTAGACTATGTTTTAGACCATTTTAGGGCACAACATTTAGATGTGTTGTTACAACTCCCTGAGCCCGTATACCATGAGGAAGTTTTACAGTTTTACGCTAATTTAGGCTTAGAGGAGGGGGTGGATGATATAACAACAATTGTGCGAGTGGTGAAGTTTAAGGTTGACAAGTTCATGATTAACTCAGTGTTGAAATGCCCTTACAAATCCCGTGACGATCTTAGGTCTGCAAAGAAAGATGGACCATATGAGGTTTATTATGAACAGAGGTTTCCATCGGTTAGCCCCAAACAACCACTGAAGGCCGGTGATATGGGTCAGAAGTGGTTTGGTAGGACTTCTAATCGTCCGGGTACGGCTAAGACATACCCGATCCACAGGCTTACAGAGGAGCAGCGTTTAGTATTTGAGTTAATCTGTGGGAATGTGTTGCCATCACTCGGACACGCTTGTGAGCCTACTGTAAATACCCTCATGATTTTCTACTACATCATGGAGAAGCTGCTACTCAACCCAGGATTCACAATTCTTACGCACATGATGAAGATAGCGAGGCACAAGACTGCGGCTATCCAATACGACGGTTTGGTTGTTGCTTTGATCAGGAGTGCAGGGATTTTCCCAAGAGGCCGTCCGATGCAACTACCCAAATACGACAAGGAGTGGCTCAAACACAAGAGATTAGAATTAAAAGCCAATGGGAGGTACGGGAAGAAGAAGGAAGCTGAAGAGGCTGCTAGAAGGGCACAGGGTCAAGTATCTGGTATGCATCTGTAATTACGGTAACTTTTAATTTTTTTCCAGTAAATGTTATACTTCTGCATTACTGATAATGTGTCTGTATGTGTGTTAGATGCAGTATTCGATGCCCGTGCTCAGCTAATTGTGTCGGTGGGGCAGTTAGTGAATGAGGTTGAGATAGCCGAGAAGAGGTCGAAGGCTAACAATGAGAGGCTCCAGGAACTGTTGCTAAGTGGGGTAGTCGACTGCGAGCTGAGTGATGAGGAGGGAGAGGTACCTGATTACCTCAGCAAATTTCCCCGGGAAAACGCTGTTGCAGAGCCAAGCGTTGCCTTACCTAAAAGGAGCGAGAAGGAAGCCCGGGCTGCAAAGGAGGTCAATGAATCAGACGGTGATGCAGAAGACGACGAAGACACTGGTGGGGAAGATGGTGACTCATCCGATGAAGAGGATGATGCAGCTAAATTTGAGATGAGGAGAAAGGAGAAATTGATCGGTGAGGAACCCGAGGAGGATGAAACACCAAGCAAGGAACCCGGGGAGAACCAAGAGAAACTTGAGGAAGACCAAGAGAAGCACTTACTGTAACACCCCAGCGTATTCTCTAATTAATTAATATATTTCAAGACTAAACATTACTTTATATTTAAAGAAAGGAAATAGAATATTGTTATTATCACGAAAGGACTGGAAACTACAGTTCATCAAAACAGAATGTGTGTTGAAACTCTTTATTTCTACATGACTTAAGGGAAACTAGCGTCACTCTCTTGGTAAGGCTCCTAACAGTCTCCCAAACCCACGTGCTCGTCTTATTCGAAATCTGAAAAGAATGTTGGGAATAAAGGGGTGAGCCACAGTCCGCTCAGTGAGAGTATTTTACATTCTTAAATACCTTGACGATCAGTACTGAGTGCCCGGTAGTACTGTTCTGGGGGTGGGATCCCAGAACAGTACTACCGGGCACTCAGTACCCCCAGGTAATTTAAAGTTCCACACGCAAGTCAAGTACCACCGGGCACATAGTACCCCCAGATGGTTTATCACGCAAGAAACAAGTCAAGTCTACAGTACTCCAGGTAGCTTATCATGTAAGTAAACAAGTCAAGTCTACCAGGCATGCAACACCTAGGTAGAAAACACTTTCAAGTCAAGCAATTTAGATTCACAGGTTACTATATCATGTCAAGAATACAATTCAAATACGACAGGGTCACTTCTCGTTTCCATTTTTCACATGAATTTGTATCTTAATACTCAAGTAGCACACAAGGTGACATACTACACATTTTCAGATTACTCATATTAAGAATAATGCAAAATACTAGCTCCAGCAACATGAATATGTTTTTAGTTAAGAAGCATTTGTTTTAAACCTGTCCTTAAGCTTAACTCACAAAGCAACAGTTTTGGTTTTCTAAAATTACCACACATAGCAAGTGCTTTAGGACAAGGGATCGAAAAACGTTAAACCCTCACCGTTCTTGAAATTAAACGTCACAATCTTCTTCAATAGTTCTCGCAATTATAATGATAATAATTTAGAATTAATCTTATGTCTTCACATACAAACCTAACTTCAAAATCCTGACTTTTTTCTTCAATATCATACCCAGAACATTCCTACACATAAACGTGCCTAATTTCTCATTTAGGTATGCAAAAGTTAGGCCCTTTTGATTAACTCCCTGAATTCCTACACCTGCAACATCAATTTCAACCAATTGGTTCTACCTGTGCCTACATTTCATATTCAACCAAGTTTTCTTATAAATTCTACAACTCCTCCAACTAATTCATGAAAAAAAGACAAAGAACTCACCGAAAACACTAGAGACTTCCACAATAACTCAGCTCTTTCTTCACGATTAAAAGGGCAATTCTGAGGGAAAGAAAGTAAGGAAGAGACCCCTTTTTATAGCTAGAAGAGATCAATCGTTCCTTCTTTTCTTCTCCCCCTTCTTTACTCTCAAAACACAGTTACAAGCGTTTCTTGCCCTCTCTCATTCTCTGCGTTTATTCCTGACGATCCCGATTCTCACCCACACGTTTCTTGAATATAATTTAGGCAAAAATTTATCTTTTAAGACATATTATATCCTTACCACTAATTAAAATAATCATTAACCATACAACTACCACTAATACCTATCCTAAACCTTTAGTTAGAATAGTCCCTGTATGCTTCATTTTGATTTTCTCCCGGATCAAGATGATGTTAATTATTTATTACTATTTTCTATTAATATTCCCTTTATATTTAATATATATATATTTATATATTTTATTATAATTATATAAAATTTCTCGGGCCTCACAATCACCCCTCCTTAAATAAGATTTCGTCCCGAAATCCTTACCGATTAAAGAAATAACTGAGGATATTTGGTTTTCATCTCCACTTCAGACTCCCAAGTTGACTCCTCAATCCCATGATGTTTCCACAGCACCTTAACCATCGAAATTTCCTTCATCCTTAACTGTTTAACTTGTCGATCCAGGAGTTTTATAGGAATCTCCTCATATTCCATGGAATCATCTACCTGAAGGTCATCTAAGCTCACTACATGTCCAGGATCAGGATGATACTTTCTGAGCATAGAGACATGAAAAACAGAATGGATCTTTCCCATGGATTCTGGCAATTCTAACTGATAGGCTACTTCTCCAACACGTTGAGTAATAACAAACGGTCCCACAAAGCGAGGACTAAGTTTACCCCTCTTTCCATGTTTCAATATTTTGGTATAAGGTGTGACCTTCAGAAACAACTTATCACCAATTTCAAATTCCAACACTTTTCTTCGCTTATCTGCATAACTTTTCTGTCTGTTCTGAGCAGTTAACAAGCGCTGGCGTATAACCTTCACATCATTATAAGCTTCTTCCACCCATGGTACCAGATTAGGAGGAGTAACACTTCCTTCTCCCACTTTATCCCAAAACAAAGGAGATCTACATTTCCTACCATAGAGTGCCTCATATGGTGCCATGCCCAACGAAGCTTGGTAACTATTGTTGTAAGCAAACTCGATCAGAGGTAGATGGTTATCCCAACTACCGTTAAAATCCAAAGTACACGACCTCAACATATCTTCCAAAATCTGAGTCGTCCTCTCCGATTGACCATCAGTTTGAGGATGAGCTATGGTACTAAACTTCAATTGTGTCCCCATTGCCCGCTGTAATTGCTGCCAAAATCTTGAAGTAAAACGAGGGTCTCTATCAGAGACAATGCTGACTGGAACTCCGTGTAGGCGTACCACCTCTCGCACATACAATTGGGTGAGCTTTTCTAAAGAGTACCTAATGTTTATTGGTAGGAAGTGAGCTGTTTTAGTTAACCGATCCACCACTACCCATACAGCATCATGGTTGCACTGCGTCTTGGGTAAACCAGTGACAAAATCCATAGTGACGTGCTTCCATTTCCATTCTGGAATTTCCAACGGTTGAAGTAGTCCTGAAGGTCTTTGGTGTTCTGCTCTCACTTGCTGACAAGTAAGGCAAGACGCCACAAAAAGTGCCACATCCCGTTTCATATTGTCCCAACAATATCTGGTGCGCAAATCCCTATACATTTTCGTACTTCCAGGATGCACCGTGTATCGCGAACGGTGTGCTTCTTCCAAAATCTCTCGTTTCAGCTCTTCATCCTTCGGAACGAATAACCGATTTTGATGCCTTAAAATTCCATCCGGTCCCACCTTATACTCCGAGTGATCGTCTTGTTGAGCCATTTCAATACGCCGTTTTAATGCTTCATCCTTTTGTTGAGCTTCCTTGATTCGTGCAGGTAAGGATGGTTGAACTTGAATGTTAGCAAAGATTGCTCTCTTGCCTTCCGTCCTTACATCCCACCTAGATACCTCTTCCATCATCTCGCTCTCCTTTATAACAATCCAAGCAATCTGAGCCTTCCAACTTAGGGCATCCGCCACTACATTGGCTTTCCCTGGATGATAATTGATGGTGCAATCATAGTCTTGTAAGAACTCCACCCAACGTCGCTGTCTCATATTTAAGTCTTTTTGGGTAAATAAGAATTTTAAATTTTTGTGATCTGAATAAACTTCAAAGGTTACGCCATATAAATAATGTCTCCATTTCTTAAGCGCAAATACGACGGCGGCCAATTCCAGGTCATGAGTAGGGTAATTCTGTTCGAAGGTTTTCATTTTCCGTGAAGCATAAGCTATCACCCTCCCCTTCTGCATCAAAACACATCCTACTCCTTCTTTCGATGCGTCGGTAAACACCACAAAATTCTCTCTTCCCTCTGGTAGTGCTAGCACTAGGGCTGTAGTCAACCGTTTCTTTAGTTCCTGAAAGCTTTTCTCAGCCTTGCTATCCCAAGAAAACTTTGTTTGTTTCTGAGTTAATCGTGTTAATGGCCCCGCAATCCTAGAAAAATCTTGGATGAACCGTCGGTAGTAGCCGGCCAAACCCAAAAAGCTCCGTACTTCCGTTGGACTTCCTGGCACCTTCCATTTAGTAACCGTCTCCACCTTGGAAGGATCCACGGCTATACCGTCACGAGAAACTATATGTCCGAGAAATGACACACTCTCCAACCAGAACTCGCACTTACTGAACTTGGCATACAACTTGTGTTCTCGCAGTTTCTCCAGAACCAATTTCAAATGTTCTCTATGTTCTCCTATGCTCTTCGAATATACCAGGATGTCATCTATGAAAATCACCACAAACTGGTCTAAGTAGGGTTGGAAAACTCTATGCATGAGGTCCATAAATGCAGCTGGAGCATTAGTTAACCCGAACGACATCACGACGAACTCATAATGCCCATACCTTGTATTGAAAGCAATTTTAGGTATATCTTCAGCCCGAACACTCAACTGGTAATATCCTTGACGAAGATCTAACTTGGAGAATACCTTTCCCCCTTGAAGTTGATCGAATAACTCATCTATCAAGGGTAATGGGTACCTGTTCTTAATCGTCAAATTGTTTAGACCCCAATAATCTATGCATAGTCTCATACTCCCGTCCTTTTTCTTAACAAACAATACTGGGGCTCCCCAAGGAGAAGTACTTGGCCGAATATAGCCCTGGGACACCAAATCTTGGAGTTGTAACTTTAACTCTTTTAACTCAGTGGGTGCCATTCTATATGGGGTACGGGAGTAAGGTGATGCTCCTGGTACTAAGTCGATGATGAACTCCACTTCTCGTTTCGGGGGTAACGTGGTTAACTCTTCTGGAAAGACATCAGAGAATTCACCAACGATGGCCACATCTTTCAACACTTGTTTGTCCGTGGGTTTGTTAATCATCATAGCCAAAAATCCCTGAGCTCCTTTAGTTAGAAGTTTCCTATCTTTCAAACTTGACATCAACCCACTTGATGCAAGTCTTCCATTTAATTTAATTTCCACCTCAGGCTTCCCAGGAATACACAATTTTATTTTCTTAGCTCTACAGTTCAAGTTAGCATGATATTTAGATAGCCAATCCATCCCTAAAAGGGCGTCATAACCCTGTAGCGCTAAAGTCACCAAATCGGCAGGGTAATTTATCCCTTGGATTTCTACCCCACAACCCCGATATATACTATCGGTACGTAACACAACGCTAGACGTAGGGGTGCTCACCTCGAGGACGTAGGGTAATTTTTCTGCTTCTACTAACCTCCCCGAAAGAAAATGCAATGCAACATACGAATGTGTGGAACCAGGGTCAAACAAAACTTTAGCTAATCGATCAAGAATTGGGAGTGTACCTTCTATCACTTCGGTGGTTGGTTCCACTTCCTTCTGCTCGATAGCATAAACGCGGGCTGGGACCTTAGGTTTCTCCCCAGGAAAATTAGCTTTCTGCACCATTCCTACTCTAGGTGAGCTGGGCTGATTCTGCACCAGTGGGCAACCAGAAATTTGGTGTTCGTTACTCCCACAACGCAAGCACTTCTTGTTTTTCTTCTAGCAATTTGCCTCCACGTGATTCGGCTTTTCGCAAAAATTGCAAACCATTCTTGCCTTATCTCCACTGAACCCAACCTTTTCATTCCTCGTGGAGCTGGTAGCAATTCTCTTAACCCCTCCAGAGGGTTGCAGACTAGAAAGAAATCCCTCCTTGCGCTTGCCTCTTTAAATTTCCATCTCTAATTGCGCCTCTTCCACTTTTTGTGCCTTTTCGACTGCCGCATCATAGCTATTAATATCAGACGAAGCAAGCGCATGCTTAATTTCCACTTTCAAGCCCTGTAAGAAACGCTTACGGCGTTTCTCATCAGTGTTAACCATCTCTACAGCATATTTAGACAGTTTTGCAAACTGTGCTTCATACTCTGCCACCGTCTTCCATGCCTGCTTTAGGTTAATGAAAGCAGCCTCTTTTTTTTCCAGCATCACTTGGGGAACAAACTTGTTACGAAACTCCAGGGTGAAATTTTCCCAAGTTCGTTCAGTGTTGTCTGTGGTCCACTTCCTAGTAATGACCTTCCACCAGTCTTTGGCAGCTAGTTCAAGCCTAAAAGTAGCAAAAGTAACTCTTCGTGCCTCAGGGTATTCTAAAACCTCAAAAATCTCGGAGATAGAGTCCAGCCATGCTTCAGCTTTTTCGTCATCGGGAACCCCATCAAATTTTGGTGGGTTAAACTTCATGAAGCCTTCTAGAGCAAAGTCCTCTCCTTGGTTCCTTGGTCCCCAGTGATCAAGACGCTCCATAAGGTTTGCCATGCGCTCTAGGGCACTAACCACAGGAGCGCCTTCAATATCTTGTCGACTACCCGTAGTGGAGTTACCACCCTTACTTGAATGTTCCTGACTGGCTGAACTCGAATCTCCAGATTCCCCAGCCATCTACAATTACTTATATTTTAATGCTAGCTTAATATTCACATTTCTCAGTTAAATGCCAGATATACCCTGTGCTACGCAAGCAAAGCATGTATATTATCATTTTTTTTCCTTTATATTTTAATAAAATATATAAAATTTTCCAGCATAAATTAAAGTAAGCTACTGCCATATTCTTTCCAAAACAAGAACTATAGTGCAGAGAGCAGTCAATTTAAATAAACTATCACGTAACCATAATGGTAAGAGATCACAACCACAACCACATAACAGCAACTCCATAATTCTTATTATTATTAAATATATATATATATATATATATTTTTTAAGTTCAACGCGACATGTTTTATAAGCACTCAGTAATAGAAGTTCAAGATTCCACAAGGAACTTGTGTTATTATAAAACATCCTACTAAGGATGAAAAGACACAGAACAAGGCAAGTATTATTATATTTTTCTCTAACACTCTTAATCGATGACGATTTCAGACCCCTCTCCCTCGAGGATCACCCCTAGGTCACCCTCCTGCTCTCCCCATGCATCATCTTCAGGATCCTCCTCAGGTTCTTCTTCAGGATCCTCCTCAAATCCTACCTCAAATTCTTCTAACCTCCTGGTAAGGTCCTCGACCTCGTCTTGAGTTTCTGCTAGTTGATTTTCGAGTTTCAGAAAGCAACAAGGGCCCTATTAAGCTCCAACTTAAGGGTGGCAACTTGGCTCTCCGACTTAAGGTTTTGGTCTTTCAGATAGTCTCGCTCTTCTATGACATGTTTGACGACTTGGTTTGGGTAAAAGGTAGCGTAGGGCCTCCTCTCCCTAGGGTTCCAGTAATACCTCATTCTCCAGTTAGGGTCAGCAACACTAGACACCTTACGAACTCGGTTGTTGAACACGGGAGCCATTCTTTCCCACAAGGAGTCAAAATATCACATACCAATTAGTCTTATAAGATAACCTATCCTAAGATAACTACTTATATTTTACTAAGGTCCAGGTTCGTTGCTCTGATACCTCTTGTAACACCCCAGCGTATTCTCTAATTAATTTATAAATTTCAAGACTAAACATTACTTTATATTTAAAGAAAGGAAATAGAATATTATTATTTTCACGAAAGGACTGGAAACTACAGTTCATCAAAACAGAATGTGTGTTGGAACTCTTTATTTCTACATGACTTAAGGGAAACTAGCGTCACTCTCTTGGTAAGGCTCCTAACAGTCTCCCAAACCACTACAACAAAATGTTATTATCCTGACATTTATTTTACAACATTTATATGTTAATGTTGTAATAATGTGCTATTATGACATATGAGTGGGAAAACATAAAATTGTATAAAAAACTTATGTGGTTATAATTAATTATAACAACACCACGCATATAATGTTGTAATATTGACATATCTCAACATTATCAACCATCACACAATACTAAAATCAAATTATTCTTAATTATTACTATAAATAGATTATTACTCTTACAAACTTAATGTAGTTATATTGATCAATACTGACACTAACATAATAATGTCTCAAAATCTTATTCAAAATTGGGAAACAAGTTGCAGATGAAGGCAAGTTTAAGTTACATAGCACAAAGGGAAACTAGATAGAGATCAATCAAAATAGAATTTATCTTTTAAAAACAATAAGAATCAATTTAGAACTCATATAGAAAGCCTATAAATTCATGGACATTAAAAGTAAAGATGCACTAACTAATAATGATGACAACATTTAATTACAATCTAAACATCATCTCTATTCATTGGCGATATGAAGAACTTCGTTTCCGAAACAAGCCATTCTAACATTTGTCTTTAAATATCGTCCGTTGATGGAGGTGATGTTTAGAATGTGATCAAACAAATGTCTTTAAATATTCTAATCCTTAAAATGATCACCTCATAAGGATTTGAACCTCTATGTGATCAACAAATGTCACCATTCTAACGTTTTCACTCTCATGGACATTTGTTTAACTATAAGTTGAGAATGTGATCAACTGATTGAAATTAAATTATTCATTAAATATGAAAAAATAAGACGTGAACGGATTTGAAGCAGCAGTGTTCACCACTAAACTAAGCGCGGGAATTATACGATGAGAAATTGCGGCAACAACTTTCCAACAACTTTGCGGGAAATTGCGGGAATTTTACGATGATTTCGTTTTTTTAATCTGATTTGCTTAGTTTGCCAACAACTTTTACCAAAAAACAGATTCCTTGATTTTTAAAGCATCAAATTTCAGTTTGAATTGGTAAAACAATTGCAGATAAGTTATATCTTTATTTCTAAGTAGTAGGATAATAAGAACGTGTAAGAAGATAAGTAGTGGATACAGAAAGATCTTAAGAAGATAAGTGTTTTGTCAATAAGATGATTATCAATAAAAGGATGATTTGATATAATATAACTTTTATCATACGATGTAAGGTAATTGTCTATTTTTTCATGTTTTGAGTCTAAATTAGTAATTGTCGCTCTATCTAATTGTTTGTCGTATTATTATTGATATTATATTTTCTTTAAGTATAATTTATTAGTATAATTATTTTCAGTAAAAATTAAGTTTCATATAAGATATTTAACCAAAATCATCAAAGTACGAAATTCCTTTATCTTCTCCCAAATTTTAATTTTTTGTGGCTTTACATTGTTTATGAAAAGAGGTCTTTTCCGATGTTGTTAAATGAGAGTAACTTAAATACTTTAAATTAACTAATTAAAATTTATTTATTAAAAAGGAATCAATACGATAAAACTAAATTAATTTTTGAAAAATATGTTTTTAGAAAATTAATATCAGAAAACTAAATTATACTTCATTATATATTAAACATGATTTAATATACAAAGAATCTCAATAGAACATTAGTAAGTGAATAAACATATGAATTATAGAATATAAAACCATCTTATAGTTGACCCTCTCTCAATTAACCATATAGTGAGTGAAAATGAATAGAAAATGTTGAAAAGATAAATAAAGTAAGTGGATAAATTTTTTATAAATCTTTTTCAGGTTTTATATATCATTTTCTTAATTCAGGTTTTATATTTCATTCCTCGAGATTTTAATCTAGTTTTAACACACATCTTATTCGGTAATGACTGGACTGAAATAATATATATTAAACTAAATTGGTGCACATTCAATGTATAGTGATAGTATGACTAAATTAAAATAAATTTTATCATATCCTACACATTTGAACTGAATTTTAAAAATCCGAACTTAGTTGAACATAACTGAACTGAACTGAACGGAAATGCATTGAATTAAAATAAAAATTAGAAGCATTGACCAAATTAAAGTGAATTTAATCAAATCATATATCAAAACGGTATCGATTTGATTTGAAATAAATTAAATAGAATTGAACTGATAAAGTTCCGTCTAAATTGAGAGAACATAGTGAATTTTTAAAGTTATTTACTATATATTAAAAAATAAAGTTTATAAATGTCATTTTTCAAGTAAATAGTCATTATAACAACCAGAATTCCCTCCATAATAAATATTAAATAATTATGTCCTTTATAATAATTTTAAATCTTCCCAAGGCCTTAATTATTTTTTCCCGAAATATTAAGTATATTCTGAAGAAAAAAGGAAAGGATATACCAACGAGTCCGACATATATGGCTTAACTGTCATTAAACAATTTAAAATTTTAGTTCAATTTTGAATTATTTTGGTAATTACTACTAATTTAACTTCATTCAATTTATATTTTACTAAATTAAATAATTTAATAGTACTAATCGACATACATTATATATATGAACTTGATCAAATTCTCTATAAACAAAACTAATAAAACACATACCTTGAAATGTTATATATGATGTGACTAGAAAAATAAACAATAAATCATTGACAACCATTTAAATAACATTTAAAAAGATTTTGTAAAAAAAATTCAAATCAGATGAAGATAACTGCAGTTAGCTGCCACCTACTAGATGATAGCTGCCACCTACTAGATGATGCTGAGATAAACCAGAACTGGACATGACCTTAAGTGAAATGAACTTAACACAACTTAATAGAAGTGAAAAATTAATGTGTTGAAAAATATAATCATTGGAAACAAGTTATTATAACTAAATTTTCATCAAATAGCTAAACGAGATTGATTTATAAATAAACTCATGTGAATATGGCATAAATGTTGTAGCTACACTTTTTTTACTTTTCATTTGATAAAATTGTTATTCTACATCAATGAGCATAATTGAACTCATAATTTATGGGCTATCCCACAAGATTTGAACCTCCAAGGACAACAAAGATAAACTCCTTATTGATTATATACTTCTAATCAAATTATTAGCAATTTACATGATAATTATAATAATGTATATGGTTATAGTATAAAATTTAAGGTAAAGTATCGTGAAAGTTCAACTTTATTCACGTAACTATCATAGTATAATAAAATTAAATTGAATAATTCAATTTTCAATTAAAAATTATACTTTTAAATGTAAACATGTCATAAAAGTTGTTTTAATGTAAATATTCAAGAGATTATATATGAAAATTATTATTTTAGATTGGAAAATATATTTTTTCAGACATAAACATGCACTATTTAAATTTAAAATATGAATACATTGTTGAAGAGGTCGAAAGTTTTTGTAAAGTATACTTTTCATAATCATAAAGCAAGAATTTGCAATTACTTTCCTCAAAAAAGAAAAATAATTGGTAATTACTTTCCAAAATATTTGTGATAATTTTGTACGTGTTTAATATTATTATATTATACTTTTAAAATTAACCCATATATTTCTCAACTTAGAAATTATAATTTTAATATGTGGATTTTTTAATGTTTTATATTCAAACATGTTTTATTATATTTTACTTTAGAATGTACAAAGATTTTAGATTGTAATATGCTACATCTAACCAAAACATTGATTCATAGTTCCGTATACTTATAAAACTTTTGTTTTCTATTTATTTTAATTTAGTTCTATATATAACATGTTTTCGTGCAAATTTATATTTTTAATTCAATCCATATCTTATTATGGTTATGTAATATAATATCTTTAATCTGAAATTTAATGGGTAGAAAAGGAAATAAAACGATATAAAATTGCATATATACTAGTGTCATATTTAAGTAACTTAACACTCTTTATAAAGGTATACAAGTATACCGAAACTCCCAAGTATACAAGATAAAGATGAAAAGTAACAAAAACGTTTCCTTAATTAGTTGAAATTAAAAAGGTAAAAACCCCACTAATGCAGAATTTAAGGGAAAACATAAAAGAGAGGGAAGGGGAAGACGAAGTCAATATCTCAATTTTTTACCATCAGACACGAAAGGGGAGAAAGATAACAGTATTGGGCGCGCTGAAACCCTATGGATTTGGCGCTCAGATTTCCCACTGCGGATAAATATCCTATTTACAGGGACGTACTTGGTTATGGATCTTTCCACTCTCACATTATTTCGAAGGATTCATAGATAAGGTTGATTCCCAGGCAATATCAGTTATACAAATTGATGGAAGTCTTCTTTGTTGTTTCCAGTAATTAGGGTGTGGCTTTTGAGTTTAATGTGTTCTATATTCCTATTTCCTTGTTTTGATTTCCGAATTTTACCCATAGGATTTTAGGAATGCGAAATCACCCTATGTTGTTCTATGCAGGGATGGGTGATAGGGTTTGCTGCTTTAATCTCCACATCCATACTATACAGGTAACAATAACATAACGTTATAGAATGTGATTGCTTCTAATGACGTGAATGATTATATTTTAATCTCCAATCCACTGTATCATTCTTCATTTTTGTCAGTTCTATAGATATTCCTACTATATTTTTAGTCCTATGTTCATACTATAAACATTTTTTTTTATCTATCTTCATAACCTTGTCTTAGGTATTGATTTGCTGGTGATATTTTACTTCATGTTGTGCTAATAGAATGATATAATCGCATGCTTGTCTTTGTTTTGCATGAACTGACTGGATTGAGGCTTCCATTTAAGTGGTTAGCTCCCAAGTTCTACTCTTTTTCAAAGATGATGCCTCTTGTATATGATACTAATTAAGTGTTAGCTATGTAATGCATTTTGTATCTCGTTGGTGCTAAATATTATTGCATTTGGAAACATATAAACGACTGTAGTAGGTTATAAGATTTTTATATAAGTCGAGTTTAATGTTATTGAAATTTCAAGGTTTGATATTGTTTAATTTGTATTTACAGGGCGAAACTTGATGCCACTTGAATAAATATAAAGATAAGACACTTGAAGAAGTAAATGATATAATGATATAGTTCGGCCAGTTATTTTGGTAGGCCAAATATCTTTATTTTTGACCATTTATTTATTATTTAAATCTAGACAAATATACACATTCTTGGGGTAATCTGTTTACCGTTAATTTATGATTTATTTTTATTTTATGTTTGGTAAATTTACAGATCACTCGAGCTGAAGATATCTGATAAATAGATGTCACATGCTTGAATGGAGGGGCGATAACTTTGAATCGGTGAAGGATATCTTCCATGAATATTACATATATAGATTTTATTATGATTGAATAGGGTTATTAGATTGAAGTAATTAGAGCTTATCACCCTTAATTAGTGTTTGAGCTTTGTGCTTCCGGTTATGATTTATTTTAGTTTGTTTGGTTGTTCATATTTAACGTTATTGAATTTATTATGGATTTGGACATTTTTCTTATAATAAATTCGTTTTGGATTGCATTTGGTTCTTATGAGTTTCTCCATTTTTTTAGTTTGTGTTATATTTAATTATCATTTAAAAAATATATATATTTAAAAAACTATATATGTTCGTTAAAGTGTCACATATTTACGTAGGTAAAGGGAGATATTATGACATATAATATTGTACGTTTAGTATAAATATTCCTTCACATGGATACGTGGTTAAAGAGACACATTAGGACATTTACTATTGTTAGCTTACTATATATATCGGTTCACATGTAAACGTGTGTATAACACGATATTAGGATACATGTAAATGTGAGTATAGCAAGATATTAGGACGTTTGTTTATTTTTATTTATTTAAATGAGTAATCATCTATAACCACATTTCATGTCTATCCTCACACACTAATTTACCACATTAATAGATTATGTCAGGATAGCTTCAAATGTCATTATAATTACGGTATGCTAACATTAATCGGCGTTGGTATAATTACTTTTTGTTGCAGTGAACCCACGTGCTCGTCTTATTCGAAATCTGAAAAGAATGTTGGGAATAAAGGGGTGAGCCATAGCCCGCTCAGTGAGAGTATTTTACATTCTTAAATACCTTGACGGTCAGCACTTAGCAAACGACTCAAATAATCACAAAATCAACAAACAACAAGGTTATAATGTGAGCAACATACCATTTAGCAGTATTAATTGTATATGTTGTAGACTCTCAAGAACAGAATAATAGTAAGTTCAAGTTCACATATTTACAGGCATTCTTGATTAATCTACTGTGTACGAATATTTTAAAAGTGCATGTTCATAATCACGTTATCCACATACTCTGAACAGATAAAATAAAAGGAGATAATTTCACACAGATCTGTCAGTTGATATCTTAGCAAGCAAGGAGGAACTTTTATCAGGAAGCATATTATTTCATAAACAAATAACTAGGTGGCCGCGCCAACACGCCAGGTGGCTTAAAAGCCCAAGTGTGATATCTCGAGAATATCGACCCACTGGGACCTAACAGCGATCAGGCCCAACGCCGACCTCGCTGAATCGGTTAATCCAATGGGGGTGGGATCCCAGAACAGTACTACCGGGCACTCAGTACCCCCAGGTAGTTTAAAGTTCCACACGCAAGTCAAGTACCACCGGGCACATAGTACCCCCAGATGGTTTATCACGCAAGAAACAAGTCAAGTCTACAGTACTCCAGGTAGCTTATCATGTAAGTAAACAAGTCAAGTCTACCAGGCATGCAACACCTAGGTAGAAAACACTTTCAAGTCAAGCAATTTAGATTCACAGGTTACTATATCATGTCAAGAATACAATTCAAATACGACAGGGTCACTTCTCGTTTCCATTTTTCACATGAATTTGTATCTTAATACTCAAGTAGCACACAAGGTGACATACTACACATTTTCAGATTACTCATATTAAGAATAATGCAAAATACTAGCTCCAGCAACATGAATATGTTTTTAGTTAAGAAGCATTTGTTTTAAACCTGTCCTTAAGCTTAACTCACAAAGCAACAGTTTTGGTTTTCTAAAATTACCACACATAGCAAGTGCTTTAGGACAAGGGATCGAAAAACGTTAAACCCTCAACGTTCTTGAAATTAAACGTCACAATCTTCTTCAATAGTTCCTGCAATTATAATGATAACAATTTAGAATTAATCTTATGTCTTCACATACAAACCTAACTTCAAAATCCTGACTTTTTTCTTCAATATCATACCCAGTACATTCCTACACATAAACGTGCCTAATTTCTCATTTAGGTATGCAAAAGTTAGGCTCTTTTGATTAACTCCCTGAATTCCTACACCTGCAACATCAATTTCAACCAATTGGTTCTACCTGTGCCTACATTTCATATTCAACCAAGTTTTCTTATAAATTCTACAACTCCTCCAACTAATTCATGAAAAAAAAGACAAAGAACTCACCGAAAACACTAGAGACTTCCACAATAACTCAGCTCTCTCTTCACGATTAAAAGGGCAATTTTGAGGGAAAGAAAGTAAGGAAGAGACCCCTTTTTATAGCTAGAAGAGATCAATCGTTCCTTCTTTTCTTCTCCCCCTTCTTTACTCTCAAAACATAGTTACAAGCGTTTCTTTCCCTCTCTCATTCTCTGCGTTTATTCCTGTCGTTCCCGATTCTCACCCACACGTTTCTTGAATATAATTTAGGCAAAAATTTATCTTTTAAGACATATTATATCCTTACCACTAATTAAAATAATCATTAACCATACAACTACCACTAATACCTATCCTAAACCTTTAGTTAGAAAAGTCCCTGTATACTTCATTTTGATTTTCTCCCAGATCAAGATGATGTTAATTATTTATTACTATTTTCTATTAATATTCCCTTTATATTTATAATATATATATATATTTTTTATTATAATTATATAAAATTTCTCGGGCCTCACACTTACAAGACCAAGAGAAGCTAAATGAAGATGCGCCCTCACAGAACATTTCAAGTGATGAATTGCAGGACCTTCTGGTTGCAGGCCTTTGATGTAATAGGCTCATGTAGTAATATCAGGATATTTTGGTGATTTCTGAACTACGTTTTACATTCGGTAAACTGTAATCCTGTATTTTAGGCACAAAGGTTTAATTTTGAACTTCAATTAATGTTAGCACTGTGTTCATGGTCTTTGATAGTGTTATGATTAAGTGGTGAGGTTGAAAAAATTCATATTTCACTTGTCAGATCAGTCAACTAGCGATTTCGACAGTGTCTCCCTTGTTTAAATATTGTACTTAGGGACGCCACTGGCGATATCTTAACCAAGTCGCAAACTACTAGCTATCTCGCTAGACACACGTCTATTAGGCTCTGTTGAAGTTGTACGATAAGCTGCGACATCGCACGCTGCCACGCATTGTATGCGAGAAACCTGAGATCTCGCAGCTATATCTGTAAGTTCCATATAAATTTAAGAATAAGAATATAGATAGTAGCGAGATCGCCAGTGCTTTAATTACCACTTGTAGTGACGTGCTACTAGTGATATCGCTAGTTAGGCGATTTAATTGCGATGTCGTTAGTTAATTATTATTCCAAGTTCTAAATTAAGTACAACACGATGTCGTTTTTGATGCCTAACGTGTCATGTTGCGATATCGCTACCTAGTTTAATATAAATGAAAAATTTGGGGATCTTTTCAAATCAGAACGACTTGCATCTCATTATCTCAAAAATCAAAAGACCCCAAACCCTTGCCCAAAAATTGCCCGTCACCGATGGCTAGGAGTAAGCACCTGACACCAAATCCCTTTAATGGCCCAAGTCGCCAGCAAGTTCATCAGCGAGCTACAGCTCAGAGGCCGGCGGCGGAGTCATCAGCGGCGGCTTCAGGCTCGGGTGCTGCCTCTACAAAATATGACAAGGCAAAATTTGTAAGTGTCGATGCATCTCAAGCATATTTGACTTATATGGGAGGTAGTAAGCTGCTAGATTGTTATGTGATGGATTTTGAGCAGATTAAAGAATTAGGGTTAGAGAAGGTTTTGCAAATATTTCAGTTTCACAATTTGACTGAGCTGTTAGGGTTGAACTATACGGCACATAAAGATGAGACGTGCCAATTTTACGCAAATTTTCACCAACTGATTGAAGAAGAAAAGGAAATGGGGAGGTGGTTTACCCGAGTGAATAAAAAGAACTATGAGATAGGTGAGGATTTCTTCAACAAGGCCTTAAAGTTGCCGTACGCTGTAGACGAAGACAGCAAAGATGAACCCCCACCTGGTTTCTACGCCAGAGAACAGTGGCCCGACAACGACGTCCTAGATAAGGACAGTGTGGCGACTTTTGCTGAGAAGTATTTTGGCCGGTCGGCGGATGATTTAGGGAAGCCTAGGAGTTATAAATTTGATAAATTGACTTGTCAGGAAAGGATCATTTATGAAATGGTTGCTAGGACTGTGGTGCCTAAAGGCGGGTGGATCACCGAGATGAACTACACAACGGTAAGCATATTTTACTGCGTAGTCGAGATGATTCGGTTGAATCCGGGGTATGTGATATTCGAGCACATGAGAAATAGTGTGGTGGAGAATGCAAGAACAATCAAGAAGCTCCCATATGGTAATTTTATAACCATGTTTCTGACCACTGATAACCCGAAGATGAAATTATCTGCTCATGCAGAGGAGTGTTGCTTCTACACGATGCAGTACTTCGAGAGGAAGGGGAAGTGGGAGCTGGTTGATGGAGAGTGGGAGGAAAGGTCAGATGGACCCAAAAAACCGCTGGAGTTTAATCCCGAGGAAATCAGATCAAATGTTGAAGGTTAGCCACAACAACCGTTATTTTCAATAGATTGATCAGTTTTTTTAAAACTTTATTTGCTGTCAAACACTTGTGGCTGACTCACTTCCATTTATAGGTGTAACCTCAGCTGCATACTACAAGGGTCTAGAAGAAACCGTGGATGTGTTGAGATATCGAGTCTCCAAAATTAATCAAGAGTGCTGGATCACGGAGAAGGTGATACGGGGGATAGAAAGGGCGCATGTCAACAAAAAAGCAAGGAGGAATGATCCAACATCGACTCCAAAACCACCGCCTAGCAACGAGGATTAGATTAGCATGTTTTCTTTTGTTTTTATTTGAGACTTTTGTGTTTGCAACTTTGCCAAGGGCCAACAATGTTTACTATCTTTTAAATTGATTCATCATTTTATGGCTTCAAAAGTCTTTGCACTCCTCCACGGATGACTTCTAGGTAGAAATCGTCTATGACCTAGATAAACAGGCTTACCACCGTGCTTTAATTGTCAATGACTAGTATGGCTCTCACAAACGGGACATGCAAAATGCCCTTTCACAGAACACCCTCCAAGGTTACCCAAAGCAGGGAAATCATTGATGCTCCACATCAACATGGCTTTAAGTTGGAATTTCGCGTCCCCTCGATTTCCGTCAGAAATATGAATCCCATGCTTAATTAAGGATTCCAACTCCTCAACAAGAGGTGCTAGATATACATCAATGTCATTGCCAGGTTGCTTAGGCCCCGAGATCATTGTGTTCAAAAGCACATACTTTTGTTTCATCATCAACCATGAAGGTAGATTATAAATAACAATCATCACTGGCCAAGAACTGTGGGTGCTAGACATGTTTCCGAAAGGGTTCATTCCATCAGTAGAGAGTCTGAGTCGCATATGCCTCGGTTCATTACCAAATTCTGGGTAAATAGCATCCATCTTCTTCCACTAATCACCATCTGAAGCATGAGATATAATATCATCTTCCTCTCGAACCCTATCAGCATGCCATGTTAACAATTTTGCATCAACAGGATTGGCATACAAACGCGTCAATCTCGGTTTCAAAGGCATGTACCACATCACCTTAGCAGGACTTTGCTTCGTTGATGTTGTCACTGTTTCTCCACATACCTCGAACTATCCCTCCTTTTTTTCCATCTAGACTCACCACAAACCTTGCAATCATCCCTCAGAGAATCAACACCCCCCCTGTACAACATATAATCATTCGGGCATGCGTGAATCTTAGTGAACTCCATGCCCATAGGACACAATATCTTCCGAGCGGCATAAACTCTGTCAGGACATAGGTTGTCCTGAGGTAGTAACTCTATGACCAACTCTAGCAATTTTGTCATTCCATTATCAGAAATACCATGCCTTGCCTTTAGGTTCATTAACAACAATGTTGCGCCCAGTCTAGAATGCGAAGACCCAACATATAAGCTTGTCTTTTTATCGTCATACATTGCCTCCAACATACTTTTCTTCCCAACAAAATCCATCACAACATCGTCACATATGTCTGAAAGCTGTTCATTATACTGCAGGATTTTCTCGGCACTTCCCTCCTCCATCTCAACCTGGTCAGTTCCATAATGGCCTTCCCCATACAAACCCATTCAGTGTAGGATTTGTCAAATCCTTTACATATTAAATGTTCGCGCACTACAACAATATCTTCAAATATGGCATTGTTTCTACACTTGTTGCATGGACATCTAACCCCTCCTATGCTATTCTGCCTAGAATGTCGCAGGCCAACATCTAGAAAATTTTCCACCAAATCTAAATACTCCTTCGACAATCGAGCATTCTCGTTCATTATTCTTTCGAGGTCCATAATTCACAAATCCTTCAAAAAGCTACTCAACTACGTACAACCTTCAACAATTATACTAACCCACTGACTTCCTATCATAAACTACACACTGAAATAACACAAAGAACAAAATCAACCAAACGACAAAGAAATTATTACATAAAACCAACCAAAATCAAGACAAAAACCAACAAATTACGAGGATATTACGTACCTAATCCAAGAAGGCAACAGTCATACCTCCAAATAATATGAATTAATTATCCATTTGTGAATCCGAAAATACCCACCTCAAAAGTACTTGATAGAATCTGTTTTTTTGTGTTTGAAAGGCCAATTCTTAAAAAAACTACGACTGCAAGCGGATGCCTTCAGATATCGCCACTATTCAGCTGACTCTTCAGTGTAACTTGCGAGTTCGCTACAACTCAAGCACACAAACTTGCACTGTAGTTCTAAACTGGCGTGTCAAGTCACGATAACGCTACCTTCTCGGTCATCCACTTCCGACCCAGTTGCGACAGGCAAACATTTACAAGCCTACCTAAATTATGAGTCACATAAGTCACGATATCGCAATAAACAAAGTATTTAATCATATTACTGGCGACTCTAGGTTCCGAGTTCGCTACAGCATCGTTTTGTCCTTCTGTATTGGTGGCGATATCGTGACGACCTATTACCTTAAAGGCGGAAGATCTTTTTCCGCCTTAACTTCATATTTATTCACGACACAACCCCCTTCCGCCTTTAATCTGTGATTTACGTCTTAAATATGTTATTTTTTTGCTTGCTAGCCAAGCTTGCGAACTCGCAAGTATGTAGCAAGGCGGAAAATAACGCGCACCCATCAAACGCCTTAAATAAGTGTCTTGCATCCACCCCTTTGTAGTAGTTATATGATCTGTAAATGATTATTCCAAAAACTCCAGATTCTTTCATTTTGAGCAAACATGCAATTTGTATATCTCAGTTTAACCATATAGGATGAACATTCAGAATTATCATGCATAGGTTCAATGAGACATATAAGTTCAAAGTGGTGTTCTAGTATAAGTTCCTGTAATCTTTCCATAGAAGTTTCCATCCCCCTAAGATTCCAGACAAGAAAATTAATTTTGGAGGTTGTACCGATCATTTAAAAAGATTAGAGGGGCTTTTTGTACCAGAACCAGACATAATGTGGTTTAGTTGGGTAAAATAAGTTTGAAGTTTGATAACCGGTGTATTTTTTGCAATAAGTCTAGAGGATTTCCTCACCTTGGTTGTGCTTACCTGAGTGGTAGAGGTTGTTGCAGTAGTACATACTCTGTCTGAGTATTCAGATTGTTGTGAAGAGGAAGTTTTGGCATGAAGGAGGCTGGTTGAAATTATCAATTCTTGAACTGGAGCTTCATGGTCTTCTTCTGAGTGCTGCAGGGGTTGAGTTTCAGTGTCTGTAATTTCCTCCTCATCTTCTTCCAAGTCTTGTAGTGGGGTAAACCTGTTCTTCCTATTTTTATCTTGAGAATGAAATAGAGAGATTTAATTAGTCATGTCTGGGCTGGTTGAGTCATAGAATTACCTGAGGTGATGTAACATCATCTTTGGCATACTGAGATGGTCTGTGATTGATCCATGAGCAGTCCTCTTGATGGTTTTGTGGAAGTTTGAGAGAGGGAAGGGGACTGTCAGTAATGGTAATCAAAGGTTCTGGAGTTGCAGTATCTGGATTAAACAAAGGAGGTTCTTCCAATACATTTTCCCCTTGTCTGTGGTAGACTGAGCCTGGAGAGGTTTAGGTTTGTATATGAAAGTTTGGTTGGCCAGAGTCTTTTGTTTCTCTCTTGCAGTGACTCCTGAGGTTGTGCCTTTCTGAGGTCTGATCGGTGGTATCTTGATGCCATCAGAAGAGTTTTCTTTTTCTTGATTCAGGGATGGTTGAGAAATTTTAGTAGGAGGGTTCTGATGTCTGGGAAGGGGCATTTTTCTCAGCTTAGGGTTTGCAGAAGCACACTGGTCCAAACTATGACCAATTCTTCTACAATGAGGACAGTGGGGAGGGATAAATTCATACTCAATGCCAAGCTCCACAGTGCTACCAGCAATGCCTACCACTATTTCATGATGAATCTTTTTCATGATATCAACTTCAATACACATCTTAACTGCAGATGGTCTAGTTAAAGCAGCAGTAGCCGCATCTAATTTAATGAACTTTCCAATCCTATTCCCTATGAATTTCCGCATGGTATTATTGTAGAAAAAGATAGGAATATGGTGGATTGTTACCCAGATAGGAACAGTTGATGGTTCAGTGCGGGGAGTGAAATCGGTTGTCCACTTGAGTACTTTCATAGCTGCTCCTTTCAGCATCCATAGACCTTTGAGCCAGCAGCGTTGGTAATCGTCCCGGGCTTGGAAACGAATCAGAATGTGCCTGTGATCAATGGAGCCGATCTGGAAGGTTGAAGAGAAGCCAATAGACTTGAAAGCTGCATATAGTGCAGGCATGGATGGCATCCCATTATCGAACTTCCATGTTAGGGCGTTGTGGTAGTGAACAGCCAGATCAGAAGCCTGTTCCGGCGAAACTATGCAGGCAATTTTGCCCTTAAATTCTCCAATTGGGTTGATATCAAGGTTATTGGGAAGGGTGGGAGTGAGAGGTGGTGATTTTGCAGTAAGTGCTTGGGCGAAAGAGCGAGGATGGGGAACTCCGCCACGGTGCAGCGGCGGCTCCGCCATGGCTGTAACGGTTATGTTACTGTTTTTTTCATTAGGGTTTATAACAGTAAAGAGAAAGCAATAGATCCATACAATTAATCAGCATCACAAACACTCAAGGTAAATTAAAACATTACAATCTCCATGATCATCAGATGCAATCAGCAACATTCTGGGTAAATATAAAGGACTAAATCCTTACAAGCACGTACAGTAAAATATGTTCAGAAAGAGTAATAATACCAGGGTTATTGAAATAACGTAGATTGCATTTGTTTTTTGTCCAATATTTGGCCACTAGCCAATCAGACCAGAGTTGGTTGAGATTACTCTAGTACTAACATTAATTTACATATATCTGTTTTTAGAGGGATATGATTTGGAGTGGGTCTTTTTGCAAATTGTCCTGACTAATTTATGGAGTATCCTTGCCTATTTGTTTGTCATGTCCCTCCTAACCGTGTATTAGGCGGGAGGGAAAACCCTTTGGGTTTCGGTCTATGGATGTTATGTGTAGACTTTGAGTATTTATACTGCAAGTTAAGGATATTATACCTGTCAGGTAGTTTAGATACCTTCGGGTATTAGACTTAGATTTTCTTACGATGTATCCCTGTTTTTAGTAATACATGTAGTCTCACCGAGGCGGAGTAGTAGTATCACTCTGCACCTCATTCAAATTGCCACAGAAATCTAAAAAGAGTTTCATTTGTATTATTGAGTTTATCCAAACCCGATCATGTATTTTAATTGGTTTTATGAAGGGTTGAGTAACCGTGAAGAATCCTGCCGTCCACTTGGATGGTTTTCATGACTTAAATTTTTTTATTGAAATAACGTAATTAATTAGATTGGAATTGAGGTATATTTAATCGAAACGGATTTAATAAATTTAAATTGAACTCAATGAAATTTTAACGTGCGTTGTAAAATTCATACGTACGTGCATTAATAACAAAAGATGTATTGAAACCTTTACATTTACCAAAATATTTTTTGAATACTTGACAGAAATAACAATCAAAAGTATTGGATGTGGCCTTTTATTTATAATCATAAAAACATGGATTAGTCTTGAAATAGACCGTCTATATTATAGTTATAATATAGACCGGACTTAATTACAAAGAAAAATAGGAAGGAAGGATGAAATTATAAATAATAATTGGAATGAGGTCCTTATACTGCAATTTTCAAAACTTATTTCTATTTATTATTACACGCGCATGTTTTGTATTACTCGAGCGCCTGGGCACAATGCAAATTGCAATGAACAAACTGGTGGGGCCCATCAATAATCGTCATCTTCTTCAGTTGGAGCTATTGTGATTGTTACCATAACATTACCTGCAAGACATTTTGTAAATACTACAGTTTTCAAAACAAACACACCTGTTTCTAACCTAAAGACATCAGATTTTAACCAGAAGACTCTTTCTTCTCAGTTTTAATAAAAGAGTTTTAATTCAAGAGACAAAAGTCATCATTTTTTAACTAAACACTTCAGCATTCATATTTCTAAACATGCTAGTTTCTATTTTAAACAACCCATATTTCACTAGTTGTAAATACAACAGTTTTCAAAACAAACACACCTGTTTCTAACCTAAAGACATCAGATTACAACCAGTAGACTCTTTCTTCTTAGTTTTAACAAAGGAGTTTTAATACAAGAAACAAAAGTCATCAGTTTTTAAACTAAACACTTCAGCACTCATATTTTTAAACATGCTAGTTTCTATTCTAAACAATCCATTTTTCACTAGTTGTAAATACAACAGTTTTCAAAACAAATACACCTGTTTCTAACCTAAAGACATCAGATTTCAACCATCGTAAACACATCAGTTTCCAACCTAAACAACCACCTTTTCATAAACATGCATTGAAAAAGTTTTTCTTTTTCCAATTAGCGAGGATTCGATGCATCCGATTAATATTTTATACATCGAAACTGATCGAAACTAAATTCAATTGGGAACTCACCTTGTTTTGGATCTCCATGCCCCTAGTTTAAACCACGGTTTAATTAAGCCTTTTTGCCTCAAATTCAAATCCATGCCCCTAGCAGAATCGATCGCGTTTTGATCCGTGAAATCAACTCAATCGAACGTATGTTTGATCTCTCGTTTTGCGTTTCTATG
The DNA here is from genome assembly GCA_948330725.1 of Sherardia arvensis. Classification (NCBI taxonomy): domain Eukaryota; kingdom Viridiplantae; phylum Streptophyta; class Magnoliopsida; order Gentianales; family Rubiaceae; genus Sherardia; species Sherardia arvensis. Next base: position 7,411,064 of record OX415237.1, on the reverse strand, counting down.
TTTGGGAGAAAATTGAAGGCTGTGTGGATTTGGGGGAAAGTTGGAGGTTCTGGGTTTCTGCGTTGATTCTGCTTTTGGCGTCTATATATATGGCGCGTGAAAATTACTTGTGGGCCTGTTATAACCCAGTTCCAACCCGGATTTTGACCCGCGAGAATGAGCCCATTTTGCTATAATTGCACTACAGTCCCTGGTCTATATTATATCTATAATATAGACGGTCACTCTAGAGACCAACTCTAAAAATATTATAGTTATTTGCAATTTTCAAACTATGCACATCAAAATTCACGTGCATTAATTATATGCACGTAACCTGCACACAAAGATAATTTAAAATCCAATTTTTATAAAACCGAAACCATTTTTTTTACAAAAAATAACAATCAAGCAATCCCAAAGTACCTTTTCATATATTTATTTTCAGAAAATTATAGTAAGAGCAAATTCATCTAGCAAAAATATATGACATTTTCTATCCGATGATCCAAACAAAAACCAAGTTATATTCACTCAACTCAACCCCCGAACCCTCTCTGACTCTCTCTGTCTCTAATATGCCACTTATATCATTTTCTAATATGCCACTTATGCCACTCTCTATGTCTCTAATAATTCTCATCAAGATTATATTTCTAATGTTAAATTAGTGCCTGACCAGTGATCCTGAGACAAAATCCAATGTCTGACATGTTTCTATGTTTTGAGCACTGAATATCATTGGGAATAAGCTTAGACACTGCGCCTCTTGAGATGAATTGCAGGCTAAAGCACTGACACCGGTCATAATTTCACCAAACACTCATAATGATTGTATAAATAGCATCTCTAATGGTAAGAAAATAAGTAGTGTTTCTTATATATATACCATAAAATTGAAATAAGCAGCAAGCATCAACAATAGAATGATTTATAATTTTCATACTTCATTAATTCTAATAATAATAAGAAAATTAAAATATTTATTGTAAGAAGTAAATAATAGTAAGAAGCATTCAAATATTCAAATATTCAAATATAGAAACATTTATAAAAATTTAGGAAAGTTGAAATTTTAAAAATGTCAAAACACAACCAAAAATTAAACCCATTCCAAACAAGAAATGGATTCGTCGACCTAAACCCATTCTAAAAGGCAAAGAGATGGTTATCAAACATTTAAAACTATTCCAAACAAGAAAAGGATTCGTACTAAACTATTCTCCAAAGGCAAAGGAAATAGTTCACTCCTCTATAAATACACGAGTTTCAAATGATAATTTCACACAACAACAACAACAAAGGAAAACAAAGTAGCTTCAAAAGAATTAGAAAAAATGTTGCCCAAAAATTCAAACAACAGGAACTACGTGAAGAAGAAAGTAAATTTCGCCCGCAAGCACGCAGGAATGCAGGCAGCCAGTAATGCTATCGCCGCCATAGAGAAGGCTGCTGCCAAGAAGAAGTATTGGGATGATGAGAATCGCGATTATATTGGGAACAAGAGATTTGGAAAAATCAAAAACGCTGAGAAAACCAAACGTTGGAGCAGCTATAACCTCAATGATGATTCATAGTATATATATTGAAGATAATATAATATTGTTTAGTTAAGTTTCCATGCAAAAGAAAAGCATTGAAGAAATTTAGAGAGAGTTTATTTCATTTATTTTTTTCTTCAATGTATGATTCCATATATAAATAACTCATTTTAATTTCACTTTACCATTTTTTTAATTCTAAATTTCGATTAACCTAATACCATGTTACACCATTCATTTTTAAACAAATTTTGGTAAATATTTTATGAGTTAATTCATGATAGTTGGTTATATACAACATCAAATAACTAATATTAATGAGGTGGTTCTATATGCAGATGCAATTTACTTCTGCAGGTCCAAATTAAATCTAAAGTGACAAAAATGTCCCTCTTAAATATGTATTATAATTTACGAAAAATTAATTAATGATTTGGACATGTGTTTAATCATTACACGGGTTATGCATTCAAGGTAGAGTTTTAGAAATATATTTGTAAAAACTAATAAACGATGAATGGTAATTATGGTATTTTCTCACTTTCATTGGACCTGCAGAAGTAAACTGGACCTGCATATAGTAAACACCTATTATAAGGCAATAAAGCTGTTAATTTGAATGTCAATTCTGATATAACTAAAAAAGAAATTCATCACACACATCAAATTTAATTGATTAAATAAAAAGTACAGTCAAATATCCACTTACTTAATACGACTTCATATATTTAAACTACACAACAACGTCTGACATTATTATTCATCAATTATTTGATGTTGTATAATCCGTAAAAAGAGAAGATTTCATTCAAATACTTCAATTATATATATCCATCATAATTTTATAAAAGAGAGTGATTCACTTTTGCTCAGCACCAATCCTCACATCTCCACCCACCTTCTAGGGGTGTGCAAATATTAGGGTACCAATCCAAGTACCCGTCCCACCTCGCTTTAAAATATCGAGCGGGCGGAGTGGGGCAAAAATCAGGATACTATCCAATAAAAACCCCAATGCCCTATAATATAGTAATTACCCAGACCCATAAAAAACTCTCGAATTGGCCTATTAGTCAAACTTGGTATTACTCATCGGATAGACAGAAACCTTTGCATTATGTCCGACTGTCCCGATTAAATTTATGCAAATCCGGCATTCTCTACAAAATCCGGCCAATTTCGCCATCTACGTTTGCCCCAGATTCTCATCTTTGAATCTTCTTCTGCCACAATCCTTCCGCTACACAGAGGGGTAAGCCTTTTTGCGTGTTTTTCTGTCTATTTGTTTTTTGGTGAATTACTGGGGGGTTCTAGTTGTGGTAGCAAGTTTCACTTTTCCTCTGAGTTGAGAAAAAATATAGCGTTCTTACTTTGTGGTTTGTTTTGTTTATTTGTTTTCAAGGTGTGAATGTTGCTGAATTGGGGTAATTCTGAGTTGGTGTGCATTTGAATTTTCTTTTATGTTGGATTCCAATGTAGTTGGCGTGGAACTAAGGTTTTGTGACCTATGTCTGGTGCTGTTTTGATTAATTGAAACATGGATGGGAGAGTTTTGTTATTTAGTGATTTGAGTTGGATAGTCTCATCCTAAATGACTTATGTGAGTAAAAGTAATTCTTCGATTAATACAACCCACAGAACTGTACTTGCATACCAGTGCCCATTTTATTTGCATTTCTTGTTGTTGTTATGAAATTGAGATATTTATCTGTCTGGTGGTTTGTGGTTGGAGTATTCTTTGAAATATATATATATATACATATACATATATTTATATATATAAACTTGATTGACACTGTATACTAATTTTTTTATTTATTTTTCCAATTATTTCATTTCCTGAAACAGAAATGGTACAGATTTATGAGTGATCAATATAAAATAATAGTGTACAGATTAAATCTGAGTACAAAACTTATCTTCCGATGTGATATAAACTCCAACAAATATCAGTGCTCCTTCCAAACGTAATCTTCGCATTTAGCCTGAGCTCTATGGTGTTGATCCTCAATCATATTAGGTGAAAGCCCCCCATTTCTCCGGATTTTGATCATCATGTTGAATGGCCAAACTATACTCACCGCCGGGTGATCCCAGTTGCATAACTCTAAACTCCCCGTTCTGCATGTACTTCATACAACCCACATAACCGATACACTCAAGATTTTTTAACAGACAAACAAAATAAATAAAGAGTTCAAAACTTGAGTATACTAATACCAAAAGTGACATGTAGTAGGTACCTTATACTGAGATATGAACTTCTCTGTATCTCAAGCTCCTTACTGTGAAACCAAACTCCCCCCCTCTGCTCAAATCATTCATCTGCTTTCACATTAATTGCATCGAAGTATTAGATCTCAAACAAGTAGAAAATCACTACATTTTTCCAAAGAAAAGATGAAAACTTATACCTAATTCAGGCATTGATAAAATTGTAGTCACTAAGTTTAGGATTGTAACAGCGGTAATAATAATGAGCCTCCTTCAGATGGGAGTGAGTGAGAGCTTTCAGATGGGAGTGTGTGCTTCTGATGTGAGTGACTAGAATGTATCGGATGGGAGTCGGCAAGAAGAATATGGAGTTCCAGATGGGGGTCGCCAAACTTTACGTTTATATGCATGGTTAACTGAAATAAACTGTTTAATTTGTTAAAAGATACGTAAGCGAATTATTGTGTGGGGTAAAAGGAGACATAAACGAATTATTAAGTTACTGATAGTAATTTTGATATTTTTAGTAGTAAGAAAATATGACAAATTTTAGTATATCCAGTGGATAAGAAATGAGTGGTATTCAATATCATCAACCTTACACATGATGGATAAGGAAGTATGATTGGATGTTGAATATTCACCTATAATACTATCTTACTATTACTAAATTTTGAATTGTAGAAAATATTTCCTTTATGATTGATTAATATTAATAGGTTTAAATCCGTAAAGTTTAGGAATGCCTTTAATTTGATGGAAACTGATAAATCCAATAAGGCTGAGGTTATTAGTCCCCCTACTGATAATGATTTGAAATTTGTTGCTAATGTATTGCCATTCTTGAAGATATTTTTAGAAACCACTGTGGTAATGTCTGGTTCATTTTATGTTATAGAAAATGTGTATCTTCGTTAGATTATTGGAGTTCATGCATGTATTACAAAGATGGAGAAGAGTGATGATACAGATATTTGTCTGTTGGTAATGAGTATGAAGAAGAAATATGACAAGTATTGGTCTAATGTCAACAATATCAACATTTTTCTTTTTGTTGTATGTGTTTTGGATCCAAGATACAAGGTTAGTGATGTTGCAACTATGATTGAAAATACTTATGAGCTTGAGAAAGCAAGTGAACTGAAGAGGAAGGTGAATATTGTGTTGCGTGCGATGTTTGAGGCTTATTCTCCTCCAATGTTAAAGAAAGATACGATGAGTGAAGTTAATGATGTCTTGATGGAGGATAATGATGCAGGTGTTTATGCAGATCGGTACTTTGATGATGATACAGATTTTGAAGCTAACAACCCTTAATTGGACATGTTCTTGCTTGAGCCAAAATGTAGCAAAAAAGACAAATCATTTGATGTTCTTCGACGGTGGAAAATCTAACGGTTACAAGTTCCCGACTTTAGCATTGATGGTTCAAGATCTACTCGATGTTCCCGTGTCTACTGTAGCTTCAGAGTCGGCTTTTAGTACCGGGGGTAGAGTTCTTGATTGTTTTCGCAGCTCTTTATCTCCAAATATGGTTGAAACCCTTATTTGTGGCAGAGATTGGATACTCAAGTATCGAAGGATTATCAATTTGGAGGAGAGCTTGGAAGAGATTGAAACAATTGAAGAAGGTAACATTAAACTTTTCTCTAATTTATTGATGCCAAAGGGATGATGACTGATGAATGTGACTGCGTGTAATTGTTTGTTTCATAGTTTTCTGTTCATGCCACTTGTTTATGTTCATGCCACTTGACTAAATATCCTTGGATTAAAGGACATGCTTTTGTACACCTTATTTTACATATCTTATATGATCATGTGTTTTACATGTTATTTTTTTCTTACTGTAGAGATACCAGAGATAAATGAGAGACATCCTTTATCGGAGTCGATGAGTGAACGGAAATGATAAGGCGGGGAGTTTGTTATACAGAAGATGTGTCATGGAGATGAAAGATGAATGAATCACCTGAGAGTGATGCTTGTAGTGTTATCGAGTACATCGAATTTAACTTAGATAATGTTGTTCCTTAAGTTTTAGCAATTACTCTCTATTTGTGCATTCTAACTTGAGTTTCTTATGTTGAAAAAATTCAGATTGACAATTGTGTTTAATTGATTAATTTACTCTTTCACATATGTTGTATGGACTATATTAAACTTAGGGCATATTTAATATGCCTGAATTGAACTGAAAAATACTGAACTGAACAAGCAAATAACTTTTATTAAACAGGCTAAATTTATCAATAAAAAATATGTTCACTCTTTCTTATATTTTAATTGTTTTAATAAACACGATTACATATGTTAAAAGAATTATTTACAATGTTCGATTATACTGATTTGTGCTGTTTAGGTTTTTTAAAATATTAAATAAAAAAACACATTACAAAATTGGATCCATCCATCAATTATCCGCGCCCCATGGGTAATTTTCCCCGTCCCGCCCCGCTAATAATTTGCCCCACCCACTCCGTGGGTAATTTAATAATGGGGGGGGGGGGTGATAACACTTGCACAGTTGCACATCCCTACCACCTTCACCACCATAGCCTCCAAATCAAAAAATCTATCACCCAAGATAAATTTCTGAAGATTAGTGAAGCAAGAGAAAGTTTTAGTACGGTGATAGTAGGTGGCAAAGCAGATTTTTGTGTTTTAGTGGTTTAGATCATTAAACTGTACTTAATTACTAAGAAATTACCGTCATTAGATATATGGTAACTAATTAATTATTCAACTATGGTAATAATAACATGAATTTACTTGTATTAGGGTGTTAGTAAGTAAAATACAGGAAGAAATTTAACAATTCACATTTATGTTTGTTGGGTATGGTCAACACAAATCCCACGTCGGAAGCGGAGAGTGGCATTCCTCTCCTTATAAGGAATATTCCCACCATACTAAATATGAGACCTTTTGGGGATTGATCCATTGTTTAAAACCATGCAGGCTTTCGAACTGGTCAAAAGCGGACAATATCATACTAGTTTGAACTGTGGTGGGTTCAGCAGTCCCAACAATTATCCGTTGTGGGTGTTATGGTTAATTTGTTCTGTTTGAACATATATACTTCTGTATAATGTGAGAGTTCATTTATAGAAAGCAAACGAATGAAATAATAATAACATTAAGTACCAAGAAATTAAAACAACGGAAATTGTGGGCGGGACTGGGCATGCTACGCGGAGAAAAAAAGAAGGAAAGTAGAAAGGAAAATTAGTTGATCTTGTTACGGGATACTCTAAATATAGAGTTGTCTATTCATTATGGAAAGTTTAGGCATAAAAATAGAGTATCATTGAAGAGAGAATGGTGTTATAAATATAAAGATTGTGAGACCATTGGAGACACTATAAACGTGGTAGAATCTAAATCATGTTCATCAAGTCATCTCTTTCATGTATGCAGAGTTTAGGGTATGAATGGTAGTTGTGATGACTTCTAGAATTTCATAAAAGGATTATTATATCTTTCTAAATTGGTGAAATTTCTATCAACCAATCTTTCTATTTTTACAAAAGAATTGAAGTGACGGTCTTTATATAAAGGCCAGTGACTAAATTCTATTTGCATTTCATTTCTATGGCTACAGTACAACTTCGAAATCTTAATAATGTTGACATCATCAAAACGTAATGAAAACTAATGAATCTGATTTGTGATTATGGAGCTTTTCACACCTTTGTTCCCTAGGTACTCATTAAATAAAAACCAATAAGCTCTGTCCATTTCTAAGGCTACAGTACAACTTGGAAAGCTAATAATGTTGACATCATCAAAATGTAATGAAAACTAATGAATCCCATTTGTGATTATGGAGCTTTTCACACCTTTGTTCCCTAGGTACTAAATAAATAAATACCAATAAGTTCTATCCATTTTACCACCAGCTCAGTTTGTGATAATTAGAGGAAAGACAAGAAAATCAACAACTAGTCAATCATAATTAAGGTGAAAAATCACAAGGTCCTATTTAGGTGATACCGAAAACTCAAACTAATCACATGGTAAAATATACAAATATGTAACTTACACGGAGATATCTTCTTCAGAAGCACTGCATGGAAGATGGACCGGATTTCAGTCGATCCTCCTCTTTCTCCTTTCCTCCAAGAAATTCAAAAAATCATCAGATGCAGTACTAGGCTCCCTACTATTTGCAACCAGAACCACCTTGTTTAAAACCACCCCATGATTCCTAAACAAGAGTAAAATCCAATACTCAATTACTGTGTTTCTGAATCCTATAATCTTTACTTCCTTAAAACTAGGAATATGAGGAATATGATGGACATCGTAATATCCCGTTATTGTTAAACAAATAACTTACAGTTTGTCCGAAATCATCAGATTCTGTTCACGACGATGACCCAGAAGAATGATGATGACGAAGGCGCGCGCTCTCATCTCTGTTTCGGTTAAATAGAGTTTTTGGTTCAGTCAAAGATTTGGTTCCACCTTCCCTCTTGGGCGCGGTCGAAAAAGACCTGCGTGAAAATTCGTTTGTGGATTTTAGAATTTTAGCACTTAAATGACGCCATTTTATTAATGTTTTCCCTCATTTGCGAAACCCCCAGTAATCTTTTGTCACTTTTTCTACTAGACATTGGTGATATGGGCCAAGGCCCAGATGATTGATTGTTAAGGAAGGATGATTGATCATTTTTTCTACTAGACATGATGGAGAGCCCAGCCCACGAGTGGTCCTCCTACGACGTTAGCCCACGAGAGACCACATTGCAATACAAAAAAACAAAAGGGTTCATCTGCAAATACAAGACATTATCTGGGGGTCCAACATAAATAATAGGAAGATGAGGGGCCACATTACAATACAACAAAAGGGTTCGACTACAAATATAAAAAATTATCTGGGACTCCAACATAAAATAATAGGAAGATGAGGGGCCAAATTGCAATACAAAGAAACAAATTAAAAATTATCCGTTAATAGGAAGAAAATTGTTTATTTGTATTGAAATTTGGCCCCTCATCTTCCTATTAGTTATGTTGGAGCCCCAAATAACTTCTTGTATTAACCAAACACCCACAAGCCCAAATCAGTATATTTTTCCCCACAACGTATTGGCACGTTAAACCTTCAATTAACACTTAATATAAATTAATCCCTAAATAAAAATAGGGTTTTATACTCCACATCACAAACTCAGTTCAAAAACAGGATCTCCGATCTCACCTCTCATACTTCACTCAATGAGTTTGTCCCCATCAGATCAGCCCTTCAATCTTGATCTCCTTTCCCTTAGTTTGGCTGCAACGAACAAGCCTTCCAAACTTCCTTTCAAACATCTTCACTCCCAATTTCTTCTCCATCCTTCAACAAATAAAAATAAAGTTAAATATAAAAACATGAAAGACTTAGAAAAACAAATTGAATTTAAAACAAAAGAAAAGTTTTAGATTTAATTAAAGAGACAAAAAACCTAGAAGAAGAGAGAGAGGATGATGAAGAGAGAGAATATGGAGAGGGATGAGCGAGCCGAGAGGAACTGGAGAGTGAACACGCGGTGTGTTGTGAATGGGTGCTTAAAATGAGAGAAATTCAAAAACGTAACCATGTCTTCATACTGACTGGCGAATGACAGCAGTAGCATTTAGTAAATTGAATAAATAAATTAATCAACTCAGTTTCATTCCCCCAGACAATTGTTCAAAGCTAAGATAATCATATCAAACTAACACCATCACACTTGCTACAACTCAAGAGACTAATGATTGCCACTTCAATTTTCAATAATCCACCCAACATGTCAACTACGAAAAAAAGAGTCTTCCTAAAATACGAGAGAGCAAAAGAAGAGAGATCAAAAGAATAGTCTCGGCCAACACTACGTCCAAATCTAAATCCGGAATAGAGTATTCTCATTAATCTCTTCCATAGGTGATATCTCACCCGCATAGTTGAACATTGCCGGAGCACTAATTGGAGGCTTGGTGCAATCCAAAATCTCCAACTTATCATTGGCGTTGACATTGATGCCTCGGAGGACTTGGAACTCACCCCTAAGATCCATATGAGTAATAAACACAACGGGAAACTTCAACTTCTCAATCACCTTAGGTCCAGTGGTCATGGGAATAATGCCTCCCTCCACGAATAGCTAATCAAAGGGGAAAATAACAATTTTATTAGATAACAATTTAAAGTGAAAATAAATTGATCAAAAACTCCACATTCCAAAGCATTGGTATGTTAATCGAATGAAAACATCAAAACATATATGTCTTCTTTCTTTCATTATTTAGAAGCATTTGCATCCAAATTCAAAAGCATTAGTGTGGGCAACTAATATGCCTAACTTCATCAAACATCTAATGACAAGTTATATCAAAAGATTAAAAAAGAATATACCTTGAAAAGCCGCTGTTAGCTTTGGCTCAATCTTCTTGAATAGAGTAACTATCTTTTCAAAATACTCCATGGTAGCCATCTCCCATACATACCGTGATGCCATTCCTTGTACCGGTTGGATATGTCCTTCCACGTCTACTTGTCGAGGAGGATATTGCTCATATCCGGAATGTCACCAGTTTCCTTCTTCTATGTGAAGTACTTCTCTTTTTCTTGTGACTTTCTGTTGGTTCTTTCCAAATTATTGGACCACCATCCATGCACAATGAACATCAAATCTCCAATACTTCCCACAATTTGATCCCCAACGATCTCAACATCTAGATCCTTACATGCCTTCAACGTAGACATGTTCCATTGCCAGCAGATGCTTATTCTGTACCTGAAGTGGAAGATGATGATCATTTTTCTTCTAAGAGAAGAAGAACAGAGAATCTAATTACTAGAACATTGATACGTCTGCTCTAGTTCAATTGGATCAAATCTTTGCTAGGATGTTTTACACGGGTGGTTTGTCATTTAACTTTGCAAAAAAATCCAGATTATGTGAGGTCATATGTTTTTGCTTCCACACATAACATATATATCTGGATATATTCCTCCCAGTTATAACAAGTTGAGGACTTCGTTGCTTCAAGAAGAGAAAAATAATGTTAACATACTGCTGGAACCACTGAAAGGAACTTGGAGGGATAAATGGGTGTCAATTTGTAGTGATGGTTGGAGCGATTCTGGAAGGAAGTCACTGATAAATTTTATGGCAACAAGTGGCAAAGGTCATATGTTCCTCAAAGCTGCTAATTGCTTTGGTGAGGTCAAGGACAAATTCTTCATTGCAGATTTGATTAAAGAAGTTATTGTTGAGGGAGATCATGACAATGTGGTGCAGGTAATTACAGATAATATCGCTAATTGTAAAGCGGCTGGTGAGCTTATTGGGAGTTTGTAACCTCATATCTTTTGGACTCAATGTGTTGGCCACACTCTATCTTTTGGACCCCATGTGTTGTCCACATTTTGAATCTTGCTTTGAAGAATATTTGCGCTCCTAAGGAAACGATTACCAATGAGTTAACACATGAATTGTGCAACTGGATTAGTGAAGTTTATGGAGAGGCCGTGCAGATTGAGAACTTCATTATGAATCACAACATGAGGGTCGCCATGTTTAACAAGTTTTGTTCTCTTAAGTTGCTCTCAGTTGCTGAAACTCGATTTGCATCTATTGTTGTTGTGCTTAAGAGGTTTAAGCTGATTAGGCGGGGTCTTTAATTAATGGTCATGAGTGATGAATGGAGTTCATATAAAGAGGATGATGTGGTAAAGACAGACTTTGTGAAGGAGAAACTTGTGAGTGATGTTTGGTGGGATAAGGTGAACTATATCATTGATTTCACAAGACCAATCTACGACATGATTAGGTTTTGTGATACTGATAAACCATGTCTTCACTTCGTTTACGAGATGTGGGATTCAATGATTGAAAAGGTGAAGTTGGAAATTTACAAGAAAGAGAAGAAATCATTGTTTGAATTTAGTTCCTTTCATGATGTTGTTCATGATATCTTATTGCTTATTGGACTAAGAGTTATACTCCTTTGCATTGTGTTGCACACTCATTGAACCTAAGTGTGTTGCACAATCATTAAAAAATATGGTTGAAATTACAAACTGGAAAGAGTTTGTGGGCTTCTTTTATGTGGTCATTGCCAGGATACAAGATGAAGTCTAGGACCTGGAGAAGATACAAGGAAATGGATGAAATAGCACAGAACAACACTATGGTACAGGTTGGTTCAGGTGAAGTATCATTTCGGGAAAGTAACTGGTTGGGAAATGACTCTTTAATTGATCTATGGGATTCTGAAATGGATATACCTTTTGATGAACTGCCAGTAAATGATTTTGTTTATGATCAACATAATATTACAGAAAGTTTAATGCCAGGTCTTCCCCATGATACCATTGCACAATTACCGAAGGATCACTCAATATTTGAGGGATATACTAATAAGCTCATATGGAAACTTGAGCCAACTGGCTCTTTCTCTTTATCTTCAGCTTGTGAACTTTTGAGAAGTAAAAGGATAATAGTTCCTTCTTATAAGTTTCTGTGGATAAAATATGTTCCCATGAATTTATCAATGGTTAGTTGGAAACTTTTAAACAGACTAATTCCAATGGGTGATGTATTACAGCAAAACATGATCTATATTACTTTTATATGCTGCTACTGTGGGAACTATTGTGATGAACTACAACATGTCTTTAATGACTGCAGGGTTATAAAGGACTTATGGAATTAATTTCATAGCATATTTGATCTGCCTCCTGAAACCTTTGATAATCTGTGGGACAGACTATTTTTTTACTGGAACTTAACTGTGAAGTCTGAACTCCATAGGCTCTTGGACAGAATATTTCCACTTTTTATTACATGGTCAATATGGTGCACTAGAAATGCATATTTATATGAACAGATAAGGCCTACATTGTTTACCATGAGAAAAAAATGTTCTAAGGAATCTCCAAAATGTTCTAAAAGCACATAATTTGTGCTGGAGACACACTGATTCAAGAACAATGCATCCTGATTAAATAAACCTAACCACTTCTTGTCTACGTGTCTCTAGAGTATCTTTGGTTAAACAGGTAACATGGAGACATCCAAGAAATTTTAAGCTTAATACACATGGGTCCTCCCTAGGGAATCCAGGGTTAGCGGGAGCTGGAGTTGTAATCAGGAATGCACTAGGAGAGGTGATCCTAGCAAAAGCAGTGTTTTTGAACAGGAAAACAAGTCTAGAGGCAGAGACACTAGCACGGATTCAATCATTGAGACACAAATAGAGGCTGTCTTTTCCAAAAGTCTTTTGAGCCTATGTGCTTCATCTGAAAGCATTTAAGGATGAAAAATCTTGGAAGACATTAATTATAGGTAAACATACTTTGTCAACAATCTGAGTTTAGATAGGTTAATTACAAATAAATACATAGAACCCACAAAAGTCAGTGTGGTTGAATACATACAAGAAAGAATATATTAATCAGGAAGAACAGACTTTGTAGCTGCATCAGATAGACAAATGAGCCATACATCGTGAAAGTTACCTGATATGGCGAACAGAGCATTAATCTCTCGTATTTCACTCACGTCGAGCAGCATTTCAGTCATGATAACCTGAACCTTAGCGATAATTTCCGAAAGTTGTATCATCGCACATTTAATACTATCTGAAAGCATTCATAGAAGAAAAATATTAGTAGATATTAAGATTTTAGGGAACAAATTTATCAACATCAAATATTAGATAGGTCAAATTACAAATTCAGATATAGAACCCACAAGAGTTACATGAGTCACATGTATAATAAGGAAAATTAGTCATAAAGAAGCTTTGAAGGTTTGATGTCTTACGTACCAATAGTTGATTCGATGTGAGGCACATCTTTGTATATGTGCCTCCACCTCGAGGAAAGAGTGGATGTCTTGACTGCCTCTGCCGTGGGTAAAAAGGAGAGGATATGACTGCAGATTTCATCGGGAAAGTCACACAGGTTATCAACTCGAAGTTTAGCAGTCTTGATTTCATCCATGGCTGATAGGTTAACAAGACCTGATACAAGACAGGCGTAAGCAAATACTAAAACATCTATCAATATCTAGCGCAATCTATCAAATTCAAAGAAGAATATAACAGACACAAACATGAATAGGATCACATGACATATATCAGCCCCCTAAGAATCATAGAAGCAAGACCTAAAATTGAGCAAGACCCAAAATTGAATATAACTCATCCAATCTGTTTTAGAAAACAAACCTAAAGCCAAGAGATATATATATACCTGATCCAAAAAACAAATGATCAAAAATAAAGACATAAAAAAAAAACCTAGTGAGTTTGTGAATCGAGCAAAAATTGACTGAATTGAGTAATTCTGCAAAAAAAGGCTGTAGACCAAAGATTCGAATTGAAAGAACACCAGAATGATGAACATGAATGGCCGACAAACAAAGATTAGACGATCGAAATAAAACCGGGAAGAGAAAAACTCAGACGATCGAAACGCGAATGAGAAATTAAATTACCTGGGACTGTGATTCTGCTGGTTACGGATTGGAATCCTAGACGGTAAGAATGAGAGGAGGTGATCAGAGAGGCCTACAGAGTTTTTCAGGAATTATAAATTATTATTCAATTAACAATATAGGAAAAATTCCTATTAAAGTCTTGAAAAAAATCAATATTATTAGAAAGATCGTAATTATATATTATCCATCATGAAAGTCATTCTGATTTTTGTAATAAGTACTTATTTATAAAAATATGACATGTAATTTGTAGTTGTTGAAGAATTAAAGTTATTACATCTAGCTAGGATTTTATATTCCTCTTCTAAAATGGTTAATGACCCCATTTATTTGGCGATTAGTTGAACTGAATTAAAATACATTGAATTTAATTGGTCTAAAAATAATATAATAATTTGAAAATAGTAATAGTATGACTAAATTTAGCTGAATTTTATCATGTCACAACTAAAAAAAAGATAAATTGGGGAGAACAAGCATTAACAATAATTTGTTCGACCATAACTTAATTTAACTGAACTGAATTGAAAAAACTAAAAATAATGCATCGAAACTAGTAATAGCATGATGAAATTTAAATTAATTTTACAAATCATATTCTAATCAGAACTTAACTAATTAAATTGAACTAATTTAAATAAATGAAACTGAACTAAAAAGTTTTTGGATAAGTTGGGAGAATGACCGTTAATATAGGGTTCTTTATACTATAAAAGTGATACAATTTAGGTTTAAGAAAGAAATATGGATTATAGATATAATTTTATTAATAAATACTTATTTAAAGAATAAAAATGCACTTACCAACACTACTACAAAGAGTTCCATTAATGGTACTTATTTAAGGCAATTGCGCCGGTTTGATTTTTTCTGTCTTCCAATAAAGTTCCGATATCGCAACCTTGATTCGATCCTCAAGAAAAATGCAAAAAGGCGGAAACACCCAGATTCAATGCGGAACATATATGCCTAAAATATTTTTTATTCAAAGCGTTAAATTTGTTTCCGACGTGAACATTGAATTATCTTGCGATATCGTAACACAATATAGTCACTTTAAGGTACAAATCGTTTTACTGATTTCAATTGTTACGATATCGGAACTTTAGTTCGTTTAATTAAAGGTCAATTGTCGAATGCACGGGCAATCTCATAGCATGTGACGTTGAATCATTTTAGAAGTTCTTACGATATCGTCAAAGCGTACGCTTCATTATTATTGAAGCTTTAATATTAGTCCTAAGTTACTTCCGATATCGTAACCGACGTCGTTAAGTTTATATTTAATGATGCGCTGGAATTATGTATCTGTCGATATGGCAGCGAGTTCGTAACAAACAAGTAGGGTAAAGAGAAAGATTGCGAGTTCGTAAATAGGTTGATTAGTGATGTAATCCTATGCGCATAAATTTGTAGCGCATTTGTCAAACATAATCACAAATCACATAGTTTAAATGAAGCGGGTTTTTTCGAGCAGGTGATTGTTGAGTAGGAGATCGTTGAGGGCATTGTATCCAATGCTTGTGTCTTGTTCTTTTGTGAATGTCATTGTAGCTATTTTTCATATTTGTAGTGGATTTATTGATTAAAGGTGTTGTTTTCTTATTTTTGTTTGTAGATTGTAGTCGTAAGTTGTATAATACAGTGGGTTAGGCTTGTTGTAGAAAAAGGAGACTTATAGTCAGTGTTTTACTGCTAATATGGAACACGAAAGAATTATTATAGAAAATGAACGGTTTTAAAAGGAGAATCTAGATTTACATTTTATCGACGTGGGTTCGAGATATTCTAGGAAGAAAGACTTAGGCGGGGTTAGACGTCCATGCAAGGATTGTAGGAACAATGCTATGTTCGAAGATGTTGATGTTTTGCGTGATAGGTACGCTTGCGTACATTGAAAATGTGTAAATCCCACCTGATCATTGTTATAAACACATGGTAAAACGTTAATTTGAAATATAATAATTTCATCCTTGATCTCCTATGATAAAAGACTCTCACAATTATATTTTTGGTTCGTAGGAGAATCTGGGGTTGTTGCTATCACATGTTCTATAGTGTTTTAGAAAATTTTTGGAAGTAATCAAGTCAGATAACTCACATCAATCTAGCCGTGGGGGCTAGTATTACTTTAAGAGCAGTGTTTCTCAGAACCCTAAACTTATATAGTCGATTCATATTTACCAACAATGAGTTCCTGGCATTTCCTTGCATTTCTAACAAGAGGGAAATCACTGAATACTAGACTGGCAAGTCTAAGTATATTCTGAAAAACCAAGTAATTGCCATCCTTAATATTGATGAATAAAATATGATAACTTCTGTTCCAGATGCACCATATAGCAATCATGAGAGTGTTAAGTGCTACCCTGGTTAATACATTTGTACCCCGTGTATGACATACATAGTAGCTACATTAGATACACCAATCAGCCATACGTACGTTTTTAAAGTTACCTATGGCGAACAAAGCATTAATCTCTTGTATTCCGCTCACATAAGTTAGCATTTCACTCATCCTAATTTGAACATTAGTGATCAATTCCAAAAGTTCCATCACTGTGCAATTAATTCTCTTTGAAAGCATTTGTAAAAGACAAATATTAGTAGATAAAAAATGTTTTGGTGAACAAATTTACAAACATCAAACATTCAATAGGTCAAATTACAAATTCAGACATAGAACCCACGAAAGTCACATGTATAATAAGGAAAATTAGTCATGAAGAAGCTTTGAAGGTTCGATGTCTTACAGAAAACATCACCTCCCTGAACAATCACAACGGTAGAATCCGCCGCATATATTTTGGAGCAATTAGAATTCTTCATTGTTCTTCATATCTACAAAGTAAGAACAACAAACAAAGACTAAAGTGCAAAAAATGGACCTAACATTGGTCAAAATACCCAATTTCTAGACCCAACATTCAAAATGACCAATTCTTGGTAACCAACATTCTAGAAATGTACAATTTTTAGACTCTTTTAATTTTGAGCGTTAGTTAAGTTAGTCTTAGGGGTATTTTTGTAATTTTTACGAATAATTGAAACATACTATCTAATGTCTCATACTGTCGAGTGTTTGTTAGTGTCTCATAATTGTCGAGCTACAGACCATACTCAAGTAAATTAATTGAAAGAAGGACCAAATTCAGACACTACGCCAAGTAACAATGAATTGCCATTGAAGTGTGGATTCAAATAACATGCAAGTAAGTTCTCCCATATCAGGCAAGGTATATAGATTATAGAGTGAAGTAGAGCCTATAAGGAAATTTGAGATTCATCGATAGATATAGTTTATCGAGAACAGGTATAGTAAACATTATGAACTAACCCTTCATCTAACTACAGGTGAAGAGGAAAACATAATTAAGAGCAGTGGCACAAAGAGAGCTGTACCTTGAAATCTGGAGATCCATGTCTTCGATAGCCATACAAGTCGTGTCCTGATCTTTCGAATGGCCCTAAATACAGGAGATTAACCAAGCAGAAAGTACCAACTTGAGAGCAGAAAATCCACTGATACAACAATGAATTACCTGCGGATAATCATCCTCAAGTTAGTCCGATGTCTACAAAGCAACTATCACCAGTTCCTTGTACTGTGTGTTGATTGTATGGTGCACTATATATTGATTAGGTGACAGAAAACTTGATGGAGATTCAACAAATTCCATTTTAGTATTTTTGGCATAAAATTAACACAAGTAAATTATACTCAAACCTTTTTAGTTTAATAAAAAGAAATTCCACCAACTTCCATTTTTAGAAAAGTGGTGGAATAGGTTTCACTTGGAGATCATATGCTTCTGAAAACAATGCATGCTCTCAAGAATTGTGATAGGAATGAAAAAAAAAGATTCTTTCGACAAAAATTGAAAGGCATACAATAGCTAAAAGAATTAGTGTAGTAAACAACCTCAGTTCCTGTGAAGATCAAACTGGAGCTGAAAACAATGCAAAAGTCTCATGAATTGATATCTTCATGAAAAAACTGGTGGAATGCTTTCCTGAGCATGAAAATGAGGAAAGACCGAGCTTATCAAAGTGTTTGAAGCATTGGGTTAATGATACTTCCGATTACTATACAATCGCTAGGTAATAAATGACTACTAAAGATGCAAGGACAATATATATAGGTTCATTTCAGGCATAAAAAATTAAAAAAGTTGCTGCTTGGTCGATTAGATTCTGATGGAACGAAACCAGTATCCTCACACACTATTTCATTACACTTTCCAGCCGGAAGAGACAGGCATTAGAGGCTGATGATCAATGCAACCACAACTAAAACAAACCAACAAAAAATTGGAAATCCACGCTAGTAAATAAAACACAAACCACACAAGTTAAATCTTCAATCTACATAATTTTAAATCACTGTCTAAATTTTCAAAATAGTCAAATCCTCACAAGTTAATATAAGCACAAACCATGTCCCTCACTTAGGCATGAAGACACACAACAATTATACCACTCTCACTCCGCCTCATCAACATTAGCATCATCACCATCATCATCATCATCAAAATGAAGGGTATAAGATTGTTGCTCAATAGAGGATGTCAGAGCTTCACTTAGTTTCATTGCAGCGTTCAACTCCTCTTGCAGTCTTTTCACATTGACATTCCATTTTCTCAGCCAGACACAAGCACAGGCCGGCCTTTCAAGAAATATTTTGATCCTATGTGCTCCCTCTGAAAGCATTTAAGGATGAATATTAGAAGAAGTTAATTACAGGTACACATACTTAATCAACAATCTGAGTTTAGATAGGTTAATTACAAATTGATAAATAGAACCCACAAAAGTCAGTGTGGTTGGATACATACAAGAAAGAATATATGAATCATGAAGAACAGACTTTGCAGCTGCATCAGATAGAGAAATGCAGCCATACATTGTGAAAGTTACCTAACATGGCGAGCAGATCATTAATGTCTCGTATTTTGCTCACCTCGAGTAGCAGTTTACTCGTCGAAGCCTGAATATTAGCGATCATTTCCGAAAGTAGTATCATCATACGTTTAATATGCTCTGAAAGCATTCATAGAAGAAAATATTAGTAGATATTAAGATTTTAGGGAACAAATTTATCAACATCAAATAGTAGATAGGTCATATTACAAATTCAGATATAGAACCCACAAGAGTCATATGAGTCACATGTATAATAAGGAAAATTAGTCACGAAGAAGCTTTGAAGGTTTGATGTCTTACGTACCGATAAATGTCTCAATCTCCGGAACACCTTTATATAGATGCCTCCACCTTGAGGAAAGAGTGGATGTCTTGACAGCCTCCGTTGGGGGTAAAAACGAGAGGATGTGACTGCAGATTTCATCGGGAAAGTCACACAGGTTATGAATTCTAGCAGCCTTGATTTCATCCATGGCTGATAGGTTAAAAAGACCTGATACAAAACAGGCGTAAACAAATACTAAAACCTCCATCAATATATAGCACAGCGCAATCTCTCAAATTCAAATTAAAGAAGAATATAACAGAAACAAACATGAATATATATTCTGAGAAATGATGAATAGAATCACATGACATATAGATATATCAGTCCCCTGAGAATGATAGAAGCAAGACCCAAAATTGAATACAACTCATCCAATTAGTTTTAGAAAACAAACCTAAAGCCAAGAGATATACCTGATCCAAAATACAAATGATCAGAAGCAAAGACATTAAAAAAACCTAGTGAGTTTGTGCATTGAGCAAAAATTGACTGAATTGAGTTATTCAGGTGACCTAATTAAAATCTAATTTCAGTAGGCATCACACAAAAGGTTGTAACACAAAGATTGGAATTTAAAGAACACCAGATCGATAAACATGAATGGCCGACAAACAGTGATCAGAACACCGGCCGATAGATATTAAAATAAAACTGGGAAGAGAAAAGTTCAGACGATCGAAACGCGAATGAGAAATTAAATTACCTGGGACTGTGATTCAGCTGGTTACGGATTGGAATCCTGGACGGTAAGAATGAGAGGAGGTGATCGGAGAGGTTTACAGAGTTCTTCAGGAAATATAAATTGGTATTCAACTAACAATATAGGACAAAATCCTATTGAAGTCGTGGAAAAAATTATTAGAAGGGTCATAATCATTTATTATTTATTATTTATATTGAATGTCATTCTGATTCTTGTAATAAGTACTTAATTAGTTAGAAAATGACATGTACAACTTTTGTATTTGTTAAAGAATTAAATTTATTAGATCTAGGATTTTATATTCTCTAGGGTTAATGGCCCTATTTATTTGGTGATTAGGTGAACTGAATTAAAATAGATTGAATTTAATTAGTCTAAAAATAATATAATTTGAAAATAGTAATAGTATGACTAAATTTAGCTGAATTTTATCATTTCATAACTTAAAAAAAGATAAATTGGGGAGAACAAGTGTTAACAATAACTTATTCGACCATAACTGAACTTATGAATTAAATTGAAAAAACTAAAAATAATGCATCGAAACTAGTAAAAGCATGATGAAATTTGAATGAATTTTGTAAATCATATTTTATCGGAACTTAAATAAATTGAACTAATGTAAACTAAATGAAATTGAATAAAAAGTTTTTTGATAAGTTGGGGAGTATGACCCTTAATCTAGGGTTTTTTATACTAATAAAGTGATTCAATTTAGCTTTAAGAATGAAATATGGATAATAGATATCATTTTATTAATAAATAATCATGAAATAAGCACATATTGATTATGTAGTTTAGAAGTGGGAACAATTTGGGAATTCTTTTGTGCTATGAGCTGATTTGATTTAGGAGCTGGATTTTGGGTATGTCCCCTTTTGCCTGTTTCGCCAGTTGAGCTGATTTAAAACAATCTTTTCAATTCCCTTATGTTTGCATCATTTGATATGATGTAGTGTTAATTAAATTGTGTATACTAGTAATGGTCTAATGGAGTGATTTTTCAGGATTAAACTTTGAGGGTTGATAGCTGCAAGTCCAATTGGGTTATGCAGATCAAAAAATGTGGTTAAATGATCCAATTGTCCTCTGAAATTCCTTTTTTATACTTTAAAACCATAACTTTTTAGGGGTATTTCAGACATTTAAACACATTTTTGGATCTGCATAATCCATTTGGACTTAGACCTAAAATTCCTATTAAAGTTTTGACCTAGGAGCTGTATTATTTGACCTAAAATCCTACCACTAGTGGAGGATGGAAGCCCCCACGGCAGTACTTGGTAGGAGCCACGGCGGTCGGACCCGCTGTTACTGGAAGCGCCGTTCATCGGCGTTCCAGTTTTGCACGGCGAAAGGACCCGCCGTGCACTATTTTCGAGTTCGAAAACTCTAGACTCATGTTTACGATTCGTATGATGTTTTATGTGCAAGATTGGTCCCCGAAATGACCCAAAACTTACGAGTAGAAAACCTCATAGTTTAGAACTCGAAAGTTATTGACACCCAACATTTTCAACATCTGATGTGGTGGTTGGAATGCAGATATTTACGATTCGTAATGTTTACTCATTTACTTTCAACGTCTGAAAAATCGGGTTTCATGTCGGGTGATTGTGGTTGATTTTAGGTAGTGATTTACGAAAGTGAAATAACTGCGTTGAATTACAGTAATGCATGCCATTTAAGATTCGTAACATTTGTGTTTGCAAATACTTTAGAAATCAAAAATCTTGAGAGATGAAACGTTTACGATTCGTAATATAGATGGATTAAAGTTTGAAATAACCGTGAATAGGGTGAAATGTAGGGGATGTCAACTCTGTAGGGTTTACTTTGCAGGTACATTTTCGAGTTCGAAATTCCACCAGTATTTTCTTGATAGGGCGTTACATAGGGTAACGTTGTATACATTCTTACGACATCGAATCTAGCATTCTTTGTAGCTATGTTTACTAATAGAAAGGATGGTGTTTTGTGATTTAGTATTTTACGTGATCGGATGCAGAGTAGGGGATGACTCTGTAAAGTGTGGTTGCATGATCAAAAACGTTCGAATACATAAGTTGTTACGATGTCAGATTGTCAAGATCTTAAATGTAAAGGAAATTAGTTTTGGAAATGATTCTGTTTTAGGGTAAATATTCTAGTGGCCTATGAAAGGCAAATTTAGTGCATTTCTAAAACGAGAAACTTTAATCTGTAAAATATGGTCACAAATTTACGTGCATATCAATTCACATGCGTCAAAAGCCTATATGGCGATATCCAAACACCAAAATCTGAGTTAACATTTTTAGAATAATGAAAAATAGAACAAATTTGTAGCAATATAGGTAACATGTCTAGGGCATCATACCCGCCTATAGGCATTGTTGATAAGATCTTACTTTGACACATATGAGCCGCAAGTCCTAATCCTCCCGGGATGCTCACCCACGACCCAAACTCTCACTTAGGATGTCATATCCCGCCTTGGATGGTTCAAATACGCCCTTCTCGGTGTTCTCCATGTTTGAACCCTAGTTATTATAATGAAAATAACATAGAGGTCATTGATAACTTGCTACAAAAGAGGTAAAATGTATTTGCCATACAACCGCAAATTGATACCAGATAAACTTACAAGATCCCTTAAGAAGGTTGTCATTTCCTCCTTGTCTCCATATCCACCATCCTTCTTCTCCCGTGCCTTGAGATAGAGTTCAAAATTCTTAATATCGTCCACATGCATGGGTAGGATAGAATCCCTTGCCTCGGCCTCGGTCATTCCATCTGCAATTTTCTCTTGGATTCTTCGTTCTTTATCGTCCCTCACGAACATCTCTACCGCTAAAGGCATGCCGCCGCGACTCATTCGATGTGGCAATTTGTTGGCTTGGGCATTTCTGCTTTTATTCGCATATGTACCCTAATATGAAATGTCGTGCACACTAGTTAATAAGTATAGCATTATCATCACATTTTAGAACAAGCATTACAGTTTGTGTAGATATTGTAGTTTTAGAGTTGACTTACATTGTCAAAATAGCCTTTGACATACTTCTTGAAGAACTCCCAACTTTGCTCGGGAATGGTGGTTTATATGAGTCTAGGGTTCAGGTGTTTCTTCACTCCAAAGACATAGTCTCGCGCTAGCATAGCAAGAAAATCTCTTGCAATCTTCCCTAATCTTTGCATAGTCTTTTCTTGGAGAAGTTCCATATTGGGTGCATCGATGAGAAATGGTCGCTTCGACATACAAAAACATAAATGTGGTTGGCTTAATTAATGCAACGACGTACTGATTAATTTGTTTGTGCAGAATCATACAAAGTACAAGTCATAGAGGCACATAATATTGTGTGACAATTGAAAGTCACTAACCATGCATTCCTCGACAAGCCTTTCTTTCATTGGACGAGGAACTAGACGCCAATCATTGTACTTGATATCAATTTGAGTTCGGGCCGTCTTTCCTACCTAACTTGCCCACTTGCTTCTTTCTTTTGAGATTGGCTCGCCAACTTGGTTGAATTCCATGGGTGTTAGAATACCTTTCTTCATGCGTTGCACAAGCTCGTGACAATAAATCCATGGTTAGTTGTCGTCACCTTGGTCTTCCACAAGAGGCATCCTTGTTCTTTTCACGGGTTTTTTTGTTAGCTTCTTCTTTTGGGGAGCCATGTTATACCTTAGACATGAGATAGACGTTAGACTTAATGTAAGGCAATGTCATACCAAGTAAAAATACATATATATGAAATCATATCGATACTCTTCCCTAACATAGGTTTATACATGGGTAGATAAAACATAGGGTTAAAACTTAATTAAGTGAATCAAAGGCACCATAAATGCTCTATCATAATCATGCCTAGGGTTTAGAATGATGTGTGTATGTAATTAATGTTTGGTTTGGGTTTTAGAGTTTCAACTTATAGTTTCTCAAAGTAAGCTAAATTGCTATTTCATCATTTTATAAGTTTGATAATCCCAACAATACTAATCACACAAACATGCCTCCAAGCGAGGTAAACGAAAGGAGTCTAAGACTCTAACGTAAAGTTAAAATGCAAGTTCACATATATAAAACTAATGGGCATTTGATATAGAATAACTACTTTCAAAATCAGATTCATTCCATAAAGAATCACTAAATGCAAGAGAGATGTACTAAGTGTTTATGTGAAACCTTCATTGAAATTTCTACATAAACAAATCAACACATCGTTCATGCAAACAAAACAATAATTAAAACCTCACCCAATGAATTGCTATGGTAGATGATCAAGAAAATAGGTAGAGATTCTGATTTTGAGGATGATTAAGCAGTAGATCTAGAAATTTGGAAGAGAAAAATGAGGGTAGAGTAGTGGTGTGGTAGAGTAGTGAAAAAATATGAGGGAAATAAGTGTTGTGTATTCCCACTTCAATATAAATAGAGTTCTGAAGTTTGACCGGCTGATTATTTACGAAGTCGAAAACGTAAGGACAAATGAAAATATAAGAGGGTTTAAGAAATCAAACTTACAAGTAATTACTATTTCTTATTAAAGTATGATTTTTTTCCTCTATCATACTTTCAAAGGATGAAATACCGCCAAGAGAACGTCCTATTCATCATTTTACAAGTATGATTTGATTTGTGAATGAAGGTAAAAATCAGATAATAATCCTTATAGAAAAAATATGTGAAGACCAGTTTTAGAACTCGAAAACAGTTTGAACTTAGTATGATGAAAGTTTGCGACTTCTTATATTTTTTTTACTGAATACAATTACGATTTCGAGACTGATCATGACTTATTCATGTTCATACGAATTCGCAAACCACACACATTACAGATTCACCTGAAAACCCTAAACCCTAAACCCACCCCCTTGGGTCGCAATATTTAAAACACTCATGTAAATATCGAGAGAATTCTAATTACTCAAATTCATTTTGGTACCCATGAAAAGCATGTATAGCACGAGAAATCGTCTTAGAAGCCTTTTACAAGTTTGATATCTAAATCTGTTGGGTTATTTTGGTTTAGGGCTACGATAAATGGTTCTTATATTAAACGGAAATATTCGACGTTATATTTTACAGTCAACCTTTAATTAGCTTTTGTTATAATTCGCTCTACATACTCAGGTAGTTTAATATATCAAATTTTGAAGTTGCTGATGCTACCAGTAAGCTCCGGGATACCAGCTCCGGTACAGGGTAATCCGGAGAGAGCTGGAATCCTAGCCCGCGGCCAATCTCTCACCTAGATCCTGCAAAACAAAGCCCCCGGGGTCACCCGAGGGTAGACGCTCCGGCGTGATGATGAAGATAGGGCTTTTTGCTGAGGAGAGAGAATATGAAGAAATACAGAGAGTATTTAAGTCTGATAAAACATACCTATTACTGTTGGTCACTCCTCTATTTATAATGGTGAGGATCAAAGAGGGTTTAGGCTAAGTGGTCCTCTTCTTGTCGCACATCCAGGGTTGCGGGGTCATTATCGTGTCCTCCTTGTACCCGGGTGTGTCCAAGATAGCTGATGTAATGGGAGAACCACTGGTGGGATTGACCCTCTCTTCTCCTTTACCAACATGTCCGCCGGGCCAGTGTATGGGTTGAGGCCCATATCACCACTAGCCCCCCGAGACCCTGGCTTCCGGGCTTGGCCCGGTAGGCTGGGTCTCTAAAGGGAACCCAACGGGTCGCATCTTGCAAAAGCTCGTGTCACCACGCGCCAAGCGTGTGTTTTCAGCATGCGCGCCTCCTTGCCGTTCGCGCCCTGATCAATGCTCATTATTGCTTTTCCTCGAATGTTGAGTTCACTTTTCCCAACTTCGAGAAATTCCTTGTATCCTTCCCTATAAATACCTCATCAAAAATTTTCACTTTCATTTTTCATCAACTGAGCGCTGTCACTTTCTCCCTCTTCATCCTTTTCTGCTTTCGTTTACCACTCTCTCTTTTCCTCTACCTTTCTGATATGAGCAGCAAAATTCCTACCTCGGTAGACGACCATTCTCTGGACATTGACGACTCTCCCCTCCCTCCTCCATCAGGTGGAAAAGGACTAATGATGTCCAAAGCGAAAGTGGCATATGGTGCCCCGGAACCCGTTGACCCGAAAGATCCCGGGATGACCCCGGTAAACGAAGCGGTTGAAGAGTTGGTGAAGAAGATGTACGTACCGCTATCATATGACGCATGACTTGAGCCATTCTCCGGCGACATGCAGACCCGGGTGTGCATCCCCCGGTACCATATTCTGCACGGGCTCACCTTTCCTCTCCCTCCGCTGTATACCCCCTACCTGAAGTACTTCGACGTTATATTTTACAGTCAACCATTAATTAGCTTTTGTTATAATTCCCTCTATATACTCAGGTAGGTTAATGTATCAATTTTTGGACTTGCGACTTCTTGGTCGTACTTATATTCTCTAGTATATATATGTACATACTGTTCCTGTGTATATGTATATTGGTTGCCTTAACGTGTGATCTGATATGATTCCGGTTCTGCCGACCTACATGATTGTTCATCAATATTTTTGGTACTTAGCCATGTCATTTGCAATGAATTTCACCCGTTTTATAGTCTCACTTTACTACAAAGAGAATCGCGACTGAACTATATGAACTCGATCCAATCGATAAATAAGCTTTTTCGTTCATTGAAATTACTATAATTTGATTTATATGCACAGGTAGGTTAATGTGTCAAATTTTATACTTCCGACTTCTTGGTCGTACTTATGTTCTCTAGCATATATATGTTCTAACGATTCCTGTGTATATGCATATTGGTGGCCTTATTGATGCCTTAATAAATGTAGCATATTATTGGTACGTATGTCATTTTTATTGAATTTCACCTGTTTTCTTGTCTACCTTTACGACAAAGAGAAATGTGACTGCATGAACTCAATCCTATTGAGAAATAGATTTCATCGTTTATTGAAAGTACTATATATATATGTTGTAATACTATATTACAACGGCATATATTATCATTTCATTATATTTCATTTCATTCATATTCTATTTTATTTAAGAACGATGCACCACTAAGCATGAAAAGCGCAATAAAAATTAATATAAATAAATTAGCAAATTTTTCGACATCTAAAAGTAAGAGAAATATGTGACATTCCGACTTCTCAACTTTTAAATTGAATGTCACATTTTACGACTTCTTTTACTTCTAGATTGTAGACATTTACGATTTCGTAGACTGATACTTACTTATTGATGTATATTCGACATCGCAAACCACACACAATAGAAATTCATCTCAAAACCCTAAACCCTAAACCCACCCCCTTGGGTCGCAATATTAACATATCGAGAGAATTTTAATTACTCGAATTCATTTTGGTATCCATTCAAAACATGTTTAGAACGAGAAATCGGCTAATAAGCCATTGACAAGTTCGACATCTAGAACTGTAGGGTAATTTTGGTTTAGTGCTACCTAACTGATTTTTATTTTAACGAAAATATTCTACATTATATTTTGCATATGACATTAATTAGCATTTGTTATAATTCGCTCTATATACACAGGTAGGTTAACGTGTCAAATTTTCTACTTCCGACTTCTTGGTTGTACTTATGTTCTCTAGCATATATATGTACTAACGATTCCTGTGTTTGACAAGAGTTGATAACGATGGCCTTAATATTGATGCCTTAATATATGTGCCTTATTATGAATGCCTTAATATATGTAGCATATTATTGGTACCTATGTCATTTGTATTGAATTTCACCTGTTTTCTCGTCTCCCTTTACAACAAAGAGAAATGCGACTGCATGAACTCGATCGAATCGAGAAATAAATTTCAGCGTTTATTGAATGTACTATATGTATATGTTGTAATACTATATTACAATAGCGTATATTATCATTTCATTATATTTAATTTCATTCATATTCTATTTTATTTAAGAACGATGCACCACTAAGCATGAACAGCGCAATAAAAATTAATATAAATAAATTAGCAAATTTTCGACATCTAAAAGTAAGAGGAATATGTGACATTTCGAGTTCTCAACTTTTAAATTGAACGTCACATTTTACGACTTCTTATACTTCTAGATTATAGACATTTAAGATTTTGTAGACTAATACTTACTTATTGATGTATATTCTCGTCTCCCTTTACGACAAAGAGAAATGTCGACTGCATGAACTCGATCAAATTAAGAAATAATTTCATCATTTATTGAAAGTACTATATGTATATGTTGTAATACTATATTACAACCATGTATATTATCATTTGATTATATACATACCTTCACACATCAGCTCTCAAACTATGGTGTTAAATCAAGGAACTCCTAAGATTTAAACAAATGTTAGCAACATTTCAAAACATTGAGCCCGTCATTCCATTTTAGTACATAAAACACAGTTTTTCAAATTCGAAAACTACATACATGTACCATTCTATCCACTTTCCTACTACGTAAACACCACTCATACTCATTTTCGAGATCTAAAAGTTGAAGACCTACGGTTTACCAAACCAGCAATGTTTTTTCAAAATCGTAAACATGGTGAAATAAAATATTACATCTACGTCATCACAAAATGGTCCTTTGTTTTCGATTTCGGAAATTTTGAGAAATTACTTTCGATTCATAAAACATCACACATTTAACTTGAAACAGGGTACTATCATGTGTCATTCAAGTTTTCTAATCTTACACTTGTTCTACTTGTATTTTCGATTTCGAATGAAGTGTTTGGTTCATGTTTTTCTAATCTTAAAATTAGACCTTCAACTGAACACCTGAAATTGTTCAATACTCTACTTCAACCATTTTGTTTTCGATATCGGAAATTGAATCACACAGCGTATCTTTGATTTATCCCGTGTGAAATTTCTAACTACTTACCCGACCTATTTTCGAATTCGAAAACTTTGGCGGCCAGCATTTGGGACGGACCACCTTGCAACGGTGACATTTCCTGTAGTGTACAGTAGTATTATGTTTTCAAGGAATTTCTTTTCTTGCCTAATTATGAAATGATTAGTGAGATCTTTTCCTTTCTTTTCATTTTCAGTTTATGATTCTTTGAGCCTGCAGAGTTTGGTTGGATTTAACGGGAGTACTTTCTTTGGTGTTTTGATATAGTAGCTGGATGTTGAATGTCAGATTGATATCTTCCATCTGGGAAGAACTGTGGTTTATTTTTGTTTGTCTTTTTAAACATCCATATAACTCACTCTGCCTTCAGTTTAACGTGATTAATCTTCTCCTACAAAACCTCTCAAGTGTATAGTAATTTGTTGAGCTGTAGATTTAGTGAGAATCATCATCCGATATCTGGTTATAAAACATTTCCACCGCCAAATTTTTATTTTTAGAGTTTCATGTTACGAATTTGCCTCAAAAATGTTGCACAAATGTTATATATATGGTTATGTGTTTGATGCCAAAAATTGGATGCATAAATTGTTACATATGACAATGTGAGTATCATACATTAATAAGAAATAACGTATGGTTATTGATTCCAAAATATCAAAATAGTTCGAATACTACTTACATTAACAGTGTCTACAAAATCATACATAAATATGTGTACACTTTTTTTCTTTATGATAATTTTTGTTATTTTATTTAGAGCAAATTAACATATGCAAAGTCTTGGACGTGACAGTCTATGTATATATAGACGGTCCCTTATTGCAAAACGAAATAGACACGGCTCTTATTGTGCAAACCTTTGCTCCTTTACTCACATAAATTTACATAGAATCAACCGCCTCTCCATCAGAACCCAAACCCTCATTCCAATCAGATAAAAACATTCTTCCCCGAATCTATTGAATTCGTCCCCAAATTGTTCTGACCAAAATATTCATCCACAATTTGTTCGGATTGTCCCCATTTCGTACTAATTGGATTATCCCCAAATCATTTTGATATCGATCTTAACAAATCAGCGTAATTCAATTCATCGCCAAATCAATTCCAATTCGCTTGATATTGCACACCCCGTAGATCTCTTCTACGTGTGGATTCTTTGCCGGCTATTCTCACACTACACCGACACTGATTTCCTTTGCTCAGCGGTGAGATCCTTTGCCCTGTGCCACATTGATATGCTCACAGACGGGATCCTTTGTCGACCGAGAACGAAGAGCTCAGCCTAGATTTTTCTGTCTAGGTTTTTCCTTATATTTCGCCCAATTTTGGGTGTGTTCATGCTTAAAAACTGATTATGGTGGTTTTGCTTTGTTTTATCTTTTTTTTTTCTTCGATAAAGGTTTATCTGAACATGCTATACTGATTTGTGCTTGTTTTGATCTGAAGGTGCTTTTTGCTGTTGTTGTCTCTGTGAAGAATCAGTTGAAATATCTCATTTAATCTGTCTAAAGTTGACCGTGTTTGCACTATTTTGATTTCAGTCTAAAAAGTCTGGTTTTTATAATAAAAGTTTCCTTTTTCAGACTGTGTGATTATGTTCATATTCAGTAAAAAATGTCTATCTTTTTGAATAAAATGATTGTATTTAGATTGTGTGATTATGTTTTGCTTTTAGTCTTAGATGTCTTTTTTTTAGAATTGCTTCTCTTTTAGACTGTGTTATTATGTTTGCTTTTAGTCTTAAATGTTTATTTTTTGGAATAAAATGTTTGTCTTTCAGAATGTGTGATTATGTTTGATTTCACTCTAAATTGTATGTTTTTAGAATAAAATGTTTAAGACTGTGTGATTAATTTTTGCATTATTTTAAGAATGTGATTATTGTATGTTTTTATAATAAAATGTTTTAGACTCTATAATTATGTATGCTTTTTTTAGACTATGTGATTATTTTAGTTCTACGTATATAACTTCTATTTTTTCGGGCTAAAAACGTTTTTTTCTGGAATAAATAACTTCGCATGAATAGTATCCAGTATACAGTGTGCGTGAGTGAATAGTACATGTTTTGCCAAAAGTTCAAATAAGAACCTCCTTTCTTCCATATTCTAATATAGTCATTCATCACTATATATATGATAATTGTTGTAGTTTTATTTAGAGCAGATTACAAGTTTGGTTATTTAACCATTTAGAGGTAATCATTCATTTGGTAATTTTTCTTTGTTTAGACTCTCCCGAAGAGATTATATATTATATAATAGGTACGTCTTAATCAAAATTCTATGAGAAACAATTAGATAAGGCAGCATTATGGTAAGGCAAAGGGACCTCATATTGTTCATACAAAAGTTTTGGGGTCAAATCATAATTATTATATTTTAGTTATTTTCAAATCAATTAATTATATTAACTAAAAATCACCTCCTTCATCATCAAATCATCATGGCTCATCATCAAATTATAGACATTCATTACCAAATCATCAACGCTCATCATCAAATCATCGTTGTTCATCAAATTATCACCGTTCATCATCAAATCGTCATCATTCATCATCAAATCATTGTCGTTCATCATCAAATCTTCGTTGTTCATCATCAAATCATCAGCCATTTATCATCAAATCATCATCCACATCATTACTAATTATAAAATCATCATCAATAAAAAATCATCAATCATCAAAACAATATAACTGCCTTCAATCATCAAACAAAACTCACCAATCATCAAAAATTAATAATCAATCATCAATATCGAATCATCAATCGATCATCAGATCAACGGTCATCATGAATCATGTCATAAACATCATCAATCATAAATATCAAATCATCAACTAAATTGTATACATAATCAAATCGTCAAATCGGGAACGAGGTCTATTTTACGATTTGACGGTTTGATTATGTGTATATTTTAGTTGATGATTTGATGTTTATGATTAATGATTTTTTATTTATGATTCTACGAGAATCTAGTTTCCCGATTTGACAACTTTTGATCATATATGGATTTTAGTTGATGCTTTTATGTTTATGATTGATGATTAATTTTTGATGATAGAAAGGAGTTGACGATCGGATTGATGACGAGGATGAGTAATGTTGGTGACCGAGTATATATATATATATATATACACATGAGCTATATGAGGATGACGAAAACGAGGTCTATATAATGATCCGAGCCATGATTCTACGAGAATCTAGTTTCCCAATTTGACAACTTTTGATCATGTGTGTATTTTAGTTGATGATTTTATGTTTATGATTGATGATTATTTTTCGATGATAGTAAGAAGTTGACGATCGGATTGATGACGAGGATGAGTAATGTTGGTGACCGAGTATATATATATATATAATATAATATAATGACGAAATCGAGCTCTATTTTATGATCCGAGCCACGATTCTACGAGAATCTAGTTTCCCGATTTGACGGTTTGATTATGTGTATATTTTAGTTGATGATTTGATGTTTATGATTGATGATTTTTTATTGATGATTGAACGGATTGATGACGAGGATGAGTAATGTTGCTGACCGAGCTATGATTCTACGAGAAGCTAGTTTCCCGATTCGACAACTTCTGATCATATATGGATTTTAGTTGATGATTTTATGTTTATGATTGATGATTATTTTTCGATGATAGAAAGGAGTTGACGATCGGATTGATGACGAGGATGACACTACTACAAATGGGTGGATGCAAGGCACATATTTAAGGCGTTTGATGGGGGCGTGTTATTTTCCGCCTTGCTACATAGTTGCTATTTCGCAAGCCGCGCTAGTAAGGGAAAAAAATATATATTTAAGACGTAAATCACAGATTAAAGGCGGAAGTGGGTTGTGTCGTAAATAAATATGACATTAAGGCGGAAAAATATCTTCCGCCTTAAAGGTAATAGGTCGTCACGACATCGCCACCAATACAGAAAGACAAACGATGCTGTAGCGATCTCGGAACGAAGAGTCGCCAGTAAAATGATTCAATACTTTTTTATTGCGATATCGTTACTTATGTGACTCATAATTTAGGTAGGCTTGTAGATGTTTGCCTGTCGCAACTGGGTCGGAAGTGGATGACCGAGAAGGTAGCGTTATCGTGACTTGACACGCAAGTTTAGAACTACAGTGCAAGTTTGTGTGCTTGAGTTTTAGCGAACTCGCAAGTTACACTGAAGAGTCAGCGGAATAGTGGCGATATCTGAAGGCATCCGCTTGCAGTCGCAGTTTTTTTAAGGATTGGCCTTTCAAACTAAAAAAAATAGATTCTAACAAGTACTTTTGAGGTGGGTATTTTCGGATTCACAAATGGATGATTAATTCATATTGGTTGGAGGTATGACTATTGCCTTCTTTGATTAGGTACGTAATACCCTCGTAATTTGTTGGTTTTTGTCTTGATTTTGGTTGGTTTTATGTAATAATTTCATTGTCGTTTGGTTGATTTTGTTCTTTGTGTTATTTCAGTGTGTAGTTTATGATAGGAAGTCAGTGGGTTAGTATAATTGTTGAAGGTTCTACGCAGTTCAGTAGCTTTTTGAAGGATTTGTGAATTATGGACCGCGAAAGAATATTGAACGAGAATGCTCGATTGTCGAAGGAGTATTTAGATTTGGTCGAAAATTTCTTAGTTGTTGGGTTGCGACATTCTAGGCAGAATAGCATAGGAGGGGTTAGATGTCCATGCAACAAGTGTAGAAACAACGCCATATTTGAAGATATTGTTGTAGTGCGTGAACATTTAATTTGTAAAGGTTTTGACAAATCCTACAAAGAATGGGTTTGGCATGGGGAAGGCCATTATGGAAGTGACCAGGTTGAGATGGAGGAGGGTAGCGCCGAGGAAATCCTGCAGTATAATGAACAGCTTTCAGACATGTGCGACGATGTTGTAATGGAGTTTGTTGGGAAGAAAAGTATGCTGGAGGCAATGTATGACGATAAACAGACAAGCTTATATGTTGGGGCTAGGCATTCTAGACTGGGCACAACATTGTTGTTAATGAACCTAAAGGCAAGGCATGGTATTTCAGATAAAGGAATGACGGAATTGCTATAGTTGGTTAAGGAGTTACTTCCTCGGGACAAATTATGTCCTGACAGGGTATATGCTGCGCGCAAGATATTGTGTCCTATGGGCATGGAGTTTACTAAGATTCACGCATGCCCGAATGATTGTATGTTGTATAGGGGGAGTGTTGATTCTGTGAGGGATGATTGCAAGGTATGCAGTGAGTCTAGATGGAAAAAGAAGGAGGGAAATGTCGAGGTATGTGGAGAAACAGTGACAACATCGACAAAGCAAGGTCCTGCTAAGGTGATGTGGTACATGCCCTTGAAACCGAGATTGATGCGTTTGTATGCCAATCCAGTTGATGCAAAATTATTAACATGGCATGCCGATAGGGTTCGAGAGGAAGATGATGATATTATATCTCACGCTTCTGATGGTGATCAGTGGAAGAAGATGGATGCTATGTACCCAGAATTTGCTGACGAACCTAGACACGTGCGCTTAGGACTATCTACTGACGGAATGAACCCTTTCGGGAACATGTCCAGCACCCACAGTTCATGGCCAGTGATGCTTGTTATTTATAATCTACCTTCATGGTTGATGATGAAACGAAAGTATGTGCTTTTGAACACTATGATCTCGGAGCCTAAGCAGCCTGGTAATGACATTGATGTATATCTAGCGCCTCTTGTTGAGGAGTTGGAATCCTTATTTAAGCATGGGATTCATATTCCCGACGGAAGTCGAGGGGACGCGAAATTCAAGTTTAAAGCCATGTTGATGTGGAGCATCAATGATTTCCCTGCGTTGGATAACCTTGGAGGGTGTTCTGTGAAAGGTCATTTTGCAAGTCCAGTATGTGAGAGAAATACCAGCCATTGTCAATTAAAGCACGGTGGTAAGCCTGTGTATCTAGGTCATAGACGATTTCTTCCTAGGAGTCATTCGTGGAGGAGTGCTAAGAAGTGGTTTAACGGTCAGGAAGAGCATGGTGTTTCCCCCGTCCCATTATCAGGTTCTGATATATTTGCAAAAGTATCGGGCATGGATAACGTGCTGGGAAAGGGAAAAAAGAAAAGCACACAAACTATGATTTGGAAGAAATGTTCGATATTTTTCAAACTTGGTTATTGGGAGCACTTGGATGTACGCCACTGTCTAGATGTCATGCATATAGAGAAGAATGTATGTGAAGTTTTGGTTGGGACGCTCTTGAATACACCAGGGAAGAGTAAGGATGGATTGAAAGCTAGAAAGGATCTAGTTAATCTTGGCATAAGGACGTCACTTGCTCCCGTGCAAGAAGAAGTAGGCACGACATACTTACCACCTGCTTGTTATTGCTTGTCATCTGAGGAGAAGGAGAGTTTTTTTAAGACTTAGAAATCAGTGAAGGTGCTTCTAAATATGGTTCTAATATTAGTAGTTGTGTATCTACTGCTGAGCTGAAATTGGTGGGAATGAAGTTGCAAGATTGCCACAATCTGATGCAGGATTTGAACGTAATTGCTCTTAGAGGTTGCTTGCCTTCTCACGTTGGAGACGCGGTTGCAAGGCTCTGTTATTTTTTTAAACATATATGTCGCAAGAAAGTGAGTCGGCGTAAGTTGGATGAATTGCAGGATATGGTAATTGAAGTATTGTGCAGGCTAGAGATGTATTTTCCCCCTTCCTTTTTTGACATAATGATTCATTTGATAGTTCATTTGGTGTGGGAGGTGAAGCTGTGCAGACCGGTATACTTGAGATGGATGTATCCATTCGAGCGGTACATGAGCATTTTCAAGCATTTTGTTAAGAATCAATACCGACCAGATACCAGTATAGTGCAGCGATATGTCGCGGAAGAATTTTGTACCAACTATTTACAGGATGTACCTACTATAGGATTGCCGGTCTCTAGACATGATGGTAGATTGGATGGTGATGCCATAAGTCTAAATTTAGCCCTTCTTCCAATGATATGTCTATAGCTCATCTCTACATTCTGCGCAACCATCATGAAGTGAGTCCTTATGTTGATGTTCACCTTAATGAGCTTAGGTCAACACACCCGAGCTGGTTGGAACCTAGGATTCTTGAAACTCATTGCAGCGACTTCACTAGTTGGCTCAAAATACATGTGCAGAATGGCGGTGAACACCCTGATGTTGTAAAATGGGTTGCAAAGAGACCTCTCGGCACAGTCACATCGTTTAGCGGGTATGACATCAATGGATACACGTTTGGTACTAAGTGGAGTGATGATAGATCTGCAACCCAAAATAGTGGCGTATCAGTATCTGGAGAGGGCGATAATGGTTTTTTTGGTACCATTACTGATATATGGGAAATGGACTTTGTTCATGTCCGAATCGCACTGTTTAAATGTGAATGGGTAGATCAAGCTGAAGGGGTGCGCTTAGAGGATTTAGGCATGACTCTAGTCAATAGGGGAATTCTTGGGTCTAGAGAATATCCATTCATCATGGCGGCTCAAGCTCATCAGGTATTCTATGTGGAAGATCCAATTGATCTTCTTTGGGAGATCGTTGTTGATGGAAAGAAAACATTCATCTATGGTGACGGGTTGTTCGATGATGACTGCACTGTTTCTAAAGACACCATTCCGCCCTCTGTGTACGAAACTCTAGAGGAAGAAGATGACATTGTTTGTGCGTCGGTGTGCAGAATGGATCATGAAGAAGGCATGTGGATTAATCCTGCAGGGAAAACTACAAAGAGGAAGGGGCGGCAACCAAAGAAGAAGAAGACCAAAAAGAGTAAAAAACACAAGTAGCATATTTGATTATCATTGGTTTTGAATACTGTGTTTCTATCAAATGTTTGTTTTAATTCATTGTAATTATAATTTAAGTTCATTTGTGATTGAATTTAGGATAATAATTCATGTAATTCACGTAATTCAAACAAAAAAGAACCCTGCTTTAGCATTAGCGAAATCGTAACACCCGTCGCTCAATACCAATGTAACTCAAATTGCTCAGTAGCGAAATCGTAACTGGAGCGTGTTTGTTACGAACTCGCTACAACCGGCTTCAAATCGCAGATTAGTTTATGTCTCTCCATTCTGATTGGTTACGATATTGCTAGGTCCCTTTTTTATTGATTTTTTTGCTAACTTGACTTTTGCGACATCGCAAATTAGTCGTCACTTCAGAAGAATTTACATTTAACTCATTTGTAAAGATTATTAATATTAAACAAAGCAAAATATTATTACTAACATAAGTACATATATTAAAATAGAAATGTTATTCAACATATATAACAGAAAAAATTATTCGATACTAATTTGTTGGAGACAAAAATTTATAAAAAACCCTACATTCGAGAATTTAGTACAAGTACTAGCCAACATAGAATGCTAATCTAATCATCCTTGTTAGGAGGTGTGGTCTGTTTTGGAGCTTGTGGATCGACCTTTGTCTTTTTCTTGGCATGCGCCCTCTCAATTCCACGTATCACCTTCTCCGTTATCCAGCAATTTTGATTTATTTTGGCCACACGCTGCCTCATAAGGTCGAAAGTGTCTTCTAGCCCCTTGTAGTACGCCACCGAGGGTACAGCTGTTCATAGAAGCGAATCAAATTGAAGAATTGTGTACTAAATAACATGTGATAAACCAATGAACAAGAAATGTAGTGAGGCGTACCTTCGACAGTTTCTCTTACTTCTTCTGGATCAAATTGAAGTGGTTTTTTGGATCCCGCCCCTGTTTTCTCCCACTTGCCGTCAACCAACTCACATTTCCCTTTCCTCTCAAAGTAGGACATTGTGTAGAAGCAACACTCTACCGCATTAGGAGACAGTTTCATCTTCGGGTGCTCGTTGGTCAAAAATATGTTAATGAAATTACCATATGGTAGCTTCTTCACTGTTCTACCATTTTCGACAACACTGCGTCGCATGTGCTCGAATATCACTTGCCCCGGGTTCAACCTTATCCCCTCCACTATGCAGTAAAACATGCTTACCATTGTGTAGTTCAGCTCGGTGATCCATCCTCCCTTTGGAACCACAGACCTAGCAACCATATCATATATTATCCTATCCTCACAAGTAAGCTTATCAATCTTATAATCCCTAGGCTTCCCTAAATTGTCCTTTTTCCTACCAAAATACTTCTCCGCAAATTCCGCCACTTGCTCCAGGTCGAGAATGGCATTGTCGGGTCATTGTTCCCTACAATAAAAACCAGGGGTAGGAGGATCGCTGAAATCTTCCTCTACAGCATAAGACACATTTAATACCTTGTTAAACATTTCCTCCCCGATCTCAAAGTCCTTCTTATTTACCCTAGTAAACCACCTACCCGTTTCCTTTTCTTCCTCGATAAGTTGGTGGAAATTAGCATAAAACTGGCACGTTTCATCTTTATGTGCCGAGTATTTCATTTTATTTTTTTGAAACACTTTAAAAGTCTGAAATATATACATTTTTAAAAGAGAGAGTATAATACCATTTTTTGGAAAATATCGGTCATGAGATTACCTCAAGTAGAGTATGTCTTTGTACATCAGCATGGAAATGTACATAAGCAATATAACATAACTCCATGTAAAACCAAGATAATTCAGTTTCAATTTTGTTAAGAACAATCATATTCTAAAATATTTTCATTTTTTATATAGATAGTATAATACTAAATTTGGAAGATATCGATCATAATATTATGTCTATCAGAGCACATCTTTGTACATCAACATACAATGTTATGAAGCGATAATCGTTAGCATGATGTGTGATCACAATTGGTAAGTGTATGTGTGCATGATACTTTGTTTACTTCATGAATTGTACTTGTAATCACAGACATGAGTTACAGTATACCAAGTTTCTCTAATCAAAAGCAAGTGAACTGTGCATATATGTAGTTCATGTGTCAACAAAAACTCTGCTGTTGTCTTTAGAGGTAATCGCCGTACATCGTTTTACAAGCGTACACTTGATTTGTAGAGTTTCTTAATGTCTTACAATTACAGATTTAGATTCTGAAACGCTTTATATAGTGTAAGTGCACATTAAGTCAACCAATCCCTATACTGTTATACATCATCTTATGACGGAACAAATAAAAATAATTTTTACAATAGAAGAATTTGAGTTTTATTCCATAACATCATTTTGTTTATATCGTGATCCAAGCATGTATGATTGCGTTGTAAAAAAAGTCAGATTATGTTATGTAGCTCTGGCGATCAGAGGTAGCGAAGTCGCAACTACCAAGTAAATTATTTTTTTGTGGCTTTTCAGTTACGATGTCGCTAGAAAGATAAAGTACACCATAAAAAAGTTATCACATGAGCATGTCACGATATCGTAACAACCCTAATCAGCTGTAACGAGAGAGTTCCGAGTTCGCAACAAGGTAAGCTACAATAAAATGAACACGTTAAAGAACAGAAAAACACAACACTTTTGGCATCTTTTCCATCACATCTTACGGGTTTCATCTCCAAAAATCAAACTTGTACACATCTTCTCAAATCTCCTCACCTTTCTTCACATCAAATCTCTATATCCCATCCCATACATGTTCAAAACATCAATTGTGTCAAAACAAAGTGGAACTAGCACTAATTGAATGCAAAAGATTGGTAAGTTTTGCAATGAATTCCCAACCACATTTTTCTCTATATTCTTGCAATTAATGTCAATCTTTAGTTGTGCTTCTTCAATTTGGTAACATCCTTTGTTGTGGGTAGGGGAGGGACAAACAAGGTAGACCATCCCCAACCAACATAATCAATTCTCCCGACACAACTTTGTCATATACCCAAGGTACGATTTTTTTCATTCTTATTTGCTAAAATTTTTATTTTCTTGTACATAGTGCCTCCGTTAATCATATTATTACTAAACATCATGTCAGAAGCATGTCCCGAACGAAAATCAAGATTTTATTTTAATGTTGTCACTTGCAAGTTTAGCCCTAAATTGTAGGATTATATTTCATAAGGTATTACTTAGAAGTACAACTTTGACTTATTAGCGTTGTCTTAGGCATTAACTAATTTTACTATGCAAGGGAAAGATTAATGGATATCTCAACAAGTTCCGGTAATTCCGACTCAAGTGGGGTGGGGGAAATGTTGTTGGCGGTTCAAGTGAGGTTAAAAGACAACGAGAATTGAGTCGCGCATCGAAAGAAGCTCAACTCCTCACACATTGTCGAGAATTAGAGATTAGGATCGATAACAAAATACTAACACATGTCAAGTTTAATGACATTGGTGTTGCTATTTGGCCCGACGATGATGCCGCGCGATGGTCGAGTTGGTGTGCTAAGACGGGTAGGATACGCACACCATTAGACACAAAGGATTGGAGGCTACTAAGCATCGACATAAAGAAGGATATATAGAAGGAATGCAAGGTTAGTGTTGCACTTGTTATTTTTAATTACAATTGAAAATTGTGAATCTGACTAAGTTTTGATCACATTTGTAGCGCCCATTTATTATCGAGGCAACATCTTATGATCAAGTGAAGAAGAAGGCTCTTCAAATCGCATCAAAGGCTCATCGAGAACACAAATATACCCTTGCCAAGGATTATATCAAACCAAAGGGCACGAGGTTCGGGCAAGATCCAAGTACGCGTTACAATCACATTGTACCCCTTACTTGGGAGGCATTCAAGAAGCGATGGTTAAAAAATGATGCAAAGGTTAGTTTACTTACTAGATCTTGCAATAATAGTTTCATGCCAATTAGCCAAATATTTTTGTTTCCATTAGTGTTTTATTCCTAAAATAACATAGACCTTTTAAAAGGGTTTGGGGGATAAGAAGCGCAATACCACTGTTGATAATGTTATGCCTTACACCGGGGGTAGGGCGGGGTACTTGGGTGTGGGGAGGAAGACCTCAAAAAAAAAGGGAAACCGAGGTAAAAGAGCTTGTGGATGGGGGCATGGACGCGGAAGACGCGAACAAGCTAGTCATTGCCGAAGACCCTACAACATATAGTAGACAACAACAATCCGTCTTTGGTAGAATTAAAAAAGACGGGACTTTCTCAAGTGATGAGGCAAAAAGGGTGGCTAATCGAGTGGTACGCTTTACCTACTATGCCATACCATGTTCCATTTTAGTACTACAATCAAACAATCAAACACAACAATTGATGACGATAATAAATTTTATTTTACAATACTACCTTTTTAGGACGAGGTCGAGCGTGAAGTTGAAGAAGGTTTGTTCATCCCAGTCAGTAAACACGATGTGCTACGTAGGGAACTTGGGAAGGCCGAGCATCCAGGAAGAGCTAAGGGAATTGGTGGTTATGTTACTCAAATAGAGGCGTTTGGTATCAAACGTAGTAGTAAAGACCCTAAACCATCCAAACTCCAAATAGCATTGAACCAAGCCAAAAAAATCCGACCAAGAGGTCAAGAAATTGAAAACAATGTTTGACAATATATGTTCTTTTATAAAGTATCCTCTTCCATCTGATTTTTGTGACACCGATCCAATCAATGGACCCTCGTCTAGAGGTTCACATCCTTCCCCACCACAACATGAGGTTGACCAACCTATTTTTGACCAACCTACTTTTGACCAACCTATTGTTGAAACCAACAAGCAAATATGGACACCTTCGGCCCCTATCAAAGAGCAAGTTCACATACAACCATCCGATCCCAAACCAAAGGTACGTTTAATTACTTGCACCTCAATCAAATGAATAATTCTAAACAACTCATGATTATTGATATTTTTTAAATATATTCTTCCTACATATGTCTAATTCGACCTAATTAAACATGCCTTACTTGTATAGAACTCCCCTTCTTGCAAGTTGTACGCTGAATGTGGGATGAATTCTAAACCCCGCCATGTTGCAATGGGAAATTCATATCCTGACATGGCACTACATCATGAAGCCAAAGTCCCTATTGGTTTCGATAGGGTTTCTATACTACATGTGTTAGTCGAGGATGCGTTGGTACCGGTTGCGAATCAAGAGTGCACGGCAGTGGGTAAAGGTTTGGGCCGTTTTTTTGTGTGGCCCAAATGGTTGGTCGTTGATGTGAATTCTAATTCTATCCCAATTAATAGAAACACACCTTCACCCGTCGTAGACCCGCTACATTTTCCGGTAGCTAAGAAACCGATGTCGGTGGGAGAAGTTGGATTCATAAAATCACTCCCGGGATTCCTTCGCACGTTTTATGATATGGTGGGCCACCATAGTCGGGATTCTGTTTACTATTTCTACTCCAATAAACAGGTGTTTGGCGAAGCGAGGGAATTAGTCGTTCCATGGGAAGACTTTGCCCTTTTCTGGCACTATAAAACCCTTCCTTAAACAATCCTTATACTACATCAAATGTAAGCTACTTGATCTCATCTCTTCTATCGTATTGCAAGTTACGAATTTTCATGTACTTGTGCACTATTATACGTTCATATCCCATCTATTTTTTATTTAGGTACATGCAATGCCTTGCTCTAAATGCAAAGACTTTCATTGGGTTTTTGCACCCAATATGCTTGCAATAAATGAATGAAAGTAATCAATCACGACTTGCTTATCTCTCTAAGATCCTTAGTGACAAGACCAAGACAATTTACATAGGCCCATATCTAGAGGGGTTAGTTTTCTTTGTTACAATTGGATATTTGCATTTCGTAAACATTATAATCTTCGAGACGGGTTCTTACATTTTCATTTCTTAAAATATGTAGCAGCCATTGGAGTTTTGTAGCTATGATACCATCGTTGAAGCGAGTGTATTGGATGGACCCGCTACACTTTGGTCCATCTACAAAATTTGCAGATTTATTAGAGGTTGCTATGCATAGTGCACATGACGACACACTACTTCCCTTCAACCTTATACAGATTCAGGTGACATTACAAATCCAATGCTCATTTATTTCCACTATGATTTCATTTCAAATCATTTGTTATACTTCTTCACTTTCAGCACCGAAAGCAATTGTCAAATTGGGAGTGTGGTTACTATATGATGTTGTACGCAAGCGAGTGCCTCGCTGGCCTTGTTCAAGATAATTTGGAATTACATCGCGTAATCATTCTTATAACCTACTTATTGTACATATTACTATCTACGTTGCATTTAATAGTATTAACAAAACATTTCATATTCTTAGATTATCGAGGAAAATCATGCACCGTACACCAAGAAGGACTTGGAGGATGGTAGAGATGCATTGGCTAGACACTTGGTCCTTATTAGATCTCGGTACATCTCTAGGCCTCACATTCCCAATAAAAGATAGTTTCTTTTTTTGTCAAATGGATGCATATACTTTTGAGTTCCATTACTTCCATTAGTTTATAAAGTGTGGCTTGATAGTGTTTTATGTTCATGTTTTGTGCTTAGATACCATGCATCTTGCAATTCAAAGCTTGGACAATTAAAATGAAACCCAATTTTAGTGGAAATGGGTGGAAATTGCTCAAATCCTATAATTTTGTGATACTTACGAATTCCTTGCGAGATCGTTACTTCTCTCGCCCGTAACATTAAAATAGTTGCGATCATCTTGTACTATCGCTACTTCTCTCACCCGAATTATATTTCTGAGCTTAGTTTTTGCGCCCTCGCTACCCAATCGCTCGTTCTTCTCTGCCTCTCCAATCTGATCTCTGTCGA
The DNA here is from genome assembly GCA_948330725.1 of Sherardia arvensis. Lineage (NCBI taxonomy): Eukaryota > Viridiplantae > Streptophyta > Magnoliopsida > Gentianales > Rubiaceae > Sherardia > Sherardia arvensis. The sequence goes on along the minus strand of OX415237.1, from coordinate 7,367,368 downwards.
GCTCGTAACCATACACGCCAAAGCCAGGCGAATGTCTAGCTTACTCGTAACGTCATTTTGTTTCTCGCTCACCCAGTGCTAAAATGACGTCATTTAATGTTAGCGAGATCAGTAGCGAATTCGTTACTATACACATAAGCGATTTTCTTACGATGTCGTTAACTCTCTCGAACCAACAACTTTTATTATATTTTTATAATATCATTTTTACAATTTTTATATTTTTACAATTTTTATGAAAAAAAATTGTTCGGTTGCGACCTCGATACGGTGTTACTAGCGAGTAGCTAGTAGCTATCGTAACCTGGCTCGTTTTGATTAACCAGAAATGTTTAATTTGGCTTGTAATGAGTTCGCTACTTATGACCGAGCGGTTCGCCTCTATTTGTCGTAACCAGTCTCGTCTGCAGATAAATATATGACAAACTAGGTTCACTTACGAGATCGTAACCACTATTAGCGATCCGCACGGTGGAAGTCGTAACCAGTCTCATATACATTCATAACAGTCTAGGCTTTTCAATATAGCGAACTCGTTAGTATTTCATCTGGCGATCCGTAAGCTTCTGTCGTAACATAACAATCAACCATTTGTTTGGGACTAGCGTTTGCTAGTTACGGTATCGCAACGAGCCAATTCATATCATACAGACTTTCACGCTAGCGAGTTCGTAAGCTTTTAGCAAGGCGTATAAGTCTTCATCCAAGGCGGAAACAAACGCCTTAAACCCAAAAACATCTAAGGCGGAAGAGGAACCGTCTTAGATGATTTTTCTCATTCAAGTCACAACCAGGGAAGACATTTGTTTTCTTCCTTAACACATGAAGGATGAACTGCCTTAAATGGCTTGATATTCTAGTAGTGTTTATTTTGTTCCCTTTATTTTTAGTTCTGTTTTTATTTGGGTTAGGGGTGCCCATTAATTCCCCCCACCTTTGAGAGGTGGTATTTATTTTTTAAAAAAAACTATAAAAAGCATCAAGAATTCATTTTCCGGCGCCCGGCTCCGGTCTAGATAGGAATCCAAAACAAAAGGCGCCCGGCCGGCTCTCTTCGGATCGATCTGTCAAAACAAAACATCGGATCAAGGTCGGTAAGATGTTATTTAATTAATTAATCTAGTTTATTTGTTTCAATATCACGAAAAATTTGCAGCACACAATTTTGAATTGAAATGACTAAATGATCTGAACAGAAGAATTATTTCATAAAAGCTGATTGCATTCATTCGTAAAAGTCACTAGTAGAATCAGGAATACGGCGCCGTTAGAAGGCGGTTCCGCGTGACTTTTTAAGAAAGCGCCGTTTATTGAGATTCGGCTAAATTTCAGAGTTCGGAAATTTAACATGATATCTCCTTCTTATGCAAGTTCTCTCCTTCTCCCTCTCCATCTTTTTCCTCTCCCTCTCCCTCTCCATCTTCTCCCTCTTCTTCTTCTTCTTCTTCTCCCTCTCCTTCTTCTCCCTCTCCCTCTCCCTCTCCCTCTCCCCCTCCTTCTCCCTCTCCCTCTCCTTCTTCTAAACAAAAGGTTGACTTTACATTTAATGTGTTCTTCATATTATTTAGGACTAAAATAAATAGATTAGGATGATTGTTTATATGTTTTTGGGATTTTGGGGTAAGATCTAATCGATCCACAATTACCCATGACTTGGGGGTGAGACTTTTTTTTATACTGGTTTTGATTTCGCCGGACAAATTGGCCGGCATTTTTTTTATAATCCGGCTAACTTTACGAACTCTTAAACTTAACTTGACATATAGACATCTGGATAGATTTCCGAACTCGGAAACTTAGCCGGAACAATACACGGCGGTTATGAATGCCGTGCAACGGTGGCGCCAATTGCACGGCGCCACCACGGAAGGCGGTTTCAAAACCGCCGTCCAACGCCGGAACAACCGCCGTATTCATCACTCAATTCCACTAGTGAGTATTACAGATATGCTAATTTTATAATTCATATTCTAGATTCCGATGATATCATCATCGTCCTGATCTTCTTCAAGAATTAATATATCTTGTTGGTGTTGGAAAAGAAAGAATCTTAGCGTAATCAATTGAACGCATAATTTTGGCGTTCTTTTTCTGTCTTTCCTTCTCTTCTTTGAGATTTTTGGCTTCTTCGATGGCTTCCAAGCATCTCCTTTCAGCATCCTTGTCTCGAGGCTGTTCTTGAGCGGCCAGAATTCTATTCAGAGCTTTGCGAGCCACCGCGTTAGATTTTTTCTGGGCTTGCTCCTGACGTTTCTTGGACCTTTTACGGCCTCCTTCTTCCCGGCCTGACACCATTTCTCGTCTTTTTTCCTTGAAAGCTTCCATAACTCTGCGAGTTATGGCCATGTTGAATCTTTGAGCCTTAACTTTCTCGGCTTTCGCGTTGTAGAGCTTGTCCCGCGGGGTTTACCAGTCTTTCTTCATCTTTCTCACTCTCAGATATTGATCTCTTGCTAAAGCAGATATGAGAGAAATGGAATTGGTGTGAGATTAGAGTAGGGACTTGGGGCTTTATATAGACCTCATTTCCGTATCCGATTCCAATGTGTAATGTGATTTCTCACATGTTCCCGTTTCCCACTGGTCTTTGGAGGAACATTTCCATTGACTTAGTCCACCTTGAAATCACTTTCTCGCCCTCATTCACATCCAATTTTCGTTATTTTAGATTGACAAAAAAGGTAAGCACGTGTAATAAGATTTAACGTGCTTTGAATAAAAAATTTCATAACATTACCATTTTATTTGATTTTGATATAATTAATTAATTATCAGTCAATTCCTAAATATTTCATGAATAGATGATTTATTTGCGTGTATAATCTTATTTCTAAAATTAATGCCAAAAATATTGTTGTTCTGAAACTAATTTCACTGCTAGTACTCTTGGATTCAAATGTAATTAGTATATATTAAAATTCATAAAATTCTGTTAGACTCACAAATTTATTGTTGGTCAAGAAACACCACACAAAAACCGTCGCCTTATCACCGACATATCTGCAGTGGCCGGCCTCTATTTTACGTGTATCGTGGCGGATGTTTTCACTGCGTGTAGGGACGGATCTACGGGAGGCCAGAGGGGGTTTGAACTCCTCCATGAAAATCCGGCGAGGTAGGAACATCATGGTCTGAAATTTGAGTTCTTCAATCGTTATGTTTTTTTTATGAGTAATCTATGTTTTTGCGATGGGAAAACAATGGAAAGGAGAAGATGATGCGAACATATGCCCACCTACTTTCTTTTATTACAAAATACAAGCCCACTTTGATTTCCTCTTATTTCATTACTTTTTACATGTAATGAATTAAATCAACCAAGAACTCATTTGCAGATTACAATCAACAACAACATGAAAAAGAGAGAAAATGAGTTCCTAGCTAAGCTAATAATTTTTTTTGCATAGAAGAAATTGTATAACTGAAGTACTCTAGATTCCCTATTTGATCCCATTCTACCTCAGCTAAGAAGTTGCCTCCAACCGCCAGTCAACCGCTGGTCTTCTCCTGGTCAACCACCGTCACTAGTGGATGGACTTAGGTTTCTAGGCGGTTCATTCGTACCATTCACGGCATTTTGGAAATGCCGTAATGGGTTGTGCCGTAAAATGGCACTTCTTCTGGGCGGTTAACAAAACGCCTTAAACATGCATGCTGCGCACGGCGGTTCAAAACGCCGTGTGCAGCGTTTAAAAAACGCCCTGTATACCTGTTACGAATTCGCCACCTCAGGTCGCCTGTGTCTGTAAATGTGAGTGATACGATATCGCCGCCAGTGATCGCCTGTTAAGGCGAACTCGCTTGTGTTGGTCGCTTGTTTCTAATAATACACAAGCGAACTCGTCACCAGACTCGCTAGGGTGAAGCAGGCGAGACCGCAGGCATATTCGCCGGAATATATGGGAATAATAAATTTGAAAAAAGACTCAATGGTCATGGTGTTACGGTATCGTGTATCATCTCGCTTGTGGTCGAAAAAAAAAGCGAGTTCGCCTTCTGGAGATGGCGAAACTATAAAGCGAACTCGCCACCTGAAAATGTAGCCAGACCAGATGGGCACAAGCGGAGTAGGATACGACACCGCCAGAAGAGGCGAATATTAGGCGACGTCGTGCACATATTTGTTGTAGGGAATGTGGTTGGCGAATTCGCCTTTTGAATTCGTCAATGGAGGCGAATATTGGAGGCGAAATCGTTTGAGGCACGCCAGGGGCAACAGAGTCTAGCAAGTGATTAGCCAGGCGACGTCGCTTTTGTGGGCGAATGTATAGGCGAAATCGTTTGAGGCACGCCAGGGGCAACATAGTCTAGCAAGCGAGTAGCCAGGCGACGTCGCTTCTGTGGGCGAATGTATAGGCGAGGCCGTGTGTATGACCGCTTGTTATATTGTAGTAGAAGGCGTGCCAGGTAGCTATCTAGCTTCTGGATTCGACAAGAAGCGAATAAGGAAGCGAATTCGTTTGCGTGCAAGACAGAATTGTGTAATTATTTGTTAAAATTGACCCGTTTCTTTCGAAACATGAATCGGGATACCCAACTCAACATAAACCTGTCACATTCAAATCCAACGCCCCTATACTAATACTAAAGATGCATAACCTAAGCACTCAAGTGCGATACCAATGTCAAGCCCCTACCAAAAAGAGAGACAATACTTTTTCATGCCTTGGGGAGGTTAGGGACATGTGGCCTTGCAATGGTAAACGCACGGTTGTGGACCAGATATTTAGCCATTTGGTCTCTTCCGTCGTTAAGTTCTTGCAAGGAGAAAGGAGTGATATCATCCTTGAATACCTATGATTGAAAATAACGCTTATTAGGAAATCTCGACGAATATAAATGAGATTAGACGCGTGTAGCGTACCTTTAGAAGATCTAGCATGTCTTTTTGAACACCATCCACCACCATCAAACCAAAGATCATTGTGTAATAGCCACATTCATAGTTCGATGATTGCTTTCTAGACTACAAAAGTGTTTAAAACATAAAACATTACTATACTTATGGTACTTTAAACGCAAATGTTGATTTTTGAAAGGACATGATAGCATGAGCACAACATCTTACCCGAATGTTTATAAGGTGGAAGTCGAGAAGTGTTTTGTCGTTCACTTGAAGAATTGCATTATCAAGGAGATCGGCGAATGTTCGTGATGGAGGGCGGTGGAGTGGGTCTATCCAATATACTTGCTTTAAAGCGGGTATTATTGCAACAAAGCTCCAATGATCACTACAAATCACATGAAAGCATAATGGTCATAAAAAAAGAATGTAGTAGAGAAAATACAATATATTTAGCATGAGTAATAGAGCAAATTGTAAGGTATACCTCTCGAGATATGGTCCGATCCATATTTTCTTTGATTTGTCGGAGAGAGTAGAATTCAAGTAATCAAGTCTTTGCCTATTGCTCTCCATACTAGCTTGAAAATGCATTGGATGCAAAAATCCAATGAAATGTTTGCTCCGGTGATAGGCATGGTGATGCAAGAACCTGTGAATGTAGTAGACAATCATGACGAGGATGTAATCATATATGGTTTGATAATTGAGTATTCTCATGAAACACATACAAATGGCTTACATTTGATTGAGGCAAAGAATGGTGGCGGGAAGTTCATTGAAATTCCAGAAATATTCAAAATCCTCCCATGGTACGTGGATGTCCTTTGTCATGGTAAAGCACCTTTCATTTCCGAGAAAGGCATAGCATGCATTCTTGTCGTGCGAGGATATCAAATCATAAAAGACTCGGACGAAGGGTGGAAGGGCTTTCATAAACTCCACGAGCATGAGGTCTAATGTTTGTCTAGTTATAGGCAAGGCATGCACGGGTATTTGTGGATTTTGTGGAGTTTGTGGTTTCCTACGGGGTATGGAGGTGGATTTTTCATCAAGCACCAACCATTTTTGCCATAGAACAAGGAAACCATTAGCCTCCCCAACTCTCACCATCGGTGACTCCTTCACAGGTAGCATTTGTTGTTCTATCAAAACATCGGTAATGCGAACACTAAAAAATCCTGCGGGGATGTCAACACGATTGTGTTTCACCGCATTTGGGTCGCATGTGCCATTGGCGACATGGAGTGGTTTTGATTTGGTACCTTGCGAAACATATAGCTTGCAAGGGGGGTTCTATCATAAATGAAAGCACAAGAGAAATCATCGTCCAACTATTTTTAAAAAGTGATTAGAAACCAACGATGTTCTAAATTAGCATAATTTGTACTAACCTTATCAACTTGAATGGAATGCGCCGCATTCAACTTGATGGGTGATGAAGGTGGAGTAGGAGGCACTAGTTCCTCCTCCATTTCCACATTCTCACCTTCATCCTCCACAATTTGAGGTGATGCTTGAGAACCCTTTGATGATGGTGGAAGATGTGGTTGTGTACCTCCTAACCTCTCGATGTGGGGATAGTTGGTGTGTTGTGCTATGTCTTTCATCACCTCCCTCAAATCCTTCATTTCCGCCTTTGTCGCCGCCACCTCGCTCAAAGCTCGTTGTAGTTGTGATGGTTTAGGATTGCCCCAACCTTGCTTAATCCCAAAAACCTCTTCTTGTGTCGCGTAACCTCCAACACCTAATGCTCTTCCCGGGTGTTCCTTTTTCTTCCCAAGAGCAAAAGCCTCATTCAAGACATCCTTCTTCCCACACGGCATAAAGGTACCCTCCTCCTTTTGGCGCTCAAGAAGTTCCTATTATCAAATATGTTGTACTAGGTGAAAGTGGTTGTGAAGAATATTTGAAAGCAACAACAAAAATAAATAAGACTACAATAGATAGTAAGATAATGTAAGATAGATAGACTAACCACCCTCTTTGCACATTTTTCGGCATCCTCCGAAGTGAACTTACCATCCGAGTCTCTAATTCGACCCAACACGAAGAGTTTTTGTCTAGTATAATCCTCGGCGTCCTTTTCCACTATGACATACCGAGCTTCCGCCTCGTCCATCCCCCCTAATACCAACTCCTTCACTAGTTCCTCCTTCTCCCTAAGCCCCTCCTTCTCACCTACACCCAAATACCCCGACCTACCACCGGTGTACGGCATTGTTATTGATTTCGCCGATGTGACCATCTTGTCCCATTTCCCCTTTGCACAAGAAGATACCGTATCACATGTCATCATTAATGTAATAGATAAGAGGAGGTTATGTCACCGAAGTTATAGTTTGTGACTCACCGAAGTCTTATTTTCAAGCGATGCTTGCTTGAAGGCCTCCCACGCATCGGTTGTAATATGATTGTATCGGTCCCTTGGATCTTGACCTAGCCTCTTTCCCTTCTCATACAAGTAGTCTTTTCTTAGAGCATGCTTGTGCTCGCGAAAAGCTTTCGAGACGATGTTGAATGCCTTCTTTCTCACCACTTCCATGTCATTAGATTCTATTTCAAAAGGTCGCTACGCCAAAATATGTAGCATGTATTATGTCTATATATTATGAAGATGTATAATATTGAGTAGATAGATCATTGAAAGGTTAAATGTTACTTACTTGGCATTCTACCCAAACTTCCTCCTTCTTTTTTGATGGGACGGTTCTCCAATTATCCTCCGTTATCTCAATAAACGTTCTTCCAACTCGGCCACACCAACTTTACCATTTTGAACGTTCTTTTTTTGGTCGGTTGCATACACCCTTAGCATTAAATCCTATGTGTGTTAGTTCTCCTCTTCTCATTCTTCTTTGTAGAACTCGACAATGTGAGCGGACTTGTAGGCCTTTCTTCGAGTTGCTACCTCGCTTCTTTGGTTGGGCACTTGAAGTGGTTGAAGTGGTCACCATTGCTATCTAAGGATGGATAGAAATAGAATCTTAACTAATTAGCACTATTATGACCAGGTAAAACAACAACAAAACCATGTTGAATGAGTTGTAGAAGTAAAATAACACAAGCATGACTAGTTAAAACAAGGAAAAAACGGATTTGTTGAATTGTATAACCAAAGTGAACCTAAGGTAGGCTAACATGTTAGAATGCCACATGAAAGTAACAAATAAAGGGAGCTATGGCTTCTAAATTTGATTTTAACATATTCATGAAACACATATGTTATGGATAGGGACTAAGCATGGATAATGTCTACTCAAGCATGCCATTCAACCAATATATCTCAAAAAGTAACTAAATAAGATGTGCTTTGAATAATACTTCAAATTTGAGTCTCATACCTTAATTGTAGAAGAAGATATTAGTTGTTTGTTGCTCTTAGACACACAAAGTAGCGAGATTTGAAATATTCAACCAAAGTTGAAGGAGATTTTGGGGTTTTTGGTGGGTTACAAGCTTTATAGGGTTTAGTTCTTCACACAAAATATATGTGCTAGATTTGAGGGTGAGTTTGTGGTTGGTTTTGATGAGATTTCACCAAGAAATGAGGCAAGAATAGATTTGGAATGCAAGGATTTGAGATGGAAGTTGAGGGGGGGATAAGGTGAGAGAGAAGGAGGGGTAGATGGGAATGAATGGTGAAAATGGTGAAGAGGTTAGCAAAATCCGGGATAAAAGATATATATAGTATGGTAAAGTTGGACAAAACATGCCTGGATAGTATATTTGGTCGGTTACAGTTTAACCAGGTTACGATACCGCAACCTGCATCGGCTAGAGGCGAAAACCCCTTGCGGTATCGCTAGCTAGCAAGTTGATGAACCCATAATAATTATTTTCTGAATATTTGCTACTTTGTTATGCAATTAATATTAACATTGTGTGTTTCATGAGATGATGTATATTAAAATTTAATATGAAAACTTATAAATGAAATCAGATTTTATATGCACATAATATTACTTGAGTTGGTTGCAACGATGACGTCTGTTATGAAAGAGAATTGTTGTGACATGTTATATATAGTCCTATGAAGAGGTATCTGAAATTGTTAACTCTAATCCATATCCATGTTTATTGTAAAGCATTTGGCATAAACTGTTTAGATACGTATATGATGGGATTACGGGTTAATACCATTAGTTCGTTAACCAAATGTTACACTAGTGCAGACACGAGCAATAGGACTTTCTACATTAGCCACGTGTTGATCACCATCGAATATACATGTATTTGACAACTTCAGACTGAAAGTGTAGACATTTAGTTCTTCTGTAATGCATGTGGTATTACTCATAGTCTGGATGATGTTATACATACAGGCAACGTCGTTACCCCGTTAAAGAGCCGACTTCGCGATCACACATCTCGGGAGCTAATGAACGAAAAGTATCCAGTTTTAGATGAGAATAGGGGTGGTAATTGAGTCAACACGCGAGTAATTCGAGATCGACTCGGTCAAAACTCGGACTAAACACGACTCGATCTAGCTCGACTTGAAAAACTCGTGCGTAACTCGGTAAGTATAATCAGTTGCAAGTTTATAATATTATTAGGTTATACTATATTAGTTCAATCATCTAATCTAGCTAGTTTTCTGTTACTACTCAATATTGAATAAACTAATTAATTGCATTGGTATTTACATTAATAATTTCTAAGGATGCTAATAATTTCAATATTGAACAGGTATTTAAACGGACATATATATAATTAGAAATTTTCATAGTATAGAAGTAGTAAAATTTTTATTTAAAAAGAGAAAAAAACAATTCGAGTTCGAACTCGCAAGTAGTGTCGATACTCGATAAATAATAACGATTTCGAGTTGAGTATGGTATTATTAACTCGCTAGTTCTCGAGTCGACTCGAACATGGTTAATATAGTTCTCGAGTCTAGACGAGTTACGCACTACTCGCTTGATTGAAGGTTGTCATTCCCAATCTCGATGATAAATGGGTTTGGTTTTCATCGTGTGGGTTGCCGGGCATGGGTTCAGGGTTTAGGGTTAAGGGTTTGATGATTGTACAGAAGCGAAATCTCTACAACGTTCGCCTACAAAAAAAATTGAGGCGAGTTCGCAAGTTGGTTGAAATTATAGGCGAACACACAGGCGAGTTCGTTTCATAGTGAAATCCACGCGCGACGTTCCTGACACGGTTTCGTAACCAATTTCGCCTACAGGCGAATGGGAGAGGCGAGTTCGCCAGCGTATTTTAATTTTAAAAAAAAAATACAAAAACAAGTTTTGCGGGTGGCGATTTCAGAACCCCCCAACTTCCACCCGCAAAACCCTAAACCCCCAAATCGGAAAATCCCTGCAACACCATGGGCCGGAGCAAATCAGCCGGTAAAACCCTCACCCCACCAGCCCCCAAGCGCCGGAAGACCACCCCCACTGCTCAACCCGAAGCGGAGCCGGCCGGAATGCGTGAAGAGACCCTCGCCAACCTTCAACCTCGCCGGAGACGCGATCGCCCGGCCGGTGGATCTATAGGCGGCGGCGGTGGCGAACTCGCTTCTGGAACCTCCCATCACCGCCAACCCGCCACCAGTCCGTCACCGCACCGCCACACCACCACCAGTCCGTTGCCGCACCGCCGCACCGCCACCAGGAACCCGCCTGAAACTGGCGGCCATACTTCTGGAACCTCCCATCACCGCTAACCCGCCACCAGTCTGTCGCCACACCGCCACACCGCCACACCGCCACCAGTCCGTCGCCGCACCGCCGCACCGCCACCAGGAACCCGCCTGAAACTGGTGGGCCAGCCGAGAATCCGGCGGGTAACCCTGCGACTGAGGAGGATGAGGAGACGTCTTTGTTCGTCAGCATAAAGGCCGAGACTAGGTACGAACAATTTTCTCGTCGCTTCTTGTTGAATGCTAGGGTTTTTGATGAAGATCGGATAGAGTCGTTAGGGTTTGGTAAAATTGTAGACTATTTTAAGGCGACGCATCTAGAAGGGATGTTGATGTCGAGAGAGCCGGTGCATAAGGATGAGTGTTTACAGTTTTATGCAAATATGACTTTTGCAAAGGACGCCGAAGAGGGGGAGACAATGGTTAGGGGAGTAAGGTTTAAGGTTGATAAGTATTTGATTAATGAGGTGATAGGTTGCCCGTATGTGTCGGTTGACCACTTAAGGCCGTTAGATCCAAACGGTCCTTACGAGTGTTACCACACCCAAAACTTCCCATCTTTGTCTAGTCTGAACCCCCTAGAACCCGTTGCTATGCGTAGAAAATACTTTAATTCGCGTAGCAAGGTGGAAGGTACTCCGAAGAAGTACAATATTGGCGTTCTCACTCAGGAGCAGAGGTTGGTGTTCGAGTTGATATGCTCGAATGTCATGCCATCGGGTGGTCACCCTTGCGAGCCTACTATTGCCAATTTGATGTTGTTCTATTACATCATGGAGGGGTTGAAGATCAATCCAGTGTACGCGATTTTGAAGTACATGCTGAAGCGTGCCAAGGACAAATCTGATGAAACGATCCCATATGGCCAGCTTATCACGGCGATGATCAAGAAGAAGGGTATTAGACCGGTTAGTCGGCCAGAGCCACTTATGCACTACACCGAGAAATGGCTGCGTAGCATGGGATTGGCACTTGGCGCCGATGGGGTCATAAAGAAGAAGAAGGATGGTGCTTCGAGTTCAAGTGCGCGTGGTGTTTTGAGTCCGGGTAAGTCGATTCTACCCAAACTTGATATTTTATTAGATTTATTTGTTTACGCCTATACAATATTCTAATGGATTTGATGTGTTTTGGCAGGACGGGAACTTCAGTGGCGTGAGCGAATGGTCGTGATGATGGGACAGCTTTCTGCGGAAATAGAACAGGTGAAGTTGGAACAAGCCAAGGAAACGGAGATGATATTGGAGTTTGGCAGGATGCTAGACTTGGAACCTGAGCTTAGCGACGAGGAAGGGATGCCAGACTTTTCCGTTCAGCCTTTGCCACCAATGGACGCGGAGGCGGATGACCCTGAAAGTGAAGCGGAACCAGAAGAGGAGGAAGCACAACAGCTTGACGAGCCCGAAGGTGCTAAGGCTGGAGAAGATCCCGTTGGTTCAGATGGTGGCCCGTTTTCTCCGGACGAAGATAATGACGAAATGTTCAAGGTTGTCTTCAGAAACGAACAAAGCCATAATGAGGATGCGCTAGAGTCGTCGGAAGAGGAAGTACAACAGCCGTCCGAAGAGGAAGTACAAGAGTCGTCGGAAGAAGAAGATGACGAAGACGGGGGCAAAGAGGAGGGTGGTCATGACGACGGTGATAGTGAAGAGGACGACAGTGATGACGCTTAGCATATTTCCCCGTTTGTTGATTTTGTACTTAAACTCGCAACATCGTTTAGTTGCATTCTTTTGAGACTACTATTATTGTTAGCTTTTCAAATATATTTCAACTTAATAAACTTCAATCTTGACAAATAAGACAACTAACCTTGATAAAACATGAAAATTCGTATGAAAACAATATTTCATAATATTACCAAGCGAACCTGGAAGCGAATACGCTTCACATATTTACACAAGGCGATAGAAGGCAGCGATATCGCCTACTCTGCCGCCTATAAACATTTAGGCCTCACGAACTCGCCACCAAGTCCGCCGTGTGGAACAGAAGCTAACAAGCATGCCAAGAGGCGAACTCGTAAGATGAGGCGAACGCGGCAGAGATACCGCCTACCCTAACGCCTACAACCGTATATGTCTTGCGATATCGCCACCAAGTCCGCCGTGTGGAACAGAACCTAGCAAGCGTGACAATAGGCGAAATCGTAAGCATTGGGGCGAATAAAGAAGCGAGTTCGCCTCTGGAAAGAAGAATTTTAAAAAAACACAAGTACAGAACATGTATATACGACGCCGTTTGACACACAGGCGTTGAATAGAGGCGAGTTCGCTACCACGGCACATCAATTTCCCCACATCGGTGGAGTAGCGTCCAATTGATCAGCTTCAATATGTGACCAAAACTAAATGGTTCAATAATTAGAGGTTACTCTAACCGCAACTAGAGTACTGAAATTGTAATTACAACTAGAGTACTGAAATTGTAATTAATTACAGTAACTTCTAATTATTTTTTTTATAAATGTGTAATTTCTATCACAGATATGTTTTTTAATATATAAAATTAACAAAAGATCATATTAAATAAAATATAAAATATTACCATTAAAATAATAGTTTGACTATTTATGTGCAGAAGTTTTGCGTTCGGGACTCCGGAACAATAGAACCAAAAGGCCAAATTACACTAGTGGTCGTGTTATTGTGATGAGTGAGTTCCAAGTTTGATCGGCCAAAGGCCAAATTACACTAGTGGTCGTGTTATTGTGATGAAAGTGTATACTACATCCAGAATTCGACCTACCAAGTTCATAGTTGATCGCAAATGTGTACAAAAAAACAATTGGAAATTACATAAAGATTCATATGTACTCCTATTTCAATTTTAGTTAAAGAATTTATTTTGTTTTAAACTGGCGAATTCGCCAATTCAATTCGCTTGGGGGCGAGTGGCCAAGCGAACTCGCCTCAACGTCACATCAATTTTCCCACATCGGTGGAGTAGCGTCCAACTGATCTGTTTCAATATATGACCAAAACTAAATGGTTCAATAATTAGAGGTTACTGTAATTAATTACAATTTCAGTATTCTAGTTGCGGTTAGAGTACTGAAATTGTAATTACAACTAGAGTACTGAAATTGTAATTAATTACACTAACCTCTGATTATTTTTTAAAAAAAATGTTTAATTTCTATCACAGATATTTTTTTTAATATATAAAATTAACAAAAGGTCATATTAAATAAAATATAAAATATTACTATTAAATAATAGTTTGACTATTTATGTGCAGAAGTTTTGCGTTCGGGACTCCGGAACAATAGAACCAAAAGGCCAAATTACACTAGTGGTCGTTATATTGTGATGAGTGAGTTCCAAGTGTGATCGGCCAAAGGCCAAATTATATACCGAATTGATATATTAACCATATACCGAATTATATATATATATATATATATATATATATATAATGTAAAAGCTCGAGTCGACTGCGCCACATATTCGAACGAGTTCGAGCTAGAGATCTAGCTTGGTCAAACCGTGAGCGATTAAAAGAAATTGGACATGAAAGTGTATACTACATCCAGAATTCGACCTACCAAGTTCATAGTTGATCGCAAATGTGAACAAAAAAACATTTGAAATTACATAAAGATTCATATATACTCCTATTTCAATATTAGTTAAAGAATTTATTTTGTTTTAATACTGGCGAACTCGTCTATTCAATTCGCTTAGAGGCGAGTGTCCAAGCGAACTCGCCTCCACGTCTCATCAATTTTCCCACATCGGTGGAGTAGCGTCCAACTGATCAGTTTAAATATGTGACCAGAACAAAATGGTTCGATAAGTCGCCGACCCGCGCAAACTGCCCATGAAACACCATGCATGATATACACATATACTATACATACACTATACATATACTATACAGTGATGAGCGATCAGAGTGTTGAGTGCATCTATCAGATCCCTGGCCCAAAGGCCTATATTTTTTAACAATGAAGCGAACTCGCCTGCCAGCTCGCCTGTGGGCGAGTTAAAAGCGAATTCGCCTCTTAAATCGCCTGCAGGCGAGTTACAGGCGAATTCGCCTCCACGTCACATCAATTTTCCCACATCGGTGGAGCAGGGTCCAACTGATCAGTTTAAATATGTGACCAAAACTAAATGGTTCGATAAGTCGCCGACACGCGCAAACTTCCCATGAAACACCATGCATGATATACACATATACTATACATACACTATACATATACTATACAGTGATGAGCGATCAGAGTGTTGAGTGCATCTATCAGATCCCTGGCCCAAAGGCCTATATTTTTTAACAATGAAGCGAACTCGCCTGCCAGCTCGCCTGTGGGCGAGTTAAAAGCGAATTCGCCTCTTAAATCGCCTGCAGGCGAGTTACAGGCAAATTCGCCTCCACGTCACATCAATTTTCCCACATCGGTGGAGCAGGGTCCAACTGATCAGTTTAAATATGTGACCAAAACTAAATGGTTCGATAAGTCGCCGACCCACGCAAACTGCCCATGAAACACCATGCATGATATACACATATACTATACATACACTATACATATACTATACAGTGATGAGCGATCAGAGTGTTGAGTGCATCTATCAGATCCCTGGCCCAAAGGCCTATATTTTTTAACAATGAAGCGAACTCGCCTTCCAGCTCGCCTGTAGGCGAGTTACAAGCGAATTCGGAACAAGATTGAATTGATATAATAACAAACAAGCGAACTCGCCTCTTAAATTGCCTGTAGGCGAGTGTTGAGCGAACTCGTAACGTTGACAAACATAAATAGTCAACTGCTGGGCCCTGTCGATCAAAACTCAGATCCCCAATTTTTCCCCCAAACTCACGCAAAATCGCTGCTTCTTCTGCTCACCCACCGCCGACCAGCCACCGTCAAGCCGGAAATTTGCTCCCCCACTGCCATATTCCATACATCTGGTAAGTTCCTGTCCCGTTTCATCTTACTCATTGTTAATCTGGATGCCATGTTTTCAAATTTTTAAGTTCATCAGTATTTTAGCTTTCTGTTGATTTTCTTTGTTGAAACTGGGGTTCAATCATAGGAATAGGATTGATGTTAGGTATTCTTGATAGGTACTTTGGTTAATTAGAAACATGGCTCCGAGGGGAAAGAAGAAGGTTGAACAATCGAGCGAGGTTAATGTTTTTGATAAAACTAAGTTTGTCAGTGAATCTGCTTACCTCAAGTATAGGAGTTTTGAGGATGCTAAGTCGCAGTTGAACACCTTACTTGTGGTGGATGAGAGTAAGGTTGAAGAGCTAGGCTTGAAAGAGGTGTGGGGCTTGCTACATTATTCGGGTGCGGACACATTGATGAAGGTGAAGGACCCGGGTTATCTAGAGGAGACAATGCAATTCTACGCTAATTTCCGACAGGTGGCTGATAAGTGGAAGACCAAGGTCAACAAGAAGGAGTTCGAAATCAGTCCTGAACTGTTCAATGCAGCCCTCAAGAACACGTACGAGGACGAAGATGAACCAGTGGACCTTTACATAAGGGGTGACTGGCCAAGTGAGTCGATCTTTCCAGCCGCGAATTTGCAGAAATTGGGGTTGGAGCACTTCGGCCGCCAGTTAGGTCCGCTTGGAAGGCCAAAGGAGTACAAGCTGGGATAGCTTACACCCGAGCGAAGGATCTTGTATGAGATGGTGGCTACCAATATTGTGCCCAAAGGGGGTTACCTCAAAGAGCCAAACTTCACCACTTTGGTTACTTACTACTTGTTGGCCTCGGAAGTGATGATAAACCTCGGGTACACCATGTTTCAACACATGAAGGACAGCGTGGTTGAGAACAATACGGTGGTTAAGAAGTTTCCCTACGCAAACTTCATAACAATGTTTCTCCGGTCCAAGCATCCGAAGTTGAAATTCTCCAACACCGCCAAGCCGTGTGAGTACTACACCAAGGAGTACTTTGAGAAGAAAAAGTGGTCATTGGTTGGGGGGACTTGGCAGCCAAACGGAGAGAAGGCCGTGGAGCCGGAACCTGAGCAAATCGGAGGTAAGGGGATACAAATTATATTTAAGTTCCATTATATTGTGTTCAATATCTAAATTTAACATTTTCAATGTTCTCCATTTACTAGTGAGTGCGGAAGCATATTATAAGGGGCTTGAGGAGTCGAACTTCGCGATGAGGACAGAGCTTGCTAATCTCCGCAAGACGGGGTGGAAGAACAACCACTTGCTTCGTGGTTTTCTAAGAGCATATGCCCGAAAAAATCCTTCGGCGGCCACTCCTGACAATGAAGACCAGGAAGGCGGAGAAAACTCTTCCTAGACATGTGGATGTAGTCTAGGGACGTTTTTTCAAATTGTATTGCTACAATTTAACGATTTTTTCGTTTTGATTGCATTATTCAATAAAATTTGGTGCTTACAGTTCATATGCGCTTATTGTTTAAATTACATATAATTGTTCATGTGTTAAACCGGTGTCGATATAGTCTTTTATAGTGTTGCTAGTACTAAAATACTATTTATGTCAAGTCAGAAACGAATTCGCAACAAAATTCGCTTGTGGGTTATAACTGAAGCGAGTTCGCTTCTAATCTCGCCTATTTCAACAGAGTCTAACAGACGACTCAAGAAGCGAACTCGCCAGTAACAGGCGAGACGGCTTACGGAACCGCCACCACCTAAATGCCAAGGCATAAACTAAAACTACAAAAACGACGTAGTTTCAAGGTTGGCGAATAGGGATACGATTTCGCCTGTAGTAACGCTTACAGGCGATTTGTACAAGAGAAGTCGTCTTTATTCACGCCTATGCTATGAGTGAAACACGTTTCAAGCATACATGAATACTAATTCAGTCCATACCAAATGTATATGCTGAAAACTTAAGGTTTTTCCAATTACATACTAATGTTTACATATTCTTTGGTTGATTCCTCTTTCGCTTCGTTGGTTTTCTAGCATTGGTGATCCAAATGCCCTCCGTGTGATCGTTCCGCGCAAAATACCTTTTCAAACTCGCCTCGTCTTCAGTTAAGGTTTCGTTAGGCTCTAAACCCAGAAGGTCCCCGATATCTGTACCAAAGCTGCGATCCTCGTCATTGTCATTGTGAAGAAGCGCCTGCTTACCATTCACCGCAATCTCCCACCGGTTATCCTGTGGATCCGCCACATAAAACACTTGGTGCGCCTGAGACGCCATGAGAAACGAATCACCTTCAGAGCCAAGAACACTGCGATTCACCAGGGTTGTGCCGTAATCCTCTTTCCGCACCCCGCCACATTCTTTCACCCACTCACACTTGAACACTGGAACTGTGGCACTGATAAAGTCAATCTCCCAGATGTCGGTGATCGTCCCGTAGTATGCTTCGCATCCATGAACTGCCTCACCCGGTACTACCACACCACTGTTTTGGTTAGTTGACCTCTCATCCGACCATTTGGTTCCAAAAGTATAACCGTTTATGTCGTACCCACCAAATGAGGAAACAGTGCCGAGGGGTCTTCTACATAACAGCTTGACAATATCAGGATGGTCCCCTTGCTGAATGTGAGCTTGCAGCCACCGAACGAAATTGGCACAATGCTTTTCCAGGATCCTCACATCACCGACAGTCCATGCATTTGACACTATAATCTGATCCATGTGTATGTCAACATAAGGGGTCACCGCCTCGTGATTTCTGAGGATATATAAATGGACAGCATCCATGTCGGCGGCGGTAGGACTAAACAAACTATGATGCTTGAGCCCATGCCCGTCCACTCTACCATCATGCCTAGCATTTGGGATCCCCACTGTGGCAACATCTTTCATATAGTTGGTACAAAACTCAATAACCTCTTCTGCGACATAACGTTGAACTATACTAGCATCAGGCCTATATCTGTTCTTCACGAAATGCTTAAAAATCGACATGTACCGCTCAAATGGATACATCCATCTCAAGTAAACTGGGCCACATAATTTTACCTCCCTCACCAAATGGACAATCACGTGGATCATTATGTCAAAAAAGGCCGGGGGAAAGTACATCTCCATCCTACACAAAACTTCCACCACCATTTCCTGCAACTCATCCAGCTTCTGCCTGCTCACTCGCTTACGACATATGCACTTAAAAAAGTAACATAGCTTCGATATCGCCTTCCTCACGTGACGAGGCAATGATCCTCGTAGAGCGATAACATTCAGCTCCTGCATAAGATTATGACAGTCGTGTGACTTCAATCCCGCCAGCTTCAGTTCTTTGGTATTAACACAATTACGGATGTTCGAAGAGTAACCTGTTGGAACCTTAACAGACTTCAAAGCATTACAGTAACGCTTCTTCTCCTCGGTCGACATAGTGTAACAAGCTGGAGGTAAATAAGATTTACCTTCTTCCTCTACAGGGGTTAGAGACGATCGGATACCAAGCTGTACAAGATCTTTCCGCGCTTTTAAGCCATCCTTTGTCTTTCCAGGGGTATTCATCAGCGTACCTACAAGTGCTTCACATACGTTCTTCTCAATATGCATCACATCGAGACAGTGACGTACGTCCAAATGCTTCCAGTAATCTAGTTTGAAGAAGATCGAACACTTCTTCCAACTGCTATTCGACGCCTTCTTCTTCTTTCCCTTACCAAATTCATGATCCATCCCAGTAACCTTTTCTAGAACCTCCTCTCCAGTTAAAGGGATTGGGGAGGGATCATGCTCTTCTCTCCCGTTGAACCAATTCTTTGCTCGCCTCCAAGGATGTTTAGTCGGAAGAAATATTCTGTGCCCGAGATACACCGGCTTACCACCGTGTTTCAATTGACAATAACTAGTCTTGCTCTCACATATGGGACATGCAAAGTGACCTTTCACTGAATAACCCCCCAAGTTACCTAATGCAGGAAAGTCATTTATACTCCACAACAACATTCCTTGCAGTTTAAACTCCTCATCACCTCGACTGCCATCAGGTATCTGAACACCCACATCGAATAATTTCTGCAAATCTTCGATCAAAGGCGCTAGGTACACGTCAATATCGTTACCCGGTTGCTTAGGACCAGATATCATCATGGACAATAACACATACTTACGTTTCATCATCAACCACGATGGCAGATTGTAAATCACAACCATAACTGGCCAAGAACTATGGGTGCTAAACATGTTACCAAAGGGGTTCATGCCATCAGTGGATAAGCCTAGCCTCACATTCCTGGGCTCAGCAGCAAATTCAGGGTACCGCTCATCCATTTTCTTCCACCGATCTCCATCTGAGACATGTGAATGTCATCGTCCTCCCTAGCCCTATCTGCATGCCATGTTAGCAACTTTGCATCCTCAGGATTTGCAAACAACCTCTTCAGTCGAGGAATCAGCGGAAGGTAATACACTACTTTAGCCGGCGTTTTACATCTAGACGGCGTCACACTCTCGCCGCATACCTCTACGGTCCCCACCTTTGACTTGTACCGAGGTTCATTGCAGACTCGGCATGTATCTCTATCCTTGTCATCTTCCCTGTACAACAAACAATCGTTAGGGCATGCATGAATCTTCTGCATCTCCATTCCCATAGGACATAATATCTTCTTAGCAGCATATACTCGATCAGGACACAAGTTGTCAGTGGGTAGCAACTCTTTCACCAACTCTAACAATTCAGTCATCCCCTTGTCAGATATTCCATGGCGCGCCTTTAAATTCATCAACAACAACGTAGAACCAAGAACGGAATGTTTGCAACCCTTGTACAATGGTGTCCCTTTATCATTATACATCGCCGCTAACATGCTCGGCTTTCCTACCCAATCCATTGCCACGTCTTCCGCCATTTCATCAAGACAACCATCATAACGCAATCCATCAGCCCCAAGCTTAACATCAAACTCTGCATCATTATGACTTGCACCTTCTCCATGCCAAACCCATGTTGTATATTTAGGATCAAAACCTCTACAAACCAAATGTTCGCGCACAACGTCTACATCCTCATAAATTGCGTTGTTAAGGCAATCTATGCAAGGACATCTTAGCCCACCCATTCTCTTTTCTACACAATCCTTCCAACCAACATCAATAAACTCTTGAATCAAATCCGTATAACCTTGTGAGAGACGCTGATTCTCCAACATGATTTCACTACGACCCATGCTTAAGAAGATACTATCAACAACGGTTTTGCTACAATCACTCAAACATTCCACAAATTTAGCACCCTAAGAACTCTACAAATCCATATAAACAAGCACATACACTTATCAAAAACAGTTTGCCCATTCCACAACCAATCAATAAAAAAATCAAAACCTCATACCTTTGTGTTCTTGGGCAAAATCAAGGCCTGAAAATGTGAGCAAAACATGAGACAAAACAAAAGGAGAGTTCTTTTATCTACTTCTTTTATTTTTATTCCCGCAAAAAATCAGCTTTTATACACCCAGCTACGACACTGTTACGAATTCGCCACCAAATTCGCCCGCTACATTTTAATACAGGCGAAATCGTAAACCGAAACGCCTCTGGTCATAACTATAGGCGAGCTCGCTTCTTCAGTAACGCCTGCTGGCGTCAATACAAGGCGATTTCGCAACTACAACGTGTCTTAGCATGTATGGGCGAACAACTATTCTTATTTCAGGCGGGTAATACTGGCGAATTCGTCACTCTACTCGCCTATAAGCGAACACGGTTCAGAGTTCGCCTAGTATTAACATTTTTAATACACTTTGGAAAACGCCTTGTTTTAATTGTGAAACGCCGTGTTTTTTTTTGCCCTAGGCGAATGGCAGGTTACGAGTTCGTAACCCAGTTACTCGGCGGTTCCGCCAAAATCTGGCCAAAACGCCGTGAAATGTGTGCCGAGAAACCTATGCTTGTGCACTAGTGCGTTGACCCATCACTGGAAAGTACACTTTTACCCTTAGTGCCTTAGATCATGACAAATCCCTTTCGCTTGGAGAGTGCTTGTCCTCAAGCACTTCAGATTAGGATCTGAAACTGGGAAATAATTGTTTGATTACTTTAGCATCCCTCCATGAAATTTCTTTCCTTGGTAAACCTTTCCATTGTATTAGCCACTGAATTTGTAGCGTTTCAGCCTGTGAAATGAGTCCCTTTTGCAATATTTTCTAGAGGCTCCAATGAACAAAGATCTTCATCTTCAAAGGTAGGAGGACTACTCTTAGTGGTAGGTGCAGCTCCAACAAATTATTTGAGCAGTGACACATGGAACACATGGTGCACTCTACTGTGATAAGGAACTTTAATTTTATAGGCAGCAAACCCAATTTTTTGCTCTACTTGGAAGGGGCCACAATACTTAGCTAACAACTTATCCAACTGAGTAATGTGTAGAGAATGTTGTCTATGTCTGTTGATTATGAGATAAACCGAATCTCCATTGTTGAAAGATCAATGAAATCTCTTATTATCAACAAAGAACTTCATTCTTTCTTGAGCTTGCTTAAGGTGGAGTTGAATCTTTTGTTGAATTTCTTGTATGTTCTGGATTAGATTAGCAGATGTAGGTAGATCAGTGATTCATCCAAAATGCCCATGGGAATGTGCAGTGGCTTTACTCCATAGAGAGTCTCATGTGGTGATATATCTAGACTGGTATGGTGACAGAAATTGTACCATCTCTCAGCTAAACATAACCAGCTTCTCCAAGAAATAGGAAACTCACCACAGAAACATCTCAAATAGTTTTCTAACACTTGATTGAATCTTTCTGTTTTACCATTTGTGATAAGCAGTGCTAAACTTCAGTTTCACACCCAACTTTGACAAGAGCTCATTCCAGAAGTGACTCGTGAATACCTTGTCTCAGTCACTCACAATATATTCAGGAACCCCATGCAACCTAAAAACCTCATCTAAGAACATCTAAGGCTAATTGTTTGGCAGTAAAAGGGTGAGTAAGTGCCAAGAAATGAGCATATTTGGTATACCCGTCCACCACTACCAAAATTGTATCATAAACTTGGGAATTAAGGAGGTTTTCAATGAAGTCCATAGATAACTGAGTCCATGATTGAGTGGGAATTTGTAAGGGTTGCAACATTCCAGGTAAATGACAATGTTCACTCTTGTTCCTTTGACAGATTTCACAACTCTGAATGAATTTAGTGATGCTATCCCTAATCTCATGCCATGTAAATTTAGCCAACATTCTTTTGAGGGTAGCATACTATGTCCTCCTATAGCACATGAATGATGCATGTAAAATATTAGTCCTGACCTCTTTAGACATGCCTACGTAGATCTCCTGGCCTTACTTTGGAATCTCATATTGATAGGTTAATTGTTCAGCATCGACTCCACCCAAAATAACTTTTGCAATTAACTGTTGAGTTTTAGAATACCCCTCAATAGCTTTGCTCTAGTTGTTTCAACCAAGTAGGGAGGACTTTTGATGTGATCAGTTCTTTTCTGGAACATTCATCAATAACTGTCCATTCTTCCTGCAATGGATCATAACTCAATTTCTTTGCTGCCACAATTTCAGGAATTAAATCCCCATCTTCCTTATCAAAGTTGGAGCCCAGTTAAGAGTGACTCTGCTCTTTCATATTCTCACTGAATTTCAGCATATTAGGCCTTTTGGACGAAGCATCTGCTACAATGTTAGTTTTTGCAGTTCTAGGCTTCATCTCAAAAGTTAGCCCCAACAGTTTAAACATCCATTTGTGTTGAATAGTACTAAACAATTTCTTATCCGTGAGGTGTTTAAGGCTCTAGTGGTCAGTTTTGATGATAAACTTGTTACCTGCTAGGTAATGTCTCCCTTTTTCAAAACCATTACCAATACCAATAATTCATTTTCATATGTTGAGAGCCCTTTATTTTTTGACAGATATCCTTAATTTAAAATGAGATGGGCCTACCTTCTTGTAGTAGGATAGCTCCCATGCCTTCATTGCAAGCATCGGTTTCTACAATGAAAGGCTTGTAGAAATCAGGCATCCTCAAAACTGGAGCACAAGTGATCAATTTCTTGAGTTTCTCAAAGGAAGCAGTAGCTTCTGTTGTCCATAGAAATGAGTCATTTCTTAAGAGATCAAATAGAGGCATACAAGTAATGCCAAAACTAGAAATAAATCTTCTATAGTAGCCAGCTAGACCAAGAAATCCTCTTAATTCCTTTAGATTCTTGGGAATAGGCCAGTTAAGAATTCCATAAATCTTCTTTTCATCCATGCTAACTCCATCTTTAGATATAATGTGGATACAACAAAAACACACTTAGAGCCCTTAGCATATAGTTGATTTGCTCTGATGATGCTCAGTACTTCTTGTACATGAGTTAAATGATCTTGTAGTGTTCTGGTTTAGATTAAATTGTCATCAAAAAACACTAAAATTTCTGAGTAGATTCTTAGACATTTTGTTCATAAGATCTTGATAAGTAGCAGGAACATTTTTAAGACTAAATGTCATTACTAGAAACTCAAAATGCCCGCTATGGTTTTGAAATGCTGTCTTCTCGACAACTGCACTAGACATTTTTATTTGATGATTGCCAGACCTAAGATCTAGTTTAGTAAAAAAGAACATCCCATTGAGCAAATTTCTTCAATCACAGGAATGAGAAATCTGTCCTTGATTGTGATTTCATATAACTTCCTACTGCTGCCATCCTTATTCTTAACAAGTATAACTGGTGATTAAAATGAGCTAGTGCTCTCTTGTCTATATGACTTGGTTTCCTCATCATTTGTTGCACTTGTTCTTCAATTTATTCTTTGTGGGCATGAGGCTGCTTGTAAGGTTTAAATTTAAATGGTTCAGAACCATGTTTAAGAGGAATTTTGTGATCAATTTCCCTCATGGGAGGCAAAGAGCTAGGCACTTGAAAGATGTCGGAGAAGTCTTGTAAAATTGATACCAAACCTATAGGAATTTTGCTGGTATCTGGTGATACTGGGCCTAGGTCCAATCCGGGATAAGATAATAAGGCTCATATCCATATTGAGGTCAATTATTGTGGAGCGAACCGGGGATGGATCACCCGGACACTGACAACCAAGTGATGAGTCCTACAAAGGATGGACCACCCAGAAACTGAAGGGAGAAGTATAAATAGTGCCTAGCAGTATTCCAAGTAAGTAATTTCCATTTATTCTATCATTGAATACCCTTTTCTCTCCAAGGCATAACTTTCATCCTCATGCTGGAGGTTCTACCCATGATCGATTGATGCAACCACAATGGAAACAACAACAACACAAAATTGGAAATTAACACAAGTTATGAAACACAAACCACACAAGTTAAATCTTCAATCTTCAAAATGTTAAATAATTGTCTAAATGCTCTAGCTAATAGTCAAGTCCATGCAAGTCAATAAAAATATAAACCATGTCAAAACATTTCCTCACTTAAGGATGAATACACACACAAACAATCCTACCACTCTCACTCCTCCTCATTATCATTAGGATCACCATCTTCTTCCTCATTATCATCATCATCATCACCATCAAGGTTATATGATTATTGCTCAATAGAGACTGTTAGAGCTTCATCTAGTTTCATGGAAACGTTCAAGTCCCCTTTTAAGACTCTCACATTGAGCTTTAATTTACTCATTGCGACACATATAGAGGCTATCTTTACCAAAACTCTTTTGATCTTAAGTGCATATATCCTCTGAAGGCATTTAAGGATGATAAATATTAGAAGACATTAATAAACTTAGTCAAAGATATGAGTCTAGATAGGTCAAATTAATTACAAATTGAGACATAAAGCATGCAATAGTCAATGTAGTTGATTACAAAACGAGCAACAATATATTACTCTGGTAGAACATACATAGTAGCTACATTAGATACACCAAATCAGCCATACATTTTTAAAGTTACCTGATATGGCGAACAAAGCATTAATCTCTTGTATTCCGCTCACATAAGCTAGCATTTCACTCATCCTAATCCGAACATTAGTGATCAATTAAAAAAGTTCCATCACCGTGCAATTAATTCTCTTAGAAAGCATTTGTAAAAGACAAATATTAGTAGATAAAAATGTTTTGGTGAACAAATTTACAAACATCAATCATTAGATAGGTCAAATTACAAATTCAAACATAGAACCCGCAAAAGTCACATATATAATAAGGAAACTTAGTCACGAAGAATCTTTGAAGGTTTGAAGTCTTATAGAAAACATCACCTCCCTGAACAATCACAACGGTAGAATCCGCCTCAACTATCTAGTGTCTCTTACTGTCTCATAATTGTCTAGCTGCAAAACAGCATAATCAAGTAAATAAATTGAAAGAAGGACCAAATTCAGACACCGTGCCAAGTGACAATGAATTGCCATTGAAGTGTGGATTCAAATGATCAGCAGATTTAAGTGTCGATTCAGACACAGTACAAGGAAATTTGAGATTCATCGATTGATATAGTTTATCGAGAACAGGTATAGTAAACATTATTAACTAACCCTTCATCTAACTACACGTGAAGAGGAAAACATAATTAAGAGCAGTGGCACAAAGAGAGATGTACCTGTAAATCTGGAGTCTCCATGTTTGCGATAGCCATACAAGTCGTGTCCTGATCTTTCGAATGGCCCTAAATACAGGAGATTAACCAAGCAGAAAGTACCAAATTGAAAGCAGAAAATCCACCGATACAACAATGAATTACCTGGCGGATAATCATCCTCAAGTTAGTCCAATGTCTACAAAGCAACCGGTTCCTGATACTGTGTGTTGATTGTATGGTGCACTATATATTGATTAGGTGACAAAACTTGATGGAGGTTCAGCAAATTCCATTTTAGTATTTTTGGCATAAAATCAACACAAGTAAATTATCCACAAACCTTTTTAGTATAATAAAAATAAAATCCACCAACTTCCATTTTTCAAAAAGTGGTGGAATAAGTTTCACTTGGAGATCATATGCTTCTGAAATGCATGCTCTCAAGAATTGTGATAGGAATGAAAACAAAGATTCTTTCGACAAAAATTGAAAGGCGTACAATAGCTGAAAGAATTAGTGTAGTAAACAACCTCAGTTCCTATGAAGATCAAACTGGAGCTGAAAACAATGCAAAAGTCTCTTGAATTGATATCTTCGTGAAAAAACTGGTGGAATGCTTTCCTGAGCATGAAAATGAGGAAAGACCGAGCTTATCAAAGTGTTTGAAGCATGGAATCAGAAATATGAGTATCATTGGGTTAATGATACTTACGATTACTATACAATCGATAGGTAATAGACGATACTAAAAATGCAAAGACAATATATATAGGTATTTCAGGCATAAAAATTAAAAAGGTTGCTGCTTGGTCGATTAGATTCTGATAGGAATGAAACTCATATTTCATTCCTCACACACTATTTCATTGCTCTTTCCGGCCAGATGAGACAGGCATTAGAGGCTGATGATCAATGCAACCACATCTAAAACAAACCAACACAAAATTGGAAATCCACACAAGTTAATAAAACACAAGCCACATAAGTTAAATCTTCAATCTACAAAATTTTAAATCAGTGTCGAAAATTTCAAAATAGTCGAATCCTCACAAGTTAATATAAGCATAAACCATTCCCTCACATAAGCATGAAGATCACAAAACAATTATACCACTCTCACTCCGCCTCATCAACATTAGCATCATCACCAGCGTCATCATCATCAAAACGAAGGGTATAAGATTGTTGCTCAAGAGATGATGTCAGAGCTTCACTTAGTTTCATTGCAGCGTTCAACTCCTCTTGCAGTCTTTTCACATTGACATTCCATTTTCTCATCCAGACACAAGCAGAGGCCGGCCTTTCAAGCAATATTTTGATCCTATGTGCTCCCTCTGAAAGCATTTAAGGATGAATATTAGAAGAAATTAATTACATGTACACATACTTAATCAACAATCTGAGTTTAGATAGCTTAGTTACAAATTGATACATAGAACCCACAAAAGTCAGTGTGGTTGGATACGTACAAGAAAGAATATATTAATCTTGAAGAACAGACTTTGCAGCTGCATCAGATAAACAAATGCAGCCATACATTGTGAAAGTTACCTGACATGGCGAGCAGATCATTTATGTCTCGTATTTTGCTCACCTCGAGCAGCAGTTTACTCGTCGAAGCCTGAATATTAGCGATCATTTCCAAAAGTAGTATCATCATATGTTTAATATGCTCTGAAAGCATTCATAGAAGAAAAATATTAGTAGATATTAAGATTTTAGGGAACAAATTTATCAACATCAAATATTAGATAGGTCATATTACAAATTCATATATAGAACCCACAAGAGTCACATGAGTCACATGTATAATAAGGAAATTAGTCACGAAGAAGCTTTGAAGGTTTGATGTCTTACGTACTGATAAATGTCTCAATCTCCGGAACACCTTTATATAGATGCCTCCACCTTGAGGAAAGAGTGGATGTCTTGACAGCCTCCGTTGGGGGTAAAAACGAGAGGATGTGACTGCAGATTTCATCGGGAAAGTCACACAGGTTATGAATTCTAGCAGCCTTGATTTCATCCATGGCTGATAGGTTAAAAAGACTTGATACAAAACAGGCGTAAACAAATACTAAAACCTCCATCAATATATAGCACAACGCAATCTCTCAAATTCAAATTAAAGAAGAATATAACAGAAACAAACATGAATATATATTCTGAGAAATGATGAATAGAATCACATGACATATAGATATATCAGTCCCCTGAGAATGATAGAAGCAAGACCCAAAATTGAATACAACTCATCAATTTGTTTTAGAAAATATTAGAGAATATTTAGATTGATCATTATTGGTTACTATTAATTGTATATGAGTTGTAGTATATTTTGTTTTAGTCATAGAATATTTGATTTCCCTGTATTATGGGAATTCCTTTTGTATTACTATTAGGACATCCTTGTATATAAATAGGAGTCTTGAGTTAATGAAAAATCAACCTTTGCAATAATCTTTTCTCTGCAATATTTATATGGTATCAGCTTAACACGCGGTCCTTACCGATGGCCTCATCTACGTCTTCCGCTTCATCGATATCATCTGGGTTTGTTTCTTCTTCACATCCGAACTATGTGTGCAGGTTGAAGAAGTCTCTGTATGGTCTCAAACAGGCTCCTCGAGCTTGGTTTCAGAAGCTCAGTCATGCTCTGCTCCAACACGGCTTCAAGCAGTGTGTTTCAGATACTTCTCTCTACATCAAGTCTCATGTTGGTCATGTCATTTATGTGTTGGTTTATGTTGATGATCTGATTATCACTGGTTCTCATTCCAAGTTCATTGATGAGTTCGTTCTCTATCTGAACTCAGTTTTCTCTCTGAAAGATCTTGGTCGTCTTAATTTTTTCCTTGGCATTGAAGTGCACCATCTTTCCTCAGGCTTACTTCTGTCTCAAAGGAAGTACATTTTGGATCTCTTGGATCGTAGCAACATGACTGGTGCTAAGCCAATTTCTTCTCCAGCTACTCCTGGCTCGCGGCTCCAGACTTCCGGTGATCCTTATCCAGATCAGCATCTTTATCGCAGCATTGTTGGAGCTCTTCAGTATGCTACCATCACTCGCCCTGAAATCTCTTATGCTGTAAACCGTGTCTGTCAGTTCATGCACAAACCAACAACTGAACACTGGCTTGCTGTCAAACGCATTCTTCGCTATCTCAAAGGCACTATCACTGCTGGACTTTATTTCCGTCCGGCTTAGGATTCTCGCCTTGTTTGCTATACTGATGCTGGATGGATTTCAGATCCCGATGATTGTCGTTCTCAGCATGGGTTTTGCTTGTATTACGGTGGCAACTTGGTGAGTTGGGCGTCTAAGAAACAAGGTACTGTTGCTCGCTCCAGTACTGAAGCCGAATATCGTGCCATTGCGTTTGCTGCTGCTGAATTAATCTGGTTGCAACAGCTTCTCAAGGAAATGAACATTGCTCTTTCTGGCCCTCCGACAGTTCTTTGTGATAATCTAAGTGCAACTTTTCTCACAGCTAATCCTGTTCTTCATCACCGTTCGAAGCACATCAAACTAGATTTTCACTTTGTTCGTGAACAAGTCTGTGACGGTTCCCTTGTGGTTCGACATGTTAGCTCAGTTGATCAAGTTGCTGATGTTTTTACTAAAGCCGTTGGGACGTCTAGATTCAAAGACTTGCGTTCCAAGCTTCTTGTTCGTGCCCGAACATGAGCTTGCGGAAGGGTATTAGAGAATATTTAGATTGATCATTATTGGTTACTATTAATTGTATATGAGTTGTAGTATATTTTGTTTTAGTCATAGAATATTTGATTTCCCTGTATTATGGGAATTCCTTTTGTATTACTATTAGGACATCCTTGTATATAAATAGGAGTCTTGAGTTAATGAAAAATCAACCTTTGCAGTAATCTTTTCTCTGCAATATTTATAGAAAACAAACCTAAAGCCAAGAGATATACCTGATCCAAAATACAAATGATATGAAGCAAAGACATAAAAAAAACCTAGTGAGTTTGTGCATTGAGCAAAAATTGACTGAATTGAGTTATTCAGGTGACCTAATTAAAATATTATTTCAGTATGCATTACACAAAAGGCTGTAACCCAAAGATTGGAATTGAAAGAACACCAGATCGATAAACATGAATGGCCGACAAACAGTGATTAGAACACCGGCCGATAGATGTAAAAATAAAACTGGGAAGAGAAAAATTCAGACGATTGAAACGCGAATGAGAAATTAAATTACCTGGGACTGTGATTCAGCTGGTTACGGATTGGAATCCTGGATGGTAAGAATGAGAGGAGGTGATCAGAGAGGCCTACAGAGTTCTTCAGGAATTATAAATTGGTATTCAACTAACAATATAGGAAAAATTCCTATTAAAGTCGTGGAAAAATCAATATTATTATTATTCATTTTTTGAAAAAATCAATATTATTAGAAGGGTCAAAATTATTTATTATTCATTATTTATATTGAATGTCATTCTGATTCTTGTAATAAGTACTTATTTTGAAAATGACATGTACAACTTTTATATTTGTTAAAGAATTAAAGTTATTAGATCTAGGATTTTATATTCTCTAGGGTTAATGGCCCCATTTATTTGGCGATTAGTTGAATTGAATTAAAATATATTGAATTTAATTAGTCTAAAAATAATATAATTGAAAATAGTAATAGTGTGACTATATTTAGCTTAATTTTATCATATCATAACTAAAAAAAAAGATAAATTGGGGGAACCAAGCGTTAACAATAACTTATTCGACCATAGCTGAACTTATCTGAATTAAATTGAAAAACTAAAGTAATGCATCGAAACTAGTAGTATCATTATAAATGAATTTTACAAATCATATTTTATCAGAACTTAAATAAATTGAACTAATGTAAACTAAATGAAACTGAATAAAAAGATTTTTGATAAGTTGGGGAGAATGACCCTTAATCTAGGGTTTTTTATACTAATAAATTGATTCAATTTAGCTCTTTGTTTTTGAAAGGATTTGATTCAATTTAGCTTTAAGAAAGAAATATGGATTACAGATATCATTTTATGAATAAATAATCATGAAATAAGCCCAGATTGATTATGTAGTTTAGAAGTGGAAAGAATTTGGATTTTTTTTCTGTGCTACGAGGAAACTTAGATTTGATTTAGGAGCCGGATTTTAGGTATGTCCCCTTTTGCATCATTTGATATGATGTAGTGTCAATTAAATGGTATTGCAAAACAAAATAGGGACGACTCCTATTGTGCAAACACTTTTTGAGGTGGCTTCTTTTATGAAAATTATATGAAGTTAGGAATACGCCTATATATACATATATTTAGGTTTCTATTTTTTCCTCACATAAATTTACAGAGAATCAACCGCCTCTCCATCAGAACCCAAACCTCATTCCAATCGGATAAAAACATTCTTCCCTGATTTGTGTTTGTTTTGATTTGAAGGTGCTTGTTGTTGTTGTTGTCTATGTGAAGAATCAGTTGAAATATCTCATTTAATCGGTTTAAAGTTAACTGTGTTTGCACAATTTTGATTTTAGTCTAAAAATTCTAGTTTTTAGAATAAAATGTGTGTCTTTTATACTGTGTGATTATTTTCATATTCAGTCAAAAATGTCAATTTTTTTTAATAAAATGATTGTATTTAGATTGTGTGATTATGTTTTGCTTTCAGTCTTAAATGTCTTTTTTAGAATAAATTGCTTCTCTTTTAGACTATGTTATTATGTTTGCTTTTAGACTTTAATGTTTATTTTTTAGAATAAAATGTTTGTCTTTCAGATTGTGTGATTATGTTTGATTTCACTCTAAATTGTATGTTTTTAGAATAAAATGTTTGAGATTGTGTGACTATTTTTGCATTATTTTAAGAATGTGATTATTGTATGTTTTTAGAATAAAATGTTTGAGACTGTGTGATTATGTTTGCTTTCCGTCTAAAATGTATGTTTTATAAAATAAAATACTTATTTTTTAGACTATGGTATTATTTTAGTTCTACGTATATAACTTCTATTTTTCGGGCTAAAAACGTTTTTTTCTGGAATAAATAATTTCGCATGAACAGTATCCAGTAAACAGTGTGCGTGAATGAATAGTACATGTTTTGCCAAAAGTTCAAATAAGCACCTCCTTCCTTCCATATTATAATATAGTTCTTCATCGCTATATAAAGACCGTCACTCTTGAGACCAACTCACTAATATGTGATAATTGTTGTAGTTTAATTTAGAGCAGATTACAAGTTTGGTTATTTAGCCATTTAGGTAATAATTCATTTGGTAATTTTTCTTTGTTTAGACTCTCCCAAAAAGATTATATATTATATAATAGGTACGTCTAAATCAAAATTCTCTTGCCTTCAATATATTTATCATTTATTATGTAAGAGATTTGAAAAGCATTCAATCTAAACATTTCAATATTTATTTTAATTCTATTATTCGCCATTCAATTACCTATTTAAGTAAATATTGCTTGAAAATAAATTTCTAGACACGTGTAATATTAGTTTTATTCCTTAAATAGATTACTTCTCATCGAATCACATAAAATTAATTTAAAGATGAGAATTTAGTGCAATTTAAAAGTCTAACGTATTATAAAAGTTCAATTTTCCTGATTATAAAACTACTACACATTAACTTCAAAAAGTGTATTTAAGGATAAGCATTATTCATTTATATGAAAACACATGATAAAACACGTTCCAAGAAAAAATAAAAGAACTAGATAATCTATGAGTTAACATGTAACTTAACATTGTATATTAACTTAGTTAATAACTTGATACGGTACATTTTAATTAGTTAATTTTTAATGATACAATCATAATTTAATTAGTTTTTCAAAATTTAATTTATACTATATTTGCTTACATATGATGTAAAATAGGGAATTTTTTCAGATGTATTTATTTTTTATTCCTTTATTTACTCAATTAGATAAGTTCTCTATTAAAATATAAATAATTTAAAAGCAACACTTATATCAAATCTTCCAAACATTTTGCTCAACCCGCGATGACCTAACTAGTTTAAAGAATAAAAATGCACCTACAAAGGAGGCCATCAACCAGGTCATCAACTAGGAGGATAAGAAAGGAGGCCAGCCTATGATTGGAGCTTCTTGCACTCCTCTACACACCTGCATTAGTTCTAATAGTTTGGAGGAAGTAAGCTCAAAAGGGTTGTGGTTTACATGGTCCAACAACCAAGACCCTCCCTACACTATAGTGGAAAGACTGGATAGACCTTTTGCTAACACTGCATGCATGGAAAACAATGTGGTCTGCAGCAAAGGTGAGAAATGTTAGAGTAAATCCCACATCGAAAATAAAGTGGGTGATTGTTTAGTATATAATTTTGGTGGGCTCACATATTGTCAATTGATTTTATGATGGAACCTCACTGGACTTATGTGCTGGACCTATTGGGCCTATGTGCCTGTCCACCTCCCAGTTTACTGACGGGCCAATTATTCTCGTCAGGGTTTCAAATATGGTATCACAACCCAAGGTTTGCGGCATGGGCCTTACAGTCCAAGTGCAAGGGTCAGGAGGCACACTTGGAGAATGTGATGTAGGACGAATTCACGATTATTGTCAGTGTTCGTCTAACGCCAAATCCCTTTCCTCAAAGGAATCGATTTACAAGGCTTCCTTAAATAGTTTTATTATTTTCTCTTTAAGAATTAGAATAGTTTTTAATATTCCGTTTTAGTTTTACATTAGGTTTTCTCATAAGAATTAGTCTTAGTATTTATAGGGATTTTGTAATCATTATTTGACAGCTTTCAATTATCAATAATATATACTTTCAAGAGTGTTATCTCTTATTTGGTGGATTCCAATAACAAACGGACAAGGAGGCAGCGTTGGCGACTTCTTACTAATTCAGATTCGTGCTGGCGGATCTTAACTGATATCTCAGCTGCGTCAAGTGGTATTCAGAGCGTGGTTCTCTCCCGTTCTTATTATTTGACTCACGATGGGAGATCGTGTGACTAAGGTAAACTTTAACAAGCGGGGTGTGGAGTTAGCCTCAACCCTTGGAAAAGTCAATTCGAACGTTAAAGTTTTATATAATGAGGAGAATAGGAGAATTTCTCGTGACAAAACAGGATTGAACCAAGCACAAGTCCGAAATTCATTTAATCTATATGGCGAATTATCTAATCAGAAGTGTTATCGTTGTGGAGGAAAGGGTCACATATCAAATGTATGTCCAACGAGCACAATTGACTTTCTGAAATATAAAGGCAAATATGAAGTGTATGACAATAATCGTGAATTCGTCCTACATCAGTCACTTCCACTTCAGATACATATGTATGGAAACTGCTGAACATTCATGATGAAGGAATTATCTCCAATTCTAACATAATATCTTCCTTCATCAGAATGGGGTGCAGCAAAGACCATCAAGGCATCTTATCTCACTCAGAAGTATTACTGTTTGTATAGGGTGGTTGAAAATATATGGGCAATGTCCAAAAATGTGTCCCTTGTGACTGAAGAGATGGCTTGTCTGATGTACTGCATTGGTACAGGGAGACCTTACAACCTGGGATGGTTCATCTATGATAGGGTCTTGTTAGTGGCTCAGCACCAGAAATCAGATGAGTACATCACTTATCATGCCCTCATTACAGGTCTGCTGTATCATGTTGGCTTAGCTGATGATCTTAATGATAAGATCACCTTCTATGATGATGTGCAAGTTAACAGAACCATTCTTCAGAAGAGAAATGATCTACCTGCAACAGCTGAAGCAGAGGAGGATGACTCAGAAGATGAACCAATGCAGGAGAACTTTGCCACTGTCAGAAAAAAGGAGCTTTGAGGTCAGATCAGATATCACAGACATATGTTGGACCTTCAAGAAGAGCCGGAAGCCATAGCAGAGACTGATGATGAAACCAGTGGTTCTGAAAATTTCTGAGTAACTCTGTCATGTTATTTTATCTCTATCTCTTGAACTTGTTAATTCTGTGGAATTCTGAGAGTTATTTTGTTATTTTGGGATATTTTTAGTGCAGCTTTGGCACATTTTCTGTTCCCAAGGGGGAGAATATTTTGATGGTTATGGATGGCTATTTATTTTGGATATTTTTAATGTGTCCATTTATTTTGGAACATCGTTATGACCATGAAGCATGTATGAATGTCTCTATCTACGTCTGATGAGTAGGGGGAGCTTAGTGATTATGCATGCTGTTTCTGATTTATTTGATGCAAATATGAATAAAGTCTGGAGTTCTAAATGCAAGGGGGAGCTATGTATTATCTCTGAATCAAAATACGTTTTATGGTTCCACAAAATGCCAAAGGGAGATATTGAAGATTCCATAAGACTCAGCATGATTTAGTTGGCTATTTTGTAGAATTCACTATGTTTAAACATATTGATGTTTAAACACTTGCTCCAGCAGAATCAGAAACCGAGCAAGAGTGTTGGAGATCAAGTACAACTCACATGTGATCAAAGAAGATATTCGATCAAATCAAAATGATATTTGAAGATTGATTTGATGCTGATTTGATTAGATAGAGAAAATTTGATAGAGTTGTATCTTAGTCAGGTTTAGTCTCAAATAAGGAAAGATTATATTTCCTCAGATTAGCTATAGTTGTAGAGTATAGCTAGAAGACTACTTGTGGCTGTGATTAGCTGGACGAGCAGATATGCATTACCAAAATGGAAGGATCGAGAAGATAAAGACGGCATCACAGCATCGGGCTATAAATAGACAAAGAAGCTGCGACAACGATCATCCATCTTGAGTGAAAGTTTTCTGGAGTTCAGAATAGCTTTACAGTTTGAGCAGCAAATTGAACGGAGATTCAATAGGTCTTCGCCATCGCCAGAGTCTGAAATCAGAAAGCCTTAATACTTCGGAGAAGTGGTCAAGACAGCAACGAGGAGTTGCTGACCGGCAGTGAGGGGATCTCACAAATCCACACGGAAAAGATAAGTCTAGATAGTTAATTGTTTGAGGAACACTGTAACTGATCTTGATTGTTTTAGTGGATGATTTTCAGACTGGGCAAGGCCCCGCAGATGTAGGTGTTTTAGCACCGAACTGCGTAACCAATTCTTGTGTTCTTACTTTTAATGTTTAAAGTAAATTGCATGTTTAAACATACTTGCTAGAGTAGAACTATTAGTTAAGAACAACGTGAATCTGATCGATAGTAAATTTCATACGAGAATAACACACATTATTAGTAGCACCAATTCAAATTGATTCTAAGATATCGATTAATCTTTTTTTTTAAATTTAAACCACTATTAAAGTGGGGGGAATTTATTGGCACCCCAAACCAAAATGGCAAAGCCATAGTTTAGTACAAGAAGGGGGATTCCCTTTGAAGCATCTAAGCTTCCAAAAAATTAGTTCTAGATTCTAGTCACTGGTTTTGTTGAAAATGTGTAGAAATCTAAAGAGAGGAACATTTTAGTGATCGAGTAAACAAATACCGAAGCACAACTCTGCCACTCCCTGATTTATACACAGACAAAAACCAAAACCAGTGTATTTACAGTAGCTTATTAACCATATACATGGTTCAAAAAAAAGGCTAAAAAACTGGCTCAAATTAGCTTGTAATCATCTGTGGATCTGATACTATTATATGTTGCACCTATGGCCTGAGCTGAACCTTTTTGTCATTGTCCTTCCCTGTTGCATCTGCCAAAGAAAAAAACTCAGCAGTAACTGTCTCTAAAATTTGCATAAGTTCTAACAGACTGAACTCCCAATTTATCAAGCTGAATATGCCCTTTTAACAGGCTGGGAGCATGCTCAAAGAGTATATCAGTAGTAGTAGCATCAGAGAGTGCCCTCTTTGATAAAAAGTCAGCTGGCATATTGGCTTCTCTCGGAATATGTGTTACTCTATTTGCACAGTGAAAAGTATGTAATTCATGGGATAGGGAATAAAAATTCCAGTGGAAAGACATAGGATTCACAACAGCAGAAACAGCCTGGCTACAATCAGATTCTATCACATAATTTTTAAGGTCAAGTTCCAGGGCTGCCATATATCCAAGTCTAATAGCAATCATTTCAGAGTGTAGTGCTGATGTGCTTTGTGTGTAAACCTGTCTGAGAAATATAGTGTTCCCCCATTTATTTCTAACAATGATTCCTACTCCACACTGATCATATTTAAAAGATGCATCAACATTTATCTTAAATCCAACATCGGGGGGGTGCCATTTAATGATCTTTATTTTTTTAGGTCTTTTCAATTTAATGAAAGGCACCATACCAGAAGAGATCAAAAAATTATTTCTATCAATATTTCAAGACAATGGATGGACAGTGAAAATAGTTGATGTGTATTTCTGAATCATTTGCACCAGTGTTAAAGTGTTAAACTGCTTATCATCATACAACAATTTATTCCTCCTCAGCCACAGAAACCAAAAAACTACTAAAGTAGTTGTCTGAATTACTTTGGAGTGGATTTTTGAAAAACCTTTGTGTGACAAATAATAATTCAATCTGGCATTAATTGAGTGAAAACCTGGTGGCTGAATACACAATATGGTATGAATTTGGTTCCAGATGTCCAAATTGACATTGCAGCAATTAAAATAATGCTCCAGAGAATCTAAGTTAAAGCACAGTGGGAATTTGGATGTAATGCTGAAGCCAAATTTTACCAGTATGTCATCAAAAGGCAGTAATCTGTTCCTCATTCTCCAGATAAAAATTGAAATTTTTTTGGGGAGATGAGAAGACCATACCTTTTTCAAGACTGGATCAGTGGTGGTTGTGACTGGAGGTAGACATGACTTGTATGTGCTCTTGATTGTAAAATTCCCATCAATTCCAGGTTTCCATATGAGCCTGTCTTCATGTGTGTGCTGGATCTGGAGCCCCTGCAATTTAGAAATAATATTGGTAGCCAAGTGAGGCTCCAAAGTGTGAATGTAGCTATGTTTCCCTGTTATAAAATCTGCAAGTGAGATGTCAGGGAAAGGGAGATTAACATTTTCAGGCCAACTATAATACAAGGGTCCTATACCCAGCCAATTCCCATTCCAAAAAGAGCATGAGCCCTTTCCATAAATGATTTGGGAATGTTGATTAGCAAATTCAGTGATGCTACATATTCTAGACCAGGTAAGAGATTTTTTATAAGTGACAGGTAAGGACCACAAAATTTTTGACCAGATAGTCTCATTTTTTTGTAATTTCCACCATGTCTTACATGAGAATGCCTTAACTATTGCCCTAATATTTCAAAAACCTAAACCATTCTCCCCCTTTGGCAGTGTCAGATATTCCCATTTTTTCCAACTCTTTCTTTGACCAAACTGAGATTCACCCCAAAAAAAATTTGCAGCCATCCTTTCTATTTTCCTCATGACAGCTATTGGTGGTTTTAGTACTGCAGAGATGTTGATAGGGATTGATAATAGCACATGATTGATCAGAACCTGTTTGCCCCCAGCAGTCAACCAGCAATTTTTCCAATTAGAAACCACTTGCTCCATCCTCTCCAGTAGAGGTTGATAATATAGAATTTTATTTCTTCCTCTGAATATTGGGGCTCCTAGATAGGTGAATGGAGTTTTGCCTATCCTCATTTCCAGAATTCTCTTCAGCTCAGATATCTTAGTTACTGAAATGTGAGGGTGAGTGTATATCTCTGATTTGCTAAAATTGACTTTTTGTCCTGACACTGCTTCATATGCCAGCAAGAAGGCTTTGAATCTTTTGAGATTTTTGCTCTTGGCATTGTGGAAGACAGTAGTATCATCTGCATACATGAGGTGGGAGATAGGGGAAACACCTCTGGGCATCATAAAATTTTCCAAGTACTGTATTTGAAAAAGTCTGTGGATCCCTCTTGTAAAAGCTTCAGACACTATATTGTATAACAGTGGAGAAATGGGGTCTCCTTGCTTAATTCCTCTACTAGAGGAGAAGAATCCACAGCAAACTCCATTAATCAATACTGAAAACCAAGCAGCAGCTATGTTCTGAAGAATCAGTTTCACAAATCCACCATGGAAGCCAAATTGTAACATGATGGTGTTCAGAGAAGCCCAAGAAACTCTATCAAAGGCTTTTTGCATGTCCAGTTTTACCACTATGTAATGATATCTAGGGTTCTTACTCAGCAGGTTGATCATTTCAATCATCTGAATAATGTTGTCAGAAATATCTCTTCCTTTCATAAATCCAGATTGCTCAGGGGAGATGATTTTAACCATCAGGGGCTTGAGTCTTTCCAGTAAAATCTTGGAGAAAATTTTGTTGGTGAAGTTGGATAGGCTAATAGGTCTAAAATCAGCAAAGGATGATGGGTTAGGTTTTTTGGGGATCAAGGTTAGCCAAGTACTGGCAATGGCTCTTGGTATGAACTGCCCCTCCATAAAATTCCTGGTTGCATCCAATAAGTCTTGGCTCACAATATCCCAGCATGCTGTGAAAAAATGGCCAGAAAATCCATCAGATACTGGAGCTCCCTCTCTATTAAGGTCAAAGACTGCCCTGTTAAGTTCCTCCATGTCCACCTGCTTCAGTAATTCCTGATTATCTTCATCAGAAATTATTTTGGGGATGACAACTTTAAAATGGTCTATGTATTGGCCTGTGAGATCAGCTGATTCTTCATTCAACAGTTTCTCAAAAAGTTTCACCCCTTCTTCTTTTATCTGTACTGGGTCTGTTACCCAAAGACCATTTGTAGATTTAATTTTAGAGATTCTGGCTCTACTCCTTTTTTTCTTTTACAGAGTTGTGAAAAAATTTTGTGCTGGCATCACCTTCCTTGAGCCATTTCATGCTAGATTTTTGCCTCCAAAAAGTGGTAGCTTCTTTTTCTGCTCTGATCAAAAGTGCTCTCTCCCTATTCAGGTTGGTAAGGTCTTGATCAGATCCAGACTGTTGGTATATCTCTTCCATGATGCAAACCTTTTGCTCAGCCTCAAGTAAATTCCTATGGACATCTCCAAACACTTCCTTGTTCCAAGTTCTGAGCATTATCTTCAGTCTCTTCAATTTAAATACCATATTATACATTCTAGTGTACTGAGCTGGCAGATTCTAATTTTGTCTGATAAGTTCAAAGATTTCAGGTCTGTGTAGCCACATCTGCTGGAATCTAAAGGGTTTGGGAAGGAGCTCTGCTGCATTTTGGATGGAGATAAGGAGTGGATTATGGTCAGAAGTATTTCTATTTAGTACATGGGAGGAGGTATGTGGGAAGGTATTATTCCAGTCATCTGTACAAAGGGCTCTATCCAATCTCTGTAACAATCTTTCTGTTCTAAGCCTATTGTTTGTCCAGGTGAAGATATTACCAACTGTTGTAACCTCCTGTAATTGTAGAGAATCTATGAAAGCCCTAAAATCCCTTATACTGCCAAAGGGAGGAGAATGTGTGCCTTTGTGCTCATTTACAGAAGCAATAGTGTTAAAATCACCCACAAATAAGGTTGGGGCCTGAGGTAAATTAGCAAGATCTATCCATAGGTCTCTTCTAAGATTTCTAGTAGTTTTAGCATAAATAAAAACAGTCATCCATTTTTCTATTGAATCTAATTCAGTAACCAATACCTGAATGAACTGATCAGTTTCAGATATAGGTTCTATAGTGAATTTATTGTTGTGGAATATCCAGATTTTGGCTGAGCTTGCAGCAATACAATGCTGAAATCCCAACTGAATCTGTAAGGCCTGGATTTGATCATTATCATGCATTGGTTCCAAAATACACAGTATAGATATATGATGTATAGTAATTAAAGTTTTAAGCCTATCCATAGAAGTTCCATACCCCCTAATGTTCCATACTAACATATTGCTTATTAATTTATGGCTAATCATTTAGGGTAGGAAATTTTTTGTTTAGGCCTTAGCTTCCTACTGACAGAATCAGAGATGCCTGAACCTATTAAAGGAGGATTAGATGTAACCTGATTGGAGAACTCCAAAGGTTGTGATGCCTGCTCTGTGGATACTACTATTTTATAGCCTGTGTGTATGTTGTTCTGGTCTTCCACCACCTTTGGTTCTCCATCTTTATTTGTTGGAGTGTCAAACTTGATTGTTTCTTGTGGTGCATCATCCAGAGACTCATCAGAGTTGTACCCATCATCTTCCTGAGTCTGCAAAATAGAAAATTTGTTTGTAGTTTCCATATATTGATATGGAACTATATTCAAGTTAGTTCTTGGAATCTCCATAATACAGTCATTCATAGCTTTAAAATGTTTTTTCCTAGCAGTAATGTCTAGATCATCAAAAGAAATGGATACAAAGGAATTCTTTGGAGAGTGCTTGAAATTAGAAGCCCTCAACCATTCCTTTCTCCGTGGAGGAACATATGGCACCATCTTCCAGTTATCTAGATTTCATTTCACATTGGATACTCTCTGCCACTGGAAAATTTGTTCCTTCTCCTGACCATTCAGTCCAGATGTAGAAGGCTGTGCAGATTGATGTCTGTAATTTTGGTGAGGCCTTTGATGAGTGTTTGCTGTTGTGGCATTCTGCTTGTTGAGATTTTGACCAGCTGTTGAGGTGTCTTGGTAACCTGTTATTGCAGTAGCACCTTCTTGAGACTTTTCAGTTTGGGAACTAGCATTTTGAGGTCTGGTGAAGTTGCTCCTCCATTTCTTCAATTCTGGGTGGAGAACTCTGCAATTGACATCACTGTGACCAATCTTTTTGCAATGCTGGCAATATAGGGGGAGATTATCATAGACTATTTCACAATCCCTGTAATCACCAGGGTGCCCCATCTGGATTGACTGCATTAGCTCCTTGGTGACATCAATTTCCAGGCACATCTTCACCGCTGATGGCCTTGTAATCAGGTTGGTAGCTGCATCCAATTTGATGTATTTTCCAATCTGATTTCCAAGGTCTTCTATCATCGAGTAGTTCCAGTAGTACAGTGGCACATCTCTGACTGTGACCCGGACCGGGACTATTGGCGACTCATGCTCCGGCGAGAATTCCGGCGTCCATTTTAGGACTTTCATGATCGAGCCTCCAATTTTCCAGCCGGATTTTAACCAGCAGCCTTGATAATCATCCTTGTTCTGGAATCTAATCAGGACGTGCTTGTAGTCCAAAGATCTGATTTGGAACCTGGCGTTGAATCCCAGTTCTTCCAATGCTTCTTGAATGACTGGCATAGGAGGTTTTGCCCGTGGAAACTTTCCGATAAGGGCGTTTTTGTAGTGGCTGGCTAGGATGGGGATAGATTCGGTTGGGTACATGCATGATGGCTTGCCGTTGAAACTTGTAATCGGTCGGACTTCTGGATTTGAGGGGAGTTGTGTGGAAAGGGGGGGTGGTCTGGCCGTGAGAGATTGAGAAAAGGATTTTCCGGCGAGATTGCCGCCGGTTTGGGGAGGGACTGGTGGGGGATCCCCCATCGGGGGAGCCGTTAGGAAGCCGTTATCAGACAGAATCAGTGGGTAACGGTCATAATGTGGTGGTTTTCAGTGAAGGAGTGGGGGCGCGTGAATTTCAGCAATAGAGAGAAGGAGGAGCTTCTTTCTAGAGAGAGAAAACGCTAGTGATAGAACTAATACCACTCAAAAACCACCTAAGATATCGATTAATCAAAGAAACCTTGGGCTATAGAGATTGCCACTCTAGATGTCAATGCAAAGATCCATGAAGTTAATTAAAAGAAAATGAGAAAATCAAATATTGGTATGCCCGACAAGTTCGTTGGGTGTTTGTACCAGGGGACTTAGACATGCCGTCGAACAAGAAAGTAAGAAGGAAGGAAGAAAAGCTAGTCTAGTTCCGAAGTAAGAAGGTCCTTATCGGGCCTTAGAATCTCTTCCATGGAGAAGTTACCTCTTTGGAATTCTAAAAAGGTGAGCTCATACCTAGAAGGTGAAAGGTGTTTCACCTTCGAAGATACCTTGGAACCTCGGGTGGAAGATATCTTTTCTAGTGAACGAGAGCATCTTGTTAATCCTCAGCGCATGGAAAGGGATGCATTTTATGCAGTTCTTAAATAAACCATATGGCTATGTTTTTATTTCATTTTTACATCAGAGAAATATACTCGAATATTTTCATGTTTTGTTTAAAACCCAAGCTACATGATCGATTTTTTGTTCCTTTCATACATACTCTTTATTATTTTTTAACGATGTCTCCTTTTCAATAAATGAGATGTTATACCTAGCGCAAGTCTAACCACAATTGCTACTCAGGATATTGAGAAAAGTATATGATTGATGCTTATGAAAGTAAGTTATTTGAACAACAAGTTCGAATACCAATCATCTCGAGTAAAAATAATATTCCTACAAATAAAGGGAAGTAAAATGTCAGGATCATATACTTGAAATAAGTATATGATTGATGATTATGCAAATAATTTATTTGAACAACAAATTTGAATCTCAATCATCTTGAGTAATATTAAAGTCTACAATTAGACTTTATATAAAAATTATTACATCAAGATATGTTATTACATCAAGATAAGTATTCTATATATCTAAAAATATCAGAGAAATTCACCCCTCTTGATCCTCGACCTCGACCTCTAGAAGCGGTTGAAGAGGATTGGCCTCGATTAATTACACTGTTGCCCCCTCGAGAGTTAGGATATCTGCCCCTTTGCCTTGGCCTAGGAGTCGAAAATGATCCACCTCGATATCTTACAAGGGGAAGCCAAGAGCTAGGTCCTAAAACAGTTGGAGTGGAGAACACTCCCTGATTAGACAGTTCTTAGATTTTAAGAGCATAAACTCCACACTGCTTCTTATGGGCCTTTAGCTCCTCTTCGGCAATAGTCAGCTTGTGAGCCGCCTGAATCCATGGTCCCGGAGCTGGATGATTCTCAACCCATTCTTTTCATTTTGCAAGTTAACCTTCTTGCAATCATCCATCAATGCCCACTTCCAAAGAAGGATATCACAAGACTTCTCCATCTCCGCCATCTATTCCTCAATCTCTTTGCATCTTAAGGCCTTTTGTAGGCACTGACGAATAGATGTGAAATGAGCATATACCTCCTCGCATTGCTAGAACTCTTTTTTTTGGGATGAGTTTCTGAAAAATCATCACCATAGAGATCTTCATAAATCTCGCACAATCCGTTAATGTCTTCAAAATCAGACACTAAGTTATTATCGCTTTGAAGCTTCTATAGCTCTGACTTGAGTGTATCTCTAGCTACTTCAACAGAATTTGCTCAGTTGAAATAGTTGTTCCATTCTCTCCATAGCTGCTGAATCTCGGCGGAGAAATTTTTGTTCAGCTTAGTGGGGCAATCATACTCATCGGAATAATAGTCCTTGTTGGATTTCAAGGTATCGTACTCCATCGAGAGAGTACGGTGCCGATACTTTCAACACAAGGATTCCTCTTTCCATCACTCTACCTTGTGTTTTAATTCTCTGAAAGTTGAGATTATTGTTTTGGCGGCAAAGACAAAGTTTAAATGCAAAGGGTTCGATGAAATGAGAATAAACATTGGCCAAAGCAGTGCACTTAAAATAATGAAAAATAAATTGTCAATACATGGGACCTCAATTTTCCAAAGAT
This sequence comes from Sherardia arvensis, assembly GCA_948330725.1. Lineage (NCBI taxonomy): Eukaryota > Viridiplantae > Streptophyta > Magnoliopsida > Gentianales > Rubiaceae > Sherardia > Sherardia arvensis. The sequence continues at coordinate 7,322,885 of OX415237.1, read as the reverse complement.
AAAGTGTCAATTACAAAGGAAAAACCTAAGCATAAGATATCCCATGAGTGATGGCTTTAGCAAATTACTTGATGAAGGGAAGCTCTGGCAGCAACATTTACCTCCTACCTCTCTTCACCGACATCAAGTGTTGTCTCCTCGGGAATCTTCCTCTCCTCCTCACTTGTCACTTCGGCAGGGAACTCTAGTGCCTTGTTCTCCTGTCCTTCATATCGAGTCAGAAGAGGGTTACCTTGGCAGAGAGTTGGGGCTCGAGGGGTCCTTCGAGATAAGAGAGATCGCGATACATTGCAGTAATCATCCCCATCAAGTCCTCGTAGGCCATCATCTTTGTATGAGGCCCAATTTGTGCCAACAACTCCATCTTTAGCGCCCCACACTGTCAATAGCTGGCCCGAAAGACGGCCAACTTCTACACTACCACGGGATGAGAAAAGTCTCGAGATAGGGCCGACCGCTCTTCCTCATCCTCGCACAACTCGGAGATAGTATCCCATAAGTCATGGAGCTTAGGGTGATGAACCAGATTGCCGTACTCCTCCCAAATATTGCCCATCTCGGGACAGCATACGTAAAAGTCTCTTCACAGGATAGCCATACATGCTTTGCTGGAGAGACTATTTGGTTTTAGAAATCCATCATAGTTACTTGATCATTAAACATGATAGCCTTATTTGTGTATCCTCAAAAATTGTGTTGAGATTCATGACCTTGTATGAAGTAATAGGTTCTTGGTGCTCTCTTAAACTCTGAATATCATTGATTTTATATTGCATCGTATGCGGAAATTCCATGAACTGGCGGATTTTGATGATACAAAGAGGAGTTGATGGAGGTTGATGACACGAAGAGGAGCTGCGCCCGGCGTCTGCAAGGGCACAATGCACGCCAGCGCAAGAGTTCCATGACAGCTGGACTTGACCCAAGAAATTAAGATGACTGCACGATTGATTAGGGGAAAAAAGTTTTGATTTGGTTTCGTTGTGGTTATATATTACATAGTAGATGATAAAAATTATTAGGGATTTGAGTGAAATTGAAATTGAAATTTTTGTATATTTTGTGGTGAGTTGAATATATTTTCCAATTCTTTATTCATGTTTCATATGTTGCACCTCTATACAAAATTGGAATGACTTGATTTCAATTGGGCCTTGGCAATAACAAGCCCAATAGATTCAGATTGCTGGTTGATGACCATTTTTTTTACGTAGCACTGGTTTAAATTCACCAAAATTTTGGGCCTTGGCCTGGTAGGTCTGCCAGTTTAGCCCAGACTTAACAAAGTGGTAAAGTTTGAAATATATTTTAATCGACAACTTTACCCAGTCAGCAAGACATGTGACTTTGTTGGCCCACCAAGGACCCCACAATCGGTGCAACAAATCACCGTAACAACTTCCTATACAAATCGGTCATCCGGTTAATTAGATCGGTCTAACACCTAAAAAAGACCGATTTTGATGCGCGATCTTCCCAACAGTATGAAGTGCAACAACTAAGTAAGATCCAATTTAAGTATAACAGCGCACCTAAGTTGTAGCGCAGGCAGTTTGAAATTGAAATAACTACAACGGTAACAACACTACAATGTCAATTTGACCACAAATTCGTGAGGATATATCCTAATAACAATATTGTCACACAAATCACATTTTCATTTTCGGTTTATTTCAATTTCAGTTACTTCATCCACTTATGTTATGAGTGACAAATTGTCAGCAAACACAAGTTTAATGGACAAAAAGCGATCTTCATACTAAGAGAAACTTTAAATTCAAGTGTAGAGAACAATGAGATTGAAACCTCATGTAAGTATTATGTTAATAGACCGGATCAATTTATCTGAGGGATCTAAGACACCATTAGGGCTATTCAGCATACCCATAACAAATGAGTTTAAATACTCCTACATAATCTTTTAGCATAGGTGCATATAATGACTGGCAAGATGGCAGGCAGACTACAAAATGCCACCATCAAACATCTGATCTTAGATTCTGCATCAAAGAAGAAGAAGAGAATGCGATGACGTTTAATTACATTATTTTGATTAGTCATAATGAAAATTGTTCAGTTCTAAATATTTTTCTGTAGAGATTCATGAATTTTTTTATGACTCAGTGCTAGAATTGGTCAAAGTACGTATCAATATCGCACGAAAGTTGCACCCCACAAGTTGGAATTGAAATTGAAATGATCAAAAATGATTTGAACGCCGATAAACACAAATGTCCACCTGAGAAAAATTAAACTCAGCAAGAAAGAAAATGACATGATTGAGAAATAAATTTACCTGAGAATGATAGAACCGGAAGGTAAGATCGAAAAAAACTAATTAAATATGTTTTTAAAAATTACCAAGAGACACACCTTGATGTAAAAATCCCTAATGAACGGCATTTTCTACTCCAAAAAATGCTGCCCAAAAGTTGCACCAATAATAAAAGTTACAATATCAATAGTGCACAAAATTTGCAGCGCGGACAAATGGTCCAAAACCCCTTGATCCAAAAAATCGAGTCTAGACATTTAGCATCACATAAAAATTGACTAAAAACTGCGTGATTTAGATCTAATGAATTAATGTGCAACAACTTGGAAATTGAAATAGCGCACAAAAGTTGCACCAACAAAAAATCAGTTTAATATTTATCAAGATCGCCTTGACATATGCTATAACAGGAACTAAAAACAGTAGTGACACGTCATTTTAAACTAGTTTAAGATTGGTTAACGTATCACGGATAGGCATTAGAATCATTCTGATGAATGTTAATGAAAACGCTTTACAAATGACACAGATCAAAAGAATAGTGCTGGACAGAAACGATGGCATAACTACAACAAAAACGATGTCGTAACTACAACAAATACATCGATTGTATAAACCCTAATACAACGCCGTTACTGTATTATCGGCGGAGCCTTGGTACGAAGTGGCAAGTTTATTTTGGAGCGAGTCGAATTCAGGGCCGGTCCTTAGATTTCCAAGGCCCCGTGCGAAAAATAAAATTGAACCCCTAAATTATTTAAATTATTAAATTTTAATTTATATAATTATATATTTAGTGGTGATAAAATACTTTAATTTAAACATTCTTATTAAAAGTGAGAAAGTACTTAAAATAATATTTTACAATCATAAAAAAAAATAGTTGCACAGAATATTACACAATATTCATTTTTTTAATTTTAAGGAGATTAGAATAATAAAATGTTAATTTCTACCAAGTAAAGAAGGAAAAAATTAAAATTGACAATTGTTAATTCCAGAATCCATATATAACATATAACTCTTTCCAAACTAATCTCCTAAAATAAATATTTTTCTTTCGTTATCCACCTCACCGTTATTTGCAATCCAAATTTTATCGATATATCAGATCATTTTCCGTAATCTTTTATGTATTTAATCACACATACACTTTATTTATTTTTAAAATATTAATTTTATCACATTATTAATTAGTGAAAAATTAAGATTTGAGGCCCTTAGAAATTTGAGGCCCTGTGCGACCGGTCGAATTGGCTTGCGAATCATTGGTGAGACGAAGCATTTTCGTTCTACCTGGGTAAGTTCTCTTATCCTTTTGTTTTGTTAATTTAATCAATTATTCGAGTTCTATTTCATCTTCGTTCGAATCTAATAGGTCTATATGTTATTAGTTTCTGCAATCCTTTTGTTTGGTTTCTGCAATCTCGATTTTTCTCATTTTCTGTTACCCTTATCAGTTTTATATATCTGACTCCGTTTCTGTTAAAGGCATCTAGTGGAGTGTTTGTTTATCAAAACTTTTAAGGCTTTTGTATTCGAGTTTGTGCTGTAAACATCCCTCAGTGATGGCTAAGTTAGTAAACATCTCCAGGAGCAAAAAAAACCATCTCTAAGTATAGCTGATATCAGTCTGATTTGTGTGTGGAGTCATGTCATTTTTGATGAATTACTAGATATTAAACTAATAAATTAATAATATTAGTTGACTACTCATTATAAGAAATTCACGGTTAAACTTGAAAGGAAAAAATTTGAAAAAATGTTTGACCACGCAATTTCAGTTCGTTTCTTGTGCGACGTCGTACGTGCACGCGCGTGTTGAATGTTGATAATTAATTAACTTGATAATTTCTTGTGATTTTCTTAAGATTTACTTAGAAGTATAGATAATCTAGTAAATAATCAAATAATGCCTCATACTCTTTAATCGATAAATTTAATATTAAAAAATTTACTCATGTTAGAGAATTTAAAATTATTATGTATAATGATAAATTAAGGACGTGAAAAATAATCAAAAAAAATGAATATTAACTATGAAGTGTATTATGATGGTTTTAATGATAATTTGATTAAAAATGACTTTTTTCACATTTATTTCTCAAATAAAAAATTCGGCCCGTGTTATCCGCACGTAAACCGTACATACTTATACAATATTCGTTCAGTCCTTGAAAATGCTACAATTACTTTTGTTATCTTTTAATAAAAAATTAGGTTAGTTCTAACGAAACTCTTGAATTGCCGTAGAAAATACACTAATAATGGTTGCATGAGCATTCACTAATCACATTCGCACACGTCGGATCAATATTTTGTCATGTTTCAATTTCGGCCGAATATATTTAAAAGATAATATAATTGTGAGCTGAAATTAATTTACGCCCATCAATTGTATTGAAATTGCAAAATTCAGAATTTTAATTTTCGTCATCCTCGCCGCCACTTATACGCAAGAGTACGCTCCTGCAACTTTAAAAACCATCAAGAATTCATTTTCCGGCGCCCGGCTCTGATCTACATAGGAATTCAAAACAAAAGGCGCCCAGCTCTCTTCGGATCGATCTGTCAAAACAAAACATCGGATCAAGGTCGGTAAGATGTCAATTAATCTTGTTTATTTGCTTCGAGAATTTCATGAAAACTTCGGCGTGGGTTTGCCATATGCACCTGCAGACTTCCCTGAAGCCGGGGACCATTGGACAAGGAAAGTCGGGAATAGGATTACAGCTGCAGGGAATTTCAGAGAGACAGGAGTAGGTTTCCTGAAGCTCGCAAAGGCAAGGAACCTAGGGTGATTAGAAAAGGAGTTCATTCAGTCCATATTTCCCAATACCGATGCTGAAGAGTTCCTTACCTCATAAATATTGCAGTTCATGAATGGCCAGCAATTAAGGACATAAATATTGAACTCTGCAGGGAGGAACGTATAAAAATTAAGTGACGTGAAACAACATGATGAGAAATAAAAGTCGCACGAAACGACATGATCATCGTGCAATTACGCACAAAAATTTAATCATTTTAAATGTTGTGGGATAAAAAAATTGGATATTTTGGTCAATATTAGTTCCGTTTTTGAACTTCAGTCTGAGATTTACTCAGAATATTATTATTCTCAACCAATGATATTTCATTTATGCCTCAAATTAGTTTAACTGGCCACTCAAGAATATTTAAAAATAAGATTTATTAGTCCATATTCGGGAACTATAACAATATAGATTAGATTTGCATGCCTAGCTTGCACAATAATGACATGCACAAATTTTAAAATGTAAGAGTTAGAGATCTAAAATATATCAAATAATACTTTAATATATATTATACTTAATTCCACGACAAATATTCAAATTTATGATTAGAGGTGAAAATATTTGACACATTAAATGTCATACTCAAAATCAATATGAATAGCATGTGATTACTCACTTTTCGAGCCTATAACCGTTGCAACGGCTACTGATATTTTCGGCACCAACGTAAACGATAAGCCCCCACCTCCCGCTATATACTTCTCTTGCAACCCATAAATCCCAGAAATTATAGCTATATCCAAATTAAATTGGGAATAGCGTGCATTTTCATTCCAGTGCAGATAGAGATCCTTTCTCCGCCTTATCGGTATGGCTGATCAACAAATTTGAGAAAGGAAGGCCGACGATTCCTGCCATCGAATTGGCTTTCAAGGTTGAGACTTTCTTTGGAAACTATCAATTAGGGGGCATTGACCACAGGCACATTCTGATTCGATTCGCAAACAAAGAGGATTTTCAAAGCTGTTGGATGAGGTCAAACTGGTCGGTCGAAGGTTTTCCGATGAGGGTTCTGCACTGAAACAGAATCATCCATATCTCCTTTTTTGGTAACCATCTATAAACCTCATGTATATTATAACAATGAATCCATATTAGAGCAGCTAGGAAATCACATAGGTTCTTTTATCAAAATTGATGTTTCCCCTCACTTGATTACTATAAATTCAGCCATCAAGATATGTGTTGAAATTAATCTACTGCAACATTTCCCCTTTTAAATTAGGATTGGTTCTATTGGAAAATGTGCGAATAAGTATGAAAATCTTCCAAAATGCGGACACTGCAGGAAATTAGGACACGATTCTAAGATCTGTAGAGACTTACATCCAATTCCTGCAACAAAACATACTCCCCCACCCCTCTGATCCTCATCCCATAAACCCCCCAACACGTGTAACGAAAACAATCTACATCCACTCCACTAGTTGTTGCTCTAGTGGTTGCGGTTTCTGATCATCCTAAGCAACCTGTGATATCACTTCCTATTCTGCTCGTATTCATACTACTTAATTCAAGGTTTCTAGCAAGCCCAAAAGAGGGAGAAACTAGACACAGAACAAAGTCAAACTCAACCATGCTGTGAAAGTTCATCCAATCCCCAAAACTCAACAATACAAGCAAAAGATGATAGTCATTATTACTTCAAAAAATGTAGCTATCGATCCTCAAGCTTATGGAGTCATCACTAATACCACCAAGCCATTTTAAATTCACAGTTCATGACTCTGAACCAGAAGCTCTCTATGAGGAGGCTCAGTTCTCTCAGGAAAGAAGACAATAATCCTTAGAAAGGTACAGTGTTCTAGGAAGGTTCATCAGCCACCAGTTGGCTTCAACTATCCAAAGTGATTCAATCCAAGCTATTATAACTGCATTTTTTTATCCAGAAAAAAACCCCTCTTTAAATTTGTGTGTGCGTGCATAACTGAATCATTTGGAAGCTGAATTTTAATTGGTTTTGCTTGCAGTGAACAAGTAATGGATATGAAGCAGACGATTGATGGCATGGATGGAACAAGTGAGTGCCCAGATTTCCAAACACCGATGCTGAAGAGTTCCTTGCCTCATTCAGCTGGAAGATCCCTGCAAAGGAGATTGCAGTTCATGATCAGAAATAAAAGTTGCACGAAACGATTACATGTAGTTGGGAGACACCATGCTTTCCTTGAAGGTGATTCCACGTGATAAAACTCCCCTTAATTAAGCCACCGACAAAGAAGTCCCTCCAAGTTCTGGTTCTCCAGTTATGCACTAAGAGTCGCTCATAAGAATGAATCTGTACCACAATCTCATCCTCACTCAGAAAATACAGACATTCCACAAAATTCATTTCCACTTCCCATCCACTCGACGTCGGTCCCTTAGGAGGAAAGTCGATGGTTGTCGGCTTTTTCCAAGAGCTTCCAACTGATCCATAACCTTCCATCACCCAAACATTAGTGCTATTAGGGCTTAATTTAGACATCAGCGCGAGGCGGCCTCGATAAACCTTGATATCAAAAGCACTCAGTTCCTTAAGGCCAACCCCAACACCACCAGGAAGTGCTGTTTTCTCGAACTTCTCACGAGAAACATCGAAAGAGGCTATTATTGCATCCACACCAGAATGGGGATCAATAGCCAGCCATTGGATGCGATCATTCAGAGACACCTTGGAAAATGGATTAATCTCGAGGTGCTCATAAGGTGAAGGCTCAGTTATCCTCATACATTTCGTCTTCAGGCTATAAACATAACAGTTTTCGCGATAACAAATTAAACTTAGCACTGATGTTATAAACATAACAGGTTTCCCAACACTGGTGCTGCTGAAGAGTTCCTTGCCTCATTCAGATGGAAGAATATCCCTGCAAAGGAGATGGCAGTTCATGAATGGCCTCAAGGACTTACTTATTAAACTCAGCAGGGAGGCAAGTATAAAATTAAGTGTAACGACATGATCATAAATAAAAGTTGCACGAAACAGCATGATCATCGTGCAATTACGCACAAAAATTTGCAGCACACAATTTTGAATTGAAATAACAAAAATGGTGCGCTTCTTTTCAGTAATAATATTTAGTTTAACTCTTTTTAGGGAAACATATTCTTCTCACGTTTCTTCTACAGACCAACAGTTGATGTTGTTTTAAATAGAATGCAACACAAACATTTCAATCCAAGAATTTACTGAACAAAAGAATTATTTCATAAAAACAGATTGCATTAATGATTCGTAAGTTTTACAGATATGCTAATTTACAACGAATTTATTTTCTTGTAATTTTGGAAGTTGACTGAGTGGATTTCACCGCTATTATTAAAGAGCGCTAAAATAGCCAGACGAGGGGGTCAGTGTTTCAACGCCTTTAAAACTTTCGCTGAAATAATTGGTGACATGGCATTTTGACTAAAGTCCGCGTTAAATTTTGTGAAAGACCCCAGAGACGTTTCACCATTTTATTCATGTAGCGTTGCAATGTTTGCTGACTGTACCTGGGCTCAATTTTAAGCCCATTAATTATGGGTTGTTGGCATGTTATTGGGTTGGGTTCTTTGTATTGGTCTGACTATTTTAAAGTCCATTGATCTGGTGGCCAAAATAGCAGCTGTGAGTTGCTACTTTCGACCTGAATGACAATAAATAAAATTTTGAATTTGTGACGTTGTGAGACCTGAATAATTTTGCTTTTCTGTTGCAACGAAACAATAATAAAAGCGCTGCTACATCTGATTGAATGCACTCACCTACCACAGAGTGCAAAAAAAAACAAAAAAAGAGTATACATATATATACATCGATCGAACAGAGAGAGGTTTTCAGCAGCATTGAAGCCAGAGAAGGGAGGGTAGCTGAGATTGGTGGTTTTACAATGAATGAAGGTAACTCATTCTAATTTCTTCCAATCATTTTTCTTCCCTTAGTATGCCCATGCAACCCCATAATGATTTAGTATATTTTTTTGCTTGTGTCATGAAATATAGAATTTTGAATTCCTAATTAAGATTCATGAATTTTTTCATTTTTGATTGTAGGTTGTGAAAGTCTTAATAAAGATTTAGAGTATTGACGTCGGGTTGTTAGGGAGTCTAGTCTTTCGACTGATTAGCAAGTTGCATTTGTAGACAATTTTATTGGCTATGCTTTTGGTAGGGAGGAAAATGTGCTATGTCCTTGTAGACGTTGTTTGAATCGAGAGAGGTTTTGAAGTAAGGAAGTGTTAAGATTTTATTTAATTATGAATGGTTTCGACCCCTCGTATGATGCATGGACATTTCACGGTGAATTTCGGCCTAATTCTAGCAATGTAGGAGAAGTAGTTAAAGAGGAGGAAGAGAAGGAGAAATGTGGTTTCGATAAGATGAGAAGTGATTTTGCCGAGGAACCGGAAATTCTTGCTAAGATGTTGGCTGAACAAGAGATACCTTTGTATGAGGGTTGCAAGGAAGGAGATACGGTTATGTCTTGCTTAATGGAGGTGTTTAACATGAAGGCGGCTAGTGGTTGGAGCGATCTAATTGTTAATCGATTGTTGGGATATTTACACAATAAGTTGCCCGTAGGTAATTCCTTGCCTAGTAACCTCTATCGTGCCAAAAAAATATTGTGTCCATATGAAATGGAATACGAAAAAGTACATGCTTGTCCTAACGATTGCATCTTGTATAGAGGTAAGTACGAGAAGGAAACATCTTGCCATGTTTGTAAGGCTAATAGGTACAAGAAAGATAAAAATAGGAAAGGCGAAGAGATAGATGGTTGTGAGGATGACTCCAAAGTTCCTGCAAAATGCATTTGGTACCTACCAATTTTACCGCGGTTTCAAAGATTGTTTGGGAATGTGAAAGATGCAAAGAACATGACTTGGCATTGTGATAGGGAAAGACCACTTGATGATATGATTCATCACCCTTCTGATGGGGATCAATGGAAGCAAATTGATAGGCTATATCCAGATTTTGGAAAAGGAGATAGGAATCTGAGGCTTACATTAAGTACTGATGGAATGAGTCCATTTTCAACTATGTCGTCGAAGCATAGTACTTGGCTGGTAATGTTAGTCATTTACAATTTGCCTTCCTATTTATGCATGAAACGGAAGTATGTTATGATGCCTTTGCTTATTTCTGGGCCTAGACAACCAGAGAACGACATAGATGTATTTTTGGCACCCTTGATTGAAGATTTAAGAAAACTATGGATTCATGGAGTTGAGATGAAAGATGCCTATAGGGGGGATGTTTTTAATATGAAGGTCGTGTTATTGTGGAGTATTAGTGATTTTCCCGCATTAGGTAATCTGGGTGGTTATGTTGCTAAAGGTCACAAGGCATGCCCTGTTTGTGAGGAGGAGACTGAGTACAAACAATTAAAGTTTGGCAAGAAAACAGTTTATATGGGGCATAGAAGGTTTTTGAAACACTACCACCCTTACCGGGAAGATGTGGATGGCTTGTTTGGAGGCAAAGAAGTTCGTGATCCACCAAGTATACTGACTGGAAGGATGATACACTTGAGAATGAAAAATTTGACTGTAGTTTTCGGGAAGAAAGTGAAGAAGCCATCCAAGAATGAGAAGTCTCCTTGGAAGAAAAGATCGATTTTTTTTGAACTATTGCCGTACTGGGAGGTTCATGAAGTTCGCCATTGTTTAGATGTAATGCACATAGAGAAAAATGTGTGCGACAGTCTAGTTGGTACATTATTGAATATTGCATCAAAGACAAAGGACAACTTGAATGCTAGGAAGGATTTGGTGGATTCAGGGTTAAGGTTAGAGTTAGCTCCAGAAGAAAAGGGAAACAGGATATACTTGCCTCCTGGACCGTGCAATCTGTCTAAGGCCGAAAAACAGTCTGTTTGTGATAGTTTTATGTCGATGAAAGTTCCAGTTGGCTATTCGTCCAAAATTAGTAGATGTGTGAAGGCAGATTTGAAACTTTCTGGAATAAAGTCACACGACTGTCATGTTTTGATGCAACAATTACTGCCAGTTGCAATTCGTGGTGTTTTGGATGTTCAGGTTAGAATTTGCATCACTAGATTGTGCTTTTTTTCCATACAATATGTCGTAAGTCTATTAGCAGGCAGTGGTTGGAATTGATTGAAGTGGAAGCCTTTGAGATTTTGGCTACACTAGAGTTGTATTTTCCACCAAATTTCTTTGACATAATGGTGTATTTGATTGGTCATTTGGTGAGAGAAATAAGAATATGTGGTCCAGTTGGAATGCATTGGATGTATCCCTTTGAACGACAGATGGGTGGATTGAAGGGTTATAACAAATGCAGTAGTTGGCCAGACGCTAGTATAGTGGAGAGCTATGTGACTGATGAAATTATTTAGTATTGTACTAGTTTCTTGGAAAAGGGGATGGAGTTTGGTGTTCCTCAAAACAGACATGTTGGGAGGAAAATGGGAAGTCCTCGAGGGCCAGGCCGATGCAAGCGACCTACAGATAATGAATTGGAACGTGCTCACCATTACATTCTTAGGAACTCTAGTGAAACTGTGTCCTATGTTGATGAGCACTAGAATTATCTGGCTACTTTGTTACCTGGAAGGGGTGGCACTTACATTCAAGCTAGGTATACAGAGACATTTGTAGAATGGTTTGAAGGCCGGTGTAATATCGATGGAATTGATGAAAATCTACGTTCCTTTGCTAAGAAACCGAATTCTGTTGTTAGGTCCTATTCAGGATATGACATTAACGGATACTCTTATACCACTGAATGTAGGGATAGTAGAACTACAACACAAACTAGTGGTGTGTATAATGAGTCAAAGCATATTACCAAGAAAGGTCCTAGTATTGAATCATTTTATGGGGTGATTGATCAAATTTGGGAACTTGACTATAGTGCCTTCAAGTGTGTTGTGTTCAAATGTAAGTGGGTTTCAAACAAGGGCGGCGTTGACTTGGATGACCCCATGAGTTTTACACGTGTCGATCTGAAAAATGAAGGCTATCAGGATGATTGTTTCATTTTAGCGGCTCAAGCGCGACACGTATTCTATGTGGAGGATCCTAGTGATAAGAAGTGGTCGATTGTGTTACAAGGGAAGAAGTACTTCTTTGAGGAAGATATTGATTACGAAGTTGTGAACGACAAGTTAGAATTTCCAACTGCATTTCTAGGTCACTGTAAGAAGACAGAAATGAGTAGAATCAAAAGAGGGCACGATGATGGATTGTGGGTTGATGCCAAGGGGAATTTGATTGAAGATAATTTCCCTAGAAAAAAAAATAAGTCCTAGATTGTATTTCACCTTTACAGTTTGCGTTCATTAGCGCATTTTATTTGTAATTTGAAGTTGTTTTTTTATTACACTGAATTATTCATTAGCATTCATACTAGTTGTTGACAGTATTAGAGCAACAACGGGCTGCTGCTCCGTAATAGCCGTTGCATTTGAAAACAGGGGGCGCTGCAACGCGAAGTTTCCTACAGTTATAGAGCAGCCACTAACTACTGCTCTGGGCTAATCACCCAAAAACCAAATTCCAATAACCGCAGCAACGCACTACTGCTATTCAGAAACTTTCAGAAAATTTAAAAGTTGAGAAAAAAATAATTTCTGGAAGACTAATCATACTTTTCATTCAAAACGAAAACTAGAAACATCGTTTTCATACAAAGAAGATCAATCCAAGAAACAACAAAAGCCAATATCTCATAAACTGGAGATCAAACTAATGCATAAGCATTACAATGAACAAAAGGCTGGTCTAAACCGCTCAGGCATGCTGTTCTTCAGGTGAATTTGGAGCAGTTGCAGTGAAAACTTCATTCTCCCCGCGGACTGGATACGATCTTACAGCAAAGCACACTGTCAGGGAATGCATGTGTGAGTAACTTTGTTGTGTGTTCACTCATTAGCATCAAGTACTGAATTTCTTTCTCCATCTTGCTTGACCCGCTGGCCTACTGTGGAAATGCTGCACCCTGATAACTGCCATGGTTGGCTTCCATTGGTCGTCCATCCCATCCTCAAAACCTGCCTTGTGACATATACCAGTAACAAGAGAATGGAACCCCAAGCAACCGCCCGAGGCTGTCATGGCGTTGTAAATAAGCTGTCCAACATTTATAGCAATGTTATTCTTCAACGCATACAGTATCCTAATACGTTCCCAGTTGACCTCCGAGTTGACAGTCACCAGGCTAATACGTGAAGCGACAAAACTATACCACATATTCATATCCACAATCAAGTGCTTCTTCTCGATACTACCCCATTTTTCATGTGGCAATATATCATCCATTGAGATCTCATGTCTAGTTATATCTCTAACTACCTCTTTCAATTCCCAACTAATTTCCCTGTTTCTCCATCAACCGTAGTCTGACTCTCTAGCTCATCATATTCTCCATACATTCTAGCATCAGTATTCAAATGAAAGTAGGCATTTATTACTTTTGGAGAAATGCTTACTTGCTTTCCACGGCAGAGGACAGGTCCCTTTTCCCTCATACACCCAAGGTTTGCAAAGAACTCATTGGCCATGGTGATATTTGCATCTTGGGATGACTCACAGAGAGCCTCCCACCTGTGGTTTCGTATGTATTCGTGGAAAGGCGGCTCATTTTCAATTCCCCTCTCTTTTAATACCGTCTTCCGTTGGAGAACCCTGTAGCGACTCCTGGCTTCGTTCGATATGAAATCGAGGGAGTCAGTGTTTATGGTTCCAGCGTTGGGACTGGTGGCTATGGTTTCAGCCGTTGGTGTCGACTTGGTGGAAGCTTTGCCAGCTTTGGCGGAGGATGCAGGCACCATTGGTTTCTTCGATGTTTTCTGTTTTTTAGAAGGACCTATCATGTTCAAAAACAACGTGTGAGTAACATCCATATAAGCCTCAAAGCAATAAAAAGCAATCACATTGCTTACATCACTTTTATTCCATCAGATTCATCCATCAAATTGTTTCCATCCACTATAACTATGATCTACAACTATGAGTCAGCAACAGAATATATATAGCTATGGTTTCTATCCACTATTACTATGAATCAGCAAAACAGAATCCATTCCTAAGGTTTCCATTCACAATAACTATGAATCAGCAGCACATAAACCAATATCAATGCATTATATCCAAAAACACAGAATAGACAAACCACAGCTATCAAAAATCAAAGAAAACATATAATAGACAAACCCTAAATTGGATTACCTGCATAGTTGAATCACGTAATCCGCTTCACCTTAAATACAGTTTGGTTATGGGTAAATCACCGTCCAACAACTTGATATCATATCACGGCTTTGGTGGTTTGATTTCACCTTCAGTACGGTTTGGTGGTGTGGGGATTTATGTCGGGTAAAAATTGGGGTAAAAAGTTTGGGGATGAGATTAGGTGCCTGATTGCAATAGACTATTTTTTTATTTGTTGTGGACCTTGTGGTCTAATGATGAATGGACTGATATGTTATTTGGTATGGGCTGAATACATAAGCCCATTGGACTGATGCAGTCTTGTTAACCTTATACGCGTGTCACACGAAGAATTAGACACGTCATAGGGGTAAAATAGTCAAATTTAAATCTAAACCTAATTATGCTAGCTATTAGTATCAAAAAATCATTTTTATTACAATATATTGAGTTCCATAATGTTCCTCATGCAATTCATCAAGAATTATTTATTTCAGGTAGATTAATTAAGTACGTGTAGTACAAATCGATAGAGTTCGAGATACATTCACTACAAGTTCTATTCATACTTATACTTACTTCCATGGATTTAGGTGTGAGATTTATTGGAAAGTCATGACTAAAATTTTCAAAAGTCATATATTGTACGTTACATATGTACTCCACAATACGTGTCACCCGTGCATTGTGATTGACGTGAGCGGTAACTAGAAATGCATCAGTTATGATAGTAGTCAAAGTAAAACCGTCGCAGTGACCTCATTGTGTTACCAATTGACTATAATTTAACGACATTTCATGTGAAATGTCCACATTTATAATGATCTACATCGAACACACACAATCTAATCCAGATACGATTGATACCGTCCAGTTACAAAATGTTTGGGGCATATTCATAAATTAGTAAAATTTCAACTTCACTCATCACAAGCACTTTTTAATTTTGCTTGAAGTGCATATTATGTATTAATATATATTTTGATTACAAATTATGAAAAAAACTTGTCAATTTTTTAACAAAAGTTTTTTTATAAATTAATGGCCTGCCACCATAATACTTACAAAGTGTTATGGTTTATTGTTAAAATATGAAATTTCAAAAATAGGCCCACATTTTTCTGAGGCGGGAAAAATCTGTGGGCACGAAGTTTCAAATTTTCACGTTGCAGCGCTAATTGACAAAGCGCCGCAATGTACTTAGCCAATTTTTCCTAAAATTGTGTCAAATACTGGGTTGACTACTAGGCGCGCAAAAAAGCAGCAGCTGACTGCTGCGCTGATACACTAAAACGCACCGTTTTGTTCCAAACTTTTTTTATTCAATTTGCTCATTTTATATTTATCTTTTTTTAATTCATTTAATTACCCATGTATAAATAACGCAGCCCCAACCCATATTAGTTTCTATCTCACCACATTAAACCCCGACCCATAGCTTGTCTGAACCAATTTTCCCCCAAACCCAGAAAACCCTCGTCTCCAAATCTGTGATTTTCCGACCGAAATACTCAACCCACTGAGACCCATCCCACTGTGATCCACGACACTGCATCCGCCCAACAGTCAGTGCCTCATTATACCCGTTGAACAGGTAAAACCCTAGATCTACAATTTATCGAAACTATATTTCTTGATTTACATGTGCATGATTTAGCCAAGATTGGTTTGTAGTCGAGCTGTAACTCTAGCTGCCATCTTCATGCACTAAACCCTAATTGCTTAAAAAAATCAATAACAACTCACATCTGTACTTGATTTACAAGGGTTTCTCTATGTTTTTGCCTTTTATTGTTGCCCCTTTAGTGCCATGCTTGCAAAATCACTACTTTATGTGTGATTTGCCCCGTGTCACTTGATATGTTGTCACAGTCTGTGGGGATTAGTGTTTTTCCTCTGTTAAACTGTTCATGTTGACTGTGTTGAACCACTTCATTGATGCATGTCTTGTTAATGCCTGTCAACAGAAAGTCCACATCATAATAGAACCAACTAACCATGGTGCTGAAGGGCCTGATTCCAAGAACTCGGGTGCTGAAAGCTAGATTGAGAGTTCGAGGAAGCAGAAGAAGCCAGGTACATCGATATCTATCGAGAAGTTGATAGGAGTAGCTTACCCGCGTGACCCTCACCCGGGAGACATCGACCAGCCAGAGGAACACAACTTCAAGAGGGAGACTTTAGGGGAGGCCAGGGAGAGAGAGAACTTTGACAAGTTCGAAATAGCATCTTCATTTCGAAAACGCGGCTCAGCCACCTGCAAATCAGTACTTCTTGCAAAGTGCAGTAAACCACTACCGATGTGGTTCGACTGGTTCCTTTGCCCTCGAGTCATTCTAGGGAAGTGGTGCGGGTATGTTGCATATGCTTTCAGGAGAAGAATCAAGTTTGGCATTTGGAAAAAGTGGCTAGATGTTCCATAGTCTGTGAAAGATGAAGCTTGGGAGGATATAATGGTAAGAGTTGTATTTTTGTTTGCCTGGTACTAACAGTTATACATATGAATGTGCTACGTATTCAGTTATCCACTCTAATTCTTTTTATCTGCTTGTTTAGGAGAGTTAGGACTTCAGGACCGTACTTAATGAGGAAGACCAGGCCAAGCTGAAGAATCAATGGACGGCCTATGCAGCCTGGAGGATGCGTTGTTGGAGGACCAAGGTGTGGAATAAGTACGTGGCCAAGGTTGATCCAAAAAGGCCACCTGGTAATCCATGCACCTTCTACAGGTGGATGGATCCTAAAGAGTGGGAGCTGTATGTGGAATACAGGTCGACAGACCCCGATTTCATAGTAAGATGCACAAAAACCCAACACTTTATTCATGTTATATGTCATTGCACGACTTCAGTTCATAAAACACTAACAACTACTTTTTTTTGCTAAACAGAAAATGAGTGCAAAGAATTCTGCAAATGGATTGCTGAAGAGGTTCATCCACCAATGTGGGAGCAGAGGGTACATAAAAGTGTACGTAGAGAAGGCTAAGGAGATGCGGAGGGAAGCAATTAAGGAGAAGATTGCAGCGGGAATGAGTCAAGAAGAAGCCGAAGAGGCTGTCAGGCACATGGTCTTTATTATCGACCGCTCCATTGTATTCCATGAGGAAAACAAAAAGGATGGTCGGTATTCTCAGGACTTCGTAAGAGATACTGCTGAAGAGATAGTAAGTCCCACTCTCTCATTCATTTTATATGTACATATTCATGTTATATGTAAATAACATAAAAAATTCAAATTTTATAAACCTTTTAATTTAAATGCAGCTGAGGCTAAACTGAGAGAAGGAACAGGGTAGACTGATTATCGAAGGCAGGGATGACATCCTGTATTTGGCTTCAAAAATCAGGGACGCTCTAGGACAACATCTTGCCTGCCCAACCACAGCAAGTCTGGATTTTGCCCATCTCAGGCTAACCAAAGATGGCCGGAAGAGGAAGAGAGCTCCGAAGACGAAGAAGGACAAGTCTGAGGCTGAGGCGAAGCAGATAGCCGATGCATTGCGCGAGTACACTGACTTCATCACTGACAAGCTTGGCACAGATCTGACGGCAGACATCACCCCGGAGAATTTCATGAAGGCACAAATGGGAAAAAGATAAAAGCTGTTAAGGACCTGGTTTCTGAGGTTCCCAAACCAGCGGCAAGTGCAACATCTGAATCGGTCGGCGAGGTAAAATCATTTCCCCTAGTTTCGACTTTGACATTGGCTTCTTATTATATACAATTCCAGTCATTGAGTTCTTTACATCGTTCATGTTTTTTCATGTCAGACAAAATTTCGCAGCCCACCCGCCTCTGTTCACCAGGCAACCGGACGAAAATCAACCACTTTCAAAACATACAGTGAAAGTCTGAACACAGAGGTTCGTGTGCTTTCATTTTTTCTCACACTTACACCAACAAATAAATTTTACACTGGAATTCATGACATTAATCAATCCTTATTTGCAGCTGCGGTCACCAGAACCTTGCTATTTGCAGGTTCGGACTGCGACTGGGAGGGTGGTAACAGCTGCGGCTGGAGTTGTACTACCATTCCTGGGTGACCTAGGCTGAGAGACCGTGCAAGTCAAAGCCCCAATCTTTCGACCTCACGAGAACCTGCCTATTCTCAACCAAGATTTTTCAACAGTTGGATCTGCTGCAGGTGGGATGCCAGTCTTGTGGCAAGAAGAACTCATTGACTATACCATGGCAGACGAAGTTCAGGAAATTCTTCCCACACATGTTGTCATTTTTCAGTTTATTTGCATTTTATTAATTTGTTATGCTAACCTATTTCATTTTAGGAACCTGCTCGAAAGCTTGAAGCAGTCAATGTGTCAAATTCACCATCCCAACCTTCCACCTGTTTCAGAAGATGTCCAAATTCTGGGTGCTGGCAATGAGGAACCTAGCCAACCGGAGGTACCAAAAGCTCCTACATAACCCGATGAAAACATGGATTTGGACGAACAAGATAAACCTCCTAGTTGAGCTGATACATTAAACAACCCTTCCCCACCACCAGCATCTCCACTACCTATCAAACTAGAGGCGGATGAGGACAACGAAACAGCCAAGCCAGCGGAACAGGTACCAACTCTTCTTCTGACATGGATAAATCATCTTTCCTGCACACCTGTACCTTTTTTACTACTTTATCAGTACTTAGATAAAAGTAATGTTTTTATTTTACTAATGGTCATGCCTTCATTTTGATTTCGTAGGGTTTTGCCCATCACATGAGGGACCCCAAAGTCAGGCACAGTCTCACTAAAGCCCTAGCTGATTTGGCAGCCCATCCAAACGCAAAGGAATGGTGCATCATGCCATTAGAGCTTGATGTTTTTGGCCCAGGTTTCAACCATATGCACATGACCTTCCAACTGCCACCAGTTGGATAAAAAATGTGAGCAGGTTTAAGAAGGAGTGGATCAGTGGATGTCAAGTTGATATGTGGGCAAGGTATGCAATTTTTCCTCTCTTCCATATGTTATTTGAAGTGTACCTAACAACTAAGCATTTTAAGTATTGAATTGCATGTTTTAATTTCAGGCAGCTATATGTTGAACTGTCTGAAGAAGATCACAGAAGGGTTCAGATGGTCTCTTGTTTTTCTAGTGGAACAGGGAGCGTGGATGATGCAGGTTCGAAGAAGAAAATACTCACCACACTAAAGAAGACCATGATATCAAGACAAGCAAAAGTCTATGTCATGCCCTCGTGTAGAGAGTAAGTAACCTTCCATGTTCCAATATACTCGTATTGTTTTTGACCTTCAACCACGAAAATTCAGTGCAATCATACTTTCTTACTGTTATATTCATCTACATATTTCAGAAAACACTGGACCTTGTTCTTGGTTGTTCCTGAAGAATGCATTGTCTACAACTTGGATACTATGGGCCATGAAACTACACAAGATATATAGGAAGCCATTCCTCTATGATCTGTGTATGAGGTACGTTTATTTCCATAAACTGCATACAGTAACATCACACAATTAAGATGCTTATATTTTTCTAGTTGGTGTAATGTTAGTGTGGGACCTATGTATGAGGCAGAAGTGCGCTCGAAGCATGGACTAAGTCTCCGGGAAAATACCCTTCACTTTCTTGCATAATTAATTCACAACTTCTTCCCATTTGTGACAGTCATTTTGCCTTGTCTTGATTTTTCACAGCACAAAATCCAGTCTTCAACCTGGGAATGCGGGTACTATACAATACTGTATATGGACAAGATTGTGCTTCTTACTTCTAGTGTAAATGTCAACAAGGTACCGATATTTCATTCTATGCATGTTTCCTTTACCATTTCCGTTTATACATGTATAGCCAGTGTAGATACATGCTATTTTGTACTCGCTCATACATGCCAGTCACAAATCTGAACCCTTCACATTTGTTTGGTCTAGGTATTCCCATTTGACCCAACTCCTTACCCAAAACAAGTATTGGAGGGCCTCATCGATACCAACTGCCTCTTCATGATGGATCATGTTGTTCCAATTTGTGAGTCTCAGAACACCATCACAAGGAGATTGGGCAGACGTGATTAGATGAACTCCCTTCCTTCAGGTCTTGTTGAACTAGTTCTTATGATGCACATTTTAATCACCTCTTTTCCTGGATAATATCTATCGTGTTCGTATTCTATGACTTTAGGACATGTTTTGGCATGAATTACTCGTGATCTTGCGTTAATACATTTTGAATGCTAAGTATGTCGTGCGCGATTCATTAGATGTACTTATTGGCTTTCATGCATTATCAGCTTTCTGGCCTACTGGCCTTTTGAAAGAAACCGCAAATAGTGCGGTGGCGGTGCAATTTCCAACACGCTTTTTTTTCCGCCGATAATTTTTATTTCACCGATACCGCCCATTGTACCGCTGAAATGAAATAACAAACCCTATCAGCGCTTTCACTGATATTGGCGGGAACTGAAAATTCAAATGAGCAATTATGTGGGAAATTCAAATTTCAAATTACCCCCCAGAAGATGGATATCAATGATGTTTTATAACCGCTGCAAACCATGTTGACCACCATTCAACCGTCAAACAGGCCTGGTCAACAGCTAACCCACAATCTCAAACGGGCCCAAACCCATCATCAGGCCTTTTACGAAACGCATGTTGGGCCTAATGGGTATCAGTGGCCCAAATGTTACACAAGAAGTGGAATGTCAAGTCAGAAAGCCTTACGTGTTCAGGCGGTTCCCTTCATTGGTGTTTCAGCGCCTCTTATTATAAGTTTTCACCGCCCACTTAGAGGGCGCTACCTTATCATAAGAAAGTGCTGAACATATGTATAAAACCGTTGAAAGGAGGGGTCAACTTTCTGATAGTGAATATTTCATGAATAGATTATTTATTTGCGTGTATAATCTTATTTCTAAAATTAATGCCAAAAATAACGTTGTTCTGAAACTAATATCACTGCTATTACTCTTGGATTCAAATGTAATTAGTATATATTAAAATTCATAAAATTCTATTAGACTCACAAATTTATTATTGGTCAAGAAACACCACACAAAAATTGTCGCCTTATCACCGACATATCTGCAGCGGCCGGCCTCTGTTTTACGTGCATCATAGAGGATGGTTCACTGCGTGTCGGGACGAATCTACGGGAGGCCAAAGGAGGCCTGACCTCCTCCAAGAAAATCCGGCGAGGTAGGAACATCATGGTCTGAAATTTGAGTTCTTCATTCGTTATCATGTTTTTTTTATGAGTAATCTATATTTTTGCGACGGGAAAACAATGGAAATGAGAAGATGATGCAAATATATGCCACCTTCTTTCGTTTATTACAAAATACAAGCCCACTTTGATTTCCTCTTATTTCATTACTTTTTACATGTAATGAATTCAATCAACTAAGAACTCATTTGCAGATTACAATAAACAACAATATGAAGAAGAGAGAGAAAACGAGTTCCTAGCTAAGCTAATAAATTGTTTTGCATAGCAAATATTGTATAACTGAAGTACTCTAGATTCCCTATTTGATCCCATCCTACCTCAGCTAAGAAGTTGCCTCCAACCGCCAGTCAACCGCCAATCTTCTCCTGGTCAACCACCGTTGACCCATCACTGGAAAGTACACTTTTATCCTTAGTGCCTTAGATCATGAAAAATCCCTTTCGTTTGGAGATTGCTTGTCATCAAGCACTTCAGATTAGGATCTGAAACTGGGAAATAATGGTTTGATTACTTTAGCATCCTTCCATGAAACTTCTTCACTTGGTAAACCTTTCCATTGTATTAGCCACTGAATTTGTTGTGTTTCAGCCAGTGAAATGAGTCTCTTTTGCAATATTTTCTAAAGGCTCCAATGAACAAATATCTTCATCTGCAAAGGTAGAAGGACTACTCTGAGTGGTAGGTGCAGTTTCAATAAACTATTTGAGCAGTGACACATGGAACACAGGGTGCACTCTACTGTGATAAGGAACTTTGATCTTATAGGCAGCAAACCCAATTTTTTGCTCTACTTGGAAGGGGCCACAATGCTTGGCTAACAACAAATCCAACTGAGTAATGTGTAGAGAATGTTGTTTATGTCTGTTGATTATGAAATAAACCGAATCTCCAGTGTTGAAAGATCTATCAAATCTCTTTTTATCAACAAACAACTTCATTCTTTCTTGAGCTTGCTTAAGGTGGAGTTGAATCTTTTGTTGAATTTCTTGTATGTTCTGGACTAGATTAGCGGTTGTAGATAAATAAGTGAGTCAGCCAAAATGCCCATGGGAATGTGCAGTGGATTTACACCATAGAGAGTCTCATGTGGTGACATATCTAGACTAGTATGGTGACAGAAATTGTACCATCTCTCAGCTAAACTTAACCAGCTTCTCGAAGAACTAGGAAACTCACCACAGAAACATCTCAAGTAGTTTTCTAACACTTGATTGACTCTTTCTGTTTACCATTTGTGATAAGCAGTGCTAAACTTCAGTTTCACACCCAACTTTGAGAAGAGCTCATTCCAGAAGTGACTATTGAATACCATGTCTCACTACTAGAATATCAAGCCATTTAAGGCGGTTCATCCTTCATGTGTTAAGGCAGAAAACAAATGCCTTCCCTGGTTGTGACTTGAATGAGAAAAATCATCTAAGGCGGTTCCTCTTCCGCCTTTGATGTTTTTGAGTTTAAAGCGTTTGTTTCCGTCTTGGATGAAAGGTTATCCGCCTTGCTCAATACTTCCGAAATCGCTAGCATGCAAGTCTGGATGATATGATTTGACTCGTTGCGATACCGTAACTAGCAAACGCTAGTCCCAAACAAATGGTTGATTGTTTTGTTACGACAGAAGCTTACAATCGCCAGATGAAATACTAACGAGTTCGCTACATTGAAAAGCCTAGACTGTTATGAATGTGTACGAGGCTGGTTACGACTTCTACCGTGCGGATCGCTAATACTAGTTACGATGTCGTAAGAGAGCCTAGGTTGTCATATATTTATCTGCTGACGAGGCTGGTTACGACAAATAGAGGCGATTCGCTCGGTCACAAGTAGCGAGCTCGTTACAAGCCAAATTAAACATTTCTGGTTAATCAAAACGAGCTGAGTTACGACAGCCACTAGCTACTCGCTAGTAACAACGTAGCGAGGTCGCAACCGAACAATTGTATTTAATAAGAATTGTAAAAATATAAAAATTGTAAAAATCATATTATAAAAATATAATAAAAATTGTTGGTTCGAGAGATGTAACGATGTCGTAAGGAAATCGCTTATGTGTATAGTACCGAATTCGCTACTGATCTCGCTAAGATGAAACGACGTCGTTTTGGCACAGGGTGAGCGAGAAAAAAAAATGACGTTACGAGTAAGCTAGACATTCGCCTGGTTTTGGCGTGTATGGTTACGAGCTCGGCAGAGATCAGATTGGAGAGGCAGAGAAGAACGAGCGATTGGGTAGCGATGGCGCAAAAACTAAGCTCAGAAATATAATTCTGGCGAGAGAAGTAGCGATAGTACAAGATGATCGCAACTATTTTAATGTAATGGGTGAGAGAAGTAACGATATCGCATGGAATTCGTAAGTTTCGCAAAATTATAGGATTTGAGCCATTTCCACCCATTTCCACTAAAATTGGGTTTCATTTTAATTGTCTAAGCTGTGAATTGCAAGATGCATGGTATCTAAGCACAAAACATGAACATGAAACACTATCAAGCCACACTTTATAAACTAATGGAAGTAATGGAACTCAAAAGTATATGCATCCATTTGACAAAAAAAGAAACTAGCTTTTATTGGGAATGTGAGGCCTAGAGATGTACCGATATCTAATAAGGACCAAGTGTCAAGCCAATGCATCTCTACCATCCTCCAACTCCTTCTTGGTGTATGGTGCATGATTTTCCTTGATAATCAAAGAATATGAAATGTTTTTTTAATACTATTAAATGCAACGTAGATAGTAATAGGTACAATAAGTAGGTTATAAGAATGCTTACGCGATGTAATTCCAAATTATCTTGAACAAGGCCAGCGAGGCACTCGCTTGCGTACAACATCATATAGTAACCGCACTCTCAATTTGACAATTGCTTTCAGTGCTGAAAGTGAAGAAGTATAACAAACGATTTGAAATGAAATCATAGTGGAAATAAATGAGCATTGGATTTGTAATGTCACCTGAATCTGTATAAGGTTGAAGGGAAGTAGTGTGTCGTCATGTGCACTATGCATAGCAACCTCTAATAAATCTGCAAATTTTGTAGATGGACCAAAGTGTAGCAGGTCCATCCAATACACTCGCTTCAACAATGGTATCATAGCTACAAAACTCCAATGGCCGCTACATATTTTAAGAAATGAAAATGTAAGAACCCGTCTCGAAGATTATAATGTTTACGAAATGCAAATATCCAATTGTAACAAAGAAAACTAACCCCTATAGATATGGGCCTATGTAAATTGTCTTGGTCTTGTCACTAAGGATCTTAGAGAGATAAGCAAGTCGTGATTGATTACTTTCATTCATTTATTGCAAGCATATTGGGTGCAAAAACCCAATGAAAGTCTTTGCATTTAGAGCAAGGCATTGCATGTACCTAAATAAACAATAGATGGGATATGAACGTATAATAGTGCACAAGTATATGATAATTTGTAATTTGCAATACGATAGAAGAGATGAGATCAAGTAGCTTACATTTGATGTAGTATAAGGATTGTTTCAGGAAGGGTTTTATAGTGCCAGAAAAGGGCAAAGTCTTCCCATGGAACGACTAATTCCCTCGCTTCGCCGAACACCTATTTATTGGAGTAGAAATAGTAACAGAATCCCGACTATGGTGGTCCACCAGATCATAAAACGTGCGAAGGAATCCCGGGAGTGATTTTATGAATCCAACTTCTCCCACCGACATCGGTTTCTTAGCTACCGGAAAATCTAACGGGTCTACGACGGGTGAAGGTGTGTTTCTATTAATTGGGATAGAATTAGAATTCACATCAACGACCAACCATTTGGGCCACACAAAAAAACGGCCCAAACCTTTACCCACTGTCGTGCACTATTGATCTGCGACCGGTACCAACGCATCCTCGACTAACACATGTAGTATAGAAACCCTAACGAAACCAATAGGGACTTTGGCTTCATGATGTAGTGCCATGTCAGGATATGAATTTCCCATTGCAACGTGGTGGGGTTGAGAATTAATCCCACATTCAGCGTACAACTTGCAAGAAGGGGAGTTCTAATATACAAATAAGGCTTGTTTAATTAGGTCGAATTAGACATATGTAGGACGAGTATATTTAAAAAATATCAATAATCATGAGTTGTGTAGAATTATTCATTTGATTGAGGTGCAAGTAATTAAACGTACCTTTGGTTTGGGATCGGATGGTTGTATGTGAACTTGCTCTTTGATAGGGGCCGAAGGTGTGCATATTTCCTTGTTGGGTTCAACAATAGGTTGGTCAAAAATAGGTTGGTCAACCTCATATTGTGGTGGGGAAGGATGTGAACCTCTAGACGAGGGTCCATTGAATGGATCGGTGTCACAAAAATCGGATGGAAGAGGATACTTTATAAAAGAACATATATTGGCCAACATTGTTTTCAATTTCTTGATCTCTTGGTCGGATATTTTGGATTGGTTCAATGCTATTTGGAGTTTGATGGTTTAGGGTCTTTCCTTCTACGTTTGATACCAAACGCCTCTATTTGAGTAAAATAACAACCAATTCCCTTAGCTCTTCCCGGATACTCGGCCTTCCCAAGTGCCCTACGTAGCACATCGTGTTTACCGACAGGGATGAACAAGCCTTCTTTAACTTCACGCTCGACCTCGTCCTAAAAAGGTAGTATTGTAAATTAAAAGTTATTATCGTCATCAATTGTTGTGTTTGATGGTTTTATTGTAGATACTAAAATAGAACATGGTATGGCGTAGTAGGTAAAGCGTATCAATCGATTAGCCACCCTTTTTTCCTCATCACTTGAGAAAGTCCCATCTTTTTTAATTCTACCCAAGACGAATAATTGTTATCCACTATATGTTGTAGGGTCTTCGGCAATGACTAGCTTGTTCACCTCTTCCGCGTCCATGCCCCCATCCACAAGCTCTTTTACCTCGGTTTCCCTTTTTTTTTAAGGTCTTCCTCCCCACACCCAAGTACCCCGCCCTACCCCCGGTGTAAGGCATGACATTATCAACAGTGGCTTTGTGCTTCGTATCCCCCAAACCCTTTTAAAAGGTCTATGTTATTTTAGGAATAAAGCACTAACGGAAACAAAAATATTTGGCTAATTGGCATGAAACTATTATTGCAAGATCTAGTAAGTAAACTAACCTTTGCGTCATTTTCTAACCATCGCTTCTTGAAAGCCTCCCAAGTAAGGGGTACAATGTGATTGTAACGCGTACTTGGATCTTGCCCGAACCTCGTGCCCTTTGGTTTGATATAATCCTTGGCAAGAGTATATTTGTGTTCTCGATGAGCCTTTGATGCGATTTGAAGAGCCTTCTTCTTCACTTGATCATAAGATGTTGCCTTGATAATAAAGGGGCGCTACAAATGTGATCATAAAAATAGTCACACTCACAATTTTCAATTGAAATTAAAAATAACAAGTACCACACTAACCTTGCATTCCTTCCATATATCCTTTTTGATGTCGATGCTTAGTAGCTTCCAATCCGTTGTGTCTAATGGTGTGCGTATCCTACCAGTCTTAGCACACCAACTCGACCATCGCGCGGCATCATCGTCGGGTGAAATAGAAACACCAATGTGTTAGTATTTTGATATCGATCCTAATCTCTAATTTGCGACAATGTGTGAGGAGTTGAGCTTCATTCGATGCGCGAGTCACTTCTCGTTGTCTTCTAACCTCACTTGAACCGCCAACAACATTTTCCCCCCCACTTGAGTCGGAGTTAACGGAACTTGAAGGGCTCTCCATTAAGCTTTCCTTTGTATATTGAAATTAGTTAATGACTAACACAATACTAACAAGTCAAAGTTGTACTTTGTAGTAAAAACATTATATTTCATAATCCTAAAATTTAGGGCTAAGCAAGCTATGGGGAACATTAAAAGAAAATCTTGATTTTTGTTCAGGACATGCTTCTGACATGATATTTAGTAATAACATGATTGATGCAGACCATGAGAAGTCGAGGACGACTCCTTTCGACCCCGGAGGGAATGATGTAGATATTATTGGGCTGAATTATATGGAGCGTTGGGATCGCAGGAAATAAGGCCCAACAACAAATTCTTCAATGGCAATGGATTTTATGGTGGTCCACGGTTGACAGAATTTTACTGCTTTCTAGAATTTAGATTTCCTTCAATAAATTGGAAAAGATTACCTCGTTTCCATATGGATTCTGGTTAATATTCCTTAGTTTTCCCAAGAGGAATAGGATTTAATTTACCTTTTTTGTAATACAATAGAATCTATGATCTCCTATAAATAGGGCATCAAACCATTGTATTCGATAGTTTTTTGGATATTAATATATATTTTTCCCCCAAATTCAATGTTCTTGTGATAGAATTGAGAGTGTAAAGAGAATTCTTCCTAGGCATTCGCAGAATAAAATAGGTTGATTCTTTGGTTACGTTTATTATAAGCTTCCGCTACGTCAGTTGGTACCAGAGGGAGGTTAAAATCCATGGCACCACGACCACATCAAGACAAAACAAGGTCACTAGAAGATGTTGAGAATGAGGATTGCCTCATGTCACGCTTAGAAGAACGTATCACGTCACGAATAGACGAGCGTATTGAACAGCTGAGGGCAACTATGATGGAGGCGATCAGTAAGCTCACAAGCCGGGACAGGGATGACGTCAGCATTAACTCGTCAACTGGAAATCCGTTCGCACAACGTGAAAAGCCTGAAGATCGTCGTTGGGAGGCAGGAATACGCACTGAAATTCCTGAATTTTATGGAAATATAAATCCAGAAGAATTTATCGACTGGATGACGACTGTTGAGGATTTCTTTGAGTTTAAGGATGTTCCTGATCATAAGAGAATCTCCTTGATTGCAACTAGATTCCGTTCAAGGGCGACTGCATGGTGGCGACAAGAAAGAGATTGTCGAAAAGCAATGGGCAAAGAGAAGATCCAGACTTGGGAGAAGATGAAGAGGGTTATGACAAGAGAATTTGTTCCCGAGAACTTCCAATCGTTAATGTTTCAGAGACTTCAGAATCTAAGACAAGGAGTTAGGTCGGTTGAAGATTACACAACCGAGTTTTATCATCTTCTCGCTAGAACGAAACTCATGGAACGGGAAGAGATGTCGATAGCGAGATACATTGGTGGATTGAAGAGCTCACTTTCAGACACCATCAATCTTTTTAACCCAAGGACCGTGTCTGAAGCATACAATAAAGCACGTCAACTAGAACAGCAAGGATCGGGAGGTAGCGTGTTTAATACTTCTTTTTCCCCTAGTCTTGGAAACAAGAATGAAGACTACGGTAAACATGCAACTGTGACAAATCCACTTTTCAGTAAAACTGGAAAAGATGTAGCAAGTAGTAGTACAGTCCAGTGCTACAATTGTCAAGAGGTGGGTCACAAAGCTCCTCAATGTGCCAAGCCAAGAAAATGGTCTTTGATAATTGACGGTGGAAAAGATGAAACTTCGGAATTAGCTGATTCAGACAAGTCTTCCGAGGAACAATTCGAAGATGGTGATCATGGTCACACGTTTGTAGTCCGGCGCCTTTGTTTAGCTCCAAAAGTTCATGATGATTGGTTAAGAACTAATATATTCCAATCAACATGTACCATCAACGGACTGGTGTGCAAGTTTGTCATCGATGCGGGCAGTTGTGATAATATAGTGTCGGAAGAAGCAGTAAAGAGACTGGGGTTGAAAGTAGAAAAACATCCGCAACCCTATAAACTGGCGTGGATTGAAAAGGAGAAAGAGGTTCAAGTCTATCAACGTGCCCTTGTTCCTTTCTCAATTGGACTAAAATACAAAGACCAAATTTGGTGTGATGTTGTCCACATGGATGTTTGTCAGTTATTGCTTGGACGACCTTGGCAGTTTGATCGAGACGTTAAACATGAAGGGAGAGCCAACACGTACAATTTCTCATTCGACGGTGTAACTATTGTTTTAAGACCTCAGAAGCCTGTGTCTTTATTGGACAAGGAAACTACGACTAATATCTTAATGTTGTCTGCTGAGGTTAAACACGAGTTGAGAGATTGTAAAAAGGCGTATGTTCTACAGGCAACCGAGGAAAAATGTACCAATGCGATGCCTGACCAATTAGACAAAACAAATTCAGAACATAAGGCCAATAATGTTCAACATCGTCGTCATGTGAAGTATAAGGTCGGAGATTTTGTTTGGGCGATGTTAACTGAACACCGTTATTCCTCTGGAGGAAACGAAAAGTTGGGCAGTGAGAAGATTGGTCCTTTCGAGATTGTTGAACAGACCAATCCTAATGCTTATCGTCTACGTTTGCCTAGTCATGTTCATATATCTGATCTGTTTAATGACCAGCAACTATTATCAGTACATGAAGTTTCCGATGGAGATGATACTCACGTGAATTCGTGGGCGAAATCTTTTGATCCCGGAGGGAATGATGCAGACCAAGTGAAGTCGAGGACGACTTTTTTCGACCCCGGAGGGAATGATGCAGACCATGAGAAGTCGAGGACGACTCCTTTCGACCCCGGAGGGAATGATGTAGATATTATTGGGCTGAATTATATGGAGCGTTGGGATCGCAGGAAATAAGGCCCAACAACAAATTCTTCAATGGCAATGGATTTTATGGGGGTCCACGGTTGACAGAATTTTACTGCTTTCTAGAATTTAGATTTCCTTCAATAAATTGGAGAAGATTACCTCGTTTCCATATGGATTCTGGTTAATATTCCTTAGTTTTCCCAAGAGGAATAGGATTTAATTTACCTTTTTTGTAATACAATAGAATATATGATCTCCTATAAATAGGGCATCAAACCATTGTATTCGATAGTTTTTTGGATATTAATATATATTTTTCCCCCAAATTCAATGTTCTTGTGATAGAATTGAGAGTTTAAAGAGAATTCTTCCTAGGCATTCGCAGAATAAAATAGGTTGATTCTTTGGTTACGTTTATTATAAGCTTCCGCTACGTCAATGATGAATGGAGGCACTATGTACAAGAAAATCAAATTTTTAGCAAATAAGAATGAAAAAAATCGTACCTTTGGTATATGACAAAGTTGTGTCGGTAGAATTGATTATTTTGGTTGGGGATGGTCTACCTTGTTTGTCCCTCTCATACCCATAACAAAGGATGTTACCAAATTGAACAAGAACAAATAAAGATTGACATTAATTGCAAAAACTATAGGCAAAAATGTGGTTAAAAATTTATTGCAAAACTTACCAATCTTTTGCATGCAATTAGTGGCTAGTTCCACTTTGTTTTGACACAATTGATGTGTCCAACATGTATGGGATGGGTAATGGAGATTTTATATGAAGAGAGTTGAGGAGATTTGAGAAGATGTGCAAAAGTTTAAACTTTTGGAGATGAAACCCGTAAGAAGTGATGGATAAGATGCCAAAAGTGTAGTGTTTTTCTGTTCTACAACGTGTTTACTTTATTCAAGCTTTCCTTGTTAAAATATCGGAACTCTCTCGTTACACCTGACGTGGCTATTTACGAAGTCGTTACGTGCTCATGTGATTGACTTTTATGGTCTACTTTATCCTTCTAGCTTACATCGTAACTGAAAAGCTGACATAAAGTATATTACTAGGATGTTGCGATTTCGCTACTGATGCTCGCTAGAACCCTACTTAAGATACTTTTTTTAAAATGCACTCATACATTTTTAAATCACGATTTAAACGATTTAAATGAAATGATGGTATAAGACACTAATCATTCTATTGTAAGAATAATTTTCATTTGTTCCGTCGTATGCTCATGTATAACGGGATAGGGATTTGTTCACTTAATCTGCAATTACATAATTTGAAAGAGTTTTAAGAAACTTAGTCTTTAATTGTAAGAAAATAAGAAACTCTACACATCATGTGTACGCTTGAAAACGTTATCCATCGCTTACCTTTAGAGACAACAGCATAGTAGAGCTTCACACATGAACTACATATATATATATGCGCAATTCACGTGCATTTCATTAGAGATACTTAGTTTATTAAAACTCATTTATGTGACTAAAAGCACGATTCTTGAATTAAACAAAGTATCATTCACACGTTCACTCACCAACTGTCATCACTCATCATACTACCGAGTATCGCTTAATAACATTGCATGCTGATGTACTAAGATGTACTCTGCTTGACATAATGTGATGTTCGATATTTTCCAAATTGAGTATTATACTGTTTATATAAAAAATGTACATATTTAAGAATATGATAGTGCGTTTAAAAATTTAAACCGAATTATTGATGTTTTACATATAGTTATGTCATACTGCTTATGTACAAAGATGTACTCTACCTGAGTTAATATAATGATGGATATTTAACAAATAGAGTATTATACTGCATCTATATAAAATATATATATGTTAGAATGTGAAATTGCTAATAAAAAATTAAAAAGTTTTATTTTTTAGTTACAATCTAATTAGCTTGTGTAGTAGCGAAATCGCTAGTATACACGTTACCACAGTTAAACCCTAAACCCTAAACCCACAAACCCACAAACCCACATAACCCAGAAAACCAGTATGAAGGAGTTGCGATAGCGCTAGTTAGCAGTTCAAATATAAAAAAAAGTCTTTTTGGGTTACGATCTCGCTACTAATTAGAAGGATTCTTCTTTAGCGAGTTCACTACTCGAACGCTTGCCTGGCGAGGCTTTTTAAGACTCGCTACTAGAAACTCAGGCTTGAGCGAGATATTAACGACTTCGCAACATACAGATGCGTGTGTGCTAGCGAACTCGCAACATGTAGAAGCGTATCCACTAGCGATATCACAAGTAACAGTACTATAAAAAAAAAAAAAGGGCATCGGGCTAAAATTAATTAGCGCCAAATTGAAAAACCTACTGAAATTAAAAACCGGCGACGACTCTGTAACTTTTCCGACAAGATGCGGCCAAAGACCAGAGGAGCGGTGCGGGGACGCGGTGGTAGAGGCTCAGACAGTGGACGGGGACGTGGTCCGGCGATGGGAAATAAAAGGCCTCGGACTGAGGAGCCTGCGGTTCAGGTAGAGGTTCTAGTCGCCCCGCAAGTTCCAATCGTCCCTGCCGCCGCCGCTGCTGCCGGAAATGATGGTGGGAAAGGGCCCAGCAGTTCCAGTGAGGAGGAGGACACTCCTGAGTTCTTCAACGATGCCGCCATAGCTAGGTATGAGCGTTGTTCCTCTCAGAAACTCGTAAATAATAATGTGTTTGATAGTAGTGTGGTGCCTTCGCTGCAACAAGATTACGTGCTAGACCATTTTAGGGCACAACATCTAGATACATTGCTTATGTTGCCTGAGCCTGTTTACCATGAAGAGGTTCTCCAATTTTATGCGAACCTAGGTTTAGAGGAAGGGGTGGAGGAAATAACTACAATGGTGCGGGGTGTTAACTTTACGGTCGATAATTTTAGCATCAATGAAGTTATGAAATGTCCTTATCTGTCTCGTAACGACCTGAGGCCTACCAAAAAGGATGGTCCGTATGAGGTACATTACGAGCAGAGGTTTCCTTCTGTTAGCCCCAAGCAACCGTTGAAGGCCGGTGAGATGGGTCAAAAGTGGTTTAAAAGGACTTCTGATAGGCCGGGTACAGCTAGGAATTACCCGATCCACAGGCTTACCGAGGAGCAGAGATTAGTTTTTGAGCTAATCTGCGGTAATGTGGTCCCGTCCCTAGGGCATGCATGTGAGCCCACAGTTTGCAGTCTCATGGTGTTCTACTATATCATGGAGAAGCTTCCAATCAACCCCGACTTCACAATTCTGACTCAAATGATGAAGATGGCCAGACACAAGAACGCCGCGCTTCCGTATGGCAATTTGATTGTAGCTCTGATCAGGAAAGCGGGTATTTTTCCAAGAGGCCGTCCCATGCCGCTCGGCAAATACGACAAGGAGTGGCTCAAGCATAAGAGGTTAGAGTTGAAGGCCAATGGGAAGTACGCGAGAAAGAAAGAAGCAGAAGAGGCAGCCAGAAGGGCAAGGGGTAGGCTGGGAGTATCAGGTATGATTCTAGCTTGTTATTAACTGTAGTTGGTTCAAGTTGTTTCATTTGTCATGTTTTTGTTCTTATCAACCTTGATGTGTTTGTGTAGATTCTGTTTTTGATGCTCGTGGTAGGCTTGTGGTGTCTATGGGCCAGTTATTGAATGAGATTGAAATGGCCGAGAAAAGGGCATGTGCTAACAACGAACGGCTCGGCAAACTGATATCCAGCGGGGTAGTGGAGTGCGATATGAGCGATGAGGAGGAGATACCTGATTTCCGCACCACATTTCCCAAGCAAAAAAGACACCGCGGGTCCTAGCAAAGATTTGCCTTCAGCCAACGAGAAGGAGCCATCCGATGGGAAGCTTGTTGTTGATCATGTAAGGGATGCAGATGCGGAAAGTGATGACGGTGATGATGGTGATCATCATGACAGCGACTCTGATGCAGAAGATGAGCCGGCGAGGTATGAGATGATTAGGAAAGAGAGGCTGATCGGAGAACCCGATGAGGATGTTGAACCGGGACAAGGCAAAGAAGAGAACACCTGCATCGAGACTGAAGCTCAACCAGCAGGCCAAAACGAGCAAGACAAGCAAAACAATGAAGGCAGTTCGGGGGAGAAGGCCGAAGGTAGCGACAAGATGTGTGTTGATGACTTGCATGATATTTTAGTTGCCGGCCTGTGATTTCGTAGTTTAGTTTGGTTTAAACATTTACTTTTTTGAATATTAACTAGTTTTTGGATTATGATCACTTATGTACGCGTCACCAAAGATGCCGTTTTGGTTACAAGAATGTGGTCAATGAATTTTACACTTTTTAGATGTAGACTGTTCAATTTTTTATAGAGTTGTTGTTACTTCAGTTCAGCAAAATCAAGTACTTTTGGTATAGTGCGTGCTCCTAGCGATGTCGCTTGGTTCTCGCTCCCGTTTACGTGTAACTTGCGAGATCGCTATGTGTCGTACTCAGTCAACAGAGCCAAGTTGGCGCCTCACTAGCGAACTCGCTTCCTGTGTAACTGATAGTAGTGACCTCGCAACAAGTCGTATTCAGTCAACAGAGCCTAGCTTGAGATTCTCTAGCGAGATCGTAACAACAAAGCTTGACACACCTCACAAACAATTGTTAGATTTGGAGAGTAGCGAGATCGCTACAGTCTAGGAACCCATCAGTAAAAACCTTTGAAATTCCATCATTAATTAATTTGTTTGGGGGTTTGAATGTGGTCAATGAAAAGGTGTGAATGCCTTTACATTTTCCTTCTTTTAATACAGCAATTACTAATTTTAGTCTCGGAACCCTCACATATTTTTGACAAATGTAGCACCTCACCCCTATAAATATCAGCCCCTTCTCCCTTTAGAGCCCCATCAGAGCCTTCATTCCCATATTCCCTTCTCCCTTCTTCTATTCTTTGCCTTCTTCTTCCCATGGATTTGACATTTTTCAGCGCCCTTCCAGATGACATGATACATCTCATAATGATTCGTGTTATGTTCAAACACGTTCTTCGTCGGTACGTGAGCGGAAGAACGACCGATTGGGCTCGACAGTGGCACACCGAGGCTTCTGCAATAGGTCACAAAGAGTCGGCCTATGCCTTGGCTATATTTGCAGTCTGCGAAGGTGATGCTTAGAGAGGCATGAATGTCATCACCACCATGAAGAGAACCGACAAGAAAGGCCTCCAGGAAGTTCGGGTACGCGTCATAGCCGAATTGGCTTACGCCTGGGGCAATGCGCACTACTACGGGTTCCTCAATGTAATAGTGCCTAGGCCTAGATGCTGCCGGGAACATGCTAACCTCAATCACGGCTTGAGGTACCATCGCTACATGAGGGTTGATCCAGCAGACATCGAATGTGATGCATGCACTTGCGAGCAGGAAGTGCTTCACGTCCTCGGTTCTTCTTGAGTTGAAATGTTGTAGTTTCTTTCTTATTTTATTCTGTTGTTTTTTTATCTAAAATTTGTTAGGATTGTAATAAGTTTTTGTCTGCCATTTTGGCACATTTAATTATTGAATAGCTTTTCTTGTTTTGATACCTTGTCCCTTACATTTTACTTTTTCATCGTAAGAGTTATTTTTTCAGCAAAATCGCTAGCTAAATCACTAGTTTCATCGTAAGAGTTACTTTTTCAGCAAAATCATTTACTGTTGGTATAGTGTGTGTTCCTAGCGATATCTTCAGTGTCACGTTTAATAGTAGCATCAGCACAAGCGAATTCGTCACATACTCGCTTATATGTTAGGTGGTCCTAACGATCTCGCAACATGTCGTATTCAGTCAACAGAGCCTAGTTGGCAATTCTCTAGCGATATCGCAACGAGATAAGGGCTTTTGGTAGTATATTGGGCTGTAGTAGTAGTGATAGTATAAGTATTGGGCTTTGTCTGACCTGTGACATCAGTAAAAACCTTTGAAATTCCACCGGTAAATTTCTTTTTGGGGGTTTGCATGGGGTGTCCATGGAAATGTGAGAATGCCTTTACATTTTCCTTCCATTAATACCATAATGACTAATTTTTGTCTAGGAACTCTGACATATTTTTGAATAATGGAGCACCTCAGCCCTTTAAATATCAACCCCTTCTCCATTTAGAACCTCATTAGAGCCTTCATTCCCACATTCCCTTCTCCCTTCTCATATTCTTTGCCTTCTGCTTCCCATGGATGTGTCTCTATTCAACGCCCTCACAGATGACATGATAAATCTAATAATGATTCGTCTTATGTTCGACTGGGTTCTTCGTCGCTACGTGAGCGAAAGAGCGACCGAGTGGGCTCGACAATGGCTCACCGAAGCTTCTGCAATGATGAATGGATCTTCCCTAGACCCAAGAATTCCTCTATTAACTAGAGTCATGCCTAATCCCTTTGAGCGCACCCCTACAGCTTCATCTACCCATTCACATTTAAACAAGGCGATTCGGACATGAACAAAGTCCATTTCCCATATATCAGTAATGGTACCAAAAAAACCACTATCACCCTCTCCAAGTACTGACACGCCACTATTTTGGGTTGAAGATCTGTCATCACTCCACTTAGTAACAAACGTGTATCCATTGATGTCATACCCTCTAAACGATGTAACTGTGCCGAGGGGTCTCTTGGCCACTCATTTTACAACATCGGGGTGTTCACCGCCATTCTGGACATGTATTTTGAGCCAACTAGTAAAGTCTCTACAATGAGATTCTAGAATCCTAGGTTCCGACCAGCTCGGTTGTGTTGACCTAATCTCATTAAGGTGAAAATCAACATAAGGACTCACTGCATGATGGTTGCGCAGAATGTACAGATGGGCTATAGATATCTCATTGGAAGAAGGGCTGAATTTAGACTTATGGCGTAGGCCGACACCATCCAACCTACCGTCGTGTCTGGAGACCGGCAGTCCTATAGTAGGTACATCCTGTAAATAGTTGGTACAAAATTCTATTACCTCTTCCGCGACATATCGCTGCACTATACTGGCGTCTGGTCGATAACGATTCTTAACAAAATGCTTGAAAATGCTCATGTACCGCTCGAATGGATACATCCATCTCAAGTATGCCGGTCTTCACAGCTTCACCTCCCGCACCAAATGAACTATCAAATGAATCATTATGTCAAAAAAGGAAGGGGGAAAATACATCTCTAGCCTGCACAATACCTCAACTACCATATATATCCTGCAATTCATCCAACTTACGCCGACTTACTTTCTTGCGACATATCTGTTTAAAAAAATAACAAAGCCTGGCAACCGCGTCTCCAACGTGATAAGGCAAGCAACCTCTCAGAGCAATGACATTCAAGTCCTGCATCAGATTGTGGCAATCGTGCGACTTCATTCCCACCAATTTTAGCTCTGCAGTGGATACACAACTGCTAATATTCGAACCATATTTAGAAGGCACCTTCACTGATTTCAAAGTCCTACAAAAACTCTCCTTCTCCTCAGATGACAAGGAATAACAAGCGGGTGGTAAGTATGTCGTACCTACTTCTTCTTGCACGGGAGCAAGTGACGTCCGTATTCCAAGATTGACTAAATCCTTTCTAGTTTTCAATCAATCATTACTCTTTCCCGGTGTATTCAAGAGCGTCCCAACCAAAGCTTCACATACATTCTTTTCTATATGCATGACATGTAGACAGTGGCGCACATCCAAGTGCTCCCAATAACTGAGTTTGAAAAATATCGAACATTTCTTCCAAATCGTAGTTTGAGTGCTTTTCTTTTTTCCCTTTCCCAGCACGTTCTCCATACCCGATACTTTTCAGAACCTGATAATTGGACAGGGGCAACACCATGCTCTTCATGACCGTTAAACCACTTCTTAGCACTCCTCCACGGATGACTTTTAGGCAGGAATCGTCTATGACCTAGATACACAGGCTTACCACCGTGCTTTAATTGAAAATGGCTGGTATTGCTCACACATACTGGACATGCAAAATGACCTTTCACAGAACACCCTCCAAGGTTACCCAGCGCAGGGAAATCATTGATGCTCCACATCAGCATGGCTTTAAGTTTGAATTTCGCGTCCCCTCGACTTCCGTCAGGAATATGAATTCCATGCTTAAATAAGGATTCCAACTCCTCAACAAGAGGCGCTAGATATACATCAATGTCATTACCGGGTTGCCTAGGCCCCGAGATCATAGTGTTCAAAAGCACATACTTTCGTTTCATCATCAACCATGAAGGTAGTTTATAAATAACAAGCATCACTGGCCATGAACTGTGGGTGCTGGACATGTTCCCGAAAGGGTTCATTCCGTCAGTAGATAGTCCTAAGCGCACGTGTCTAGGTTCGTCAACAAATTCTGGGTACATAGCATCCATCTTCTTCCATTGATCACCATCAGAAACGTGAGATATAATATCATCATCTTCCTCTCGAACCCTATCGGCATGCCATGTTAACAATTTTGCATCAAGTGGATTGGCATACAAACGCGTCAATCTCGGTTTCAAGGGCATGTACTACATCACCTTAGCAGGACCTTGCTTTGTCGATGTTGTCACTGTTTCTCCACATACCTCGACCTTTCCCTCCTTCTTTTTCCATCTAGACTCACCGCATACCTTGCAATCATCCCTCAAAGAATCAACACTCCCCCTATACAACATACAATCATTCGGGCATGCGTGAATCTTAGTAAACTCCATGCCCATAGGACACAATATCTTCCACACAGCATAAACCCTGTCAGGACATAAGTTGTCCTGAGGAAGTAACTGTTTAACCAACTCTAGCAATTCCGTCATTCCTTTATCAGAAATACCATGCCTTTCCTTTAAGTTCATTAACAACAATGTTGCTCCCAGTCTAGAATGGCTAGCCCCAACATATAAGCTTGTCTTTTTATCGTCATACATTGCCTTCAGCATACTTTTCTTCCCAACAAACTCCATAACAACATCGTCACACATATCTGAAAGTTGTTCATTATACTGCAGGATTTCCTCGGCGCTTCCCTCCTCCATCTCCACCTGGTCACTTCCATAATGGCCTTCCCCATGCCAAACCCATTCTGTGTAGGATTTGTCAAAACCTTTACAAATTAAATGTTCACGCACTACAGCAATATCTTCAAATATGGCTTTGTTTCTACACTTGTTGCATGGACATCTAACCCCTCCTATGCTATTCTTTCTACAATGTCGCAACCCAACATCTAAGAAATGTTCAACCAAATCTTAGTACTCTTTCGATAATCGAGCATTCTCCTTCATTATTTTTTCGCGGTCCATAATTCACAAATCAGACAAACAGCTACACAATACTACTAATCCACTGACTTTAGATGATCAACACATAAACTACACACTGCATTAATAAAACAACCAAGATAAACCAAAATGCTAGCAAAAATTATGCATAAAATCAACCAAAATCAAGAGACAAGCCAGTACATTACGCAAGTTAAACCTTACCTACACAAACACGGGAACAATGAGACCTCCGAGAACACTTCAACTGATCACCCTTCAATACACACCTGTTTAAACCCTTTTAAAGTTTTTGTTTTTGGAGTTAGAACGGCCAGTTCAGCTTAAATCTATGACCCATACAGAGTCTCTTGCGAAGTCGCTAATACGTCGCTAACACCTTTGAATAGCCAGCGAACTCGTAACATTTCAATGACCCTCACATGCACTGTACATTGAACAATGACAAATTTGACGGGCACAAGCGATACCGTAACATCAAACGCAATATACTAGCGTCCTAGTTACGACATCTCCCATATTCTCGCCTGCTTAAATTAGGGTTTAGCAAAGCTTACGAGATTGCAACGCACAAACCTACGACTAACGAGCTAAACTACAAAATCGTTACAGACACGTTTATTATACTACAACGGTTACGAGATCGCAACAACCAATTTAATTTAAGGCGGATACATTTTTTCCGCCTTGGTCAAGTATTTTTTAACGTCAAAACCCATTTCCGCCTTTAACTGCTTCTTTCCGTCTTGAATGTAAATTTTTTTTGCTAGCTTGAGATTATAGCGAGCTCGCTACTTTCAATCAAGGCGTAAAAAAACGCGCCAGGCTTAAACGCCTTAAATATGTGTCTTGCATCTACCCCTTTGTAGTAGTGTCTCTGTCACTCACAATAGATTCAGGAACCCCATGCATCCTAAAAACCTCATCTAAGAACATCAAGGCTAATTGTTTTGCAGTAAAAGGGTGAGTAAGTGCCAAGAAATGAGCATACTTGGTACACCCGTCCACCTCTACCAAAATTGTATCATAACCTTGGGAGTTAAGGAGCTTTTCAATGAAGTCCATAGATAACTGAATCCATGATTGAGTGGGAATTGGTAAGGGTTGCAACAATTCAGGTGAATGACAATGTTCACTCTTGTTCCTTTGACTGATTTCACAACTCTGAATGAATTCAGTGATGCTATCCCTAATCTCAGGCCATGTAAATTTAGCCAACACTCTTTTGAGGGTAGCATACTATGTCCTCCTATAGCACATGAATGTAATGCATGTAAAATATTAGTCCTGACCTCTTTAGACATGCCTACATAGATCTTCTTGCCTTACTTTGGAATCTCATATTGATAAGTTAATTATTTAGCATCAGCTCCACCCAAAATAACTTTTGCAACTAACTATTGAGTTTCAGAATCCCTCTCATAGCTTTTCTCTAGTTGTTTCAACAAAGTAGGGAGAAATTTTGATGTGATCAGTTCTTTTCTGGAACATCTATCTATACTAATTACTAAAGTAGTAAACAATGGTGCCACGTGTCTCATTCTCCTTCACTTATTTTCCGCCAAAACCTTTTTTTACTAAATTTAGAACTTATGGCAATTTCACCAAAAATTATATAAATAACTAAAAATATTTCTCACTAATTGCTAGCCTAATATATTTAACCAAGTATAGTAAAATTAACTTTGCTTTACTAAGTTTTCACTGATTTGTTGTATTATTTTTTCAAATCGTGATATAAATAGTCAATGAAAAGTTTTGTATATATAGCTGAAATCATTAGATTTTTAGTAAATATGATCATATTAGAACATGCATTTATGTTTTTATTAAAGTTAAAAACAAGTCAGATTAACCATATCCTAATGAAAATCTCTTTAAGATTAATTGACGATATTTATCTACTTAAATTGTGCTATTCCCACACGTAAACTTTTTCATCACTATTGTCTTCTATACTATATTATAATATTTATAGTAAAAATTGGTAAACTCAAGTGTCGCTTTTTCTTTATCTTATTTTTGTGCCGAATTTTTTATAAATCTTATTTCATTTTCGCAAAAAACTGTGTTTAATAACCAAAAAGAATTTTCCATAATTGTTTGCCTACTTATATTACTAATTTAGTAAAATTCACGTCGCCTTACTAACATTTCTTTTCATTGTTGTATATTTAGTGATGCCTCATATGTTTTCATATTTTGTGAGATAAAACATTATGAATGATCAGTTTTGTATATAACTTAATGATTAGATTTGTAATAATGATCATGAGAGACAATACGTAGAGGCGCTCTGGCGATTTTGACGACATAAACCCTATCTTCCATCTGTCTTCGCCGTTGTTTTGATCGGCGCTGCCATGTCGGCGGTGCCATCAACGGGCGACCCAGATCACAAACTGCTCTCCTCTTCACCACCGACATCATATGCCCAAATTTTAACCGGCCAAAAAGCAGATATGGTTGTTCATGCAACCAGATCGGAAAAAAGACCTCCCTTCGATCCAAAGCCTAGTATTGAGCATTTGGGGGAACCAGGGGTTCACTTCTCAGATGAGGAGTGCGACAAACTGGAAGCCCCGCTCAGATTTACTTTAGTCGGAAGTTTTGATCGAGCCAGACCTCAACTTGAGCGTCTCCGGCGAGATTTCCACACAGCTGGTTTTTCTGGTCAATTTGGTATCTATTTAGTGGATACCCGTCATGTTTTCATTCACTTTCAGCTTGCAGGTGATTATTATCGATGCTGGATGCATAAAACGTGGGACTTTGGTTTCTATTCCCTGAAAATCACCAAGTGGAGCCCATCCTTCAATCCTAATGCTGAATCTCCTGTTGTTCCGGTATGGGTAAGCCTCTTTGGCCTTCCACAACAATTTTTTGATGAACATGCTTTATTGTCAATCGGGAATTTAGTGGGTCACCCAGTTAAAGTGGATCAGGCTACCCTAAATCGATCTAGACCCCATGTAGCAAAGGTCTGTGTTGAGTTAAATGTGTCAAAACCTTTACTTGAACGAATTTGGATAGGTTATAGGTCATCTGGATTCTAGCAATACCTAGAGTAAGACAATGTCCCAGATTTCTGTTCTAATTGTTCAAGGCTAGGTCATATGGCATCAATATGTAAAACTGAACAAAATGATAGACATAAGCAAGATTTCTGGAGACCAAAAAATAACATAGTAAAAACCCAGAAATCAATGGTTATTACTAATCAAATTGTTCAGGATACCACCTTGGAAAAGAATGGTCTTGATGCAGGTACCAGACTCACTTGGAAAGCAAAAGGGAAAGTTAAGATGCAAAATAGCCAGGAAGCTGGTTCAGACTAGAGACTATCCTCTCAGCCTGTTGTGCAGCCAGGAGCAGATCCAATTAAAACTCACAATAGTTTTAATGCTTTAAGGGAGGATGAGCAAGAGGTTAATGAGGTGGTCAATATTGAGGTTTCTGATTTTAATAATGCTGTAAGGCAAGCCAAGGATACCAATCCTGGTAAGCCTTTATCTACTAATTCTTTTACTGAGTCTATGACAGGTACAGATGGAGATAGCCAGAATCAGGAAATACAAAAGGTTAACTCACCAATTCAAGATGGAGAACCAAGTCATTCGAATGATGTACTCCCTTCTGAGGATCTCCAGCAAGACACAGATGACAACAGGACTGGATACTCCAGTCCTGTAGGTATGATTTCTAATCCTATAACTAGGGATAAGGCATATAGTGTTCCCACAAGCCCTAAAGATAAATGGTCAACTGAGAGAGGAGATAGAAATGGAGATTTGATTTTTGAACCATTTAGTCAATCTCAAAATAGGTTCAACAGATTGATATCTGAGTCTTCTATGAACACATCTGATCCTTTAACTGTGGAGCCTAAAGTTAAGAGGCCATATAATAAAAAGGACTACTCCCAAGTACCTAAAACTGTTTCTACCAGGACCAAAATTGTCACTTCAAAAATTATTTAATAT
This sequence comes from Sherardia arvensis, assembly GCA_948330725.1. Taxonomy (NCBI): domain Eukaryota; kingdom Viridiplantae; phylum Streptophyta; class Magnoliopsida; order Gentianales; family Rubiaceae; genus Sherardia; species Sherardia arvensis. Next base: position 7,279,744 of record OX415237.1, on the reverse strand, counting down.
GATTAGTCTCAATTTATGTGTATGGAATGTTAGGGGCATTAGGAGCAGTAGAGCTCAAAGGAGAGTTAAAAATATGAAAAGGAAAAATATTAATAGGCCTTTTTGTAATCATAGAACCTATGTTGCAGTCATCACACATTAGTTCCATTGCATTTACACTGGGATACCCAAATTTTTTCTCTGATCCTAGGGATAAAATCTGGATTTTTTGGGATGATAACTATACAGTGTCAGTTAAAAATATTCATAATCAATTTGTCTTAACTGAGTTAAAGCATATTTCATTATCTTCCAGTTGGTCTGCTGTATTTGTATATGGCAGACATACTAAGTCTGATAGGGAGTCCCTTTGGCATGATTTGGGTGCATTAATAAATGATGCAACTATAATTGCTGGAGACTTTAATATTATAAGAGAGTCAAATGAGTATTTGGGTCAGTCCTCACCTAGTCATAGTATTATGCTTGATTTTAATAATTTTATTGATTCTAATGAACTGTTAGAGTTACCAACGATGGGGAATTTGTTTACTTGGTATGGTGTAAGGCGTAGAGGGAATGTCTGGCAGAGATTAGACAGGGTATTAACTAATAATCAGTTTCTTAATATTTTTCCTCACAGTAGGGTAAGAGTCAAGTCTAGAGCCCCTTCAGACCATTCTCCTTTGTTGATGACTTTTGAAAATAATAATTTTCCAACTGGTCCTAAACCTTTCAAATTTCAGAACTGTTGGTTGTTGCATGATAATTTTAAAATGGTGGTTTCTGATAGTTGGAATGCTCCATGTGCTTATTATGGTATGATCAGATTTTCTTTGAAATTGAGGAGACTAAAATTAATTTTGAAACAGTGGAATAAGGAGTGTTTTGGTAATATTCATGATCAGGTTCTATTGGCAGAAACTAATGTTGAACAGAAGGAATTAGATTTTCAAAATATTAGTTCAACTGCTAATAGGACTGAACTTAGTAAAGCACAAGCTGAGCTCACTTTAGCCCTAGCAAAACAGGAAGTTTTCTGGAAACAAAAATCAAGGGTTAAATGGTTAAAAGAGGGAGATTCCAATACTAAGTTTTTTAATGCATCAGTTAAGTCCAGAAATGCAAGGCAGCAAATTCTAGAAATAAGGAACTCTCAGAATATTATCCTAACTGATCCAAAGTTAATAGGAGAAGAGGCAATTAGTTTCTTTTCTCACCTTTTAACTGAGGAAAATAGGGATAATAATGATTTGGACTCTGAATTATTGCTTGAGAATATACCTTCAATGATATCTGATGAGACTAACAATACTCTGTTGAGATGTACTGATGTGCAGGAACTTAAGAGTTTGGTTTTTGGTATGGATGGAGAATCGGCATCAGGACCTGATGGATATTCTGGTAGATTTTACACAGCTTGCTGGGATATTATTTGTGAGGATTCGGTAATGGCAATTAATGAATTTCTTGCAGGTGTACCAGTACCCAGAGCAATTGCAGCTTCATACATAACACTGATCCCTAAAAAGCCAGTGGTGAACCAATTTACGGATTTTAGACCCATAAGCCTTTCAAATTTCTTGAATAAAATCTTCACTAAACTGTATACTGAAAGGCTTAAACCCATAATGCCTAGTATAATATCTCCTGAACAGTCAGCTTTTGTTCAGGGGAGAGAACTAGAAGAAAATGTGCTTTTAATGCAAGAAATGACTAGATTTCTGAACAATAAAACTGGTGGTAATAATATCATTTTTAAACTGGACATGGTTAAGGCCTTTGATAGGGTTTCATGGTCATTTATGAGAAGGTTTTTACTTAAACTGGGTTTTCATAATCACTTTGTTAATAACATTATGGGTAACATTGCTGCAACTAGATGTTCTGTTCTGATTAATGGTCAACCTAAGGGTTTCTTCAGTACTTCTAGAGGATTGAAACAGGGGGACCCATTGTCCCCTTTTTTATTCATCCTACTAACAGAGGTATTTTCAAGAAATCTTAGTAGACTGTACTCAGAATCTAGAATAGACTTCTATAGGTTGCCACATATTACTAGGAAAATAACTCATCTGAATTTTGCAGATGATGCAGTGGTTTTCCTGAAGGCTAATAAAACTAGTTTACAGAATCTGAGGAATTTTTTGATTTCCTATGAGAATGCTACAGGACAGAAGGTTAATTTGGACAAATCTGCATATTACATGTCAAAGCATGCTACAGGAGCTATTCGAAATATGGTAAACCAGGTTTCAGGTATAAGGGAAGGTTCTTTTCCTTTTATCTATTTGGGATGTCCTATCTATGTGGGTAGAACAAAGCATTCTTACTTCCAGTCAATTTTTGATAAGATGGCTTCTAAATTAACAAGCTGGAAGAACAAATTTTTGAATCAAGCTGGGAGATTAATTTTGATTAAGCATGTACTATCTGCTATACCCTTACATATCTTAGCTGTGTCAAATCCTACAAGGGGAGTAGTTGAGAAATTACATGTTTTATTCTCTAAATTTTTATGGGGATCAAATGAGCATGTAGAGAAAAGAACATGGAAGGCCTGGGCTAAAATATGCTATCCCACTATATAAAATGGCCTAGGGGTGAAAAATTTGCATGTTATTATACAAAGTTTCTCCCTGAAGTTGTGGTGGAAAATACAGACTAGTAATAATCTGTGGTCAACATTCATGTGGTCCTTACCTGATCACCTTAAAAAGTCCAGAACTTGGCAAAGGATTAAAGATGTGGATGAACTTGCTAGTCAAAATACAGTTATACATGTGGGAAAAGGTGAAATTTCATTCTGGAACTCGCACTGGGGTGATGATGCATTGATAGATGTCTGGAATGAGTCCTTTGAATTACCATTACCTGAATTAACTGTAAATGAGTTTTGTACTCAGCAACAGCTGTTTATTACTTTAATGAAGCATGGCTTTAATGATCATTATAATCAGTTGATCTGTAAAGAATTCCCAATTTTTGATGATTATGAGGATATTATGATATGGAAACCAGATCCCAGTGGAAAATTTACATTTGCCTCAGCTTATGAATTACTGAGACCTAAGAAGATGAAAGTTCAATCCTATAAATATATGCGGTCTTCAGTGTTGCCAAAGAAAATGTCATGTTTTTGCAGGAAGCTTGTTAATAGGCTGATTCCAACAGCTGATGTTCTTGAGGACCTATCTATCCATCAACCTTCAATATGTTGCTTTTGTAAAGCTCATACAGATGACTTTCACCATTGTTTTAACAGTTGTTTCTTTGTTAGACAGATCTGGAGCAAAGTCAGCCAACATTTTGATGTGCAATATATAAATAGAGATACCTTATGGGATCTTCTCTATTATTACTGGAATTACATTGAACCTTCTGGGTTTAAAATGGCTTTAGCAAAAATCTTGCCTGTGATTATAGTATGGCATATTTGGTGTGCCAGATGTGCTTATTACTTTGATAATATTTCACCAAATATGACTAGCATGATAAAGAATATTCAGGAGATGATCATTACCATTCTGAAGTCTCATATTCAGTTTTGGAGTAAACTGAAACCACCAGTAAGATATGGTATAAATCACACTATAAGGGCACCAATTGCAAGATTGGTAAACTGGAATCTGCCAAGTGTTGGTTACATTAAGCTGAATATAGATGGTTCTCATTTGAGTGATGGGAAAGCTGGTGCTGGTATGATACTTAGGGATTCTACTGGCAGGGTTATTCAAGCTAAAGCAATGACTATCTGTGCAGAATCTTGCTTGGAAGTTGAAGCTCTAGCCTTGTCTTTAGGCTTGCAGATGGCTTTTCACTGTCATTGTCAACATGTGCAGGTGGAGACAGATTCACAAGTACTATGGAAGATAGCAACAAATCAGCAGCAGGCTCCATGGAAATTGATAAGCATTCTCAGAAACATCTGGTCATTTTCAGGTGATCTCGATTTTCATATTTCACATGTTTTTAGAGAAGCAAATTGTGCTGCAGATGCTTTAGCTAAAATAGCAAGTGATTCAAACATTAATATGATCTATTCTCAGAATTCTTTGCCTAAACTTGTTTCAGGCATAGTTGCTTTGGATAAGCTGGAATTACCTAATTTCAGATTCAAATAGAATGGTTCACTACTGTTGGTTTTCTGGTTATTGCAGATGGAAGCTACAAGCTGTGAAGTAAAAGATCAACAACAATGGAGAAGCAAAGAGCTGGACAGCAAAAAGTTGAGCAAAGGGCAGGACTTAGTACCATCAAGTGTTGATTCTATTTTGATTCTAGGGGAACCCCGTACCCTTCGGCAGAGTTGGGCTTCGCATTTTCGATCCCTAAATTGCTTGCGGGTTATGAGTCTTCTCATCGGCGAAGTTGGGTGTCGCTTAGCGAACCCTAAAGTGCTTGTGAGAATGTCGACATGGGTGTATACTAGAATCAATTATAGGATCACAAATTTACAATAGTTATTTTTACTATCTTGTAAAATCAAAATAATCACATTGCATGTACTTTTTTACCTTGTTACAAGGTTTTTTATGGTGTGGTGAGCCAAATAAACTTCACCCCACCTTGTGTGGTTTTTAATAAAAACATAAAAAATTGTAATAATGATCATATTAAAACATAACTAAAAAGACCTTTCACTATTTGTTTGCCTTATATACTAATTTATGCCTTATAATTAATTTTTTTACTAATTGTTGTACTATTTATCTCATACTTTTCAAATTGTCAGATAAATATTATCAATGACCAGGTTTGTATCCAACTAAAATTATTAGATCGTAATTATGATCATACCAAAACATTCAGTTTTTTTTATATTAAAATTAATAGAAAAATTAGATTAATTAAATCCTAATCGAGTTGTCTTTTGATTGATAATGTTTATTTACTTCAAATGTGCTATTCAACACATAAGTATTTTCATTACAAGTTATCGCTATTTTTTATTTCCAAGAATTTTATCCAATGTAACTAAAATATTAATGACGAGGTGTGCAATAAAATATTGATAACTAGAACAACACTTAGAATGATTTGAAACGGTCACATTCAACTATGCCGATAATTTTAGAGTTAGAAGTATAGTAGTATCACAAAATCCCTTATAAATGTCACATCATGGTAAAAACTTATTTCAACATGTGAATGAGTAAGATTAAAGATAATTTATTATTAAATTTTGTGCTATAATTAAAAGATGATAATATATAGCCTTTACTAACATATTCATAATAAATATTTCATTTCATTTTTTCTCAAATTTATATATATCATTGTGTACTCGCCTTATGGTATTATATTTTCATTAGTTTACCATTTTACTGAATCCAAAATTAAATTCAAATTTCTTTTTACACTAATGATATTAGAGTTCAGATATTTACTTAATTTAAAATATTCGAGTTAACCGAAATCAATTTTACTTTTATTGAATTCAAATCATTTGCCTTGCATTATTAATTAAATATAATCACAATAAAAATTGTATAATTATTTATTCTACAGAAATGAAAAACTGTGATATTTGATCACATAATTTAATAACAATTTGTATTTCTTTAAATCGACAATAATCTAAGCGGACCCCCAAAAAAATTTCCACCCCTTTATCCCAGATAGAAATGGACGCTGAATCTCTTGATTATAAGAATGTTATAGTTTTTAAATGATTTTATACTTTTTTATTCTACTACTATAATTACAGTAAAATATAATTATTATTTATTTATTATATATAGTATGAAATTCCGTGTGTAACAGAGGTATTATACTAGTTCATCAATAACTTTCCATTCTTCCTGCAATGGATCATAACTCAATTTCTTTGCTGCAACAAAATTTAGGAATTAAATCCCCATCATCCTTATCAAAGCTGGAGCCCAGTTAAGAGTTTGACACTGCTCCTTCATATTCTCACTGAAGTTCAGCATTTTAGGCCTTTTGGACGAAGCATCTGCTACAATGTTGGTTTTTGCAGTTCTATGCTTGATCTCAAAAGTTTGCCCCAACAGTTCAAACATCCATTTGTGTTGAATAGTACTACACAATTTCTTATCCGTGAGGTGTTTAAGGCTCTAATGGTCAGTTTTGATGATAAACTTGTTACCTGCTAGGTAATGTCTCCCTTTTTCAACATCCATTACCAATACCAATAATTCATTTTCATATGTTGAGAGCCCTTTATTTTTTTTACAGACCCTTAATTAAAAATGAGATGGGCCTACCTTCTTGTAGTAGGATAGCTCCCATGCCTTCATTGCAAGCATCAGTTTCTACAATGAAAGTCTTGCAGAAATCAGGCATCTTCAAAATTGGAGCACAAGTAATCAATTTCTTGAGTTTCTCAAAGGAAGCAGTAGCTTATGTTGTCCATAGAAATGAGTCATTTCTTAAGAGAACAAATAGAGGCCTACAGGTAATGCCAAAACCAGAAATAAATCTTCTATAGTAGCCAGCTAGACCAAGAAATCCTCTTAATTCCTTTAGATTCTTAGGAATAAGCCAGTTAAGAATTCCAGAAATCCTTTTTTCGTCCATGCTAACTCCATCTTTAGATATAATGTGGCCACAACAAAAACAAACTTAGAGCCCTTAGCATAGAGTTGATTTGCTCTCATGATGCTCAGTACTTCTTGTACATGAGTTAAATGATCTTGTAGTGTTCTGGTTTAGATTAAATTGTCATAAAAAAACACTAAAATTTCTAAGTAGATTCTGAAATATTTTGTTCATAAGATCCTGGGAAGTAGCAGGAACATTTTAAAGACCAAATGTCATTGCTAAAAACTCAAAATGCCCACTAATGTTTTGAAATGCTGTCTTCTCTACATATGCACTAGACATTTTTATTTGATAATTGCCAGACCTAAGAACTAGTTTAGTAAAAAAGAACATCCCATTGAGCTCATCTAAAAGTTCTTCAATCACAGGAATGAGAAATCTGTCCTTGACTGTGATTTCATATAACTTCCTACATCTGTCTTCCTTCTTCTTAACAAGTATGATTGGTGATGATAATGAGCTATTGCTCTCTTGTATACATGACTTGGTTTCCTCATCATTTGTTGCACTTGTTCTTCAATTTATTCTTTGTTGGCATGAGGCTGCTTGTAAGGTTTAAATTTAAATGGTTCAGAACCAGGTTTAAGAGGAATTCTGTGATCAATTTCCCTCATGGGAGGCAAAGAGCAAGGCACTTGAAAGATGTCAGAGAAGTCTTGTAAAATTGATACCAAACCTATAGGAATTTTACTAGTATCTGGTGATACTGGGCCTAGGTCCAATCCGAGATAAGATAGTAAGTCATATATCCGTATTGAGGTCAATTATTGTGGAGCGACTCGGGGATGGATCACCCAGACATTGACAATCAAGTGATGAGTCCTATAAAGGATGGACCACCCGGAAACTGAAGGGACAAGTATAAATAGTGCCTGGCAGTATTCCAAGTAAGTAATTTCTATTCATTCTATCAGTGAATACCCTTTTCTCTCCCAAGACATAACTTTCATCCTCACGCTGGAGGTTCTACCCATGATCGATTGATGCAATCATAATGGAAAAATACAACACAAAAAAATTGGAAATTAACACAAGTTATGAAACACAAACCACACAAGTTAAATATTCAATCTTCAAAATGTAAATAATTGTCTAAATGCTCTAGCTAATAGTCAAGTCCACGCAATTCAATAAAAACATAAACCATGTCAAAACATTTCCTCACTTAGGGATGAATACACACACAAACAATCCTACCACTCTCACTCCTCCTCATCATCATTAGTATCACCATCTTCTTCCTCATTATCATCATCATCATCACCATCAAGGGTATATGATTATTGCTCAAAAGTTCCATCACCGTGCAATTAATTCTCTTTGAAAGCATTTGTAAAAGACAAATATTAGTAGATAAAAAAGTTTTGGTGCACAAATTTACAAACATCAAACATTAGATAGGTCAAATTACATATTCAGACATAATAAATAAGGAAAATTAGTCACGAAGAATCTTTGAAGGTTTGATGTCTTACAGAAAACATCACCTCCCTGAAGAATCACAACGGTAGAATCCGCCGCATATGTTTTGGAGCGATTAGAATACTTCATAGTTCTTCAGATCTACAAAGTAAGAACAAAAAACAAATACTAAAGTGCAAAAAATGGACCTAACATTAATAAAAATACCCAATTTCTAGACCCAACATTCAAAATGACCAATTCTTGGTAACCAACATTCTGGAAATGTACAATTTCTAGACTCTTATAAATTTTGACCGTTAGTTCAGTTAGTCTTAGGGGTATTTTTGTAATTTTTACGAATAATTGAAACATACTGTCTAGTGTCTCTCACTGTCTCATAATTGTCTAGCTGCAAAACAGCATACTTAAGTAAATAAATTGAAAAAAGGACCAAATTCAGACACCATGCCAAGTGACAATGAACTGCCATTGAAGTGTGGATTCAAAAGATCAGCAAATCTAAGTGTGGATTCAGACACAGTACAAGGAAATTTGAGATTCATCGATTGATATAGTTTATCGAGAACAGGTATAGTAAACATTATTAACTAACCCTTCATCTAACTACACGTGAAGAGGAAAACATAATTAAGAGCAGTGGCACAAAGAGAGTTGTACCTTGAAATATGGAGTCTCCATGTCTTCAATAGCCATACAAGTCGTGTCCTGATCTTTCGAATGGCCCTAAATACAGGAGATTAACCAAGCAGAAAGTACCAACTCGAGAGCTAAAAATCCACCGATACAACAATGAACTACCTGCGGATAATCATCCTCAAATTAGTCCAATGTCTACAAAGCAACTATCACCAGTTCCTTGTACTGTGTGTTGATTGTATGGTGCACTATATATTGGTTAGGTGACAGAATACTTGATGGAGATTCAACAAATTCAATTTTAGTATCTTTGGCATAAATTTATCACAAGTAAATTATCCACAAACCTTTTTAGTATAATAAAAAGAAAATCCACCAACTTCCATTTTTCGAAAAGTGGTTGAATAAGTTTCACTTGGAGATCATATGCTTCTAAAATGCATGCTCTCAAGAATTGTGATAGGAATGAAAACAAAAATTCTTTCGACAAAAATATACAATAGCTGAAAGAATTAGTGTATTAAACAACCTCAGTTCCTGGGAAGATCAAACTGGAGCTGAAAACAATGCAAAGGTCTCATGAATTGATATCTACTTGAAAAAACTGGTGGAATACTTTCCTGAGCATGAAAATGAGGTAAGACCGAGCTTATCAAAGTGTTTGAAGCATGGATTCAGAAATATGAGTATCATTGGGTTAAAGATACTTTCGATTACTATACAATCGCTACGTAATAAATGACTACTATAGATGCAAGGACAACATATATATGTTCATTTCAGGCATAAAAATTAAAAAAGTTGCTGCTTGTTCGATTAGATTCTTATAGGAACGAAACCAGTATCCTCACACACTATTTCATTACACTTTCCAGCCAGAAGAGACAGGCCTTAGAGGCTGATGATCAATGCAACCACAGCTTAAAAAAGCCAAAAAAAAATTGGAAATCCACGCTAGTAAATAAAACACAAACCACGCAAGTTAAATCTTCAATCTACATAATTTTAAATCACTGTCTAAATTTTCAAAATAGTCAAATCCTCACAAGTTAATATAAGCACAAACTATGTCCCTCACTTAGTTATGAAGACACACAACAGTTATACCACTCTCACTCCGCCTCATCAACATTAGCATCATCACCATCACCATCATCATCAAAACGAAGGGTATAAGATTGTTGCTCAATAGAGGATGTCAGAGCTTCACTTAGTTTCATTGCAGCGTTCAACTCATCTTGCAGTCTTTTCACATTGACATTCCATTTACTCATCCAGACACAAACAGAGGCCGGCCTTTCAAGAAATATCTTGATCCTATGTGCTCCCTCCGAAAGCATTTAAGGATGAATATTAGAAGAAATTAATTATAGGTAAACATACTTAATCAACAATCTGAGTTTAGATAGGTTAATTACAAACTGATACATAGAACCCACAAAAGTTAGTGTGGTTGAATAGATACAAGAAAGAATATATTAATCTTGAAAAACAGACTTTGCAGCTGCAACAGATAGACAAATGCAGCCATTAATTGTGAAAATTACCTGACATGGCGAGCAGATCATTAATCTCTCGTATTTTGCTCACCTCGAGCAGCATTTCACTCGTCGCAGTCTGAACCTTAGCGATAATTTCCGAAAGTTGTATGATCGTCCTTTTAATACTCTCTGAGAGCATTCATAGAAGAAAAATATTAGTATATTTTAAGATTTTAGGGAACAAATTTATCAACATCAAATATTAGATAGGTCATATTACAAATTCAGACATACAACCCACAAGAGTCACATGAGTCACATGTATAATAAGGAGAAATAGTCACGAAGAAGCTTTGAAGTTTTGATGTCTTACGTACCAATAAATAACTCAATGTTAGGAACCCCTTTGTACAGATGCCTCCACCTCGAGGAAAGAGTGGATGTCTTGACAGCCTCTGGTGGGGGTAAAAACGAGAGGATGTGACTGCAGATTTCATCGGGAAAGTCACACAGGTTATGAACTCGAAGTTTAGCAGCCTTGATTTCATCCATGGCTGATAGGTTAAAAAGACCTGATACAAAACAGGCGTAAACAAATACTAAAACCTCCATCAATATATAGTGCAATCTCTCAAATTCAAAGAAGAATATAACAGAAACAAACATGAATATATATTCTGAGAAATGATGAATAGGATCACATGACATATAGATATATCAGTCCCCTGAGAATGATAGAAGCAAGACCCAAGATTGAATACAACTCATCCAATTTGTTTTAGAAAACAAACCTAAAGCCAAGAGAAATACCTGATCCAAAATACAAATGATCAGAAGCAAAGACATAAAAAAAAACCTAGTGAGTTTGTGCATTGAGCAAAAATTGACTGAATTGAGTTATTCAGGTGACCTAATTAAAATCTAATTTCAGTATGCAGTGGAGCACCTGCAGTGGAGCAGCCCATAAATGGGCTACTCATCCCACTTTTTTCCTCCAAAATCCTCTTTTTTCAGCTTTTCCCCACAGTGATTCAGCCTGCCACATCATCCATCTCTGTAAACATCATTATATATTATTATCCACGTCATTATATATTATCACACTAATATGTACTATACCCATTGTATATAATTGTATAATAATAAAATAATATACTCATAATTAATGTATATTATAATTGTATAATAATAAAATAATATACTCATAATTAATGTATATTATAATTGTATAATAATATAATAATGTACTCACAATTAGTATAATGTAATTTATAATAATAAAATAATATATTCATAATTAATTTATAATATAATTGTATAATAATAAAATAATAAACTCATAATTAATATATACTATAATTGTATAATAATAAAATAATATACTAATTACAAATATTATAATTTATAAATGTATGCACACATAATTATTGAAATATTTGCACACATAATTATTGAAATATATGCCATTTAAACATTACTAGGTTGCCACGTGGCTTGTTAGGTAAAATATATGCCACATGTCGTATTTTGATTGGGGTGTTCAAATCATAGAGGGGCTGGACATGCTCAGCCCATGTCCATGAAAGCATTGTCCAAAAGCCTTACTGTGAGTAATATCCCACCAAAAAGCCTGTTGAAAAGCCTCCACTGCAGGTGCTCTAAAGCCAAGAGATATACCTGATCCAAAATACAAATGATCAGAAGCAAAGACATAAAAAAAACCCTAGTGAGTTTGTGAATTGAGCAAAAATTGACTGAATTGAGTAATTCATGTGACCTAATTAAAATCTAATTTCAATATGCATCACACAAAAGGCTGTAACCCAAAGATTGGAATTGAAAGAACACCAGATCGATAAACATGAATGGCTGACAAACAGTGATTAGAACACCGGCCGATAGATGTAAAAATAAAACTGGGAAGATAAAAGTTCAGACGATTGAAACGCGAATGAGAACTTAAATTACCTGGGACTGTGATTCAGCTGGTTACGGATTGGAATCCTGGACGGTAAGAATGAGAGGAGGTGATCGGAGATGCATACGGAGTTTTTCAGGAATTATAAATTGGTATTCAATTAACAATATAGGAAAAATCCCTATTAAAGTCGTGGAAAAAATCAATACTATTAGAAGGGTCATAATTATTTATTATTTAAATTTATATTGAATATCATTCTGATTCTTGTAATAAGTACTTATTTAGAAAATGACTGATGAGGAATGGAAACAACTATTTTCCAAAACTATTTATGAAAAGTGAATTTTAGTTTGGAAAGGATTATATTTGTTTTCTTTTTAGTTTTAGAATAGAATTAGGACATATATTATTTTCCTATTTTTGTTTTACTTTCATAGCTATATATATTGTAATCCTTATAGAGAAAAGGAGGGGAAGATATTTTGAGATTTATAAAATTTCAGAGTATGAGTTTTAAACCAGGTTTCCCGGAGGTGTGATTGCCAAAGGTTTTATATATATTTTTCTAGGTGTGTGATTGCCAAAATTAATTATATATTTTGTTACGAGTTCTTTTTCCAACAACTGATTCATCAACGCAGGAGCACTACATCATTTTTGGTATCAGAGCAAGGTTTCGACAATGACGTTGAGAGATTTGGAAGAGGTCATTAGCAGACATGATACTATCATTGCTAAGTACGGTTCAGACATTGCTGAGATCAAGGAATCTTTAAAACAGTTGATTGCTCGCCTTGACGCAATGGATGCGAATAATCTGTCGCCACCATCACCTATGAATCCACCGACAACCATAAAAACATCGATTGCTTTCTTCGAACTTATTGTGCAGAATTTACGCCGATATTGAAGCCGCAGCAGTTTTCGCCAACAGAGACGCCAATGGATGAGCAGAATTCACCATCATCTGTGAAGGTTCAACAACAGAAGTCATCCTCACTTCAAATGGATGATCAATCACAGCAACGATGGAAAGATCAAGTTCAAGGGCACCATCAATTTCAAAATATGGAGGTGTTAAATCAAAGATCCATCGAGCAGATCCGACCAAGAATGGAAGATATACATCAGCTTTTCAGGAAAAGAGAATTCAAAATCCATAAATTTGTTGTCAAACCTTTTGATGGGTTTGGGATTCAAGCATGTCTTTTACGTTGGAAGTATCTATTCATTCGAAATGACATCCACGCAAGGAGTCAAGCATTGGTTCAGATTTGCAGAGTTCTTCCATGAAGATTATTTGTTATAATTCGCCGTGGTGATATGGGCCTCAGCCCATACACTGGCCCGATAGGCTCATTGGCAAGAGAGAAGAGAGGGTCCGGCCCATCAGTGGTCCTCCATGACATCAGCTGTCTTGGATCTACCCGGGTACAAGAAGGACATGAAAATGACCCCGCAACCCCGAGTAGGCGACAGGGGAAGGACCACTTAGCTTAAACCCTCTCTGCTCATTGCCATTATAAATAGAGGAGTGACCAACAGTAATAGGTATGTTCTATCAGACTTAATACTCTCTGTATTTCTTCATATTCTCTCTCCTCTGCATAAAGCCCAATCTTCATCATCACGCCGGAGCGTCTACCCTCGGGTCGGGGGCTTTGTTTTGCAGGATCTAGGTGAGAGATCAGCCGCGGTCTAGGATTCCAGCTCTCCCCGGATTACTCATACCGGAACTGGTATCCCAGAGCTTACCGGTAGCATCATGCCGGAGTCGAATTTTTTCAAGAGGGGGAGAATGATGAGGAATGGAAACAACTATTTTCCAAAACTATTCATGAAAAGTGAATTTTAGTTTGGAAAGGATTATATTTGTTTTCTTTTTAGTTTTAGAATAGAATTAGGACATATATTATTTTCCTATTTTTGTTTTACTTTCATAGCTATATATATTGTAATCCTTATAGAGAAAAGGAGGGGAAGATATTTTGAGATTTATAAAAATTCAGAGTATGAGTTTTAAACCAGTTTTCTCGGAGGTGTGATTGCCAAAGGTTTTATATATATTTTTCTAGGTGTGATTGCCAAAATTAATTATATATTTTGTTACGAGTTCTTTTTCCAACAACTGATTCATCAACGCAGGAGCACTGCATCAATGACATGTACAACTTTTATATTGGTTAAAGAATTAAAGTAACTAGATCTAGGATTTTATATTCTCTTCTACTAGGGTTAATGGCCCCATTTATTTGGCGATTAGCTGAACTGAATTAAAATATATTGAACTTAATTGGTCTAAATATAATATAATTTAAAAATAGTAATAGTATGACTAAATTTAGCTGAATTTGATCATGCCATAACTAAAAAAAGATAAATTGGGGAGAACAAACGTTAACAATAACTTATTCGACCATAACTGAACTTAACTGAATGAAATTTAAAAAACTAAAAATAATGCATCGAAACTAGTAATAGCATGATGAAATGTAAATGAATTTTACAAATCTTATTTTATCAGAACTTAAATAGAACTAATGTAAACTAAATGAAACTGATTAAAAAGTTTTTTGATAAGTTGGGGAGTATGACCCTTAATTTAGGGTTTTTTATACTAATAAAGTGATTCAATTTAGCTTTAAGAAACTGTGATTTAATTTTGTTTGTCTTCTTAAACAGGGATCCATATATAACTCACTCTGCCTTCAGTTTAGTCGTGATTAATCTTCTTCTACAAAACCTAATTTGTTGAGCTGTAGATTTATTGAGAATCATCATCCGATATCTGATTATAAAACATTTGCACCGCCAAATTTTTATTTTTAGAGTTTCATGTTACTTAATTTGCCTTAAAAATGTTGCACAGATGTTATATATATATGGTTATGTGTTTGATGCCAAAAAATGGATGCATAAATTGTTACATATGACAATGTGAGTATCATACATTAATAAGAAATAACATATGGTTATTGATTTCAAAGCATCAAATTAGTTCGAATACTTACATAAACCGTGTCTACAAAATCATACACATATATATGTGCACGCTTTATTTATGATAATTGTTGTAGTTTTATTTAGAGAAAATTAATATATGCAAAGTCTTGGACGTGACGGTCTATATATATAAATAGACGGTCAATTAGAAAATAGAGACGGCTCCTATTGTGCAAACACTTTTTGAGGTGGCTCCTTTTATGAAAATTATAAGAAGTTAGGAACACGACTCTATATATTTAGGTTTCATGAGTAAAGAATGTGATAGAATATCTTGGTCCTTCCTAGAGAAAGCTATGAGATTTATCAACATACCAGATGGATTGATTGATATAAATATGATGTGTGTACAAACACTGTCTTATCAATGGTTGTAAATGGCCAGGCTGGTGATGTTTTTACTCCATACAAATACCGAGACAAGGTTGTCCTCTGTCACCATATCTTTTCATCATATGCCAATAGTGCATGCCTTCATGGTTAGAGAAACAAGTATCAACCAATAAGGCCCTAGTCATTCAGTTATCTAGAGGAGGACCTCAAAACACACACGGTCAAGGGCGGATCCAGGATTTTACCTACTGGAGGGCCCGACTAATAACAAAAATTTGAGTTTGAAAGAACTAATAAAATTATACAAATAACAGTATAGCAAAGTAATTTATTTAGAGATAAAAGAATCATACGTAATAGAGGACCAACTATTGTTAAAGAAAATATGAAATTTATTTGATTTTCACTCTTCTCTCTTTGATCATCACAAAAGTGTCAATATATAATCGAATCAATGGGAATGGTCTCAGCAATCTCTCTTTCAATATATAGCACCAAAGAATCTCGCAAGAATACAAAACACTGTGGAAATATTAAAGCGCCAAAAATTGATTATTTTCGCATTCTGAAACAGGCCAATAGTTTGTTATGCAAATTTATCCAGATTCTAGAAGGATAATTGGTTGAAAGAACTTTGAAAGCAATCTGTTATGAATACCAGTGTGTTTCATGATATGGAAAAGAAAATCTATTGCATGAACGATATCTTCTAAAAAGGCTGAAGTTCTAAAATTAAGTTTTATATTTAAATGAATACTGCGGGACAGACATTAACCGGTTCATATTAAGAAAGTGGTTTGTAATTGATAGTTTGTGTCTTATAAGGTTTACAAATTCTAAAATCCGTCGACAATTATACATACGTACGAGTTTTAAAAAATTGGACCAAACTTATTTCGTTAATTAAATAAACAACATTCAACTCGAGAGCACCGTTATCATTGCGAAGTATATTTTAGGATAGGTTGTATTTTTGATGAATCCCTTTGCATTAAGATATCTCGTTGTCGGTAGTAAACTTTGTACCGGGGATAGATTCAAGGTCTTTAAACATCAAATTGTGACTTTTAAATCTGAATTTTTTTATTATTATGTTAATTTGATTATGTATAATATACTTTTTATGTAAATTTACTTTAGTATTATCTCAATGAATGGAACGTGTGTAGTGAAAAATGCAACTAAGATTGTAACTTTTTACTTAGTTATACATGTACCTTGGAAATTATAACTTGCTACTTAATTATATATACTTTGAAGACTAAACTTTCATGACTTTTTTTCAATGACTTTTTTCCCCACGAATAATAATAACTAATTTAAATCAATAAGTAAAATTTAATTGTCTTTTTATATACACAAACTATGTTGAGTTCAGCTAATTAAAGTCAAACTTATTTACGAACACTAAAAACTAAATCAGAATCAAAAGCCATCTGTTGTGGCTCTTGTTATTCGAATTATTAATATCATTTTTTAAAATATCAATTAATATCAATATGAAAATTAATTATTTATGTTTAAATTGAAATGTAAAAATTATTTAGTCCCTCACTAAAATTCTGTTAAAATTGATGTGTTAATATGAAATGATTAAAATTTGCATGTTGCCAGAAAAACAACATTAAAAAGCTGCGGAGATTGAACTTTTGATTTAAAATTCAATTAATTTCATTTGAATCTGAACCGTTAAATAATATTTTTTATCATAATGATACGAACTACTTGCAGATGAATATAGTAATAATTTGAACAAAATAAAAAGAATAGAGTGATTTTATTTTTGAGAAAAAATTGAATTTCTCAGATGAAGTGCAACCATTAATTAAAATCCAATTTCAGTATCAACGGCGCACAAAAGTTGTAGTGCGCACAGTTTGTAATTGAAATAACTAAAAATTATTTAGAACTCCAATAAACATAAATGGTCAGCAAATAAAATTAGTCGACAAACAATTAAATAAGGTACACTTATGGTAAAACATATATAATTTATTATGTATTTTAAAATAAGTCTAATTACTAATTTGGTCAAAAATGTGAAAAATTAGGTTATAGTTTTAGGGTGGTTCTAAATGCAGGTCCAGTTTACTTATGCAGGTCCAAATTAAATCTGAAGTGGCAATAATGTCCTTTTTAAATACGTATTATAATTCACGAAAAAAAAATTTATAATTTGGACACATGTTCAATCATTACATAGACGGGTTTATGCATTCAAGATTAAGGTTTAAAAATATATTTGTAAAAACTAATAAATGAGTGAAGGGTAATTATG
The DNA here is from genome assembly GCA_948330725.1 of Sherardia arvensis. NCBI lineage: Eukaryota > Viridiplantae > Streptophyta > Magnoliopsida > Gentianales > Rubiaceae > Sherardia > Sherardia arvensis. Next base: position 7,262,121 of record OX415237.1, on the reverse strand, counting down.
ATATTTTCCCACTTTTATTGGACCCGCGGAAGTAAACTAGACCTCCATATAGCAAACACCTAGTTTTACCATAAAACAACATAATTACACTTAGTGTTTGTCAAATTAAACTATGCAAGAAAAATATGAAATTCAAGGCACGGTAAATGCACGACATGATCATCATCGTGCAGTATTTTCAAAAAAATAAATAAACAATCATCGTGCAATTTTGCATAAATATTTGGCATGAAAGGGCAGAATTTTGCCTAATGTTGATTAGTTCTATTGAACCTAAAACTACTTTAATTTAATTAAGTCGAAGAGAGCGGGCCCTCAGATCATTTTGGTTCGAAATTAATGATAAAATATTTTATACGTTTATGTTATAATTTTTAAAGGATAAAAGTGGAATATAATTGATAATTATAGTTTTTTTATATTGATGATTTTTGTCCCAACTCTTATTAGGATGGAACTGTCCTTGAGTTCCTTGTCCGGGTCGATGTGCCGATGCAGAGGCTCCTCAGGAAATACTGCCACCGCAAGGGCTTGGACTACCTCGCGACGGGCTTCCTCGTCGACGGCAAGAGACTGTACCTGAGGAGGACTGCAGAGGAGGTAAATTTAATTGGATACAAATGTATTTTTACCTAATTAATTAAGTTGATACAAATTAAATGGTTAAAAATTCTGAGGAATTGTATTTTTCTCCGATTGTAGCTTCACTAAATTAATTTGTCTATATTAATTATTATGTTTACTAATTAATTTCAATGTTGAAATGTTTATTATGATTTAGTGCACCCACAGTATCATATCGCACGAAAGTATCAATATCGCACGAAAGTTGCACCCACAGTTTGAAATTGAAATGACTAAAAATGATCAAATAAAAAACAGCAGTAAAGAAATAGGGAGAAATAAAAGGAATAAAGTGTAATTCACCATGTCCGTTAGGGTTCCAAAACAACTCTAAATTAATGAATAAAAGGAATACGCCAAGGCACGGGGCAGATATCCTCACTCTCAAGGCCAAGGCATTGATGGATGATTACAAGACACGGGATCAAGTGTTCCTCCTTCCCCTCTTTACCGACATCAATTGTTGTCTCCTCGGAAATCTTCCTTTCCTCCTCGCTTGTCACTTCAGCAGGGAACTCTAGTGCATTGTTCTCTGGTCCTTCATCTCGAGTCAGAAGAGGGTTACATTGGCAGAGAGTTGGGGCTCGAGAGGTCCTGCGAGATAAGAGATATCGAGATACATTGCAGTAATCATCCCCATCAAGTCCTCGTAGGCCATCATCTTCGTAGGAGGCCTCATTTGTGCCAACAACTCCATCTTGAGCGCCCACACTGTCAATAGTTGGCCCGAAAGACGGCCACGCGCTGCCGTGGGATGAGAAAAGTCTCGAGATAGGGCCGACCACTCTTCCCATCCTCGCACAAATCGAGGTGGTATCCCATAAGTCATGGAGTTTAGAGTGATGGACCAGATTGTTGTACTCCTCCCAAAGATTGCTCATCTTGGGACAGCATAGGCAGAAGTCTCTTCACAGGACAGCCATACATACTTTTCTGGAGGGACTATTTGGTTTTAGAAATCCATCAAAGTTCCTTGATCATTAAACATGATAGCCTTATTTGTGTATCCTCAAATTAAAAATTATGTTGAGATTCATGACCTTGTATGAAGTAATAAGTTCTTGGTGTTATCTTAAACTCTGAATATCATTGATTTTATATTGCATTGTATGCGGAAATTCCATGAGCTGACAGATTTTTTATTATATAAAGAGGAGCCGGTGGAGTTTGTTGACACGAAAAGGAGCTGCGGCCGGCGTATGGAAGGGCACAATGCACGTCACCGCAAGAGCTCCATGACAGCTTGACTAGACCGAAGAAATTAAGATGACTGCATGATTGATTAGGAAAAAAAAGCTTTGACTTGGTTTCGTTGTGGTTATATATTACGTAGTAGATGATAAATATTATTAGGGATTTGAGTGAAATTATAGATTCAAATTGAAATTTTTGTATATTTTGTGGTGAGTTGAATAAATTTTCTAATTCTTTTTTCATGTTTCATATGTTGCACTGCTATACAAAATTGGAATGTCTTGGTTTAAATTGGGCCTTGGAAATAACAAGCCCAATAGATTTAGATTTCTGGTTGATGACCATTACGTAGCACCGTTTGATATTCACCAAAATTTTGGGCCTTGGCCTGGTGGGTCTGCCAGTTTACCCCAGACTTAACAAAGTGGTGTAAATCTTGAAATATATTTTAATCGACAACTTTTCCCAGTCAGCAAGACATGTGGCTTTGTTGGCCCACCAAGGACCCCACAATCGGTGCAACAAATCACCGTAACAACTTCCTATACAAATCGGTCATCCGGTGAATTAGATCGGTCTAACACCTAAAAGAGACCGATTTTGATGTGCGATCTTCCCAATAGTGTGAAGTGCAACAACTAAGTAAGATCCAATTTCAGTATAACAGCGCACGCAATTTGGTATTGAAATAACTACAATGGTTACAACACTACAATGTCAATTTGACCACAAATTTGTGAGGAAATATCCTAATAACAATATTGTCACACAAATCACATTTTCATTTTCAATTTATTTCAATTTCAATTACTTCATCTACTTATGTTACGAGTGACAAATTGTCAGCAAACACAAGTTAAATGGACAAAAAGAGGTCTTCATACTAAGAGAGACTTTAAATTCAAGCGTAGAGAACAATGAGATTGAAACCTCATGCAACTTTTATGCTAAAAGACTAGATCAATTTATCTGAGGGATCTAAGATATCATTGGAGCTATTCAGCATACAAATGAGTTTAAATACTCCTACATAATAGTATTTAGCATAGGTGCATTTAATGACTGGCAAGATAGCAGGCAGAGTACAAAATGCCACCATCAAACATCTGATCTTATATTCTGCATCAAAGAAGAAGAAGAGACTGAGATGACGTTTGATTACATTATTTTGATTAGTAACAATGAATATTGTTTTCTATTCTAAATATTTTGCTTGTAGAGATTTCTTATTCTTTTATTTTTTTTATGACTCAGTGCTAGATATGGTCAAAGTAAGTATCAATATCTCACGGAAGTTGCACCCCACAAGTTGGAATTGAAATTGAAATGACCAAAAATGATTTGATCGCTGATAAACACGAATGGCCACCTGAGAAAAATTAAACTCGGTAGGGAAGAAAACTACATGATTGAGAAATAAATTTCCTGACAATGATAGAACCAGAAGGTAAGATCGAAAAAAATCTAATTAAATATGTTTTTAATTAAAAGCATTGGTGTAGGCTTGCCATATGCACCTGCAGACTTCCCTGAAGCCGGGGACCATTGGACATGGAAAGTGGGGAACAGGATTACAACTGCGGGGTATCCAGGTTTCCTGAAGCTCGCAAAGGCAAGAAACCTGGGGTGAACAGAAAAGGAGTTCATTCAGACCAGATTTCCGAACACCGATGCTTCCTTGCCTCATAAATATTGCAGTTCATGAATGTCCAGCAATTAAGGACATAAATATTAAACTCTACTGGAAGGAACGTATAAAAATTAAGTGACGTGAAACGACATGATCAGAAATAAAAGTTGCACGAAACGACATGATCATCGTGCAATTACACACAAAAATTGATCGTTTTAAATGTTGGATCTAAAAATTGGATATTTTGCTCAATATTGGTTCCATTTCTGAACTTTAGTGTGAGATTTATTTAGAACATTCTCAATCCCAACTAATGATATTTCATTTATGCCTCAAATTAGTTTAACTGGCAACTCAAAAATATTTAAAAATAAGATTTATTAGTCCATATTGGGGAACTATAACAATACAGATTAGATTTGCATGCCTAGCTTGCACAAGAATGACATGCACAAATTTTAAAATGTAAGAGTTAGAGATCTAAAATATATCAAATAATATCAAATAATACTTTTATATATATATATATATATATATTATATTTATACGACACAATATTCAAATTTATTAAAAGAGGTGACACATTAAATGTCATACTCAAAATCAATATGATAATCATGTGATTACTTGCCTCTAACCGTTGCAGCGGCTACTGATATTGTCAGCACCAACATAAAAGATAAGCCCCCCACCTCCCGCTATATTCTTCTCTTGCAACCCATAAATCCCAGAAATTATAGCTATATCCAAATTCAATGGGGAATAGCGTGTATTTTCATTTCAGTGCAGATACAGATCCTTTCTCCGCCTTACCGGTATGGCTGATCGACAAATTTGAGAAAGAAAGGCCGACGATGCCTGTCATCGAATTGGCTTTCAAGGCTGCGACTTTCTTTGGAAACTATCAATTAGGGGGCATTGACCAAAGGCACATTCTGATTCTATTCGCAAACAAAGAGGATTTTCAAAGTGTTGGATGAGGTCAAACTGGTCGGTCGAAGGTTTTCTGGTGAGGGTTCTGCACTGAAACAGAATCATCCATATCTCCATTTTTGGTAACCATCTATAAACCTCATGTATATTATAACAATGAATCCATATCAGAGCAGTTAGGAAATCACATAAGTTCTTTTTATCAAAATTGATGTTTCTCCTCACTTGATTACTAGACATTCAACCATCAAGATATGTGTTGAAATTAATCTACTGCAACATTTCCCCTTTTAAATTAGGATTGGTTCTATTGGAAATTGTGCGAATAAGTATGAAAATCTTCCAAAATGCGAACACTGCAGGAAATTAATTAGGACATGATTCTAAGATCTGTAGAGACTTACATCCAATTCCTGCAACCAAACATACTCCCCCACCCCTCTGATCCTCATCCCATAAACCCCCAACACGTGTAACGAAAACAATCTACATCCACTCCACTAGTTGTTGCTCCAGTGGTTGATGTTTCTGATCATCCTAAGCAAAGTGTGATATCGCTTCCTATTCTGCTCATATTCATACTACTTGGTTCAAGGTTTCTAGCAAGCCCAAAAGAGGGAGAAATAGACACATAACAAAGTCAAACTCAACCATGTTGTGAAAGTTCATCCAATCCCCAAATCTCAACAATATAAGCAAAAGATGATAGTCATTGTTACTTCAAAAAAATGTAGCTATCAATCCTCAAGCTTATGGAGTCATCACTAATGCCACCAAGCCATTTTAAATTCACAGTTCATGACTCTGAACCAGAAGCTCTCTATGAGGAAGCTCAGTTCTCTCAGGAAAGAAAAATGAAGCAGAAGACAAGGATGATTCCAATGACAACTCAGATGATCCCACCTCATCTAAGGTCCGTGATCCAGCCCACTCTAAGTTAGAATCCTCACGAAAGCATAAACTTAAGAGTTATATTAATCAGATTAATAAAGTCATGTTCATTTCTAGGGCCTCTTCAAAAAATTTAAAAATATTTTTCATGATTTTATAAGACCCTAAAGATTATTTTTGTTAGTATATCCAAACTGCTTTGGATAGACTGTATAATATTAATTCTGATAATCATATTGAATTACTCTACATAACTGAACCTAAACACAGTAACATTAGATGTGATTACTACATGAGGTTACTTCATTTCAATCATTTTATGCATGTTCAAATCCCTAATCTAGATAACCCTCAATCGTTGCATGTTCAAATCAGAAGCATAAGACTTAACACTATAGTGAATGGTGTTTTTGTCTATGGCGTGAGAACCATAAATTGAAGAAAGGATCTCTGAACTAATCTGAAAGTCATTCCAAGTTCTGATAAATTTTTCATTGGTGATTATAACGACATGTTGTCTACACCTGAACATAAAGGTCCTTCTACTCTTAAAATGGGTAGTATCAAGGATTTTCATACATGTACAGATAGAATGTCACTTAGTCACATCAACAATGTGGGGAATGAATTCAACAAAAGATTGAGACCAACTATGGAAAGATTACACAGAGAATTATGTACTCGCTTGTGGAATACAAACTTTCCTAACTCTTCTATATATATATATCCTTATCCTCAATAGGGATAATTCAGATAATAACTCCCTTCTATTCAAAATATACAATCCTTCCTAAAATCCTTTAGATTTATCAGCAATTTGTACAAAAGGAGTGAATTCAACCTTTTGTACGTACAAAGTATCAGCCTTATTTTGAAACTGCAATGCTGGGATTAGTACTGGCACAATGAAATTGTTTTCTGTTCTAAATATTTTGCTCGTTGAGATTTCTGATTAATTTTTTTTATGACTCAGTGCTAGAATTGGTCAAAGTACATATCAATATCGCACGAAAGTTGCAACCAAATTGGCCACTCGAGAAAAATTAAACTCAGCAGGGAAGAAAATGACATGATTGAGAAACAAATTTACCTGAGAATGATACATAGAACCAAAAGGCAAGATAAAAAAAAAGCTAACAAAATATGATTTTAAAATTTACCAAGATATTGATCGAAAAAATCCCTAACGAACTTAGGCATTAACTTTCTACTCCAAAACATTGAGTGAATTGTGTAATTAAGATTGACGTGTGAAAATTAATTAAAATTCAGTGCACAAAATTTGCAGCTCACGGTTTGCATTGGAATTGAAATGACTAAAACTGATTAGAACTTGAAATAAAGAAATAATACGGACAATACTATGGAACATACTAATAAAAGAAAAAGATACACACTTAACAATCTAGATTATGGAATGTTGCAGACATTACCTGATTGTTGAGGATGCCGACGAACCTCTTCTGTTTGCTTTCGTGCGTACTCCTTTAGCATACGAGTCAGGTTGTTGAATAGTACTTTCTGTAGCATCTCTCATTACTTTTGATTTCATTAGATTTTAATTCCAGAAGCATTCCCTCTTGATTTTACGACGAGGAATGCTTTCCCTTGCTTCAAGTTGTTTCTGCCTCAAGTCCATCTTGATCTCATCTTTCCTTTTATTCAAACCTTTCTCTAATAGAAAGAAGACAATAATCCTTAGAATGGCACAGTGTTCTAGGCAGGTTCATCAGCCACCAGTTGGCTTCAACTATCCAAAGTGATTCAATCCAAGCTATTATAACTGCATTTTTTTATCCAGAAAAAAACCCCTCTTTAAATTTGTGTGTGCGTGCATAACTGAATCATTTGGAAGCTGTTTTAATATTGAATTTTAATTTGCTTTTCTTGCAGTGAACTAGTAATTATGGATATGAAGCAGACGATTGATGGCATGGAAAATGGATGAATCTCGAGGTGTTCATAAGGTGAAGGCTCCGTTATCCTCATACATTTCGTCTTCAGGCTATAAACATAACAGTTTTCGCGATAACGGATTAAACTTAGCACTGATGCTATAAACATAACAGATTTCCCAACACTGGTGCTGCTAGCTGAAGAGTTCCTTGCCTCATTCACCTGGAAGATCCCTGCAAAGGAGATGGCAGTTCATGAATGGCCTTAAGGATACACATATTAAACTCAGCAGGGAGGCAAGTATAAAATTAAGTGAAACGACATGATCAGAAATAAAAGTTGCACGAAACAACATGATCATCGTGCAATTACGCACAAAAATTTGCAGCACACAGTTTTGAATTGAAATAACAAAAATGGTGCGCTTCTTTTCAATAACGAATTTGGAGTTGCATTTCCATTGACGTAGTCCACCCTTGAATTACTCTTCTCACCCTTTCAAATGTCATCCACATCCAATTTTCATTTTATATTTCGGAACTTTTATTATTCTAAACAAGCATGTGAGATATGATATCATTTGGATCTCTACTGCAAAATACTATTTAAATCTGTGATTAAAAATGTGGTGAAAATACTTGACCAAGTAAAACGTTTATATTCAAAAGTCAAAATGAAAATGAAAATCATGTGTTCCAAAGTCAACTAGAATATTGAAATTTAAATTTCTGTGTTTAAGTGTTAAAATGTTGCACTTATATGTCAATTAAAATATTGAAATATAAATCTTGATGTTGAAGTGTTAAAATTTTGCACTTTGTATATTGGACAAACTGTGGATTGCGATTTCAAAGTTATTAAGTGCTTATCGATATATAATGATATTCGGATATTAGAGAACTGTTTTTTTTCAATTTAATACATGTAGTACCAGTTAAAATGTATACATGGGGCTATGAAATAAATGCCCATTGGGCCGTTCCATATAAAATACGCTCCTCTCAGTCCTCTGGGTAGGGATATCAGTAAGGAAGCTATTAGCGGAAACCAAATCCAAGGGATATAAGCATTTAAACCTTCATACGATTTTTTTTTGAGAAACTCAGTTGCAACTAAGTCTCCCACACGGGTTTACATACCGTTTCAGTTCACTCATATCTCTTTATCGATACCCTGCAGTATTTCAGTTCCTATAGACATTTCAATAGTTTCCTCTTCGAACCACATTTAACTCGACAATTCTTTTGTAAATTCATGCTTGAAGTAATAAATTCATAAAACACGATACAACAAATGGCAGGCAGAAGCGTTCAGATAAACTGAAGAAACTGAACGATAAAATCAATCAGTTTGTGTTTCTGCATCTCCTCGCAATGGTAATTTGTTATGAGGAAACTTATAACATATCCCTGAAACAAAACATTCAATTACTTGATGCTAATTTATTCAGCAAATCATATAGAAAAGCAGCATGATAATAGTGTACACTGGGCACTTTTAATCAGTAAGATAATGCTTTCTCAAAGAAAAAAATAAGAACTTAAAACAGATGCACAAAAACCCCACAAGTCTCAGTAACAAAATAAAAAAATCCTTAGAAATTTCTTTGTTAAAGTATTCACTACCAGAAAGTTGAGGGCCTGTTGCAGCGATATTATATAATAGCGGTGAAAGAAATCAATAAAAGCGGTGCAAGGAAAACATTTCAACGCTTTATACTGTTGTGGTCAACAAATTTTGAATGTTGACTTAGAGCCTTTCAGCGTTATAAGGAATGAGCGCTGATAGAGTGAGACAAGTGGTCCAGTCCTGCAGCGCTCTTTATATTTACGCTCCTAGAAAAGCTGACTTGACCCCGCAAATGTTTTAGCGCGGTTATCTAAAAGCGCTGAAATATTCGCTGACTGTACATGGGCCTGTTTTGAAATCCACTCATTATTGGGCTTGGATTTTGATTTGAAACAAGGCTAATGTATGTTGGGGTTACTGTTAAGGCGAAACAGAGTTTGTGGCAATATAGCAGCGAAAAACTGCTGCTTTACGTCAACAAAAAATTACTTAAATGTGAAATGTTGACTTTGTGTGACCAAAATTTATTTCAGCTTGTAAAATCGTTGAAACTGAGTTGTAAAATCGTAAAAAAAAATGCTCTTGGTATACGGCATTAAAATTTACAAAATGTCATAAAAAATCATTTTTTGACTTTTAAACTTGAAGTTTTTTATTGATTATATTAATTTATAAGGTATAAGACACTTTTTGTGTAATTTGCTTTGGTATTGAAAGGTACGTGTAGTCAAATTTTAGAAGCAAGAACCTAAGAAGCACTACTTGGACTACAATTTAGTTAAGTATATATACATTGCAGTCATAATTCAACCATAGTTGTGATCAAATTGTTTCAAATACTAAATGAAATTAAGTATATTTGAGTTTTCCTATGACATTATAATATAATATCCATGAAATACCAATGATATGAATGTTTAGTTTAATAAAAAAAATTGAAAAATGACATAAAACATCAAAATTTAACTTTTAAACTAATTTTTTTATGACTATGGTAATTTTACTATGTATACGATAGTTTCTTAGTGTGATTTAAATTACAAATGAATTTGAATGTTTGATTTGGTGGACCAAATTCATATAAAATTATGCTCTAGTTATACATAGCAACAACTAACTGTTGCTCTTGGTATACAATTTTGATATCATAAAATATCAAATTTTGATTTTTAAACTATGTTTTTTCTAATGATTATGTTAATTTATACTGTATAATACACTTTTTATGTAAATTTTCTTTGGTATTGGCTCGATGAAATGTACGTGTAGTGAGAACTTTAGTAGCAAGAATCAGAGAAGCACTACTTAGACTATAACACGTAGTTAAGTATATATACTTTGCAATCATATTTCAGTGATAGTTGTGATCAAATTGTTTCAAATATTAATGAAATTAAGTAAATTTGGGTGTTTCTATGATATTATAACATAAATTCAATGAATTACCATTGATATGAACGAAAAAAATGTCATAAAACATTAATTTTTTTACTTTCAAACCCGGATGTTTTGATGATTATGCTAATTCTATTATATACATGACACTTTCTTTGTAAATTTACTTTGTTATTGTCTCATTGAAATGTAGGTGTAGTGCGAATTTTTGTATCAATAACCTGAGAATGACTACTAAGACTATAACTTGTTACTCAAGTGTACATATATGCTTTGGAGTCATATTCCACCATAGTCGTAATCAATTTACTTTCATTACCAAATGAAATTAAGTATATTTGAGTGTTTGCGAAACAATCTAACTTATAGTCCATGAAATGTCACTGATATGAATGTTTAGTTCAATAAAAATTTGAAAAATGCCATGAAACATCAAAATTTTGACTTTTAAACTAATTTTTTTATGACTATGATAATTTTATTATGTATACGATAGTTTCTTAGTGTGATTTAAATTACAAATGAATTTGAATGTTTGATTTGGTGGACCAAATTCATATAAAATTATGCTCTAGTTATACATAGCAACAACTAACTGCTGCTCTTGGTATGCATAGCAACAACTAACTGCTGCTTGGTATCCATAGCAACAACTAACTGCTGCTCTTGGTATAAAATTTTGATATCATAAATTATCAAATTTTGATTTTTAAACTTGGTTTTTTTTAATGATTATGTTAATATATACTGTATAATACACTTTTTATGTAAATTTTCTTTGGTATTGGCTCGGCGAAATGTACGTGTAGTGAGAACTTTAGTAGCAAGAATCAGAGAAGCACTACTTAGACTATAACACGTAGTTAAGTATATATACTTTGCAGTCATATTTCAACGATAGTTGTGATCAAATTGTTTCAAATATTAAGAAATTATGTAAATTTGAGTGTTTCTATGATATTATAACATAAATTCAATGAATTACCATTGATATGAACGAAAAAATGTCATAAAACATCAGTTTTTTACTTTCAAACCCGGATGTTTTGATGATTATGCTAATTCTATTATATACATGACACTTCCTTTGTAATTTTACTCTGTTATTGTCTCATCGAAATGTACGTGTAGTGCGAACTTTAGTATCAATAATCTGAGAATGACTAACTACTAAGACTATAACTTGTTACTCAAGTGTACATATATGCTTTGGAGTCATATTCCACTATAGTCGTAATCAATTTACTTTCATTACCAAATGAAATTAAGTATATTTGAGTGTTTGCAAGACAATCTAACTTATAGTCCATGAAATGTCACTGATATGAATGTTTAGTTCAATAAAAATTTGAACATGTCATATTTTGACTTTTAAATCTATATATTTTTTATTATAATAATTTTATTATGCCTAAGACATTTTTAATGTAAATTTACTTTGGCATTAACTCAATGAAAGTCACTATATTTCAATACTAATATTCCATTTTGTGATAACCTAAAATGAAATATTTTTACTAATCATTCATCATTAAGTTGTAAAGTGCACAATATCATTTTAAGTAGTATAAAATTATAGGGGTGAATTTATAATATATATAAATTTCAATTGAGAGTTTTCTGTGTCATTATCACTATTTTATGCATGAATCGTGTTGATCGAAATATATAATTAATATTAAAGTTAAAATCAATGATTTTTGTTTAAATTGATTACGTTTAAAAGTATTTAGTTAGTAATAAAATTATTAAAATTCATAAGTTCATATAAACTTGTATGTTTCCAAAAAAGCAACATATAACTATTGCGTAATTTTCATAAATATATACAAACAATTCAGAATTATTTTAAATTTATTTTATATTGCAAGATCTGATCCGTCAATTGAATTTGCTCTACTTAATCTCAGCCGTTGACGCTTTATGTAAATATTGAAAATCCTTATCTTCTTTCTGAATCTGTAAAGCTTCGTTTCTCAACCCCTCTCTGCCTGACTCCGATCGATTGTTTCTCAACCCCTCCAAGAACCGCGACCCGGCGACGACCCAACCCAATCGAGGCAGTTTCGGATGTCAAATTAGCCTCGGTGGCGACCATCATGCCGTTTGACAGGGTCGTGATTCGGGTCTCCGGGGCGGCGAGGATGCTGGTGTGATCCTTCAGGGTCGGGACCCAGAAGCAGTGGGTGATACGGATGATAATTAGGGTCTCCGAGCAGCTCTGGGTGGAGGAGGAGGCGCCTGAGCAGTCTATATCCACTCCGCCGCGGTCGTGAATCGGATCGGTGCCGGTCTCACCGCAGCCCGAGTCCACAAACACTGCATCCAGGTTTAGATCTAGCATTTTTGTTTGCTCAATTGCCACAACATCTTTGTTTTGGCTTCACAAATTTGTTATGCTTTTTCATTTTCATATCTGTATATGTTGGTGTGTGTGTCTCATTTGGGTATTTTACATTCATTGTTCTAAACTTTCAGTCTCAATGAAACCCCTTTGTTTTTTCCCTGGTGTTTAAGGTGGTTGCACATGTACTATCAGTCTTCCTCACTTTCCTTGCAGGTTAGCAAACAGACTTTGTGCTTGGGTCCATTTTTATTAATCCTACCACCAGTTTATTTATGCCTCCAACATGTTTGTTATCTCAATATGATGTTTTCGACCCTTCAATTTGGTCGAGCTGATTTTTGTATTGGTTTTGATGTCGTTTTGTGTGGATATTTTTGTAGTTACTTTACTTTGGATTGTGCCGAGTCGATCATGAGAAGGTTTTGAACTGGAACACAAGAACTTTGGTCGACTGCATTGTTTTGGTCCAGGCAGGAATGTAATGCTTTTTGGTTGAGCTTCTTAGAATGTTCATTGCAGGATATTTGTTCGTTTCACTACTTGGTATTGCTATAATGCCATGTGTTTTACTGATGTCGCAATCTCCATATCGAACTAATTTTAATCAGAAGTTAAAGTCACCAAACTTCTGTTAATAACAACTTATATTGGATGTTGATTTAATAAAAACATCTCCACCAACATATTGTATTCTGATTTTATATACCTAAGAATACTCCAATAATTACAAATATGTTACATATCTGTGCTTTCTGCTTTTAGTCTTTCATGTTTTCTGTTTCGATGTCTGGCCCCTTTTTATTTTCAGAGCAGCAATTATGCCTGCTTTCATAGTTCTACACTTCTACTAATGCTTAATGGAAATTGTTTCATGCCATTTAGCTTGGCAGGCTGAAAAGGTACCATTTTATATAGTTGAAGAACACATTTTGCATTAATGCTTGTAGGTGGAGATTTAAGTATGATAATGCTTGTTTCGTGGAGATTTAAGTATGATAATGCTTGTTTCTTGCATTAATTGCTATCCTGAGTTCTCTAATTTTTTTTTTGTAATCATAACATGCATTTGTAATATTGTTGAGATGCATGTGCAGATGTAGTTGTATCGAATTGGTAGTGAAACAAATTAGGAGTAGTTGCCAATTGCACACCTGTACTTATGTAAACATGAGATGGTGTTTTGGATGCGATAGATATAAAACAATTTGGTGGGTTTGAACTTGGATGCTTGTTTGCAGGTCTTGATTATTGCATGGATTTATCTGCAGAAAAATATTGGCTAGTTGGAATGCAAATTGAAGCCCCTTGTTGAAGGTTTTTCTCTTGGCTTACGATGTAGATTAGTTAGTTTTAGTGCAAGGTTTATTTCTCTTGAAGCTAATGAGATTTTTTTGTTGATGTAGAAGGATAGAATTAGCGTTTTCATATTTGTATGTGACAGTTTTGATTATTGATATATATAGAATTTTATTATTTTTATATCAGCAATTTTCTATTTATTAATCAGCCAAATTGGGGAATTTTGAAATTTGATTCCCCAATTTTTATTTTATTTTTTATTTACATGTTTCAGCGTTTCTTAAAAGTCAAAGCGTTGATAGGTTTGGTCAATTTTAGTAGGCGAATAAGTGGAATGTCCAGTCAACAATGTCACATGGTTCGTGGGTCCTAGCATTGGTATTTCAGCGCTTTTACCATAGTCTTGCACCGGTCACATAGGAAGCGGTCCTTATGGGACTAAAAGCGTTGAAAAACACGATAATACCGCTGCAACGAGCGTCCAACTTTCTGGTAGTGATTTTCAAGTTCATCTGTTTGCTTCACCTGATGATATGAAGATTAATATCAAAATCTCCTCTAGAGAACTTTACAGAACACTGTCCACTCGACACAACTTTATAATATTAATAGTAACTTTGTAAGAAATTCAAATGTAGAAAATAGACATTACAATGGATAGTGACTGTTAACTTCGCTCAATGATCTGGAAATATGCGCTAACGGCGAATTGGTATTCGGTAAAAACCATTTTGGGCAAAATGAATTACATGTGACATCAACCAAATTTTTGAATGTGCTGTTATAACCTTGAACTGGCAAAATTATGTAAAGTTATTCTTTATTAACTGATCTAATATTGATTTATGATCTTATGTAAGGATAAAAATGATTTTTTGGTCTGAATTTAAGAGAAAAGTGTGAGTATAACTCTCAGTATGTGGTTATTGATAGGTCGTTTTTCTATCAAATAAACCTACAAACAATAAGGTTTAAATTCAAGTATAGAGTAAGCAGGGTCGATCCCACGAGGAACAGTGTAATCAGATTCTTATATCTAAAGATGCAGTTTTTGGTTAGCAACCACCTTTTATGTTGAAAGAGTTTGTATTAACTATCTAAGAACTAAACTACACTAAACTAAGAATGCAAATAATACGAAGACACTCAAACAATGCAATCCGGTTACGGGTAAATCCACATTAACAATTCATTCGATCACTGGCTCACTAATTTATTAAGTTGTATAAACCAATCAGTTATAGACCTTCGAGAATAGCACACCCAATCCAATTTCTTCTTACTTTGTCGATAGCCGGCAAGAATAGCTAAACATACTATTTCTCTAATCAAGATACAACCTAGCCGGAATAGCCTACCTAGATTTAATACCTCAACAGCATTAAGCACCAAAAAAACCCGATTCAGATAATTTATAATCAGAACAACTGTTACAAATTATCTACCCTGTATTCCCAACTATTGGCGTATAGTTTCGCCACTAATTGAATCTACCCCCTAGATACAGATAAATAGAGGAACTCAATTGGCACTATTCCAAATAACAGAAGACTGATCAGATCTCAAGCAATTCAGAAATAAACAGGATACACAGAGAATAACAAGGAATCCACACAACATAATTATCAAGCACATTTAGGCCTCACATATGAATCATAGTTAATGCTTCAAAACCCTTACCGGAAACAAACCTAGCTACTAAACATATTAAACACAAACAAATAATTAAACATGAAACTAATTATAAAGAAAAGTAAAAGAAAACTTAGTCTTAATCAATGATGAAAAGCGTATGTGTTGGCTGGCTCCAAAGCCTACGGATGGCCTCCAAACTCCGGAATCCCCAAAATAATAGAATGTCTAAGTATATATAGGTTTTAGGGTAAACGAAACCCTAATCTGAATATTATAAGGAATTGGACTAATAAATTAATATATTATAATATAAATTGGCCTTCAAATAAATCTTCATTGTCTTCTCCATGTAGCCCAGTTAAACCCAATTTATTAAGACCGCGGCTGCAACAATTTAGCCCAATACTGATATCTTCAAGAACGTATAGCTGATTAGTGATCGACATGTCGAAGCACAACTTAGCCGCCCGTAGAAAAAACCAGTAATAGAATTACATCTTCAACTCGCAGGCGTCTTCTTCTTCCCGGAATAATGAAATTGACGATCCATTATCCGTTGGATCACACTACCTCATTAAAAAAACCTTTCGGAAAAAAGAGTGTAGTGTCTAGCTCCTCTCCATGGCTCTAAGTGCTTGATTTTGCATCTTTTTCACCACTTCTCCACTTGATTGTTTTCCACCATTTTTCTTATAATTCCTGCACCAAAAACACCTTCGTGCACATCAAATGGCAAAAGAGAGATATAAAATCATATAATTAGATGCATAAAATACGCCTGATCAGTTATATGCATGGCCTTCGGAATTTCTCAGAAAGCGGTGGTCGGAGGGAACACAAATGTAGCCCTTTCTGAATATATAAAAGAAAGACACCAAAATATATTTTACTTTTTTACCCAGTAAATTTCAATAGGCCATGACATCGACTATTTACTAGGCTATCACAAGTCAGGAATGAACAAATTATTGCCATCTGATTTCTGTTCTTGGATTTTAGAGCAAAAAAACTCAAATCCAGTAAGCGCTTTAAAATAGACATATCATACAATACCCCGGACTCTTCGTCAACCTTCTTTCTCATGACAAAAACATTCTGATTCCGTTGTACGTAGCACTTGGAAAAGAAAAAAAAAGACAAAAACATTCTGATCAACAAAAACCAGCATCATCAACCTCAATCCAGCTAGAGTGAAATCCAGCTGGAGTGAGCTGAAAGTAGCTGAATTTAGCTGCAACAAACTGCAATCAGCTGAAAAGTTCATATTCTATTGATGCACAAATTCGATTAACGAGAGTAAAAACTAGTGATAGGGCAATAATCGGGGTTTTGGACAAAGGAAAGGAAAGAGCGATACCTACATTATTAAATCAACTGATTCGTTATGGTAGAGAAGAAAAATGGCACACGGACCTTACTCGAGCTCTGGATCAATGTCCCCAGAAAAAAAAGACTATGCCCACGTGTTTCAATGAGAATGCCGAAAAAACCTAATTCAGCTTTACATAAGATAGCCAAAGAGAAATCGAAATGATATATTTGCATACATTCCAGGCGAAGGTCATAATTTGCAGGGACATTCTACGGTCTTGATAAGAAGGGGTAGAGTGGAAGATTTGCCAGGTATTAAATCCCATTGTATTCGAGAAGTCAGTCAAGAATTTGCTGTGAATTTCATATGGAAGAAGAGGCAAATCCAAATATGGTGCAGAAAAACCAAAAATCGATATTTAAAACAACATTCACCAATCATGAACTTTTACAAAATCGCCAGGAGATGGATATTCTTTTTTAGCAATGAAAAATCCCCCTTTCTGGACAAACCAAAAACAATACTGAAAATTACCCGCGCTGCAATAAAAGTCACCCAAATGGTTATTGAATACATCTATGTTGCACCAAAACGGGTACCGGTACGTATACGGGTACGGGTACGGGTACGGCAAACGGCAAAATTCAAAAATTGGAGGTACGGGTACGGCAAGGGTACGGCTAAAATATATAAATAATATATATATATATATATATATATATATTATAACAATTTGTATATTATGAAAATAATAATATGAAATCAATGTATCAAATCAAACCATTTCATAAGTTTCAAGAAACATAAATATAGCAATCCAAACTATGTTTGTCCAAAAAAAAAAACAAAGAAATCCAAACTCATAATGTTCAAATAAAAGCAAAATAAAATGAACTACTTGGGATTTTATGATATCAATTCATCTTCCAATTCTGGCTCATCAAGTGAGAGATTTGCAAACTCCAGATATCCCACGTTATCAAAAGAATCAAATGAATCTCCTCCAACATCCCACATTTTGGTCTTCTCATCATCATATTGCTGGGAGGTCCTCGATAAAAGACGGAGGTTGTTATGGATGAAAACCAATTCTTCAGCACGAGTGGGATTCAACTTGTTCCTCTTGAGTGAGTGAATGAAACTGTATGTGCTCCAGTTTCGTTCACAACATGAAGAGGATGAAGGTTGACCAAGTAATTTAAAAGCCAATGATTGAAGCAAGGGAGTTTGTGCACCAAAACTAGCCCACCATTTCCTAGGTTCAAGAGAGTACCTCTTTGCAATCGAAGTTATATCCTCATAAGGACCTTGGAGGAGTGAGAATTCAGCAAATTCATCAATAACTTGATCAAAGTCCTCGTTACTTGAAAACAACCTACGAAAGGCCCTATTCCTCTCCCGAGATACTTCACCATCCTTGTGAGGGGCAAGCCTACTAGAATCCTCAAGAAGCCATTCTTGACTATAAAACCTTCACAAAAATAGTTTCAAAACAAATCACATATAAGAGGATGAAATAAAAATAAATTAATTGAAAGACAGTATCGTACATATTACATACCTTGGGTTCAATGAGTGTGCAACACAATGCAAAGGAGTGTAGCTCTTAGTCCAACGAGCAATAAGGATATCATGAACAACATTATGAAAGGAACTAAATTGAGACAATGATTTCTTCTCTTTCTTGTAAATTTCCAACTTCACCTTTTCAATCATTGAGTCCCACATCTCGTAAACCAAGTGAAGACATGGTTTATCAGTATCACAAAACCTAATCATGTCGTAGATTGGTCTTGTGAAATCAATGATATAGTCCACATTATCCCACCAAGCATCATTCACAAGTTTCGCCTTCACAAATTCTGCCTTTACCACAAATATGTCTCAACCAAAGTTTTTTAATTGACTTTCCAAAGTCAAATTAACCTTACTTCGACCATTAATTTATAATAACATATATTTAACAAAACAAATATTATACATGATTTTAGTTTCACTATATATATATAAATATATATATTTAAGAGGGGGTGCGGGGATGATCATGGGGCGGGTTTGGGTCTAATTTAACTATATCCGGCCCTGATCCGTAAAAAAAATATTGGATTCAAATCCGACCCATATCTGTAGGGTTTATAATTCCAAAATCTGTACCCATATCCGCAGGGTCTTACGGGTCTAAGGGTCATAAATGAGTCTACTAAGAAATCAACAAATTCTTTAAATAGATGAATGAGATCTACATAGTGAATACAAATATGCCAAATTTGTTTATTTTTATTACCATAAGCACAAATGTTAGCATAGATATGAATTATCAATGCACAATACACATCAATAGGGTTTGAGAATAAATAAAAGGTTTTTTCCTTTTCCTATATCTCGTATCATCGGGTATCAGGACTTCAACAATTCGTACTGATAAAATTATTATTATTAGAGAGAAGAAGAAGATAAGATGAATTAGAATTAGAAATTAAACATCACATTTATCACATAATTATAATATATTAGGAGGAGAGAGAATATGAGTGCTCATAGAGCATTTTACATGTGATCTGCACACTAGCTAGATACTCAACTCTAACTGACTAATTTAGCATATAAATGTGATGCTCCTCCACCACCAACGGCCGCCGATCAGTTGAGCAGTTAGCTCGGTCAAAGATCAGTCAACAGCGTTGACTGGAAGTCTTAGCTCCCTCCTAGCTCATATTGCACTTCAGCCCTTCAATTAGTAGTATTATTAAAATCATCCCTCGATTGCTAACAATCCATCACCCTTAAAAGAAGCTTGTCCTCGAGCTTGGAACTCAGGGAATTGTTGTCTGATGAATGCTTGATCCTCCCAGGAAGCATCTTCTTTGGCAGTATCCTTCCACTCAATAAGCCATTGAACTACATTCTTCTGGACTTTGATGATCATCGATCCTGCATTGCAGAACTCTGAGTGGTGTAAGTATAGGAACATCATGTGTCTCAGTTGGAGGAATTGTCATGGCTTGCTGAGGTGGAGGACCACAATGTTTTTTGAGTAAAGATACATGGAACACAGGATGTATTCTACTGTCTTATGGCAATTGTAACTTGTAAGCTACACTCCCAATCCTTTGCAGCACTAAGTAAGGACCATAAAATTTTGGAGCTAACTTCATATTTTCCCTGGCAACCAGTGAATCTTGTCTATATTTTTGAGACTTCAAATACACCCAATCTCCCTCCACTAGGATCCTTTCTGGTCTTTTGTAGTCTGCAAATTGCTTCATCCTTTCTTGTGCCACTTTGAGGTATTTTTGCAACAACTGCTGCACTTGGTTTTTCTGAGAAAGTATATCAGTAACAGCTGGAAATATTGTATCATTCATAACTCCCAATGGAAGAGTAACAGGCTTCACCCCATATAAAGTTTGAAATGGAGTCATATTAATGCTGGAATGATGAGTGGTGTTATACCACCATTCAGCAGTGCCAAGCCATTCACTCCAAAACTGTGGCTTATCTCCACAGAAACACCTCAAATATTGTTCTAAAACTTGATTAACTCTCTCAGTTCGCCCATCAGACTGTGGATGATAAGCAGTACTAAATTGCAGCTTCACATTCATCCTATTCATAATCTCCCTCCAAAAATTGCTAGTAAATAACTTGTCTCTGTCAGAAGTTATAAACACTGGAAATCCATGCAATTTGCAGACCTCATTGATGAATTTATGAGCTACTTCAGAAGCAGTGACAGGATGGCTGAGAGCCAAAAAATGGCTATACTTGGTCAACCTATCAACAATCACCAATACAGTGTCATAGCCATTAGAATTAGGAAGCTTCTCAATAAAATCCATGGTTATTTGTTTCCATGATTGAGTAGGAATAGGCAGAGTTTGCAATAACCTTGGAGATGCACAATGCTCTACTTTCTTTCTTTGGCACACTTCACAATTTCTAATGAAGTCCACAATATGATCCTTCATTTTAGTCCAGAAAAATAAAGAAAAAGCTCTTTTGATAGTGGCAGTCTGACCTGAATGTCCCCCAATGGGTGAAGCATGCATAGCATTTAAAATACTTTGTCTGGCAGAACCTCCTTCTCCTACCACAATCTTAAGTCCGTTTTTGATCAATCCATTAGAGTAGTTGTACTCAGTCTGACCCTCCCCAACTTCAACTTCTGCAGTTCCTTGTAAAATGATGTTGCTAATCATATTTTGACAGAAAGAATCCCCTTCATAACTAGCTTCTAGTTGCAACATCCATAGGGGAATTAGTGATGAACTGTTCTGCACCTGCTCACAAAAAATAAAGTTTTGATCCTTACTCTCCATATGCATATCAGCTTCTACCTCTTCCCTAATAACTTTAACTGCATTAGTTATTTTCTCTTCTACTGCAATGCTGTCATTTCCCTTAAGTAAACGCACTGCTCCAAGTGGAGATACCCCACTCTCACCAATTTTGGTCTGGAGCATATTACCAAGGTCCACATAAGTTTCTGAATCACTGTCTTCACTTTTATCAAAAATAATAGGTCCATCTTCTGAACCACTCTCAGAACTTTTATCATATGCTATATACTCATCTGGAACATCCATCATTTTTTCCACTGTCTGCTCTTGGTTGTCATCAATGCTTTTCAAACTTCCCTCCTATTCTCTTTTCTCAAAATGAAGAGACTGTCTGGAGAGTGCATCAGCCGATGCATTAGTCTTTCCAGACTTATATTGGATTTCAAAACTGAGTCCAATCAATTTTGTAATCCATTTATGTTGAACAGCATTTGTAAGTCTTTGTCCAATCAGGTATTTCAAACTTTGATGATCTGTCTTTATAATGAAGTGATGACTAGTCAAATAATTCCTCCACTTATCCATAGCCATTACTAGAGCAAGTAGTTCTTTTTCAAATGTTGAAAGTCCCTTATTTCTTTGACAAAGAACTTTGCTTAAAAATGCAAGAGGTCTCTGGTCCCAGAGGCGGATTCTATGGGGGTCTAAAAGGGGTCGGGCACACCCCATGATTTTGTCCAGAAATAGCATATATATACTATTCATTCCCCATTAAATAATATTTTGGAAAAAAAATAATTGGTGACCCCTTTTATTTTTGAAAAAAAAATATATTTATGTAAGGAGAGTAGAAAAGTTTACTAAAATAAAACTTCTAATAAAAGTAGTGGCACAATTTTTTAGTATTTTATTAGGATTTTGTTTTTATTTTTTTAATTTATAATTCTTATAAAATATCATGATAGTAATTTTTTTAAAACAATATTAATAATATTTTCTTAATAATATTGTGAAAACAAACCTGCATAGTTGAATGGAAGATCATTTTCTGCGAGATTCTTTGGTGCTATATATTGAAAGAGAGAATGCGGAGACCATTCCCATTGATTCGATTATCGACACTTTTGGGATGATCAAAGAGAGAAGAGTTAGATTCAAATAAAATTTATATTTTCGTTAATTATAGTTGGTCCTTTATATGTTTGATTCTTTTATCTCTAAATAAATTACTTTACTATACCGTTATTGTTTTATAATTTCATTAGTTTTTTCCAACTCAAATTTTTGTGATTAGTTCGGCCCCCTTTAAGGTAAAATCTAGGATCCGCCCCTGTCTGGTCCTGCATGAGAACAGCTCCCATGCCCACATCAGAAGCATCTGTCTCAATAACAAATGATTTATCAAATTCTGGCATCTTCAGAATAGAGGCAGTGGTCATAATTTGTTTTAACTGCAAAAATGCCTGTGTTGCTTCTTCTCCCCATTTGAAACCATTTTTTCTGAGCAACTTGTGTAGAGGTTTGCAAATTAAACCATAATTAATGATGAACCTTCTATAGTAACCAGTTAAACCCAAAAATCCTCTCAACTCCTTGACTGTCTTAGGAATTGGCCAATTCTGAATGCACTTAATTTTTTCTTCATCAACAGCAACTCCTTGTCCAGATATTACATGTCCTAAATAGTCCACTGAAGTCTTCCCAAAAGAACACTTAGACATTTTGGCATACAGTTGATTGGTTAGTAAAATTTCCAAAACAAAAGACAAATCTTTTTGGTTCTGCTCCATAGTTTTGTTGTATACAAAAATATCATCAAAAAAAAACAACACACACTTTCTCAAAAATTTCTGAAAAATGACATTCATCAGTGCTTGAAATGTTGCAGGAGCATTACACAATCCAAATGGCATCACAACAAATTCATAATGGCCACTGTGTGTTTGAAAAGCTGTTTTTTCAACATCTTCAGCTCTAACTCTTATTTGATGATAACAACTTCTAAGATCTAGCTTTGAAAAATAACAGGCTCCATGTAATTCATCTTATAACTCCTCTATCATAGGTATGGGAAACTTATCCTTATAGTTGCAAAATTTAACATTCTGTAATCAACACACATTCTCCAGGTTGAATCCTTCTTCTTGACTAGAATAACTGGAGAAGCAAATGGACTATTGCTGGCTTGTATGACTTTGCTCTTCAACATTTCTTCAACTTGCCTCTCAATTTCATCCTTGATGCAGTGAGGATACATGTAAGGTTTTATTTTAAAAGGTTGTGAGTCTTTTAAAATAATCCTATGGTCAATACTCTTGACATGAGGTAAGTGATTAGGAATAGAAAAGACTATAGAAAATTGTTGCAGCACCTGTTTCATTTCTTCAGTGATCTTTAAAGCCTTGATCTCATCTTACACTTGCAATTTCTTGTTGCTCTTGACAATTCCACTCAGCTGTTGCAGCTCTTCTGCCTTCAACTCTTCAATCTCCATAACTGTGGTCCTTCTCTTTGTGCCCCTGGCCCCCTGCCATCAATGCCTTCTCTAATCTTGTATCTTACCCCATCAGTCCTTCCCCTTAAAGTCCAATAAGTGTTGTTGCTAAAGATTGACACCTGTTGCAAACCCAAATTGAAGACCACGGGATCAAATCTTGACAACCAATCCACTCTACAGATGATATCAGTACCACCTAAGTTCATAACCTTGAGATCAAATGCAAACTGGTGATTTTGCAGCTCCCAAACTACTCTTGGACACATTGTAGCTCCTTTGATGATTGTGCCATCTGCTATCCTGACTTCATAATTATTTACTCCCATAGTTCCCAGCCCCACTCTCTGAATGACCTTGGGATCAATGAAACTCACTGAGGCTCCAGTGTCCAATAGGATGGAAAACCAATGTATTAGGAGCTCTCCTTCCCTCTTCCCCAGAATTCAAAGAAATTGGTTCATCTTCCCCAGAACTGTTAAGTGCCTCCTTCAAAGACTCATCCACTTCAATCACCATAATGGTTCCAGGCTCTATCTGTTCCTCATCACCAATGTAGTGCACTTGAACTTCCATGATCTTACACACATGTCCAGCACCATATTTATCACCACACTTGAAACATAAACCATTCTCCCTTCTATGTTTCATAAGAGCATGAGATAACTTGGTATAGTTGCTATTTCTGTTGTCCTTATTATACTCTCCAGTCCCACTTTTCCATGGCAATTTCTTAATTCCAACACCTGCTTTGAACTGAGGAGTTTGATGGAAAACATGTGTCACAGACCTCTTCTTGTTAGAGATTTCCAACTTTTTTTCCTCCCATAAAGCTAATTCTACAACTCTATGTAAAGTTGGAGGACTCATCATCATAAATCCAGGTTGCAATTCCTCTTTCAACCCACTAATGAAACTGGATATGTAATATTGTTCAGTTGGCTGTAAATGTTTATCAGTCAACAAAGTCCTTAATTCATCAAACTCTTCCTGATATGACCTTACAGTAGACTTCTGATGTAATTTGTTAAACTCAGCTACCTCATCCCTAAGGCTAAAAGGAGTAAATCTTTGTAACAACATAGCACTAAACTCTTCCCAAGTTAAAGCACCCTTCCCAGATACAGTCAATTGATACCAAATTCTAGCATTTCCTGTCATATAAATCTCAACTGCCAAGTATCTCTGTCTGTTAGGGATTTGATAAAAATTGAAAAAGGTTTGACAACTTCTCAGCCATTCCTTGACTCCTTCACCATTAAAAATAGTCAAGACAATCCTAGCTTGTTGCAACTAAGAGCATACACAACAGTTACTCTATAATAGAGTTTTTAGCTGGATTTACCCTTTTTGACTATATTATTGCTTCCAACAGATGCTCTATCCCATGCTCTAAAATAGAGATATGGTAAAATTGGAAGATTGAAAAGGCATATGGGCTACACCTCTTTCATACTCTAAAATTTAATGATATCATTGATTACTACTTTTTCTTTCTTATTTTATCATATACTTTCTTAATGATTCACATCTTCACACACATAAAAATATTAAAATCATAAAGTTGCAAATAAAATTAAGGCCTTGTTTGCTGGAGTAGTTCAGTCTAATTCAATTCAGTTCAATTCAATTGAATTCAATTCAGTTCAGTAAAATATAATTTGATCATATTCAAGTAAATTTAGACATTCCTATTCTATTTTTCAAAACATAAATTTCAGTTCAATTTAGTTCAGTTCAGATCAGTAAGAAATAAGTTCAAACAAACATGCCCTAATTGTGTGCTCTTGGAAGTTTCAAATAGAATTAAATAGAGCTATTTTCATGTATGACAATAATTTATAAAATGGTAAAATAGAGCAACTGTTGGATGGAGGTAAAATAATTATAGAGTTTTTGGAATTTGATATTCTATTATAGAGATTGTTTTAGAATAACTGTTGGGCTTGCTTTAAGTACTTTTGCCTAGTTTAATTCTCCAATCCTCCTGATCATTTTCATTTCTCAAGTCTGCTTCATCTCTGTCCTTATATCCATATTTGTATCTAGGTCCAGTAGGCATAGTTTTCTCCACATTAAAACTATTGTTAACATCATTACCCCCAAACTTCATTCCACTTCATTCTTTGAACCAGAATTAATGCAAACAGGATTCTCAAAAGCATTACTATCATAATCCGGCACATGAACCCTAGGATTGATAAGTACATTTCCCCTAGGAAACACATTAACATTTTCACTCAGATCTCGAGGAATTCCAGGCATACCTAACACAGATGGAGGAATTGCAGTGCTGGTACTTGCTCTCTGATCTTCAGCTGATTTTGGCCGAGGCTTCATCATCTCCACCAAATTCTCAAAATTCTGTTGAGCCTGCGCCCGATCTGCTTCCCGGTCTGCCACCCTCGAAGCTTCCAATTGTTCCAACTTCAGTCTGTTTTCCTCCACCAAGTTCTTCAACGCCTGATCGTCGCCGGCGAGTTGGCGCATCTCCTGTGTCACGCCAGTAAGACGCGCGTCCAACTTCTGCTCCATCTGCTATTCCTAATTCTTTAGTGGCCGCGTTCCATCCGCCATCACAGTCATTAAATCAATGGCTCTGATACCTATTGTAATGATCCTCCACCACCAACGGCCGCCGATCAGTTTAGCAGTTGAGCAGTTAGCTCGGTTAAATCTCAGTCAATAGCGTTGACTGGAAGTCTTAACTCCCTCCTAACTCATATTGCACTTCAGCCCTTCAATTAGTAGTATTATTAAAATCATCCCTCAATTGCTAACAATCTGTATCCATACCCGTTTATTTAAACTCTAAATTCAATCCATATCTGATGGATCTAAAGAAGTTGGATCTAAATCCGATCCACGGGGTCTAAATCCGCAGGATGTGCAGCGGATCCAAAACCCGTGATCATCCCGTGTGGTGATGAACTCGGTCGTTGTAACCGTCATTAACTGTATTTATTTAATCGTACACATTCAACTTTATCATTAATGAAATTTAGTTGCAGTTGTTCATTTCGCATGAGTATTGACCGATCTACGTAGAAGTTTA
Organism: Sherardia arvensis; assembly: GCA_948330725.1. Lineage (NCBI taxonomy): Eukaryota > Viridiplantae > Streptophyta > Magnoliopsida > Gentianales > Rubiaceae > Sherardia > Sherardia arvensis. The sequence goes on along the minus strand of OX415237.1, from coordinate 7,235,564 downwards.
GTATGATGGGAGATAAAGCAATCTTCACTTAAAGAAAAGAAATGTAGATAAATAAATATATTCATATACCTTATTCATAACAACCATGAGACCCCAATAACATTTCAATATTTATCAAACACTTGGTCCAGTTTTATTCCAAGAATATATTTTAGTCAAACCACCACTAGGTGGATTCCCCAATGTAAAACCCTAATTCCTGCACTGACCAGAAGCAAGTGTTGGTAACACCATAGCCACAGTATTTATCTGCAAAATCCTGGTAGAAAACGGAAAAACTTGCACGAAATCCATTCCAACAAAAAGAGCACCAAAATCTTGTGGTGCCTGGAAGATTCATTCCGAAATGGAATCGGAAATCATTTCCGAAATGAAGAGAATGAAAACCTAAATTATCGTCGGCCGACCGGCATGTGAGATTGACCGGAGAAACACCATGGATATCGTCCTTGATAATCACGTTGTATGCTTCACCCCAGGAATTCACATAAACCACACCAAATAACGACGAGGCGATTAAAAGGAATTGCAAGCAATACAAATATTTCATAGCTTCAGTTTCAGGACTATTGATCTTGAATCTTATTTATGGCTTTACCATGCATATATTTGTGAGTCATACTAATTCAATGATTTCAATCTGTCAACAAACTCGTTTACTTTTGAAAACATTAATTGATTGGAATAATATATCACTAAATATATAGTCAAAGTTGTGACAGCATATGATATATATTTTATTAGTTGATGATAATTTTAATAAAATTTGATTTATCAGATTTAAGACAGGTTCTTTTTCGTTTATCGGTATTTACACTACTAGAAAAATAAGGACGTTTCAGCGGTTATTTCGTGTCCTTTCAGCGGTTATTCGAAATCAAAAAACCGCTGTCTATGTTCCCGGTGAAACGTAATGGTCGTATCAGCGCTTTACCGACACTGGGACCCGTCCGTGTCATGTGGCAATGCTTGGTAGACATTCCACCATATATTACTTGCAGCGCTTCCACAAACCGCTGAAAAACCTCCATTTGTATTTTTGGGCGCCGGACGGTGGATGCCGACCGGACCGCCGGTCGTCACGATGCCGGCCGGCATAACGTTGACTTGGCGGTCAAAATTGTGTTTCAGCGATTACATGAAACGCTGAAATTATATCGTTGAAGGACATAGATAAAGCGCTGAAAATTGTTTTCGCTGAAATTCAGTTTAAAGCGCTGAAGTATTTTCGTTGAAACTCAATTTAAAGGGCTGAAGATTTTGTTCGCTGAAACTCAATTTAAAGCGCTGAAATACGAAAATGACCAGAAAAAAATAACCGGGCAGAACCCGGTCCCGCCACCGCAGTAATTGCGGTTTCAAAAAAACACAGCTTGTTGCCGGAAAAACCATTAATTCACCAAAACAGTCATACACTATTCAGCAACACCACTACCTTCATCAAACTCATAGAATTCAGACACAAGCATAGCAATGAATCCTACTTATTCAAAAACAACCATAGCAAAAGATCATACTGTTTAATGGGAGAAAAGATGTGCACCCTACAAGAGATGCATGAAAACAACAACAGTGACTAATTCCCTCTCTGGCGCATGCTGTTCTGAAGGGCACAGGCAGGCAGTATAGACTCCGATAAGTACATGAAAAAGCTATCAATCATCCCATCGATCACTGGTTTGGGGTAGGGAGTTCTATCCTCTGGGAAAACCTACAAAAAAAAACAAAAGAAGGGCAGGTTATTACTGGATTAAAAACTGCGAGCCAGGAAAAATAGAAACCAATTTAAATATGAGATTCGTTTAACTACATGATGACAAGTAATATTCCAAAGATACAGAAGTATTGCTAGTACTAACCCGAAGCACATCCACACCAGCAGTTAACAGCACAATCTTCTCCATATAAAGCATAACATAGTAGCCACATTCCCAGGTTGAAGCCTGGGTTTTGTGCTGCAATGGTTAAGAAGAATGTAGTACCGTTAGTGAGACTGAAGGTTTGTTGTTGACAGTAATTGCTGCACACATGAAAAGTGGATGACTCACCATGATGTTAACAATGCTCCATTCTTTCGGTGGAGTGTTGCATCCAGGTTTTGCCCTGTCCTTGTCATACTTGGCTCCCATGCTAATTTAGTAAATTGATAATTAAATGGAGAGATTATAATTAAAATGATAATCACTAATGGAATTAATCTACAAGCGACGTACCTCATAAACAAATCATATTGAAACGGATGTTTGTCCTCTGAAATGTCGTTTGACTGTGGATCAATGTAGTACACAGTGCGGTCTTCTGGAGATATTATGAACAACATCCAATGGAGACTGGAAAAAAAAACCATATTGAGAGGTGGGCAATCCTAGTGAAATGGAAGAAGGACATAAGTATAACTATATGATATAGAGAATGGAATTTACCCTTTAGACAATGGCATGACGTACAGTCTGGACTTGTTGGGCTTCATAGTCTTCTGCAGGCTCAACAGAATTCTGCTTTTTTCTGCGGGAGTAGTGGTGCTTGAAGCTCCTCCGGCAGTTGTGCTTATAATTTGAACTCTTGACATATCTCTCGCCAGCATTTTGTTGAAGAGCATACTAATAAGCAAGACAACCCGGTTCAATAAGGATTTGGTAAAAAAATGATAAAAGTAGTCAGAAATGCATATTGGAGGTTTTAAGCATATTACCATGCCCACATATCAATCTGCCAACCATGGATCCACTCTTTCTTGAATCTGTCTACATTCTTGATCCACGGAATTGCACTTTCCATTAACAAACACAACTGCCTCCCAGATGAGCCAAAAACCGGGTACTGCAATGGAATCTTGTAGCAAATCCTGTCCGGATCATGCGCATGCAATTCCTGGATTGCTTTTGCCACCTTCGCTCTGACCTCGCGTACCCGGATGTGGTGTCCAAAATCCTGCATATTCATGAACAACAAAAAGCAAAAATTTATAATGCAAGATCACCTGTTGGAAGCGAATAATGGAAATGTTTGAAGGTTTATTTCCCCTACCCACAGCAGCTCTTCATCTGGAATAGGGCTTGGCTCACGTTTGACCTCCGTGTCTTCAAGAGTGGCTTTGGGATCAGAAGATTGGCCAGGTTCATCCACTTCCATGTCGTCGCGAGGAGGAGAGGAGTTTGCTGCTGCATCCTTACACCAAACGACTGTATCTGACTTGACAGGAGATTCCTACAATTATATGGTATGACATTAGCAAATAAAATCAGGTAGAAGTTCGAAAGTATCATAAGAAGATGAAGTAAATTGACTAACTTGTTTAGGCTTTTGCAGTTTGGGCGCAGGTTTGTCGAGCTCAGGTTTTCTTTGCTCTGGGATCTATGCCTCAACAGTCTCAACCATGGCATAGTCTATGTATATTTCTGGCCATGAGACAGCAACACCGCCTGCTGCAGAACCCACGCATGAATATTCTTGGTGAGGAATAGGCAAGGGTTCATCTGGCAAAAACACTGGAGATTTGACTCGCACATCTTCACAGCCACTTTCAACAGTGAATGAAGGAATAACAACTCCAGCTGCCGCCGTCACAATTATCCCAGCAGAATTTTTAATTTGCAGATAGCACGGGATTAGAACCTTCAACTGTAGATACGCAATGAATTAGATGTTGCTAGGCTAATAGGTAATGTAAAAAAATACAATGTTAGACATTTTACCTCAGCTTCTAGACCTCCAGTATCAGTTCCAAATGAACTTGATTTAATCTCACAAGTTTGGCTCTTCGCAGTCACTGGGCTGGTTGTCCTCTTCGCAGTCACTGGGCTGGCTGTCTTGTTCGCACTCACTGGGGTTGTTGTGTTGTCCTGAACCCAAAAAGGGAATTTATTAACCATCACATTCTGTAAAGGATACAACTCAGAAAATGGTAGACAGTTGTGATTTTAGTGTACCTTCATGTCTGGATGAGGTGGATCACTAGTCGATCCTTTTCCAGATTCTGCATTCACCTTCGCAGCTGCAGCCTTTTTTTCTCTCAGATCCTTCAGGAACTGCTCCGGGGAGAGCTCTGCTGTAATCTCCACTCCTAACTTTTCAGAGAGGAAGTCCGAGTACTTCTAAAATTTCTCCATCTCAATTTGCTCCTCCTCCTCATCAGTTAGCTGGATCTTTGTTCGGGCAGCTTGCCTCTTGTTAGCCTTCTCCTGAGCATGCTCGGGGAACGCAAACTCCATCTTTGCTGTGGTAGGGCAGAACAGGTATCGGCCTGGGGGATCTCTAATCTCTGTGGCCAGGAAGAGTATGTCATCCTTGCCTTCAATGATAAGCTCTCCTTTCTGCTTCAGTTTGTTCATTTCAAGTTGTCATCAAACAAGTTATAGGTTTCATTAGTGTGGCATTATGAAACAGAGCAATGTCAAACAATAGACGAGCATTGAACTTACAATCTTATCAGCCACTCCCCGGACAAAGTCACTTGTATATTTTCCATTCACCTTGTTTGCCTCCAAAAAGATGATGGATCTGTCAATCACAAACACCATGCTACTTACTTCCTGAACAGCTTCTTCGCGAGTTAACCCGAGCTCCATTTTTTCAAGTATGGCTTCTTCTCGCATCTCCTTTGCCAACCTGATGTAGTATCTCCTATAACCACCACTTCCAGCATGATGCTTAAATTTCTTCATGGCCCCATTTTCGCTATTCTTCTTGCTCAGAGCCTGTGAAGAACATAGAAAAGGTGTCAATAAGCGAACAAAATCTACACAATGTCAGAAAAAAATCAAACAGTGTAAGCATCAAAATCATCCAATTTTTAGGAGTTAATGGAGTAGGTTGCACTTACTATGAACGTCTCATCTGTGGATCTGTATGCCACAAATAACTCCCACTCAGCAGGATCCATCCACTTGTAAGTGTCCCATGGAAGCCCGGGATCAGGTCTCTTAGGATCGATCTTAAACACGAACCTATTCCACACAGTAGTTCGCCAGTTCCGCTCCCTGCCGGCTGCATAAGTGGTCCACTGCTTCTTCAGTTTTGCCCTGTCCTTGTCACTCAGTAGTGTCCGAAAATCCCAGCTCGCCTACTCAGACAGCAATGGAGGCCATGTTACGATCACAAGTTAAACGAACAGATGAAAAAAAATGAATAATAAACAAGCATGTATAATACTGAAGTACCATACCAAAATATCTTCCCATGCTTCATCTTTGACAGCCTTGGGCACCTGCCTCCAGTTTCTCCAAGTCCAAATTTGATGCGACGCCGAAATGCATAGGCAACGTATCCGCACCATTTGCCATGCATGACACGAGGGCAGAGAAACTTATCAAACCACATGGGGAGTGGTTTGGTGTGTTTCATCAGGAAGACAGAGCCGCATATAGCACCACCACGCCTGCGAGTCTCACCCTCCACATCAAACGAGTCAAATATCTCACCCTCCTTATTCTCCCCTAGACATTCTATGTTGAAGTTGTGGTCCTGGGGTTGATCGATATCACCAGGATGTGGTTCCCGTGGGTCTGCAAGGCCGATGAGCTGCTCGACAGATTTAGCTGAAGACTTAGCTGAAGACACATCGCGTTTACGCTTTCCAGAATGGTCAGTTTTTGTGTTGCTTTGAACATCAGAATCACTGCCAGCCATTCTTTATAACCACCTGAGACCATATTAATTTAAACAACAAATCAAATCAGATATCATACATTCATCCATATCACTAGAGTTCAAAACAGTAACAAATGGATATAAATTCATAGAACTGAATGCAATAAATCCCAATAAAACCATAGGACAGTACCCCATGGATATAAAATCCCAACAAATACCATAGTAAGACATAGTTAGCAATATTTAGCACATCAATGTTCAGATCCAATATTTAGCAATAGTTCAGACATAAAATCCCAAAATCCCAATAAATCACAATATTTAGAAGTATAAAATCAGATACACATACTAGAAGCCCTAGTTCAGACATGAATGTTCTCAATAAACAGCTAGAAAATTAGGGCTTTGTTGTCAGACAAACTATTCAATGGGCTTGTATCATTATTACACAATTGGAGCCGAGACAATCATGCAAATATTGAACAATTAGTCAAATATCGAAGAAGCACAACCCAGAGTTTGGGATTACCTTTGAAGGGAATGCGATTAGGGTTGGATGGAGGCCTTGCGTTAACGGACTAAAGATCGGACTGTGTGCATGTGTTGTGCGGCAGTCGGAAACCCCAAATTTGATCGGCCGGCCGCGACTGAGGAGATGGGTCTAACTAGATTGATCGGCCGGTCGTTTACGATTTTTGGAGGAGATGGGTCTAACTATTTTGATATTTGAGGAAGAGTATTGAATGTGAAGAACACTTCCTATTTATATGAGAATTTTTTCAGACCATTAAAATATTTATTTTCATTACCAATAATAAAAAGACAATAGAATTTGATGGGGAATTGTGGAAAGTTCAATTTTCAATTTTAAGTCAATGAAAATTTCAAGCATTGTCTGAAAGTTCAATGAAAATTTAGGAGGGAAATAAAAGAAATAAATGAAAAATGAATAAAAAAGCAGCAGCTCTGTGTTGCTTTGTCTGAAACGGCGACGTTTCGAGCATAAAGTTGAGGAATCACCTAAGTACGTTTCAACGGTCTCCATATTTTCATTTTTTAATCGTTGAAACTTTGAAAAAATGAAAAGTTTCTATGGCGGGCCATTTTCCCGCTAGAATGAAATCAAGCATTTTGGGCTGTTTAATAAATTTCAGAAATTGCATTTTTCATATTAAAAAGTTCATAATTAGTTGGAAAATTTTATAATTGGTTGGATTCAATGCAATATATATTTCAGATTTTATAATTAGTTGGATTTCATGAAAAAATGATTGGATTTCATGAAATATTACGCTTTTACATTCGGATTTTTTAAATAAAAGTATAAATTTTTTTAATTTTTCAATAAAAATCAATATACCTCGTACCTGACATGAACGATCATATTTGATAGTGACATAGGATTATCACATGTAGCGGTCTTCGGAAACTCATGCAAAAGTATTGTATTCATATAATATTGCAAAATTTGGATAGTTAGAAGACATGCTGATAACCTTGATCGTTCTATTTATACACACGTGTTATTGAGTTGAATAGATATTACGCTGTTAACAACTGGAATGTCTGTCATTTATGAACGACATTGAACCACTAATAAGTGCAATCGATCATGTAGTTTACGAGAAGTACTCATCGAACAAGTATGGGCAGTAAAGTAATGAGATGCGAGCAAGTAAACATTCATGGATTAAAAAGTTTAGTTCTTCATCGATTGCTTCTGTACGACACTGAACCACTAATAAGTGCAATCGATCACGTAGTTTACGAGAAGTACTCATCGAACAAGTATGAGCAGTATAGTAATGAGATGCGAGCAAGTAAACGTTCATGGATTGAAAAGTTTAGTTCTTCATCCATTGCTTCTGTACGACATTGAACCACTAATAAGTGCAATCGATCACGTAGTCTAATCAGAACTTCTCATCGAACAAGTATGAGCAGTAAAGTAATGAGATGCGAGCAAGTAAACATTCATGGATTGAAAAGTTTAGTTCTTCATCCATTGCTTCTGTACGACATTGAACCACTAATAAGTGCAATCGATCACGTAGTCTAATCAGAACTTCTCATCGAACAAGTATGAGCAATAAAGTAATGAGATGCGAGCAAGTAAACGTTCATGGATTGAAAAGTTTAGTTCTTCATCCATTGCTTCTGTACGACATTGAACCACTAATAAGTGCAATCGATCACGTAGTCTAATCAGAACTTCTCATCGAACAAGTATGAGCAGTAAAGTAGCGACGTACGCGCAAGTAAACGTTGAGTGATTGTTTTGTGAATAGATAGGGAGTTGACCTTATATACATTTGGTTATTAGTAATAAGTATTTATCGAACAATGAATCGACGAAAAACTTTTCGATCAAATACAAATTAATAAAGTATACTTATTTCTTATTATATTAAAATACAAATTTTTATCAATTGTCTAAAAATTATCAATGATCAATCGTATAAATATTTCAGAAAAAATAAATCAAGTGGGTTAAGGGTTTATGGTTTAAGTGGGCTAATTAAAACCGGCCTGCAACAATTTCATCCTTTTCGGCCCACCTATTAACGGGTCAATAATATTAATCTCATGATCCACGAACAAGGGCTATCTAAAAAAACAGTCGGCCAATTTCCGAACGATCTGAAACGCAACCGACGAAAAAGTCACCTCCGCATTCGATTCCAAAGGCAGGTAATTATCTAGCTAAATTAGTATATTCCGATAGCTAAATGTACAGATTCAATGCCCCATGATAAATTTGCAGGTTCGGTTCAAAGGGGGTAAGGCTAGGGTTTACTTATTTTGGGGGTTAGATCAATTGATTGGTAGTTTTGGGTGTTAGATAACCATCCCATTTTGGGGGTTCTGTTTTGTTGTTCATGTAGTAACCATCCATCCCATTTTGTAGCCATGATAAATTTGCTCGTTCTGTTTTGTTGTGGTTCAAGTTAGAGCAAATCTCACATTTTTGTCTTGATTTTTCATGATCTAGCCATTATTTTTGTCATATGATTTAGCCATAATTTAATGGGGCATCCAAACTGTTGCGAATGAACTCTGTTGCCTGAAATTTGCTATACTCTATGCAGATATTTGTTCAGCTAATTTTGTTATTTTTAATCTATCACAAGATTGGAATGAACTATGTCTGTTGCCAGCTTATTGAAATTTTTTTATGTCAAAGTAAGAATGAACTCTAACTGTACATAGGGATTTGATTTTTTACAGGATGGGATCATCCAAAAAACGCAAAGCTGCTGCTGCGCCAACGCCAGCCATTTCCACCGGACCTGACTCGTCTAATTTCTTCTCGACTGAAGCAGAGAGTTTGTATAGGGTGTTGATGAGAAGGAAAATCCTGAGGGAACGCGGTATTGCCGACGGACAGCCATTTCATGGGTACATACGCAAACATCGATGGGAAACTTTCTGCGAGAGGCCAAGGGATGCAAATGTGACGATGGCCACTGAATTCTATGCTAATATGAGGAATATTAACAAAGAAGGTGATGTTCTGTGCCGGGGAAAACATGTTTGTATTTCTCATGATGTTATTAATAGGTATTATGGGTTGAAATCCTACAAGGGCCTGGACTCAGATTATGAAAATCTTCAAGATGAAGCCACTGTCGACAGAACCAGTGGTGCTCTAGTTGGTAACTGGAAGGAGGTGGTTAGAGGAATAACTAGGCCAGAAGTCTCGATGGATGAGATATTGCCCTACAACAAATGGAGTAACATCGAGAAGAAATATCTGACAGTTGAGATGAATATGTGGTACAGTTTTGTAGCCACTCGTCTTTCTCCGGTGACAATCAATTCGGAGGTCCAGTGGGTACGGATGAGAATGCTGTACGCTATTAAGAAGGGTATGGGTTTGGACGTTGGTAAAATCATTTTCTCTAGCATGATGGACTCGTCGTCGGGATGGGGTTTCCACTCACTTGTGACAGGTTTATGCCACAGAGCTGGCTGTGTAGATAAGATGTATGATACATGGAAAGCACCGATGTCTACACTAAGACTTGAGTCATTCCAAAGGAAAAATAAGACCCCTGTCACAACTGAGTCTGAATTTGACCTAATTGGACGCTTTGGAAGGTTGGAGAAAGATGTTCAGTTCGGCATTAGCCTCAGTGAACACACAGCAAAGCTCCTCGCACACGCATTTCCTGAGTCATTAGCTGCTGTAGGTCCCTATCCTACAAGCTGGACTACCATCGACGATGAATCTGGTGCACATTCCCTGGCAGCTGAAGCGGTGGATCCATCTGAAGCACAAACTAGGTAGATTGGGGTTAAGACCTAGGTTCAAGCTACAATTTGAAATTTCTTTTGTAACAGGTAGCTAGCTTGAATTAGTTTTTCTGGTGTTAGTAATGAATGCTTCTAGTTTGTTTGATTTGGAGAATGTCTGCTTTTAAGAATTTGGATATTATTTATTATGAGAAATATTTGATAGATTATAAATATTTTTCAATGATGGTTTTGTAGATGGATAGTGGCATTAGATTTGCAAGTAAAATGCCATTGGTCTGTGATGTAAAATGACTCAACGCAATAAACTAGTGCAGCGTTCATGCAGTAAACACTGTTCTGAGTGGAGCAGCAGTGTGTAGCTGCGGGATCTGGAACCAGAAACTTGAGGAGAACAAAACAAAGCAGAGAGTTGCACTTCATTGCTTCTTTCACTTTCAGTTTTACAAAACCGCTGATACGCATTACTGTGCATAGCAACAAATTGTTGCGTTGACCAAATGCATTAGGCATATAATATTGCGTTGACCACATCCCGCAGCCCTTCCAAAATGAAATGATGAATCAAAAACACCAACATACAATTAATAACTCTCGAGTCAAGTTACAAAATGGATTACACAAGTACTTTAACCACTCGTCAAGTTACAAAAATGCATTTAGAAAAAGCATTAAGCTTGTGTTTTCCTCTTTCTTGGCATGTTGTCTTCAATTAATTGGCCCTTCTCGTCTACCCATAATCCATCATCATGGACTCTTCTAATTCCGGTAGACCTTGCCTTGTCACAATGTTCAGGAAATGCCGATGGAAATTCTAACTTCTCATTGATAACTTCACAATCAATTTCTTCCTCAAAAAAATACTTCTTCCCTTGTAGCACTATAGACCACTTGGGATCACTTGGATCCTCAACATAGAATATCTGTCGCGCTTGAGAAGCAAGTATGAAGCAATCATCTTTGAAAGCCTCTGTTTTAAGGTCCACGCGAATAAATCCCATTGGATCGCTCCGATCAACACCATGTTTGTTATCAACCCATTTACACTTGAAGACAACACACTTAAAGGCTTCATAGTCTAGCTCCCAAATTTCGTCGATCACACTTCAAAAGGAATCAACAATCAGACCTTTCTTGGACATCTGCTCCGACTCATTGTAAACACCACTACTTTGGGTAGTACTCTTACAATCTTTGTGTTCTGTTGTAAAAGAGTAGCCACTGATATCATACCCATAGTAGAACCTAACACTTATATTTGGTTTCCTAGCAAAAGCTCGCAGATTCTCATCAACCCCTTCTGCATTACATTGCTCGTAGAACCAATCGCCAAATGTGTCGACATGCTGAGCTTGAATGTAGGTGTCATGCCTTCCAGGATACAATTTGGACAAATAAGCCAAGTGCTCATGAACATAACTTTGTGTCTCGATTGAGTTCCTTAAAATGTAGTGGTGAACCGCTTTCATGTCACTGACTTCAGACTTTTTGCACTTCCCTGGTCCACGAGGAGCCCCCATTTTCCTACCAACATGCTTATTCTTAGGAACTCCAAACTCTACACCTTTCTCCAGGAAAGAGGTACAATACTCAATAACTTCCTCGGTCACATAACTCTCTACTATACTAGCGTCAGGACGACTACTACATTTTCTGTACCCCTTAAATCCACCCATTTGTCGTTCAAATGGATACATCCAATGCATTCCAACAGGGATACAAATTCTAATTTCCCTCACCAAATGAACAATCAAATGAACCATGATGTCGAAGAAATTAGGAGGGAAATACAATTCCATGGAACTCAAAATCTCACAAGCTTCAACTTCTACCAAGTCTAAAGATGATCGACTAATAGACTTACGACATATGGTATGGAAGAAAAAGCACAATCGAGTGATGCAAAATCTAACCTCATAATCCAAAACCCCACGTATTGCAACGGGAAGCAATTGCTGCATCAAAACATGACAGTCGTGAGACTTCAACCCTGACAGTTTCAAATCATTCTTCACACACCTTCTAATATTAGAAGAATAACCAATTGGAACTTTCATCCCAACTAAACTATCACAAACAGACTTCTTCTCTGTCTTAGACAAATTGCATGGCCCGGGTGGCAAGTACGTTTTTCTACCCTTATCTTCTGGGGCTAACTCCGGCCTTATACCCATGTCCACCATATCCTTTCGAGCATTCAAATTATCCTTTGTCTTCGAGGCAATATTTAGCAAAGTGCCGATTAAACTGTCGCACACATTCTTCTCTATATGCATCACATCTAAACAATGTCGAACTTCAAGAATCTCCCAGTACGGCAAATTAAAAAAAAATTGATCGTTTCTTCCATGGAGAATTATCCTTAGTAGTCGCCTTCCGAACTTTCTTCCCATACACCACATCCAACTTTTTCATTTTTTCAAGTATCTTCCGCCCAGTCAATATGGTAGGTGCGTCTCTTACTTCTTTCCCCCCAAACAATCCATCCTTATCTTCACGGTATGGATGCTTTCTTTTCAAAAACTTCCGATGTCCCATGTAAACCGAACATTTTCCGTCTGCTCCTCACAAATAGGGCATGCCTTGTGACCCTTAGCAACATATCCAACAAGGTTTCCTAATGCAGGAAAATCACTAATAGTCCACAACAACACAACTTTCAAATTAAAAATGTCACCTCTAAAGGCATCTTTAATTTGAACTCCATCGTACCACAATTTCTTAAGATCTTCAATCAAAGGAGACAAGAACACATCAATGTCGTTTCCTGGCTGCTTTGGACCACCAATTAGCAAAGGCATCATCACGTACTTTCTTTTCATGCACAAATACGATGGCAAATTATAAATCACCAACATAACCGGCCAAGTACTATGTTTAGAAGACATAGTTGCAAATGGATTCATCCCATCCGTACTTAATGCAAGTCGCAAATTCCTACGACCTTCTCCAAAATCAGGGTACAACCGATCTATTTTCTTCCATTGATCTCCATCGGAAGGGTGGCGTATAACATCATCATCCGGTCTTTGCCTATCACAATGCCAAGTCATATTCTTCGCGTCTTTCACATTACCAAATAATCTTGCAAAACGGGGAATTATAGGAAGATACCAAACACATTTTACCGGAACTTTTGAAGAGCCATGATCATCAAACTCCATTGCCTCTCCTTTCTTGTTCACAAGCTTCTTATACCGAGATGCCTTACAAACGGGACATGATTGTTCTCTCTCCCACTTACCTCTATACAAAATGCAATCATTGGAACATGCATGTATTTTTTCGTATTCCATTTCATATGGACACAACACTTTTTTAGCACGATAAATACTACTAGGTAATGCATTCCCTTGTGGCAACTTGTTGTGCATAAAACTCAACAACCGATTCACACTCACATCGCTCCAACCACTCGCGGCCTTCATATTAAACACCTCCATCAAACAAGAAATAACCGTATCTTCTTTCTTACAACCCTCATACAAAGGTATGTCTTTTTGACCCAACATTTTTGCAAGAATTTCCGGCTCATCTTTAAAATCATCTATCATCTTCTCAAAAAATTGATCCATTTTACACTCAACTTCCTCCTTCCCTTTTACACCGCTAAAACAAGAGCGAGATTCTCCATGAAATGTCCATACATCGTATGAGGGGTCAAAACCATTCATAATCAAATGCAACTTTATAACTTCTCTACTATTAGACCTCTCTCGATTCAAACAACGCCTACACGGACATAACACATTCTCCTCCCTACCAAAAGCATATCCAACAAAACTATCCACAAATACAACTTCTTCCTTACTCATAAGAGCCCCCTTTTTAATAATGCTACGCCGATACTCTAAATCCTTGTTAACACTTTCACATCCTACAATAATATACAATCCCCATTCATTAGCTAAACTATCAAAAAATAATGCACAAAAACGCAGAAATTAGTTCAACAAGGAAGGGATTGATTTGCTTGGTATTTTGCATGGGTATTTTGCATGGCAATTATAATGAAAGAGGGGAAAATAATTATGAAAGAGGGGGGAACCCATACCTTCTTCAGCATTCATTGCTCTTCAACCTCAAAGTGCCTACTTCATTAATTTTCTGCAGCAAATTTCACTCCACCCGTTTGAAACATATCCCCAGCTCAGTAGGTGGAAGCATTAAATGCAGACGTTTCAGCGCTTTATTAACAAAAACCGCTGAAACGTATATTTAAATATCAGCCCGGTCCCACCATAATTAAGCGTATTAAAATAATTTGCCAGGACGCAGCAGTTAACTGCTGCTTTATTGCGTTCATAGGTTTCAACGGTAAGTTGTACCACTGAAACCGCTGAAACAATAATTGGGCCATTTTTAAAACTTGGTCCAGTTATTATATCTTTGGACAGGCCCAATAAAAACCGAATTAATTGGACTGCAAACTTAGCCCAATTGTCGAGTCAGCATTCGTTACAGCGCTACCCTCACCTAGCGCTGAAATAATGCGGGGTCCAACCAGAAATTCAACGCAAGCACTCGGTCAATTCATCCAGTCAGCATTTGTTACAGCGCTTCCATCAGGTAGCGCTGAAAGCTTGCGGGGTCCATCCTCAAATTCAACGACCAGGTTCCGGTCAATGAGTCCAGTCAGCTTCCCGTTCAACGGAATGCCTGACACCGCTGCAAGCAGATTCATCCATATCTCATGGTTTCAGCGACATTTGTGGAAACCGCTGAAAGTCGAAAGTCAACACTTCAATTCTTGGTCAGACTTGGCGCCCAAAATAGAAATAACCGCTGAAATGGTTGTTTCAGCTATTAATTTACACGTTATTTCAGTGGTGTGTGCGTACACCGCTGAAACGGCTCCGTGTTTTTCTAGTAGTGTTAGTTGAAATGAGATGTATGTATTTAAAATAGCAATACTATAATTTATTTAATTTAAATGTAATTAAATTATTAAAATTGAATTAAACTGAAAATATGAAAAAAATATGGGAATTGATAGGTGCAGTCCAACATTACTTTGCTGTCCGTATTTGTATTTAAAGTATTTGATATACCCTTAATTATGGGAACTACTTATTGAATAAATACTGAGGGTATTAATGTCACTTCATGAATAAACACGGACTACATAAGTAAATATTGGACTGCATATTATAACAATGCCCAAAAATATTTATTTACAAATAATTTGAAAAACGTCTCTTGAAGCCCAAACAATTTGAGAAAGTCTCTGGAACTTCCAACTTTCCTGACTTTCCATGAAAGTCTTAATACGTTTTAACTTATACCATGCACCCTGTCCAGTTCAACTTATTTGGTGTTGTGTTGTGCTGATGAGTGATGTGTTGTGCTGATGAGTGCTGAGCTGTGCTGTGCTGATCTTGTGTTGAATAGTGGTGAAAATGTTGAATAGTGTTCATTTGAGTTGAAAAAAAAACACAATGTTTATTATTTACAAACTAAAATGTTTACTTAAATAATATCATTTTTACAAAACATAAAAATAGTGTCCATTTAGGCTTTAAATGCATTGAGCTGAAAAGTGTTGTGCTGATGAGTGATGTGCTATGCTGATGAGTGTTGTATTGTGCTGACCAGTGTTGTGCTGAAATGTGCTGCAATAAGTTGAACCGGATAGGGCCTAAGTTGAACTGTAAATTTTACATTGCCGAAATCGCAAGGACTCTTATATATCTTTCTAAGATTTTTGGAGATAATTTTGCCCAGACCGTCCTATTAAAAATTTATGATAGTTGGATTGCTTTTGTATTTAATATTTTCAGAAGATGAGTTTATGTGTTATTTATTAGTCTATTAAATGATATTTTAATTATTTTTTATTAAATAGAACTTTAAAAAAAAGTCTCAACAGAATGGTAATTATCATAGATTAACTCTTGCCATGTAAATCTTACAAATGAAAATGTAGGTAAATACCAGTCAGCAAGTCACTCCTTGCACTCCCAAACCTGGCCACACACACCCCGCCGCCCCCCCCCAGAAAAACCCAGATCCACTTTCCAGTTTGAGGGCACCGGTGTTTTCACCGGCCGGCGGTCTCCCCTCACTTTTTCTTTTCTGTTCCCGAACCTCCCACTCGTATCCCACACCCGAAATCACCTTTTTCCTCAACAAACAACAGTCCCAGTAATTTAACCTCGATCCGTCATTGCCAGCGGGTCACCACAGCTCGCACGCAGCCAACTGCCGAGACGCCGCCGACCAGATCCGGAAAGCCGGACAAGACCTGACGCCACCGCCCCGGGCCGCAATTTAGACTGGAAAGTCTGCCTCTGGTGCAGATCCACCAAGGGATGCCGCGCGCGCAAGCATCCCGGAAACTCAGAGTCCAATGCCAGAGATCGATCCCCCGATCCAGCGCAGAGGACAGCCGGACGATGCGCGCCTCCGACGCGCGCGGACAGAGGGGCACACAACAGAACGCCAAAGGCGGACAGCCAGATCGCCGGACTGCCGACAACGCGTGCCTAGAGCCGGCGAGTAGATCGGGCTGAACAAGTCCGGTGTAGAGGGCAGCCAAGGGCGGCCACATCCGTGGATGACTCCGATCCGGACAGCAAAGGTGGGGATTTGGCAGGTCAACGGCTCGGTCAGCTCGGTCGGCTCAGGTTGGCTGTTATGATCTTTTACTCAATAAAGGGCATTATAGTTATTAGCCAAGATTCCCTAGGGATATTCCATTCAGCTAGCTAAGTGTACTTAGCTAATCATTAGAGCTGCATTATTGTTATCAATTCATTATTATCAATCTAATTGCAACTTATCTTCTCTAAGCTCACCTGAGCTAATCTTAAGTTGACCGGGGTTGACTCCGGCACAACAAGTGGTATCAGAGCGTCCGAGCTCCGGCCATGGCCCCGAACATTCGCACTGATGTCCTAGATGGTCGTCTGACTGAGATAGAGGGCAGGTCCCTGCAATTTCAGCAGCAAATGGACGCAAACCAAGCAGATCTGCAACGACTGGAGGCAGCCTTGACTGATCTGACAGTCGAGCAAGCTAAGCTCTACGCCGATCTAAAATCCGATCAAAATCGAGCAAGCGCCGACCTGGATAAGCGACTCACTCAGCTCGCAGAAGCACAGCGGGTACGAGATGAAGAAGCACGCCAGCACCGGGAAAGCCAGAGAGCAGACGAGGACAGGAGGTTCAGGGAGATCATGAACATCATCTCCAAAGGCAAGGCACCGGCGATTGAAGTGGGAGTCAACAGATCTGACAAGGAGGCGACACCGATCACTACTCCACCAGTGAAGAGGGCAACTGAGGTTAGTTACAGTTACAAAAATGATAAGCAACCTTCCACTGTTACATTTGCTGCTAAAGGAAATCTAGGAGAAGAAATTTTGACTAGAGCTCACCCCATGTATGATGAAATTTATATTGGAAACAGCCATATTCCCTTGTCTTGTAAAATAACTAAGGAAAAAGCTAGCAGTGAGGAGATGGTGAGTAAGCTTGAGTCTGGGACTATGCCAAATGAACTAGGCCATGAGCAAATTAAAAAAGGGGGAAATCAGAGAAGTTATAACCCCTTACACCCCAAAATGGAGCTGAGTATGTTTAATGGAGAGAACACTAAGGAATGGTTGAGGAAGTGTAACAGATACTTCAACTATAATAACCTGAGTGACATAGAAAGATTGGATACAGCTGTGTGGTATTTGGAAGAGAAAGCAGAAATTTGGTATCAGTCTGAGAGGCACTATAGGAGTTTTGATAGTTGGGGTGATCTGCAAGGAGCTATACTAAAAAGATTTGCTGGTAAAAGTGGAGAAGACTTGATAGAAGAGTTCAACAAGTTAGTGCAGAAAAGAGGGGTGCAAGAATATATTGAGGATTTTGAGGAGTTAAAGTCTTTGATGTTATTGTCTCTTCCTGGTCTGACTGAACAATACTTCTTATCCAGTTTTTTAAGTGGTCTTAAAAGTGAGTTGAAGCCACTGGTGAAAGCTGGGAGACCAGCTACAATGCATGAAGCTAGTGAAATTGCAATGTACCAAGAAGAACACTTAGAAGCAACCAATAAGAAGAACAGACAACCATCAGCTACCAGTGCAACAAATGGGAATTACAGAAGGGAGAGTTTTGGAGATCAGTGGAAAGGAAAAACATGGGAGAAGAAAGATGTTGGGAAGAAATCAGAGAGTTTTAAAAGAATCACACCACAGGAGCAACAGCATAGGAGAGATAACCAATTATGCTATAAGTGTGGAGAGAAATACTTCCCTGGTCACAAATGCAAATACATGCAAGTACACTACATTGGGGAAATTGATGAAGAGGGTAGCAAGGATATTCTGGTGGTTGATGGGGACTGTGAAGAGATGAAACAATTGGAAATGGAACCTGAAGAGTATGAACTCAAAACTATAGGTGAGGGCAGCTCTAAAGCTAATACAATTTCTATCATGGGAACTTGTGATGATCAGACAGTGAGGCTACTATTAGATACAGGCAGTTTTACAAGTTTTATAGACCCCAGAACTGTGCAGAGATTGAAGCTTGATGAATTAGTGACTAGACCTTTTCAGGTGACCATTGCTGATGGTAGTAGAGTTGGAGGAGTATCACATTGCCCTCAAGTGAGCTGGAGGGTGCAGAGCCATCTCTTTAAGTTTAACTTCAAGGTGATGAAGTTGGGAGGTCTTGACATGATATTAGGAGCTGATTGGATGGCATATTTCAGTCCTATAGGCTTTGATTTCAACACTGATGAAGTATTTATCACTAGCAAGGGAGCACAGTGGAGTTTACAGGGAAACTGCAATGCACCTCAATTTTCACTAATGAGGGGAGAAGAAGCTAAGGAAATAGCAAAGTTGAGAAGGAGGAGAAGCTGTATTGCTATGATGGAAGAGTGGAAGGCAGATGATCTTCATAATACAGATATGGTATGGCAGGGAAGGAGTCCATTACCAGTTAGTCATGGGGGAGGATTCTTGAAGGTGGATAGAGTCTGTGATAAGAGAGTAGGTGAAGAGTACCAGACCATGAGGAGGGAGTATTTCAACCACATAGAGGGGCTAATGTATCAGATCAGTCCACAGCTGGGAGAAGAGACAGAAGAAATGGGTGATATCAAGAGAGTGTTGGAAGAATTTGCAGTCATTTTTCAGGAACCTACAAGCTTGCCACCTCAGAGAAGTATTGATCATCAAATCAACCTCAAACCAGATGCCATTCCATTCAAGACCAGACCCTACAGGTACCCTCACTTTCATAAATCTGAAATTGAGAATCAAGTGAAGTCTCTGGTTAGGAACAAAGTAGTGCAGATGAGTACCAGCCCTTATGCATCACCTGTTTTGTTAGTAAGAAAGAAAGATGGAAGCTGGAGGCTCTGTGTGGATTATAGAAAGCTCAATGAACTTACAATCAAGGACAAGTTTCCTATTCCTGTGATTGATGAGTTATTGGATGAGTTGCACAATGCTCAGGTGTTTAGTAAGCTAGACCTTAGATCTGGTTATCACCAAATCAGAGTCAAGGAACAAGATGTACAAAAGACAGCCTTTGCAACCCATAATGGTCATTTTGAGTTCTTAGTCATGCCATTTGGACTCACCAATGCTCCAGCAACATTTCAGTCACTAATGAACAAGATATTTGAAGCACAGCTGAGGCACTTTGTACTAGTATTCTTTGATGATATACTAGTGTACAGCAAAAGTATGGCAGAACATGTGATACATCTCAGGACAGTGCTCCAAATTATGCAGCAACATCAGCTATTTGCAAAGAGATCAAAGTGTATTTTTGCAACAGACAAAGTAGAGTACCTAGGTCACATTGTGACTAAGGATGGAGTGGGAATGGATCCCAGTAAAGTTGAATGTATTTTGTCTTGGCCTCAACCTAAAACAGTGAAAGAGTTGAGAGGATTTCTGGGATTATCAGGCTATTATAGGAGGTTTGTGGCTGGTTATGGTATCATCTGTAAGCCATTGCATGAATTACTTAAGAAAGATGCATTTCAGTGGAACCCTAAGGCTCAGGAGGCATTTCTGAAACTGAAACAAGTGATCACCCAAGCTCCAGTGCTGAGGATGCCTAACTTTAGCATTCCATTTGTAGTTGAGACTGATGCATGCAAGTTTGGAATGGGAGCAGTACTGATGCAGGAAGGAGGACCAATAGCATACTTGAGCAAATCATTTTGTCAGAAGAACATGGGCTTGTCTACCTATGAAAAGGAGTTGTTGGCTCTTGTGTTGGCTGTGGAGAAATGGAGGCATTATCTGGTGGGTAATAGATTTATTATCAAGACTGATCATCACAGCTTGAAGTTCCTTTTAGAGCAGAAACTACACACAGCCATACAGCACAAATGGATAACAAAGCTGCTAGGATTGGACTTTGAGATTCAATATAAGAGTGGAAAAGCCAATGTAGCTGCTGATGCCTTATCTAGGTGGCCACTGGAAGGAAAGGACAGACAAGAGGGAGATTGTAGAAGGATCAGCTCTTCAACCATAGTACCTGATTGGATTGGACAGTTGGAAGAAAGCTATGTGGGAGATGAGGATGCTCAGAGAATGATTGCTGCTGCCACCATCAACCAGGGAGGTAATGAAAATGTGTCATATATCAATGGGATACTGAAGAAAGGAGAAAATATTTATGTGGGGAAAATAGGGGAGATCAGAAAAGAAATCTTGGCAGCCATGCACTCTTCCACTATTGGAGGTCACTCAGGTCAGGGAGCTACCATTAAAAGGATTATGAATGTATTTACATGGCCTCAACTAAGGAGTGAAGTGGTAGAGTTCATTAAGTCTTGTGTGCCATGCCAGAAAAACAAGTCTGAACACTGTCACCCCCTGGCTTACTCCAACCATTACCAGTACCAAATTCTGCATGGAGGCATATCACCATGGACTTCATAGAACAATTGCCTGTATCCAAGGGTTATGACACAATATTGGTGGTGGTAGATAGGTTCTCAAAATATAGCCATTTTTTGGCACTGTCACACCCTTTCACAGCTAGGCAGATAGCTCAAGTATTTTTGGATGAGATTCATAGGCTGCATGGCCTCCCTGATTCTATAGTGTCTGACAGAGATAGGATCTTCACCAGCCATTTCTGGAATGAGCTATTTGGTAAGTTGGGAATCAAGCTGAAATATAGCACTGCATTCCACCCTGAGACTGATGGTCAAACAGAGAGGGTGAACCAAGTGATTGGCAATTTTTTGAGGTGTTTTTGTGGGGAATTTCCCAATGGCTGGAAGGATTGGTTGGCAGCTGCAGAGTACTGGTACAATACAAGCCACCATACTAGCCTACAGATGACCCCCTTTGAAGCATTATATGGTGAGAAACCTCTCAACTTGCCTATGGGACTAGTGTCTGATTCCTTGTTCCCAGCTGCACACAACATACTGCAACAGAGGGCTTTAGTGAATCAGAAATTGCAAGAAAACCTCAAAAAGGCACAAGTGAGGATGAAGTTATACTCTGATTCAAAAAGGACTGAAAGGGAATTTGAGGCAGGAGATTGGGTGCTGCTCAAAGCTAACAAATACAAGCAACAGTCACTGAATGAAACAACCAGGTCTAAGCTATCTGAAAAGTACCATGGCCCCTTCCAGATATTGGAGAAAATTGGAGCAGTAGCCTACAAGCTGAAACTGCCAGTCACTAGCAAAGTACACAATGTCTTCCATGTGTCACTTCTCAAAAAGTTTTTGGGAGATCCTACTGGAGTGAAGAGTTCTTGCCCTAACATCAGTGCAGACCAACTGGAGAATCTGGCACCACACAAGGTTTTGCAGCGTAGGTTATTGGTCAAGGATGGCAAGCAAGTAGTACAATGGCTCATTTTATGGAAGGACCTGGATGCAGATGAGGCTTCATGGGAGGAGGCAGCATTTATCAAGAACCAGTTTCCTCATTTCCAAGCATGACAAGCTTGAGGGCAAGCTGTTTGTAAGAGGGAGGGTTTGTTATGATCTTTTACTCAATAAAGGGCATTATAGTCATTAGCCAAGATTCCCTAGGGATATTCCATTCAGCTAGCTAAGTGTACTTAGCTAATCATTAGAGCTGCATTATTGTTATCAATTCATTATTATCAATCTAATTGCAACTTATCTTCTCTAAGCTCACCTGAGCTAATCTTAAGTTGACCGGGGTTGACTCCGGCACAACATTGGCTTGGGCATATTTGGACCAGGTCCGTGCCAACGTATTTTGAGACACAATCATTATATTTGGACCAGGGCTCTTTTTGGGATATATTTTTTCCAAAGACACAGACTCAAAAAAGAAAAAGCCCTTCAAGAAAATTTAAAACCCCAAATTTAAAAAGAAAATGGCCCTTCCAAAAATATCTACAATCATTATATTTTTAAACAATAAAAAATGCACATATATAATATTCCTAAATTTTTTTCGGGCCCCTTAAAATTTGGGCCATGTACGGGAGCACAGCCCGCACTGCATCAGGCTCGACCCTGATTTTGGACAGGTTTATATTGAAATTGGCAGAATTAGACTGAGAAGGTGGTTTTACTTCTTTTTCCCCTTTTTTAAAATTTATTTTCAGTCTTTTTCAGGTATATATTTATTGATGTTTGTACAAAAATATTGGATTGAATGTGATCTGCTAATCTTAGTTTTCTGACGGGTCCTTTTGCTCAGTTAAACTTTGATTAGCTTCCGATCTAGTTAGTATAGCTAGGAGAAAACCAAGTCACAATAATTTTGAAATACTATTGTTGGTGATACTGCTACTAGATTTGTAGATCGGTTAGATTTTAAGCTTATATCGAGTTAGATTACGTTTTCTTTATCCAGTATTTGGCCACCAGCCAATCAGACCAGGGTTGGTTGAGATTGTTTAAGTATCGATATTAATTTATATATATATATATATACATATATTTTTTTTTTGAAATCATATTTATATATTAATAAATAAAACCAAATACATTAATTTATATATATATATATATATATCTATTTTTAGATTTTTGTGATTTTCTTCTTAATGTTGCGCTGTAGAATATCACCTTATAAGAGAAATCATTATAACAATATCTAATTAGGCTCTTGATGAAGTTTTCCTATTAGTATTATGGCTAGATAGAATAACTCGGTATGCTTTACATACTACTCTGTTGTTCAACCTTGTAAAGACTAGCTATCTTCCGGTGGTCAAGAGACCACCGGGTTCAATGGGTTGCCGGTTGAGGTTCAGGTAGAGAGTATTTGTTAAAATAGAACCGAGTTTTCTGTTTAGACTGTGAGAAAGTGGGATGGTGAACTCTTACGACCTCTAGAATGTTATACTTGGTGATGCCTATACGCAGTAGAAGGAGGGAAGTCAGGTTTTAGCTATGATGTGGCCGGCATCGATACAGAGATGACTTAGTTATTGTAATATTTTTAGGCACATCTCTGATATCTCACTTTGCTTCTGATATTAGATCGGAATATAGTTTTCGGGCAACAAATTACCACAGTTACCCCAACAGGGGTTTCATGTGTAGTATTGGGTTTATCCAAACCCGATCATGTAATTCTATTGCTTTTATGTAGAGTTGAGTAGCCGTGAATAATCCTCCCGTCCACTTTGATGGTTTTAACCTTAAAAATGTAGGTAAATACATTTCAATTAAAGAAAAGAAGATGTAGATAAATAAATATAGGGGCATTTTATATGCAGGTCTAAAATTATTATGCAGGTCCGAAAAAGTCCAGAATACCCTTGAGTAAGTTAGAGTAGAGATGTGAAAAAAATATTTGCACATTTGACCTGTGGAATGTGTGTATTTGCGGGGAAGGGTTTAAAAAAGTAGTAATTTTGTCTGAGCCCCCACTTAATGAAAAGTCAAACGAGTCAAGAAAAGTCATGCCTTTGCCAATTCATCTTCAACCTCGGTCTGCAAACACCCCCAATTTCAGAGCCCGACGTTGATTTCAGTCTCCGGCACGCTCGGCGAATCAAACAGGGTTGATCGGAGACGACGCATCACAGCGAGCTGGATCGAACCGGCGACGCATCCGAGACGAGAAGAAGGGATCCCAGTTCTTTCCGACGAATGCCGGAGATTGATTGGAGCACAGCACCACGGACGCATCACAGTTGCCGGAGGAAAGTACCTCCAGTTTTGGTACCCAAATCCAGTTTTGGTACCCAAATGGGGCAATCCAAAATGAAAAAAAATGCAAATCATCGCCCAGTTCACACAGTGAAATCACCGGCGGCGAGCGAGTGATCTTTGGTTGAGTTGTGATTGAATGGATAAGGATGAATGATTTGGTGACTTGGTGTTGGTTTTATTTTCAGCTTGTTTAGTGTTTGGGTTTGGTTTTTGGGCCGAAAAAACAGATAAGTGGGAATGATTTGGTGACTTGGTGTTGGTTTTATTTTCAGCTTGTTTAGTCTTTGGGTTTGGTCTATGGGCCGAAAAAACAGATAAGTGTCATGACTGTGGAAATAAATAAATCAGAAGGGCAAAACTGGCTTTGCAATAGCTCAGTCAACATAAGTTAAGACTGGTCAAACCAGTTGCAGATTGGAGGAAGGTCACGAGGCTGAATCAGTTGAAATAGCAGCTGGAAGGAAGTAGTTTAGAATTGGTTTTGGGCTTCAGGCCGAAATAATAGATAAGCCCAACATCACTATTAATAAAACATGGCGGACCGTTTTAAGTAAGAATTCGGGCTGAAATATGTAATAATAAATAAGTTTTCTATTTTCAGAAGCTGAGAAGATATGTTCATGGTTTTGGGCTTAAATAAAGTTTGTATTTGGGCTGAAATATGAAAAAAAAAGTAGAAATAAGTTAGGTATTTTGAGAAGAAGAAATGTTCTTGTTTGTGGTTAATATGTCAATGTTTTGGGTCAAATTTATCCATAGAGATAGAGAAATGGGAATACTTTCATTAGATTGACAAAAGACATGTTACAACAAAATATGGTTTGTTAGACCATAGTTGGGACAGGCTAAAACATATAATTGAAAAAAACCATGAACAAAATAACCCCCATCCAACTAGTCCTCCAACTAGTGTAGTTTAAAAGACCATCCAACTAGTCTTCCCATCCAAAAGGTCCTCCCATGCAGCTAGTACTCAGCGTAACCGGCAAGGTCGAAGTCAGAATCTTTCAAGTCGCAATAGTCGGAGTCGGAATCATCGTAAAATTCAGAGAGTGGACGAACGGAATACTCGTTTTCTGAGTGCTCGTGAAGGGAATCCTCGTAATCTGAGTCAACGAGCACGTACTGCATCGGGCCATTGCCGTCGGCTGATGTGGTAGCGGCGAAGTTGAAGATAGGTTTGTAGGGGGTGGGGATGGAGGTCGGCCCGACACTCTTGCCGCCACGTGGGGAGGCGGTGGAGGTGGTCCCGGCAATCTTGGCCGCTTGCGGGGAGGTGGTGGAGGTGTTCATGGCAGTACTTTTGCCGCCACGTGGGGAGGCGGTGGAGGTGGTCCCGGCAATCTTGGCCGCTTGCGGGGAGGTGGTGGAGGTGTTCATGGCAGTACTTTTGCCGCCACGTGGGGAGGCGGTGGAGGTGGTCCCGGCAATCTTGGCCGCTCGTGGGGAGGTGGTGGAGGTGTTCATGGCAGTACTCTTGCCGCCACGTGGGGAGGCGCTGGAGGTGGCCGCGGCACTCTTGAAGGTGCGTGGTAGGGCGTTGGAGGTGGCCGCGACATTCCTGAAGCTGCGTGGAGGGGAGGCCGTGGAGGTGGCTGATAGGTCATTTTTCTATCAAATAAACTTGCTAACAATTTAAGTTTATATTTAAGTATAGCGAAAGCAAGGTCGATCCCACGAGGAACAGTGTAATCAAATTCTTATTTTTATGGATCAAATTTTGATTAGCAACCACGCTTCAAATAGAGAGATTTGTTTTTTTATGAATTAAAACTAAATTAAACTACTCTATGAATGCAAATACGAATTCAAATAAACAATGCAAAAGACTCTTGTACTTTATCAGGCGATGAAATCCGGTAACAGGTAAATCCACATTAACATATAATTTATTCGATCCCGGGCATAATAATTAATTAAGTTGCATGAATCAATCAGTTATAGACTGCCGAGAATCAGCTACAAGACACAATCCAATTTCTTCTTAGTTATTCGATAGCCAGCAAGGATCAGCTATAAACTGTCTACTTCTCTAATTAAGATATAACCTAGTTGGAATCAGCCTAGACCTAGATTTAATATCTTAACAGCATTAAGCACAAAAGAAACCCGATTCAGATAATTTATAATCAAAACAGTTGTCACAAATTATCTACCCATTATTCTCACTATCTGCTGTTAGTTTCGCCACTAATTAAATCTACCCACTAGATAAAGATAAATAGCGGAATTTAATTGGCACTATCCTGAATAACCTAAGGTTGCGCAAGTCTCAAGCAATTCAGAAATCAAATATGCACACAGAATAATTAGGAATTCATACAAAGTAATTATTAAGCTCGTTTAAGCCTCACATATAAATTATTGTTAATGCTTCATCGCCCTAACCGGAATAGAAATTTAGCTACTCATACTAAGAACGATCACACAAATAATATATATATACATAATTAAATAAGAAAACAAAAAATGAAGAAGAAGAATGCTTCTTGATTATTGCTGAAGTTCTTGACGGCTCCGTACAACTGCGGCTTAAAACCTAATTGCTGTGTTTGTCCGAATATATCTCTTATTTCTACCCCTTTGGAAGGTATTTACACTACTACAAAATTGTGCCATTTAAGGCGGTTGGTCCTTCATGTTTTAAGGCAGAAGAAAAATGCCTTCTCTGGGTGTGTCTTAAATGAGAAAAATCATCTAAGGCGGTTCCTCTTCCGCCTTAAATTTTTTCAGTTTTAAGGCGTTTATTTCCGCCTTAAATGTAACTTGCGAGTTCGCAAGGAAGCTCGTTTGTAAAAAAAACCCTAGCAAGCTGGACAGCTTGCGATGTCTCAAGTCCATTCTATTATAACAAGCTGGACAGCTTGCGATGTCGTAACTCCACTCTCCTCGATAAAAAAAATGAGCTCTCTGATCCATTTCTGATCCAAATGGATCAGAGAGCTCCGTAAACATGACAACATCAATTTTTTAACCATTCACTAATTCAAATGATCAAATAATTCTTGTGAATCGATATATTAAACTCAATTTAGCTCCTCGTTAGAATCAAGTGAAATTTCAAAAGAAAAATGCATTTTGGGAGAGAATAACATCAGGTTGCCTTGGGAACTTCAAGCCTGCAGTTGGGGTGCTGCTCAGATGTTTAAATTCCATAGAAATATAGCACCACGATGCCTTGACGAAATCCAGGCCTTCAAATGAAGTGCTGCTCATAATTTGTTCTCCTTGTCCTATCGAAGAGCACATTTGTTCTCCTAAAACAGAACTGGGAGCAGTTTTCAATACCAGCAGTTTTGAAAGCAAATTATCTCAGTCATTACTTATTCGTTTTCAATAATTTGAGGTTCTAAAATATAGCTTATCTTACAAGGATTACATAGGAATAAAACATGACAAATTCAGAGCTATTGCTTGAAAATTACAGCTTTTCAAGTTCAGACTTCTTCTTATGCTACTGAAACAGAACAGTTAAAAGAGCAGAACTTCAAGATTATTTTTCTCCCTCGTTTGTACACTAAATCAGTCGATTCTTGATACCATATTGTAACTCTAAATCCAAGGTTTTCAAATTTATCATTAGTACCATGTATAAAGCTATGGATTCAATGTTTTAAAGCTCAGTACTTTGATATTAGCAAAGTCCATATTTTTACAGTCTTTTCATATACCCAATTCATCCCTTTATAATTTAACTCACCAATCAAATTCAAAATCTAATATTTCAAAACTACAATTCACCACACCCCCTCTATAATATAAACACATAAGAAGAGATTCTTGATATCCCTAAGTTATAACCGTAAAACATCAAAATCAACATTGAACCCAAAAGTTGCTAGTTATCATATGAGTATCCGAAGAATACCTGGGGAGTGAAGCAAACTAAAGAGCAACGGCACTGAACGAGCGGCGCGACCAAGCTCATTTTTAATAGTGTAGCCACTGAACTACTACTTCTGGTTCTTCAAAGCAGAAATGATAGAGCTCTAAGAAGCCACATTATCACACACAGCATCATCAAACACCCGTGAAGCATCCTCAAACCTACAACTCACTGAAAACAAGTTCATCATTCCAGTCCTCACATAAGGACTTGAAAAGAATCCATCTTTCAGAGAAACCAAGTAAACCTGCTCACCAAGTCAAGCACTCCAGACTTCCACACGCATAAAGAATACTCCCATAAGTATATTCATCCATAGCCAAACCCAGCCGATGCATTCAACAAAACTCCCTCCACAAACCCCCAAACAGAAAGTTTTTGTTATAGCCTAAGTTCAGAGCATTCCAAGAAACAATATTTGGTTCAGGAATTTTATCAAACACCTTGAACACATAGTCGATGTTTCCACATATCAGAAGTAACAGTTGAGCAAAGTATTCGCATCGAATACGTCCCAATCGAGCACACTGACCTTTCAAATACGTCCCAATGCACAATATTTGTATCCCGAAGGCAGAAGTTTCTGGATAATTTGGGGTCTGTAAGGATGAAAAGAGGATTGAATAGTTATAGCTCTAAAACAACAAAATCAACATTGAACCCAGAAATTACTAGTTATAATATGAGTCTGAAGAATACCTGGGGAGTGAAGAGCAGCGGCACTGAAGACGATTTCCCATCTTCGAACAAAGCATGGACGAGAACAACACGACAGAGGTGAAAGATTTACGGGTTCTGCAGAAGACGGTGCCGGGAAAAGGCTGATGGCTCCGACGAGGGCTTCGAAAAAAGACAGGCACAAGAAGGCTGACGGCCGTGGTCGGAGAATTCGTATGCCACGTTGCAGAAGATGGGATTGAGACTTTCTGTCTAAGTATGGGTAAGATTTTGGGGTAAGGGTTTAATTTGGGTGTTTATATCTTTTAAAAGTCTCTTGCGATATCGGAACTAGCTTTTTATCTATGACCGAGTCTACTTCCGAATTCGGAACACACTTATATTTACGACATTAATTTTAAACGACTTAAATATTTTTTAAACGCCGTAAATTTAACTTTTGGGACAAACAAAATACAGTTGCGAGATCGGAAGTAATGTTTAAGGCGGATGTTTCAACGTACACGTTAAACGTCTTAAATTTGTGTCTTAAATGAACCCCTTTCTACTAGTGTTATTCTAAAAGAAAAACCTAACCTAAATTGAAAACCCCAAGCCCATTAATTCAGCCGTGATGGGTATTATCTAGGTTTCTTCTAATCTAAAATGGAAAAGGTATATTTACTACCTTATTAGACAAACCTAAAGTCACACGTGCACACACAATATTTGACTTTTCATCATCCCAATAAACATTATTTTATTGATCATGTAAAACAGCCGCAACTCTTTCAGCCCATTGCTTCTTCTTCTTCCCGGTATAATGGAATTGTAATGATCCACTATCCGTTGGACCACACTATCTCATTAAAAAACCTTTCGGAAAAAGAGTATAGTGTCTAGCTCCCACCATGGCTCTAAGTGCTTGATTTTGTATCTTTTTCACCAGTTCTCCACTTGATTATATTCCACCATTTTTCTTATAACTCCTGAACCAAAACACACCTTCGTGCACATCAAATGGCAAAAGAGAGAACTAAAAATCATATAATTTAGATGCATAAAATACACCCAATCAAATATCCCCACACTTTTTCACCACTTCTCCACTTGATTATATTCCACCATTTTTCTTATAACTCCTGAACCAAAACACACCCTCAAGCATGGTACCATAAAGTTATTATTAAATAACTTCTAAGAAATTATGAAGTATTTGCTTTGTTTATGCATAGAACTTTGATATTCATTGAAACATTAGTTTTGGAATAAACCGTCTATATTTATAGAAAATATAGACTAGTGACTATACTATAATAGGAACATAAGAGCAAGTCCAACAGATTATCTACTCACATTCTCTATAATAGGGAAGCAAATCTCATATTCCCCATATTTTTTTACCTCAACTCCAACAGTTTCTCCATTTTTCATTCCCTATAATTTATTGACATTTATTACTATACATTTATCCTAATTTTTTCTATTTTTGATTACATATTAAATAAGTCTAAATAATGATGAAAAAATAAATAATTAACTTAAAATACATATTACAATAATATTTCATATTTGAAATTACTTGCTCTAACTTATAAAATGATAAAATTACATTTTATAAAAATAACACATCCTGAGTTACAATATAGCTATTTTTGTAATGTATTATGAATAATTAGACTCATCTCTTTTCAATTTTTTGTTACAAGTTATTATTTTCAACCATAAGAAATAAAATGTTTAGTAAAATTTTTTAATTTAAACGTTATGACTTATATAAAACGTCAAAATAAATATATTTATGACCTTAAAATTAAATAAATTTATATTAGAAAATAGATTATATTTGATTATTAAATATCAATAGATATGTACATGTAAAAATAGTCATATGAGATCTTGTTACGATCGTATTTATGCATATTTTTAGAATATGTATTTTTGATAAAATTTTATTGTAATTATTTCAAAATATTATCATTTAAAATTATTGAAGAGAAACAATTAATGAGTGAAATAACAAAAAACAATGCAGATAGCATTAAATTTTGATCCATGGTTTCCAAATAATGATCCATGGTTTCCATCCTCTTCATGGGAAGCAATATTAGGCAATATGTTATACAGAGGCCATGTTTAAGATAATTTCTTATTATTAATTAATTATTTAAAGCAAATTGACAATAATAAAATCATATCTCCTTTTCGCAGTCTATATATGTTGCAGTAATTAGAGAATCGTAGTTTGTATTTATCATCCCTCAAAGAGCGCCGACTAGCAAGGCATTCAGGGCATTCACGTTTCATGCAGTGAGATCAAGCGCATCAAGACTTACCTACAGGCTACAGGGCAGCTTGAATGCATAAACATAATAAAACTAACCATTCTTCGAGACTTGTTCTTCACATTCTTCATATTTGTAATAACTATGAACTGATTCCTCTTCACATTCTTCACATGCTGCCCAGATTATACCTCATCTCGGCTCTAGCCCTTAACAATAGAGACGTACACAAAATGGAGACGTTTTTAAAATTCTAGGTTTGATAGAATATGGCATTTACTTTTATGCGCTAAAATTCAGGAAGATAAAATGGAGGATAATAATCTGTTGATGACCAGGAACTTGCAAAAATTAAATGAAAAGATTTTACAATGAAATACAGACTGGATATTAATATTATGCACGATGAATATAGTGCACGCGCCCTGAGTCCACGCGCATGTATAATGCACGTACTTTTTTAAAAAATAAAATGAACAAGAATTTTATAATTTAATCAAATAAACAATTGGCATTCGAAGCATCTGCATCATGTGTATTATTCTGGACATGGTTGTTTATATTTCAGCTGTATATATATAGGTGATCAAACATCTGTCCTAGAATTGGCAACAAGGAAACAGAAAAGGAACTCCATCCTGTGCCCAAAAAGGATGATCAGCAGATGCCATTTCTGATGTGCTTGAGGCACTTACAGGCGTATTTCTGATTGATTCTGGCTTTAAATCAGCTACTGCTTTCCTCAGATGGATTGGTGTAGTAATTGATAACGACGAAGCAAAATTTTGTCAAATCTTTTGTTTGCTGCTGTTGCAATTAACAGATTTGAGATCAGCATCTGTAAGCAATACTTCATTTGCTGCTGTTGCAATTTGTCGCTCCATTCTTAGTGAATCTCCTGCTCTCTCTCTCCAAGTCAATACAGAAATATGCCGGTTTCATTCAAACCAGTGAAGAAGAGGATTCTGGTAATTAATAGTATGTTGCTCATTAGTCAAAATTACATCTTTAGGACTTGACAATATTCTAGCAAAGTCTAGTTTGATATTTGGTGTTTGAGCACTGGGATTATTTAAATCAGTGAGCTTAAAGAACTTGGTTCTCGTGTGTTTGTACTCATTGTAGCTTTATACTAGAATTCACCACTAAACCTTTTTTCATTGTTTGGAACTCATGGTGGCTTTAAACCTTTTCTGCATCTCAGATTTAAACAGTTCTTGCTTTAATTTTTTGCAAACTAGGATCTTGAATGTTATTTATTTGGGAAAAAAGTTTTGGTTCTTGAACACTGAAAGCTCCAGGTTATATTGCTAATTTTCTGTAAAATACAGGAATGGAGAAAACTTCCTTTAACCAGTTGTGGATAAAATTTATGGTAAAAGATGATAGATTCATGCTCATCAAAGGGCTTACGGAAAGCATTGTATCACTGACGCAATCTGTATTTGCATTTGCTTGTAAAGACTAATTTCCAACGTAATCTGTATTGACATACTGAACAGGTATTTATACTTACAGAGAGGGTCCTAACTGTTACAAATTAAACCCTATGGGCATACAAACAATATACAAGAATTACATTAATTATCTTCTAAGTCCTCCAAGTCTTCTATTGTCACACCCCCCTTCAATCGAAGCGTCGGATTGATCGAAACGCGAAGTTTGGACCGGAAGAAATCAAACAACGCACGATTGAGTCCTTTAGTGAAAATATCTGCTACTTGTAACGATGTAGGAATATGACCTACTCGAAACTTGCCAGCTGCAACCAACTCTCGAACAAAGTGATAATCAATATCAATGTGTTTCGCTCTCTTGTGAGCAACAGGATTCTCAGCAAGAAAGACAGCACTGTTATTGTCACAAAGAAGGACAGGCGACCCCAGAAGTGGATAACAAAGGTCCCGAAGAATGTAAGTCAACCAGATAACCTCCGAAGTAGTATTAGCAAGAGCCCTGTACTCGGATTCCGAACTCGAGCGAGAGACAGTCGGCTTTTTCTTCGCACTCCACGACACTAAATTTCCACCAAGAAAAACAACATAGCCATAAGTGAAACGACGTGTCTCCAAGCAGCGTGCCCAACTGCATCAGAATATGCTAAAACCTCTGAAACACCATCAGCAGTGAAAGTTAGACCACAATGTTGTGTGCCACGAACATATCTGAGTATCCGAGTAACGGCAGCAAAATGATCATCCCGTGGGTCTTGAAGATACTGGCTCACTGAATTGACTGCAAAGGACAAATCAGGTCGAGTGATGGTCAGATAATGGAGATCTCCCACAAGAGAACGATACAACTTTGGATTGTGAAATGGACCACTAGTGCTACTATGAAGCTGGGACAACGGAAGAAATGGTGTAGAGACAGGTGTGGCATCCAACATTCCTGCCCGCTGAAGAATGTCCCTAGCATACTTAGCCTGACCCAAGAACAATCCAGTAGTAGTATAAGTCACCTCCAAGCCAAGAAAGTAGCTGAGGCGTCCAAGATCCTTGACAGAGAACTGCTGATCTGCACGAGCGATGAAACGGCGAATGGCAACACCATCATTGCCGGTGAGAATAATGTCATATACGTAAATGAGAAGGTAGAGAATGACCGAATCTCGTGTGAACACAAACAGGGAAGGATCTGAAAGACTGCCAACAAAACCAAGACCACGAACAAAAGCATTGAACCGATCAAACCATGCCCTTGGAGCTTGCTTGAGACCATATATCGCCTTGTTTAGCTGACAAACATAATTCGGCCGAGCAAGAGATTTTGATAGCCAGCCGGTTGGGCCATGTAAACCGGACTATCAAGAACGCCATTCAGAAAAGCATTCTTGACATCCAACTGATGAAGGGGCCACTTTCGCATTGTGGCAATAGCAAGCACAGTACGGACAGTTGCAGCTTTGATCACCGGACTGAAGGTGTGATCAAAATCAAGACCCTGAACCTGAGAGAAGCCCTGAGCCACCAATCGAGCCTTATATCGCTCAATGGAACCATCCTGATTGTACTTCAGACGATAGACCCACTTAGAACCCACCACATTAACATGGGAAGGACGAGGAGCCAACTACCACGTCCGCTACCTCTGAAGTGCATCAATCTCCTCATCCATAGCAGCGATCCAGTGAGGATCCTTAACTGCAGCCCTGTATGTGCGGGGCTCCTTTAGGACCAAGAGTTCAGCAAGAAGACCTGTAGCCACGAAATCAGGGCCAAGATTTCGAGCAACTCTAGTTCCATCCTGATGACGAGTGACCATTTGATGGGCGCGAGGAGCAGGTGGAACATGAGGAGCCTGCGAAGCATGAGACACAGGAGGAGTCTGAGAGGCTTGTCCGAATGATCCACCAGAGGACGGACTCGAGGGTACTGGCAAAGGTACAGGAGTTGCCGGAACAGACTCATCATATTCAGTAGGCGGTGCTGGTGAAGAAGCTCATCACACAAAGTGCAATGCTGTAGAGGTGGTATAATCTCAACTGAGGCAGTCTCAAGATCAGGATCAGTAGGATCAATAAATGAGCAAACATCAAGCAAGGAGAACTGAGCTTCTGACAATTTCGCAGAGAATGGAAAGTGGTTCTCGTCAAACCGAGCATGGCAAGTCATGTATATACACCCTGAAGCCAGATCCACACATCGAAAACCTTTGTAGTTCGCACTGTAACCCAAAAAGACACAAGGCAGACTATGAGGAGCTAGTTTGTGGTCTGCTGTAGGACAGACATATGGAAAGACTCTACAACCAAAAGGGTGAAAATTGGAGTAGTCAGGAGAACGTCCGAAAAGTACCTCAAAAGGAGACTTGTTGTCAATAACCGGGGTTGGCAGCCTGTTGATGGTGAAGACAGTAGTACTAAATGCATCATCCCAATGAGAAAGTGGCATGTGTGAGTGAAACAACATGGAGAGCCCCATCTCCGTGATGTGTCTGTGCTTCCGTTCCGCTCGTCCATTCTGCTCAGGTGTATATGGACACGAAACTTGATGATGAATTCCACGAGTTCCAAAGTGTGACTACAACTTGTTGTTGATGAATTCAGTTCCACCATCACTTTGAAACACTTTGATGCAAGATGAGAATTGATTCTCTACGAGTGCCTCAAATTGGAAGTAGACGTCAACAAAATCAGACTTACGGCACAAAGGGTAAAACCAAGAAAACCGCGATTAATCATCCACAAATAAAGCATAATAAGCATAACCGTTCCCAGATATAACCGGAGAAGGTCCCCACAAATCACAATGTATCAAATCAAGAACGTGATCAACACGTCTAGAGTTCTCAATAAAAGAAAGCTTATGTCCCTGAGCCATTGCACACGGTTCACACAACCCAGGTTTAGGAAGTACAGAAGTAAGAGATAAACAACAAGTTCTGTTTAATAAATAAATAGTACTAGAGGACACATGTCCCAAACGAACATGCCAAGTCTCAAAAGAAGCTCGATTTTTATTTGTCTTCACACTTGCAATAAAAGCTGCCACACCACTGTCCAACACATACAACCCATCCTTACCGTGCCCCCTGCCCAGGATTGCCTTGTTGAGCTTGTGCTGAGTAACAAAAGACTGATAATCAAACGCAATAACAACACAAAAATCCTTAGTCAACTTGCTGATCGATAAGAGATTTTTCGTGATAGCAGGCACAAGTAAAACATCAGACAAGTGTAAAGTAGGGCTAATTTTAGCATCACCAATACCAGCTATAGGAATAGAATCCCCATTCCCAACAGAGACGAGAGTATTACCATTATAAGGAGTCACACTTGACAAATTGGATGTTGTAGAGCTCATGTGATTAGTGCTGCCTGAATCAACATACCAAGGACGTGGATCCGAAGAAGCCTGCAGTGCTGGGTAGGTCGTAGGAACCTGTTGGTACTGCGGAGCATACTGCTGGTATTGCGGAGTCTCCTGGTACTGCGGAGCCGGCTGGTACTGCTGGTACTGAGGAAGAGCATACTGCTGAGACTGCTGGGAAGCATTGGGCTGATATAGTTGAGCCACATTAGCCTGAGGAGAGTGCGGAAATTGGCTTGGATGAGCAGTAATGGATGGTTGACCATATGGCTGAGTTGGAGCAGCTACAGAACGCGGAGCAGCTGAAGGACACTGTCGCTAAAAATGCCCAAAACCTTCACATGTATAGCACTGGACAATAGGACCGGATCTGGACACACCACCACCACCACCGGAAGACTGCCAGGAGGGCCTACCGCCGCCGGAGCGGCCGTTTCTCCTCCTGGCTACCAGGCTCCCTCCTGGATGCTGAGCGGTGCGACCTGATTGCTGGGTGTTGGCCACGAATGCCACTGGTCCAGATCCGGTCTGTCCCTGCAACGATTGATTCACCACAAAAGACTCGAAACGCCTAGTCCCATCAACAACAGATAAATACGAAGGTAAAGGGTCCCTAAAAGATACAAGACCACTAAACTGTTGAAACTGAGGACCTAGAGCGTTGAGAAACCACATTAACTTATCCCGTTCACTAGCGGGATCACTCAAAACAGCTAATTGATCAAAAATATTTAAAAAACTAAGATGCAAATATTGAACAGTACCAGTCTAACGAAGCATACCAGCCTGCTGAGGTTGAAGGCGACTGTAACTGTGTTATGCTGGTACGTGCTGGCGAAGGTATCCCACATGTCCTTCATAGTGAAACACTGGGAGATGACATTCCTGGCATCCGGCGAGAGAGAGGCCAGAAGAACAGCAAAGAGTCTCTGATCCAGAGTCAGCCAGGCAAGGCAAGCAGCCTGAGCTTTCTCGTAAGCATCCAGCTCAGCCTTGGTAGCTACGTCAGGCGGGGAAGAGGAAGAAGACGCGTCCACAGGCGGCGGCGGAACAACGGGGCAAGGAGTGGAGCCATTAAGATGGCCAAATAAACCCTGAGCTTTGAGCACATACGTCACCTGCTGCTTCCATTGCAGGTACGTCGCAGCATCCAACTTGGCCGGAAGCAAGTGGATCATTGTGGTGATATTGAACTTGTCATCACTCAACACCATTGCAAATCAGAAAACAAAAAAATAATAAAATTAAAAAAAGAGTTTCGATATTTTCAGAAAATATCTTACAAGTAGCAGATATTTTCACTAAAAGACTCAATCGTGCGTTGTTTTATTTCTTCCGGTCCAAGCTTTGCGTTTCGATCAATCCGACGCTTCGCTTGAAGGGGGGTGTGACAATAGAAGACTTGGAGGACTTAGAAGATAATTAATGTAATTCTTGTATATTTATTTGTATGCCCATAGGGTTTAATTTGTAACAGTTAGGACCCTCTCTGTAAGTATAAATACCTGTTCAGTATGTCAATACAGATTACGTTGGAAATTAGTCAGTACAACAAAAAATGCATAATAGGACACATAAAAGTGTCCTAATACATATGTATAAGGACGCTTTTAGAATTAGGACACTTATTTTAAGTGTCCTAAAAGTGTCCTTTATCGCTAGTCCCAATAGGTGTATATCTAACGGGTCACATTTTGAAGCGACTCAATAGTAGATATTGAGACACTTTTTTGTGACCTATTAAAACATACTGGGACACTTTTTTGTGACCTATTACACAGAACTGGGACACTTTTTAGTGACCTATTATACCATATTGGGACACTTTTTATTAAATGTCCTAACTCTAGAGTTATTATGAATTCACCCACAAGATTTAATTATTTATAAACTGATCCACTACATTTCGTTAGTTGCAAAAGTATCCAAAATATTTTATTATTCAAATTTGTCTCAAACGTTTCAATAATTTACAAATCAGCCCACACATTCACACTAATTTACAATATGCCGACTTACATATTCTCACACCAACATCATCAACTCAGCTTCCATATTCAAATTCTCAACACAGCCAATAATCTCCACTAGTTTCAATACCACGATTTCAGAGAATCTGGCCAAAATGACAGCTGATTCGGGATCCCCTGTCAAAGAGGATGTGTTCGATTCCCAGCTTCCATGGATTCTGAATATTGCACACACTCAAGGTGTTCAAGGAGCTGCCTTTTTCACCCAGTCTGTGGTAGTTTGCACTACGCACAACCATGTTCATCGAGGAACAATCAGGATTCCCTTGGAGACCGCTTAAGCTATATCTCTTCCTTCTCTGCCACCCATGGTGGCTACTGATCATCTCATTGATCAGCAGCCTTCCTTCATATGCTTACTATATAAAAACATGGTTGTACATATCAAATGTGAGTTTTGAAAAGGGTATTAAACTATTATGATGTGTATGCCATATGAAAAAAGACAAGAAATGCTGGCTCAAGAGTATAACAAAATAGCACACAATTTACTGACCTCTGCCTTAAATATTTGCAGTACGTTAAATCAGTTGGCCAGAGATTAGATTTCTAGGAATGATGTGGTTGATAAAACAAAATAAGCTATAGAGATTATAAAAAATTAAATACAGGGTATACGGACCATAGAGCGAAATCGATCTTACGGTACACCATCTTTTGCACAGTTGGATCTTCCAACATTTTCTCCAGATCTTCCACTGACATTGGAGGACTTGCATTTACTGTACAGAAAAAAAGATCTCCTTAAGTTCTTTGTTGGGAGAAATAAACTAAGATCAGTGAGTTACGAGTATGAGTAAATCCGCATAAAACACCAGAACAATGAGAATTTCAATACTTAACTGTCATCATATTGACGACTCAAATAATACTTGAGATCCAGTCAACAGTAAATTACATAAGAGCAGCAAAAACAATGATTCGAGGTACAGAAAACACAAAAAGTGAAACAATCACTACTACAGAAATGACCTTTTACTTCTACTCCTGGGGACAATTAACTTCGCTAAGGTGGCGTAGTGAAAAGAGGAGTAGTTGAAAGTATTTCTTTTACTTCGGCGAAGTGAAAACATTTTTAACCGATAGCGGTATGCTTTCGGATTGGATTTTAGTTATTAGAAGCTTGAACCAAAATCATGTCGATCTCGATTCGGTCACTGCTGCAAGAAATCAAAACGAACATCGATCAAACCAATCTGTTTCAAGTCGATGTCGGAATGAAGAATAGTATACCGTCGTCAGCACGGTCAACACTGTTTTCTCTTTGACAGATAGTCTTTGCATTCGGTTTGCTCTCGGGTACATTTTGGCGAACATGTATCGCCTAGTACATTTTGCATCTCTGATCACATCGACATCAGTTTGTGAAATTTGGTGTTATTTTCGATCAGTTATCATCTTGCAAATTTACCATCTCTAACCACACCGATATCAGTTCGTGAAATTTGATGATATAATCGTTCGGTTATCGGCTTGCAAATTTAGCATGTCTCACCATACCGATATTAGTTTGCAAATTTAGCATGTCTCACCATACCGATATCAGTTTGCAAATTTAGCATGTCACACCATACCGATATCATTTCGTGAAATTTGATGATATATTCGACCAGTTATCGACCTGCGAGTTGCGCATCTTTGACCAAAGCGACATCGGTTAAAAAATATTTCATATTATTTGAGAACCGAGACCTTTATTCTTAGTAAATTCCCAAACCCAAACCATATAGA
Source organism: Sherardia arvensis (assembly GCA_948330725.1). Classification (NCBI taxonomy): domain Eukaryota; kingdom Viridiplantae; phylum Streptophyta; class Magnoliopsida; order Gentianales; family Rubiaceae; genus Sherardia; species Sherardia arvensis. Next base: position 7,196,184 of record OX415237.1, on the reverse strand, counting down.
AATCAAACCGGAGTCGATTGTATTTCAAGTCTAAAAAAAATTCGAACAAGATCATGAATAATAAAATATGTATATTCAATAACTCTTTCTATAATACAACATAAACAATTCAAGGATACTAAAAGTTTAAATTGTTTCTAAAGTCCACGAGTTACATTTAAAGTGACGAAACAAAATCAAACTATTGTTGAAGTTCAAGAGTTTCAATCCAACTAAAAAATCTCACTAGCGGTAAAAATTGATGTCCAAAGCTAGCACTTCTATACTTGTATAACTTCTTGCACCTGTAATCAATTATGCTAACCCCTTCACAATGTTAGAGTCTTGCTTTAAATCTCTTCCAATGATCAACTATTTAGAATTTAGCTTTTACCTTTTGATGAGTATCGATGACAAATTCATCGTAAAGACAAGAACAAGAAAGAGAGGTCAGCAACATATATAAGTAGCTTCCCAAACTAATGCAAATATGCAACATACTTATAGGATTTCCGAATTTGTGCTTCATAATCAATCTAATTAATCATACCTGAAGCTGTGAGACCTTCTTTCAGTTACCAAATCAATCAAGAACCTAACATGAAACAAAAATAGACATCAAAACTTAAGTTTCATTCAAAAACATAAAAGTTCTAAGAGATTGCATTTAGTTCAAAACCTAAATTATCATGTAATAAACCTTCAATTCATGAATTAAATTATACAACAAATACAATAAAATGTATTAGATATTCAAACATATCTAAATTAGGATTCAATCCACTATAAGATATTCAAGCAAGAAGTACCATTCTTTCCATGACCCTTAATCCATATTCCATGTCAACTCCATTAATTTTACTAACCAATTAAAGCAGCATTCACAACTTTATGACTAAAAGGCCACCATATTGAGTTGAATATGTTGAAAGATATGTAATATCAATGGATATTAAGAATAAAACCTGAGATTTCTACATGGAGGAGTAGGAGACTTGCGGCGGTGGCATCATCTAAACTTCAATTTTCCTCATCCCATTCCATCTCTTTGATATACCATGTCGAACTCCCAATCCAATTGATGGAGGGATTCGAGATCACCAACACGATTTATGACGGAATTGATTGAAGAATGTGGTGGAGATGATGTGTGGTGAGGAGAAAAAGATGATTTTGTCAAGATAGTTTCGAAAACTCGATTTGGCCGTATCTTTTGATTCACATATCGTATTTGATTGATTATTGGTGCGTTAGAATCGTCTCGTCGAGAGGATCATTTTGAACACAAGAACGTTATCATCGGAATAATGTTTAAGAAGATACGGCCGGCGGCAGTCATAACTTAGGGTTTAAACCCTAAGTCGTTCATTGTGGAGGCAGAAGGGATTAGAGGAGGCAGAAGGACTGAGATATTGGGGAAGAGAGCACACGTACGGTGGTATATGTTAAGAGAAAGTAGGGTTTATAATATACCGTTGAGATTTATGAGTGAAATATGAACGGTTAAGATTAGGGAATAATAAAATATTACTATGTTTAATTATTCTCTTAACTTGTTTTAATTAGTGAACATCCTATATTAGATGACAAACAATTAGATATTTATGTATGATAAATAAATTCATCACACTGAATATTTTTTGTCATTTAAACTGATACTTTATAATAATAGTGATTAAAATTATTAGTTACTTAAAAACATTTTGAGAGTAGTTATAAAATAATGTCAAGTAAAAGTTTGAGCTATGATTAGCTATATATTAGTGTAAATAATAAAAATATTCAAGTAACACTCAACCTATTTTTAGTTAAATTAATTTATAAAAGTAAGATAAGGTTAGAAATTTTAATTTTAGAAAATTATTAATAATACATTTATAATAAAAACGTACTATATTATTAGAAAATTTAGTGTAATAAACCAGAGGAGAAAACGTTTTATTAATCTAAAACCAAAAGCTTACTTGTTTTAGAATCTAATAATAATAGTAATTACGATTATAAGTAATTTAAATACATATAAGGAGAATAGGTGTATAAAACTCAACTAAAAGGTTAGTTTAGTTGTTATTAGTGTGTAATAGAGGGTCAAGTAACAATTGACATTTTATTAGTTATACTCAAATTTATTAATTTATAAGATGTCAAATAATATTAGGCTTTTTAATTAGTTATACTTAATTTAGTTGTCGTAGTAAGTAAAGTAAGATTTAATCTTTGGTTAGTTATATTTAGTTTTATAGATAGTTAATACAGGTCGGCAATATATTTTTGAAACTCAATTTAGTTACTAGTGCTTATATAACATCTAATAAGCTTTGGTATTTAATATAGTCAACTTAATTTATTAATAGAATTTATTGAGTGTAGTAGGTTTCATATTTGATTAGAGTGTTTTTAGATTGTAAACTAAATTTATTAGTATCTCTTGAAAGTCGGGTATTAGTTAACATTTAATTAGTAAGTGGTCAATTTAGGTAGATTGAGTCTTGGCTGGGACAATGTCCTGGCATAAGATTATGATATGACCATTCTTTATTTCACATTTTTATTAGAGTAGCTAATGTGTTTATTTTGTTAAACTCTGATTATGGCACTTTAAATCATCATTTAAGCAAAGAAAATTACTTTGAAATATTGTTATATATCTATATAATTAATTCAAGTTTTTGATTCATTAGTTATATTTTACTGTCCTTTAGTTTGTTTATTAGTTCCAAATATTTATCTAAATACTACAAATTAATGAACTAATGGTAGTTATTAGTGTTTATACATAATCAAGTAATATTTTACCTTTAATTTAGTTAGACTCGTTCCATTTTTTAGTGTTTATTGAAGACCGCATAAGAGTTAATTTTTACTTAGTTAAAGACAATTTAGCCATAGTCTGTAGAATGTATAATAATTATAGTTACTATTTGATTAGTGTCTGCATGCAAGGTAAGAGTTAGATTTGATAAATTAAACTTTGTAACATAATTTAGAAATTTTGATTATGTAAATTCAACATACTAATTAATTTTTATAGAGTTTTATTAACTGTTAGTAGTATTCAAGAAAAACATTCACAATTGTATTTTACCGAGGCCTCTTTAAATATATTGAAATTGATATATTCACAAATTTTCTAGTCCAAAATCTAATTAATCTTGTATGAAATTACATTTTATCAAATTAAGGGCCGGTTTGCCTGAGCTTATTTCTTACTGATCTAAACTGAATCGAATCAAACTGAACTGAAATGAATTAAACTGAACTGAAATGAAAATTAATGTATTGAAAAATAGATCGAGTGTGTTTAAATTTACCTAAATTTTATCAAATTAGTTTTATGATGAACTGTACTAAACTGCAGTAAACCGAATTGAATTAAACCAAATGGAACTGACCAGAATTGAACTGCTCTACTTATATGTCCAAGCAAGCAGGGCCTAAATATAAGAAAATTTTCAATTACTTAAGTCCACAGTAAGAGAGGGTAACACCCAACCCAAGTGATTAACAAATTTTCTCATAATCAACTCATAAGTAAGCCCAAATTTTGTTGGCTAAGAAACCATATCCACTACTCCGAGACCCCAACCGATTCCGGTTATACGATTTCTAGTAACCTAAAAATGCAAGCGATCTTTGTTTGATATCGCCTATGAATTTATCAGACATTGTTTCGATATCGGTACATTTAAACTCAATCCGTTATCGGAATGATATCAATGAAATTGATATCTTCTCGCGTTCTTTTCTCTTTTTATTTAATACGACGTTTCGAGTCATCACTCGTCAGACATCGTTTCGATATCACGTTCGATATCGGTACATTTAAACTCAAGTCGTTATTGATATGACATCAATGAAATTAATATCTTCTTGCCTTCTCTTTGCATTTTATTCAATACGACGTTTCGAGTCATCACTTATCAGACATCGTTTCGATATCACGTTCGATATCAGTACATTTAAACTAAAACCGTTATCGGAATGGCATCAATGAAATTGATATTTTCTCGCCTTCTCTTCGCTTTTAATTCAATACGACGATTCGAGTCATCACTTATCAGACATCGTATCGATATCACGTTTGATATCGGTACATTTAAATTTAATCCGTTATCGGAATGACATCAATAAAATTGATATTTTCTCGCCTTCTCTTTGCTTTTAATTCAATACGACGATTCGAGTCATCACTTATCAAACATCGTATCGATATCACGTTTGATATCGGTACATTTAAATACAATCCATTATCGGAATGACATCAGTAAAATTGATATTTCTCGCCTTCTCTCCGCTTTTTATTCAATACGACGTTTCAAGTCATCACTTATCAGACATCGTTTCGATATCACGCTTGATGTCGATACATTTAGACTTAAACTGTTATCGGAATGACATCAATGAAAGTGATATTTTCTCGCATTCTCTTCGCATTTTATTCAATACGACGTTTCGAGTTATCACTTATCAGACATCATTTTGATATCGGTACATTTAAACTCAAACCGTTATCGGAATGACATAAATGAAATTGATATTTTATCGCCTTCTCTTCGCTTTTATTCAATACGACGTTTCGAGTCATCACTTATTAGACATCGTATTGATATCACGTTCGATAACGGTAGATTTAAATTCAATTCGTTATCAGAATGACATCAATGTAATTGATATTTTCTCGCATTCTTTTCGCTTTTTGTTCAATATGACGTTTCAATTCATCACTTATCATACATCGTTTCGATATCACGTTCGATATCGGTACATTTAGACTCAAACCGTTATCGGAATGACATCAACAAAATTGATACTTTCTCGCCTTCTCTTCGTCTTTTATTCAATACGATGTTTCAAGTCATCACTTTTCAGACATCGTTTCGATATCACGTTCAATATCGGTACATTTAGACTCAAACCGTTATTGGAATGACATCAATGTAATCGATATTCTCTCACTTTCTGTTCACTTACCTCAATATGGCGTCATGTGCAGATATAGAGTCGAAAACGGTCCGATATATATATGGTTTCATTACATTTACGCTCAAACCGCTAACGGTTATCATCATCCATTTACTTCGGTGCGAAGTAAAAAGTATACTTATTACTTCGATTTCATGAAATTGGAAGTAAAAGTTTTTTATTACTTCCATTTACATGAAAATCGAAGTAAAAAAAACTTTTTACTTCGGAGTAAAAAGGGCGAAGTAAAAAGGAATTTTTGTAGTAGTGAATACAGGGTGTTCCTGAAAACTAAAATGCTGGGTTAACTGTTCACTTACCACTTGAGGATGAAGATTGGAAGGCGCCTTCTTCTACTTTAGAAGCAGCACCATTTGGAGATATCTACAAAATAAGGACAAGATTCAGCAATCCCACAAAAAAAATTGTATTATTTACAGTCAATAGAATCATTTACTTGATCTACAACAGGATTCTTTGATGATTCTTCCTCAGCTGATTCTTTGTAGCTTTCAAAAGCACTCTTCTGGATAGTTTCTTCAGGGGAAACATCTACAAAAGCTGCAACGTTAAGACAGTTTTTTGGTGTCAGCTGTTAATCCATTCCTACATCAGAAAAATAAAATGCAGTTCAATGAAGATCATCAATATTTATGTATTCATAAATTTTGAGTGATAAAAAACATAAAAACCTTGCCGGACCTTTGTTGAAATATCTGTGCAACAAATGCGAGATTTAGATTTGACGAGCCCTCCACGATATCCTTTGGAGAAATGTATCTCTTGTAGTTCAATTTTTCCACTTGCTCAATAATCAAATTCTCTCTTTCAGTAGGATCCTTTGTTTCTAGTGTGGTAGTTGTTCCAAGTTCTGGTGCTAGTGAGATCCTTTGTTTCACTAGGATCGATGTTTAAAACCTTTTGTTTGAACCAGTTGATGTTCTAAAATTTACTATAATGTCGTTAGACCTAATTACCTTATCCCGCAGATCCATTGTTTTCTTTCAGCCCCTTTGTTAGATCTATTGCTATGCAAGATTGTTGGTGTTTTATGAAACACAATCATTTAAGCATAATTGGATTTGAGATTATGAGTTCGGGACGTTATAACAAGGTTGGTGGTGCGGAGTGCACACTTGTATAAACCCATCCACGAGCTCACAATTTTGGAATAATCATTTTGGTATGACTACTCCGGAATGAAGTGTTACATGGATACATGCAGAAATGTATATGTAATATGAAATCGAATTTTGTTATGTGATTTTGATTTCCAAATTGGTGGTACGTACGTACGTACGTACGTACACAGTTATTGGATTTGGATAGAGATGCATGCATACAGTTGTCTCAGTTACTCATCGGTTATGGATTGGAGCGGTATACTGTACAGTTGCCTAGTATGTTTTGTGGTTATCTGCAGTTGCATCTTGGCATGTCTGTGGTTGCATGCAGTTGCTCTATCCTTATCTGTACGGGTGTGGTTTGAAACTGACATTTTTCCCCTATAAATACACATGCCTTGGTGCATGTAAAGACACAGAATCAAAGAACAGTAATTACAGTCCTTAAACAAAATGTTCAAAAGCATTTTCTTGTTTCAGACCTAGAAGCAAGAAGGTTCGATAGTTTTATCCTGCGAGGGAATTCGTGAAACCCAGGCTATAAGGGTCGAATTATTCTCAAAGGAAAGCGAGCCTACGTGACTCTATCGAAATCCAGATACATCACAAATACCCTTTCTCTTTACCCAACAATCTTTGAGAATAATTTGTTGTCATTGTGATGATGGATTCTGTACGTGACATGACTTCTAAGTTTATGAAGTTAGAGAAGTTTGTAGGTGTGGACTTTCGCAGGTGGCAGAAAAAGATGCACTTCCTCCTAACCACTCTCAAGGTGGTGTACGTCTTGTCTACTTCGATCACCGAACCAGCAGAGGATGAACCATTGGAGGAGACACGCAAGAGAAACAAGTGGGAGAATGATGACTACATCTGTCGCGGTCACATCTTGAATGGTATGTCTGATTCACTGTTTGATATATACCAACATGTTGAATCTGCAAGGGAGTTGTGGAATTCTTTGGAGTCAAAGTACATGGATGAGGACGCTTCTAGTAAGAAGTTCCTTGTCAGTAATTTTATGAATTACAGGATGTCAGACTCCAGGACAGTGATGGAGCAGTACAATGAACTGCTTCGGATTCTTGGGCAATTCGCACAACACAAATTGGAAATGGATGAATCTATTTCTGTGTCAAGCATAATCGACAAGCTTCCATCCACTTGGAAGGATTTCAAACACATGCTTAAGCATAAAAAGGAAGAGCTATCTCTTGTTCAACTTGGGAGCCATTTGCGCATAGAGGAAACTCTAAGGGTGCGGGAAAATGGCAAGCCCAAAGAAAAAGAAACAGTGGTATCTTCTTCTATCAATGTGATGGAAGATGGTGAAAGTACTAAGAAGAAAAAGGGCAAAAAGCGTCCCTTTGTCAACAACAACAAGGAATCAAACAAAAAGCCTAAGGGTTCATGTTGGATTTGCGGCAAGACGGGGCACTTTAAACGTGACTGTCGTGTCGGAATGAGCAAGACGGGAGTGGTATCAAACCATTCTGGGCAGGGGTCTAAGGACCAAGGTCCACCAACTCAAGGTCAGTATTTTGACAATGATTTAATTTTTTATGAAAATTATGTCACACTCATTCCTGAAGCATTTTACATGCAGGATGATGAAGTTGCGTGGTGGGTAGATTCAGGTGCAACCAAACATGTTTGCAAGGACAAAAAGTGGTTCAAGTCATTTGAACCGGTTACTAATGGTGCCATTATTCATATGGGAAACGAATCTACCGCCGATATTCTTGGTCGAGGAGAAGTTGTGTTGAAATTCAGTTCTGGGAAATATCTTCATCTAAAGGATGTATTATATGTACCTAGAATTAGAAAGAACTTAGTTTCTGTTGGCATTTTAAATAAGTGTGGCTATAAGCAAGTGATTGAATCTGATAAGTATGTATTGTCGAGGTATTATGTGTTTGTAGGGTTTGGATATTATTGTAATGGTATGTTTATGTTGAATTTGAGTGATAATTTTAATTCTGTAAACATGGTTTGTTCTGGTGTTGATTTACCATCTTTATGGCATGCAAGACTAGGATATGTTCATTATAATCGCATGCTTAATATGTCCAAAGAAAACTTGATTCCACCTTTTGATATAAATGTGCAAAAATGTGATACTTGCAAGTTGACTAAAATTGTCAAACAACCTATGAAAAGTATTAAAAGGACATCAAGTTTGCTTGAACTCATTCATAGCGATTTATGTGATTTGCATGCAACACCATCTTTGGGAAATAAAAAATATTTGGTAACATTTATAGATGATTATTCTAGAATTTGTTACATATATTTGTTACATTCTAAAGATGAGGCAATTGCTAAATTTAAGATTTTCAAAAATGAAGTTGAATTGCAGCAATCTATTTTGATTAAAAAGTTGCGCATTGATAGAGGAGGTGAATATTATGATCCTGTGTTTTTTGAATCTTGTGGCATAATTCATGAAGTTACCGCTCCTTATACACCACAATCAAATGGTGTGGCTGAAAGGAAAAACAGGGTTCTCAAGGAAATGGTAAATTCCATGCTATCCTACTCGGGCTTGAGTGACGGATTTTGGGGTGAAGCCATGTTAACGGCTTGCTATTTATTGAATAGGGTTCCAAATAAAAGGAACAAGAAAACTCCATATGAACTTTGGTGCAAAAAGAAACCAAACTTGATTTATCTTCGAGTTTGGGGTTGTCGGGCGGTCGTGAGACTTCCTGATCCCAAAAGGAAAACATTGGGGGAACGAGCAATTGATTGCATCTTTATTGGATATGCCATGCATTCCAAGGCTTATAGGTTCTATGTTATTGAACCTAATGATTTCATTTTGGTTCACACTGTAATTGAATCGGTAGATGCTATTTTTGATGAAACTCGATTCTCCTCAATGGCAAGACCAAAGGATATAGTTCCAACTTCAATAAGAACTATAGAGGGAGATGAAATTTCACCTGATAAGTCACTTGAACTTCGAAGAAGCAAGAGAGGAAGGATTGAAAAGTCTCTTGGCCCTGATTTCCAAATGTATTTGGTTGAGGGATCAAGAGATGAGATTGATAATGAATATTCTTATTGTTATCATGTTGATGAGGATCCTAAAACATTTAGTGAGGCCATGAAATCACGAGATGTTGCTTTATGGAAAGAAGCGAGAAATGATGAAATGGATTCCATCATGGGTAACAATACGTGGATTCTCTCTGATCTACCACGTGGTTGCAAACCATTAGGTTGCAAATGGATCTTCAAAAGAAAGATGAAAGTCGATGGTTCTATTGACAAGTTTAAAGCCAGATTGGTTATCCAAGGCTTTAGGCAAAGGGAAGGTGTTGATTACTTTGATACATATGCCCCAGTTGCCAGGATCTCCACTATTAGGTTGTTGATTGCCTTGGCTGCTATCAACAACTTAGTGATCCATCAAATGGATGTCAAAACAGCATTTTTAAATGGAGATCTAGAAGAGGAGGTTTACATGAAACAACCAGAAGGGTTTGTTATGCCAGGAAATGAGCATAAGGTTTGTAAACTGGTTAAATCATTGTATGGGTTAAAACAAGCTCCTAAGCAATGGCATCAAAATTTTGATGAGGTGGTTTTGTCAAATGGTTATCAATTAAACCAATCTGACAAATGTGTATATAGCAAATTTGATAATTCTGGAAATGGAGTTATTATTTGTCTATATGTGGATGACATGTTGATTTTTGGTACAAACCAAAATCAGGTTGACCTTACAAAGACTTTTTTGTCTTCAAGGTTTGACATGAAAGACATGGGGGAGGCGGATGTTATTCTTGGCATTAAGATCAAACGAGATAATAATGAAATCTCTCTGACACAATCTCACTATATATATTGAAAAAATACTCAAAAAGTTTAATTGTGAGAATTGTTCCCCAGTTAGTACTCCAATTGATACAAGTGTGAACCTTGTACCTAATAAGGGTAAAGCAGTATCACAACTCGAGTACTCTCAAGTAATTGGTTGCTTGATGTATGCCATGACAAGCACAAGGCCAGACATCGCTTTTGCGGTTGGCAAGTTGAGTAGATACACGAGTAATCCTAGCACCTTTCATTGGCAAGCTGTTAGGCGTGTGCTCAAGTATTTAAAGAAAACCAAGGATTATAGTTTGTGCTATGTGGGATTTCCTTCAGTGTTGGAAGGTTACTCGGATGCTAGTTGGAATAATAGCGGAGATGCTAATTCTTCTACTAGCGGTTGGGCATTTTTGCTTGGTGGAAGAGCCATTTCATGGTCTTCAAAGAAGCAAACTTGTCTTGCTGACTCGACATTGGAAGCTGAATTTATTGCTTTAGCCGCAGCCGGTAAAGAGGCAGAATGGTGCATAATCTGATCTATGAAATTCCATTGTGGCCTAAGCCAATTTCGCCTATCTCAATTCATTGTGATAGTCTAAATACTTTGTATAATGCTTATAAGGAAGTGTACAATGGAAAATCCAGACACTTGGGCATCAGGCATAGTGCGGTTCGTGAGTTATTAACTCATGGTGTGATTTCAGTTGATTTTGTAAGAACACAGAAAAATCTAGCAGACCACTTAACGAAGGGGTTAGCTATGGACTTGGTATTTAAGTCGGTGATCGGGATGGGTTTAAAGCCTATTTAAATCTTTGATGGTATACCCAATTTCGCTCTAGTACGACGCTAGAGTCAAATTCAATGTGGAAGACCCATTATTTACGATTGAAACATATAATTTTATATTCCGAATGGTATATGTTTGGACATGCATGAAGACAAGAGGATGAAGTTTAAACTTCTTAATGGATCTTTTGAAAAAGTACATATGCATGTGTATGATTAAAAAGATTCACCTACATGAAGAGCGAAGTGTAGCCACTTCAAGAAGCTAAGGCTTGGCTTTGTATGCACCTCATGAATGGATTGGGACACATGGCTTGAATAGTGTCAGTTTAGCTTTTGAGTTGTATTTGAACTTGTGTGTGTATTATCTTCAAGTGTTCAAATGGGTTGAAGGGTTCAATCTTTTAGACACCCCGATTCTCAAGCATTTGGAATGTGTAATTCAGAAATACCCTTTGATGCTGCCTGCCTGGTCAGTCCGGATGGTCCCTTTGTCCCTGATCCAACACCTAGCCCTGCAAGACAGAGCCCCGGGAGGTACCCGAGGGTAGACTCTCCGGCGTGATGATGAAAGATGGATCCCGGGAGAGAAAATGGGTAATCACTTGAATAGTGAGAAGATACTTAGTTGGAATAGTGCTGAGGAGCACTATTTATACAATAACCCATGCTCTCCATGTGGTCCATGTTCCGAGTGTCCTCTAGTGTGTGTCGCTGTCCGAGTTGTACGAACCCGGATACTGCCAAACTGGCTTTACCTTGCAACGGGCCAAGCCCACACTATCAAGGAGTATTTGGGCTTGGGCCTGGTATCACCACTAGCTCCCCGGAAGCCGATTCTTCCGTCCAAGGATGGGAACTCCTCTGATCCGAGGGCGGGAGGATTGGCTTTCTGTATTCGCTCCCGGCCCGACAATGATGAGACGGGCGCGCTCTTTTTAAGGACGATTAATGGTTGTCATCATTGTTTTCTCGCGTCCCAAGCCCATTTAATTGATGTTTTTCGCCTTCCTTTTCTTGTTTTCTATAAATAGGCCTCTCCTCCAATCGTTTTCACTAATTGCTTTCAACTTTCCAGAGCTCTGCTGCAATTTTCTCTCTTCAAATCTTCATATTCTCTCTCCTCTGCTTCACTATGGCATCCCACAATGCTCAGTCCTCCAATAACGCTCAGTCCGATGCCGTTGTGACCTACTCTCTTCAGAGTACCGCTCCTTCAACCTCGACTTCTGTTGGCTCGTCGGCGTCCTATGAGCCGATCCACCTCTGCCACAACGTGACCCCATCTGGTCCCATCTTCAAACGCTCAAGGAACCGGGAGCAGAGAGAAATAGACAACGCCCGGAAGTCTGGACTGAAAGCTGACGTCTGGACTACCAAGTGCCTTAGCGGCATGGGGGTTCCGATACCCTTTAATGCCCGGATGGCCTCTGTTTCAGCCGAGGAGTCCGTGAAGTCTGTCCGATGCATCCCCCGTATTCACTTCATGTGGGGGTTAAGTCTTCCCTTCCCCCCGCTGTACTCCCGGTTCCTGGAGTTCTACACGATCTCGCCGTGTCAAATGCATCCGAACGTGATTGCCGTGATGATGGGCTTTCTGGTCAGGACCCTCCGATGCAAGATTGACCCTTCTTTCAATCCGTGGAGGTCTTTCTATATGCTTATCAAGTGTCCGGGTATGGAGATGATCTACACCGTTCAAGCGCGGCCCGGCGTCCAGGACTTCATCCTCGGCAAAAAGGACTCGGCGAAGAACTAGCAACAAAAGGGGTATGTGAAGGTCAACCCTGAACTCTACCCGGTCCCCGGCTGGAATAACAATGTCGTTGTCGACGCCCGGGAAGCCTTCCTTCCTGATACTCAGCTCGCGCATCATACAACCCTGGCCTCCGACACTCTCAACCTTGACCAGTACTGGCTCGCCGGTAACTCGCTTTATCTCTTCCCCCGCGCTATATACCCGGCCAGTGCTTTCCGGGACAGCCGTTGGGTCGTTACCTGGCCTGTTTTGGGTAGATCTCTTGACTTCTACCCTTTTCTTGCTTTTTGTTAATTCAAACTCTGCTGACTATTTTCCTCCTTTCAGCTCCTACTGTGGAAAACAACCCTGACGTGCCCATCCCTAAAAAGAAGGGCCGGAAGGTAGTCACAACAGGAACTGGGGCCGATCCTGAGCCGGCCCAACTGGAGAAGAAGAAAAAGGGGGGCCCGCACAAGCAAGTGCAGCCGAATCCTCTGATCGAGGCTAACTCTCAGCGGGAGGGTCAGCAAGACGAGGATAAGAACAAGACAAAGGAGAACGATCAGGATCGTCATATTTGTCCTGACTCGCAGCAGGGGCGTCAACAGGATAAGCCAAAGACGAACGAGACCGTTCAGAATCCTCCTCTTGGCTCGGGGCCCCCCAACCTTGGCCCTATTACGATCATTGATATCACGTCCGAGCTTGAGGTCGGCCAGGAGCATCAGGAGGTGCACGTGGCCGAAGCGGCAACTCAGCAGGAGTCCGTTCGAAATCCTGCCGAAACCAATACTGCTGTTGTCCCGCCCGAACCCTTAGTTACTCCCGTGCTCACTCCCGGGCCACCTCTTGGCCGAGGGATGCCCCTGTGGCCCCCGGCCAGAGATGGCAGGTCACCTGTGTCTAGGTACACTACCATCTCCGCCCCTGAAATCCCTCCTCCTCCCCCCTTCGTTCCCAGCAAGCGTAAGGGGCAAAGCTCCGAACATGGCGGGAAGAAACATCGGATAAGTGGCTCTCCGACTCCATCATCCTCTGCCAATACTCTTCCTATTTCATCTGCCAACCCTCAGGTAGCTTCCCTTTCCTGTCCTTCCTTTCTCTTTTTTTTTTTTTTGACCCATCTATTCTGCAGGTTCAACTTCTCAGTTCTGAGTTTGCTAACTCCCCCGCTTTCCAAGCCGCCCTTGCTTCCTTCCTCGGGCGTCATCTTGAGGGAAAAGAAGAAGAGCTAAGGACCGAGAAGGAGAATGAGCTTCGGGCCGAGAAGGAAGTCTCGGCTCAACTTCGAGCCAGGGTGAGCGCCCTGGAGAAGGAACTGGAGGCTGCTCGGGCGACGAATTATAAGGATCGACTGGAATTCGCCGAAGCCGTTGTTGACAGGGTCCTGGCGAGTCAAACCCTGTCACTCCGTCTGACTGAGCTGAACATGGCCGCCAACGCCCACCAGTGCCATAATACCTACATGCAAGTTTGGGGCTGGTTCCCCCCTTCAATCCGGGCTTCGTTCAAACAGCAATGGTACAACCCCAACGCCGAGGATCAGCAACTGCATCTGGTGAATACCCTCCAGAAAGGTGGTATGAAAGGCCTCTCTCCCAAGCTGTGGGATGCACTGCGGGAGAAGCAGATGTCGACTGAGGACGTCCGAGGCTGGTCGACTGATGTGGTTCGGCTTCCTGGTCCCCTTCCCCCTGCTCCAGTCTCCAGATCTGAGTTGCCCAAAGATGAGAACTTTACTCAGTACTGCACCATATATGGGCATTACAGGGGATTGTTCAATCCAAAAGATCTTAAGGCTGAGACCTCCTCATCCCCGGAGGCCGGTCAGGCGAACCCAGGGACTGCCGAGACCCCTCTTTCTCCTCCTCTAGTCTTCTCCGATGATGGCTCGGATAATGACAGCAGTGATGGCGGGGACAACCATGAAGGAGGAGCTCAGCATGTTAGTTAGATTTTTTTCCTTTTTCAGTTTTGTAATTTTTCCACCCGGATCTTCAGCTCCGGGTTTTTACTCTATCAATAAAACTCCCTTTGTTTGCAATTGCTGTCGACTCCGTTCTTGTTTCAGTTTTTTTTTGTATCCTAACTTAGTCTTGTTGCCACCAGGATCCTTCTAGAGCTTCTTGCCCCCCGGTTCCTTCCCCGGTTCAGGCTGGAGCCGGCCGCCCGAGCCTAATTGACCTTTTATCCGAGGGAGGGCTTGGTCCCTTGATCTTTGAGTTCCCCGACGCCGACTGCCTGTTAACTTGCCTGCTCCAGATCCAATAAGACTTTGGTTCCCTGCCGAAGTGTTACAGACTTGCTTTTGAGAGCATCGACAAGGTCCTCGAGTTCGACCTGGTCCTGTCGGAGCAGGAGGCCCAGCATCGCAACTTCCAACTCCGGATCCAAAAAGAACTGGATGAGGTATGGGACGACGTTCGGCTGTACTATAGAAAGTGCATGAGAATGCAGAACACAACCGACCTTCGGAAGCATGCCGCCAAACTTGAAGTGGAAAACGAAAAGCTTGCGACCATGAACCGGACTCTTCAGCAGCAGTTTGTATTAGTTCATCTATCATACCATCTGCTTGGACTGCGTCAGGGGGCGGTCAGCATTCCCTTGCTGACCGACGTTCCCCGGGCAGTTGACGATCTGATCGCCTGGATGGAGAGCTCTGAACGGACCTCTGGCGTCTGGGCAGCGGCCTATCAAGCCGCAGTTGATTGGAGGAAGAACATTCTGAACCGGATCATAGTTCCTCCCTCTGTGTCTCAGATACCTCCTCTTGAAGATGTTGATCTGGCTTATGAGCGTTACGAGCATACTCCTGAGCTCCTGGATCTTGAGGCTTCCGAACGACGCTTAGCCAGACTTCGAACCGTTGCTGCCAGGTTCCGCGCTCAGTTTCCTGCTCAGGAGAGTACTCCGGCTTCTGATCAACCTTCCGGTCCTTCTTCTGCTGCAGGCTCTCATTCGGCTCGGAATGACCGTAAAGGGAAGCAAAAAGCTACTCTAACTGGGAGTAACCCAATCAGGCCGCGAGCAAGGCAGCCTCCAGTCCGAATAAGAGGTCGAGGTGGTCATACCGGCGTTCCCGTCCCTACCTCCGGATCAACCGCCGAGCTGGAGGGTGGTAGAAGCGAGAATCCGGATCTCCCCCAGAATCAAGACGAGGAATAGCACATGCTGGAGCAGGCTGTCCAACGGAGCAGACGCGAGACCCGGGGAGTTCCTCCCGGCGAAGCCTTTACGCCGGGGGCCCGTAGATAGGATCGAACTTCATGCCCTGTTGTAACCTTTCATTTTGTTTCAGATATGTATAATAATTTTCAGTTTATGACACATCTTTCAGTTTTAAAATTCTAATGCGCGCATTCATTTTCTTTAAAATCGGTCAAAAGGGACACGCCCTTGTTACAAAAAAAATCTCTGTTTCCAGGATATTTCTTACCTACCCTTCGGTCATCCGACCTCTAGGTTTCTATCCCGGGCTCCTGCTGCCGGGGACCTATCCTACCTAGGCATCTAGTGCCAGAGGCTATCCTACCTAGGCATCAAGTGCCAGAGGCTACTCTATCTAGGCAATAAGTGCCAGAGACTATCCATAGAACCGCCTAAGGTTCGCTATGTTCCATCTTCGGGGGACTCCCTTCCCCGCTGGATCCTCCAGCACATAACTCCCGCCCGGGTGGGCTTCTGTCACCCGGTACGGTCCCTCCCAGTTGGGTGCCAGCTTGCCTTCCGGCTCCTGGTGACTCTTGTCATTTCTCCTCATGACTCTGTCACCTACCTTGAACTGCTCCTTCCTCACCCTCCTGTCATGATACTTCTTAACTTTCTCCTTCACCTTAGCCTCGTGCAAGGCTGCTCTCTCTCTTCTTTCTTCCAGCAGGTCCAGATTTGTTCTGGTCTCCTCTTCATTCTTTTCTTCGGGGACCGGCTCGGCCGTCCGAAGACTGGGGATGCCTATCTCAGCCGGAATCACTGCCTCGGATCCATACGTCAGACTGTAAGGGGACTCTCCGGTCGCCGAACTTTCCGTAGTCCGATGAGCCCATAAAACACTCGGGAGCTCGTGCACCCAGTTACCCTTCGCTCCCTGTAGCCGGGCCTTAATCCCACTCACGATCGTCCGGTTCGTCACCTCCACCTGGCCGTTAGCTTGCGGATGATAAACCGACGTAAGCTTCTGACTTATCCCATACTTCACACACCAAGATTTGAAAGGATCATTTTCAAAATGCGCTCCGTTATCGGTCACTATAGCCTTCGGAACTCCGAACCGGCATACAATGTTCCTCCAACAAAACTTCACGCAGGTAGCCCCCCGAATGTTGGTTAAAGGTTCTGCCTCAACCCACTTAGTGAAGTAATCTATGGCCACAAACAGGTACTTCAAGCTGCCAGGAGCAGTGGGAAAAGGTCCGACCAGATCCAGTCCCCATCTGCTGAAAGGCCAGGCACCTGTTATCCCCATCATCTCTTCCCTAGGTATGTGCACTAGCGGTGCGAACTTCTGGCACTGAAGGCATGAGCGAACCCTGTCCTGCGAGTCTTTAAACATGGTAGGCCAATAGTACCCTATTCGTAAAATCTTCCTGGCCACAGTTCTGGCTCCTTGATGACTACCATTCGGACCTTCATGAACTTCCCGGACCAGATACTTGCCCTCCTGCTGTTCCACACACTTCAGCAACGGCTGAAGATAGCCTCTTTTGTACAGAACCCCTTCCTGAAGTGTATACTTCGGCGCTTTGACCCGGATTTTCCTGGCCACCACCCGGTCGGCCGGGACCTCTCCCGTCAGAAGGTATGCCCAGATCGGAGCCCCCAATAGTCTTCCGGCACTACTTCCACTGCCAGGATCTCGTCACCCTGCTCGTAACTTCTCCTTTCCAGTGTCTCCCTTCTGAGAGGCGCTTTCTGTCCTGGCTTCAACTTCGAAGATGCCAACTTGCTCAACGCGTCGGCCTTTTCATTCTGTTCTCTTGGCACCTGCTCCAGACCGAAACTGTCGAACTGCCGGATCATGGGATGGACCAGCTCCAAGTACCTCTGCAAACGTCTCTCCTTTGCTTCGTACTCCCCATTCACCTGCTGAACTATAATCTGAGAGTCGCTGAAGGCCCGGATCTTTCCTATCTTCGATTCCCGAGCCAGTTTGAGTCCTGCTACCAAAGCCTCATATTCTGCCTCGTTATTTGTGGTTTTAAAGTCGAAGTGCAACGCATAGTGGTACTCCTTTCCTTCCGGGGACGTCAACAATACCCCGGCTCCGCTGCCTCCTGCATGGGCTAACCCGTCCACATGCAATGTCCACTTCGGGCTTGGGTATTCCTCGACGGCTGTGTCTGGCCCGACCATCTCTGTCAAGAAATCCGCCACTGCTTGGCCTTTAATGGCTTTTCTCGGCTGGTATGTTATCTCATGCTCCCCCAACTCTATGGCCCATTTCATCAAACGCCCCGACGACTCGAGCTTGAGCATCACCTTCTTCAGGGGGTGGTTAGTCAGGACTACGATCGGATGGGCCTGAAAATACGGACGCAAGCGTTTTGAGGCATAAACCAGCGCCAATACCAGCTGTTCCAAACTCGTGTACCGGGTTTCCGGACCCTATAATGCCCGGCTGACAAAATACACCGGACACTGCCTCCCGTCTTCCTCTCGGACCAACACGGCACTGACAGCCGACGCGGATGCGAACAAGTATAAGAGCAAATCCTCCCCCTCCTTCGGCTTCGAGAGGGTCGGGAGGCGGCTCAGATGTTCCTTCAGATCCTCGAACGCCTTCTCGCACTCCTCCGTCCATTCAAACTTCTTCGCCTTCCTTAGTATGTTGAAGAAGGGAAGTTGTCTCTCTGCACCTTTCGACAGAAATCGGCTCAGGGCTGCCAGAGAACCCATCAGCTTCTGCACTTCCTTTACGTTCTTCGGCGAATGCATCTGGCTTATTACCTCCACCTTCTCCGGATTGACGTCTATCCCCCGACTAGACACCATACAGCTGAGGAACTTCCCAGCCGCTACTCCTACCACACTCTTCTCGGGGTTCAGCTTCAAGTTGACCTTCCTCAAAATGCCGAACATCTCTTCCAAGTCTTCTAAGAAACCTGGGTAGCTCCGGCTCTTCACCACCATGTCGTCAACGTATAGCTCCATGCTTCGGCCCAACTGATTTCGAAATATCGAGTCTGTCATCCACTGGTACGTCGCCCCTGCGTTCTTCAAGCCGAACGGCATCCGCCTATAGCAATAGGTTCCGAACTCTGTGATAAAAGATGTCTTCGGCTTGTCCTCTCCTGACATTTGAATCTGATGATAACCCCGGTATGCATCGAAGAAGGCCAGAGCCTCGTACCCAGTAATAGCTTCCACCAACCGGTCGACTGGGGAAGGGGGTAACTGTCTTTTGGGCAACACTTGTTAAAGTCGGTGAAGTCGATACACATTCTCCAGGACCCATTGTGCTTTTTCACCAGTACCGGGTTAGCTAGCCATTCCGGGTATATAATTTCCTCCACTACCCCGGCTTCCAGCAACTTCAACACCTCCTGTCTTACCACCTCGGCCCTATCTCCTGCCAGAGCCCTCTTCTTCTGTCGAATCGGCTTTAACTCCGGATATACATTCAGCTTGTGGAGGGCTAATTCTGGGGGTACACCTGTGAAATCTTTCTCTTCCCATGCGAACACATCCTCATATTTCGAAAGCAGGGATCGTAGCTCTTCCTTCACACCAACTGGCATCTTTCTCCCGACTTTGATCATGCCTCGGCCCCCGACCTGCATGTCCTCCACATCTCCCGGACCTACTTCTCCCTGCACTGCTCCAACCGGGGCCTTTCTGGCCTCCTGGAGGGCTGTGAGCATGCAACTTCTGGCCGTGGACTGGCTTCCTCGGACCGTCGCCACCCCCTGACTGGTTGGGAACTTCATGGTCAAATGGTACGTCGAGCAAATGGCCCTAACTTGAGCCATCCACGGCCGTCCGATGATGATGTTATAAGGAGACGGGGCGTCTATGACTGCAAAGTTGCACCGGACCGAGGTCTTCTTGCTCCTGTCAAGGTCATCGACCACTGTCACTGTTAAAGACACAACCCCCAGGGGATGTTCCGTTCGGCCTGTGAACCCTGACAGCGGAGAGGTGCTCGGGCGAAGGTTGTGGCGCCCTATTCCCAGCTGGTCAAAGCAAGAGGCGAACATGATTTCTACACTGCTTCCATCATCAATGAACACTCGCTTGACCATAAATCCTTCTATCTCCGCTGTGATCACCATCGGGTCCGTATGGGGCGTTAGACTGGGCACCGGATCCTCGTCCGAAAAGGTGATGACCTCCGTGGGGCGCAGTCTCTTCTCCCTGTCCTCGCCAGCCGGCACATACCGACTCTGGGCTTTGGCCGCTGCGTGGGACTGGGGCCCATCACCTACTTCTCCATGTATGACATTTATCATCCGGGGAGGGACCTGGTTGACCAGTTCCGGGGCCATGACCAGAGCCGCTGCTCCCGGCTGGGCAGCCGGTGCAGGAGCCCCTCGCTGGTTATCGTCCCGCGGCCTGTTCCTCCAATTTCTCTTCCTCCCCGCTCCGGCCTGCTGCCCGGCCACCGGACGCTGGTTCTCCTGGCTCACACAGTCTCTTAACTGCCCTCTCTCGATCAACTTCTCAATCTCCACCCTTAGGCTTCGGCAGCCATCTGTTGTGTGTCCATTAGACTTGTGGAAAGCACAATGTTTAGCCGCGTTCGCTGGAGTCGGATTTCCCGGTATGGGGGCCGGGTCTTGAAACAGGTTCCGATGAATTGTTAAGATTTCCGACCGGGTTTTCGTTAGAGGAGTAAACGTTTCAGCCCGAAGGGGGTCAACCCTCGGCCTTACTGGGGCCGGGCCCGCATCCCTCCTGACAGGATCAGCAACCCGAGCCTTGTCACCTTTTCCAATCCCCTTGTCCTCGAAGTACCCTTCCTCCTTCCTCTTCTTGCTCCCTTCCAGAAGCGAACAATACATCTCCACCTCAAGATCCAGTTGATGAAAAGTGGTCGGGATATTCTCCATAAGCTTCGCCCATAACACCTCATCTCACAACCTGCAATGAATCCTGCTATCAGGGCCTTCACTTGAGCGTCTCTGTCAATCACCTTCATAGAATCGTCCATGTACCTCCTGTGGAAACCCCGGACTTCCTCCTTTGCCGACTGCCGACTGTGAGCCACTTCGGCCAAAGGAAGGTACTTCTTCCTTCTGGTCTCATATCTGTGCATCAAAACCCTTGAAAAATCGTAGTAATTTCTAAAACTTTCCGGGGGTTGGGCTTCAAACCACGACAAATAGCTTCCACTCAGATACGAGCTCACCAGCTTGCACATAAGCTCCTCCCGGATGTCACGTGTTCCCATGACATTATGGTACGTCTTGACGAACTCCTCCGGATCCGTCTCCCCGCTGTAGGTCGGCACCCCCTCCGGGACTCTCATTCCCACCGGCCAGGGGAAAGTGCTGATGTAACCTATCCAGGGGGAGGTAGGCCTTCCTCTGTTCCTTCCTATCAATCGATCCAACCTCTCCTCCACCGAGTTTAGAGCTGCCGGAGCCCGGTCTACAACCACTGGGTACGCACCATAGATTCCTGCGACCGGGGCCGGTTGAGCCATGGCATATCCCGCCATCGGTGCTTGGCTCTGCATCCATACCGGTCCTTGAATCCCGGGAGCCCAGCCCCCCGAGGATCCAGCAGGTTGGGCATAATACCCTCCGGGTGCCGGGGGGTATCCCTGATACCCCTGATACCCGGGTTGAGTTATCCCGTATCCTGGCGCTCCGTATCCGAGATGGCCCCCCCTTGACCATATCCCGGCACCATACCAGCTGGTTGCCCTATACTCCCAGCCTGCCTTTCCAGATCTATCATGACTGGAGGCCGAAGACTTTCCTGCCCGTGAGTGGCAGGGGGTCCTCGGTTGACCACCTCCGCAGCCAAAGGAGGTAACCCCGCTGGAGGTCCCATCGGGGTCGGGTTAGATCCTGACTCGGGCTGAACCGGGGGCACCCGGACCTCAGTCACCGGGGGGTTCGACTGTCCCTCTTCAGTCGGTTTCGTTCCCGATCCCGATCCTTGCTTTGCCGCCAGCCAACGACGGTACTCCTCTTCCTGAGTGGCAGAAAACTCCCTTCTGTCGCGGTCATCCTGCGTCATTGCCGGCTCCCTTTCCCTTTCCGGCTCTGAGTCTTCCTCCGAAGCGTCTGGATCCGAATGCGCCGGGGCCTTCCCCTTACGTGCTCGATCCCTCATCTGGCGTAAAGTGAGATCCTCCTCTGCCACTTCAGGCCTTCTTCCTCCTCTACCTCTTCGCGGTGGCCGACCTCGGGCCGGCATCTTAATGCTTTTGTGAACAAAGATCGTGTCCCACTGGGCGTGCCAACTTGATGCTGCCTGCCTGGTCAGTCTGGATGGTCCCTTTGTCCCTGATCCAACACCTAGCCCTGCAAGACAGAGCCTCGGGAGGTACCCGATGGTAGACCCTCCGGCGTGATGATGAAAGATGGATCTCGGGAGAGAAAAGGTGTAATCACTTGAATAGTGAGAAGATACTTACTTGGAATAGTGCTGATGAGCACTATTTATACAATAACCCATGCTCTCCATGTGGTCCATGTTCCGAGTGTCCTCTAGTGTGTGTCGCTGTCCGAGTTGTACGAACCCGGATACTGCCAAACTGGCTTTACCTTGCAACGGGCCAAGCCCACACTATCAAGGAGTATTTGGGCTTGGCCCTGGTATCACCACCCTTTCTCTTTACCCAACAAAGATGAAGGTAATTATCGAAATTTTCAGTGCACAATTGATTGGACAGTTTATTTATTCCATCAGATCCTAGATTTGATCTCCATCATATATATCACACTTTCGAAAAAGACTAGTTGTTGTTCCAATGGTTCTTCCCAGCATGTGATTATGTTTTGAATGGATTTGGGCAAATTTTTACTGCAGAAATTAGTTCATTTTCATCAAAAGTCACAACAGTTAATTGATGAAAAAAATTAATAACACAAAATTAGTGACATAAACATATGAGCAAACTGGGTAAGGTATGTATATAAAGGGAAAAAGAGTTTCAACATATAAAAGATATGTCGAGAGTTGAGACGGTATCCTATTGGCCAGTTCGTCTCTTATTATTTGTCTACTTCTTATCTATCGACTATCAATAATATTAATTGCACTTCACACTATAAAATTAAGATATTTAATGAGCGTAACAATATTTCAGATAACATGACACTAAAATTATTATATTTATATATATAACAAAAAGGACAGAAGGAACGGTAACATTAATATCTTATGAATAGACACTATACTTGGAAACATGAACAGTAAACAAAGCCTTAAAGATCAATTTATTAACCACATTTAGCTCAACTTAAACTGCTTTTAGAGTTGCTTGGAGCTGCTAACTGTTAAAACTACTTGGATAAAACTAAACTGGACAGGATCTAAGTTTTCTCATTTGTTTTAACTAGGAAACTACTTTTCAGTGAGTGCTATGCATGGTTAATTACTTTTGTATCTATATTTCTGAATTTTAAGTATCAAATAAGTATTTATGCTCCCTTCAATAAAAAACATAAGCATCACCATAAACAAAATACATTTTCAAAAAAGGTCACGTGCGTAGCACGAGCCCGCTCGTCGCACGGGCTGTTTTAAATAAAATATCTCATTAGGGTTTATAACAGTAAAGAGAAAGCAATAGATCCCTACAATCAGGCATCACGACACTCAAGGTAAATTAAAACATTACAATCTCCATGATCATCAGATCGCGATCAGCAACATTCTGGGTAAAATATAAAGGACTAAATCCTTATAAGCAGCGGTGAATGCAGTCAAACAGATGGATCACTAACAATCTGGTAACTTTCGGTTGCATCATTATGTGTAACCTTCAGCACCGTGCCCCTTTCCAATGCGTAGTACCTAGTAATTGCATCGGTTTCCAGCATTCGCATCAGCTGATTTTCTCATATACTTCACCCTTTGTTTCTCTTCAGCGGTAAGAATCTGAAATTTTGGCTGCAGTTCATGCTCGTTGATGTTGACAAGCAACTCTGTTTTCCGAGGCAGGTAGAGTAAAAAATGTTCAGAAAGAGTAATGATATGGACGGTTATTGAAACAACGTAATTAAATTAGATTGGAGTCGAGGTATATTTAATCAAAATGGATTAAATAAATTTAAATTGAACTCAATGAAATTGAATTTAAAACTATATATATTAACATGCATTGTAAAATTTATACGTGCATTAATAACAAAAGATGTATTAAAACCTTTACTTTTACCAAAATAATTTTTGACTACTTATTAACAGAAATAACAATTGAAACAGTTTTGGATGTGCCCTTTTATAATCATCATCAAAACATAATAGTTATTTGCAATTTTAAAAACCATGCACATCAAAATTCACGTGCATTATACGCACGTAACCTGCACACAAAAGATGTATGAAAACCATTTTTCATATATAAAACCAAAACCATTTTTTTACATAAATAACAATCAATTAATCCCAAAGTACCTTTTTAAATATTGTTTTTCAGAAAAATTATAGTAAGAACAAAAGTCATCTAACAATTAATATATGACATGTTCTGTTCAATGATCCAAAACAAAAACCAAGTTTTTTCCACTCTACTCAACCTCGACCCGACCCCTCTCTGACTCTCTCTGTC
Organism: Sherardia arvensis; assembly: GCA_948330725.1. Lineage (NCBI taxonomy): Eukaryota > Viridiplantae > Streptophyta > Magnoliopsida > Gentianales > Rubiaceae > Sherardia > Sherardia arvensis. The sequence continues at coordinate 7,172,042 of OX415237.1, read as the reverse complement.
TCTCACTTCTTCCGCAAAGATGTGTAGCTTTAATGTCTCGTGTGATCATGTACATGATACATACGATCCAAATGATTAGTATTACCCTTCCATGACGTCGGCTCAAATTGGTGTTATTGCTAAGAGATTTAATGTTGAGTTCTCAAGAAAAGTCACATATGTCGGTCTTCAAACTTCTACATGCAAGGCTACAATCACTTGCAATCATAGCATTACATGCAATGATTTTAGCATATATGTGGAGCTTGACACTTTGGTTTTCAAGGAGTTGAATGAAACATAAATCATTTGTAGTGAAAAGTTGGTGGAAAGCTACCGCGTGATGTTATATCTCCTTCTCATGAGTGGTCTGATGGCACTCCTACCTCCCGCTTTTGCTACTGTGCTTCGAAGGCTACCTCCAGGGACGCCATTTGCTAGTTTAGACAATGCTCCATCAATCGTTCCACCCACTAGTGGAAATTGGTGGATGCGCAGCACAGAAGCACGGCGGGAAAAAGGAAAGTTGTTTTTCCCGCCGTGCTTGTACTTTACGAAATCGGAAATGGTCCGCCACAGGAGAGCAAAAATAGGCTAGCCGTTGCATTAAGTGTAGGACAGCGGGAATTGGCAAACCCGCCGTGCTTTGTGATACACGACAGAGTGAATGCACGGCGGGAACGATTTTCTGCCGTGCTATACTACATTTCCGATATCGGAAATTGTCCGGAATTGTTGCAATGTCACTTGCAAAGCACGTGCCAGTATTTCTGGTTTTAAATATATGAAACCGGATAGTTTCCGACATCGTAAATAGGCCAGGCATTGTACTCTGAATTAGTGGCATTTATTACGATATCAGATACCACTCGCAAAATGTGTAAGGCTTGTTTACGAAATCGGAAATAGGCCGGTTTGATGTCGTTTAAAGTCTGGTCTCTGTATTTTTTATGCAGGGAGATAGTTTAGAAAATTTTGAAAAAGGGGGAAATTCTTGTCGCTGTGCATTGATTGAAGTTTGCATCGATAAGGTATGTCATCTCATCTTTAAATCTTCCGTTGTTAAATTATGGATCGATGTTGTCGATTGTTTTGTTAAGAATGGCATGTGGAGTTTACATTGACATGCATGTCTTTGATGTATGAGAGAAGTTGAAAATGTTGTAATTCAATGAATGGGCTTTATTAATTAGTGATTGATATGGTTGATTAAGTTTGAATTTTTTCAATGTAGGAGTTTGTTTGTAGATATTGCACGTTGCAATGGAACGGTCTAGAATTATAGAAGAGAATATTAGGACATCGCGTGAATACTTGAATCTCGTGACAGAGTTTGTCAATGCTGCCACTGAGTATACAAGAGTACAGAATGAGTCGCTAATTCGATGCCCTTGTAGAGATTGTAAGAATGATGTGCGTTTGAGTGTGCGTGATTTAAACTCACACTTGATTGTGAGAGGATTTTCTAGAGTTTATACTAGGTGGACATTGCATGGCGAGACTCGTACTGTCGTCGGAGAAAATCAAGTTTTGATTGAAGAGGAGAGTGTTAATGGTGATATGGATCGTGATTTTGAATATGATGATTTGGCGGAAGATGTGGCCATGCATTTCAAAGGTAGACCTGAGGTGCTGGAGGCGATGTATGAAGATAAAAAGACTCTGCTATATGAGGGAGCTAGGCACACTGTTCTCAGTTCTGCGCTGATGATGATGAATTTGAAAGTGAAACATGGTTGACGGAGAAAGGAATGACGGAATTGTTGGAATTGTTCAAGGAGTTGCTTCCTAAAGATAATTTGTTGCCAAAAAGTCCCTATGCCGCGAAGAAAATTATTTGTCCAATGGGATTGGAATTGGAAAAAATTCACGCATGCCCTAATGATTGTATGTTATACAGGGGCGAAGATGCTGAAAGGGATACATGCCGCGTTTGCAACGAGTCTAGGTATACGAAACGGTCCAGGTCAATAGGTGTTTGTGCAGAGACGGCGCCTAGAACAAAGAAAAGGAGTCCTGCTAAAGTTGTGTGGTACCTCCCCATCATACCTAGGTTGAGGTGTTTATTCGCTAATAAGGAAGATGCAAAAAATTTAACTTGGCATGCAGATAGGAATCGGCCCGATGACGATGTGATTCGCCATACCTCTGATGGTGATCAGTGGAAGCATATTGATGAGTTGTACCCTAAATTTGGTAATGAGCCGCGTAACTTGCGGTTAGGTTTGTCGATAGATGGTATGAATCCCTTTGCAGATCTGAGCAGCACCCATAGTTCGTGGCCCGTGATGGTTGTGATTTACAATTTTCCACCTTGGTTAACTATGAAGCGGAAGTACGTTCTGCTATCACTTATGATCTCAGGTCCAAAACAACCAGGTAACGACATTGACGTTTATCTTGCGCCCCTAATTGAAGATCTTAGGAAGTTGTGGTATTTTGAGAACTGGACTTATGATGGATACCGGGAAGAGTGGTTTGACATGAGAGCTATGCTATTTTGTACCATTAATGTTTACCCTGCATTAGGTAATTTGGCAGGTTACTCTGTTAAAGGGCATTTTGCTTGCCCAGTTTGTGAGATGGACACTAGTCACGTACAACTTAAGCATGGGAGGAAAACAGTTTATTTAGGATACAGGAGATTTCTAAATCATGAGCATGCCTTTCGTAAGTGCAAGAAATGGTTTGATGGAGCGGTTGATGAGAGGGATGCACCTACGCCTGTGAGTGGTGAGAGCGTGTATGAATCTGTGAAGGACATTCCCAATGATTTTGGAAAGAATAGGAAGAAGCCAGTAGTGAATGGTGTATGGAAAAAATCTTCAATCTTTTTCGAGTTGCCTTACTGGAAAGACTTGGAGGTTAGACATTGTTTGGATGTTATGCATATAGAAAAGAATGTTTGCGAGAGTCTGATTGGAACATTACTAGACATCCCGGGGAAGAGTAAGGATGGCTTGAAAGCCATGATGGATTTGGAGGAAATGGGTGTTAGACCGGGCTTGGTCCCCGTGAAGGAAAATGGCAAGACATATTTGCCGCCGGCCTCCTACACCATGTCTGATTCTGAGAAGAAGAAATTTTGTCAAAGTATGAAGGACATTAAAGTACCTAGTACCTACTCGTCCAACATTAGTCGGTGTGTGAATGTTGATGAGGCGAAACTCGCGGGACACAAATCGCACGACTGCCATGTTTTGATGCAAGAATTGAATGCCATTACTCTGCGCACATCCCTACCTCCACATGTTAGACGCTGCATAAGCCGCTTGTGCATGTTCTTCAAGTCCATTTGTAGAAAGAATATTAGCCGAGCGAGACTAGATAAACTACAAGAAATGGTTGTCGAAGTTTTGTGTCGGATGGAGATGTTCTTCCCGCCCTCATTTTTCGATATAATGGTGCATCTTATAGTTCATCTTGTGCGTGAGATCAAGTGTTGTGGTCCTGTGTTTTTGAGATGGATGTACCCTTTCGAGCGCTACATGAAGATTTTCAAGCATTTTGTGAAGAACAGATACATGCCCGATGCCAGTATAGTTCAGCGTTATGTAACTGAAGAGTCAATAGAATTCTGCACCGCGTACCTCGATGATGTTGAGACTGTTGGTGTCCCGAAGAACAGGCATGCAGACAGGATTGAAGGCCATGCATTTGGTAGTGGAAAATATGTCACGCCCACTATTGCTGAGTTGAAGGTTGCATATCTATATGTGCTTCGTAACCATAAGGCCGTGGTTCCCTATGTTGGTCTTCACATGGATGAAATAAGGAGATTGATGCCGCTTCTAGAACCTGAATATGTCCATGAAGAGCACACGAGGACATTTGCTGAGTGGCTTAGGAAGACGGTGGAAGTCGGAGATCATTCTGAGGAAGTTAAGTGGTTGTCGAGATTACCGATGGGTGCGGTTTTGTCATACAGGGGCTACGATGTGAATGACTACACATTTAGTACGAAGACAGTTGATGGGCAGCGCATATCGCAGAACAGTGGTGTTTCTTTGATTGCTGATGAGTTAAGGCAGGGCGTGTATGAAGACAACCGGTTTTGTGGAACAATCACAGACATATGGGAGCTGAACTATGTGAGACTGAAGGTGGTTGTATTCAAGTGTGACTGGATTGATCCAGGCACGGGATTTGTTCATGATCCATTAGGCCTAACCATTGTTGACCGGAGGAAAGTTGGTTATAAGTCGGATCCCTTCATTCTATCGACACAGGCCGACCAAGTGTTCTACGTGAAGGACCCTTCTTCTGTTCACTAGGAGATTGTACTGAACGGGAAGAGAGCATTTATTGGTGGAGAGAGTCAAGAAGAATGCTTGAACGATGTGGATACCTTTAAGATAGCCTTTGATGGTGAAGACAATATAAACTTACATGAAACTGCAGCAAATCTCCTCCGTTACCAGTGCAGGTTGGATCATGAAGAAGGGCAGTGGTTTGATGAGCGGGGGATACCAAAGAAAAAACAACCACCTAAGGCAAAGGGGTCGAAGAGCAAAAAGATGCGCGTTTCGTAAATGTAAGACAGATCGCTCTAGAGCATTTAATATATATTAAGTCTAATATTGTAATAGAATTTGTGTTCTTACGTTATTTAGCCTTGTAGGGGTACTCCTTGTGTAATTAGAACTGTGAAAACCCAATAAATTGGCGAGTTTCATTTAAGTGACACATTTTCCGTCCAATTTCCGAAATCGTAAACCACTAAACCAGGCAATTTACGCTATCGGAAATGGTTTTGTAATCTAATAAATAAATCATGTTTCCTGAAATATTACGTAGCTAGCTCCGGTGGCATACCCGGATGCCCTTCCGGCTCGTAAACTTTTATTCTTCCGGCCCATTTCCGATATCGTATACGGGTTTCATTTTGTCTGGAAAAATTCTATTCTTCCCCAGCTTATTTCCGAACTCGGAATAAATTAAATCGGAATTTAATTTGTGCCTTTTTTAAATCCAGTGGATTACCCGGAAAGGCTTCCGGCTCGTAAAGTTTTTAAAGTCGTGTTATTTCCGATTTCGGAAATGTATCCTAAAAAGTGTTTCGTATTGTTTACGGTTTCGTAAACCACTCATTTACTCTTATAAAAAGTTGAAAATCAAGAACTTGTATTAGATACATTTAAAATTGAAATAAGAAAGAGTGATCAAATTAAAAACCATAACATAACAAAGAGTCATCTTAATTGATTGGAATATCATTGTATCATCGAATTTCAAATGAAAAGATGTTTCAAGACTAACAACAATTGAACTACTTAGAAGACAATATGCTTCATCACATCATTGTCATCTTTGTCTTCATCATGTTTGTCTTCATCAGCCTGAACTTGGTCTGCATGTGCCTCATCTGCCTCGGCACCCGTAACCGGCCTCGATTGTGAGCCGCCCGCTTCACCAACACCCGTTCCCCGCATCATCGCCTCGCGCTCGGCTCTATGAATAGCTCGCTGCCGCTTTTCAGCCAACCGCGCTTCCTTGCTCACGTACAAGAAATCAGGGATTTTTAACTTCATTTTCTTGTACAATTGTTTGCACCCCACATTCTCGTCGATTTCTGCCATAATAATATTAAAGAATATTAATAACACATGGTAAAAACTGACAAGAAATTCTGAAAAACAAACAAATGTTAAAGAATATTACCTTGCTTCTCAACATTTTGCATCGTCTTGTTCTTTGTTTTGGGTGGCTTGTTCATCTAAGCTCCATCAAACACCACCATCCCTCTACTGTCAAAATACTCTAGGTCTAACTTCTCTGACCTAATACCCGACGTAGAACTAAATGGGAAAGGTTTCTGGTACGACAACATAAAGCTTCCGGTGAGAAAAAGAGTAATAAAACTACCATAGGGTATATTATCCCGGGGATTTTTGCCCTTCACCACCATTTTCATATGCTCCAAGATGGTGTACCCATGGTTTGTCAATTTGTTCTCTGCAAGATAGAAGAACTCCATGGCAGTTGTGGTGTTTAGCTCTGTGGAATAACCTGCACTTGGCACTATGGCCTTGTGCATGATCTCATACAAAACACGGTCCTCTAAAGTCATGAACTTTGTGTTGAACTTGTTGGCTGCAGCTCCAAGGCTGGAGTTGTGGCGCCCAAAGTACTTCTCAGCCAAAGATACTTTGTTCAGGTCGTGCATCTCATCGGGCTTATCTGGAATATGCCCCTTGTAATGGACATTGTAAGGGCCATCTTGTTTCTGAGGGTGGCATTCCTCCAGTTTCTGGTAAGGACAGCCTAAAACCCGGTTTATCATACTCCAACTAACCTCTATGCTCATACCATTCACCCCAGTCGTGCAAGTACCGTCCTTCATCTCATGCAAATTTCCATAAAACTGACATACCTCCTCAGTATAAGTCTCACTACTATTAAACACTAAATCAGTCAAGTAGTGTTTACCTATGGTTCCTACGACATTACCAAGCAACAAATCCTCGACTTCATCACGATCAACATAAAAACTTTTAAGAATATTGCAGTGATCACGAATGTACTCATACCTCTCTTCGTGAGCCTTGGAGAACAATATCGAATCATCGTAGTCGACCTCCTCTTCATCCTGGATTCGTAGAGCCTTGGATTTTGACTTCTTGGGTGCCATGGGTTTGCGATGTCGGAACTGGTAATGTGGTAAAAAGCCGAGCTTGATGGATTTGGACGGCTGATTGGTGACTCTAGATGGGCGTTGAAGGTGGAGATTGAGTTTTGATTTTATCTGATTTGGGACATAAGACTGCACATAAGTTGTTTTCTGTTTTATATTGTCTCCCGTTTCTGATGTCGTAAACCAGCCGCTTATCATATTCTAACGCTTTACGGTTTCGTAAAATACACGACAAGACGTTCATTTACCCCCATTCCTATTTCCGGTTTCGTAAATCACTAGCAATTGGACCAATTTTCCCCCAATACTATTTACGAAATCGGAAATATAAAATTACACTTCATCCGGCTAATTTCCGAAGCCGTAAATTGGTCTTTATTTATCGACATTAATCTTGTTGAAAATTAAATAATTTAGCACATGTTCTTTTTTTCAACAATTATTATTTAGGACATGCTCTTTTCTTATCATTATTTAGCACATGCTCTTTTATTTCAACAATTTTAAAAAAATTCAATATTTTCAACTTAGTTTAGTTTGATTTGATGAAATAACATTAAAAAATAATCAAAATTCAAAAAATCTGAAATAACATTAAAAAAAATTCAGTATAACCTTTCACATTCCATAAGGAATTACTTTTTTTTGGGGGTTTGCATGAGGTTATCTTGAAAAGGTAACAATGCCTTTACTTTTTTACTAGAAACTCTAAAATCTTTTTGATAAATGGAGCACCTCAACCCTATAAATATCAACCCCTTCTCCCTTTAGAACCCCACTAGATCCTTCATTCCCACATTCCCTTCTCCCTTCTCCTATTGTTTGCCTTTTGCTTCCCATGGATTTGTCTATATTCAACGCCCTCCCAAATGACATGATAAATCTAATCATGATTCGTGTTTACTTCGACTCGGTTCTTCGTCGGTACGCGACCGGAAGAGCGATAGAATGGCATCGACACTGGCTCACTGACGCTTCTGCACTAGGTCACACAGACTCGACCTATGTCTTGGCCATATTTGCAATATGCTGCGAGGGTGATATTCAGAGAGGCATGAATGTGATCACCACCCTGAAGAGAACCGATAAGAAAGGCCTCCGGGAAGCTCGAGTACGCGTCAGAGCCGGTTTGGGTAATGCCTGGGGTTGGGCGCACTAGGTTCCTCAGAGATGAGGTAGTCACGCACAGGCCGATCTGCTGTGTGGAACATGCTGCCCTCAATCGCACAGTGAGGTACGATCGCTGGGAGAGGCTTGATCCAGCGGACATCTCATGTGATGCATGTACCCGCGATCAGGAATTGCTTCACGTCCTCGGTCCTCGTTTAGGCTAAATGTTCTAGCTTTTTTGTTGTTTGTTTATGTTCTTTCTTTTTTTGCCCAAATTTGTAATAACCTTTTGTTTGCCATTTTGGCACATTTAATTAACTAATAGGTTTTTTTTTATACCTTGTCTTTTACATTTTATATAAGTTTATTCATTGTTATTAATTAGATTTTGTAAACATCGCATACTTGTAACATAATTACTTTATTAATTCCAAATTTATTCATATCTTGACTTTCATATGTACAACTAAAATGTACGCACAGGCGGTTTACGAAATCGGAAATGACCCTCATTTTGTGTGCATCGGGTTGTTTACGAGATCGGACATGACCCTCATTAGTTTTTAATCTAGTAAATAAATCATATTTCCTGAAATATTATTTAACTATGAACAGTGAATTACCCGGACGCCTCTCCGGCTCGTAAACTTTTAATCTTCCGGATTGTTTCCGATACCGTAAAAGCTTTTTATTTGTTATGGAAAAATTCCTTATTTTCCCTGCGTTTGTCCGAGATGTTTACGATATCGTAAACCAAAAGATATGATCTCCGGCCAGTTTCCGATGCCGTAAATTCATCACATTTATCAACATTAGTTTAGTAGAAATTTAAATAATTTTAAATTGTAGACATGAAATTTATCAACTCAAGATTAGTATTTACCACATGCTATTTTTTTCAAGATGTAAAAAAAAAACATCATTTTCAATAATTTCAATTTAGTATAGTTTGATTTGATGAAATAACATTAAAAAATAATCAAAAATCAAAAAATATGAAATAACATTAAAAACAATTCAGTATAACCTTTCAAATTCCATAAGGAATTAAATTTTTTTTGGGGTTTGCATGAGGTTATCTTGTAAAGGTAACAACGCCTTTACTTTTTTACTAGGAACTCTAAAATCTTTTTGATAGATGAAATAACATTAAAAAATAATCAAAAATCAAAAAATCTGAAATAACATTAAAAAAAATTCAGTATACCCTTTCAAATTCCATAAGGAATTAATTTTTTTTGGGGGTTTGCATGAGGTTATCTTGAAAAGGTAACAATGCCTTTACTTTTTTACTAGGAACTCTAAAATCTTTTTGATAAATGGAGCACCTCAACCCTATAAATATCAACCCCTTCTCCCTTTAGAACCTCATTAGAGCCTTCATTCCCACAATCCCTTCTCCAATCTCATATTGTTTGCCTTCTGCTTCACATGGATGTGTCTATCTTCAACGCCCTCCAAAATGACATGATCAATCTAATCATGATTCGTGCTATGTTCAACTGGGTTCTTCGTCACTACATGAGCGGAAGAGCGACCGAGTGGGCTCAACAGTGGCTCACCGAAGCTTCTGCAATAGGTCACACACCGTCGACCTATGTGTTGGCAGTTTTTGCAATCTGCGAAGGTGACATTTAAAGAGGCATGAATGTGATCACCACCATGAAGAGAACGGACAAGCAGGGCCTCCGGGAAGCTCCTGTACGCGTTAGAGCCGGTTTGAATTACGCTTGGGGTTGGACGCACTACTTCAGGTTCCTTAGACATGGAATAGTCGCGCCTAGGCCGATCTGCTGCGAGGAACATGCAGCCCTCAATCGGTTCGTGAGGTACGATGGCTGGGAGAGGGTTGATCCAGCGGACATCTCCTGTGATGCATGCACCTGCGATCAAGAAGTGCTTCACGCCATCACACCTTATTTAGGCTAAATGTTCTAGTTTTTTTTTTAATTGATTTTGTTCTTTCTTTTTTAGCCCAAATTTGTTAGGATTGTAATAACCTTTTGTTTGCCATTTTGGCACATTTCATTACTGTATATATATATATACCTTGTCCCTTTTTTACATTTTATACAAGTTTATTAATTTTTATTAATTAGCTTTTATAAACATCGCATCCTAGTAGCATAATCACTTTATGAATTCCAAATTTATTCATGTCTTGACTTTCATATGTACAACTAAAATGTACGGACTGGCTATTTACGAAATTGGAAGTGACCCTCATTTTGTGTGCATCGGGCTGTTTACGAAATCGGAAATGACTTTCATTAGTTTTTAATCTAGTAAATATATCATATTTCCTTAAATATTATTTCTCTACGAACAGTGGATTACCCGGATGCCTTTCCGGCTCGTAAACTTTTAACCTTCGTGATTGTTTCCGAAACCGTAAAAGCCTCTTATTTTATTTTGGAAAAATTCCATCTTTTCACCGAGACATTTACGAATTCGTAAACCAAAAGAAATGCTCTCCCGGCCAGTTCCCGATATCGGAAACTAGTTGGCTAATCCAAAAAAAAACAAGGTCAACTAGATTTGATAAAGATGAACAAGACAATTGAATCTCAAATATTGAAGGGGAAAATTTATTTAAAAAGATTTTGATTCATACATACAATTTGTAACACATGGTCAAATAGGAATAATCATCAAAGGACACAATGTCTTAACTGAAATTTAAAACAGTATTTCAACAACTTCTAAACATAGCCATCAAATCCTGGAAAAAAACCATGCTGGGTGAAGTCGTGGTCTTGTGAAGTTGAGGGGCCAGGGGGAGGTGAGGGGCCTTGTGAAGTTGAGGGGGCTTGTAAGCTCGACGCGGCATTAGAAGTAGAGGCGTTATGCATGGCCTCTTCATCCTCACTCACTTGCGCAAGGTCGCCGTAGTACACTTCTTCCTCATCCTCACTTAGCACGATCTGGAGACCCTTGTCTTGGATGTACGCTTCTTGATCAGCTTTGATCGCATCCAGTCTCTTTTTCGTCGTTTCTAGCTGGCTAGAAAAACAACAGAACAAGTTCGAGATCTTTGTAAAAAGCCCCTTCCGTTCACCTACAACGCAGCCACTTAATTGGTTAGGAAAAAAAATGAAAATCAAGCTCATAAACAACTATGTATAGTTACTGAATTTAGTGGAACTCACCCGCAGCAGTGTTTAGGGCGGCAGCTAGGGGTGATAACGAGCCGATCCGATCACGATCATCACTATGTTCATGATCAGATCGATTAAAATTTAAGGTGATCACGATCGATCGCGATCGAAGCGATCAAAATAATTCATGATCGTGATCGGCTCGTTTAAGAATCACAATGATCGTGATCGGCTCGTGATTGACTCGTTATAGATAACCGATCAACTTAAAAGTTAATTTTAAAAAAATTCAAAAATACATAAATTATCAAATTAATAAAATTACACAACAAACTATAAACATACATTTTAAAATTAAAATATTTCCCCATTATTATTTATGTACATAATTATATTACCGATCGATCTCGATCATCTTATCGATCTGTTCACGATCATGATTGATCTTTTATGTTCATGATCGTTGATCGTTCATTTAATAAACGATCATGAAATTTTGATCATGATCGATTCATTTATTAAATGAACGATCTCGATCCGATCTTTAACCGATCTGATCTCGATCTTTTTAACGAACGCTCATGATCGTTCTCACCCCTAGCGGCAGCCTCCTCGCGAGCTTGTTTTCTCCTCGCCACCTTTGCTTGTGCACCAGGTTTCATAGGCTTTTCCTTGAATCTGCCTGCATCAGTGTCAAACACCCAATTCTTCAGGTCGATCAACCTGTCATCATAGTAGGACTGCATAACCGGCCGATCCAAGAGGGGCACATTGGCTTTCCTACACAGCGCGGTGATAAGTCCACCGTACGGAAACCTCTTCTCCAGCAAGGGAGCACACTTCCTCATGTACTCGTAGATGGTATATCCAGGATTGATTGGGATGCCCTACATCAGGTAGTAGAATACAAGCAGACGACCAGTGGTGGGCTCGGTGGCATGCCCTCCCGTAGGAAGAACATTATAACAAACCCATTCAAAGACCAACCTCTGCTCTAGGGTCAACACATCTATCTTATAGTCAATCTCTGCAGTCCCTTTGCCCAACGACTCATCTAGCTTGAAGTACTTACGGCCCATTTCAGCCATGTCTAAAGGCTGTTTATTGCACTTCGTCGCCCACTTATTGAATGTGAAAACATTATAGGGCCCCTGTTTATTTTGAGGCCTCAGATGAGTAGAATCAACCCACGGGCACTCTAGCACCTCATTAATCGCAAACTCATCGACGGGCACTAACACACCATTCACCAAAGTCGACATCCTAGTGGTTGTGCATCTACCTAGATTAGCATAAAATTGTCTAACCTCATCTTTGTAGGTAGGCTCGTCTAGCATGATTAGGTTATGCAAATAACTAGGACGGAAATAATTAATCGACTCATTAAAACCTAAATCATCAATAGAGTTGGATTTTAGCACCTTTGAGTCGCACATGCCACGCCTTATCCACTTCACGTAGTTCTCCTCGGCCACTGAATCGTAAAAACGCTGGCTGTGACCTTGCCTTTGGTGCTCATCCCCACCTCGCTCATGCCGCTGCGCACGCCGCCCGAGCTTTACCGGCACATTTAGCGAATCCTCCTCCACCTCATGTTGTTCCGCATATCTCCCGTCCTCTCCATGGGTACCCTCAGCCTCATCCTCGCTGGTAGTCTCCAACCCAGCAAACTCTTCGGAATCTGGCTCGGTTTCATATTCTGGTGGGCTGGGGGGCTTCTTCGATTTCTGCTTTTTTGGTTTAGGTTTGGGTGGTGGGGATGGTGATTCAGGTGATGTTGGGGCGCCCCTCTTAGCTTTGTGCTTCGGCCTGGCTGGAGGCATGATTATGGCACCGTAATTGATTCAATGGGGTGGTAGGGTTTGAGTTTTTGTGATTTGGGGCTTTTTTAGAATCACAGTTGACTATATATACCATTCTAAGTTTCCGAAATCGTAAATCACCCGCAACCACATTCTTACTATTTCTGAGTTCAGAAACGGGTCCGGAAATTAGTTGAATTGGGAAAATTGAATTTAACAGGCCACTTTCCGATTTTGTAACAGATAATCTAAATAAAATTAATTGCTGATAATTATATTCAAGTGAATTACCCAGATACCCTTCCGGCTCGTAAACATGATTAGTTCGGTTGATTTACGATATCGTAAATATAGTGCACCGTCTGAAAAACTAATTTTGGCCCATTTACGATTTCAGAATGGGTAAGCTGTCACAAATTAAATTGTGAGAATTAAAAGCCAGTGCCAAACCCGGCTAGGCTTCCGGCTTGTAAAGATTTCTGTTTAGACTGGTTTACGATATCGTAAATAGTATGTTCCATCCGGAAAACATGATTACGACATGAATACGAGCTCGTAAATTACCCGATTCAGATGGTTCAACCTGCCTGATTAGAAAAGTCAACCCGGTCCAATTGCTCCATCGTAAATATTTCAGAAAAGTTGGTTTACGATTTCGGAAATCACTCTGTGTTTAAAAAGAGTGACATTTCCGATTTCGTAAACCACTCGTTTCGGCATCAGACCAGACTAAAACCCATCACGTGGGTTCATTCATTCATTATCTTTCCAACCCATTTGTCTCTTCCTTATTATTTCTCCTCCTACCACTCTTCCCTCTCAATATCTAGTCAATTGTACGATATCACACTACCCAAATCAAAGAATCCAACTAAAGAACCTCACAAAAAGTTGAGATTCTACATTTATTCTACAAGTTCGACTATTTTGGGGGTGTTTCATTACAAATTAGAGGTACAATTGGTTACCTTTATTAACCCATTTGTATTGCTTTGTCACGTGCGATGCAAACAAACATATGGGTTATGGAGTAACCAAATATTATCAAATCCAAACCCTAATCTAGTTGATGCATTAATTATCTATTTTAGGGTTCATTTATGTTATTGTCTTTTGCTTTGTTAGCTAAATCTTTATACTAATATCTCCTTATTTTGTTAAATGCACCCTAACTATTTTATTGCCGGTAAAATTGAAATTTTGTAGTTGTTCTTATTTGTAAGTGAATTAGTGGACAAGTGCTTGTACTTGGTATTAGTGATAAAGTAGTTAATCATGGCTTCTACATGTAAACAAAACAAAAAGAAAATTCCTACGAAGAAGAAGGTCAAGTCATCCACAAAAGAGCAATTGGTTGTAGAAACAAAAATTCCTAGAAATTTATGTCGAGAAATACAAAGGCGTTGGGACGCGGGTATTTCCACTCTAATGGAATTCAATAGGTTAGGAATAGCCATAGGGGTAGAGCGTAAATATTGGTCTAGTTGGGTTGGTAAAATCGCAAGAACAAGACATGATATTAAATGGTTCGATTGGACCAATGTACCGATGGAGCGTAAATTAGAATTGTTGGAAGAATGCAAGGTATGATGTGGTTTTTTTTAATGGCATTTTACTACATGTTTTACAATCGTGAGGGCATTATAATGTGGATCATACTATCTACAACTAATAATGTGTTTCATTATTTTAGGAACCGTTCACTATTATCGCCCCCGACATGGCGATGTTAGACCGTGTGACTTTGCAAAAGATCTCGAAGTATGCACATCAACATAGGTCTATGCCAAGGAATGAGTACATCTATGGAAATAAGAAGAACATCATGCCATGGACGGTGTATAAGGACATTCAACCCGAGAGTTGGGAAATCTTCAAAATCCATGCACAAGGGCTATTGGACGATGTAAGAATTTTTCTCTTCTATTCAAATTATACTATAGTGTTCGATGTTGCTACTTATGTTGGTTTCTTTTAAAATAGGGCACTCATCTTAATATGGTAGAACTAGCGAAATCAAACAAAATGATTAGTCACTATAGTCGCTCGGGATATTATGGAGCGGAGGAGGACTTCATAGAGGAGGAATATGAAGATGGTGTTAAACAAAAAATGGACAAGGGTATGTCAGAAGAGGAGGCAAGGGAGACCACTACTAGGAAGAATCCCGACCAAATTGAGAGCTGGGAGTCGTTCCTTAAATTGAGACAAAATCCTAGTGGCGTTTATGAAGCCGATGAAACTCTTGAAGTTGCCAAAAAAATTGTAAGTCAATTACAAAATGTGTTTGTATGATATGTAGTAGAGAAATGTTTTGTTTATCTATCTAATCAAATTATTGTCATGGTTTCAACCACTTTCAAATTAGGCATTGGCTAAACAAGAGGAAGCCGATGGAAAATTCACCCCTACGGAAAGGTGTGACATTTTGAACAAGGCGATGGGGGACGATCATCCCGGAACCGTTAGGGGATATGGTTCTCATGTCCGACCTAAAGATGTGTTTGGTAAACATCCTTTAGGCTCGAATAATGCGCAAGATGCCAAGTACAAGAAGGTGCGGAACGAAATTGATTCCATTAAAACAACAATGGAAAATGGTTTTAAGTGGTTTCCTCGCAAACATGGAATCATTTTACCCGCCAATTTCGAGGATGTAGGTGAAGATTGGGAACCCCCCTCTTCGGGGTCGCGCAACGAACCTCTACAAGATGACATTGACGAGCCACTAAATGTGCCTAGTCCACCCTTTGTCACAACACCCTTGGACGCGGCAAGTGGGGGCGAAACTTCTACTCCCCAAAAGGTTAGTCTTCTTGTGCTTATGTGCCAATTATTTTCTATTCTTTTGCCAATTTTATATAATTAGATGATTTTAATCTCCGACATATAATCTAGTGTAAAATGAATTGGTAAAATTAATTGGTATTTCCTCTTAAAATGTCAATATCTAGGTAGCTTGTCCATGCAATTTGTACATCTATGTGAGTACCACCCAACCCCCTAAATTAGTAGCCATTGGAAATTATGAGGAGGACATTAAAAAACACCATGGGGAGAAGATTCCAATAGGTTTGGTTAAGGTGTCTATAACAGAAGAGATATGTGGTGATGCCCACGTCCCGATTCAAAAAGGCCCACCTAAACTAGTTTCAAAATCAAGGGGAGAACTTCTCTTATGGCCTAGGAGATTAGTACAAATTCCTAGTCAAGGTGATAAGGAACCACAAAATCCTTGCTCACCAACTAGAAATGAGAAATCTAAGGTGCCAACCACAATTCCATCTCCTAAATCCAAGGTGCCAATCACAATTCCATCTCCTAAATCCAAGGTGCCAACCAAAATACCATCTCCTAAATCCAAGGTGCCAACCACAACTCCATATACTAAATCCAAGACGCCAACCACAATTCCATCTCCTTCACATCCATTTGAAGATAGCCAACCTTCATCGTCAATCCGCCAACTCTTTGGCAAGTTGTCAAAACATCCCTCTCTTAGTACATATAACTTTCCCGCACCAAAAGAGGTTTTTGGTGTTGATAAATTAGTAGTACTATGCAAGCAAGACTTTGACGATATATGGCGACCTCAAAGGCTACTCTCCATGATAATGTGCCTCGTTCAACTGTAAGTCTTCATTTTCCAAATATAATTATTTTATATTCCAACTACAATCCAATAGGTAGTAACACTTTGTTTACAATTCATCATAGACAAATGCATCATTTGGCACAAAGTCGTGGAATGGCATTTATTGGCTTCATATGCCCCGACTCCGTACAAGTGGGGACCCACTCAACAGAGGAAAGGGTAGCTTATTTGAAGGCTGCCTTAGGAGATCGAACAAAATACTTCTTCATTTGTCCATACCTTGAAAAGTAAGTAATTTATATATATTTCAATGGTTTATTTTGTGTTTACCTAACATTATACTCTCATGTACAAATTATCTTCTGGATTAGCGAACATTGGCGTTTGGTGATGATAAACACAAACTCCAAAGAAGCATGTTGGATAGATCCACTTAACCGTCCTCCAATCCACTCATTTAACGATATTATCAAGGAAGCCTTGAATTTCGTAAATCCTAAACCATCCAAATTTAGGTTCTACCAAATTAAGGTAATCTATTCTTATTATTCCTTAAATTTGTACCTTATTAGGACCTAAATTGTGTATCTTTTGTCACTATTAGTACAAGGTCCAAGATAATGATTGGATATGCGGTTACTACACGATGATGTTTGCATGGAGGGTGGTTGCACGTGCACGGCTTTCACAGTTTAACATTCATAGTGTGAGCTTACTCTTCCATTCCTTATTTGATTTAATGTAAATACTTGTAATGTGTTACCAACATGCTTTACTTTTTCAAATCGCAGGTTTTCGACGATGATTATACCCCATACACCTTGCAAGAGTTGAAGGTAGCAAGGAGTGCATTGGCAAGCTTCATTTTGGATGAGTGTGCTTCATGCATAGAGCACCCGGTTACAACGACATCATTGTGATCCTCGTCCTAGCTGCGTAAGTTACAATTGTGCACTAGATAGTGTAATCAACTACTAGGTGTATTCATTTTGCTATGAAACATTTTTTGGCTCGTTAAAGCCAATATTGAAGGATTAGGTTCTTTATTATGGCTATTATATCTAATTTCGATTAGCACTCATCGATCGCGTAAAGCAAATTCAAAATTGGGATTTTTTTGGCACGTCCCGGATCAAAATAGAAAAAAAAATTTGGCACACCCAGGCTCATTTACGAGTTCGGAAACCATAACAAAATTCCCCAAGATCTTTCGGGTGGTTTCCGACATCGGAAGCAGTGTGGTTTTCCTTATATAAAAACAGTGGTAAACCCGGCACGTTGTCCGGCTCGTAAACAGACCACCATATTGGTCTCCAGTAACTACATTTACGAATTCGGAAATTAGCCGCTTAATATTTTTACGATATCGAGAAGTGTGTCCGGAAATGTATTTCCAGACAAATTTCCGTCATCGTAAACAAGAAAACAACATCAGCACAGGCATCCATTTACGGTAACGGAAACTCATTTTCTATACATTTTTAACTAAACTTTACGATTCCGTAAAGATTACCGGAAAGTAATCTTCGGCCCCTATTTACGATATCGGATAATTGTTCGTTTAAAGTCATTTCCGACACCGTAAACAATTTTATCAACAAAAGTTTCCGATATCGTATCTCTTAGCTCACGACCAGTGATTCATCTTTACGATTTCGGAAAGGACATCACAAATCAAAACCTTTCCGGATGAGGCTAGACATTTCCGAAATCGGAAATGTTTATTTCCGGATGAGGCTAGACATTTACGAAATCGGAAAAGAGTAGCACAGCGGGGTTGACCCGCCGTGCTTCGCCGAGGCGAAGCACGGCGGCTCAAGTAACAGCGGGACAACCCCGCCGTGCTTCCCCCTTTTCCCCGTCCTGCTTCCCATTTGTGTCCACTAGTGCACCGCCACCAGGATTCGCTTCAGCCGCTATTTCGTCTGATTTTCATCGATCAACAATTGGTGGTTCTTTAACTAGATGAATAATGGAGTATGACCTTGACTCTTCTTTCTATACTGAATAATTCTTCTGCCAATATGTCTGGTAAGATCGTTTTACCTTAGATACTTGATTCGGAATTTTCCAATCACGTGAATGGTTTTAAGGGTGCTCTATCTAATATAGTTACTTCTGACATTACTGTTGACATTGTCTTACCCATAGAACGTTTTCTTCTGCTATCAAATATCAAATTCTTACTTTTGGTGAAATATAACTTCTCCGTATACTTTATATAAAATTCAGCTTCCCATGTACTTTGGTGGAATGCCTTTGTATGCTCAAAATGGCCTGCAAAAACAAGGTATGAAATGACCATCAAGCTGCAAGGGTACAGGTGCCTTCACTTTTACGATTTGTTAATAATGTGGATGATTATAAACAATTAGTTGGTGGTGGTTGTATTGTTGAAAAGCATGAGAAGAGGAATTACTAAATTTGGTGAGAGTTGCTTATAGATACGAATCAAAAGAATCTAATTCTTCATCAAACTAATCACTGCGGATGATCATAAAAATTACTGCAAGTGAATTTAGTTTGACAGCTGAAGGAGCTTCTGATGGAATTATAGTTCTTTAGGCTTCCGTTAGGGTTTGTGATAGAATAATATGAGTGTTCGTTACATGTAGTTCCGTTATGAAATTTCAGATCTCTAAATAATATCGTAGAAATAGAGTAACGTGCATATATAATTAATGCTCTAGAGTAGTTTATTAATTCTCGATCTGTGACGCAGGCGGGCGGCCATGCAGTGCCGGCCCAACAATTTTTGGGGCTTGAAGCAAAAACTGTAAAGAGATCTATATTTTAATTTGCTTGTAAAAATTGGGTCTTTTTTTAATTAATTATATATAATTTTTATTTTTAATAGTCTAAATACATACTAAATACATTTAAAATTTATAAAAATTGGACCTTTTTTTCGGCCCAAAATTTAGGACCTGAAGCAGTGGTGTCACTCCACTCAATGGTTGGGTCGGGCCTGCGGCCATGGAACTTACAGTTTTCGAGCAGCTTCTGACCATTGGGGACGATGTAGTAGCCGTAGTAGCCGTAGACGTAATTAAGTTCCTCCAAGTAGTCACACACATACAGTCGGCCTTCTCCTTAGCCACCTGGCAGCACGCCGGAGTTGGCTTTTCCGGCGGTTTCTTCAGAAGCACATCCAAACATGGCTTCACGTCTGATAAAGGGCATTTTTCCTTCTTTCCAAATGTCTGCTCAGATTGGAAACCGAACACAAGGCACAACACCATCAAACTGCAGTTCACAGCCTTCATTTTTTTTTTGGTTGGTGATATATATTGCAGGAGCACTTTTTAGTATTCAGAACAAAATTAATTACTTTTACCCAAATAATCCTTCTTCAGTCAAAGACTATTCATTACATTTTTCGCATCTCCGCCGCCACTTCCACGGTTCCGACAGCATCCAAATCCAAACCCATTCCCGAACGCTGCCACAGAAACCCCGAGAAGTACCGGTAGAAACAATCGTGATGAAGTTCAAAAAAATGCATGCTAAAAAATAATATAAACCTAATATTCTAATATATTTACGTTGAAATATATTTAGTAGCTTATATGATGCATAAAAAGTATAAAGAAAGTATAGTTGGAAAAAGTTTTTCTTAACCATAAAAAGAACGGCGATGTATATAAAAATATTGAATGAATGAGATGTGGCAAATTCCACAATAATTATTCACATAACTAGCTAAATATCATCGTACATTACACGATATATTTAATTTTTTTATGTAAATATTATGAACGAACTTATGAAGATGAGGATGAAATGTGTTTAAAGAAAAATTCTTTAAGATAAATTTTTTTTAATGATATACCACCATATATAGGTGGGAGGATATTTATTAGACTCCTTAAACCTTAATAATCTCCTCAAAGGGAGACAATTTGACAGATTACAGAATAAGTTGGGAACCTAGACTGCATCTAAAGCGCGGTTACACGCTGTGCCTAACACCAAAAATTGTGATGAAACACATCTGAACATCCTAAAGTCTAATGCCCAAAAGCATTTAAAAACTATCTAGCATGTAGAGCGTCGATAACTTGCACCAATCCAAACAATAAAGTCTGAACCAACCAAGTCTACTAGTCTAAATCCATTCACAGAATCACCAAGAGTAAGTTGACTAAACTACTCTGACTCGGATTTCTCTTGTACTGTTAATAGAGTAGAGACTAGAAGCCGAGGGGATTTTCCATCTGTCCAGCTAATCCAGGTACAGGGGAAAACATCAACTAGGCAAAGAGTACTCGATAATTAGTCTAGATAATTATGCAAAAAGACCATTTGAAACTCATATTTCATCTAACATAAATAAATAAAGAAAAAAATAGAAACCACATTATAAGCGACTCAGATTTACGTTAAAACAGCTGGTGGCGGAGGAACAGTAGTGTACATTGTACACCCAGACGCGTTGCATCAAGATTAGGCGTGTGTGACCGGTGAAGGGAAGACCCGATGAGACGCCAACTAGTTCACGCCCCACGGCACGTCATGGCGATTGTATCCACCATGTCCCCGCGCGTGTGGCGCGTGCCCCACTTGTCCGGCCGAAACTTCCTTCTTTAAGCTTGATCTTATCGTTCCCTTACTTTTTCGGCATCTAGCGCAGCAGATCCAGGCGGCCGCCGACGAGACCTATTTGATCGGCGACTGCTTTGCGTCTGTCTTTCCGGCAACCTTAGGAGGGCATAGATCCGTCAGCTAGCTTTCCATCGTCATCAGAACCCGGCTCCGATCAGAGAAATTCCGGCTGCGTTTTGTCGTAACTTTTCGGGTGATAAATTTGGCTTCAGGTTGGGGATGAGATATAGGGGTGGGTGGGTACGGAAGATAGAAGGTATGGGGTGGAGGGGTAGGCTGACCGGCGGCGAGGAGCGCCGGCAACGGCCGGCCACCCCTCCGAGTTTCAGATCTGGTTTTTGGGGAAAAGGGGGCGGGGGCTTGAGAGAGAGAAAAAGGGGAATGAACTCTTTAAGATAGTTAACAAAATTATAGTGGCAAATCAAAAGATTATTAAATTGTCAATATATATATCGTAATTGTCAGGTTATTTCATCAAAGGTAATTATTATAAAATAATATATATTAAGATCAAAATGTAAGAAATTTATTTAATATTAAGTTAATAGATAAATATTTTTATAAGTACACACTTTAAGGAAAAAAACTGATGTGTGTAATTTCTAAATTGATCATACGTACTCATGCTAAAAAAAAACCAAAAAGTAATATATGAAAATTATAGGCGCCGGAATATGGTGATCTTGTAGTAATACAAAATATTTCCATGCATATTCCATATATCGCATGTTATGTTTTCCTTTCGCAGACGTGTTAATTAGATAGACTGAAATTACTGTGTAAATTAGCGTGTAAATTAGAATTTTATAGGTGGAATAAGATGTACTTGTAAAAATAGAAGGCGGAAACTATTGTATCATCATCGATGAAGAATGAAATAATAGAAGTAAAGAAACAAAAAAAGGAATATATACAAATGGTAGGCACCGGAATATGGTGAACTTGCGGTGGTTATGTTGCGGATTTAGTCAAAACTACGTAGTTTCATCATTTTTAATGCTTTTTATTCATTTTAATGCAATAACTCTTCTAGTTCCCTTTAGGATAATGAAATGTTTAATATAGAAAAATGAATATATGGTGGCCATGATAATATGTATACATGGCCGGAGACAGACGAAACGCAAGTTTAAATGCGTTTGATGTTATAATTAAAAGTTTTGGTGGAGGAGGACGGGCGGTGGAAAATATATTTATGTTGTCATTCTCTGCTATTCAATATATACATAGTAGAAAGATAAAGATTGTGAGACCATTGGAGAAACTATAAACGTGGCAGAACCGTAATCATGTTCATCAAGTCAGCTCTTTCATGTATGCGGCGGAGTTTAGGTTATGAAGGGTAATTGTGATGACTTCTCAAATTTCATAGAAAGATTAATATCTTTCTAAATTGGTAATATTTCTATCAATGGATCAACCAATCATTCTATTTTTACAAAATCTTTGAAATGTCGATTTTTATATAAAGGTCAGTGACTAAACTATAATCGTAAAGGGAAGTAGGTCCTTGTGTTGCAATTATTCAAACTTCACCCTTATATTTTCACGCGCATCACAAGCGTTTTCTAAATTTCCAAAAAACAAATTCTATGTGGAATCACTTATTAATATTCATGCACACATAAATTCAAATAATTTTGATCTTACATTTATTATCGCATAAATCGGCCTATAATGAGTTTTTTTTTTTTTTTTTGCCAAATTCGTGGGCTATATCTTTCATGACATGTTTTGGGCTGAACATCTTGTAAAATTAAGATAAATAAATCAAATCAAATCAAATCAAATTAAATGTAACCCAAATACATTGTGACCTAAATTGTTATACTATGTTAATAGGTATCAAGTTTGAGAGATGTACGCACGCGCACTGCACACGTAAACTACACGCGCACATTTTTTGCCCCAAAATTAGGAGGTTTGGAGTTTATTTACTATTTTCGGCATATGAAATGCTTCGTAACATGTTTTATTGCAATGCTAAGATGTATTATGTATGTGTAGTAATGGTTTAGGTACGCTGTGGTGGTTGATGCCCCGATTAAGGCTCTAACTCTCTTAGGTGATCAGTATGGTGCAGAGGTTGACTACACCAGCAAGAGGGAACACGACTCCTCTCAAGCTCCGATGACTCTCATAACCGCCGAAAACCCAGCCCAGAGTCTCATCATCTGCTCTGATATTCCAGTCAAAATGTCCATCACAAAAATACAATTTTTTATTTTATTTTTCCTATGACTTCTGATAAGCAATAGAAATACTTTTGAATGTAATCTAATGTTCCCAACATGGTGCTTGTGGTTCCAATCAACTTTAGGCAGGCAATCGAAATAACATTGAGAAAATTCATAGAATACTTTAATTGAACATTCCACGCGTGCATGCACGTACATACAAACTTTAATTTATATGCAGGGCATATAATTTGTTAATCGCGTGCATGCACGTACATATATACATACGTACATATATACATACGTACATTTCCTGCATGCTCAGTCCAAACTCGCACGGAAATTTAATTCTTCCACCATAATGAGCAAATAATAATAAAAAAAATTAAATTATGAGTTTCTTTTAAAAAATAAAATTTAAGTTTTGAATGTGATACAATGCACAATATTGATATTTTTTAGTCATTTATGAGTTTATTTTTGCTGAATTGTATTGGATTGAATTGAATTGATTTAATTTTAACGAAAATGAAGTGATGTGAAAAATTAATGTATTAAAAATTGATATAAATGTAACTAAATTTACATAATTAAATTTTTTCTTAACTGAACTGAATGAAATTGAACTAAACCGAAATAATTTACTTATAAACTCAAGAAAATATGCCCTAAATCTTTAAATTGAGCTTAACTAAATGAAATTGAGAATGTTAGAGTTCCTTTGGTGCCCGAGAAAATGAAGACACCCGAGGATGCTGGTGCTCCGTAGGTGTCTGGCAAGATGAAGTCACTTAAGGACATTGAAGCTTCTCTGGTGTCTGACAAAAGAAAGGCGCCTGAGACATGTTACAGTTTCAGGGCACCGGAGCTTCCGAATCTCCCCTTGTTCTCTGACCAAGATGACAGCCTGGAGGCCGTACGTAGTTATGGACTTCGAAGAACTTGCTACCAAGATATCATTTCTCAAGGATGTTCTGCATCATCGCCTTCTTGGGAGTTTATCGAACACCGTAACTCTCCCAATGCAACTCGTCGCTAAATTTAATCAGGTGAGAAGATCCAATTTGTCTGCATTCTCTCAATTTGAGTTTTTCTCAATTTCATTGATGGTTTGTTTTTAGGTGGCAGGGAGGGAAGATCGATCAGATTTGTGATTTTCCGGCGAGAAAATCACATGGGAGTCCTTCGGCCTTGATGTTTTTTTTTTTTTTTTGATAATTGACCACCAATAGGTGGGGGTGTTTGTAGCTTCCCCAAGCATTAATTAAAATAAATATGTTGATGATTACATAATAAAAAACTAGAATAAATAAAACTAAGCAACTAAATCCAGTCATCCTATAAGGTTAAGGACCTTCAGAAATCACAAAATTAATTCCCAAAACGTTTGAAACATGGACAAGATCCAAAGGAATATCATTACCCCTAGTGCCCCTACCCCATGGAGCACCTGCACCCTGTAATGATTTTCTTATGGCCAGTTATCCATTTTTCAAACACTGGAACTGTGATGAGGCTGTTTTGGGTGACTGAGCAGTGGAGAGATTGATTTGATTGCATTACAGTAGTCTTGCAAGTGTTGAGAGCTCGTTTATTGATCTTGCACTCTGATTGAAGGCATTAGCATCACATCACCTTGTATTGCCATATACAGAGATTGAGATTCCCTGATGTTTGAGATTTGAATGGATTGCTGATGTTGGAGTTTATTTTTAGCAAGCTGAGCAAGTTCATGTGCCACCTTGTTTCCCTCTCTATATATGTGATTGATCTTAATCTGTTTTCCTTCCATCATGTCCCAAATTTCCCATACTGTCTGCTGGATCCTCCATGGAGTAGATCTGTTTTTGTACAGAATTTGAACTCCCTGCAGACAGTCCAACTCAATTATTAGTGGAAAGTAATTTGCAGCCACACACAGTTTAAGGCATGTTGCACAAGCATTTATTTCTGCTTGTAAAGGCTCATCTATACCATCAAATTTAGATATTCCCATCATCATTATAGAACCCCTGTGATTTCTAATAGCATAGCCACCTACTGGACTCATGAATTCTGGGCATGCAGCGTCACTATTTAGCTTAAAACCCGAATCAGGTGCCTCCCATTAGACTGATCTTACTGTTTTTGTCCTGGGGATTCTAGATGGCTGGAAATATCCTTTGTTGATCAAAAACAAGCAATCAGGACCAATAATCTGAGTGTGAATAGAGAAAATAGAGCATGCTAGCTTGTGCATTTGTATTATCAACCCAGCAACATTGACTATTTTGCCTTCATGATAAAATTCACATCTAGCTTTCCAAAGAGTCCAGATTAAAAGATTTTGCAGAATATGACATGCACTGTTTTTTGCAGTAGAAAAGGATGAGAATGACCAGAACCAAGATAAAGCATCAAAGAAGTGTTCAAAATGTCTATATCTAATTTCAAGACCTAGACAAATATTTTTCCATATTTCAGAGGCACATCTACATTTGAGAAAAAAGTGAGTCATAGAGTCAGCAGATTCACAGAAAGAGCACTTTGAGACAACACTTATGTTCCATTTACGCAGTATTTCATCAAATGGTAGGAAATAGTTAATTACTTTCCATGTGAAAATTGATATCTTAGGAGGTAGAATGGGATTCCATACCTGCTTCATTGACTGGAATTCAAAACCTGCATTACAAATTAGTTTATAAGCTGAGACTATGGAAAACTTACCTGATGGGCTTGGTTTCCAGATGAGTATGTCTTCCCTATCACTGATCCTGACTGTCTGGTTTAGTGTATTTAAAATCAAGCTATCCAGACCCTGAACCAAATGTTGCATGAAAAAGTTTTTATTTTCATGAAAACCTTGCACTGTCAGTTCAGGGTAAGGATAGGGTTGATCCAAATTCCATTTATCTGATATGAAGCCTTTTCCAGTTCGGTTGCTATCCCAGAAATTTGTTAGCCCTCTTCCCACTTGGATCTTAGTATTTGCTTCTGCCAGCTTTGTTATTTCTTTCACTCTTTTCCATGGACTTGATGATCTTGCTGATGCAGTAAGAGACCACATAAATATGGCCCATAAGGTGGTTCCAATCTGCAATTTCCAGTAGAGTTTGAGTGAGAAGCACTGAATTGTTGTAAGAAAGCATCTTAATCCTAGGCCATTCTTGGATTTTGGGAGACATAAAGTTTTCCATGCCTTCCAATGCCTAGAGTTTCCCCATTCATTTTTCCCCCACGAGAAATTTGAGCAAATAGATTCAAGTTGTTTTATGGTGTGTTTTGTAGGGGACATTACACACCATATATGTTGTGGTATTGATGCTAAAAAAACATGCTTAACTTAAATTAATCTTCCAGCCATGTTCAACCACTTATCATTCCATTTCAGAATTCTGTGTCTAGCTCTATCAATAAGGGGTTGGAAATGAGCATAAAGCTTCCTACCCTTAAAGATTGAGACTCCTAAGTATTGAAATGGAAAAGAGCCTTGTATCATTGCAGTGGTGTCCCTAATCAAAGCTAATCTAGTTGTACTTGTTTTGTGACCAACATAAAATGCACTCTTAGCATAATTAACAACCTGACCAGATGCTCTTTGATAATGAGTCAAAAAGCACATCAGGTTATCAAGTGATTTTTTGGTTGCCTTTATGAAGATCACAGTATTATCAGTGTAAGAAAGATGTGATATCTGTATGGCACCATTAGGGACAGTAAATATATCTATGTAATCACATTGAAACATGCATTTGAGTCCCCTATTTAAAAGCTCAGTAATGAAATTGAAGAGAATAGGTGAAAGAGGGTCTCCAAGTTTTAAACCTCTGGAGGCTCTGAAGTATCCATATGGAGATCCATTGACTAGTACCGAGAAAAAGGCAGCAGCAATGTTTGACATGATTATTGAGACAATGTGGGCATGGAAGCCATATTGCAGCAGTAATGAATTTAGCATAGGCCAAGAAACCCTGTCGAATGCTTTTGACATATCCAGCTTTAGTACTGCATTCAAACTCTGCCCTTTCTTGTCCAGAAGTCTCACCATTTCCTGCATCATAAGTATGTTATCAGATATCTCCCTTCCCTCAATGAAGGCAGACTGTTCTTCACAAATGCATTTTCCAATCAGTGGTTTAAACCTGACAGACAAAATTTTTGAGAAAATTTTGTTTGAAAAATTAGATAAACTGATAGGCCTATACTGTGAGAAATTGACGGGGGTCTCAACTTTTGGTATCAACGCTATTAAAGTACTAAAAATGGACTTCGGCATTGGGACTCCACATTTGGAATTCTTGGGCAGCTCTTAATAAGTCTATATTTATAATGTCCCGGGCTGTTCTGTAAAAAGCTCCATTGAAACCATCTGGACCAGGTGCACTATGTTGCCCTAATTCAAAAACCACGGCTTTTAATTCATGTAAATCCACTAGTTTAAGTAGTGCTATGTTATCCTCCTCTGTAATCAGTTTAGGGAGATATTTAATGAAATGCATCATGTCAATTCCTGATGGATCACTATTGTCATCTGATAGCGTAGTTTTAAAAAACTCAGCTCCAGCCTCTCCAATCTGATCCTCATCTGTTAAGCACTGATTTAAGTCATAAAAGATCTTCCTAATACCCAGTCTGGAGTGTTTTTCTCTGACACTGATGAAAAAATTTTGAGTTCTGGTCACCTTGTTTTAGCCAATGATGTCTAGATTTTTGTTGCCAAAAAGTATTTACATGAGTGTAAAATTCTAGATAGATTAGCATTAGCTTGTGCAAGATTGTCAAAATCAGTGGTTGCAGAAGATAGATCATACAATTTTTCCAAGTCTGCAACCTGTTCTAACTTTTTTTGTTTTCAAAAATGTTTCCAAAATGATTTTTGTTCCAGATTTTGAGATGTGTTTTCAACCTATTCAATTTAGAGGAGAACCTGAGCATTCCCCGCTGATCAATTGGCGAATTCCAATTTTGTTCAACCTCTTGTAGAAATCCTTGATTTTCTATCCACATGTTTTGAAATCTGAAAGATTTTGGGAAAGTTTTTGTGCAAATTTGTGTGTCCAGAAATAGTGGCCTGTGATCAGAGGGAAATCTACCTAGCACTTGAACTGTGGTTTGTGGATAGGTTGAAAACCAGGCTGAATTAGCAACAGTCATATCTAACCTTTTCACAACCTTTTGGCTCAGTTTTCTACCATTAGTCCAAGTAAACAAATTCCCTACAGTTTGTAATTCTGAGATATTATTTGATGTCAAAAAGGCATCAAATTCATGAATTCCATTGAGCTCTGGTATAGAATTACCCTTATACTCCGATAGGGATCTTATAACATTAAGGTCACCAATTAAATAACAGGCATGGTACAAGAACTAAGATATGCAGATAACTTGATGCTACCAGCTTCCAGTCCCGGTCCGGATGATGCTGAGTCTCCGGCCCGGATGAGGCTTTGTCCGTGCTCCGCGCGCTCTCACCTAAAGACCTGCAAAACAACGCCCCGGAGTATCCCGAGGATAGCTACTCCGGCGTGATGATGAAAGAGGGGCCTTTGAATAGGAGAGAGAATAAGGATATATTGAGAGAGTTTTTATCTGATAGAACATACCTTTCTCCACAAGTCCAAAGCTGTATTTATAGGTGTGAGCGGTCAGCCTCCAGCCTAGAGGTAGTGGTCCTGTCCTTTTGTCCTTACCCGGAGACAGGTCATATTCATGTCCCCTTGTCCCCGGATAACGCCATTCTAGCTGACGTCATATGGACCGGGCTACACTCTGGGCCGGAGCCTAGATATGGGCCAGAGCCCATATCACCACTAGCCCCCCGAGACATGGGATCCGTCCGGAAGAGCGATCCGGAGGAGGGATCCCGTGTCTCATCACGAACGCTTTTCTTTTCTTTGTCGGATCCGGACGGAGGCATGCAGTCCGTCCCGGGAACTCAATACCTACCCAGATGCGTCTGGGTACGCGCTCGCCGTTTGTACTTCTTGTGCGTGTGCTTTTAAGGCGCATTAATGAGGCGTGCTTGCTGCGCCATAAATGCGCTGTTAATTCAAAAAAGTTCTGTTTTCCTTTTCCAAATAAATTCCTTTTCTCTTTTTTCCAGAGAGCAATCATGTCGCCTCGGGACTCGCTCCCTATTTTATCAGCTTTATGTCTATAAATAGTGAGTCGTTTCCATCATTTTTGTTTTTCACTTTTTTCATCTCCTGTTTTTCATACCTACCCAGCTCCAGCCCAACTGCATCGCCGTCATCCGGGCCTTCTTGTTAAACTGCTACCGGTGCGACATAACCCCGTCCATTGACTTATTCCGGTCCTTTTACCATTTGGATGCCACAAAGGACGAGAAGGTCTTCACTTTCCAGAAGCGGAAAGGAGTGAAGGATTGCAGCAAGGGTCGCCATGACTACTATGCGAACTGGCAGAAGAACTACTTCATCTTCAACCTGGATAAGTATCCGTGCCCCGTGTGGAATGGCAAGAGGGAGAAGGAGGATAAGGAGGTATTCCGTCCGGACAGCGTTGATGTGGCGGACGTAAACAAACTGAGCCACAACCAAATTGATCTGAACAAGTTTTGGATCAACGGGAAGTACATCTTCCCACTGATGGCGTTTGAGGAGGCCGTTTATATCCGGTGCCGCTACTACTTCCCCCGGGACACTTCTTGTAAGTCTCTCTTCCTTTTATTCCTAGCTTTATGCTTCTTGTCACTTATCTTCATCTGTTTTTTTGCAGTGTATCCTGAGATCGAGGCGGGTGTAGACCCTCAGTCCGGATCAATCAAGAAAAAGAACACGGGCGGAAATCCTCCGGCCGGGGCTGCAAAAGCTGCAGACAAGGAGAAGCCAACAACCGGTTCGGGGACCGGCATGAAAACCCCAACTACTGACGAAGCAGAGGTGGATAAGGAGAAGAAGCGGAAGCGCCAGTTAGCGCTGCTCGCAGAAGAGAAGGCCAAGGCGGAGGCCTTGAAGAAGATCACGACTGCCTCCGCGAAGCAGTCCTCCGTTTCGGGCAGCAGGGCTGGCAACAAACAGTCCTCCGTTTCGGGCAGCGGGGCTGGCAATCGGGCCGCTGCCATCGCCCTTGAGGACCCTCCGTCCACCGATGAGGATGACGACGTCCCGTTGTCAAAGAAGCCGAGGAAGAGGATTCCGTCCTACCCCCATCAGACTGAAACGGGCCAGCATTCGTCCGCGAAACCGATCGTCCAGCAGGTGGAGATTCCGGACCTCTCCGCGAACAAGGTCACTCCGGACAGTAGTTTTACTTCTGGCCGGACCAGCCAGGTAAGACCTCATTTGTTGCTTATCTTTTGTCTATTTAGTAGATGGTTGTCTAATTTAACTCCTTGTAGGACTTTGCTGCTTATCTTATCGCTGCTCCGGGTGTTTCTGCGGCCATCAACAAGGCTTATCACGCCATGCATGCTCAGCTATCCCAGAAGATAAGTGGGCTGCAGCGGATAAGGGGGAACCTGACCCGTGAGCTAGCTGCTGCAGAGGCCCGGACAGCCGAGGCTGAGGCCCGGGCGGCCAGAGCCGAGGCCTGGGTTCAGGAGCTGGAGGACCTTTCTTCTCCGGGTGCGCAGCGCGATCTGTGTGTTGCCTTTACGGATAAGGTACTCCGGAGCGAAGCGTTCGAGAAGAACCTGCAGGGTCTATGTCTCGAATCCAACAAGCTCGCAGCCCATCAAGTCTATAGGAAGATGCGAGGCTGGGTTCCGGAGGTCCGGAGGGAGGCGTTCACCAAGTTCTACTATCATCCGGACGCCCAGGCCAAATACAACTATGATCTGGACCAGTTTTACCGCGGAGGGGTCGAGAAGATGCAACCCTCCGTGTTAACGGTGTTTGATGCTAATCCGGAGGAAGGCTCGGCCTCAATCTCAGCCGAGTCAGTCCGCGCCTTCAACGAGGGCCTGGTTAACCTGCAGGTCGAGGTGCCTCCCGTCCCGGAGAAGACCGATCCGGAGAAGGCCGATCCGGAGTCTCCTGTCAAGCCCAAGTACTTGGAAGTGCTCCAGTTGTACGGATCTCCGGATGCCAATGAGGATGATGGTGGCAATGCCCGGTTCGGGGACGATGAGGAAGGAGATGGCGATCATGATGACAACAACCGCAGCGAGGACTCTGATGTAGAGCGCACTCCTTAGCTTTTAATTTCTGTGTAATAGCTTTTCATCCGGATAGGTCTGATCTTCTATTGTTTAGTGTAGGAAGGACAATAGCGAGGACTCGGATGGGGATGACAACCCTCCGGATGATGTAACCTTTCTTCCTTTTTATAAAACAAGTTTTTTCCTTCTTCCCATACTTGTGTTTATTTTCTCATATTCAATTTTGTATTTTTACTTGTCTACAGCCCAGAGGTCCGACTCCGGTTCTCCGGACCGGTGACTCGCATGACCATTGTTCGCCAGCTAGCTCTCATTCTACGAGCCCTCCGTGCCCTAGGTGCGCGGAGTTGGAGGCGGAACTTTCCGGATGGACGATGGGTGGGGAGCGAACTCGCGAGCTCTTCATCTGATCCGGAATGGAGTCCCTAATAGAAGAGTTTCAGGATATTCCAGCTTTGGCCGCTTGCCTCCGAGAGATATCAGAGGAGTTCGGCACTCTGTCCCAGTGTCGGGATTTTGCTCGGGAACGGATCAGTGCCACCAATGACGCGGACGAGACGATCTCCATGCTGCAAGCGGAGCATGAAGATTACAAAGCCAAGCTGAAAACCGAGTTGGACTTAGTTTGGTCCTTGCTTCCATTCTATGCCGAGAAGTTGAAGTGGCTGGCCAGCCGGACGGATTTTCAACGAGATTATTTGAAGCTGGAAGAAGAAAATCAAATGCTTGTCGGCCGGGTGATGGTCCTCCGGGAGAATCTGATGACCTTGCAACTTTCATACCATCTGACCGGACTACGCCTCGGACTCGTCACTCCAACCATATACCGCAACTTCCCTCATGATGTAAGTGCTCTGATCGTCCGGATGTTTAAGTTGGGGTGGAACAATCGGGAGTCTCCATACCGTCCTGCATTCGAGGAGGCTGTTGAATGGTGGAAACGGATGCATGCCGGCAGTTCTCTCCCTCCTTCGCTTACTCTCATTCCGAGTCAGGTGGCGATAGACTTCACCTTCAAGAGGTATACTGGCATCCAGGTTTCCGTCGATCCGGAAGAGTCTGCCCGTCGCGTAGAGCGGCTCCGTCAAGATGCCTCCATCATCCGTCCCTTTATCATTAGGGAGTTAGCCGAATTGGCGAGGCGACGTCAGGCTCGTCTCCGAGGGGTCCAGAATGCCCGTCTCCGGGGGAGTCAGAATGCTCGTGGCGGGAATAGTCGGGGCCTCAACTGTGTCCTTAACCGAATGGCGAGGCAGGCAGCAAGGGGAAGGGGAAGGGGTGCCCAGCAGGCAGCAAGGGGAAAGGGAAGAGGTACTCAACTAGCGCGCCGTCCCCAAGTCCCCGTTCGGATTCGCTCTCCTTCGCGATATCCGAGCCAGAATCCCTTCCGTCCGTCTCGAGCTGGTCCTCCGGTCAAGGGCAAAGGGAAGGCCAAAGCCACAAAGGAGACCATGCAGTCCTCCGATTCTGACTCTGACGGAATCTTTGGCTCCGATCCGGATGGAGCTGGTCCATCGGAACTTCCGCCCATTCCTCCCTTTCCGTATCGAGGACCAGTGGGTCAAAGCAGTGGGAATGAGGTCCATAACCTTGAAGACGACACTCCGGAGCGGACTCCTACTGCCCTGAATCAGGAAAGGGCTCAAGACCCAAGGCCTCCGTCTCCAGAGAATGGAGCTATGTTACCTCCTACTCCGGAGCCCACCTCTCCTCCTATTGATTGGGACATACCTTGGCCCAAATAGATAGGTTTTTATTTTCCTTTTGTATCTGCGTCCGTCCGGACGTATCAGATCGTAAAATTGTATACTGTGTTTGTATGTTAATCCGTTCGGATTTAATTTCTATTGGTGCATCATTTATCCAAATATGCTTTCTTTTCTTGTTGTTTGATCAAACCATTTTTCCCTTTTATTTTGCTTACCTCCGCTAGTTTATTCAAACTATTCGGAAGGTTTTATTTGTTCGTCTTTGCTCACTCCGTCCGTTTGTCCAAACGATCCGGAGGATTCTAATCGTGCAGAATTGAAAAATAGTACATAGTAAAATTGAACAAGTATAAAATTTGACAACTCTTCATTCAAATAATCGGACTCCGGCTAGACATACCCTTTGTCTAAATGCGGCCGGAGCCAAGTACATAGTAAATAGGACGGAACGGAATCCTAGGCTCAACCCTAGCCAGAGGACCCGGATCTACATACTTGTTGAAAAGAAAAGACAGTTTAAAGAACTCTATCGGAAAGCATACCTACTCAGGATGCTCCGTAAAACTTTCGCAAGTTGGTGATGTTCCACCTTCTGGGGATTGCACGTTCGGACTGATCCGCCAGCTCATAGCTCCCACCCGGATATGAAGCTGTGACTCGGTACGGACCTTCCCAGTTTGGTGCTAGTTTGCCAGTGGCTTCCTTCAGACTCTTATCATTCCTCCTCATTACCCAATCTCCGGGGACGAACTATTCCTTCCTGACACGCTTGTCGTGGTAACGCTTCATCCGCTCCTTAACCTTGGCCTCATGCAGCGCTGCCTGCTCTCGTTTTTCCTCCAAGAGGTCCAAATCCAGCAGCCTGCTTGATCCGAGCGGAGAGCTCCGTCCGGCTTGGTCTTCATCCCAAGTGAGGGTCCGGAGACTGGGGACTCCCACTTCAGTTGGTATGACTGCCTCCGCCCCGTATACCAAACTGTATGGCGACTGGCCCGTGGCGGATCCTTCGGTTGTCCTGTATGCCCAAAGAACGCTTGGCAGCTCGTCGACCCAGTTTCCTCGTGCCCCCTGTAAACGAGTCTTCAGCCCGTTCACCACTGTCCGGTTAGTAACTTCCACTTGTCCGTTGGCCTGCGGGTGGTAGACAGATGTGAGTCGCTGTGTAATTCCGTACTCCTTGCACCAGGATCGAAACGGGTCATTCTCAAACTGAGCTCCGTTATCCGTGACGATGTACTTGGGGATTCCGTAACGGCAGATGATGTTCTTCCAACAAAACTTGACACAAGTGCTACCACGGATGTTTGTGAGGGGTTCGGCCTCAACCCATTTGCTGAAGTAGTCGATTGCTACTATCAGGTACTTGAATCCTCCCGGAGCGGAGGGGAAGGGTCCGACCAGATCGATGCCCCATCTATCAAAAGGCCACGAGCCGGTGATCCCGACCCTTTCTTCTTGCGGAACATGAATGAGCGGAGCAAATCTTTGGCACTGTACACAGGAGCGGACGTACTTCTGCGCCTCTTCGAACAGGGTCGGCCAGTAGTAGCCCGTGCACATTATCTTCCTAGCTATGGTCCGGGATCCCTGGTGACTGCCGTTCGGTCCTTCGTGCATCTCCTTCACAATCCGAGCTGCCTCGTCCAAGTCCACGCACCTTAACCACGGTTGGAGATATCCTTGTCTGAGCAGGGTTCCATCCTCTATGGTGTAGTGCGGTGCTTTCTGTCGGATTTTCCGTGCCAATGCTTTATCTTCCGGGAGCTTTCCGTGCTGCAAATAGTCGAAGAAGGGGGCCATCCATGACTCCTTTTGCACTTCCACTGCTGCCACTAGTGGGACGTCATAACTCCGGGTGGATAGGGTCTCCATCATCAAGTTGCTCTCCGCGTCCGGCTTGATCTCAGAAGAGGCAAGTTTGCTCAAGGCGTCCGCCTTACCGTTGTCCTCGCGAGGGATCTGTGTTACGGTAATGCCACGGAACTTGGCCAATAATGGCTTAACCGCCTCAAGGTACTTCTGCAAACTCCGTTCCTTCGCCTCATATTCTCCGTTCACCTGCTGAACCACTATCTGAGAGTCGCTGTATACTTCAACGTCCGTGACCCCTATCTCCAATGCCAGCCGGAGTCCAGCCAGGAGTGCCTCATACTCTGCCTCGTTATTTGTTGCCCGGAAAGCGAACTGGATAGCATACCTGTACTCCATTCCTCGTGGGCTGGTAAGCAGGACTCCAGCCCCGCCCCCATTAGCATGAGACGACCCGTCCACATGCAACTTCCATCTGTCGGAGGGTGGTTCCGATCCGGACGGCTCTCCTGAAGGTTCTGTCATCTCTACCAAAAAGTCCGCCAGGGCTTGCCCCTTAATAGCCTTCCGGGGATGATACTTGATCTCGTGCTCTCCAAGCTCAACTGCCCACTTCATCATCCGACCCGAGGCTTCCGGCTTCAGCATGATCTGTCTCAACGGATGATTCGTCAGAACCGTGATCGGATGACCTTGGAATTATGGTCGGAGGCGCCGGGAAGCATGGACCAATGCCAGT
The DNA here is from genome assembly GCA_948330725.1 of Sherardia arvensis. Lineage (NCBI taxonomy): Eukaryota > Viridiplantae > Streptophyta > Magnoliopsida > Gentianales > Rubiaceae > Sherardia > Sherardia arvensis. The sequence continues at coordinate 7,136,681 of OX415237.1, read as the reverse complement.
ATCAGCCTTTCTAAAGCGGTATACCTTGTTTCCGGACCTTGGAGTGCCCTGCTCACAAAGTAAACCGGACGATGTACATTACCATCTTCCCGGACCAGAGCAGAGCTTATAGCATGCTCCGTCGCCGCTATGTATAGGAAAAGCTCTTCTCCGGGCAATGGCTTGGACAGGGTGGGGAGGCTTGCTAGGTGAGCTTTGAGATCCGTGAATGCCTGGTCACATGCCTCCGTCCACTCAAACGGCTTAGCCCTGTGGAGTATGTTAAAAAACGGGAGCTGCTTCTCAGCCCCCCGAGCGAGAAATCGGCTCAGAGCGGCCAGTGATCCGGTCAACTTTTGCACGTCCTTCACCCCCTTCGGAGGGGGCATCTCCATAAGGGCTGATATCTTTTCCGGATTGACGTCGATTCCTCGAGTTGACACCATATAGCCAAGGAACTTCCCTGCTCCAACTCCGATGGTGCTCTTTCCGGGGCTGAGCTTGAGGTTCGCCGTCCGGAGCACGTCGAACATCTCCCGGAGGTCAGACAAGAAAGACTCGTATGTCCGGCTCTTGACCACCATATCGTCAACATAGACCTCCAGGTTCCGCCCCATCTGGTTCCGAAAAAGCTTGTCCGCCATCCTTTGGTACGTCGCACCTGCGTTTTTCAGTCCGAAAGGCATTTTCCTGTAACAAAAAGTACCAAAGTCAGTGATAAAAGATGTTTTGGGACGGTCATCCTTGGCCATCGTAATCTGGTGAGACCCTCAGTGCGCATCAAAGAATGCCAACACTTGGTAACCAGTAATAGCCTCGACCAACTGATCGATGGAGGGGAGCGGATAGCTATCTTTCGGACAACATTTGTTTAGGTCTGTGAAGTCAATACACATTCTCCAAGAGCCATCGTGCTTCTTCACCAGAACTGGGTTTGCTATCCACTCCGGGTATGATATCTCCTCCACGATTCCGGCACTTAACAGTCTACCCACCTCCGCCCGGATCTCCTCCACGCGTTCCGGGGCGAGGGGTCTCTTCTTCTGCCGTATCGGTTTCAGCTCCGGAAAGACATTGAGCTTGTGGACTGCGATCTCTTCCGGAACGCCAGTCAAGTCCTCCGTCCCCCAAGAAAACACATCCTCGTATTCTGCCAACAGGCTTCGTAACTCCTTCTTAACGTCATCCGGCATGTTCTTCCCCACACTGACTACCCCCTTCTGTCCGACCATCATATCCTCCACTTCATAAGACGGTGTTTCTCCATGGATGGCTCCTACCAAGTCTGCTTTGGCTTTTCCCTTGTCCGAGGCGGACAGCTTGGGTTGGCCCTCCCCGGACCGGGCATCCTTGATGGCGGTCAGCATGAAACTCCGGGCGGTTTGCTGGTGGCCCCGGACGGATGCGATACCATTTTCTGTGGGGAACTTCATAATCAAGTGGAAAGGCGAACATATGGCCCGTGCCTGTGACAGCCACGGTCTTCCAATGATCATGTTGTAAGGGGAAACAGCATCAATGACGGCGAAATTACATTCTACCGTGGCCCGCTTCGTTGGGTCCTGGAAATCCGTCAGGGTGACTTTCAGAGGGATTACTCCGAGCGGATGGACGGTCCGTCCGGTGAACCCTGAAAGGGGGGTCTGACACGGTTTTAAATTTTGTCGCCCAATTCCAAGCTGATCAAAGCATTCCGCGAACATGATCTCCACACTGCTACCGTCATCTACGAACACTCGTTTGATCAGTACTCCTTCAACATCTGCTATTACCACCATTGGATCCGAATGGGGAACCTGTGGAGGTACCGGATCCTCATCCGAAAAGGTGATAGTCTCACTTGGCTTGAACCTCTTTTCTTGTATCTCACTCGGAGGCACGTATCTGCTTTTGGCCTTGATCGCCGTCATAGAACAGAGTCCGTCACCGACGATTCCGTTTATCACATTGATCATCCGGGGCTGAGCTGGGGGTTGTGCTGGTGCGGCTTGTCTTGGTGCCGGGTTTGCCGGGTTAGCTTGGTTTCCCCCTCGGGGGCGATTGTTCCTATTTCTTTTCCGACCCTGTCCGGCTGCAGCTGCCAGGGCTTGGGCCGGGCGTCCAAGTCCTTCTCCCGCCACGCAATCTCTTAACTGGCCTGCTCCGATCAACCTTTCAATATCCGAACGAAGCGCCCTACATCCCTCCGTGGTATGTCCGTGTGACTTATGGAACTCACACCACTTGTCCGCATTCGCTGGTGCCGGTACGCCAACAATGGGTTGCGGATCCGTAAACAGACCTCGGTGAGCCGCGAGGATCTCAGTACGGGTCTTTGAGAGAGGGGTGTAGGTCGGACGAGCAACGGCTGCCGGTGCTGGTGCTGCTGTCGCCGGGGCGGGTACTCGTCTGGCTTGATCCGTCCGGGCAGGAGTCCGTGCAGCAGTGGTTTGGGTCCCTATCACTGTGAGAGACCTTTGCTCGAAAAAGCCCACAGTTGTCATCCGGACTTGGTTGGCGTCGTGCACCGTACAATGCATCTCTACTACCAACTGGAGGTGATAGTATGATGTAGGCATATTCTTCATGAGTTCGATGTAGAAGGCGTTGTCCCTCAGTCCGTTGACGAAGTTGTGGATGATGGCATTCTCCTGCAAGTGCCGGTCCACCACCTTCATCGTCGCAGCTATGTACCGGGTGTAGAATTCCCAGGTAGTCTCCGTCTCTAGCTGCCTCATTGCCAGGACCGTGGCAAGGTTCACAAATGTGTGTTTCATAGCGGAATAGCGCCGGACCAGCGCAATGGCGAAATCCCAAAAATGTCGGAGCGTACCGTTCGGCAGACCCTTGAACCATGTTAAGCAGTTGCCTCGTAGGTATGAAGGCACCATTTTACACTGCAACTCTTCCGGAATGTCCCTAGCAATCATGATACTTGCATAAGTATGAACAAACTCCTCCGGATCACCTTCTCCGTTGTAGGTAGGTAGTCCGTCCGGAGCCTTGGTTCCGGCTGGCCACTTGAAACTCAACACCTCCGGAACCCAAGGTGACTGTGGCCCGATCCCATTCCGTCCGATTAGGCGATTAAGACGGTCTTCAATGGAATCCGGACAGAAAGGTGTTTGAAAACCGAAACCTCCGGGAAATCCTCCTCTGGCAGGCGGCATCCCAAACGTCATCTGCTGCTGACCCCCGGGTCCTCCGGCAGGTTGCATCCCAAACATCATTAGCTGTTGACCTCCGGGTGCACCCATCCCATAACCTTGCTGGGTACCTTATCCCTGCTGGGTTTGTGCTCCCCAGTAAGGTGGTGCGTTCGGATTCAAACCAGCGGTCTGCTGTTGATGTCCGCCCGGAAATGGGTTTAGGTTTGGCGCCCTTGGTTGATCCGGAGGCGGCTTGTCCGCTTCAACTCGTTGAGCTGCCTTCCACTCTTGGAACTGTTGATACTCCGTCATGTTTGTCCTCAGGATGTTGCCTCCAAGTCCGGAATCATGACGCTTACGCTCCTCCCGTCCGGCCTTTTGCCCAACTCGGGGTCTAATTGACCGGCTCTGAGCATCGTCTTCCGTGCTATACCCTTCAGGAGACTCCTCAGGTTCATAATCCTCGGCTTCATCTGAGTCGGATCCCTCAGGATGACCCGGGTCAGGCGTTTCTTCCAGGTTGTCATCCCCTTCCGACGACGCCTGGTCATTAAACTGATTCTGGTTCCGTGCCTCGCGTGCCGCTCGCAGTCGCTCCCTAGCCTCGCGCTGTATATCAGCCAGAGTCCGTTCGGGAACCTGCTTCTTCCCTTTCGCCTTCTCCGTTGCCAGGCGTTGTCGCCGACGCTCCTCAGCCGCGGCCCTCTTCTCTGCTGCCGCCTGTTTGGCTTGGAGAATCCGTTCCTTCTCGGCTGCTAACTTCTGAGCTCTAACTGTAGCGGCCTTTCTGGTTTTCGGCCCTCCTCCCGCTTCCTCCTCTGCTGGGAGAGGGTTCTTTCTCGGACGTCCGCGCGGCATGAACGTAACTTGTAACTGGAAATATTTAGGTCCCACCGGGCGTGCCAACTGATGCTACCAGCTTCCAGTCCCGGTCCGGATGATGCTGAGTTTCCGGCCCGGATGAGGTTTTGTCTGTGCTCCGCGCGCTCTCACCTAAAGACCTGCAAAACAACGCCCCGGAGTATCCCGAGGATAGCTACTCCAGCGTGATGATGAAAGAGGGGCCTTTGAATAGGAGAGAGAATAAGGATATATTGAGAGAGTTTTTATCTGATAGAACATACCTTTCTCCACAAGTCCAAAGCTGTATTTATAGGTGTGAGCGGTCAGCCTCCAGCCTAGAGGTAGTGGTCCTGTCCTTTTGTCCTTACCCGGAGACAGGTCATATTCATGTCCCCTTGTCCCCGGATAACGCCATTCTAGCTGACGTCATATGGACCGGGCTACACTCTGGGCCGGAGCCTTGATATGGGCCAGAGCCCATATCACCATAACTGTTGAAACATTTTCAGTCTCTCTAATTTGTCATGGTAACCATATGTAGCAAATAGATGAAAGACTAATGACTGTTCCTGGGAGTGTCTAACTATAAAACAAGTGTATTGTTCATGGACTTGGATTGGGGTTGCAGTAAAATCATGTCTAAAGATTATCCAAGTCCTAGAATCTGATGATGAGAAAGCATATTGAAAACCTAACACATTTTTGTAATGATCTAATTTAGCAACATGTTGTTTTGTTTCAATAAGAATGAGAACATAAATGTGATGCTGTGTGAGAATATCCTTCAGTCTCATAAGAGAGTTCTGGATACCTCTAGGCATTCCATGTTAACAGTCTAACATTCATTAAAACCTGTTTTACTCGAGCTAGCACGCGTAACAATTCTAGAGTGTCCCCGACTCCCTGCCACCATATTTGGAGATTTAAAATAGTTCCTGATTGAGTCATGCAATTCTAAGATAAGACCAGGAATAGATTGAACTACATTTATCACAGGAATAAGCGAGTGAGAGCGAGTGAGAGGGAATAGGGAACACCTGATTTATTGGGATGGCATTTTGAACTATGAGCTGCATCCCCCTTGCCCTTTCTTCCTCTGGATCATGGCTTTTTGCAGAGCCACCACCTTTCTCCATATGAGGTTGATCTGGTAAGCTATATGTGCGGATGTCGTTGTCTTTCTCTATGAGAATTGTGCTTTGCTGTAGGGGATTGGTTATCTCAGGAGAATCTTCCTTGTCAGTGATATCCTCGATCTCCACTATCTCCATTGGTGAGCTTGGATCTTCTGATATGTCACTTAGAGGAGAGAATTTTGAAGCTATGGTGCTCTGAAAGTCTTTCAATTGTTTGTTAACCATTCTTCTGTTGATGAATGGCTCCTCTCCTTCCTTATTTGCTGTTTTGTGGGAGTGGTTGAGGTATGTATCATCAGCTGATCTCCAGTTTGCATTATTCCCAGAATTTTTATTTCTAACTGGTCTCCATACCATAGCAAAAACATCCCTTCTGGTTCTGTCTGCAACATTTGGTTGGATACTGTGTGTAGCTTCTGCTTGGAGAGAGGTTGCTTTATCAGCTACTTGTTCCTCGATCATTGGTCGTTTGCCTTGTTGTTTGTCTGTAAGTGTAACCTGAGCAGGGTTCATGTGTTGGGGTGATTTGCTTGTTGGGGCAGAAAGTGGAGTATCAGGGAGATCTTTTAGCTTATTCTGTCTGCTGTTAGGCTGTGAAAGGTTACCAGAGTTCTCAACAAAAACTGGATTTTTTTTACTAGGCTTTAGCTGCTGAATTCTATCACTTGTGTGCTTTCCACATTCACCTATTTCATGACCTATCTTAGCACATTTAGAGCAGTAGGATGGGCGGCTTTCATATGTCACCTGGTACCAATTGTGCTCAGTTTTAGAGCCCAATCTTACTCTTTCTGGGAAAGACCCTCTTAAATCCATTTCAACACAGATCCTAATAACTGAGGGTCTTGATAGATTCATAGTGGGTGAGTCAGCAAATATGAGGGTTCCAAAAACACTAGCAATTAGAGAGATATATTCATGATCTAAGCAGAAAGCAGGGGGATGCTCAATTGTAAGCCAAACCGGAGCAAACGGAGGTTCTTCATTGATATCAAAGTGTCGTGTCCACTTGAGAATTTTCATATTAGAACCTCCAATATTCTAGTTTCCCTTGATCCCGCACCGTTGAATGTCCTCTTCATGCTCGAATTTGATGAAACCGTGGTTGCGATCGAGGACTGTGATGATTGCTTCGCCAAAAAACCAATCTTTTTGAATTGGTGTCGGATGAACGTCAGGGCCGGGCGACCTCCCTGAAATTTTCCGACCAGATGTCGGTTGAAAGGCTCCGACATCGTGTCTATGTCGGAGTCGTCGAGGAGCACTGCTATCTCCCCTTTGAATTCGGTCACAGGATTGAGGATTAGGGCTCTTTGATTAGGCTTTTGGTTGGGCGTTTGTGAATTGATAGTGAGGTGCTTGTTTACTGCATCTTTGTAAGAGATGGGTGTGTTTGTCTGTGGTAGGACTGGATTTCCGCCGCCCGGAGGCGGCAGGGAGGCCATTTGGGGGGGGTAGTGGTTATAATTACCGTTGAAAGATACGTTATCGGGGAATCTACCCGTTAAACGGGAGAGTGATGACGGCGCGTGAAGGAGAGTTTAGAGAGAGGGCAGAGCATCTGCTCCTAGAGAGAGAAAGTTGGGATGCGCGAATGCTCCCTTCGGCCTTGATGAACAGGCAACAGAACCGAAAAAATCTTACATCAGCTTGGCAAATTGTGACTACTTCATCGTTACTGATCAGTTTGGATCCACCAATTTAATCTGATCCTACATGTTCCCACAAATATTGTACAAACCTTGAATGACTTGCATGATCATTGTTTGCAAATTGTGGCGGAAGAGACATAGTGTTGTTGTCCTGCTGCTAAGTGTAGATTATCATGAATAATGGGTAGAACAAGAGCAATATTGGGGAAGAAAAACCCCTAATCCATCGGCATACATACATGAATGAGTAAGAGAGAAAGTGAGTTTACAAAGAGAGTATATACATAAATAAGAAATACAAAATGACAATAATACCCTCATACTAATATATGTTAACATCCCCCCTCAAACTCACGATACTATAGCAAGAAGCATTGAGAGTTTGTCAGATAAGAAACAGAACCGCGCGGGTGAATGAGCCTTCGTGAACAAATCAGCAATCTGAAGGGAAGAGGGTACAAAAGGAAGTGAGATAGTACCAAGCTGCAAGTGATGGCGCGTGAAGTGACAGTCAATCTCAATGTGTTTGGTTCGCTCATGAAACACCGAATTACGTGCAATATGAATGGCACTCTGATTATCACAATGTAGCGGTGTGGGACGGGGAAGCTTGGTGCCAAAATCAGAGAGCAACCAGCGCAACCAAACAATCTCTACAGTAGTCGAGCCCAAGGCATGATACTCAGCCTCTGTAGAAGAGCGAGAGATGACATCCTGCTTCTTGCTCTTCCAAGAAATGAGCGAGTCCCCAAGAAAGATGCAGAATCCAGTGGTGGACTTGTGATCCTCAGGATCACCAGCCCAATTAGCATCGGAATATGCACGCAAGTCCAACGACGATGATGAAGGAATAGAAGACAACGGAACTGGGTGCCTTGCAGATATCTGAGAATACGAATAACAGCAACCCAATAAACTGAAGTCGGAGTGGTGACAAACTGACTAACCACGTGAACAACATGTGCAATATCTGGCCGAGTAACTGTAAGATAAACCAAAATACCGACTACAGTACGATATAGACTGGGATCAGGCAAAGGTATCCCATCTGTAGAAGAGTAGTGAGCATGAGTCTCAAGTGGAGTGTCAACCCTCTTATTGGCTGTAAGACGGGCACGATCAAAAAGGTCAGCAATATACTTGGATTGAGACAATAGATAACCCTTAGGAGAAGAGCTACCTCAATGCCCAAAAAATAACGGAGCACACCCAAGTCTTTCATAGCAAAACAGTAAGCCAAATCACGCTTCAATGATTCAATCCCCTCACAATCATCACCGGTAATAATCATATCATCAACATACAAAGAGAGGAGAATACGATCCTTACTTGTATGCTTGATGAACAAAGCAGAATCATAGTAGCTAGGGCGAAAGCCAAGAGAGGTGACCACAGTGGAAAACTTCTCAAACCAAGCTCTGGGAGCTTGTTTGAGGCCATAAAGAGACCGTCGAAGCCTACAAACATGTCCGGGCTCATGTGCAACACCGGGAGGAGGTGTCATATAAACCTCCTCGGAAAGATCACCATAAAGAAACACATTCTTAACATCCATCTGCGAAATCTTCTACTGATAAGCTGAAACAACTGCTATCAAAGTGCGAATGGTGGTCATCTTTGCAACTGGTGCAAATGTCTCATCATAATTCATCCCATACTCCTGTGAATAACCCTTCGCAACAAGGCGAGCTTTGTATCGTTCAACAGAACCATCAGACTTGGTCTTTATCTTATAAACCCAACGACAACAATAGTGTGCTTTCCCGAAGGCAAAGGCACTAAATCCCAAGTGTGAGTTTGATGTAAAGTAGCGAGTTCCTCAGCCATAGCACGCTGCCATAGAGGGTCATTAACAGCCTCTCTATATGATGTAGGCTCCGACAAAGAGTGAATCGACATAAGGAAAGTGGCAAATGCAGGAGAATATGAGGAGTAAGCAACTTAGTACGTTCAAGATGAGGTAGGAGAACAAAACAAGTGCATCCAAATACCCGCATGGAAGAGTAATCAGGTGTATGTCCATACAATGCCTCAAAAGGTGACAAGCCAGAATTATGTGAGGTCGGGATCCTATTGATGACATGCACAGCTGTAAGAATGGCTTCCCCCAAAAATACTTTAGGAACCTCAGCCGACAGCAAGAAGGAATGAGCAGTCTCAACAATGTGACGGTGTTTCCTTTCGGCAACACCATTCTGTTGAGGAGTATCAGTATAAGAGGTCTGTCGGATGGTTCCATCGGAAGCAAGCAACTGGCAAAAGGCATTAGAGGTGTACTCACCCCCCCCCCAAATCACATCGAAAGCACTTAATGACTGCAGAGTGCTGTGTGCTGATGAGAGCTCTGAACTCACGATAAATCTCAAGAAAGTCAAATCTATGTTTCATAAGAAAAACCCATGTATAACGAGTAAAATCATCAATGAATGAAATATAATATCGAGAACCCCCTTTAATGGGCACAGGAGAGGGACCCCACAAATCAGAATGTACAAGATCAAATGGAGCAACAGATGAAGGTATGCTTCTCTGAAAAGGTAAGGCAGGAAATTTTGCTAGTTTACAACCACTGCAATCAGAGATGTCATGAGTATGCAACTGACCCAAAGCTCCAGTAGATGCCAAATACCTCAAACGGGATGCAGATACATGACCCAGACGAGAATGCCACAAGTAAAAATCTGAGGAAGATTGACACAAACGAAAGGAAGATAAATCCACAGTCAAAGCAACAACATCTGATACTTTCAATTCATCCAAGACATAAAGTTTCACTTGCCTATGACCAGTCCCAACCACCTTCTCAGACTATACATCCATAATCACACAAGATGAAGAAGAGAACCAAACACCCAATCCAGAATCACACAATTGACCAACTGAACAAAGGTTAAGTGTGAGACTAGGAATATGATAAACATCACTTAAGGAGACATTAGAGGTTGCAACAGAACCAACACCTTTCAATGGCATGGGAGTGCCATCAGCAGTCAAAACAGAACCAGCAGTTGAAGATGATAAAGTAGTAAAAGAGGGAACACGAGGAGACATATGATTTGAGACACCAGAATCCAAAATCCACAAAGGAGAAGAGATAGGTGAGATGGACGATGATGACAAGTATTTAGAGGAGGACATGACACATGGCTGCTGAGACGCGAGAAAATTTTGAAACTGATCAAACATATATGGAGTCAACTCAACACTAAAAGACTGAGAACCATGATTACCACCACTTTCCATAATGATAGTTCAAGAATCCAAACACTTCAAACCAAATCCACACCAAATTTCAAACACAAAGAAACCAATAAAAAATATTATCATCCAAGTCAAGAACTAATTCCAACAAGACTCCAAGCACAAACAAACCAATGACAAATATTACCACCCAAGTCGAGAGATTCCAAACTCCAATCAACAACTAATTCCAACAAGGCTCCAAGCACACACAAACAAAGCTCCAAAGCTTCAAAAACCAATAATAATCTTTTCAATCAAACACCCAAGCGTCCCTCAATTCACAACTTGAAAGATCGAAAACAAAGCAAAACCATGATTTCGAAAAATCTCAAATCAATACCAAATCCAAGAAACACAAAATTAAGTGTTACAAACAAGTGTCCACACAATAATATCATCCACTAATCAAGGTAAGGATAGAAACAAACTCACAAAACTTGAAAACACCAAATCTGAAAAATTTCAAAAACTCACAGTTTTGGTCCGACAGAAACTTCAGCAGTTCTAGAGCTCCAATGTTCGATCCGAACGGTACACTTGTAGAACTATGTCCCACAAGCAACCTCCAAAAGTTTCAGAATTTTTCAACGGTTGGATAGAGAGATATCCTAATTTTACCACGACTGCGCTACTAAACCCGAAAAACACAAATTTTCTTTCATAAAGATTCAAACAATCACTTCAACCTTTGATCTCCTTCAACCCATAAACCCAACTCTGATATCATGTAGATTATTATGAATAATGGGAAGAATCAGAGCAATATTGGGGAAGAACAACCCCTAACCCATCGGCATACATACATGAATGAGTAAGAGAGAAAGTGAGTTTACAAAGAGAGTATATACATAAATAAGAAATACAAAATGACAATAATACCCTCATACTAATATATGTTAACAGTAAGTGCTAATATGATTAAAAGTAGAACGTGTATGTGGTAAAAAGATTTTGTAGAGAGTTTTTGAAAAAGACAAATTGTACAGATTGATAAAAGAAGAATACGTTAACTATTATATGGCAAAAAAAGTATAATTTTGGGTGTATTAATTTTAAAAGAATATAATTTTGAAAATTAGTTTCAAAAATAGTGTTACTCTGGGCAAAAACAAATTCTAGAATGGTACAAATATATATAAAGGAACGGAAGGAATGGTAGCATTAATATATAGCTCATGAATACGAAAGACACTAAGCTTGGAAACATGAACAGTAAACTATAATCAGCCTTAGGTAGTATGAATATGACTTGACCATAAATATGACTTTAAGTTTTCTCTTATGTTCTAGTTCTACCCAGGGACTTTACTTCAGTGAGTGCTATGTATGGTTGATTACTTTTGTATATATATTTCTGGTTTTTAAGTATCAAATAATTAAGTATTTATCTTCACTTCAATAAAAAACATAAGCATCATATACCATAGACAAAATAAATTTTCCAAAAATGTCACGTGCGTAGCACCAGTCCCGCACGTCGCACGGGCTGTTTTAAATAAAAGATCTCATTAGGGGTTTTTTTTTTTTCTTTAAATGCAAAACCACTATAAAGTGGGGATATTTTATTGGGCATCCCAAACCGAAAGATAAAGAGAACATATAAGTATGATACAACAAAAGTCTTAAGAACAGACATTTGTTGTACGGAGTTAAACTCCAAAGGCATTAGTAATGCTTTGCAAAAATAGGCACAAAGGCACTATACAAAAATAGAGGATATATGAATTTTAGGATCTATTAGAGAACTGCTAAGCAAAACTCAAGGCGATCCCACAAAAATTATATACTTTATCAAGCTATAAGTGATACTAAATTTTCAACCCCTAAATATTACAACTGATGAAGTGCAAGGGAGGAAAAATAATAGGAGCAGTTTCAGACTGTGAGCTGAAAAGCAACAAGTTCACAGATTTCACAGATTTCTGCTAGATGTAGGATCATATCTGTCCAGCATTTTTGTTTCATCAAATTCTGACAATACAGATGGAATGTGAGATTTGCTACTTCTTTAATGATCCAATTGTACCTGAGAGAGCAGCAAAGCAAAAGTGAGCGTAGCAGCCATTCTAGGATGGATGTAATCTTAGTGAGGGAACCCCATTTTTATCTAATAAATATAAACCTTTAGAGTGAGGGGGCAAAAGTGAGAGTGTTTGAAAATTTGAAGATAATTTTGTTTGGACACAGTCCTTTGCTAAGGAGTCTGCCACTGTGTTACCCTCTCTAGGAGTGTACTGAATATTGAAATTAATTGCAGCTTCATGAATATCAGAAACTAGATTATATAATTTCAAGGGTGCAAGCTCAGGGTTTCTAATAATCTTGATAGCCTGCAGACAGTCAGATTCTATAGCTGAAGTATTATGTAGAGATGGAGCAATTGACAGGGCAAGACCTATAGCCAGTAATTCAGAGTGTAATGGAGATTGGGAGTGAGTAAAGACAGTTCTAGCACCTACAAAATTGCCAGAGTGATCTCTAGATATTAAACCAAGCCCTGTTTCATGACCAGTGGTTTTCCAAGAAGCATCAACATTGATCTTGATTCCAGTTATAGGTTTAGACCAAGTGATTTTTTCTATGTTTGGCTTTGGAGGTTTTAACCACAAGGGAAAATATCCATTTAGATGATAATTAATTATATGTCAGTGCTCAGATGGATATAGAAGGGAAAGGCAGCAAAAGAATCATAGACCATTGTCCTAATTTCATGAAAGATCTTTGTTGGAACTAAGGGAGTGGAATCAAAGATGTATCTGTTTTTTGCTTTCCATAAACTCCAACAAGTAAAGAGAGAAATATTGTGAATTAGGACCAAATGTATGGGGGTTAAACCAGGTCTAGATAGATAATGTGATATTCTACTCCAGATAGAAGCAAAAACTGGAGTTTGAATTCCTATGAAAGTGTTAACCTGATCCCATATGTTTTTTGCCAATTGACAGCTATTGAAAAAATGATCAAGGGAGTCATGATTATTACAGGCACATCATTTGGAGACTATATTAAAACCATAATAGATCATGACATTATCAAAGGGTAACAGGGAGTTCATGACTTTCCACATAAAGACTGAGACCTTTTTTGGAATTCTTTTATTCCATATTTTTGGTAGTGAGAGAGAAGAACCTTTCATTGGTCTGAGCTTTTCATATGCTGATTTAAATGTGAATTGACCTGTGACACTCAACTTCCAGATGAACTTATCTTCCCTTTGCATTTTAAGTGTAGCATCCTGCAAGTAGTGGAGCAGTGCAGTATCAATGTTGGGAGATATAGATTGTAGAAAGACATTTTTATTTTGAATAAACTCAGCTACTGAACAGATAGATGGTATATTATAATTTTCATGGTTCAATAAGTCCTGGAGAGGACCCCTATCTGTCCAATTGGAGGTCCAGAAGCTGCACAAACCATTCCCATGAATGACTTTTGTGTGTCTTTCGGCAAATTCATTAATCTGGCAAATCCTCTTCCAGCGTTGTGATGATTTTGAGGATTGAGGCAGTGAGGATATGAAGATAGTCCATGGTGCCTGTGCAAGCTGAAATTTCCAGCACAATTTCATAGAGAATGATCTAATAATAGCATGTATATTTCTAAAAGCTAAGCCATTCTCAGAATTGGGGTAACATAAATCATTCCAGTTTCTCCATGTTTTCTTAGGCTTATCATCTACTGATCCCAGAAGAAAATAGATAATTTTCTTTTAATTAATTTGACAGTAAGAGTTGTGGCAATCAGAACAGACCAATTATGTTGTGGAAGTGAGTATAGACACGAGTTTATCTAACTTACTTAGCCCCAGTAGATAGCCATTTATTTTTCAAGTTGTTGACTCTTTTATCAATCATTTCTAGAAGTGGCTGGAATTAAACATTTTTGTTCTACCTACAAAAATAGGGACTCCCAGATATTTAAAAGGTAAAGAACCTTTTTTCATGCTCAGAATATTCCTAATATCAATGATCTGTGATGCAGAGGCATGTTTACTGACATAGAAATCACTTTTATCGTAGTTTATTTTTTGACCAGAAACAGATTCAAAAGTAGCTAAAAATGCTTTCATTCTGGTCAGGTCAGTTTTACATGCTTGCATAAAAATTACTGTGTCATCAGCATATGAGAGGTGAGAAATATGGTGTGCATTAGGGGGAAGATTAAAGTATTGCAATTTCCTAGTCTCATATATGTAAGCTAAGCTTCTGGTAAATGATTCAGAAAAAATATTAAAGAGGAAAGGGGAGAGTGGATCACCTTGTTTTATTCCCCTTGTGGCTTGAAAAAATCCAACTGGACTTCCATTTACCAGAATTGAAAACCATGCCTGTCTGAGGTTCTTAATGATGGAGTAGATGAATTGCCCATGGAACCCGAATTTAATCAAAATGTTGGTCAGGAAGTTCCAGCAGACTCTGTCGAAAGCCTTTCTGAGATCTAATTTCAGAACACAATTTGGATGTCTGGATTTCCTGTCAATAAATCTCATCATCTCTTTTAGATACAAAACATTGTCAGCAATATCTCGATTTCATAAAAAGGTTGTTTGATGGGGAGAAATAATTTTTGGCATAAGAGGTTTGATTCTCTCCATCAGCACTTTTGAAAATATTTTATTGGCCACATTAGATAATGAAATAGGTCTGAAATCACTGAAAGAGGTTGGAGTATCTACTTTAGGGATAATGGCTATCCAGGTACTAGAAATCCCTTTAGGAATATCAGATCTGGACATATAATCATTTGTAACATTCAGTAGATCTATTTTAATGATATCCCAGGTTTTAATATAAAATTTGGAAGTGAAGCCATCAGGACCTGAGCTACTCTCTTTATTCAGTGAAAAAACAATATGTTTTAGCTCATCCATAGATACAACTTTAAGTAAATGAGCATTTTCATGTGTAGTAATTAAAGTGGGGATCTGAGACAAAAAATGAGAAGTAAAGGTAGTCTGGTTAGGATTGATTTCTGCACATAGAAGATCAGTGTAATATTCAACTGCCTCCTTATCAATTTCCACAACATCTTCTATCCAAATACCAAGACTATTTTGAATTTTAGTGATTCCCATTTTGCTCTTCCTTTCCCTAACACTGTGATGGAAATATTTTGAATTGTTATCTCCCTCTTTTAGCCAGTTAACTTTTGATTTAAATTTCCAAAAGTTCCTTTGTTCTTTTATGGCTCTAGTAAGAAGTTCTTTAGCTTGTTTGAGTCTAACCAATTGTATTTCAGATTGATCAGAATCATAAGCTATTTCTTGTAATCTAAGTCCCTCCTCAGCATTAGTAACATTTGTGTGGACATTGCCAAAAACTTCTCTGTTCCAAGTTTTCAAAGCTTTTTTCAATCTAAGAAGGTTAAGGTAAAATCCAATCATCCCTGTCTCAGATAAGTGGGTGGACCAGTTCTCACTAATAAGCTGTAAAAAGGTGTCTCTTTTAAACCAAGTATTGAGAAATCTAAAAGGTCTAGGGAATGATTTACAGGAGGTTCATATACTTAATAAAAGTGGACAGTGATCACTAGATAATTTATTTAAAACTAAAATAGATGAGTCTGGAAAAAAAAATTTCCATTGGACTGTACACAGGCCTCTATCTAATCTCTGGAGTGTGAGGGTTTTAATCCTACCACTACTGGTCAGAGAGCTATCATGCAAATGCCTACCATTAGACCAGGTAAATAGATTGCCCACAGTATTAATATGTAGCAGAGGCATGGTATCTATAAAAGTGGAGAATTCTCTAATGCTACGCAAGTTAGGGGTAAACTGGCCCTTATATTCAGAAATAGAAGCAATAGCGTTAAAATCTCCTATGAAAATAGTTTCAGGCTGGTTAATTTTTTCTAGATCAATCCATAAATCTTCCCTACATTTTCTAGTTCTCAGGCCATAGACAAAACTTGCTTCCATAGAAGATTACAATTTTTGGCTATGGACTGAGACATGCAGAAATTGTAAGTTATCTTGTTTAGATATGATCTGTAAATCATTATTCCAAAAAATTCAGATTCTTTCATTTTGAGCAAACATGCAATTTGTATATCTCAGTTTAACCATATAGGATGAACATTCAGATTTATCATGCATAGGTTCAATGAGACATATAAGTACAAAGTGGTGTTCTAGTATAAGTTCCTGTAATCTTTCCATAGAAGTTTCCATCCCCCTAAGATTCCAAACAAGGAATTTAATTTTGGAGGTTGTACTGATCATTTAAAAAGATTAGAGGGGCTTTTTGTACCAGAACCAGACATAATGTGGTTTAGCTGGGTAAAATAAGTTTGAAGTTTGATAACTGGTGTATTTTTTGCAATCAGTCTAGAGGATTTCCTCACCTGGGTTGTGCTTACCCCACCTAGAGGTTGTTGCAGTAGTACATACTCTGTCTGAGTATTCAGATTGTTGTGAAGAGGAAGCTGTGGCATGAAGGGGGCTGGTTGAAATTATCAATTCTTGAACTGGAGCTTCATGGTCTTCTTCAGAGTGCTGCAGGGGTTGAGTTTCAGTGTCTGTAATTTCCTCCTCATCTTATTCCAAGTCTAGTAGTGGGGTAAACCTGTTCTTCCTATTTTTATCATGACAATGAAATAGAGAGATTTTATTAGTCATGTCTGGGGCTGGTTGAGTCATAGAATTACCTGAGGTGATGTAAACATCATCTTTGGCATACTGAGATGGTCTGTGATTGATCCATGAGCAGTCCTCTTGATGGTTTTGTGGAAGTTTGAGAGAGGGAAGGGGACTGTCAGTAATGGTAATCAAAGGTTCTGGAGTTGCAGTATTTGGATTAAACAAAGGAGGTTCTTCCAATACATTTTCCCCTTGTCTGTGGTAGACTGAGCTTGGAGAGGTTTAGGTTTGTATATGAAATTTTGGTTGGTCAGAGTCTTTTGTTTCTCTCTTGCAGTGACTCCTGAGGTTGTGCCTTTCTGAGGTCTGATCGGTGGTATCTTGATGCCATCAGAAGAGTTTTCTTTTTCTTGATTCAGGGATGGTTGAGCAATTTTAGTAGGAGGGTTCTGATGTCTGGGAAGGGGCATTTTTCTCAGCTTAGGGTTTGCAGAAGCACACTGGTCCAAACAATGACCAATTCTTCTACAATGAGGACAGTAGGGAGGGATAAATTCATACTCAATGCCAAGCTCCACAGTGCTACCAGCAATGCCTACCACTATTTCATGATGAATCTCTTTCATGATATCAACTTCAATACAGGTCTTAACTGCAGATGGTCTAGTTAAAGCAGCAGTAGCAGCATCTAATTTAATGAACTTTCCAATCCTATTCCCTATGAATTTCAGCATGGTATTATTGTAGAAAAAGATAGGAAATGGTGGATTGTTACCCAGATAGGAACACTTGATGGTTCAGTGCCTGGAGTGAAATCGGTTGTCCACTTGAGGACTTTCATAGCTGCTCCTTTCAGCATCCATAGACCTTTGAGCCAGCAGCGTTGGTAATCGTCCTGGGCTTCGAAACGAATCAGAATGTGCATGTGATCAATGGAGCCGATCTGGAAGGTTGAAGAGAAGCCAATAGACTTGAAAGCTTCATATAGTGCAGACATGGATGGCATCCCATTATCGAACTTCCCAGTTAGGGCGTTGTGGTAGTGAGCAGCCAGATCGGAAGGTTGTTCCGTCGAAACTATGCAGGCAATTTTGCCCTTAAATTCTCCAATTGGGTTGATATCAAGGTTATTGGGAAGGGTGAGAGTGAGAGGTGGTGATTTTGCAGTAAGTGCTTGGGCGAAAGAGCGAGGATGGGGAACTCCGCCACAGTGCAGCGGCGGCTCCGCCATGGCTGTAACGGTTATGTTACCGTTTTTTTTTTTCATTAGGGTTTATAACAGTAAAGAGAAAGCAATAGATCCATACAATTAATCAGCATCACAAACACTCAAGGTAAATTAAAATATTACAATCTCCATGATCATCAGATGCAATCAGCAACATTCTGGGTAAATATAAAGGACTAAATCCTTACAAGCACGTACAGTAAAATATGTTCAGAAAGAGTAATAATACCAGGGTTATTGAAATAACGTAGATTGCATTGGTTTTTTGTCCAATATTTGGCCACTAGCTAATCAGACCAGAGTTGGTTGAGATTACTCTAGTACTAACATTAATTTACATATATCTGTTTTTAGAGGGATATGATTTGGAGTGGGTCTTTTTGCAAATTGTCTTGACTAATTTATGGAGTATCCTTGCCTATTTGTTTGTCATGTCCCTCCTAACCCGTGTATTTGGCGGGAGGGAAAATCCTTTGGGTTTCGGTTTATGCATATTATGTGTAGACTTTGAGTATTTATACTGCGAGTTAAAGATATTATACATGTCAGGTAGTTTAGATACGTTCGGGTATTAGACCTAGATTTTCTTACGATGTATCCCTGTTTTTAGTAATACATGTAATCTCACCGAGGCGGAGTAGTAGTATCAGTCTGCTCCTCATTCAAATTGCCACAGAAATCTCAAAAGGGTTTCATTTGTATTATTGAGTTTATCCAAACCCGATCATGTATTTTAATTAGTTTTATGAAGGGTTGAGTAACCGTGAAGAATCCTTCCGTCCACTTGGATGGTTTTCATGACTTAAAAAAATATATTGAAATAACGTAATTAATTAGATTGGAATCGAGGTATATTTAATCGAAACGGATTTAATAAATTTAAATTGAACTCAATGAAATTTTAACGTGCGTTGTAAAATTCACACGTACGTGCATTGATAACAAAAGATGTATTGAAACCTTTACATTTACCAAAATCTTTTTTGAATACTTGACAGAAATAACAATCAAAAGTACAGTTAAACCTCGATAAATGAATATTAGATATATGAATAATCTCGCTAAATGAATAATTTTTCCCGGTCCCGACTTGGGCTAAGGGGCTAAATGAATAATTTCGCTAAATGCATTAATGAATAATTTTTTAAAAATCCTTAAAGACCCTATGTAAATATAAATGAATAATCACCACATTTCATAAGTTATAAGTATATTAAAATAAATTTTTTTCAATCAATAATGTTCATACAATAAATCATTCTCTTACAAAAAAGGTGTTTATAGTTTTTTACTCTTTTTTCGCACCAAAATTAATCTCATCCTTGATTTTTCCTAGCACAAACAAAATTTCGGGAGTATTCTGCTCGTGTTGTAGAAAATAGTTTTGTAAGGTGATCATTGTTTGACATGTACTTAGTCCATATACATACCTTAGTTAATTTGTAAGGTAGGTTAGATACATTTTCTAAAATTCTAAATATTCCATATAATGCATACCATGTATTCTTTTTAGTAGTTTTAAATATAATGCACATATATACATTTTTGTACTTACTACACATACACATACAATTCATGTAATACTAATATAATATCTTCAATACTGCCTAAATGAATAATTTATTCATTTATCGATAAATGAATAATCTCGCTAAATAAATATTTTTATGATGGTCCCAAGAGTATTCATTTATCAAGGTTTAACTGTATTGGATGTGACCTTTTATTTATAATCATAAAAACATTATAGTTATTTGCAATTTTTCAAACCATGCACATCAAAATTCACGTGCATTAATTATATGCACGTAACCTGCACACAAAGATAATTTAAAATCCAATTTTTATAAAACCGAAACCATTTTTTTTACAAAAAATAACAATCAAGCAATCCCAAAGTGCCTTTTCATATATTTATTTTCGGAAAATTTATAGTAAGAACAAATTCATCTAGCAATAATATATGACATTTTCTATCCGATGATCCAAACAAAAACCAAGTTATATTCACTCAACTCAACCCCCGAACCCTCTCTGACTCTCTATGTCTCAAAGTCACTTATATCTATGCCACTTATAACATTGGGTTGTATATACAACATCCACGATTCTCATCAAGATTATATTTCTAATGTTAAATTAGTGACTGACCAGTGATCCTGAGAAAAAATCCAATGTCTGTCATGTTTCTATGTTTTGAGCACTGAATATCATTGGGAATAAGCTTAGACGCTGCGCCTCTTGAGATGAATTGCAGGCTGAAGCACTGACACCGGCCATAATTTCATCAAACACTCATAATGATTATATAAATAGCATTTCTAATGGTAAGAAAATAAGGAGTGTTTCTTATATATGCCATAAAATTGAAGTAAGCAGCAAACATCAATAATAGAATGATTTATAATTTCCATACATCATTAATTCTAATAATAATAAGAAAATTAAAATATTTATTGTAAGAAGTAAATAATTGTAACAAGCATTCAAATATTACTAGGTTGAGCAGTTTGCACTCTGTGCAACTCGGACCCGGATTTAGTCAACCTAAAGTAATTGTTTTAGAGGTTATTGTAAATTAATTCACATAAGTATACATTTTTTTCGCTTTAGTTCAGTTTAAATAAATATAGTAATTTTTTAAATTAAATTTAGTTCAGTATATTATACTTTTCACTAAAAAAATGCTATTCTATCTAATAAAGTGACATTTTAAAAGAACTATATATTTTAAAATTATGTAATTTAGTTCAGTTCAGTATAATATATTTATATATATTTTCAGCGTTAAGAAACCATAACAAACATGATGCTATTCTTGTAATTCAATAGTTCATCATTCAACCAAGGCTTCCATGAAAAATTGAGCATGTCATCTAAATTCGGGAGAAATTTTAGAGAGAAAAAGCATTATAATTTATGTTGAGATTTGGTACCAATATAAAGTTGTTGCGAAGTAAAACAATTCACGAGAAATTTGAATTACATAGTATGCCTTACAAGAGGTGAGATATTCAATATTTCTTCTTTAGAAAAATAGTAATCCACATAATTGTAGAGAACACCTGCATATTCAATTCCACATACACAAACGATCTTTTGAGGCATACCACAATCTTTTAGATACTAATCATAAACTGCTAGACAAGAGCCAAATTAAATCTGCATCCATGTTCAACAACATAAATGTTAGAGCAGAAATCTCAGATTCAGATTCTGTAAAATACTAATCCCTACGCAGCTAAACAAAAGCTAGGCAGCATCTGCATAAATCTTCAATAACCTTACAAGAATCTAGCAATATTCATGCCAGGAGCGGAAATCTGCACTTTCAGTTCTACATGTACTAAGGCAGACCATATATTCCAAACCGGTTTCGGTTTTAGTTCAAGAATAAGAGCTGCTGAGTAATTCTATTTGCATATTGTAACTTTCAGCAACAAAAAGAAAAACTTGCAAATCTCACTCTTTTTCAATCATATGGCTCAAACTGTATTGAATATATCAAGCTTCCTACATAAGAGAATTCGAAAGCATGCATAAACATCATATTCCTTGCCATGTCTGTCATGAGGCTGCAAAGTTGTCGTCAAGCGGTTGAAAAAATTGGGTACCTCAACTTGAGTCCAAGCACGCAAGAAAACTACATCACTCATCAGGATCTTGTCTTCAAAAGGTGCACCTTGCAATTCCTTCTTTCACGGTAGCTCCCATCTTATGAGCTTGATTGCCAGGCTCCGGTTTTGCAGCCTTTAGTACATATAAACATATACAAAGTTACAGAACAGATAGATCATAGAAGACTACAAATAAAGCAGGATTATTACTTAGAAAAGATGTTTGGTCATCAAAAGGTTCATTCTAAAAATAAGGTAACAATATATTATTTCATCATGCAACACCAAAAGTGAGGTTATACCTTCTTGACTTGACCACGGATTCCACTAACAGTTCGGATAGCAGCGCCTTCAAACCTGGCTATTTCAAGATCAGAAGTGAACATTTGAACATTTTCTCAATAAATGCCGTATTCTTTTCAATGCGGCGAGGGTAGCCAACAAGTTTTAGCTCCTTCACTATTTTAGCTGCATGGTTACATTCCAAAACGGTTTCTGTGGTAGTGATCTGGAACGATGCCTGATCATATAACCAACATAAAACAATCAAACAGTGCAGCTTGCATATACTTAATAGTAGAAACATGCATAACACATCATCAGATCAGTAACTGCAGAAAAGGACACATGAAATAAAAACAAAGAATGCATGCCCAGGAAAGAGATAACGAAAACCTTTTGGTGGAAATGACATGATTGCACATTGTACAACAACTAAGTCTTCATCCCACATCACTTGGATGTGCTCAGACTCATGACTAACTTCAGGAAAAATTTCTTCAACTTGGTCACTTATCTAAGAGATATGAAAGTGCATATGTTAGCGTTGGAATTATATCTGATTAGCAAGATGAAAGTAAATCTTGATCAGCCCTACTTTTCAAGTTGGCCTGAAACTGAACTTCAGCTTTTACATACCTGCAAGTCTTATATAACATTTGGATATGAATCTTTCAGATCAATCACAGCAATTCCCTCCTGGAACTTGCGTGTCAAGTGAAGGACTTGGTCGTCACTTTTTACCTCATGCTTTGACTATAAGCATACAAACACCAAAATAGATATTTTCCCCATCAAAAATCCGAAAATAAGGAAATGGGCACAAGTAACCAGTTAAATCAAATATAAGGAAGGATTACCTTGTAGGAGAACTTCTGGCCATCATATTTCACCTTTGGGTTCTTCTTGAAACTCTCAAAGACATTCTTAGTTGCCTTTTTCACATCAACATAACATTCTTGATTTATTTCATCTGCATCGAGAGCCAGTGTACTCTGAACATAAAAGATGAATGATGATTTAGCACAAGCCGGTTAATAAGAAAATAACCTATAAGTCACCAACATTATGAGCATATTAGTTAACATAATACAATAAGTAAGCCATAAAATCTACCTTAAGCAGTAAGTCGATGAAAATATGATTAGTCTTGAGCTTTTTGAGAGCTTCAAACACCAGCTGCAATGGGAGTCCGGGGACTCGGGCATTCCAATGTTGGAAAGCCTGGGGAAACATGAACTCTCGGGTTTGAAGCCCTGCAAGAATAAATAATGATCAGAATGAAAGCCAAAGAAAATGGAACGAAAACATATCCTCATGATCCTAAGAACTTCAAAGACAAAGTAATCAAGAAAAGAACCAGATAAAGGCACAAGGCCATCAAAAGTTAAACGTTTACCTTCAGTTGTTTGAAAAAGATATACTTTCTTGCCATGCAACACTCGACCTTCTTTTTCAAACGCGTGCTGCAGAAAAACCAACCATGCTATTTAGCATCTCATAATTCATACTAACAATGCTAACTTGAAGAATAAATACTATTAAACAGCATTGCGAAAGTAACTAACTTCCAGATTCCTGAAACTCCAATTGTACTGGTGAATCGAGTCAATCGCTTCCCACTGGTATCAACAAGAAAGAAGATCAAACAAAGTCATAAAAACAATTGTACTCAATCTTGTCTTAATTCCAAAAACAAGTATGTTGAACAAGAGATCATTTGCAAATAAATTTGAAACAAGATTGAGAAAATACAGGACATAGTGGTTTACCTCTGTACCGATAGGAACCATCTCTCGCCATAGATCTTCCTGCAAAAAATACATTTTAATTGCAAAGAAATAAATGCTAAACATGTAAATACGACAAGAGTTTCAGGGATAAAAGGACTCCACCAAATTGCGCTTCTACTCAAAGTAGTCAGGTGGGACTTCGCAGCGGCAGCTCATTCTGATGTTCAAATTAAACGGTTTGGGTTGAGAGGATGTTGTGAGTAGATGCTGTGAATAATCACATACTCTAGGAATTTTAGCTTCTTCTGCAAACTGAAAGACAACAATATAAGGTATTCTTCTAGAAAGGGAAAGTCAGGACTTTTATCGAACACCTAACCTACAATAAACCTCAAGCTTCAACCACAAACCTGCGTAGGTGCAGTCGTAGTTCCAAGCATTTGCTCGAGGATTCGGAGGCAGGTGACATCATCGTCGATGACCAGCACCATGAGCCCTACCGGGAACTGCTCCGTCGCAGCAACCTCCTTCCCCATTGTTGCAGAATCGAGATATATGAATGGAATCAGTCAAATGCTATTCTTTTTGTACTGTGAAATCCAAAACCTACAAAAACATACAATGAATCCCAATTCATGAAAAAAAATCACTAAAGGAGAAAATTGTACCAGGAAATCACGTCTAAAACATTGAAAGAGGAAAGCACATAATGTTGGATGTGATGAAGGCTGGGTGTAGTAGAAACTTTGATCCTGTAGCAAAGAGAGATGAGTGGCAGGAAGAGATGTGGAGCGAGAGACACGTTACCCATGCCCGTGGATAGAGCGACACGTACGAATTTCGGTCTTCAATCTCGGCGAGCAAGTGAACAAAGACTGGGTGACCTCCTACTGCTTGGGCAAGTGAAGAAAGCGACAAGGCTGGCTGCGAAGAAGGCAGAAGGAATAAAATATCGGGAATAAGAAAATGAATGGGAAACCGCGAACCTGGGCTGAACTTAGCATTTTTGGGACATTTAGGCTTTCAATATAGTATAGATATTCAAATATAGAAACATTTCTACAAATTTGGGAAAGTTGAAATTTTAAAAATATCAAAACACAACCAAAAATTAAACCCATTCCAAACAAGAAATGGATTTGCCGACCTAAACCCATTCTAAAAGGCAAAGAGATGGTTATCAAACATTTAAACCTATTCCAAACAAGAAAAGGATTTGTTGTAAACTATTCTACAAGGGAAAAGGAAATAGTTCACTCCTCTATAAATACACGAGTTTCAAATGATAATTTCACGCAACAACAACAACAACAAAGGAAAACAAAGTAGCTTCAAAAGAATTAGAAAAAATGTTGCCCGAAAATTCAAACAACAGGAACTACGTGAAGAAGAAAGTAAATGTCGCCAGCAAGCACGCAGGAAGGCAGGCAGCCAGTAATGCTATCGCCGCTATAGAGAAGGCGGCTGCCAAGAAGAAGTATTGGGATGGTGAGAATCGCGATTATATTGGGAACAAGAGATTTGAAAAAATCAAAAATGCTGAGAAAACCAAACGTTGGAGCAGCTCTAATCTCAATGATGATTCAGAGTATATATTGAAGATAATAGAATACTGTTTAGTTAAGTTTCCATGCAAAAGAAAAGCATTGAAGAAATTTAGAGAGAGTTTATTTCATTTATTTTTTCTTCAATGTATGATTCCATATATAATTAACTCATTTTAATTTTACTTTACCATTTTTTTAATTCTAAATTTCGATTTACCTCTAATACCATGTTACACCATTCATTTTTATACAAATTTTGGTAAATATTTTATGAGTTAATTCATGATAGTTGGCTATATACAACATCAATTAACTAATATTAATAGGGTGGTTCTATATGCAGATGCAATTTACTTCTGCAAGTCCAAATTAAATCTAAAGTGACAAAAATGTCCCTCTTAAATATGTATTATAATTTACGAAAGAGTAATTTATGATTTGGACATGTGTTTAATCATTACATAAACAGATTTATGCATTCAAGGTAGGGTTTTAGAAATATATTTGTAAAAACTAATCAACGAATGAAGGGTAATTATGGTATTTCTCACTTTCATTGGACCTGCAGAAATAAATTGGACCTGCATATAGTAAACACCTATTATAAGGCAAAAAGCTGTTAATTTTAATGTCAATTCTAATATAACTAAAAAAGAAATTCATCACACACATCAAATTTAATTGATTAAATACAGTCAAATATCCACTTACTTAATACGACTTCATATATTTAAACTACACAACGACGTCTGACATTATTATTCATCAATTATTTGATGTTGTATAATCCGTAAAAAGAGAAGACTTCACTCAAATACTTCAATTATATATATCCATTATAATTTTATAAAAGAGAGTGATTCACTTTTGCTCAGCACCAATCCTCACATCTCCACCCACTTTCTAGGGGTGTGCAGATATTAGGGTACCCATCCAAATACCCGTCCCACCTCGCTTTAAAATATCGAGCGGTGGAGTGGGGCAAAAATCAGGATACTATCCAATAAAAACCCCAATGCCCTATAAAATAGTAATTACCCAGACCCATAAAAAACTCTCGAATTGGCCTATTAGTCAAACTTGGTATTACTCATCGGATAGAGAGAAACCTTGGCATTATGTCCGACTGTCCCGATTAAATTTATGCAAATCTGGCATTCTCTGCAAAATCCGGCCAATTTCGTCAGCTACGTTTGCCCCAAATTCTCATCTTTGAATCTTCTTCTGCCACAATCCTTCTGCTACACAGAGGGGTAAGCCTTTTTGCGTGTTTTTCTGTCTATTTGTTTTTTGGTGAATTACTGGGGGGTTCTAGTTGTGGTAGCAAGTTTCACTTATACTCTGAGTTGAGCAAAAATATAGCGTTCTTACTTTGTGTTTTGTTTTGTTTATTTGTTTTCAGGGTGTGAATGTTGCTGAATTGGGGTAATTCTGAGTTGGTGTGCATTTGAATTTGCTTGTATGTTGGATTCCAATGTAGTTTGTGTGGAACTAAGGTTTTGTGACCTATGTCTGGTGCTGTTTTGATTAATTGAAACCTGGATGGGAGAGTTTTGTTGTTTAGTGATTTGAGTTGGATAGTGACATCCTAAATGACTTATGCGAGTATATGTAATTCTTCGATTCATACAACCCACAGAACTGTACTTGCATACCAGTGCCCATTTTATTTGCATTTCTTGTTGTTGTTATGAAATGGAGATATTTATCTATCTGGTGGTTTGTGGTTGGAGTATTCTTTGAAATATATATATATATATATATATATATATATATATATATATATATATAAACTTGATCGACATTGTATACTAATTTTTTTTCCAATTATTTCATTTCCTGAAACAGAAATGGTATAGATTTATGAGTGATTAATAGAAAATAATAGTGTAAAGATTAAATCTGAGTACAAAACTTATCTTCCGATGTGATATAAACTCCAACAAATATCAGTGCTCCTTCCAAACGTAATCTTCGCATTTAGCCTGAGCTCTATGGTGTTGATCCTCAATCATATTAGGTGAAAGCCCCCCATTTCTCCGGATTTGGATCATCATGTTGAATGGTCAAACTATACTCACCACCGGGTGATCCCAGCTGCATAACTCTAAACTCCCCGTTCTGCATATACTTCATACAACCCACAGAACCGATACACTCAAGATTTTTTAACAGACAACCAAAATAAACAAAGAGTTCAAAACTTGAGTATACTAATACCAAAAGTGACATGTAGTAGCTACCTTATACTGAGATATGAACTTCTTTGTATCTCAAGCTCCTTAGTGTGAACCCAAACTCTCCCCTCTGCTCAAATCTTGCATCTGCTTTCACATTAATTGCATCGAAGTATTAGATCCCAAACAAGTAGAAAATTGTCACTATATTTTTCCAAAGAAAAAGATGAAAACTTATACCTAATTCAGACACTGATAAAATTGTAGTCACTAAGTTGAGGATTGTAACAGCGGTAAGAATAATGAGCCTCCTTCAGATAGGAGTGAGTGAGAGGTTTCATGTGGGAGTGACTGAGAGGTTTCAGATGGGAGTGTGTGCTTATGATGTGAGTGACTAGAATGTATCGGATGGGAGTCGGCAAGAAGAATATGGAGCTTCAGATGGGGGTCGCCAAACTTTACGTTTATATGCATGGTTAACTGAAATAAATTGTTTAATTTGTTAAAAAGATACGTAAGCGAATTATTGTGTGGGGTAAAAGGAGACAAAAACGAATTATTAAGTTACTGATAGTATTTTTGATATTTTTAGTAGAAAGAAAATATGACAATTTAATTAATTATTCTTTCCTTATCTAGTGTATCCAGTGGATAAGAAATGAGTGGTATTCAATATCATCAACCTTACACATGATGGATAAGGAAGAATGATTGGATGTTGAATATTCACCTATAATACTATCTTACTATTACTAAATTTTGAATTGTAGAAAATATTTCCTATATGATTGATTAATATTAATAGGTTTAAATCCGTAAAGTTTAGGAATGCCTTTAATTTGATGGAAACTGATAAATCCAATAAGGCTGAGGTGATTAGTCCCCCTACTGATAATGATTTGAAATTTTTTGCTAATGTATTGCCATTCTTGAAGATATTTTTAGAAACCGCTGTGGTAATGTCTGGTTCATTTTATGTTATAGGAAATGTGTATCTTTGTTAGATTATTGGAGTTCATGCATATATTACAAAGATGGAGAAGAGTGATGATACAAATATTTGTCTGATGGTAATGAGTATGAAGAAGAAATATGACAAGTATTGGTCTAATGTCAACAGTATCAACATTTTTCTTTTTGTTGTATGTGTTTTGGATCCAAGATACAAGGTTAGTGATGTTGCAACTATGATTGAAAATACTTATGAGCTTGAGAAAGCAAGTGAACTGAAGAGGAAGGTGAATACTGTGTTGCGTGCAATGTTTGAGGCTTATTCTCCTCCAATGTCAAGGAAAGATACGATGAGTGAAGTTGATGATGTCTTGATGGAGGATAATGATGCTGGTGTTTATGCAGATTGGTACTTTGATGATGATACAGATTTTGAAGCTAACAACCCTTAATTGGACATGTACTTGCTTGAGCCAAAATGTAGCAAAGAAGACAAATCATTTGATGTTTTTCGACGGTGGAAAGTCAAACGGTTACAAGTTCCCGACTTTAGCATTGAGGCTCAAGATCTACTCGCTATTCCCGTGTCTACTGTAGCTTTAGAGTCGGCTTTTAGTACCGGGGGTAGAGTTCTTGATTGTTTTCGCAGCTCTTTATCTCCAAATATGGTTGAAACCCTTATTTGTGGCAGAGATTGGATACTCAAGGATCGAAGGATTATCAATTTGGAGGAGAGCTTGGAAGAGATTGAAACAATTGAACAAGGTAACATTAAACTTTTCTCTTATTTATTGATGCCAAAGTGATGATGACTGATGAATGTGACTGCGTGTAATTGTTTGTTTCATAGTTTTCTGTTCATGCCACTTGTTTATGTTCTTGCCACTTGACTAAAAATCCTTGGATTAAAGGACATGCTTTTGTACACCTTATTTTACATATCTTATATGATCATATGTTTTACATGTTATTTTTTTCTTATTGTAGAGATACCAGAGATAAATGAGAGACATCCTTTATCGGAGTCGATGAGTGAACGGAAATGAGAAGGCGAGGAGTTTGTTATACAGAAGATGTGTCATGGAGATGAAAAATGAATGAATCACCTGAGAGTGATGCTTGTAGTGTTATCGAGTACATCGAATTTAACTTAGATAATGTTGTTCCTTAAGTTTTTGCAATTACTCTCTATTTGTGCATTCTAGCTTGAGTGTCTTATGTTGAAAAAATTCAGATTGACAATTGTGTTTAATTGATTAATTCACTCTTTCACATATGTTGTATGGGCTATATTAAACTTAGGGCATATTTAATATGCCTGAATTGAACTGAAAAATACTGAACTGAACAAGCAAATAACTTGTATTAAACAGGCTTTATTTATCATTAAAAAAATATGTTCACTCTTTCTTATATTTTAATTGTTTTAATAAACACGATTACATATGTTAAAAAAATCATTTACAATATTCGATTATACTGATTTGTGTTATTTAGGTTTTTTAAAATATTAAATAAAAAAACACATTACAAAATTGGATCGATCCATCAATTATCCGTTTTAGTATAGTGATAGTAGGTGGCAGAGCAGATTTTTGTGTTTTAGTGGTTTAGATCATTAAACTGTACTTAATTACTAAGAAATTACCGTCATTAGATATATGGTAACTAATTAATTATCGTCATTAGATATATGGTAACTAATTAATTATTCAACTTTGGTAATAATAACATGAATTTACATGTATTAGGGTGTTAGTAAGTAAAATACAGGATGAAATTTAACAATTCACATGTTATGTTTGTTGGGTATGGTCAACCCAAATCCCACATCGGAAGCGGAGAGTGGCATTCCTCTCCTTATAAGGAATATTCCCACCATACTAAATATGAGACCTTTTTTGGGAATTGATCCATTATTTAAAACCATGCAGGCTTTTAAACTGGTCAAAAGCGGACAATATCATACTAGTTTGAACTGTGATGGGTTCAGCAGTCCCAACAATTATCCGTTGTGGGTGTTATGGTTAATTTGTTCTGTTACGGTTAATTTGTTTTGTTTGAACATATGTACTTCTGTATAATGTGAGAGTTCATTTATAGAAAGCAAACGAATGAAATAATAATAACATTAAAAGTAAGTACCAAGAAATTAAAACAAGGGAAATTGTGGGCGGGACTGGGCATGCTAAGCGGAGGAAAAAAAAAAGGGAAAGTAGAAAGGAAAATTATTTGATCTTGCTACGAGATACTCTAAATATAGAGTTGTCTATTCATTATGGAAAGTTTAGACATAAAAATAGAGTATCAGTGAAGAGAGAATGGTGTTATAAATATAAAGATTGTGAGAGCATTGGAGAAACTATAAACGTGGTAGAATCTAAATCATGTTCATCAAGTCATCTCTTTCATGTATGCAGAGTTTAGGGTATGAATGGTAGTTGTGATGACTTCTAATATTTCATAAAAGGATTATTGTATCTTTCTAAATTGGTTAAATTTTTATCAACCAATCATTCTATTTTTACAAAAAAATTGAAGTGACGGTCTTTATATAAAGGCCATTGACTAAATTCTAATTGTAAAGGGAAGTAGGTCTTTGTATGCACGCATATGCATAGAACCACTTATTAATTTGTATGCACGCATATGTTCAAATAATTTTGATCCTACATTTATTATATCATAAACTGGCCTATAATGAGTTTTTTTTTTTGCCAAATTCGCGGGCTATGACCTTCATGACATGTTGTGGGCTGAACATCTTGTAAAACTAAGACAAATAAATATGAAATCATATATGCTTAAAAAAAACCGAAACCATATAAATTTCATTTGAAGAAATGGTGCACCTGATTAGTTTTAGCTCAAAGAAAGATGATTACAGCACTCTCTCTCGAACTAGTAAAACATGTTGAAAACTTCCTGGAAGTGCTGACCATATTCAGGGTGTACAACATGTTTATGAGTGGCTGGAAAATTAGAATTTTTTTGGATCGACAAACTGCAATATTGAAGGTTGAAGTCGGTTCTGATAGATGAGATGACAATGTTGTTTGATGCAACATTCACTTTGAAATTCAGTCTTTGGTTGTACAATCTAGACGTAATGCTGTTACAAACGGTTCTGAATCCTAGAAATGATCATACCATAGCTTGGTTGATATCTTGGTATTGCATGATTATGTTCAGTGCTCACAACAGTTCATTGTTTATCAAGGAAAACCTTAATTTCAGAAGGAGAGTTAAAGGTTTAACTCAAGGAAGCTGGACAAATGGAGACTGGTTTTCTGCTCCTTATGAACTGGTGAGGCTACTACAACCAGAGAGTAAAATATCATCCAAGTCAATGTCATTTTGCAGCTTGAGTTTATCTCTCAGTTTGGTGGAAATTTCTAGAAAACGCCAACAATATTGTTGGTTGCTTGCATGGGGAACAAAAGTTGAACTTGAGACTTTTTACATAAATCATGTCATACAGCCAGCCTATCAGCAGCTCCCAGGACTTATACCATGCAATTTTTTGTTTTGATGGACTGCATGGCCAAAAGTTTGTTACTCAAATATGCCTATGGAATTTGTGGGTAGTTTGGATCTTTGTTAAACTTTATGCTGGTTTTGAAGAAGTGCTTGAGGACAAGCACTGTTTTAGAGGGAGGGTTTGTCATGAACGGGAAATAACCCGAGGGCATAATGGTAAATTTGTAGCTGGGATTTGGGGAATAAATAGAATTAGTTAGGCATTTTTCTGATTATCTCGATATTCATCTGTAATTCAATTTTGTTTCGATCGTTTTTTATATCTTGTAACCGCCATCAATGGTTTTCATGGAGAATTTACAGTTTTATTGATGAATTAAAGCTCAGATCTTGACATTTTTGTGTAGAAATTAGCCCCAATGCGTTTTAGGCCCCCGTGAGAGTGATGGAAAATAAGGAGAAGGAAATGGTTAGGCGCGTGAGCCCGCGTGAAATAGGGATATTTTTGAAATTGCAATTTAATGAATTCCTTCCCTTATTTTTTTGGTCTTTTTACATAAATATCGTTACTCAATAGACATTCCCTTTTATATTCATTTTTATTCTTTAAAATGTAATACATTTTAAAGAATATATATTTTTATCATAACTAATATCATTAAACATCATTTTTAAAGTCAAATGTAGAAAGGAAACCAATATAGAAGATTACGTGAATCCCGCATTTACCCCGAACACTCTTTTTCAAAATAAATAAATAAAACCAATATAGAAAGGAAACATAACCCATAGAGATTCACAGAAAATTTGACCGTTGGCGAAACCGTCTTCCTTACGCCTTTAAATTGGGGAAAACTCATGTCACAAATATTGGTACTTTCTCAGAAGAAGAAGACGCTACAGTTTAGAGATTCATAAAAACTGTTGAAGGCTCTCAAATGGCTTCAAGGCCGGCGGCTATGCAACCAAAGAGCAAAGGTACCAAAACGATTTCTTGATTTTATTTTTGCAATTGGTTAGCCCTAAAGAGGGGGTTTTTTCTTCACTTACTTTGCTCTTGTTGACGATTCTCTGTTCTGAACTGTGGGTTTTTGTAGTTGGGGATTAGGGTTTAATGATAAAAATTTATTGTTCTTATAAAGATGGGGTTTACTTTGCTTTTGTGGTCGATTCCCTGTGGGTTTTTGTTTGGGATGCGATTTATACTTAATGATCCCTTCATGATAAGATTTTTTTGTTCTTCTTTGCTTTTGTGGATGATTGATTCTCTTCTCTGAACTGTGGGTTTTAGTTGTTCAGGAATAATGTTTAATGGAATGTTATTTGTGCTCAATGATCCCTTTGTGAAAAGAGTTCCTTGTTCTTCCAAACATGGGTTTTTCATCATATGTTTTGCTGTTGTGAATGATTGGAATTCCTTGTTTTTCTCTTGTTCCCTTTCTTCAAATTGTAGAAAGCAGAAAAGGATTTTAATAAGTTTGATTGAATATGGGTTTTCTTGTATAGTTGATGGGGTTGCTGAAAGAGGCGCATTGAAGCAAAAGAACGTGGTAGGCATAGGAAGGACCCGTCAAGCACTTGGAGATATTGGAAATGTTGTTCCTGATCTCGTTGGGGCTCAGGGGAAACCACTTCCTGATGTGAAAAGGCCAATGACAAGGTCTGCTTTTGTCAATCTGTTCTTTTGTTTTTGTTTCCTGGTTTTATTGACTCAATTTGTGTGTTTCATATCAGAGGTTTCCGAGCTCAATTGATGGCTAATGCTCAGGCAGCAGCGGAGGCGGAGAAAAACAAGAAAGCAGCCCTGATGAGAAATGTGGTGAAGCCAAAACTCGAGGTGATTGAAATAAGTTCTGACTCAGACAGTTCAGCCGAAGAAGAGTCGTCTTCCAATACAAAAGCTCGGACTCTTACATCCACTCTCACTGCTAGAAGCAAGGCTGCCTGTGGACTGAGCAGCAAAAGGAGGCCCTTCACTGTGGTTGACATTGATGCTGCAGATGTGACGAATGAGTTGGCAGTTACTGAATATGTTGATGACCTCTACAGATTCTACAAGGTTGCTGAGGTATGAAAAGAACTTCTTTTTGTGAGGTGTAAAGCTCTCTAGTTAGTAATAATTTGTGTTGTTGGTTTTGTATTTAACTAATCATCCTACTCTATGTTTATGTGTATACAGAATGAGAGCAGAATTGTTGATTACATGGATTCGCAGCCTGAGTTAAGCGAGAAAATGAGGGCAATTCTGATAGACTGGCTGACTGAAGTTCACAAAAAGTTTGAGCTAAGCCCTGAAACACTCTACCTGGCCGTCAACATCATAGATCGCTACCTTTCTGTCAAGGCCACACCGAGGAAGGAGCTACAGCTGGTTGGGATTGGGGCCATGCTGTTGGCCTCAAAATACGAAGAGATATGGGCACCTGAGGTCAATGACCTTGTGTGCATCTCATCTAGTGCCTATACTCATGCCCAGGTATTGGCGATGGAGAAGCGCATTCTGTGCGAATTGCAATGGAGTCTGACAGTTCCTACAGCCTATGTCTTCCTGGTTCGCTTCATCAAGGCTTCAGTTGCTGATTCAGAGATGGAGAGCATGGTTTACTTCCTGGCTGAGCTCGGGATGATGAGTTATGCAACAAGCATACGCTACTGTCCATCACAGCTTGCTGCCTCTGCTGTTTATGCAGCCAGATGCACTCTTGAAAAGGCTCCTCTTTGGGATGAAACTCTGAAGCTGCACACTGGTTACACAGAGGCTGAATTGGTGGACTGTGCTAAGATGCTGGTGAGCTACCATTCTATGTATGCTAATCACAACCTAAAGGCGATCTTCAACAAATACTCCACTGCTGACCGAAGAGCTGTAGCTTTGTTGACTCCTGCCGAGTCTCTTTTGTGATGCCCTTGCTACTACTATTCTATAACAATATAGGTTGATGAATTGTGTTCTTTTATCCTATCGCTCTTACATCTGTAAAAGAGCATCGCTACTCACTAGTCTGAGTTCTTGAGTTGTATGGGAAGAATAACAGTTTCCTTGAAGATTTATATTGCATTTTTTATTTTTTGCTTCCATTGTTCAATTTTTCATAGGTATAGCAACATTTTACACTTAGCACATGGTTCACTTTTTATTAGTACTCATTATTCATCTGCAGTAAACAAGATTTTGCACACTTCATGTACTGGAGTTCTACTATCTGCATTAACTCTTGATCATCCAGTTCTACGGAGTTATAATATTCTCCTGGGTGGCGCACCAGAGTGAGCCATGCCTATGATCAGGTGACACACCATGTATAACATCTGATGATCCTAAACCTAAAACTCATACTACTATGTTTCACTCTCTATTCACTCTCTATCAAGTTAATACTCTAACAACTTTAATAGATTCAAAATAAATCCAATATGAGACTTTTTAACAGATTTGACAATACCAGATGACCTGAATGTAGATGCAAGTGCATGTTAATAGAATTTATGTACATTTGACCTGTTATATGAACATGAAACAAATCTGGATTGACACCTTAATGCAGGGATGCTTGTTTTACAACAAAAAATGCAGCTGCATTCGATCCATTGGTTACTTAAATGAGCGCTGCAGTTTGAGTTCCTTGATCTTCTCTTCATATTCAGAAGCCTCAGCAAGTCCTTTGTTTTCATCTAACCATTGAAAGGCCTTCTCAATGGTATCTTCAGCCTTAATTCTGTCAGTTGAAGAAATGTTCTCCTTTTTATTAAGGTCATCCCTCATATGACAAACATATTTCTCCAAGGCGACCCTTGCTTCACCCTTCATTGTGTGCTTTTGATCAACTTCTTTGTACCTTTTTGCTTCCTCTATCATCAGCTCCCTTTCCCGCCCCGATAACCCCCCACTAGTCACACTAATGCTAGTTTCTTTCCCCGTAAATCTATCCTTCGCGGTCACCTTCAGAATACCGCCAATTTGCAAATCAAAGCATACGTCGATCATAGGGACTCCCCTAGGGGCCAAGTCTACATTTCTCACCACAACAACACCTAACAATTTATTTTCTACTGATCTTACTCTCTCACCCTCATACACAGGAAATCTAAATGAAGTCTGGTTATCGCGAGTGGTTGTATAACCTCTAACTTCCTTTCTTGCAGGGATGCTGGTGTTCCTTGGAATGAAAACATCCATGACTTCTCCAGTAGTGTGAATACCAAGTGACAATGGGGTGACTTCCACCACCTTGAGGTCCAGAACCTTCTGATTCCCATGACCACTTAACTTTGCTGCTTGAACAGCTGCACCGAAGGCAACAGCTTCATCTGGATTGATGCTTCTGCAAAGCTTCTTCCCATCAAGCAACTTTTGTAGCAATTGTTGAACCTTCGGGATCCTGCTTGAGCCACCAACCAGAACAATATCATTAACTTCATTCTTCTTCATCTTGGCATCCTTCAGACACTTTTCCACTATCTCAGTGCACTTGTTAAAATATTCCATGTTCAACTCCTCGAATTTGGGTCGGGTAACCTTAGCTGAAAAGTCTATGCCTTCGTACAAGGCATCAATGTCAATTCTTGTGTCACTGGCAGATGAAAGAATCCTCTTAGCCCTCTCACAAGCTGTTTTTAGTCTCCTGAGTGATCTAGGGTTTCCACTCACATCCTTATTGTGTTTCTTCTTGAATTCATCGATAAAATGGTTAACCATTCTATGATCAAAGTCTTCACCACCAAGGTGAGTATCACCAGCAATAGCTTTGACTTTGAAGCTGTTATTTCTGATGGTGAGAACCGCTACATCAAAAGTACCCCCACCAAGATCAAAAACAAGAATGTTCCTTTTCTTTTGAATACTTTCATCAAGGCCATAAGCTATGGCAGCAGCTGTAGGTTCATTGATGATATTCAACACATTAAGGCCTGCGATTTCAGCAGCATCCATTGTCGCCTGACGCTGAGATTGATCGAAATAAGCAGGAACCGTCACAACTGCATCAGTAACACTTGATCCAATGTATTTCTCAGAAATCTCTTTCATCTTTATTAAAACCATAGAGGAGATTTCTTCAGGCGCGAATTCTTTCCCCTCGCCTTTGAAAGTGACATAAACCATAGGCCTGTCATCTGTACCAGGAATGACCTTGAATGGCCACATCTTCATGTCACTTTGTATACATTCCTCGCTAAATTTTCTACCAATCAATCTCTTGGCATCTGTGTAATTCAGTTATCATTTGTGAAAATATGTCTGATTAATGTAAGACTGAATTGTAAACAAAATGGAGAATTTGGCAAATTATGTTCAACTCTACAAAGGTGTAAACATCATATATATAATACATTCACAAAAAACACAGAACACTTAATTAATGATCTATAACAATACAATAAGAGAAAAAGATTTAAGGCTATAGCAGTACCAAAGATGGTGTTAACTGCATTCAGTGCAACTTGGTTGAAAGCAGCATCCCCAACCAGGCGTTCCTTGTCGGTGAAAGCTACACAGGACGGCGTGATTCTGTTGCCTTGATCATTCGTTATGATCTCAACTCGGTCGTGTTTCCAGTACGCCACGCAAGAGTAGGTTGTCCCGAGGTCGATTCCAATGGCTGTGCCGGAGCCAGTCTTTTCTCCCATTCTGAAATTATCTAAAATGAACTGAAAAGATGCAATCTTTGATGAAAGTTCTGTTTGTCAACTGCCAGTTGTGTATCTTCATCCAACATTAAACACAAAAGTCAGCTTCCACATCTTATTATAAATCAAGCGATGAAGGTTAGACACGCAATATTATTGTATAGATTATACCCCGACTATTGCTTAATGAATTCACACTTTGTTTTAAAATGAATCAGTAGAAAATGTATGCCCAGGCGACGCGCCTAAAGCTGTTTGATAAAATGCCTTAAAAAAATTTTAGGAAATAATTGCTTTCAATCATTCAGATTTTACCGGCCAGAGACGAAAGAGATAAAATGCTTTAAATAACACAAGCATAATCATATATATAAGAAATGATCCATTCATATAAATGGATCAGGTTTAGCTAATTTTATTTTTGTTCAGACTTTATTTACAAAAAATCAATTATTGATTAACTTATAAATGTACATGATACCACCTTATTTAATTTTCAATCATGAACTACACTATTGCAAATCATCACAATGTGGGCACTCAATTGCGACGGTTCCGTCCGAAATCGGGCAAAACATCATTCTACTGAATTTATCCCTTTTAGAAATCGTAAATTTAATAGAAAGAGGTATTTAATAAAATATGCGGCGAAAAATTGAAAGCGTCATTCTTTGATTGATTTCGCTTTCTGAAATATTGAATAGATTGTGTTTTATAATTTGTAAAATTTGTGTGAAATAAACGATTGATTTACGATGGTTTCGTTCTTGAATGGTTCTGAACATTCTGTATTTGGTCTGCATGAAACGTATTAATTTGTGGATCGTTTAGCATTTCTATAATAAAACTTATGACCATTAGGGGTTCTTTTTTAAACAAGGGTTTCCATTCATTTTTCTTTATTTATAGCTATTGTTTCACTTGTCCCTGATCAACCCTCTCCTTACATTCCACTGATTCCAGCGCACAATTCACCGAGAGGTACAGTCCTTTTGATTCTGTTTCAAACATTAGATTATTAGGGTTCATGATCAAAATTTAAAAATTGGCTTCTTGCATTTACTGTACTAGTTGAAGGCCATCTTCAAGAAATATTCCAAGCCTAATAGTTTGTGATTAATATTGTTATGGTTTGATGAATTAGTAGAGTTTTTGTAGTGTTAGAAATAGAAGATATTGGTTAGTATGGGACTAACCCATTAGCCTAAATTATTCTAAAATATTCTCTATACTCTAAATTCGTGGTATCTCTCTATAGTTTAGATTCGTGGTATCTCTCTATAGTTTAGATTCATTGTATCTTGTACATCCATGTATCTATTTATTTCTTAATCTATGAATCCTCACATCATTGAGGTTTCCCCTCTATCATGGTATCGGTTGATAATCGGTCCTAAACCTATTTTCTTGCTATTCGTTTTACTACTGTTCATCTTCCGGTTTGTCACCGCGCCGCCGCAGTGCCACCAGTGCACCGCCAGCCTTTTACACCATCAATCTATTTCAATCATTGTGGCACACCGATCGTCGCCGCCTTTTTCATCTCTGCCCCTGCCGTCAATCTCATCAAATAGACGCCACCATCGTTCAGCGATCATCGTCATCATCAAAAGTCGGTGTTTTTTTCCGCCTCCGATCGTTTCTCCGGCATCCTTGATGCTCGACAGCCGAAACTTTCCATCGTCTCTCTCTCCATCGTTGTCTTCACCTCTGTCATCGCTGCTGATCGTCGTCACGCCAATTCACTGTCGCGTCTGCTGCCCTCTTTCTTGGTCGTTTACTGTTGTGGTCAGATCCACGCGCGCCCAAAAGCGCGTATCTTGCACGTGCCTTCACAGCCTGATTCACGTGCATCATGTAGCGTGTGTCTTGCACGCGCCTACTTAGCCAGATTTGCGCGCATCCTTTAGCGTGTGAGTTGTGTGCGCCTTTTATTTTCTTCGCGCAATGCGGTCCCCTAGCCCTCGCGCGTGTCTGCACGCGCCATTTTGCTGGTTTTTGGTGTTTCTCCTTTGCAGCTTTTTTTCTTGGCTTTCTTCTACTATGATGGCTCGTTTGGCGCTCTCACTTGGTCAGATCGCTCCTCTAATTGGATTGCTGACAAATTAAATTGCCATCGTTGGGTAGCTGATTCTGGTGCGACGAGTCATAGGACCCCCTCTTCTTTAGGTCTTGATAATGTGATCTCTTATTCAGGCGGCAAACGAGTTCGTGTTAGAAATGGTTCATCTCTGCCAATCACACATATTGGAAATTCTCGAATTACACATTCTTTATCGCTAAGGCATGTTTTGGTCGTGCCCCACCTTACAACTAATTTACTCTTTGTTAGTAAATTAACTCGGGATTTGCATGCTATTATTTGCTTTGATGATAGTTATTTTATTATCAAAAGCAAATCTACCGGTCGTATTCTTTGTCGTGGTTATTGTGATGACGGACCGTATGTTTTGGATTGTGGTGATGTTGCTTTAACTACTTTTGTTGAATCTGGAAAATCGAGAGCATCCTTTGATTTGTAGCACGCTAGGCTTGGTCATGCGTCCTCTGCAGTTATTTCTACTCTGACTAAGACCGGAGTATTGTCTGTTTCCTCCTCGGTGCCTAAATCTCATATGTGTGATTTATGTGTTATGGCCAAAGGCCACAGCCCTTTATTGAGAATCATAAACGTGCATCACGAGTGCTTGATTTGGTCCATTGTGATTTATGGGGACCTGCCCCTGTTACATCTGGAAAAGGATTTTCTACTATACTCTTTTTCTTGATGATTTTTCACGTTTTACATGGTGGTATCCTCTTCATCACAAGTTAGATTTTGTTGACATTTATCTTCAATTTGAGGCGTTTGTGGATAATCAATTTTCAGCTTGCATTAAAGTATTTCAGAGTGATGGTGGTACTGAATTTCTTAATGCTCGTCTTCGCACTCATTTCGCTTTGAAGGGCATTCATCACCAGATTTCTTGTCCTTACACACCTGAGAAAAATGGGCGTGCCGAGCGGAAACATCGTCATGTTCTCGAAATGGGGCTAACTATGTTACTTCACTCCCACCTTCCTTTATCTCACTGGGATGATGCCTTTGGTGCCACTGCTTACACTATTAATCGTCTTCCCTCACCGGTGCTCAATGGGGATACTTCTTATGGTCTTCTCCATGGATGTTCCCCTATTTATTCCAACTTCCATCCTTTTAGTTGTCGAGTTTATCCATATGTTCGTTCGTATGCACCAAATACACTCTCTCCTATGAGTATACCTTTTATTTTTCTTGGCTACAGTAGCCAGTACAAAGGTTTTCAGTGTTTGGATCGCAGCACTGGTAGGATTTGCACCTCCCGTCATGCTCGCTTTGATGAGACACACTTTCCATTGGCTGCAAATGGGAGTTCAGGTTCACCCTTTCCATCATTGGATTTTTTTGGATTCATTGATCCAACAACTGTTGATGCTTCTTCGGCTGCACATGCACCTCCTTGTTCTGGATCTCCTTGTTCGATTTGCTCAGACGAAGTAATAGCTACTGCATCTACTCCACACGGTCCTGAATCTCATTCTCCACTAGGCTCACCTTCTAGATCATCATCGCCAAGCGTTGTGATTGGATCTTCCTCCATCTCGTTAGATTCGTCTTTTGACTCACCTTCTATGAGCTCTTATTTGATTTCATCGCCGACCTCATCTCCCTCTGTATCACCCACTATCTCTCAGACTCCACCGCCGGCTAGCTCTCACCCAATGACTACCCGGAATCAAGATGGCACCCGTCAAGTTCGGAAGTTTGATGGTTTTGTTACCAGTCTCACAACTACCTAACTCACTCAGAATAAGCCTCGTGACTACCGTACTGCGCTTTAGGATCCTCAATGGGTAGCAGCTATGGATGATGAAATGACCGCCTTACGCCAACAACACACATGAGATTTGGTTCCGCGTCCTCCCGATGCTAACGTTGTTGGCTCCAAATGGGTGTTCCGATTGAAATACCGACCTGATGGTACTGTAGATCGTCACAAGGCTCGTCTTATTGCTCAGGGATATACTCAACTTCCTGGCTTTGATTTTGACCACACGTTTAGTCCCATGATCAAGGCTGCCACAGTTCGGACTGTTCTTGCCATTGCTACTATGCAAAAATGTCCTCTCCATCAGCTTGATGTCAAGAATGCTTTCTTGAATGGTGTTCTTGATACTCCTGTTTACATGGCTCAACCAGTTGGTTATAAGGATCTGATTCATCCTGATTTTGTCTGTCGACTTCGAAAGGCCATTTACGGGCTCAAGCAAGCCCCGCGAGCATGGTTTGACCGATTCAGTACTTATCTTTGGTCTCTTGGTTGTATGCAGTTCTTCTGACAATTCCTTATTTGTGTTTTCTCGTGGTACTGTCCTCCTGTATGTTCTGGTATATGTCAATGATATCATTCTCACCGGGAATGATCCCATTGTCATTCGCCAGTTCATCACCTGCACAGATAAGGAATTCTCTATCAAAGATTTGGGGTCTCTAGGCTATTTCCTTGGTTTAAAGGTATCCTCTACGTCATCATGTCTCTTTTTGGGTCAGGCCAAGTATGCCCGTGATATTCTTCGGCGGGCTGGGATGTTTGATGCTGCTCCAGTCTCGACACCTTTTGTTCCACTCTCTCAGCTTCACAGCA
Organism: Sherardia arvensis; assembly: GCA_948330725.1. Taxonomy (NCBI): domain Eukaryota; kingdom Viridiplantae; phylum Streptophyta; class Magnoliopsida; order Gentianales; family Rubiaceae; genus Sherardia; species Sherardia arvensis. Next base: position 7,094,819 of record OX415237.1, on the reverse strand, counting down.
CCACTAGTGATCCTTTGTCGAATCCTACTCTTTACCGATCATTAGCTGGTGATCTTCAGTATCTCACCATCACTCGTCCTGACTTGGCTTTTGCTGTGAACTCGGTCAGAGAGTATTTCCAAGACCCCGGGGATGATCACTTTATTGTCGTTACTCGGATCCTTCATTATGTTCGCGGCACCCTACACTATGGATTGACTTTCAATTCCTTGGCATCTTCAGAGGTACTTGGTTACTCAGATACGGATTAGGCTCGTTGTTTGGAGACTCGTCGTTCCACCTACGGGTATGCTGTATTCCTCAGATTGAATTTAGTCTCTTGGAGTGCCAAAAAACAGCCTACTGTCTCCCGTGCCAGTGCTGAATCTGAATATCATGCCTTGGCTAATACGGCTGCCAAGGTCGTTTGGTTGTCTCATCTACTTCGCGGTCTTCATTTTCCACTCCATCGGCCACCGTTGTTAATGTATTACAAAAACAGTGCTATCTTTCTTGCCCAGAATCCAGTCGCCCATAAACGAGCCAAGCACATTGACATTGATTATCACTTTATTCAGGAACTTGTCACTTCTGGAAAGATTTGTGTTCGTCATGTTCCCACTTCCCTCCATATTGTTTACATTTTCACCAAGGGGCTATCGCGACCATTATTCGAGTTCTTTAGGTCCAAGCTCAATGTTTCGCTTCATCCGACGTTTCGTTTGGGGGGGGGGGGTTTAGAAGATATTGGTATCTCTTTATAGTATAGATTCGTGGTATCTCTTTATAGTTTAGATTCATGGTATCTCTATAGTTTATATTCGTTGTATCTTGTACATCGATGTATCTATTTATTTCCTAATCTACGAATCCTCACATCATTGAGGTTTCCCCTCTATCATGTAAAATAAAATTAAAGCTTCCAAAAAACCTTTCATTTAGGCCGTGTCGGCTGCACAACCAACGGCGAAGCCAACCACCACACTGAAGAACTTGTTCAAATCCTGCCGCTGAGTAATCATGTTGCTGTGTTCCTGCTCTGAACCAAAGAGCAGGGAGGAGATTAGGGATTTAGATTTGAGTTTGCCAGTTCTTATTCAATTTGTGTGATATTTATTCACTACTACAAATCAAATCAGAAACTAATTAGAACACTGTTAAGCATTGTCCGAATAAAATTCTAGGTCTGCAACAAAGTAAACTTCTCCCAGAAGAAACTTTAGCAATAACGTATTACAATGCTGTCAAAAAAATGTGTAATTCATAGCAAAATCTATTTCCTCCTCCCAGCTTATGATAGTGTACGTTTTCTGTTCACTAGATTGATGAATGTTGTTCTTCATTTATTTTCATGTTAGAGCATCACCAATTCGGGAGTTTCTTTGATTAAAATTAACTGCCATGTCATATTAACAGACTCCCAACCAAAAATACCTCCTCCAATAGAAACCTCACTTGAAATCCTCAATTTGATGTGGGCTCAAACATTATCGACATCGTCGAACAGACCTGCTGTATATTGAGGTTCACTTTGACACCCGCGATTCATCAAACTCAGCAAAAATTTGGGCGCCATATTCCCAGCTTTTCTTTCGCGGCAAAATTTATACACCAAAATCCCAATTAAAAGAATCGGAGCAACATAGATCCACGACGACGGTTTGAGAGTTACCAGAATGAGAATAGAATGGCGGTGGGATAGAGCCGCTATTTGAGGCAGCGATCCTTTGACATCCAGCGCAGTCACAAGGTTTAATCTGGGTCGATCTGGAATTGGGATGCGAAGAACTGGCGGTGGAGGCTGCAACCAATCGGCGGAGACGACGTTATTCAGTAGTCGTTGCGCCTTTCTATGATATGAATGTATTTGTGCATAACTTGTAATACCTTCTTCTTTTATGTTAATTTTGATTAAGATATATGATTCAGCTCAATTTCGAGGCTTTATTTAAAATATTCTGTGTTTGTTTTATGTATGAATCAGTGAAAGAAAGCAAGTTTTATGGCCTCTGTGTTTGCATATTCTGATTGAGAAATTGAGTTTGTGCTTCATTGATTGAATTTTATCAATGGAGAGTTGCTTGATTGAATTTAGTGCTGATGTTGCTAGGTTTGATTCTGTAGGGAAACTTTCTGATTTTTTTATGTGGTGGTTTTTATAGACGAAACTGTATAACGTTTGTGGTTCACCTTGAGTAATCCTATGTAATCATTCTATGGACCTTGTGCTTTGTTCTTTCTCATTAGGATCACCACTTTAGGTACATTGTTTCAGTGATATAGTTTAATGATGGATTTGTGGGTTTCAATCTCTAACTTGCTAGTCCTTTTATGGTGTGAATTTGAGCATTTTCTGGTAAGAATCTTGTGCGTTTTCTGGTCTGAATATGAGCATTACTGCTGCATTTTCTAGTGCTGAATCTGAGCATTTCTTGGTGCATTTTATGCTGTGTTATTCTGATTTGAATGAGAGCATATACTGCTACATGTTCTAGGTCTATTATACTACATTTTATGGTGCAGAATCTGAGCATTTCTTGGTGCATTTTATGTTGCGTTTTCTGATTTGAATGAGAGCATATACTGCCGCATTTTCTAGGTCTATTATACTGCATTTTCTGGTGCACAATCTGAGCATTTCTTGGTGCATTTTATGCTGCATTTTCTGATTTGAATGAGAGCATATACTGCTGCATCTTCTAGGTCTATTATATTGCATTTTCAAGGTCTATTATACTGCTTTTTCTGGTGCAGAATCTGAGCATTTCTTGGTGCATTTTATGCTGCGTTTTCTGATTTGAATGAGAGCATATACTGCCGCATTTTCTAGGTTATTATACTGCATTTTCTAGTGCACAATCTGAGCATTTCTTGGTGCATTTTATGCTGCATTTTTTGATTTGAGTGAGAGCATATACTGATGCATCTTCTAGGTCTATTATATTGCATTTTCAAGGTCTACTATACTGCTTTTTCTGGTACAGAATCTGAGCATTTTTGGTGCGATTTATGCTACATTTTTCTGATTTAAATGAGAGCATTTACTACTGCATTTTCAAGGAATATTTTTGTGCATTTTCTGCTATGAATTTGGTGCTTTTGCTGGCCTGAATGTATGCATACACTGATATAATTCCAGTGATATCCTACTGCATTTTCAAGTGTAGAATTTGCTACATTTTCTTGTGCATAACTTTTTGCATTTCCTATTACAAACGTGAGAATTTTACAGCTGCGTTGTGTTTTTTTGGTATGTATATGCTTCATTTTTGTGTGTTTTGCAATCACCGACAGTTCGTCATTGGACCATTGATGAAGATATAGATCTCTTAGAAAAGCTTTCTGCTGCAAATTTCTTTCCTTCTGCTGGCCTGTTGCTGCTTTATACTGGTGCTGTCGCTGCTACATTTTCTTGTGCTTCTGCTGTATTTATGTTTACAATGTTGCTTTCACTGTATTATTCTTCAGTTTTGTGTGTATAGAAAGTGGCCGAAAAAGACCAATTCTTTAGTTGATAAATTCAAATAGATATGTGTCGTAGTGATATTTTACATTCAAAGTTTGCATTGTAGATTGAAATTTTAAAAGGTTGAATGTCAATCTTTTAAAATTCATGTCATACAGAAGGCCTGCTAAAATTTTGACAAATGGCTCCTATTTTAGTGGGTGGGTGACCTCAAAAGCATTGGAGATGCTCTTAGTCTCTAACATGGAATTTCCGATTTATATAATAAATGATGAAAATGTGAGACTTGCTTGAATCACGCACGCACCCGCCCGCCACTCGCACGAGGAATTAGGGTTTCCTGATAATTCTCGATCTTTTTCGCTTTATATTTAGGTTTTTAATGCGACTTAATTAGGTTTTATTTATTTATTTTTCCCGAAATCCGTGGAGGCACACACTCCGTACAAAACTTGCTATGTCCGAATAACGTCTCAGACCCAGGGGCGTTCATTGGCCCATGCGTATCGGGCACTGAAATTTGAGAGGCCCCAAAATTTTAATATTTTATGTATGTTTAGTTATGTTTGAGGCATAACTGGAAAACATTTGTAGAGATTTAAAAAGAATTGAGAAAAAAATTGAATTTGAGAAGAATTGAGGGGTTTTAAAACTTTTGTATTATGTATATATTTTGTTATGATTAGATATAATTAAAATAAATTATGAAACTTTTAAAAAATTGGGGAAGAATATGAAACTGAAGAAAAATCAAGGAATTACAAATTATTATTTTACACCAGGCCTCCTCGAACATTACATGGACGTCATGGACGTTCTTGCTCAGACATGGATTAGTTATAGACAGACAATCTCCATGGGGTTCATAAAAAACTTTCACATTAAAATGATGGAAATTGAGAAACTCGGACCACCTAGTACGGATGAACCCCAGATTAGGTTGTTCCATGGATAACTTTTTGTCATCCATTGGAATAAAAAAAACTCATTAATTTGTTCTCTTCGATCTAATAGACTTCTTCTGAATATTTAAATTGAGATGATAAAAATTAGAATACATAGAAGTGTATGAATTAAATGGAAAATGGAATAATGGTATTCTATTGAGGGCACGTAAAAAAAGACTTGTCATTAATTGTCTTTAATTTTTTAACACACTCTCTTTTATCTATACTATACTTTAAAAGAGAATGAATTAGAATTTTCTAAAAATTTTGAATTATTTTTAGGATTAACTAGCTTGTTGGACCGCACGTTGTGCGGTATATTATGAACACTTTTAAAAGAATTTAATTTGGCACAAAGTGTAAATTAAATTTTAGGTATGAACTTGAATAGTAGATTTAATCGGATTGAATTTTTATCATGCATGCAATTAGTTTAGTTGATTTTATTTCAAAATATTTTAGTTAAAACAGACCAATTTATTATTACAAAATCAAGCAAATTTTTTAATAATACACGGTTTCTACATAGATATTAATACTTGAAAATCTGATTGTGCAATTTGAAACACTTGTAAATATTAAATTAAATCTTGAATTAGATAATATTTGCATAAGAATAAATGTAATTGATCAAACTATTTTTCTCTATCCTTACATAGCGTAGAAGCTAACCTATTGAACATATAAGTTTAACATACCAAAATTGTACCACACAACGAATCGTGTAAAATAATAACATGTAATGCATAACTTATAAGTTTTAGTTTCATAATAGAAAACAAATAAATTTGTAAGAGATTTTGATTTAATGAGTATATGTTTTTCGATAGTGAATGATCCATAAGTATGTGTTATAGTTAGACGTTTTTCCACGTGTTACTGCTGTTACCTCTTTTAAGTATGTGTTTATAAAAATAAGAGTAATAGTAAATTATTATATTTTTTCAAAGAGGTAATCATTCATTTATAATTTGGTACATCAAATTAATATTTTTAAGTTACTAATGAATTTTGGATTTTTTGAACAATGTATATTTGATTAGTTTTATAAAAACAATGATTATGAGATATAAGTAAGTTTCTATTTATAATTTGGCGCATCTTATTAATACTTTTAGGTTAGTAATAATGATTTTTTGATATTTTAAGAGAATTTATATTTGGTTAGTGATATACAAAAGAATAATGATACTTTCACATTTTATAATTTGGGACATCATATTAATATTTTTATATAGTTAGTAATAAATTTTAGGAATTGTAACAGAATATTGATTACTACGCTGAGAATCCTAAAATATCCAATCAAATAATTTTATAAAGTTTAAAAATGGATGTAAATATTTAATTTCCATCAAAACTCTTTTATTTAAAAGAAACAAAAAAAAGAATATATAAAAATGGTAGGCACCGGAATATGGTGAACTTGCGATGGTTATGTGGTGGTTTTCATCAAAACTTCATAGTTTAATATTTTTTATTAATTTATTTATTGACCGGAGCGATAACTCTTCTAGTTTCCTTTAGGATGAAGAATTGACACATCAACATCTTATTTTCCCTTTTACAAACATTATTATTTACTTTTAGTTAGACTAATAATCATACCTTCAACTTCCACTTAATGATCATGCATTAATTTTTAAAAAACATTTATTTATAAAGAAGAAATGGTTGAAAGAATTAAAAGTGGTTTAATTCACCATATTAAACATCTATTTAAATAGTCATTATCTATGTAGTATAGTATAGTACTCTACAAAACAAAAGAAAATTTGATGATGTGTCTTTTTACAATTTTTTGAATTTATAGTACTCTTTTTTTTTAAATGAATCTATAGTACTCTTTAAAGTAAGATGATAAAAGTTGACGTGTCATTTTCTAAACATTTTGAGTATTTTTTACAATCAACTACAATTTGACATGTGTCAACTCTTTTTGAATTTTTTTGAAATTTTTTATTCCACTCCTTCTTAAAATTTCTCCAATGATAATGTAAAAAACTGATACATTATTTTTTTTAATAAACTGCTCCATAACAAATATGCTCTAATTACTCCAATTACTCCTTAATAAATCTGCTCTAAATCGTTTTCTGCTCCTCTTTCCCAAAATTTCTCCAGAATAAAGTGAAACATCTATATATTAAATTCCATATACTCCAATTACTCCTTAATAAAGCTGCTACATTTATGGACTCATATGTTTTCACATCAAACATTTCCAAATTCTCTACACCTTTTTCATTAGCTCTCTCTATATATTATGTTTTTTAAATTCCGGTAAAACATCCCTCAGATATGTATGTCTTGCTTAAAAAAAAAAAAATTGAAATGGATGTCTTGCTTAAATTAGTGTGTTTGTTGTTTAGTATATGAATGATTTACAAAATATCTCAAAATAATGAAAAGATATTTTTCTTCAAAATGTGATCCAGATTGTTAGAGGGATAAACCTCGATACTGAGGTGTGTCTCATATTCACTATAATATAGACAGTACAAGGGTACAAAAGGAAAGCAATAAACCCTAGCTAAACCCTAGGCTAATACACATTGGGCTCTAGGCCCATAATACTATCTAACACCCCCCCCCCCTCAAGCTAAGCGTCGGGTTAACCGAGACGCAAAGCTTGGACCTAAAGAACTCAAATAAAGACTTTGGAAGACCCTTAGTGAAGATGTCCACTAACTGCAACGAAGTAGGAACATGACTAACACGGACCTTAGTTGAAACAACTAACTCCCGAACAAAGTGATAGTCGATGTCGATGTGCTTGGCCCGCTTATGAGCCACTGGATTCTCAGCTAAGAAAATGGCACTGTTGTTGTCACATAACAACAATGGCGGCCCTTCAAGAGGAAACTGTAAATCTCGAAGAAGATGACAGAGCCAGACAACCTCTGCCGCTGTATTGGCAAGTGCACGGTACTCGGACTCTGAACTCGAACGAGGTACTGTAGGTTGTTTCTTAGCACTCCAAGATACCAAGTTACCGCCTAAAAACACTGCATAGTCGTAGGTCGATCGTCGAGTTTCCAAACAACGAGCCCAATCAGCGTCTGAGTAAGCACAAATATCAGCACAAAGAGTAGACGAACCTCCGGAGCGAAATGTGAGACCATGATAAGGCGTGCCAGCCACATAACGTAGAATCCGGGTAACTGCAGCAAAGTGATCCTCGTGAGGGTCCTGAAGATATTGACTAACAGAATTCACCGCAAATGACAGATCAGGACGAGTAATGGTCAAATACTGAAGTGCACCAACCAAAGACCGGTAGAGAGTCGAATTGCTGAACGGTGCACTAGTGCTACTGTGAAGCTGCGAAAGTGGTACAAATGGAGTGGTTACCGGAGAAGCATCTGTCATACCCGCTCGACTAAGAATATCTCTGGCATACTTGGCCTGTCCAAGAAAGAGGCCAGATGGTGTAGAAGAGACCTCAAGGCCAAGAAAGTAATTCAAGTACCCCAAATCCTTGATCGAAAACTCTCGATCAGTCCGTGCGATGAACTGGTGAATGGCTCCAGCATCATTACCAGTAAGAATGATATCATCCACGTACACCAACAAGTATAGTAGAGTAGAACCTCGTGAGAAGACAAACAACGACGTGTCAGAAGAACTACACCGAAAGCCAAGTTGTCGGAAATAAGAGCTGAACCGATCAAACCAGGCACGAGGAGCCTGTTTGAGTCCATAAATGGCCTTCCGCAGTCGACAAACATAGTTAGGCCGAGATGGATCCTTATAACCAACAGGCTGAGCCATATAAATTGGAGTGTCAAGAACACTATTGAGAAAAGCATTCTTGACATCAAGCTGGTGTAAAGGCCACTGTCTCAAAGTAACAATGGCAATCACTGTACGCACCGTTGCAGCTTTGACCACTGGACTGAAAGTGTGGTCAAAGTCAAAACCTGAAATCTGAGAATATCCTTGAGCAACCAGTCGAGCCTTGTAGCATTCAATGCTACCATCAGCTCGATACTTCAGCCGAAATATCCATTTGGAGCCAACTATGTTGGCCTGTGATGGTCGAGGCACCAACTCCCAAGTTTTCTGATGTCGAAGTGCATCCATTTCCTCATCCATAGCACGAACCCATTTCGGGTCTTTGAGAGCTGCACGATAATCCCGAGGCTCAGAGTGGTCCATAACCTGAGCAAGAAGACCGGTAGTAACAAAATCCGGGCGAGATATCACGCGGCGAGTACCATCCTGGTTTCTGGTAACCATCTGATGTCTGTGGTGAGGAGGAGAAGCGGTGTCAGTGGGAGAGTCTGAATCGGAACCAGAAGTTTGGGGAGAGCCTGGCGAAAATGGCGGAGATGGTGGAGGTGATAAGGGAACATCCAACACTGGTGGAGAAGCAGTCGGAGTAGCTGGAGCTGGGCAGTGATCATCTGACAGGCAGAGAGAGCAAGACCTGGAAGATGATGATGCGGGCGACGACAGTTCAACTGGTGTAGCCGACACAGGTTCAGCTGGTACAATTGACGAACGGTCGACTGGTGCACCTGCAGGCTCAAAAAATGAGGAGACCTCCAGATCCGAAATAGGTATTTCCCCAGAAGATGAGACATAAGGGAAACATGTTTCATCAAACTGAACATGGCGAGAGAAATAGACACGTCCACTAGTAGGGTCGAGGCACTAGAAACCCTTATAACCGGAGTTATAACCAATAAATACACATGGGATAGAGCGAGGTGCAAACTTATTCTCAGCAACAGCACGCAAGCACGGATACACACGACAACCAAAAGGATGAAAGACTGTGTAGTCCGGAGTAGTCCCATAGACAATCTCAAAGGGTGATCTACCACCAAGAACTGAGCTCGGGAGACGATTGATTATGTAAACAGCCGAAGAGAATGCTTCCACCCAGTAAGAATGCGGCACAGATGAGTGATATAACATAGCAAGGTCAGTCTCTGTAATTTGACGGTGTTTACGCTCAGCTCGGCCATTCTGAGCAGGTGTATAGGGACATGACATCTGATGATGAATGCCACAAGAAACAAAGTGAGCCTGCAAACGATGATTAGTGAACTCCGTACCACCATCAGTCTGAAAAACCTTGACCTTCGCAGAAAACTGGGTCTCAACAAATTTCTGAAAGCGAAGAAAGGTGTCGTAAAAATCCGACTTATGCCGTAATGGATAAAACCATGTGAATCGTGAAAAATCATCAATGAATACAGCATAATATGAAAAACCATGTGCAGATGCAGCATAGGCTGGAGCTGGTCCCCATAAGTCACAATGCACCTTCTCTAACAAGCATGTTGCCCTCTCTTATCACTAACAGAAAATGGTAACCGACTGCTCTTGACCAACTGACAAGGGGAGCAAGTAACATGTGCAGGTAAAGGTGAAGTGGCAGAAATGTGGCCCTTCTTGTTCAGCAACTGAACGGTGTCATAGGACACGTGCCCAAGACGAGAATGACATAGCTCAAACGGGGCCCGGAGCTTTCCAGAGCGCAACTCGCTTAAAAAACAAGAATCACCAGTATCCAAATAATAGAGACCCGCAATATGGTGGCCTTTACCAACTATTTGTCCTGTCTTTTTATGCTAGATAGAAAAGACATCGTCAACAAATGTGATACTCACTGGCAAGTCAAGAGTGAGTTTACTAACTGACAACAAGCTCTTAGTAATCTGAGGAACCACAAGTACATCGCGAATGGATAACCCAGAAATGTTACACTCCCCAATGTGAGATGCCGGTATAGGCTGACCATTACCAACATAAACAGGTGGACCAAAGAAAGGAATTACATTCCCAAGATAACGAGAATTATCAGTCATATGAGATGTAGCCCCAGAATCTACAATCCATTGGTTCGAAAAACGACTACGATCAAAATTATTCAAATGAGTCACCTTATCTGCGATCCAGCTATTAGAGCGATCCGCCCGTGATAAGAAAGCCAAATTCACCATAATAAAATCCAAAATAAATCTCACCACAACGTGCAAGCACTAAAATCAAACAAATGCAAATACTACTCCGATCCCGCAATGCTCAAACAAACCACTTAAACTCCAATCTCATTAGGTCGTAAAATAAAAAATTACTCCGGACAGCAGCTTGAGGAAAAAAAATAAGAATAATTTTAGAGAGTACCCCAGCAGGCGCGCAAAGCGCGGGACAGGGTTCTGCCGAGCGCGTGTAACAACGCGCTGATATGGCACGTGAAGAGGCTTCTGTCAGGCGCGTGAAGATACGCGCAACCTGGATGCAATGTCGGCTGCTGTCGAGCGCGTGTAACGCACGCGCTATATCCGGGCGCGTGAATCTGGACGAGCAACTGGACAACGCTGATGAGTGATCGGAAACTGGATGCAGACGATGATCGGGGACGGAAATGTTGTACATTAAATTAATAATAATATCCATCATTACATTGTTTCTTGGCAAAGTTCTATCCATCATTAATTAATAATATCAAAAATAAACCTTTAAAATGTTGTACATTAAATTAGGTAGCTACTCCTTACTTAATTAGGTAGTGCTCTTTAAGTAAGGAGTAGCTACCTAATAAATAGTTCTTCTTCAAAATCAATAATGGTAAAAAATGAATAAGGAGCACTCGTTATTAAGAAAAATTGGTTTAAAGAGTTCCATTGGAGATGCCCTATTACCTCTCCATATTCCCTCGAAGATATGCATTATCTTCTTAGAAAATATTCAAGTTATATACATACCCTCTCAACACTATCTGATGGTTGCTGCAAGGAATCTTTTCGTGAGTACCAGTTGTGGAGGCATTACATTACTGCTCATATATGTTGAAGACCTGAGAATCCCTAAAAACCCTAGGTTCAAATTGATCGATAATGAAGGAGAAACTTTTGTGCATGCGAGGTATAAACTAGAGGAACTAGAGATATGAAAATTCCCAGTCAGATCAATGAAGAGCTGCCTAAATCAGCATCTGAACTACATGTGAATGGTATGGTGTTCGATTCTCTTCATGACTGTGTTCTGATGTGATTATTTTGAAACCAGTAGATTTGAGGTCCTGTAGTAAGGTTACTGGGTGGTATGGTTTATTAACGGAATTTCTATTTGCAGATTTTTTACTAATGCAGTTTGTATTTTGATTGAAACTGACAAGATTATCCTTATAGATTTATCTTATTCAAACTTTAGCCACTTGATCGAGGGTTTATTAATCTTTCCTGAAAATAATACGGACTGCAAAAGTAAAATACAACCTGCAAATAGCATTGCCCTTTATTAATTAGATAGACTTCTTAAGGGTTACATTGTGATATAAACCTCAGGGACATGTATGCTAGACTATTAATCCTTTTCAGTTTCATGTTTATTAAATAGGTCATAAATGAAAAATGAAACATTAATGGTATTCGATTGATCGATTGAAGACACGTATATAATTCTGATACTAATTAATTCATCAATTTGGATCGTTGTCTTGTCCATTAAAGTGTCTTTTATTTTTTCAACACAGATTATATTTTATTGGTTCTAAACTTCTAAGACAGATTTTATGTACAAATTAACATTTATAAGCCCTAGATATAATTTGTTAGGTGCGTGCATGTACGTAGTTATATATGTACGGCTCCTGCTCGTCAAAACTCGCACGAAATTTAATTTATTATTACATTATTAAAAATTTATTATTACATTATTCACACTGATTTACATTTCATAATAAACGTTTGGTTCCTAGAGATAATTTTCTTAGGCATGCACGTCAAATTTGCACGGTTTCTGCCACACTTTATTTAGATTGAATTTTTTATTTACTCAAATTAGAGATGTGGTTAACCGACGATAAATATGTTTTCATTTTATAAAATAGTCATTCGAGAAAAATTAAATAAGTAACAACCATTACCACATATCAACATAAATTTTTAGCCTATATATATATTTATTAAGGTTAATTAGAAAGAAGCTAATAACTCGTGGTTAAATAAGTGAATTGGATGAAGAAATATCTAGGTTATATATTTTTTAGGCCATAAACTGGGCGGGTTTGGTATGGTTTATGGTTGAGAGGGAGCTGAAAAGACATTATTATGAAATGTGTTGAAGCACAAGACAAGAACCCTGAATGGTTGCTTGATTTGCAGGCTGATTTCTCTTACTACATATGAACCTGTTCCTTGTTCAAATTAGGTATAACATTTCAGATATAACTCTGATTTTGATTCAGTGAAATTATACTTTTTATGAAATTTTAATTATAACAAATCTTAATTTGCATATATGAAGATCTATAATACTCTTTAATATCAGTATATAAATCAAATCAATTATCATTTAATTAATTAATTAAATTTATGCACCTTGATTGCACGAAAATTCAGAAAATTAAAATGGACGATAATGACAGATTAACAAGAACTTGAAAAATTATAAAATGAATATATTTTATGATGAAATACCGAAAGTTGGGTATTACACACGAAGATATAACGCACGCGTTCTGAGCTCACGTGCACATAAACACCACCTCTGCTCAATTTGGTGAGTTTTTCTATTAAGATATTATTATTAAATATGTTCAACAAATCACATTATGTTCCTGGGAGGATACTTAATTTTGGTTAATTAGATGATTAATTAATTAAATTATTGTTAACTAACACATTATCAACAAAATTATGAACTTTGATAAATGTACGTATACTAATTAATGAACCTTGAATAAAATTTAATTTTAGTCATAAAAGTATACACTGCGCATTTCATGAAGAGAATTTTACACCATCAAACATATTATACAAATACTAAATTTTCAAGCATCATTAAAACTACGTTCAGCTTCCAGACTTGAATGTGTCGGTGATCCACTGAGGTCAGTCATCATGCACTCACCCTCTTCGCTGTAGCTAGGGCTCGAATCCGGCGAAACACCGTTGTCAAAATCAGGAGACCCATTGAGGTCAGTAGTCATCATGAACTCACCCTCTTCACTATAGCTAGGGCTTGAACCACTGTTATTTTCCGGCATGAACATTCTTTCCGGTGAGAACCCATTTTCCGGCAGCGGTGGTGGCGGTGGCAAATGATATTCGTCGGCAGGACCGCAACCTCGAATATTCTGATTGGGGTTCATTCTCCGATGCTGCATTTTCTGTCCGTGATGATTTCTGTCACTGAACTTGAAGTTATTGTAAGGCCGAGAAAATGTTCGTTTCTGATTATTATCGTATCTCCGGGGAGGAATTGGGAATCTCCGCGCTTTCTGATCTCTCTGAATGTCGCAATTATTAGGGCGACGGATTACTGAAGACGACGAAGATTGATAAAGCTTGTAGCTCCGGACTGTCCAATCTCTCCGGCGGATCAATGGCCTCGGGGCTAAATTTGTTGAACCGTGACGGAGGTAGCGGTTATGAACCGGTGGCCGGTAGTTTTTCTGATAACCGTCATAATCTCTGGGAAAATTACCATACTTATTTCCCCGGTGATCTTGGAAATTCAACCGTTTCCCGCCTGCAACCCAAGAAGATGGCTTTGCTGGCGGCGCGTGAGGATAATCGTGGTAGCTTTGTCGATGGGAATAATAGTCCCTTCTCGGCAGCTCTACGTCAATGAAGCTCCGACTGTTATTTCTCGTATAGTAAACCATGTTTATTTCCTGTGTTTCGATTTGCAATGAGATATAGAGCTGTGCCTTGCCCTATTTATAGGAACAATCAGCCACACATACCGGTCCTTTTCCAAACTGGAACAGGAATTGTGAGTACATATGCAAATTTATTTCCCCGTCAATTTCCATTTTGGAAAAGGAAATCAAATTAATTTATTTTACCCTCGATTCCAGTATAATAGAGGAAAACAATGTTTCAAATTTATGGAAAAGGGCCGGTTTCTCCTTTAGCTTATTGCTTATGAACTTATTTGAATTGAATTTAATCAAACTGAATTGAATTTAATCAAACTGAACTGAATTAAACTAGTTTTAATAATTTTATTTGGTTTGGTATTTCTAGTTCCGGTAATATTATACCTTTTTTTTTTAATTTGCGCAAGAATTTCATAAACTAATCATAGAAACAATTGGACATTTCATCGCCTCACATTTCCATTCATTGCCTTAATTATACATACACATAGCTACATCGTTATATATGTTTAGTTTATTAAACTAAATTATTAAATTAATTAAAAAGGATATTTATATATATATATAGAATAACATTCATCCGGATGATCCTGATATAGGCCTTATCAGGCACCAATAAGATAATGACACGTGTACAATTGTAATGTTTTAATTGGTTAAGATATTTTTAGTAAATTTCTAAAACCCTAATTTAGAATGCCTAAACCCGTCTGGGTAATGATTGAACACGTGGCCCAATCATAAATTAGTTAAAGATGATGTGTCGTTATTTAATTGGTGTCTGATATTGCCAATATCAGAATGATCCTGATATATATTAAACTGATATATATATATATCAAACAAGTTTGTTACCAAATTGAACTAAATTAGTTTGGTAATTTTGTTTGGTTTGGTATTTCTAGTTCCAGTAACATCATACCTATTTTTTCTTTTCTTTTTTATTGGTGCAAGAATTTCATAAATTAATCATAGAAACAATTGGACATACCATCGCCTTACATTTCCATTCATTGCCTTAATTATACATACACGTAGCTACATCGTTATATATGTTTAATTTATTAAACTAAATTATTAAGTTAATTATAAGGGATATATATATATATATATATATGTATATCAAAGAAGTTGTTAGCCGAATTAAGTTTAATTATAATAAATTGTGACCTAAATTGTTAAATAGAAACAAAAATAACATCAAGCAACAAAAGTAGAAAGCAGGTACCACAGCTTGCGGAGATAAGAAATCAGTTTGGATTCGGCCTAGACACCATAAGAGCATGTAAATAATACCTAGACACCATAATACCATAAATCCCATCATCCAAAAATTTTCCCAAAAATCTCTTCAAAACAAATATAAAAATCATTTTTCACTATCATAAAAACTCTCACCCACTTTCCACATGATCTCATTCATCTCTCACCTCAATTTCTCTTTCATCAAACAAATCATTCTTTTTTATTTTACATTATCATTATGAACCTAAGTATTAAATACAAGTTTAATACATGTCAGATCAAATGAAACTATCATTTTATAAAATTTAAAACCAAATTATAACTATGTATTGGAATAAAAAAATTGCATGTAAAAATTTAATTCTAAAATTAATCGTATGCATACATTAAGGACAAAAACAAAATAAAAGGAATGTAATTATGATGAGAAATCTTTAAAGCAGTTATCATTGAATAATCAAATTAACAAATCAATCGTCTGCGACAAAAAAAAAAAAACAGACGTCAATAATGTAGGCTCATAGTATATATGTAGTTTTTCACGGTTACGGAAAAGTAACCTTACGTTCAAATTTTACACGTAATTTAAGGAAGAATTTTTTGGAATCTCTCCATAGTAGGCGATAATTCATTTTCTTGTCAGATTCTTTCCTTGAAAACTTACTCTAGAAACCCCATAACACATGCCCTAAGTATTCTCATGTTATGAAGGAGGTGCTTTTCAGCAATTAACCAAGAGTACTACTGTTATTAAGTGTAAGTAAAGGGGCAAAATGGTCTTTTGTGAGTTTATGAAGGTTGATCAAGCTTTTGGCGGGAGAATCAGTTAGAGCAATTGGGAACTGATCCTTTCAATCCTTTTGCATAATTCTGGTAAGTACTTGTTAAGATCTAATTGTAATCTAATTCCAGAATTGGGAATCACAATTGTATTTATTTTTATTAAATTCCAAACAATAATAATCACTCTTCTCCTTTGCGTCTCTATTTTTTTAAAACCATTTTACAATTTCTGATCAATATTCTGGCGGGTCACTTCCAAACCATAACACATGCTCAAGTAGAAGTGGCCCAATAGAAGCCCAATAACTCCTGATCATGAAGTTCCATGTTTAAACATCAGACATCCACAGTTTAAACATCATCTCAGCAACTCCACTTCACTAGGGCCGGCCCTAGTTATCTGGGGGCCTGAACCAAATAAATTTTTTTAAGGGTTATAATAGAGGGTCCAAAAATAAATAATTAAAATAATGGATTTTTAAAAATGGGATTCTTATTTTGGCCAATTTCTAGAAAATATAGGGGTTTAAAGAACAAATTTTATAAAAAGTACACTACATCTGAATTTTTTTTAAAAATGGGGCCTTATTTTAACCAAGTTTTGGGGAGCCTGAAGCGCGTGCTTCACTTGATTCATTACCGGGCCGGACTTGCACTTCACCAACTCCAAAATCTTTTTGTATTTTTTTAAATTCTTTATTTTTTTTCAATAAAAAGATGACGACACAAAGAAGTATACTACACTAATATTTACAAAAAATAGTATACTACACTGACAACATAAAGCATTATAACACACTAATATACTATCTCAAATTCATCACACGTCTAAGTGTTGTCGAAGCAGCTCGATTGTTTCAGAATCAAGTGACTTTGTGGATATATATATATATATATATATATATATACACAAATTGTTTAGCTCCAAGAAAATATTTATGAATCAGTTCCTTCTTCTCCACCAATTCTTTGATAAAGTGAAGTTTGATGTCTATGTGTTTAGTCTTGTTATGCTCCATATAATTTTAGCTATATCAATAGCACTCTTGTTATTCACACATTATCTCTAGAACTTCCCGATTAACTCCATAATCCCTTAGTATCTTCCTCATCCATAGTAATTGTGCACAACAACTACCAGCAACCAAATATTCAGATTTTGTGGTTGACAGAGAAATAGAGTTCCGTTTCTTGCGATACCAAGACAACTTAAAAGCATCCTCCAGTAGCACTCTTTTTATCTTCAGCATTCCCAGCCCAATCTGAATCACTATATCCAAGAATCTCAGTTGAACTCCCTCTAGAGTACCACAACCCATAATTTGTTGTCGTAGGATGTGACTCCTTGGGATTAACTTGAAGCCTTGCACAGTTGCACATAATCCAACACTCAGACATAAATCAAGCCTACTAGCTAGCAGTGAGAGCACCGATTATAAGCATGTACATTTTGATATCCAGACTAGCTCCATGTTCATCCTAGCTCAGTTTCTCATTTGATGCCATGGCAGTTCTTACAGACTGGCTTCAGAGACCAAATCTTTTCACCAAATTGTGAGTGTACTTGGTCTAGTTCAAGAAAATTCCATCATTTTGTTGTTTAACTTGCAAACCTAGAAGGTAAGTAAGTTCACCAACCATGCTCATCTCAAACTTTTTCTAAAAAAAATTAAACCACCACTGGTGGGGGGAATTAATTGGCACCCCAAACCAAAAAAAATCATTGCTGGCATATAAGGTTTTACACTTGAGCCTCAGCTCAAAAGCTCTAAACTTTTCAAAAAAGAATAACCTACTTTGGCTATTCTTAGTTTCTAATACTATGGAAATGAAGCACCATTCTTAAACCATAAAACTTTAGGAAGCAGGTTAGTGATTGATCCAGCAAAGGTCAAAGCACAAATTTGCCACCCAAAGACTGGTTTAAGAATGATCATCCATAGTACTAGACTAGATTTCCAAAAGAATTGCTAATCTAGTTAACAAAATTATATTAACAGAGGAGACTATGATTCAGTTCTTCCAAAAGTTAGAACATTGGCCCTTTCTCGGTGAAATCTATGTGAGACAGTGTGCCCTAGCTTGCCCATCATGTTTTGCTTACCATATTCTTGCTTCTTGTGGGTACTTCTTAGTTCCTGTTAGCTGTTGTTGTTCCCATTCCTGCAATTCACAAAAGAACCAGCAGTATCCCAACTAAATATGTAATTGACTAGTTCTACCTGATGGCACACCTAAACAATCCATAGCTAGAATTCCTTTCAGTTCTGTTGGAGCATTTTGCATTGTAAAATTTCTAGAGCTATTTGAGGACGGACTTAGCTTAGCAAGAAAATCAGCAAGCATATTCCCTTCTCTGTATGTATGAAATGTTTTATGTTGTCTATATAAATCATTAAGTTCAGTGCATCATGAGTAGCATTCTCATGGGCATGCATCAGGTTTAATGATGCCATGTAATGCTTGTAAACAATCTGTTTCTACCACATTTTTCTGTAGCTCTAATTCCATACCTGCTTCATATCCTCTTTTGATGGCATGAAGTTCAATTTGAATAGATGAAGTGCATGTGACAGAGATCATTCTCAATAGTATGGTGGTTCCCCTGATGTTTCTATGACAATTCCAATACCACCATGTCCTTGTTTGAAAACTGCATCAACGTTGATCTTGTATCCAGATTCTGGAGAGTACCACTTGATGATTTTAACCAGTTTAGGTCTCTTCTTTTTTATAAAAGGCACCAAGTCAGCTAAAATCAAGAAGTGATTCCTCTCCTAATTACCAGTCACAGTGTGAGCAGT
Source organism: Sherardia arvensis (assembly GCA_948330725.1). NCBI lineage: Eukaryota > Viridiplantae > Streptophyta > Magnoliopsida > Gentianales > Rubiaceae > Sherardia > Sherardia arvensis. The sequence goes on along the minus strand of OX415237.1, from coordinate 7,075,970 downwards.
AAATATCCGAGCTACCATTTTAATTAAGTATGCTATCACAGATTTTTTTTACACTCGGTGTTTTTTCATCATACAATATTTTGTTTCTCCTTTTCCACAAAAACCAGAAAACCACACATATTGTGGTTCTAATAACTGTGAAATGGATTTTTGAAAATAAGAGAAATAATAATTGAATATGTGACTGATGCTATGAAAAGATGGTATATGTATGGCAAGCAATGTGTGGACATAATTCCACACCATCTCATTTCTTGGGCATGTATTAAAATAGTGCTCCATTGTATCACAGTTAAAGCATAGGATGCATTTTGATGTGAGGTTGAAACCAAACTTGGTCTAAATGTCATCAAAAGGCGGGATTTTTGATTCTCCACAAAATTAAGGAGATTTTTTTAGGGATATGACGTGTCCATACATTGTGCATGAGAGGATTTAGAGGCATTCTATGCCTGAGCTGCTGATTTACAGATTTGATGGAAAAATTTCCATCTGATCCTGGCTTCCACACCAGCCTGTCATCATGTGTGTATTTATGCTGAGCTCCCTGTAAAAGAAGAAAAATATTGGTAACCGTGTAAGGCTCCATGCTCATCTCAAACTATCATCTCATCATACAATGAATTTATCAACCAATTTCTTCTATGTGGATCCAAAAAAAATATGATCAACATGTGTTTGTGCCAGCAAGATATGATCACCGTGTTTAAACACAAATAAAGTGTGGTCTACTCCACCTAGTCGATAGCCATTCTGTAATAAGAACTGGGTAAGACGCTTATACCAAGCACATGGTGCTTTTTTAAGACCATTCAACGCTCCCTTTCTCTTCTTTGATTCTTATTTAATTCTGTCATTCTCACCCATAGTTTGTACATCTTGTCATAGGATTCATAGATGTCTTCACCATTATCTGATTCATCAACCTCCTCAATTTTAGGTGTTATGTTTAAACATGACGAGTCTTCAGTAACATTTGTTGCTCCGATTGCAATATAGATGTTGGTGCATTCCTCGTCTGTTTCATCCTTATCATCACTCCAAGTCATGGTAACACTAAATGAGACATGATTGATGATTTGATCATCATCCTCATTCTACTCATCATCACCCAGGAAGTGTCATATATTTTCTCCTTTTTATTTAGTAAAGCACTTGGACACTGAGCCTGAATATGACCACGACCTTCATATTTATAGCATTGAATATTCCAGCATATAGACATAGATATTTTCCTTCAGTTTGAGCTGCACTTGTCATTCTATTGGTAACTGAATATTGTTCTCTAGGCTCATTCATCCTTGCTGCAGATCTCTTCCACATTTTAGCAAAATTCATGGAAATTTGAGCTAATTCCTCTTCCTCAATTTGATCATCTTCATTGTTAATTAATGCCTTATACAAAGTTATAGAAGAGAAAGACTTGCGTGTTCCAGCCTTAAATCCCAAGTCCTTTTGTTTTACTATAGCTAGTTCCCTCATCTCAAAAGCTGCAAGTATTCCCATGATGTCTTCGAGGGTTCTTGTAGACGTATCACTGAATTTTTCCGTAGCCATCAGCTTGGATTTAAATCGATCAGGAAGTGATCTCATAACCTATTGGATAACTTGATCATCATCAAATGACTTCCCAAACTGATAAGTAGTGTAGACAAAATCTCGAATTTTGATGTTGAAATCAGAATATTGTCTCATGTTCCTCCATATACAAGTGTCTCAAAAGCAGTGTGTACTGTATGTAGCTTTTGTCTCTTTATCTCACACTATCAGAAAGTAGATCCCTTTTTTCAGCGGTATTATGCATATATTCCAGCGCTTTCTTATGATAAGGTAGCGATGTCCATGTGACCGATGAAACGTTATGGTAAGAGGCGCTAAAAGGCCAAATGGGGGACTCTTTATTTACACGTTGGCAATGGTGACTCGGATCAAACCCTTTCAGCGGATCTTAAAAGCGTTGATACATTCAAAATTTGAAAAAAAAAATTGAGAATTGAAATTTTGAATTTCAAAAATACCCAATTTGGGTGAAATTTCAGTTTCCCGCTCCCATGGTGAAATCAATTTTTGGATTTATTTGATTGAAATAAAACAATTAAATGGACATAAAATAGAAAATTTCTAAATAAATAAAAAATAAAAAATGTTACATCCAATGTCATAACACTAATCTATATCATCCTACACTAACCAAAAATCCTTCTAACCTAGCATATTGAACTCCAATATTCTATCTACTACAAGTCGAATCTCGCTAAAACTATTATAATGCCAAAGGATTCAATAAAATAAGCCAACACAATCAATACACACATTATAGATAGAGACAAATCAATCAAAAAGAGAGAGTGATTACCATGACAGAAAGAGGGGCAAGCATCCTTCTTTATTTGTTCAATCCTTCTCTGAATGCTCTCAACTCACCCAACAGATCCATTAACTTGTCTGTATATTCAAAAACCTCAGCAAGCTCTTCCTTTGCATCTGACCATTGAAAGACCTTGTCAATAGCCTCTTCAAACTTCACAATCTTGTACTTCTTCTTCTTTGCTTCTTTCCTCATCAGACGAGCACATTGCAGAAGGGAAAGCTTCATTCCCAGGAGAAACTACACAGAAAATGGAACACCATAAAACAATAGAAGCAGTATCAGTCCGAGTAAGAATAAAAAAGAAACCTAACAACTTGCACTCATGCTTATAAAAATGCAATATATACTTCCCTTAATGACTGTGATACCAGATGTAATGGCACTAATTGTGTATTTGACAACAAGTTGAAACTTCTATTCATAGAGGACAAAATTAATTTAACAACAGATACTCTATCACAAACTTAGCTTTAAAATTCCAGTATTGTGGTTTGCTTTGTCCTTCACCTTCACCAGAAGGGCTAAGTGGATACTACACGATTACTAAGTTCAAGGTTGATATCAATTTGCATCTTCTTTTTATTAGTGAATCAATACCATTTAAACTCAGGAACAACTATTAGAAAATATAGCAACTTACCTATACTATCTGTAAAATAAATAATAATATATAATAAGCACTTCAAATATATTATCAAAGGCAATTCAGACCAATAATCTCTGCACATCATTATTTATAAGCTTTTTCCGTACCTTGCTAGCTGGGACGATGATCTGCTACACCTTTCTCGTCAGTCTGCCGGATGGGTTCATATCCAGAATCTTAACTGCAACATCTCTAGGCAATTCCTTAACACTATCACAATTACAGCAGTTAGCCTCGAATTACTTTCATCTGTTATCTAGCTAAACGGTTGTTATCTTCCCACTATACAGTTCAGCATTTGTGGCAGTAACATACACAATCTTTTTTCTTATTCTCTACAAAAGAAAGCTTAAAGCAATGGATTTAACAAACTGCAGCTAAAGAAAAAAAAAGTTTCATTCTCTCAGTATATTATCACATTGTTGGTTGAATAAAATAGGCCAACACAATCAATCATTATATTATACATGGACACAAATCAATCAAAAAGAGAAAGAGTGATTACCATGATAAAAAGAGAGACAAGCATCATGATGTTCCCAACAATGCTGATTGAAGCAACAATGTTAGCCGACGGGAAGGTGGTTCGTCGATTTTCGGACGATCTCAGCCTCGTGTGGTTCGTCCGCACTAAGACGTCATTGAACCGTCATCGCACTCGCAGCTGCTGATTGGATCACCGGCGGTTTAGAATTGGGGAAAAGGAATCGGGAAAACAGGGAATGTGACTAACTTTTTATTTACACAGTGGGTCCTTTAATTATTGTACCATTTACCATCTCACATTACTAAAAAAAAGCTAATAAGAGTTTTGATTTACTTTTTAAATTCAAACAATTTGAAGAAAATACGTTCCATTAACTTTTAAGAAACGTAGTATTAAATACTAATAAACTTTGTTTTTTACTCCAAAAAACACATCCTTGTAAATACATTTCCATTAGCTTTTTAGCATTTTTTAATAAATACATTTATTTAAAAAAATAAAAACATTTTTAGAATTTAAAAGTATTAAAAAATTGTAAAGTATAGTAGTTTTTTTTCTCATACTTAAATACAACATTGCTAAAGTGTTGTTTGCACTTTAAATTAAAATAGATAACACTTTTCAAAGTGTTGCGATATCTTATAATATATGTAGCACTTCTAAAAAGTGTTGCATTAGCAATTACAACTGTAACACTTTTTGAAAAATGTGCACTAGCATTTACATCTGTAAAACTTTTTGAAAAGTGTTGCATTAGCCATTGCAACTGCAACACTTTTTGAAAAAGTGTTGCATGAGCCTTTGCAACTGTAACGCTTTTGAAAAGTGTTGTACTTTTATAGAATGTGCAACACTTTTAGTGTTGCACCTAAAGTGTTATCTTAGGTCAAATTTGTAATAGTGCCAGCATTCCAGAACTAAACACATTGATATCAAGTACCACATCATTCGTAATCTAGTGAAAAGAAAAGAAGTAGAGCTTTGATATGTATCCACAAAGGATCAAATTGCAGAAATATTCACCAAACCTTTGGACTCTAAAACCTTTGAGGATTTTAGACAACACTTAGGTATTTTTCGAATGTGTGGTAAGTTCTTCTTAACTCAATATAACAATAGCGTATATAAACTAGTTGTTTTTCTTGTTATTTCTATTTTGTACAGGAAATAACAAAAACATAATAGAAAAAGAAAAATAAGAAGAGAGAATGAGATATTGGTGTTGTGTTACAACTCCAGGTAGAGTTGGATTCTGCGTCAAAAGGTTCAAAAGGCCCAGAAATGAGGAGAAAGTTTGTAGTATAAGGGGGATCCAAAATATTTGAATTATTACCATTTTTGTGCTGGGCTCTTTGTACTCAAAAAAATGGAAAGATATAACATTTATTGAATGCAGTGTTCGAGAAGTGCAGTTTTTTAGTTTCCCACTCAAGTACGATTGAAGAGTTTATTTGTCTCATAACTGTCCACTCTCTAATATCTCTCCATATTCATCTGAAGATCTACATTGACTTCCAAGAAAATCTCCAAGTTATTCACGTACCTATCAACACTATCTAATAATGGCTGCTACAAGGAATCTCTCTCGTGAGTACCAGATGTGGAGGCAGTACATTACCGCTCTTGTTGAAGACCTAAGACTCCCTGAAAATTCTAGGTTGAAATTGATCGAGAATGAAGGAGAAACCTCTTTGCATACGAGGTATAAACTAGAGGAACTACCAGCTATGAAAAAACCCCAATTAAATCCATGGAGAGCTGCATCTAAACTTGATGTCAATGGTAAAGTGTTCGATTCTCTTCATGACTGTGTTCAATGGATGTGATTAATTTGAAACTAGTAGATCTGAGGTCATATAGTAAGGTTATTGGGTAGTATGGTTATATTGATCTAGGTAGATTGCTTAAAGTTTACATTGGTGTTATAAACCTAAGGGACATGTATGCTAGACTAGTACTGTTGTTTCGTGCTCATGTAGTTTGGTGCCAAGCATACACTAGAGGAGTTAATAAACCTGAGATTGATTGCATTGAGTCATACATGTGACATTGGTATGCTAATAGACATGTTGTAAGAGTTTATCCAATAGGAGTGCCAATCTCTATCACCATCTGACTTTTTCTTAAATATCCACTAAGTGTTGATCACATTTACTCCAATAAGCCTTGGCACAAGATACCAAACATCATTCCTATAGAACTGGTCGAATTCATCTTGCATGGCTAAATTCCTATATTCATCATTCAAGTCTTCTATATAATTATTGGGTTCGATAGAGAAGAGAAAACACTGTAAATATGAATTCCAGCATTCATTTTTGCATAATCCTTCCTTTCTTTTGGTCGGAGATTGTATGAATTCTCTACAGTCTCTTTTTTCTGGTTCAGAAGAGGATGTTTTAACATTGGTAGAAATATGATCACCAGAAGATGTTAAAACATCATAAACAAGAACATAAATGCAGAAGATGGTCTTGGTTTAGTTTCATCTTCCAGCAAAATGGTACTCCCAATATCCTTGTGATCCTTAACAACTACATTGGTTCTGTTGTAATAAACATGAAGCACCCTGATGTTTGTGGAAAAGTCAAAGAAAGATGCCCACATGAGCTCGTTTTTAAACCATCAGAGAGGTTCCCTACACCGTAGTATGTAACAGTCACTCTCAAACACATGAAAATGAGCAACATTCGGCTTTCGACAGTTCATAGGATGTTTTCTGATCAAATGGTCGAAGATAAACACGATCCATAGAATAACAAGGCGTATTCGTAGCTTCAGTCTAACATTTCTTTGCAGTACTTCTAAAAACCGTTTAGTTTAAACATATAGATAAAAACAGAAACACAATAAATTTTTACGCAGTTCAGTGCAAAAACACCTACATCTGCAAGGCCTTGCCTAATTCAAAATCCATCCACTATAATGTCAATATAGAAAATAAAGTTCTTAACTTTTTACCTATCTATGACATTCTTGAAACGGACTTGTGAGCACCACTCACTGCCAATCGGCCGCCTTGATGACCACCTCTTCCGAGGTTTAAAGGCTGTGAATTTCTAACTATGTTGAAGAACAAAGACTTGTTGCGGAAGGACTTCAGCTGCTCAAATTATAAAGTGATTCTAAGTGCAAATTACTTGCTTTGTATTCGATGAATGTCTTGTCAGCCTTGCATCCCTATTCTTTTTAATATTTTGGATCATTTTATTTTGTTCGTATCCGATGAAGTAAAATTTGATAAAATTTAGCTAATTTAGTTATTTAAATGCAGTGATTTGTTATGCAATTTAGTTTTGTTTTGTAAGTTAAATTCAATATAGTTCAATGGCTTGTTTGTAATCAAAAAATGAATATAAATATATTTTATCAAAAATACAGATTAAATGAACTTTAGTTCAGTTCATTTTTTTTCAATTTAATTTAGTTCAGTTCGGTATTTCAATTCAGTTCAGTTCAGACACATTAAACAGATCCTAAATGGAAAATGAAACTGTGGTATTCGATTGATCGATTGAGGGCGCACACACATATATATATATATAGTACTATACTAATTTATTCATTTGGTACGTTGGTCCATAAAAGTATCTTTTAGAGAAAAGTACATATATGACCCTAAGTTCTTACTTATATGCAAATATAACTCTCAGTTCTTGAGAAGTGCTATTATAACCCTACGCTACATCTCCGGTGAACTTCAGGCAAGTGAACTCCGGCAACCATGTGTATTGACAAAATTGCCCACAATTTAAAATTAAATAGAAAATTCCCCTTCACCATCTTCTCCATTTGCGCTCGATTTCCGCAACCCGATCCACAGACCGCGCCCTCAGAAGCACGCCACCCTGCCGGAACTCCTAGCCTCTACCGCCACTCATCCAAAAGGAGCGCCCTAGTTGACATCTCAACATTCCAAAGAGAATCGATAAATCCAATCTAATTCCAGACTAGGGATTTGTCATCGTGAATTTTTTCGAGCTTGCTGTGGATGACAACGAATGCCGCGTCATTGCAGGCACCGTTTCTGCTGGAGAGAAAGGGCCTTCACCACCGGGTTTCTTTGCTTCACGAAGAACTACAAGAAAGGAGCGGCGTTGGCGGATGAAGTGGTGGGTGACTCTGTTCGTCTGTGAATTGAGATCGGCAAACGCGAAGAAAAGGTGTGTTCGAGTCGATGTTTTCGCCTCGGTGATGATGGTGTTAAGGGAAGATGTTATCTTGAAGCCTTGTAGTGATGACATAGCAACTGTGGATTGCAGCTCATTCTCGTACTCAACAAAAGCAATCCCGGGTTTTGCTTCCACCATCCTAACTTCTTTGAATTCAGCATAACCCGAAAACAGCCGCTCACAAAACCCCTCTCCGACTGTGCTCATTTGCATCAATAGTGGCGGAACTTTCGGAACTTTCAGAGGCTCCGGCAACAGCGCCGGTGAACGACGCTCCCCAGAACCAGACTATCTACATCAACAACCTCAGCGAGAAAATAAAGCTCGACGAGCTGAAGAAGACGCTGAAGGCGGTTTTCTCACAGTTCGGGAACATTCTGGAAGTGTTATCTTTCAAAACGCTGAAGCACAAAAGGCAGGCATGGATTGTGTTTGAAAACACCGCCTCCGCCGGCATGGCTATTAGCAAGCTGCAGGGCTTCCCGTTCTGCGATAAGCCGTTAAAAATACAGTATGCGAAGACGAAATCGGATGTAGTTGCGAAGGCAGATGGTACAATTCGTGCTATCCAGTCTTTATGCAGGCTTTGCATCACATTTAGGGTTTAGGGTTTAGGGCATCATTGCAATTCGTACAATTCGTGCAATTCGTGATCACATTTTGTCTCTGTTGTTTATGTGGCCGTGGCGTGTGTTATCGGGATAGCAGTTTTTTGCTGTCTACCGTGCATCATTGCAATCTTATACGTGGTGGCTGATCAGGTTGGTTATATAGGAATATGTTGTATGTAATTATTTGACACTGAACTAAAATATGAAGGATTTGCCTTTTTGTATAGCAAGGATTACAAAAATTCTCTCTTTTTGTATAGATAAGTCTTTTATACTTTTAAAGTCTGTTCATTTTTCATTTTTGGTGAACTGGCCTTTGATGCTGTTGTTTGAAAATTTCTCATGTCCATGCAGGAAGGAGCAACAAAGGAAGACATTGATCGACTCCCAAAGTTCAAATTTAGGAAATTCGGCGATTCAGAGAAACAAAATGCAGAGATTCAAGAATCATTTGGAGGAATAATGACCGAATGTGATACTGAATCCCCTGTGGAACATGTTCTTCCCCTGGAAATTCGTGCCTCATCTTTATAAGAAGAATAAGGTGGACGAGAGAGGAAAGAAGAAAAAGGCAGCATGATGCAAACCAGGCTGGGAGTGGGCATCCTGCATATTCTTCCTTAACAGATGGTCTGCCTCTTATGATAAATTGTAGATACTAGATGTCTGCTTTTGTTTTGGAAGAAAAATACGGTGTTGTCGCAGAGAAAAACAATATTGCTCAAATTTCAGCAAAATACCAGGGGTATTTTTGTTATTTTATGTGATAACATTGCCGGAAAACATGGAGGGTTATCATTTTCCAAAGTTAATGCCGGTCCAAGGTTATGATAGCACTTCTCAATGACTGGGGGTTATATTTCCACATAACTAAGAACTCAGGGTTATAGAAGCATTTTTCCCTATCTTTTATTTTTCAACATAGAATATATTTTAGGAAAAAGTGCTTATAGAACCCTCAGTTTTAAGTTCTGTCCAAATATAACCTCCATTTCTCAAAAAGTGCAATTATAACCCTGATTATAATTTTATTGAAATTGTATAACCGAAAAATCCATTAAAATATAATAAGATGATACAACCCTTATGGATTTAAAGAGTTAAATGATTTTTTCTGGTTAATCGGATTTAATAAATATGTGATAATTATTTGCTCTTCTCTCTGCAATTTGGCTGAATTTTTTCTTGGCTTTGAGATGCAAACATCTAGTTTTTCTGCATTTCCCCTAGTTTCCGGTTCTTGCTATTAGATAACAGCCTAATATTGAGGACAATTTTGTCATTTCAAGTGATTAAATAATCATAAATTACAGTAAACACAAGTCAACCATTGCAAGGTTATAAATTTTTGAAGTCAAACCCAATTCAGGGTTATAATTAGGGATGATCATGGGGCGGGTCTGGTCTAATTTAGATATATCTGGTCCCGATCCGTAAAAAAAATATCGAATCCAAATTCGACCCATATCCGCAGGGTCTAAAATTTCAAAATCTGTATCCATATTCGCAGGGTCTTGCGGGTCTAAGGGTCTTAAACGGGTCATGAATGGGTCTAATAAGAAATCGACAAATTCTTTAAATAGATGTTTGAGATTTTCAAAGTGAATACAAATATGCCCAAATTTTTTATTTTAATTACCATAAGCACAAATGTCAGCAAATATATGAATTATCAATCCACAATACACATCAAAATGCATATATTAATTAAGATCGAAATTATAATTTAGTACAAGAATGTAGTAGGTGCAACAAAAAACGATATCTTCTATGGTGTAAGAGGTTAACTGGCCAAAACGCAGAAGAATAGAGGGCACAGAAGTATGAAAATAGAGTTTGTGCAATAAAATGTTTCAGAATAAGGTTTGAGAATATTAAAATATTTTTGCCTTTTTCTATATTGTATCGGTTTCAGGAATTTGGAATAATAAATATTATTATTAGAGAAAAGATGAATTAGTATTAGAAATTAAATATTATAGTTATCGCATAGTAATAATATATTATGGGTCTGGATATCGATATGGATCAGGGTATGAATCTTAATACCATTTATCCGTATCCATACCCGTTTATTAAAACCTAGATCCAGACCCGATCCATATTCAATGGGTCTAAAAAATTTGGATCCAAACCCGACCCACAGGGTCTAAATCCGCAGAATCTGGGGTGGGTCCGAAACCCGTGATCATCCCAGTTATAATAACACATTCTAAAAACTGAGGGTTATATTTGCACTTAACCAAGAATTCGGAGTTATCTATGCATTTTACCCTATATTTTATTGATTCTTAACTTCTAATTCATATCTTATGTACAAATTAACATATAAATGTTAGGCGCGTGCATGCACGTCATACGTACGGCGCCTGCTCCCCGAACTCGTACGGAAATTTAATTTTTCCATGTTTGATTATATATAAAAAATTATTACATTATTGATACTGATTTACATTTCATAATAAACATTTAGGCCCTGTCCAGTTCAACTTATTGCAGCACATTTTAGCACAGCACAGCACTGATCAGCACAGCACAACACTCATCAGCACAGCACAACACTGGTCAGCACAGCACCTATTCAGTTCAACACATTTAAGCTCTAAATGGACACTATTTTTATGTTTTGTAAAAATAATATTAATTAAGTGAACTTTTTAGTTCTTAAGTAATAAACATTGTATTTTTTCTTCAACTCAAATGAACACTATTCAACATTTTCAATACTATTCAGCACTCATCAGCACAGCACAGCACCAAATAAGTTGAACTGGACAGGGCCTTAGTTTCCAGAGATAATTTTCTTAGGCATGCACGTCAAATTTGCACGGTTTCTGTCAAACTTAATTTAGACTAAATGTTTTATTTATTCAAATTAGAGAGGTGGTTAACGACGATAAATTTATTTTCTATATAAAAATAGTCATTAGAGCAAAATTAAATAAGTAACAACCATTACCATATATTTTAAGCCAATATATATATATATATATATATATGTATTAAGGTTAATGAGAAACAAGCTAATTACTCGTGGTTAAATATATAAGTGGATGGGACGAAGAAGTATCTAGTTTATATATTTTTTAGGCCATAAAATGGGCGGGTCTGGTATGGTTATGGTTGAGAGAGGGAGCTGAATCAACGCAACAACTGTTACTATACTCCTCATTTGCAGCTTGTGTTGAAGCACAAGACACCTGAGTTGTTGATTTGCAGCCTGATTCTCTTACTACATATGAACATGTTCCTTGTTCCAATTGCGTATGATTCTTAGTTCTAATAACATTTCAGATATAACTTCAATTTTGATTCGGTAAAATTATAATTTTTATGATGTTTTTAATTATAACAAATCTCTAATTACATATATGAAGTAATATGAAATTTTATAATACTCTTTAATATCAGCGTGTATATCAAATCAATCATCACCTAATTAATTAATTAAATTTATGCACCTTACTCGCACGAAAATTCAGAAAAATAAAATGGACGATAATAACAGATTAGCAAGAACCTGTAATTTATAAAATAAAAATAATTATGATGAAATATTGAAAGTTAGGTATTACGCACGCAGGTATAACGCACGCGTTCTGAGCTCGCGTGCACGTAAACACCACCTCTGCTCGCCAAGCTTAATTTGGTGTCGTTAATTTCAACTTTTACTATATGGAACATAATTGAGTTTTTTTATTAAGATATTATTAAATATGTTCAACAAATCACATTATGTTCCTGGGAGGATACTTAATTTTGGTTAATTAGATGATTAATTAATTAAATTATCGTCAACTCACACATTATCAACAAAATTATGAACTTTGATAAATGTACGTATACTAATGAACCTTGAATAAAATTTAATTTTAGTCATAAAAGAATACACTGTGCATTTCATGAAGAGAATTTTACACCATCAAACATATTACAAATACTAAATTTTCAAGCATCATTTAAACTACGTTCAGCTTCCAGACTTGAATATGTCGGTGTCATCATGAACTCACCCTCTTCGCTGTAGCTAGGGCTCAAATCCGGCGAAGCACCGTTGTCAAAATCAGGAGATCCATTGAGGTCAGTAGTCATCATGAACTCACCCTCTTCGCTATAGCTAGGACTTGAACCACTGTTATTTTCCGGCATGAACATTCTTTCCGGTGAGAACCCATTTTCCGGCAGCGGTGGTGGAGGTGGCAAATGATATTCGTCGGCTGGACCCCGACCGCAAATATTCTGATTCTGATTGGGGTTCATTCTCCGATGCTGCATTTTCTGTCCGTGATAATTTCTGTCACAGAACTTGAAGTTATTGTAAGGCCGAGAAAATGTTCGTTTCTGATTATTATCGTATCTCCGGGGAGGAATTGGGAACCTCCGCGCTTTCTGATCCCTCTGAATGTCGTAATTATTAGGGCGACGGATTACTGAAGACGACGAAGATTGATAATGCTTGTAGCTCCGAACTGTCCAATCTCTCCGGCGGATCAATGGCCTCAGGGCTGAATTTGTTGAACCGTGACGTAGGTAGCGGTTAACCGGTGGCCGGTTGTTTTTCCGATAACCGTCATAATCTCTGGGAAAATTACCATGGTTATTTCCCCGGTAATCTTGAATATTCAACCGTTTCACGCCTGCAACCCAAGAAGATGGCTTTGCTTGCGGTGCGTGATGATAATCGTGGTAGCTTTGTCGATAGGAATAATAGTACCTTCTCGGCAGCTCTTCTTCAATGAAGCTCCTACTGTTATTTCTCGTATAGTAAACCATGTTTCTTTCCTGTGTTTCGATTTGCAATGAGATATAGAGCTGTGCCTTGCCCTATTTATAGGAACAATCAGCCACACATACCGGTCCTTTTCCAAACTGGAACAGGAATTCTGAGTACATATGCAAATTTATTTCCCCGTCAATTTCCATTTCGGAATAGGGAATCAAATTATTTATTTTACCCTCGATTCCAGTATAGTAAAGGAAAACAATGTTTCAAATTTATGGAAAAGGGCCGGTTTCTCCTTTAGCTGATTGCTTATGAACTTATTTGAATTGAATTTAATCAAACTGAACTGAATTAAATTAGTTTTAATAATTTTATTTGGTTTGGTATTTCTAGTTCCGGTATCATACCTTTTTTTTTTTTTTTTGCGCAAGAATTTCATAAACTAATCATAGAAACAATTGGACATTTCATCGCCTCACATTTCCATTCATTGCCTTAATTGTACATACACATAGCTACATCGTTATATATGTTTAGTTTATTAAACTAAATTATTAAATTAATTATAAAGTGAGAAAAACATTTATGCGGATGATCCTGATATAAGCCTTATCAGGCGCCAATAAGATAACGACACGTGTACAATTGTAATGTTTTAATTGGTTAAGATATTTTTAGTAAAATTCTAAAACTCTAATTTAGAATGCCTAAACCCGTCTGGGTAATGATTGAACACGTGGTCCAATCATAAATTAGTTAAAAATGATGTGTCGTTATTTAATTGGTGCCTGATATTGCCAATATCAGGATGATCCTGATATATATTAAACTGTTATAAAGGATATATATATATACATATATATATATATATCAAACAAGTTGTTAGCCGAATTAAGGTTAACTAAAATAAATTGTGACCTAAATTGTAAATAGAAACAAAAATAACATCAAGTAACAAAAGTAGAAAGGAGGTACCAGCTTGTGGAAATAAGAATTCCGTTTGGATTCGGCCCAGACACCATATGGGTAATTAGGTATTCTCATGTTATGAAGGAATTTTATCAGCAATTAATCAAGAGTACTACTGTTAATAATTATATGTAAAGGGGCAAAATGGTCTTTTGCGAGTTTATGAAGGTTGATGAAGCGTTTGGCAGGAGAATCAATGACAGCAGTTGGGAACCGATCCTTTCAATCCTTTTGCATAATTCTGTTATAAATAGTTGTAAGTATCTAATTGTAATCTCATTCCAGATTTGGGAATCACAATTGTATTTTCTTTAATTAGATTACAAACAATAATAATCACTTTTATACTTGAGTTGGTCTCTGGAGTAATATATATATATATATATATATATATTATAGCTATAAATATAGACCAATGACTATATTGAAATATGGAAGAAAGGAGGTCCTTATTTGCAAAATTTGAAAAAGTACCCTTCACGCGCACTGTTCACCGGTACTGTTCACGCGCACTGTTCACCGCACTGGTTCCACTATTTTATGTAAGAATACAATTGATATAAATTATGAAAACATACAATTGAATCAATTATTCGAAATATACAATTGATATAAATTATTTTAATAGTTTTAATTTCAATACTTAATGTAAAACCTTTTTGAGATTTACTCAAATTTATTATATTAGTGTAATACTTTATTAAATCTATAATAAAAAATAAAAATAAAAATATTATATTGTATATGATCCGAACTGCAATTTATTTAACAAGTTAATTTTCATCCGTGAATAGTTGTAGATATATAAATCCTTCCACAAACCTTATCCACAGCCTCAGACCTAATCCTTACCTTCGTCCTCTTCGTTAACATCGCCAACGATCGGGTGAACCACGATGAAGGTGTGAGTAGCCGACGGAATGGCACCACAAATTTGTACGCGTTGGCCGCCGATCTTCAACTCAGCGGAGATGAGCGGCGGAGCCTCCTGGCCTGCCTTTCTTTTCAGGTTCACGTCGCGGTGGACCTTCTGGGCGCCGAACGCTGCTTTGAAGAAGGACACCACCTCCGCCGCCTTGTTGCCGTCAACGTAGATGCACGACTTGAATTCGGCGAAGCTCACCATGCCGCTGGCCAAAACCGCAGTGGAGATTCTCGGCTGAAAGTGGAGACTCCAGCCAAGTTCCAGCTGATGCACGACTTGCTTTCTTTGAGGGCGGAGGTGACGACTTTGCAGCCGTTTCCTCGCAGATGTGTCTGCGATTTCAATTTACCGTTTATGGTATGTTCAAACATGTTTAATTGAAGCAGGGAGCACAATTTTGTGTTGCTTTTGGTCATAAGTGATGTAGTTATTTGCTGTAAAAATTTATGCCTTTGTTATGTTATTCTTGTTCAACACTATCCCCTAGATTATTAACATGTCGCTGTATTTGAACCACTGTAGTTCTGTATCTGTGATTGAAAAGATAAGTCATTGTTTTGAGTACTCTGAACTGGTGTACTAGTTCGTCATGGTTGCCTGAGCAGAGTGTTTTTGAATCAGTGTAGTTCTGTATCTGTAACTGAGAGTGTAGCATTGCTTGTGATTATTCTGAAGTGGGGTAGTAATCGAATGATTTTTGTTGCTTGAGCAGATTTGGTTAACAATCTGGGAAAGATTGCATGATCTGGTACCAAGGATTTTATGAAGGCCCTTCAATCTGGGAACGAATGCATGATCTGATACCTTACTTGTTTGCAAGCAACGCTCAGTAGTATCTTTCGAGCTGACACATTGTTTTTAGAATATATATGTACTTGTATATTTTTTTACTTATGGAGAAGTGATTTCTCAGGTTTTGTTGGGTGCCTTTCGTCGCGTCTACTGAGATCATGAGTTATAATAGTTCTTCAGCTTCTGGTTAGTGTATCCATTTCTCCTTTCTATTGCTTTACATTTTTAGGAATGTTGGCCTTGTTTAGCTTTGTTCAGTGAGTGAGTAACATTGCAGTTGTTATTGTTTGAATCGATCAGGTAGTAGGGTATCAAGAAGACAATGCTGGCCAAGGGTTTCAAGCTGGGGAAAGATGTGTTGAGCAAAGCCAAAGCGTTTGATGAATCTCATCAGGTCTTTTCTTGTTCCTATTTTTTTGTTGTTATATACTCTGTGTAAAGTAAGGTTTAGTAAAGTTGCTTATGTTCTTGCATATTTGGTTGAATCCTGATCTTGTTCTTGTTTTAATTTTACCCTTTTTGGTGTATTTTAGTGTAAAGCTAATTACTTTTCTGTATAATCTGTTTGATATGTCTACATAAAAATTGAAAGAGTTTCTAAATTTTCAGTGAATGGTTTAATCCAAAATGTCTACGTCCCCCTTTGGAGGGTGTCACCCTTCTACTGCGGCCCATTGGGTTGCGGGGACCAGTATCAGAAAGCGGGGTCAAGGTGCCACAAATTTTACGGTAAGGTAAATTGTTGTGGGAGAATGATTATAGAGTTGATCATAATTTGTGGGGATTAGACGGACGACGACGTTTGGACCACGATTTAGTTTTCCTACTTTCCGGTGAAAGGGCCTGTTGGAAGCTATGTTGGAGGTTTCAACTACAGATGGAGGACCTCGTTAATATGCCCGGTTGAAGTCTTAGACGGAGGTGTGCGTCGTGCGATGCCAATCTTAAAAACAGCAGCGGTTGGGAAGATTGGTAAATCTGTCGGCAAATCCGTCGCTAAATCCGTCGGCAAATCCAGAATGAGGTTAAACAGCAGAGGTTGGTAAATCTGTCACGAGATGACAATTTTTTTGGCCGGTTCGGAAGATGTAGTGATTTCATGCTAATATAATGATTTCACGGTGGTTGGGATGATACGGCGATTTGTCGATTTTATTGAAGGCCTGACCAAACATGTATTGAGGTAGACCGTTGTTTTCAGAGATATGTTTAAGTTGAAGTGGGTAATTTGTGGTAAAGCCCATTATGTCAAACACCTAGCCTGCTTAGAATAATTGTTCATGATGGGCCAAAGATTGTGTATAAGGTCCTTAAGAAAAACGAGCAAGAAATGTGCAGATTGCAGATGGATGTACATCATGCAAATTTCGTTTGTTATTATTAAAAAAGAGTATGTATGTTGGTAGTAATATTTGTAGGAGATGCTCTTTTTTTAAGAAGCAACGCGTAGAGAATGTAAATTTTTTATGTGGAAAAAAGGTTGAGTAATGAGAATAGAGACACATAATTGAAACATGAATCCGTCAATTGGAGGTTTAAGTCATAAAAATCAGCGCGGCTGATAACAAAATAGTTGTGTGTCATGTAGCGAAACAGTTATAGAGGAGGCGTATAGTGGTGGAGAATGATGTAGTTTGTTAGCAGCTCCAGACACTTGCATAATTAGAATGGGCAGAGTGAGAACCATTGGACTGATCCATCTGAAGAAACATCGTCTTCCTCCTCATTGTTGTTTTCTAGTCCTTGGTCGTCATCTCTCACAGGTGGAATGTCTGCTACTGCAATAGCCTACAGAGGAAGAAATGGCTAAGATGAAGATATTTTCAATGAATTGTTCTAAATAAGAAGTTGTTATGTAATCTGACCTGGACTTGGTTGTTTGTGACTGATGTAGCTGATTCGACATTCTGGATCCCAAGAATTGAGCTGGTCTGGGTCTAGTAGTAACAGTTGTGAAAGACATTTTAGTTTATGTAGTTTGGAAAGAAGGAAAGATTATTTTATGAAGTATGTTACAAAGTATAAAACGGATAATGATAAGCACATGCATGAGTGTTAAGTGTAAGGACTGGACAACCCCATATGCATGTGATCAGCTTCTAAAAATTATTGCTCAAGTAGATAATATTGTGATGGTAGCAGTTCACTTGCAGGTCATTAATAGATGTATGCGCAATTGAAATAAAAGATGGCGCAAATGCATGGATTAGTAAAGATTTGTTCTATTTCGGTAGGTAAATGTGTTGTTAAATACCTGAATCTCTTGTATATTCAAGCATCCTTGACCTTCAACACTGCAAGTATTAGGCTTAGTCACTGACGAACACTCCAAGTATTTGAAAAATTGTCGGGGAGTTAAAAGATGTTGAGACAATAACATAACTTTGCAGCACCAAAAAGATTTATAAATGCCATTGGATGTAGTGATTGTTAAGGATAATACCTGTCTAGGCTGTACATGAATGTGGAGGACGGGGTCAGTACCCTCAACAAATATTAAGCTGTTTTCTTCCCGATCCTGTGTAAATCTTCCATCACCCTTGTATAGTTCGAGTAGTATATTTAAAATGGATGTTTGGTAATTAGTTTGAAGAAATAAGACTGTTGTAAAAAATAATTGAACCTGGTCAATATATATCCCTGACCTTAACATCTGGTCCTGTTGATCCCTGTCCCGCATCCAGGATAGCTGGTGCATGCTGTTGATTTTTTTAGGAGAGTTGGGGAATCATCATAGCCGTGTTTGTCGAAGCTGAAATCATCTATGTAAGCGAACAGATCTTTCAATTCATCATCTGAGTATGATTTATGATGATGATGATTATGATGATGATTATGATAAGATGAAGCATTATCATGATCGGGACTTGTTTGACAGTTGTTGTCGATATTAGGTGGAAGCAACGAGCTTACTATTTTCCGAATCTGATAAGGTTAATGGCATGTTAGAAATGGATAAAGATTATGAGGAATAGGTACAATGTTGTAGAAGAAATACCTCAGGAGTGTCGATGGTAATGATAGTATTATCTTTTATAGGGGTGATGACAAGAGTGCGTAGAGATGTGTTCTGGCTTGGTAATCCGTCTTCTCCCAGATTATTTGCAGCTCCAATTGACTGTATATCAAGAAAATGTTTAAGCGAATGGCGTAGGGTAGTGAATGAATTTAAAGTTAGTAGAGCAGTGCGTAGGTAACTTCACCTGTTCTTTGGTTATGTTATAGTCAGACTCAGTAAAATCCGGGACGCCTAGTTCTGGTGCGGGAATTGGAAAATAGGCCGAAGTAGCATTTGAACTATGTTCGGAGCCACCCCCATTGTTTGGACAATTTGTGGAGGTCAGTGTTCCATCTGCATCACTATCGAGAATCAGACCCCACTTGATCCATGCGCACCACTATCGACAATCATACTCGCACTTGCTCCATGTGCAGCATCATCGACAATTAGACCTGCACTTGCTCCATCCGCAGTAAAATCCGGGACGCCTAGTTCTGGTGCGGGAATTGGAAAAGAGGCCGGAGTTGCAATTGAACTATGTTCGGAGCCACCCCCATTGTTTGGACAATTTGTGGAGGTCAGTGTTCCATCCGCATCAGTATCGAGAAGCAGACCCCCACTTGATCCATGCGCACCACTATCGACAATCATACTCGCACTTGCTCCATGTGCAGCATCATCGACAATCAGACCTGCACTTGGTCCATCCGCAGATTTCTCGACAATCAAACAAACACTTGTATCGTTGTTGATGTTGATGTTAGAATCTCCTTTTGAACCAGGCTCATGACTATGCTCTCCATTTTCACCAACTTTGTTACTATGCTTACCATTTGCACCAGGTTCGTGAGTCTGCTCTCCATTTGCACCAGGCTCGTGACTCTGATTCCCAAGGCTCAGCTTTGGATGTAGTAGCTCGTCGATGTTTGTTCTTGGTTGTGGAAAAACATGCTTTATTTTTGAATTTCCCTTCGATGTGGTAGCACCTTCGGTATTAACTGGGGTTTCGTGCGGCGTGGAGAAGTCAAAGTACTTCCTGTACTCAAGTTGTCGGTTGATAAGGGTCAATGATTTTTGAAGAAGCTGCATTGCTCTTTTGGCCTTGTCGATAACAGACGGCATTAATCCCTCGACACATCTGGGATATCTCTCAGTTTGGGGCATAGCTTTCATGCGCTCGAGTGTGTACAAGTCATCACAGATAACGATGCTATGATTGCGTGCCAATTTAGCCACATGTCTTTGGTACGCCTGTTTCAATAAGAAAAAAAGGAGGGTAAATAGATTGTTTATATTGTGCATGTTTAAAGTGATTTGGTTCTATGTGATTTATGATGTTGAGCAAGGGAAAATTTACAATAGAGATTTGTAAATAGAGAAATGTAAAATTAAATGTAAATGGTACCACCTGAACGTGGTAAGACTGAATGCGGTAAAAAATTTAAAAAATAGTTGTGGTTGATTTCATGTGCAATGCTAGGCTTGTTATACTGTGGTGCGTAAATAAATAGAATCAGAAAATAACAGGGACGATGTACTTACATTAGGGAGCAGTTTATGGAGCTGTGATTCCGTGTAATACCAAGCAGGGATATTGAATGATATAACTGACTGTCTGTTCTCTACAGGGCCCTCTTGTACAAGCTTGCTTATTGGGTAGCTGACCCTGTTAGGGGTGCCCCTACCGTTTCCTCTCGCTAGCTCCTGTGCTATCCGACGTTGTATACCCCAAAGTCTCCAATTGCGGACTAGCACTATCAGAAAAAACGCGTCTGTTTCAACGATTTTTTTGGGTATATCAACGGTTGTTGACTAGTCAAAAACCGTTGAAACAATTCGGTGATATCGTCTTTTTTTCATAATTTCCGTTGAAACATTTTTAGAGGGACCACACATTACACGTTTGCATCTGAGTAGACATTCCACTCAAATGATTGCATCTGAGTAGACATTCCACTCAAATGATAATTGACTGAATGTTTCAATGTTTCAAAATCCGTTGAAACTTATATTATTGAAAACAAAAAAAAATATTGGTGAAAAGGGAATTCTGATTTCCCCAAATTTGGTGCTGAAATTATAATAAAATAAAAAATAAAAATAAAAAATCAAAATTTAAAATTTTCTATTATAATTCCAAATTGTTACATAACACACATTACACTAATTCAATTATAATTCTATACTAATAACTAGGATTGAATTTGAAAAGTTAGTTTCTACTTGAACATACAACTTCTATTCATATGAATAATAAAGCCTTTACGTAAATATATAAGCAAGTACCACTATTGACCTCCAAAGTCCAAAGCCATACTCTGCACAGCTCCTGGAGATATTCTTGAATTTCCTAAGTTCCATTCACTCTCATCGCTATGAACATAACTCTCATCACGGGGGTTTAAATTGTTGTATCATGTTTCTGCAATCAAAACAAGCGCAAAAACACGAAATAAGAACCAAACACTTCTCCCAGCCCATTTAACCAACCACATCCTATTCCACAAGCATCCTTAAACAATTTTGAACATGAAAAAGCATACAACTAAGTATTCATAATCAATAGACCATACAATCAATCAACAAAAAGCATAAACAACCATACAAGAAACACACATGGAAGTTGGAACAAAAGAAAAATACCTCGTAACAAACAAGACACCAGAGGGGACATCCAGTGGTGGTGTCAAAGTTAAACGGTAGAGAGGGCAACAGAATTCGCTTGAAGTGGAGAACCAGAGATGTTGGTGGCACCGAAGAAGAACCTTTAAAATCACATTAGACTTAAACAAAATGAGATGCAAACTCAGTTGCATTTTCAAGCAAAAAAACTAACACAGTAGAAAACATAAACTCAAAACACCTCAATGTTCTTGAAAGATATCTGTTATACACATTCTTCTCCTCGTATCCAATGTGCACCAAGTTAGCTATCGAAACCGCAAGTACTCAGTTACAAGTCCAGAAACTGGCCTAAATCTTATTCCGGGAGGATCCAACCCCGTCATATTATCCAACACAATGTGCTCAACCCAGCACAATTGGCTGCAGTAAACACACATGGGGTTTAAGAAAGCAATATCACATTCATTCATAAAGCACTTAACTTTACACTACTAGTTTAAAACCAAGAAAATAAAGCTACCAACAACTTGATCAATCACCCAAAGGGTGCCCGTTTAAATCTATTTATTAAAAATTCTGTTTAAACATACCAACCCTAAAACCTCAAGAACACGGTAAAGATCATAAATAAACAAGACAAAACCTTGATGTACTGGTTGAGAGCATCTAGAGCAGTGCGGACTGACGAGAAGAGTCGCTTGAGAGTGGGTTCCGTGCAACTTCGTTGGTGAATAAACTTTAAAAGGCTCAATAAACGAACATAGTCAAACAAGAAAAACTCCATCAGTAGTCATCTAATTAGCACAACCGAATTTTTTGAGTTGTGATTAGTATCAAGCTGTAAAGCCTAACAAGCAAAACACTATCAGCAGCTCATCCAAGCATAATAAAATCTTGAGGTTTATAAGAACACAAACCCCATACCTTTTCATGATATCGAAGGTCATGATGGCCTCATCAATACTCCCAAGTAACAGAAAAAAACCGTCACATCACCCCATCTCAGTTTCATAATGGTGACGGAGAGACGTAGGGACCGCGACGGCAACGGAGGCTCGTGGACGGCGACGGAGGGGCAGGGCAGACCTGATGACGGTGTGGCGGAGGGATAGGGCAGATCCGGTGACAGAGAGGCGGATTCACTGATGGAGAGATGATGACGGTGGGGCGGGTTCGCGACGATAGTTGAGAGCATCGATCGGAAGAAGAGGGATTTCGAGATTCAGGTAAAGAAGAAAGAAGGCGGATCCAAAAAGGATAAGGAACTAGGTTGAGCCCCAATTTATATAGGTATAAAATTGACGGTTCAGATTAAGTCAATTAAGTTAATTGACGGATACGATTAAAACAAAATAAATTATGGTATAAATTTGTTTGAATTAATATTAAAAAGGAATTAATTTATTAAAAATTCGAATTAGTTTTATCTTTCTTTTTTGACAACATACAATTTTAATAATTACATATTAACCCATCAATTCCAATATAATTTTAATTACGGATTAAATACTTTAAAATAAGTCAATTTCAACATAAATCATTATTAATTTTTAACACTTATATCAATTGTACTTCGAATAACGCGATTCTTGCAGAAAATAGTGGAAACTGTGGGCAAGAAAGCTCTCAACTGAACTTTTGTTAAATTCTAAATTCACCCCTATATTGTTTTAAAAAATTTCAAAATGATTATGTGAACATAACACGCTTAATGAGAACTGATTAGTTCAAATATTTCATTGTATTACATTATAAATAGAATATAAGCATTAAAAAATATATTGACTTCAATAAAAAAATTAACTTTTACGCTTGATAATGAATGCTCGAACATTCATATATATCAATACGATTTCATGCACTTATGTTGAATGTCTCAGAAACACTCAAATTTAATTAATTTCATTCACTAATTTAAATCAATCACAACTAAGTGGTGGAAATATATATGGCTACAAAGTGTATATACTTAAGTAATAAGTTATAGTCTTAGTAATGCTTCTCAGGTTCTTGATACTATGGTTTCACTATATGTACCTTTTAGTTAACTAATACCAAAGCAAATTTACATAAAAAGTGTCTGATACATGATAAAATTAACATAATCATCAAAATATTCAATTTTAAAATTCAAATTTTGAAGTTTTATGACATTTTCCAAAAATATTTTAGAAATGTACATTGTTATCAATGCTATTTCATGGAAATTTATGTTAGAATGTCTCAAACATACTCAAATTCATTTAGTAATGAAAATAATTTGATCACAACGATGGTGGAATATGACTCAAAAGTATATGTACTTAGGTAACAAGTTATAGCTTTAGTAGTTCTTCTCAGGTTCTTGATACTACAGTTTTGACTACACGTACCGTTCATTGAATTAATAGCAAGGTAAATTTACATGAATAGTGTCTGATACATGATAAAATTAACATAATCATGAAAATAATCAGTTTTATAAGTCAAAATTTGATGTTTTATGACATTTTTACATTTTTTACTGAACTGAACATTGATATGAATGCTATATCATGGACACTTATGTTAGAATGTCTCAAATATACTCAAATTCATTTAGTAGTGAAAATAATTTGATCATACAATGATGGAAGTATGATTCAAAAGTATATATACTTAGGTAACAAGCTATAGTCTTAGTAGTGCTTCTCAGGTTCTTGATACTACATTTTTCACTATGCGTACCTTTCATTGAACTATTACCAAAGTAAATTTACATAAAAAGTGTTTTAAACATAATAAAATTAACATAATCATCAAAAATTCAGTTTTAAAAGTAAACATTTGATGTTTTATGGAAATTTTCAACTTTTTATACATTTCAATGCTAACTAAATCGTTGAAACGAGAGCGACGTGGCTCTTCCTCAAACCGACAAGTGTTTAAATTTGAAATTGGGCCTTTTTCGCACAAGACTTTTGAAAAAACCTGTTACATACCCACTTGAGAACCCAAAACTAATGGGCTCAAAATGAAGCTAGCCAACATATTTAAAAGCCCAAAATATCGTTTCAACGAATTATAACATGAATCGTTGAATGAGTTTTTTTTTGGGTCTGTGGTACCCACGAGGTCAAACAAATTGTAAAATTTAATTGAAATAATGTTGGCCCATGCTCATTGAAAAAAGTCCACTATTCAAAACCCACGAAAACTTTTGAGCCCAGTCAACATATTCAATAGTTGACTTGTTCTGCCTTATGGATATCAACAATTGATAACAGATTCATTGAAATCAATTTGGAACTCTCAAATAATTCAACTCTTCTTTCAATCAGCATTGCCATGTCAGCAAGCCTCCTCTGGTCAAACTTAGATATTTTGTTGACTAGTGAAAATTCAAGAGATGAACAGTGTTAACCGTCGAAACGCGCTATATATCAACGAAAAGTTCACAGTTCGTTGAAATGAGATCGTGTTTTTCTGATAGTGCAGGGGGTAGATAGGTCTGGAATTGATACTCCCTTTCCACCCATCCTATGGAAGTATGTGACCATAAGCAGCATCAAGTAGCCTGAAAATGTTTTCTGGTCTGCTCCTACATTGTACCTTGTCGCAGCCACGCAAAACCTGTCTAAGACGTAGGTGCACCAGTCGTAAGATTTAATCTGCTCAACATTCACCGCACACATCAAGGGTCTAAAATCGGCTCTGTTGTTAGGGACAGGATCCAAAAACACCGAAAATGCAAAGACGACAAACATGCGTATGAAGTTTGGGTTTCCATATTCTAGTATCTTCATTCTCGGTTCCAGATTGGTTATGAATGTGCTGAAGTTCTGGGGTACAGCTGGGAAATTATATGTTTGTTGCCATCTTTCTCTAAGATCTAAGTAGGCAGCGGTACGTTCAAACCTGACAAGGGTCAAAATGTTAATTTTTGTACTTAACATTCAAAGTGTTCGGATTGTGTACCTAACATTCCAAATAATGTATCATTTTTGTACCTAACATTCAAAGTGTTCAAAACGTGTACCTAACATTCCAATATTGTTCAATTTTTGTACCTTAACATTTGAAGATGAAGTTACTGTTTTTACTTTTTTACTAAGGGTATTTTGGTAATTTCACGTTAAACTAAAATTTCAAAGTTTCAAAATTTCAGTATAAATGATTTTAATTTTTAATATTAAATTCAGAATTTAATATTTTAATTACATATACATTTTAGTTATATAAAATCATTTTAAACTGATTTTTTGTGTAAATAAATAAACTTTATTTAATTTACATTTAAATAGAAAATTACCAAAATATCCTCAGTAAAATAGTAAAAACAGTAATTTCATCTTCAAATTAACGTAAGGTACAAAAATTGAACAATTTTGGAATGTTAGGTACACGTTTTGAACACTTTGAATGTTAGGTACAAAAATGATACAATATTTGTAATGTTAGGTACACAATTCGAACACTTTGAATGTTAAGGTACAAAAATTAATATTTTGAGCAATGTTAAGTACGAAAAACGAATTTTAGTCATAAATATTCCTGCAAAGTCTAAATCGCGACCAGCTCTCCCGAGCTTTCGAGGCATTGTAGTTTCAGACAATGTTGAAGACAAAAGCCAGTTGTAATGATCGACTTAAGGCTGCTCTGATGTAAAACTATTCCGGGTGCAGCATACATTCTATGAAGTTCGATCATACTTCTCGTTCGTTACGTCTATATTTATAGCTCGATCTTCTTGTCGGTCTATATATTATACCATTGATGTTTTTGTTTCATCAGTCACGGATGTGCTGATCTTCTCATGCAAATAATCTCGGAGCTTGATCTAGTCTCCATGTTGTATTCTATTTTTTTAGCAAAACTGTAGGAAATATAAATTTTCCTTATATTTACATACTGAGACTATTCCTGACTAAAAAAAATCGCTAGCATATATTTCTCCTAATCAGATCGTAACTGAATATATTCGATTATGTTCATTGATCGCACACGAATTGTACTTCAACATAATGACCTTTGCTCGATTTGTGATTCTGTTGGAGCAAACTTTTAAACATCCATTACATTAAAACATAGTGATTTCAACAAAATAGTCATGTATAATGTCCTGACTCTCCTAGTCTCTTCAGCAATTTACGTTGAAGTGATCTTTATTTGAATTTGTCAGTTTCTATGTGTAGTAACGCAGATTTAGGCCCTGTACAGTTCAACTTCTTGCAAGTATCTCCAAGCAGCTAGCAAATCCCGGCAACTCCAAGCATCTCCCAGCAGCTCCCAGCATATCCAGCAGTTCGGAAAACAAACCAGACCCATAACCCTCCAAGAACCAGCCTACTGACTACATTTTGGTCTATCAAGCGAGCCTCAGTTAGGGGGCGTGGAGGAGTGAAGCTTCCCTCGACGGAATCAGAGCCGATCTCGGTTACCAACACACCTCCAGCGGCGGTTGAAGCTCCCGTTCAGATGTTACCGGAACCTATGATTCAAGCGGTTTCCGTTGAGATGATACCGGAGCCTGTGATTCCGGCGGTCTCTGTTGAGATGATACCCGAACCTTTCACTCAGGCGGTCCCTGTTGATGCAGAGCCGTCGGCACCCCTGGAAAATGTAGCTGCGTGGGTGCCAAACCAGCCTATTCCACCAGCTCCTCTCAACTATGAACACGCTAGGGAGCATCTAAGAGATCTCCACCAGTTCACAATGTTTGCTAGAGCAGCCGTCAATACCCTTGGCGAGGCAGGCGCAGGGTCATTGTTGGAGGGAATATGCACACCCATACCAACTGTGCGTCAGATCTTCAAGGAAGAGATACAACACAAATGGGTAGAGGATGGTGAGTTCTGGAAGCTGGAAACCAACCCAGATGGATCCTTCGTGCGTTATTTCGGTTTGGTTGACGACGCAATTGTCAGGACTGAAGAAATGAACCAGAGAATTTGGGTTCCCACCTACCCAAATTTCCAGAGGGCAATGGTCATGGAAGAGTTAGTGGCTCCGGAATAGAGTGTTATATTCAAACTTTTGCCTCTCGTTTGGGCTGTTGTATGGTTGACTGAAACCACACAACTTCTTTTTCTATTCCAAATGAGGTGGATCTGTTACAAATCTTCTGGATTTGCATCACATGAACTAGGTCTTTTCATGTTTAATAGTTTCTATGTTTAGTGTACCTTATTTAAAGTGTAGTATTTTACCGTTATTGTTATTTTATTCAGATGTATGGCAGACTGATTTCAATTGGCATCTATTAGTCTTTTGTTTTTTAGTTCTCTGCAAACGAACAAGAAGATTGGTTTCGTTAGGTTCATTCTGTCTTATGTCATTGGAATATTTAATGTGTGTGGGGGAATATATTTCTCGAACAAGGCTTTGTAGTAAACATCTGGGATTTTTTTATGCTTTAGAAAATAATGGCAATTAAAAAACCATGGTTTACATTGGCTTGAGTTGTATTAGAAGAAAAAAAATCAACGGCTCGTCATGACCGTGACTACAACATGAGAACAGTAGATCAGTTGTAGTTTTGTTATGGTGGATATGAATTAGTTTATTCGCGGTAGCAAATAATCTAGCTTCAAAATAAAATTAACACTTACGCTGGTAACACAACAAAGAACACACACTCAAAAGCCATAACAAACACACACACAACTGATGTGAAGATTGACACAAAGAAGAGAGTTGATCAAGTTTGAATTTCTGTGCCTTCTGGAGGCGTCTGGACGACATTGGTTGTAGGTTGAGTGGTGGCTTGCATAGTAGCTTTTTCTTCCAATGTACAGAAAAGCATCAGCCCGTCAAGCTCGTCTGCAAGCATACCAAGGGGGATCACTAACAACAGTTTGCTTAAGCGAATTACCCGTACCATTCTTCAAGCAGCGGCGGAAGAATTCGCGTAGTTCCAATTTCATCCTCTAATTGCATTGGTATTTAAAATAATAATTTCATTATGTATATGTAAAGGCACATATACATTTAATTAAATATTTTCATAGTATAGATGTGTTTAAATAGGTTATGTATTTTACTTTTTGTATATTTTTAACGGTAGTATAAGCATTTATTTAATATGGTTATAAAATATTAATGTCAAATATGAAAAAATAATTATTTTATCATTTGAATTAAGTGATTTAAAAAGACGTAGTAAAATATTTTGTATTCATGGATTGGATGAAGGTTAATTTTATTAATAATTTAAAATACTATGAATTTGTTAAATAATTAGTTAAATTTTGATTTAAATGGGGAAAAAACAATTCGAGTTCGAACTCGATAAATAATAACGAGTTAGAGTTGAGTATGATATTATTAAAGTCGCGAGTTTTCTAGTCGAATCGTACATGGTTAATATAGGTCTCAAGTCGAGTCGAGTTACGCACTACTCGCGATCCACTCGCTCGATTAGCAACCCTACTTCTGAGTACTATCCATTTAATCCTCGGGGTAGTCTAAATAAGCACATGTTAAATGGATTGGATTTATGGAAAAATTTATACCATCGTCGGGGCCTTAAACAAGATCCAGTATGCAGAAGGTCTGTCTAAAATACCAAACAATATACCTTTTTACAATACCTGTATGCTGTCAAATAATCTGAAAGTGTTATTCATCAAATCCGGCATCTATAAGTACATGTATGATGACAATAACTTCACCACTAAATAATTGGTGTTATATGTAGTTATATTGACAATATATTTACCACTAAATTACTACTACTTCACAACTGTTTTTATAATAACTTTAACATGTTGTATATATTCTAACTCCATGGTCAAGTTTATGAGTTCAGGTCAATAAAATAGTCAAGTTTGGTTATAAACATTTAATTTTCGCCACAACTTGTTTTTCAGTCCAACAGTCATTGCTCGGCCCAACCAGCCCATTGCTGAACTTAATTTCGGTATATAAATAGGCTGCCTTTGCCTTGCTCTCAATCAACAACATATTTCATCTTCTAAGCTTGCAATGGGGGAACCAAACGACCGCGTATTGGAGAGGAATGCTCAACTGGAGGGCAGAAGCTATGAAAGGTAAACTGTGATTAAGTTCGTTGAGTTACTTTTCTTTGAGCTTTCGTACGATCCTAATCATGTCCGATAGGTAATTAAATAACATTATGTTGGGTCTTTACACATATCTGGACGACATAGATCGTGATTTCGAAGCGGAGAGTGCTCCTTGGATTCGAACGTTCAGAGTCCTTTAAGTTATGAACACACCTGATGAGCGTAGCAAGACTGAATTCATGGAAGCTTATGAGCATAACAAGGTACTATTCAACACCCTTGCTAAGTTAAGGCCCAGGCTAGAAGAATTAATGACATTTTTCTATGACACTATGTAGGCTAAAATAGCAAGGCGCAGACAGGGAGTGATGCAAGCACTTGATTTGCTCGAGAAGGACCTAAGGAAGTGCAATGACCAATTTGAGGCTGTTGTCAAGGAGAGGGGTGAACCATCGGCCGGCCAAGTTGCTATCTCCAAAAGCATGAGTCTGGGTGACTATTACAAGATTTCGGAACTCGATTAGAACTCTCTGTATTCTGTGAAAGGATAATGAGTGCTACACAATCTTGTTGGTGTGTCTTAATCCTTTCATTAATCTGCTATTTTTCATTTTACCGTCACTGAATAAATCGCCTGTATCTGACTGGATTTATTTATGTTCAATGCATTATAAAGCAACCCTACTTTATGATAATTTAATTTCATGTTCAGTAGCAATCTAATTAATACAAGGTCGGTCACAAATGAAAAGATAAATAAAGAACTGAGGAAAAACTGTATCGATAATGGAGTAAAATTTATGATTTCAAACACTCCTTAGCCATGCTGAATGATTGTTAAACTGAATCATGACTTTGTCTGGCCTTTGCATGTTTTTAAATTCAACAGTACTTCGAGGACCTATGTGAAAAGCATGAATATGTAGTGTATATAAGAGTACTTACATTGACCAGTCGCAACATAAATGTCGTGTGCTATGATTGTGATTTTGAAAATAGTGTGAACGGCTATATGTCGCAGCCTGCATAGGCTACTCACTATGCCAGGTCTGAGCGGCCAGTTGGGATGGTATCCGATGCTTGAATGACTATTCTTTTATGGATTCAAAATCCTCAAACATCATGTACATAACTACGGGTGTGTTAGGAATAGGTTGGATTTGGGTTTTTGGATATAAAATTCACATATACTTGTTTCCTAAGAATTGGTTTACAACATTTCATCTTAAAATCCTTTTTAGCTCAATTTTGTTATTTATTAAATAGAATTAAATAACATAATTGCGGTATATCTGTTTAAATATGCGGTTAAATGTTATTAATAACTAGTGTAAAAAAGTCAGAGTACGGATTCATGTGAGACGAATGTAGTACACATTATAACAATAGTCAACATCCATGTATTGTTACAATTATAAACTTTCCGAGTCAGTGGTAATAATCTAAAATATAAAAAGTCAATTAGATAAATTCATTCAATTTTGATCTTTCTTATTATGTAATAAATTCAAAATCTAAATCCATACCAAACAAAAATTTGTAATTTCAAAAACTCTAAATCCAGAACATGGAATTATGTTTTTATAAGAGTTAATAACAAGTAAGATTAATCAGATCCTAATGAAAATCTCTGTAATATGAATTGACGATATTTATCTACTTTAATTGTGCTTTTCCACATGTAAATTTTTTTCATCAGTATTGTCTTCTATACTAAATTATAATAATCATAGTAAAAAATGGTAAACTCAGGTGTGAATGGTAAACACTTAGAATGATTTGAAACGGTCACATTCAACTATGTCGATAATTTTAGAGTTAAAAGTATAGTAGTATCACAATATCCCTTATAAATGTCACATCATGGTAAAAACTTATTTCAACACGTAAATGAGTAAGATTAAAGATAATTTATTATTAAAGTCGATAATTTTAGAGGTAGTAGTATGGTAGTATCAAATAATCCCTTATAAATGTCACATCATGGTAAAAACTTATTTCAACATGTGAATGAGTAAGATTAAAGAAAATTTATTATTCAATTTTGTGCTATAATTAAAAGATGATAATATATAGCCATTACTACTAACATATTCATAATAAATCGTTTATTTCAATTTTGGTGGAGAATGAATATATATCGTTAATTTAATAACAATTGTGATATTTGATCATATAATTTAATAACAATTTGTATCTCTTTAACTCGACAATAATCTAAGTGGCCCAAAAACATTTCCTCCCCTTTTATCCTAGATATAAATGGACTCCGAATCACTTGATTATAAGAATGTTATAATTTTAATATAATTATATAATTATTTTTGCCTGCTAATATTATTACATTAAAATATAATAATTATTTATTTATTATATAGTTTTAAATTCCGTGTGTAACACGGGTATTACAGTGGTGTTCGATATTATAATTTGATTGCTGGTTGAAAATTAATTTCTGACACACATTCAAAATTTGAAATCATTACTATGTATTTGATGATGATAATAAGTCAAAAAATAGGAAATAGACGTGCCTAACTCGGTAATAAATATAAAGGGTGGGGACTAAATTGTAATACAACACTCCATTTGACTAATCATGCTAAATTGAAAAACACCAGCACGCCTATAAAATGAACATAAGGGTTGCTTTTCTTTACATACAAATGCAAAAATGCAGATTTATTGATTACGCATAGAGTACTTTTTCCCTGTCATTATTGTCCAATCATTCCTATGAAAAACCTTGTCACTGTTGAACCAATGTAAAGTTAATTAATTTCAAACTTCAACTGAATGGATCCCTTCATTGTGTAGTTTTATGAGTGGACAGATGATATTTTAAAGGTGTTTTTGATGAGCCAAAATTATTTTCGCAGCATTGATGAAATGTTGGTATCTGAGTAAGTTGTTGTAATTGTTTTTTTTTGTAAAGGATGACCACAGATCGGTTGTGACACTTGCCCGCAATTTTCAGGTCGTAACCTCAAGATACCTACTCCATTTGAGTACTAAGATGCTGCAAGGGTTGGGGACGGATGTGTACTTCACACGCCTTGGACCACCACTTTCCTTCACTGCTGGATTGGCGGAGGTCATAAACATGTTGAATGCCATTAAGACGTATGCTGAATCTGCAACGACCGTAGAAGCCGCCGGTGTCCCAGAGTCCTCCCAACACTCAACCTCACATGCTTACGATACCCTTCTCAACATAATGGAGCATAATAGATCGGGAGTTTATCTTACCAAGTTAGTCTCACGCTACAATTGCAGCACTCGGTGTTTGCCTCGTCCATATGTTGAGATAGCAGATTACAGCATCTCTTCCCACAGAAATGTATCTCCCAGGTAATTTTTTTAACAGGTCCATCATTTCGGTGTGACAATTTCTTGTACTTACAGTTACTTAGTTTACCCCATTCTAATGTTCGCGTAACTTGGATCTGAGGGAAGCATTATATGAAGACTCCCAGGGACTGATGCTATTCAGAAGGGATATGCGCACACTGAAATTTGGTACTTTGATCGCCCCACAAGTACTGAATGTCTGGGCAAAAGTTTAAATGGAAACATGGTGCAGCAATGATGCACCAACAAATTGTGCTTCGACGTTATTGAAAAGGTAATTCCGAGACCTAAAACACTATCACTCGATACTTGTGTTTGAAAACTGCGATGTAATTTCTTATATTCAATTAGATACAAACAATTGGCTACCGGATCAGTAACCACTTATTCTGTATTGGGTGACAAGTCTAATGTTAGCACGGCCTAATACGACCACCCTTTTTTGGACAGGATGTATTTCGTTCAGACGAGCATCAGATAGATCATTGGATATCCTGGATAGGCGCAAGCAACAACAATGGTTATCTCCACAAACCAGAGATGGTATTAACATCCATTTCTTAAATCCTATTGCTTACTTGTGAAGTCTTTAATGTTTGACACATTTTACCACATTTTACAAGATACTCATTCCCACTTTAATTGGAACTCACTACACAATCCTGGTGGTCAAGCTACGACAAATGAAAATGATTACCATTGACACAATGTACAGAGTGGAAATTTTTCGAGAAAAAATAGTGAGTCATCTCAATTGAATTGCACATATGTTTTTGATATGCGTCTACTGCATTTACGATAGTGACCTTCACTTGCACCTTTGCTTCGTATGTTTTTGTAGTTAGGTTTGTTATTCATAATTCTGGCCAGATTAGGGGATACTCACAAGTACATGCTAGAAGATTTTGAGTTTCAGCTGCTTAATCCACCATGGAGCCGTACCACTTGTGACAATGATAGTGGAGTGACTTGTATGCACATGATAGAAACCTATAGTGTTGATGCCAACAATCCAACTCCAACGTTCTCCCTGTTTGAGGTGTCCCTTGCTCATCTCTATTCTAACTTCGTTCATTATACCCATCTATGCTTCTCATGTAATGGTTGACTGTCTCTAATTTCAAACATCAAAACTTATGTTACAGGAGCACATCCGTGTGAGAAGGCGTGTTCATTTTTGCGCCACAATTGCTGCTGCCAATAGCAACGTCCATAGATCCAAGCTGCTACAAGCAACAAACAGATTTGTTGCATTGAAAAACAACAACTTAATCATCCCTTCTGAAGAAGTGTCTGAATTCATTAGCAAGCTATGTTGGATGCCTAGCATTTGAGTTGAGTTGTTATGGCTGTTCAAAAACAACACAGTGTCTTTAATTAATATTTTGTTTATGAACAAAACATTGTGTGTTTATTTGAATTTGAATCTGTATCTTTTCAATGGACACAAAATTGGAATTGATGTGATTGTCTTATGCAGTATAAACAATGTCTAGGGTAACTATATTTATAACATTATGGGCCGATTGTAAAAAAAGGTTTAGCCCTATGAATCTGACTTTCTTGAAAACTATAAAACTACACCACTTCTTATCACTTACTTATGCATGACTTGGTCCATATGTAATTACCCTATGCTCTGGGTAACTCGAGTGGCCCAGTTCGTTTTAGCCCAGTAATGACCCAAAAGAAGGAATTCGAGGCACTCTGTTGCATAGGTTGGGATGTGGGTTTTTTGTGGATAATATTATATATCCTTCAAATTATAAATATATAAATTTGCAATATTACAAAAAGATATGACTTCCGAATATATATTAAATAAATTAAACTCTGAAAAATAGAACAAAATATATGAGTACATACACCACACGTTGTGCAGTGTCATAACCTAGTTCAAATAGAATACATTCATCTTACATTCTGTTCAAAATAATGTCACACTAGAAAGAAGCAAGCACATAATAATCTCTATGTTTTTTTGATCCCATTAGTAACAGGTGAACAACTAATAGGCAATGCATCAAAATCAATCCACTGACCAATCATTCCAACAGAATACATTCTTCTTACATTGTGTTCAAATTAAATTCACTCTAGAAAGAAGCAGCACATCAAAATCTCTATTTTTTTGCCGCCAAACGTATCAGGTGAACAACTAATAGGGCATTGCATCAAAATCAATCCAGCACACATTCTAAAATAACATTGGCGGCTTCATCAAGTTTGGCTAAACGGATTTGCTGCAACCCCAATTTTTCCTGCCCCGTATACTGTCACCCTTGTGCTCCAACTAGCCCCGACGGAGCTAGGCTGCCACTGCCGCCTAAAAATACTCTACAAAAATGCAGAGACATGCCTAATGATTGTCTAATAAAGAATCATAAACATACAACAGTACAGATATTACATACCTCCACATCTTTAAATGGCGTATTATGTGTGGTTGGAGTGCTGTTATTGGCTTCCTTATCCGCTCCCCTCTTCCTGTTACGCCATTTCCCCTTATTCTTCTCTGCAAATGACAATTTCCTCTTCACAGCCCCATGTCCCATCCCTCGCTTGTCAACAGGATCCTTCACTAGCTCAACTGTGGGTTCAGGAGTTACTTATGGCATTTGCTTTTCCTTATCTTGAGCATGAGCTTCCCTTGCTTTGGCTGCTGCTCTACACCTAGACCCAACACTCCCTGCCCCAAACGATGCTTCACCATCTAAATTAACCACGCCTTCTTTCAATTCTGCGTGTATGGCATTCAATTTCTCCAGCGTCTCACGGTGTCTGGCCTCGTCGTACATCACAATTGCAGCGATGTTCTCACAGACCTGCTGCAGTTCATTGTACCGTTTAACTTCAGGATTAACTGGGGGAATAATCGAAGCCGCTGGATATAACATAGTTTCGTATTCCCGTCGGATATCCTTCCTCCAACGATTACAAATGTACCTCTCGGGCACAGTACCTATGTCCTCTTCCCAAAACACCCGAAGCATGTGACAACATATTATACCAGAAAACTCAAACAACTGGCAATCACACTTTACCTCAACAGAACTACGATCGATAACCACCCTAAAGTACTTGCGCTTGGTCCATCCCTCCCTGAATGTTTTCACCACTACTTTATACTCAACGATGTTATCCTCCAGAACTTTCTCGATAGTTGCTGAATTGTCCCGCATATCAGTCATCTGCTCCTGCATTTTCTTGAATTGGTTGCGCGAATATACTTTCTCGAATATATCCTCAAATGGATGATTAGTAGTCTTCCGCGATAACCGATCCTTCCCAACCTTTGAACAGCGCACCTCTTCAAACACTCTTTTACAGACGGCCTTGCCATACTCTTCCACAAACTTTCCAAGAGTAGTATTCACGTTAACAAACAATTTCAAAAATCGATTCATACCTTCACTCCTCTAAGTGCTGGACATTCCAGCCCAAAATATGGATTTAAAGTAGACAGGCACCCACCTTGCCCTATCGATGTACGCCCTCTTCACCCAATCATTACCACCAACTCCATACTCTATTGCCCAGGCTTGTCATTCAGCCTCAAACTCCTCAACAGAATATGCATCGTGTAAAATCTCCTGCAGTTTATCAGAAATTTTCCCCCACTGACGCAACATTCCTAGGTGCTTCCTTGCATTCTTCTTGACATGCCACAAACACCATCTGTGTCTAATCCCAGGAAATTCCAACTTTATCGCATTACCTACATTTTCACAATTACATAGATTCAATTCAGTTTCTTAAATGAATTAGTAAACCCCTGGTTTTTTAAATGACTGCACTTTTACTGAGTACCAGTCAATCGGCTCAAAATACCAACTAGATAAACACCATACAATTCTAGCTGTAACATTAATAATGCCCCTAACTTGCTACACTATAGAACTTCGACTCCTACCAGTCTACATATGTATATATATTCATATTTAATTTTCGATTTTTCATAAAAAGCTATGAACAGAAGCAACAAGAGTTAAAAAAATGCTTTGAATTAGGCACTAGGAAAAAAACACCTTAAAGCAATAAATGTGGATTAGCAGAGGACATAGAATTTTACAGTAAGAAGTTACCAATGATCTCGTCAGATGTTCATTCTGATGACCATACAAAGCACAAATATCCAAATAACTTTGGTGGATTAATGTTAGAAATTGATTTTATTTTTCATATTTATTAGTTAGCCAGCGTTATATTCTTGGATCAGCCTGTAGGAACTTGATTTTCATATGCCAGGACTGCAAAAGCTTCTCATTTAATTAGGTTAAATGAGCAACATCTCATAAGGTTCTAAAACAAGGTACAAAATTGCAGGAAATAAGGCTGGAGTACAGCCAACGATTGATCTTCAGATTTGTATTACATTCCTTTATTGCGCGCCTAGTTAACAAACAACATATGATAGAAATCACTAAGTATATATATGTTGTTTCTTCTGCTGTGAAATTACTTCAGGGTTACTTGGAGGGAAACACGTTTACTAGTCTAGAAGAAACACACTACAGAGTCCCTTATGCACATGGAATGGGGCTAATTTCTGATGAGCTCTACCAGGTAATCTAGATGATATATAAAAATAAATGTGTGTGTGTATTTTGGGATTTGCATAGTTCAAAATCTTCATTATATATAATTCAGTCTTCGAAGCATAGCTGCAACACAGACGACATTTTCAGATTATGTTTGTAGTTTATGTCCAGATTTTCAATAAACACTAGAGTTCTCTTGACAGATCAAACACATCATGGTTGAGGAATACAAGATCCACGTGGGTCCTATTGGGCCAACATTAAAATAAAACAAAATGAAACTATTCTTATTGGCCTATTGAAACCCGCCACGTGGCAGGAGGGTGTCACCCCCCAGGGGTGACCTATCAGCTTCCGGTTTAATCTCTCTGTTCTGAATTCTTTGGTTTCCTGGTTAAAAATGGGAAGTAGCTCACTTTACTGAGCAGTGTGGTCTATCTTAATTTTGATGCCTTGTTTTGGTTCATAGCTTTATCACCTGCAATATGATTTACTTTTTAGGAGATTTGTTCAATTTGTAGATGGATCCTTGTTATGCTGATTTGGTTAAATCTTTGCTCAATCATGGATTTTAGGAAGGTTCATCCTGCACCGGCATTTTCGAGAAAGGATGCCTATGGATCTTGAAGTTGCACAAGAGCCTATTTTGTGAATGTGAGACGAAAGCTTCGAAGCTAATAATATAGGGCAAAGTTGGTTCATATTATGTTTTAATGTAAAATGATATGAATTAGCTAATGTTAGTGTAAGGTTGTTACAAAGGAAATAGCACAAAGTGGGATTTTTGGTTAGTGTGGAATGATATGAATTAGTGTATTAATATTTCTATGTGACATTTGTGACTATTAATTTAATATAAATTTTTAATCTTATATTTTAGCAATTTTCTAAATATTCGCCATTAATTTATTAATTGAGGTTTAACCACTCATGGGAGCGGGGAACTGAAATTTCAGCTAAATTTGGGAATTTTTGAAATTTGAAATTTTCAATTCCCGATTTTTTTTATTTTCAATTTAAATTGGGAATTTTTGAAATTCTCAATTTTTTAATTTTTCAAAATTTGAATGTATCAACGCTTTTAAGATCCGCTGAAATGGTTCAAATTGCCAAATCATCATTGCCAAGTCACCATTGCCAACGTGTACATAGCGGGTCCCTCCGTTTGGCCTTTTAGCGCCTCTTATCATGACGTTTCACCGGTCACATGGACAGCGCTACCTTATCATAAGAAAGCGTTGAACTATATGCATAATACCGCTGAAAAAAGGGGTCGACTTTCTGATAGTGCCGACTAGTAAGATTAATTTCTATGATTCTAGTATTACTCATTCGTTCACATAACTTAAATTCATTTATGTTTTAGGGTTTAAGGTTGACCAATAGTGATAATGTGAAGGCTAATACGACACCTCATACAATGAGTAGGGCGGGATATACTATCACACTAATGAAACATGCCAACAAATTGCAAGAAGATGGGGTGCAAGAGAAAGTGGATAGTGGGATGACGGAAGAGGAAGCACGGGAGAGCACCGAGGTAGTTAATACTAAGGATTTCGATAAACTTACTAACTTCTTGATTGGTCGACAAGATAGCAAAGGCAACTACACACACGAGGGAAACAAGAAGTTAATAAAAGATATTGTAAGTTGTTTCTTTGAATATTTTGAACTAATATAATTACAATTCTTATTCCTATCTATTTTCTTGTAATGTCTTTATTTTTTGTATGAAATGATAGGATGATGTCAAAGCGAAAATTATTTCGGGAGAATTTGTTCCCACACAAGAGAAGGACATCCTTTGTGAGGCGAACAAACGGAAGGAACACTCGGTAGAGTTCGTGGACATGCATCACATGTAGTGAAAAGAGATCTCATCGGCAAACCAAAACCTTCTAAACCACCAAGACATACCAAGTACAACAAGTTGCAAGAGGAACTTGGGGATACAAAAAAAGATCTTGGGGATACCAAGAAGGAGCTTGATGAGGCCGTCAAGAATATGAAGAAAAGGGACATAGCTCTCCATGTAATAGCCAAGCAATTGGATGCAATTCTCCCACCAAATTTGAATGATCTAAGCGGCGATTGGGAGCCTCCTTCATGTGGTTCACGTCACTCACCCGATGTTTGTGAGGTGCAAGACAATCCACCATTGCCACAACCAAACATATGTGATGATAACTTAAGCACGCCAAAAAAGGTAAATACACTAACACACTTTTCGATCGCATTCTAATTCAAATTCCCGATTCATTCTCTTAATAGTCTTAGCATGTTTATGACGATAATTTAAAAATGGAATCCCTATTTTAGTCAAGGTCAAGGTCGAGGTCACATATCCATGCAAATTATACATCGACGGAGGAGTAAGGAAGCCTACTATGCATGTTGCAAACGGAATTTTCAATGAGTCGGTGAAGATGCATGGCGACAAAACAATTGCAACAGGTTTGGAGGAGGTTTGCTTGAAAAAAGCTTTGCAAATAATTTCTCGAATTCCCATACCCGAAGGCCCGTATAAGTTTGTGGGACCGGTGAAAGGTATGTTTTTACTTTGGCCTAGTAGGCTAATTGTTGTCGACAGTTTAGGAGAGACTCAACCCCCTAGCCTATACAACCCAATTATGGCCGATGCACGCAAGGTTGATCCAATAATTTCAAAACAAATTCCCCAACCTTTGATCGACCCAAAAGATGTTGTAGTGAAATCTTTGACACCGACTATGAAGGTGTTGTATGACAAGTTGTCTACACATTGCAAATTGGATACTACGAATTCCCGGCTCCAACGGAAGTATTTGGTGGTATTGGAAGGCAAATTGTAATGTGTTGCGGTGATTTTGAGGATCTATGGAAGGGTGACAAGGCAACCGATCGAGCCCCTAATGTCCTCATTCTAACTGTAAGTCATTTTAATGTCGAGACTATATTAAGTTGTGTGTTTTCAACCGCCGTTCTCCCCGTTGTTTTAACCATTCATCTTTTTTTTTCTTAAATTTGTTATATCAACTAGTTCAAAAATAGTTAAAGCCATGGATAGACTTCCTATGCCCTGAGCGGATCCAAGAATTCGGTCATACTGATGCAGAGTGTTTAAGTTACATGAAAGTGGCTCTCAGTGTGAAGGATAAGATCATCTTCCTAGCACCGCTCATTTCCGGGTAAGCAATTCATATTACCTAATTCTATACATTCTTATCTCACGTTACTTTTATATTGTCATTATTGACGAATGGATATGCATTTTTTTGTTAGTAAACATTGGAGATTGGTTGTGATCCACAAAAAAACCAAAGAAATTTATTGGATAGATCCTCTCCATCGTCCGCCAATCCCGTCTTTCGAACACCTCTTTAGACAAGTTTTGAATCATGTCAATCGCGCTAGGAGGGCGTTTGTAATGACTGAGATCAAGGTACTCTACACGTTTCTCCCTCAATAATCACACTAGTGTTATCGACATCGATTGTATTTAACAATGTGATCTACCTTTTGTGTTAAAGTACAAGAGACAAAGGAGCACCTGGGAATGTGGTTTCTACGTTATGTTGTATGAGCTCAAATTGGTAGCGGAACTTGACCAATTCGACAACGACCTTGAGCTCATAAGTTTCAAATCTATAAGGGCATCTACCTTACACATATTCATATGTTTGCGTCATATATTGAATTGTGTCTGCTAATGCACAGATTTTCGAAGAGGATACAAGCCCCTACACACCTGAACAATTGAATCTACCGAGGAGTAGTCTTGCAACATTTGTCGTAACTTCGCATGAATCCGTTCTAGCTAAAAATTGACACATGTTTTTGTATCATTGACAATTTTTAGTATATTTAGCGCCTTTAATATAG
This sequence comes from Sherardia arvensis, assembly GCA_948330725.1. Classification (NCBI taxonomy): domain Eukaryota; kingdom Viridiplantae; phylum Streptophyta; class Magnoliopsida; order Gentianales; family Rubiaceae; genus Sherardia; species Sherardia arvensis. The sequence goes on along the minus strand of OX415237.1, from coordinate 7,034,907 downwards.
TTCAAGTGATGTATTACCTTATACATTCATTCTTAATATATCACACACATTTGAAACTTATAATTCTTCACTAGCACCATATAAATACATTCTATTTGTATTCCAAAAGCCAAAATAAAATAAATTTTGATTTTTAAATTAATCATCCGGGTATTTTTTTTCCGATATCTTAAACTTACCCGAACCATAATAACTTCTTCCGGCTAGACTTCCGGTGTCGTAATAAGTCCCGGAAGAAAATAACCACATTTCACTCATTTTCCCGAAAGATTCCCGGATAGCCATCCGAATTAGGAATTAATAGAGCCAGCTTATTTTCCGAATTCGGAAATGTAACCGGAACTACCTTTTATCCGCCACCATTTCACGGCGGCCCGTATTATTGTCCGCCCTATAATATTTCCCGGCTAACCGTCCGGCACCGTAAAAAGGAGTCTCCGGGTTACCGTCCGGACACGTAACGGCCGGTGAAACCAGCGCCCAGATTCCTGCTAGCCACGGGTGTTTACGACTCCGGAAATGTACCCATTCGGGTAAGTTTCCGAACTCGAAAAAGTTACTCGGCGGTTTCAACCGCCGTATAACGGTGGCGCCAATTGCACGGCGCCACCACAGACGGCGGTTTTGACCGCCGTGTTCTGTCCCTTATATCACTAGTGATTACTCACAAATTAAATCCTAATTAAATGACTAATTAAATATCAATTATTTTTGTTAGAGTGTGATGATGAGTAAGGGATAAATTGAATCACGTAGGCACTCGCACGAGGAACTAGGGTTTCCTGATAAATCTCAATCTTTTTCGCTTTTTTTTAGGTTTTTAATGCTACTTAGGTTTTTACTTATTTATTTTTCCCGAAATGCCGTGGAGGCACGCACTCCGTACAAAACTTACTATGTCCGAATTACGTCTCAGCCCCCAACAATTGATTGGATACTGTTAGAGAGTGTAGAAAATATTTTTGTAAATATATTTTTATATTATAAATTATTATTTTTTGTATATTGAGTTCAATTAGTATATTTCTTATCCTTACTAAATTTCAGATTCCGGTCTATATATTGTAATCCTTCCGGTTAAATATAAACAAAATTTTATATTCTACGAATAAGCTATAGGCATCCCAATCAGCTATAGGCAGGCAATGAAAACTAGCAGTTAGAGAATTTTTATTTTTTAATTAATTTCATTAATTGAATAAGGGTATTATAAAGGGAGGGATGTTATCCCAACAAGATACAAGCTTATTCGTAAGGGCAGATAGAGAGTTCATAAAACACTTTTACATTAAAAGTAATGTACTCCATCACGAAGAAGATGATAATAACTCAGAAATTTCGGCCATCCAGTACGGATCGAATCACAGGATTAGGTTGTTCCATTGATAACTTTTTGTCATCTATTGAAATTAAAACTCGCTAATTTGTTCTCCTCAATCCATTAGACTTCTTCCGAGTATTTAAATTGAGATGGTAAAGTTAGAATACGTAAAAGTGTATGAATTAAATAGAATGGAATAATGGTATTCAATTGAGGGTACGTAAAAAAAAACTTGTCATATAATACTAATTATCTTTTATGTTTTTAACAAAATCTCTTTTATTGGTTTTAAACTTCTAGTTTACATTTTTGGGTAAAATAACGTTTATAAGCCCTAGATATTATTTGTTAGGCACGTGCATGCACGTATTTATATACGCACGGCGCCTGCTCAGCCCAAACTCACTGGAGAAATGAAAGGGTGTGTAGTTGTAGTGGATTTTGAGAGTGTGCACTTTGATTTGAGATTTGGAGAGTTTTGAGATTTTGTTTGACATTTTGTAAGTCTGGATTTGTTAAAATCTTGTTTGGTTGGCTTGTAATTTTGTAAGTCTGAAATAAAAATTTTGTTTGGTTGGAATGAATTTTGTAAGTTTATAACTAAAATTTTGTTTGGAATTTGACTTTTGCAAAACTTGGATTTTGTAAGATAAAATTTGGATTTTCCAAGAAAAAATAAACCAAATAAAAACTTGCAAAACTAGACTTGGATAGTCCAAGTTTTGCAAAATCTTGCCTAACCAAACACAACGAAAATCTTCCACCTTATTTAATGAGTTTGATTATATTAATTTATTATTGGTACTGATTTACTTTTTATAATAAACTTCTATTTCCCAGAGATAAATTTTTAGGCGTGCACATCAAATCTGCACGGTTTCTGCCACACTTAATTTCATTTAAATTTTTATTTTTATTCAAATCATAACAAGAGGTGTGAAAGGTCCATGCTTTTATTGGCATGAGCTTTGTGGAAAATGTAAAGATAGACATATCTCTCATTGATTTGATAAGGATAGGAACACAGTCATACATAATTGTACATTTCTTTTATGTATCTGATTGTAATCTATATATTGATAATAATATACACAGGCTAAGGGTTTGTTTAGTACAACTTATCTGAATATTTTTAAGTTCAGTTCAGTTCAGTATTTTTCAGTTCAGTTCAGTATTTTCAGTTCAGTTCAGTATTTTTCAGTTCAGTTCAGTTCAGTGCATTGTAATTCAACACAATTCAATCCAGTTTAGAGAAAATATATTTATTTCAATTCAGTTCAACGAAAATTTAATTTAATGATTTTAAATTCATATTGAAAATCCAGTTCATTTCAATTATATGTAGTTCAATTCAGTTCATTTTAGTTAAGTATGGTTCAACTCGGTTAGTCCAATTCAGTTCAGTCGGTTCAATTCAGTTCAACTCAGTTCAGTGTAGTTCAATTCAGTTCTATTTATATTCTTGATAAAATACAACCTCATTTAGTTATATCAATGCATTGATCGTTTTCTTCAATTCAGTTCAATGAAAATATAATTTATATATTTTAAGTTTATATGGAAAATCCATTTCAGTTCAGTTCAGTTAAGTGTAGTTCAATTCAGTTCATTTTAGTTAAATGTGGTCAACTCGGTTCATTTCAGTTAAGTGTAGTCCAGTTCGGTTCACTCGTTTTCAATTCAGTTCAATTTAGTTCAGTGTAGTTCAATTCAGTTCTGTTTTATATTCTTGATAATATATAACCTCATTTAGTTATATCAATGCATTGATCTTTTTCTTCAATTCAGTTCAATTAAGTTTAGTTCAGTATGATTCAGTTCAATTAAGTTTAATTGGATTGGTCCAATTAAGTTTAGTTCAATATGATTCAGTTCAATTCAGTTCAAGTCAGTCTAGAGTTGATGAAATATGATTTGATAAACATTTTCTAATTAATTTGTATCAATGCATACTTTTGTAAATTCAACATAATTAAGTTTGGTGCTTATAAAATTTGACTTGATAGAATATAGCACAATTTGGCTATATCAATTCAGTTCAATAAAGTTCAGTCCAGTATGCTTCAGTTCAATAAATTTCAGTTCAGTATATTTCAGTTCAATTATGTTTAACTTCTAGGATAATGATGAAATATAAATTTGATGAAATTTAGCTAATGTCGATGTAGTTATTTGTTTCTTCAATTCAGATTTGTTCAATGAAGTTCAATTCAATAAACTTCAATGGCTTGTTTTGTAATAAGAATTTTCAATATACATATATGAAATCTAAAAGAATCAAATGTATTTTTCAGTTCAGTTCAGTTCAATTCAGTATTTTTCAGTTCAGTTCAGTTCAGATCAGTTCAGTTCAGTTCAGGCGTATTAAACAGGCCCTAAGCATCAAGCATTTCACTCTAATATGGTATCAGCCTGTTAAACCCTACCTTCTTCTCTCCACGACAACTGCGTCTGACTCTTCCCTCTCTCTCGATTAAACATCCAAATATATTCATAAAAATCCTCTCTTTTCCCCCATTTTATCTTAAAACCCTAGCATAAACTCCAAAAATATATTTTTTCTCTCCCTCTCGATGGCTTCCGACGGTGACAAACTTTCATACTCCAACATGATCCACCTGCTCATTGTCAGGTTGAACGCTCCCAACTTTATGTTATGGATGAAGTAAGTGACGACCCTCCTTCGCTCACAGAAGCTTCTGGGACATCTCGACGGGACGCTTCCATGCCCTGCTGTGCCCGCACCGCCCTCCTTCCTTCAGGCTGCCGCCGACGCTTCTACCCCAGACAGTGTCACCTCTAATGCGGTTTATCTCAAGAAGAATGCGGACTACCATTCATGGGTATCCAACAACGAGAAGCTATGCTCTTGTCATTGGTCTCTATCGAGGTAATGTCTAAAATCTCTGACTGTGATACTGCTGCCGATATGTGGAATACTCTTTCCTCTGTATTTCAAAATTGTAGTAAAACTTCTGTCCTTAGCCTTCGTGTTCAACTTATGAACCTTCGTAAGAATGGTTCCGTGCATGCTTTACACTTGAAGTTTAAGGCTTTGTTTAACAAACTTGCTGCTATGGATTCTCCGGCCACCAACGATGATATGGTGCTTTGGTTCCTTCATGCCCTTTACTGAGTTTAAGGATTTCAGCGCCCCAATCCTATCGCATTCTCCCACTCCTCTTTGTGCCGATGTTGTGGTAGAGGCGGAGAACCATGAGGCTTTTCTGAAAAACCTGCAGGGTTTTAGAGCAGCAAATCCCACTCTAGTGGCGTTTCTGGCCGACAACGACCATCATGGGCGAGAAGGCGGTGGCGCGTATAGGCGGCACATGGGGCCCACGCGCGGGTGAAAACCGCCGCTCCGGAGACCGGCAGTCTTCTGGTGGATCCTATGGTGGCTCTGGTGGCTCGGCAGGTTCCAATTCCCGCAGATCTGCTCTCAAATGCAAGTATTACCATAAACTTGGCCATGTTGCTCAGACATGCTACAAGCTCTTCCCTCCTCTCTGCCACGGTGACGAAGCTGCCCACTTGACTCAGCAGCTCGGGTCCTCTCTGCACATTGAGCCGTATCATGTCTCCTCTGATTGGTATATCGATTCTGGGGTAACCAATCACCTTAGCTCAGCCGCTTCTACACTAGAGAGTGTGACCCCTTATACTGGTAATTCTCGAATCTCAGTTGGTAATGGTGATAAGATTCTTATTCAATCTATGGAGGATATTCAAATTACTCCCTCTTTATGCCTATGTGATGTGTTGTATGCTCCTGAAATCACCAAGAATTTACTGTCTATTAGCCGCCTTACTAAGGATCTTGATGCCTATGTTATATTTGATGACCACAATTTTATTATTCAGCACAAAGTCACCAAGGCGATCGTGGGAAGGGGCCACAGTGAGGACGGCCTCTATGTGTTGGATCGAGGCGAGGTTGTTTTGCTTTCTTTCATCTCCCAAAATAAGACAAGAGCATCTTTTGAGTTGTGGCATGCTTGGTTGGGCCATGTGGCTCCCATTACTATTTCTTTGTTAATTATAACTGGTGCGTTGAGTGCGTCTTCTTTATTACACAAGCTTGGCATGTGTGCCCTCTGTGTTCTGGAAAAGGGTCAAAGGAAGTCGTTTTCTGATAACCTTAAGAGGGCATTGCATGTTTTGGACTTGATTCACTGTGATTAATGGGGTCCTTCCCCAGTTTTATCTGAGAATGGTTTTCTCTACTATGCCATATTTGTGGACGATTATTCTCGCTTCTCTTGGTTATATCCCCTTAAACACAAATATGATTTCTTCGATATCTACAAGCAATTCGAAGCGTTTGTTGAGAATCAGTTCTGTACGACTATTAAAACCTTTCAAAGTGATGGTGGCACATAATTCATAAACAATCGGCTCAAGTCTCATTTTGCCTCTAAGGGTATTCATCACCAAATCTCATGTTCGTACACACCAGAGCAAAACAGTCATGTTGAAAGGAAACATAGGCACATTACAGAGATGGGATTGACAATGTTGTTTCATTCTCACCTTCCATTATCTCATTGAGACAATGCCTTTGCTGCTGCAGTCTATACGATCAACTGCCTTCCCACTCCTGTTCTTGATGGTGCCTCTCCATACTAAATTCTCTACCATCGAGATCCTGAGTATTCGAACTTTTGGTCTTTTTGTTGCCGAGTTTACCCATTTGTTCGACCACATGCTGAGCACAAGCTATCACCTCGCAATATTTCATGCATCTTCATCGGTTATAGCTCTCAATACAAGGGTTTTCGGTGCCTTGATCTCTCCACCGGCCGTATATATATCACTCGCCATGCTAGATTTGATGAGACATGTTTTCCCCTTGCTGTTGACAGCCCTGCTCAGGCTTTCTCATCACTCGATGTTCTCACGTTCATCGATCCTGAGTCTCCGCCATCAACTTCGACCGCATCACCATCTAGCTCATGCATGATTTTCCCCCTGGAGGACGATTCGACACCTTCTGCACCAGCACGGCCGCAGTCATTGCCTCTTTCGCCACGTTCAGCATCAGCTCCTGCTTCATCTGGCTCTGAATCTGCTGGCTCGTCGCCACCACCATCACCTTCACTACCAGAATATCAAGCCATCTAAGGCAGTTCTTCCTTCATGTGTTAAGGCAGAAAACAAATGCCTTCCCTGGTAGTGACTTGAATGAGAAAAATCATCTAAGGCGGTTCCTCTTCCGCCTTAGATGTTTTTGGGTTTAAGGCGTTTGTTTCCGCCTTGGATGTAGGCTTATACGCCTTGCTAAACGCTTACGAACTCGCTAGCGTGAAAGTCTGTATGATATGAATTGGCTCGTTGCGATACCGTAACTAGCAAACGCCTGTCCCAAACAAATAGTTGATTGTTATGTTACGATAGCAGCTTACGGATCGCCAGATGAAATAGTAACGAGTTCGCTACATTGAAAAGCCTAGACTGTTATGAATGTGTACGAGAATGGTTACGACTTCCACCGTGCGGATCGCTACCAGTAGTTACGAGTCCGTAAGTGAACCTAGTTTGTCATTTATTTATCTGCTGACGAGACCGGTTACGACAAACAGAGGCGAATCGCTCGGTCATTAGTAGCGATCTCGTTACAAGCCAAATTAAACAATTCCGGTTAATCAAAACAAGCCAGGTTACGACAGCCACTAGTTACTCGCTAGCAAAACCGTAGCGAGGTCGCAACCGAACAATTGTGTTTCATAAAAATGTAAAAATTGTGAAAATTATATTATAAAAATATAATAAAAGTTGTTGGTTCGAGAGAGTTAACGATATCGTAAGTAATATCGCTTATGTGTGTAGTAACGAGTTCGCTACAAATCTCGCTTACGTTAAACGACGTCGTTTTAGCACTGGGTGAGCGAGAAAAAAAATGCCGTTACGAGTAAGCTAGACATTCGCCTGGCATTGGCGTGTATGGTTACGAGCTCGACAGAGATCAGATTGGAGAGGCAGAGAAGAACGAGCGATTGGGTAGCGATGGCGCAAAAACTAAGCTCAGAACCAATAAACGACGACGTTTTACCACCGGGTGAGCGAGAAAAAAAATGACGTTACGAGTGAGCTGGACATTCGCCTGGTCTTGGCGTGTATTGTTACGAACTCGACAGAGATCAGATTGGAGAGGCAGAGAAGAACGAGCGATTGGGTAGCGAGGGCGCAAAAACTAAGATCAGAAATATAATCCTGGCGATTAAAGTAGCGATAGTACAAGATGATCGCAAATATGTTAATGTTACGGGCGAGAGAAGTTACGAAATCGCAGGTAATTCGTAAGTGTCACAAAATTATAGGATTTGAGCCATTTCCACCCATTTCCACTAAAATTGGGTTTCATTTTAATTGTCTAAGCTGTCAATTGCAAGATGCATGGTATCTAAGTACAAAACATGAACATGAAACACTATCAAGCCACAATTTATAAATTAATGCAAGTAATGGAACTCAAAACTCCAATGGCCGCTACATATTTTAAGAAATGAAAATGTAAGAACCCGGCTCGAAGATTAGAATGTTTACGAAATGCAAATATCTAACTGTAAAAAAGAAAACTAACCCCTCTAGATATGGGCCTATGTAAATTGTCTTGGTCTTGTCACTAAGGATCTTAGAGAGATAAGCAAGTCGTGATTGATTACTTTCATTCATTTCTTGCAAGCATATTGGGTGCAAAAAACCAATGAAAGTCTTTGCGTTTAGAGCAAGGCATTGCATGTACCTAAATAAACAATAGATGGGATATGAACGTATAATAGTGCACAAGTATATGATAATTTGTAACTTACAATACGATAGAAGAGATGAGATCAAGTAGCTTACATTTGATGTAGTATAAGGATTATTTCGGGAAGGGTTTTATAGTACCAGAAAAGGGCAAAGTCTTCCCATGGAACGAATAATTCCCTCGCTTCGCCGAACACCTGTTTATTGGAGTAGAAATAGTAAACAGAATCCCGACTATGGTGGCCCACCAGATCATAAAACGTGCGAAGGAATCCCGAGAGTGATTTTATGAATCCAACTTCTCCCACCGACATCGGTTTCTTAGCTACCGGAAAATGTAGCGGGTCTACGACGGGTGAAGGTGTGTTTCTATTAATTGGGATAGAATTAGAATTAACATCAACGACCAACCATTTGGGCCACACAAAAAAACGGCCCAAACCTTTACCCACTGTCGTGCACTCTTGATCCGCGACCGGTACCAACGCATCCTCGACTAACACATGTAGTATAGAAACCCTAACGAAACCAATAGGGACTTTGGTTTCATGATGTAGTGCCATGTCAGGATATGAATTTCCCATTGCAACGCGGCGGGGTTGAGAATTCATCCCACATTCAGCGTACAACTTGCAAGAAGGGGAGTTCTAATGTACAAATATGGCATGTTTATTTAGGTCGAATTAGACATATGTAGGAAGAGTATATTTAAAAAATATCAATAATCATGAGTTGTATAGAATTATTCATTTGATTGAGGTGCAAGTAATTAAACGTACCTTTGGTTTGGGATTGGATGGTTGTATGTGAACTTGCTCTTTGATAGGGGCCTAAGGTGTGCATATTTCCTTGTTGGGTTCAAAAATAGGTTGGTCAAAAATAGGTTGGTCAACCTCATGTTGTGGTGGGGAAGGATGTGAACCTCTAGACGATGGTCCATTGATTGGATCGGTGTCACAAAAATCGGATGGAAGAAGATACTTTATAAAAGAACATATATTAGCCAACATTGTTTTCAATTTCTTGACCTCTTGGTCGGATTTTTTGGCTTGGTTCAATGCTATTTGGAGTTTGGATGGTTTAGGGTCTTCCCTACTACGTTTGATACCAAACGCCTCTATTTGAGTAACATAACCACCAATTCCCTTAGCTCTTCCCGGATGCTCGGCCTTCCCAAGTGCCCTACGTAGCACATCGTGTTTACCGACAGGGATGAACAAGCCTTCTTCAACTTCACGCTCGACCTCGTCCTAAAAAGGTAGTATAGTAAATGAAAAGTTATTATCGTCATCAATTGTTGTGTTTGATGGTGTGATTGTAGATACTAAAATGGAACATGGTATGGCGTAGTAGGTAAAGTGTACCACTCGATTAGCCACCCTTTTTGCCTCATTACTTGAGTAAGTCCCGTCTTTTTTAATTCTACCCAAGACGAATAATTGTTGTCTACTATATGTTGTAGGGTCTTCGGCAATGACTAGCTTGTTCGCCTCTTCCGCGTCCATGCCCCCATCCACAAGCTCTTTCACCTCGGTTTCATGTTTTTTTTTGAGGTCTTCCTCCCCACACCCAAGTACCCCGCCCTACCCCCGGTGTAAGGCATAACATTATCAGCAGTGGCTTTGTGCTTTCTATCCCCCAAACCCTTTTAAAAATTCTATGTTATTTTAGGAATAAAGCACTAACCAAAACAAAAATATTTGGCTAATTCGCATGAAACTATTATTGCAAGATGTAGTAAGTAAACTAACCTTTGCGTCATTTTCTAACCATCGTTTCTTGAATGCCTCCCAAGTAAGGGTTACAATGTGATTGTAACGCGTACTTGGATCTTGCCCAAACCTCGTGCCCTTCGGTTTGATATAATCCTTGGCAAGGGTATATTTGTGTTCTCGATGAGCTTTTGATGCGATTTGAAGAGCCTTCTTCTTCACTTGATCATAGGATGTTGCCTCGATAATAAAGGGGCGCTACAAATGTGATCATAAAAATAGTCACACTCACAATTTTCAATTGAAATTAAAAATAACAAGTACCACACTAACCTTGCATTCCTTCCATATATCCTTTTTGATGTCGATGCTTAGTAGCCTCCAATCCATTGTGTCTAATGGTGTGCGTATCCTACCCGTCTTAGCACACCAACTCGACCATCGCGCGGCATCATCTACGGGTGAAATAGCAACACCAATGTCATTAAACTTGACATGTGTTAGTATTTTGTTATCGATCCTAATCTCTAATTCGCGACAATGTGTGAGGAGTTGAGCTTCTTTCGATGCGCGAATCACTTCTCGTTGTCTTCTAACCTCACTTGAACCGCCAACAACATTTTCCCCCCCACTTGAGTCGGAGTTAACGGAACTTGAAGGGCTCTCCATTAAGCTTTCCTTTGTATATTGAATTTAGTTAATGACTAACACAATACTAATAAATCAAAGTTGTACTTTGTAGTAAAAACATTATATTTCATAATCCTAAAATTTAGGGCTAAGCTAGCTACGGATAATTTTAAACGAAAATCTTGATTTTCGTTCAGGACATGCTTCTGACATGATATTTAGTAATAACATGATAAATGGAGGCACTATGTACAAGATAATCAAATTTTTAGCATATAAAAATGAAAAAAATTGTACCTTTGGTATATGACAAAGTTGTGTCGGTGGAATTGATTATTTTGGTTGGGGATGGTCTACCTTGTTTGTCCCTCTCCTACCCATAACAAAGGATGTTACCAAATTGAACAAGAACAAATAAAGATTTACATTAATTGCAAAAACTATAGGCAAAAATGTGGTTGAGAATTTATTGCAAAACTTACCAATCTTTTGGATGCAATTAGTGGCTAGTTCCACTTTGTTTTGACACAATTGATGTGTCCAACATGTATGGGATGGGTAATGGAGATTTGATGTGAAGAAAGTTGAGGAGATTTGAGAAGATGTGCAAAAGTTTGAACTTTTGGAGATGAAACCCGTAAGAAGTGATGGATAAGATGCCAAAAGTTAAGGGTTTTTCTGTTCTATAACGTGTTTACTTTATTCTAGCTTACCTTGTTGCGAAATCGGAACTCTCTCGTTAAGCCTGACGTGGCTATTTACGAAGTCGTTACGGGCTCATGTGATTGCCTTTTATGCTCTACTTTATCCTTCTAGCGATATCGTAACTGAGAAGCTGACATAAAGTATGTTACTAGGATGTTGCGAGTTCGCTACTAATGCTCGCTAGAACCCTACTTAAGATTTTTGTTTGGTTTTTTAATGCACTCATACATTTTAAATCACGAATTAAACGAAATGATGGTATAAGACACTAATCATTCTATTTTAAGAATAATTTTCATTTGTTCCGTCGTATGCTCATGTATAACGGGATAGGGATTTGGTCACTTAATCTGCAATTACATAATTTGAAAGAGTTTTAAGAAACTTAGTCTTTAATTGTAAGACAATAAGAAACTCTACACATCATGTGATAATCCTTGAAAACGCTATCCATCGCTTACCTTTAGAGACAACAGCATAGTAGAGCTTCACACATGAACTACATATATATATATATATGCGCAGTTCAAGTGCATTTCATTAGAGATACTTAGTTTATTACAACTCATTTATGTGATTACAAGCACGATTATTGAATTAAACAAAGTATCATGCACACGTTCACTCACCAACTGTCATCACTCATCATACTACCGAGTATCGCTTAATAACATTGCATGCTGATGTACTAACATGTACTCTGTTTGACATAATGTGATGTTCGATATATTCCAAATTGAGTATTATACAGTTTAGATATGAAATGTACATATTTAAGAATATCATATTGCGTTTAAAAATTTAAACCGAATTATTGATGTTGTACATAGAGTTATGTCATACTGCTTATGTACAAAGATGTACTCTACCTGAGTGAATATCATGATGGATATTTAACAAATAGAGTATTGTACTGCATCTATATAAAATATATATATGTTAGAATGTGAAAATTGCTAATAAAAAATTAAAAAGTTTGATTTTTTTAGTTACAATCTAATTAGCTTGTGTAGTAGCGATATCGCTAATATACACGTTACCACAGTTAAACCCTAAACCCTAAACCCTAAACCCACAAACCCGCAGACCCACAAACCCACATAACCCAGAAAACCAGTTTGCGACTAACCTTGCGATAGTGCTAGTTAGTAGTTCAATTTAAAAAAAGGCTTTTTGTGTTACGAACTCGCTACTAATTAGAATGATTCTTCCTTAGCGAGTTCGCTACATGATAAGAACCCATCAAAAAATGGTTTTTGGGTTTGGGTCTATATTGGGCGTATAAGTGTTGGGCATTAGCTTGTGTAAGTATTGGGCCATAGCCTATGTAAGTATTGGGCCTCAGCCTTGGTGTTTCATGTTCAGTTTGCGCTGGTCGGCGACTTATCGAATCCTTGTAAAATGTAAGTGTATATAAACTGAAAAATCACCTTCTAATCAGCCGATGTGGGACAAATGTTGGCGATCTTTCTTACGAAGTCGCTACCTGTGTAACTTATAGTAGCGAACGCGCAACAAGTCGTACTCAGTCGACAGAGCCTGTTGTGAGATACTCTAGCGATATCGTAACAACAAAAGCTTCACACAATTGTTAGGCTTGAATATTAGCGATATCGCTACAGTCCACGGACCCATCAGTAAAAACCTTTGAAATTCCATCAGTAATTTTTTTGTTAGGGGGTGTGAATGTGGTCAATGAAAAGGTGTGACTGCCTTTACATTTTTCTTCTTTTAATACAGCAATTACTAATTTCAGTCTAGGAACTCTCACATTTTTTTGACCAATGTAGAACCTCACCCCTATAAAATTCAGCCGCTTCTCCCTTTAGAGCCCCATCAGAGCCTTCATTCTCACATTCCCTTCAATCTTCTCCTATTCTTTTCCATCTTATTCCCATGGATTTGACACTTTTCAGCGCCCTCCCAGATGACATGATTCATCTTATAATGATTCGTGTTACGTTTAGACACGTTCTTCGTCGGTATGTGAGCTTCCAAGCGACTGATTGGGCTCGACAATGGCTCACCGAGGCTTCTGTAATAGGCCACAGAGAGTCGGCCTATGCCTTGGCTATATTTGCAATCTGCGAAGGTCATGATGCTCAAAGAGGCATGGATGTCATCACCGAGATGAAGAGAACCGACAAGAAAGGCCTCAAGGAAGTTCGGGATCGCGTGCAACTCGAATTGGCTTACGCCTGGGGCAATGCGCACTACAGGGGGTACCTCGATGTAGTAGTCGATAAGCCTAGATGCTGCCAGGAACATGCTCACCTCAATGACGGCTTCAGGTACCGACGCTACATGAGGGTTGATCCAGCGGACATCGAATGTGATGCATGCACTTGCGAGCAGGAAGTGCTTCACATCCTTCTAACCCCTCCGCCACTTTGGATGTTGTAGTGTAGTTTCTTTCTTATTTTATTCCGTTGTTTTTTATGTAAAATTTGTTAGGATTGTAATAAGTTTATGTCTGCCGTATTGGCACATTAATTTAATTATTGAAAAGCTTTTCTTGTTTTGAAACCTTGTCCCTTACATTTTACTTTTTCATCGTAACGGTTGTTTTTTCAGCAAAATCGCTCGCTAAATCACTAGCTTCATCGCAAAATCAGTTATTGGTGCTATTGTGCTTGTTCCTAGCGATATCGTAAGTGGCACGTTTATTAGATGAATCAACACAAGCGAACTCGTCACGTACTCGCTTATAGGTTACGTGGTACTAACGATATCGCAACAGCTCGTATTCAGTCAACAGAGCCTAGCTGGCGATTCGCTAGCGATTTCGCAACGAGTTAAGGGCTTTTGGTAGTATATTGGGCTGTAAGTATTGGGCTTTGTCTGACTTGTGACATCAGTAAAAACCTTTGAAATTCCATCAGTAATTAATTTATTTTGGGGGTTTGCATGGGGTGTGACATCACCTGTGACGCATGCACTTGCGATCAGGAACTGCTTCATGTCCTCGGTGAACGAACGATCTACTAGTATTAGTTGTTTGTTCTTCACTATGTATTTTTGTATCACCAGTTTGTTTCTATTGTAATGAACTTGTGTTTTCCATTTTGGCACATGTACAATTAATTTTTTCTTGTTTAGAGTTTTAAGAAAGTTAGTCTTTAATTATAAGACAATAAGAAACTCTATACATCATGTGTACGCTTGAAAACGCTATCCATCGCTTACCTTTAGAGACAACGGCATAGTAGAGCTTCACACATGAACTACATATATATATATATATATATATATATATGCGCAGTTCAAGTGCATTTCATTAGAGATACTTAGTTTATTACAACTCATTTATGTGATTACAAGCACGATTATTGAATTAAACAAAGTTTCATGCACACGTTCACTCACCAACTGTCATCACTAATCATACTACCGAGTATCGCTTAATAACATTGCATGCTGATGTACTAAGATGTACTCTGCTTGACATAATGTGATGTTCGATATTTTCCAAATTTAGTATTATACTGTTTGGATATAAAATGTACATATTTAAGAATATCATATTGCGTTTAAAAATTTAAACCGAATTATTGATGTTTTACATAGAGTTATGTCATACTCCTTATGTACAAAGATGTACTCTACCTGAGTGAATATCATGATGGATATTTAACAAATAGAGTATTGTACTGCATCTATATAAAATATATATATGTTAGAATGTGAAAATTGCTAATAAAAAATTAAAAAGTTTTATTTTTTAGTTACAATCTAATTAGCTTGTGTAGTAGCGAATTCGCTAGTATACACGTTACCACAGTTAAACCCTAAATCCTAAACTTTTTGGGTTACTAATTAGAATGATTCTTCCGTAGCGAGTTCGCTACTTGAACGCTAGCCTGGCGAGGCCTTTTAAGACTCGCTACTAGATACTCAGGCTGGAGCGAGATATTAACGACTTCGCAGCATAAAGATGCGTGTGAACTAGCGATCTCGCAACATATAGAAGCGTATCGGCTAGCGATATCGCAAGTACTTTTACTATAAAAAAAAGGGGATCGGGCTAAAATTAATTAGCCCCAAATTGAAAAACCCTTCTCCGGCGACGAAACTGTAAGTTCTCCGACAAAATGCGGCCAAAGACCAGAGGAGTTGTGCGAGGACGGGGTGGTAGAGGCTCAGACAGTGGACGGGGAAGTGGTCAGGCGGTGGGAACCAAACGGTGTCGGACTGAGGAGCCTGCGGTTCAGGTAGAGATTCCAGTCGCCCCGTCGCCGCTTCGAGTCGCCCCGCCGCCGCCGGAAGTTCCAGAAGTCCCTGCCGCCGCTGCTACTTCCGGAAATGATGGTGGGGAAGGGCCCAGCAGTTCCAGTGAGGAGGAGGTCACTCCTGAGTTCTTCAACAACGCCGCAGAAGCTAAGTATGAGCGTTGTTCCTCTCGGAAACTTGTCAATAATAATGTGTTTGATAGTACTGTGGTGCCTTCGCTGCAACTAGATTACGTGCTAGACCATTTTAGGGCACAACATCTAGACACATTGCTTATGTTGCCTGAGCCTGTTTACCATGAGGAGGTTGTCCAATTTTATGTAAACCTAGGTTTAGAGGAAGGGGTGGAGGAAATAACTACATTGGTGCGGGGTGTTAAGTTTACGGTCGATAAGTTTAGCATCAATGAAGTTCTGAAATGTCCGTATCTGTCTCGTACCGACCTGAGGCCTACCAAAAAGGATGGTCCGTACGAGGTACATTACGAGCAGAGGTTTCCTTCTGTTAGCCCGAAGCAACCATTGAATGCCGGTGAGATGGGTCAGAAGTGGTTTAAAAGGACTTCTGATAGGCCGGTTACAGCTAGGTTTTACCCGATCCACAGGCTTACCGAGGAGAAGAGATTAGTTTTTGAGCTAATCTGCGGTAATGTGGTCCCGTCCCTAGGGCATGCATGTGAGCCCACAGTTTGCAGTCTCATGGTGTTCTACTATATCATGGAGAAGCTTCCAATCAACCCCGGCTTCACAATTCTGACCCAAATGATGAAGATGGCCAGACACAAGAACGCCGCGCTTCCGTATGGCAATTTGATTGTAGCTCTGATCAGGAAAGCGGGTGTTTTTCCAAGAGGCCGTCCCATGCCGCTCGGCAAATACGACAAGGAGTGGCTCAAGCACAAGAGGTTAGAGTTGAAGGCCGATGGGAAGTACGCGAGAAAGAAAGAAGCTGAAGAGGCAGCCAGAAGGGCAAGGGGTAGGATGGGAGTATCAGGTATGATTCTAGCTTGTTATTAACTGTAGTTGGTTCTAGTTGTTTAATTTGTTAATGTTTGGTTCTTATCAACCTTGATTTGTTTGTGTAGATGCTGTTTTTGATGCCCGTGGTAGGCTTGTGGTGTCTATGGGCCAGTTATTGAATGAGATTGAAATGGCCGAGAAAAGGGCATTTGCTAACAACGAACGACTCAGCGAACTGATATCCAGCGGGGTAGTGGAGTGCGATCTGAGCGATGAGGAGGAGGTACCTAATTTCCGCACCACATTTCCCAAGCAAAAAGACGCCGCGGGTCCTAGCAAAGATTTGGCTACAGCCAGCGAGAACGAGCCCTCTTATGGGAAGCTTGTTGCTGATCATGTAAGGGATGCAGATGCGGATGATGGTGATGATGGTGATGGTGATAATGGTGACAGCGACTCTGATGCAGAAGATGACCCGGCGAGGTATGAGATGATTAGGAAAGAGAGGCTGATCGGAGAACCCTACGAGGATGTTGAACCGGGCCAAGGCAAAGAAAAGAACACCTGCATCGAGCCTGAAGCTCAACCGGCAGCCCAGAACGAGCAAGACAAGCAAGATGCTGGAGGCAGTTCGGGGGAGAAGGCCGAAGGCAGCGACAAGATGTGTGTTGATGACTTGCATGATATGTTAGTCGCAGGGCTGTGATTTCGTAGTTTAGTTTGGTTTAAACATTTACTTTTTCGAATATTAACTAGTTTTTGGATTATGATCACTTGTGTACGCGTCACCAAAGATGCCGTTTTGGTTACATGAATGTGGTCAATGAATTTGACACTTTTTAGATGTAGAATGTTCAATGTTTTATAGAGTTGTCGTTACTTCAGTAAAGCAAAATCAAGTTCTTTTGGTATAGTGCGTGCACTTAGCAATTTCGTTTGGTCCTCGCTCCTCTTTGCGTGTAACTTGCGATATCGCTACGTGTCGTACTCAGTCAACAGAGCCAAGTTGGCGCCTAACTAGCGAACTCGCTACCTCACTAACTGAAAAGTAGCGATATCGCAACAAGTCGTACTCAGTCAACAGAGCCAAGTAGCGATGTCGTCACTGTCATGTTTTATGATGATTTATTAGTAACAGAACACCAAACGAAATCGCAACTAACTAGCGCCTGGTAACGAGGTCCTAACGACATCGCAACATGTCGTATTTAGTCAACAGAGCCTGGTATGAGATTCTGTAGCGACTTCGTAACAATGAAGATTGGCACAATAAAAAAACTCAACATTGACGTGACTTGTAGCGAGTTCGCTACATGATAAGAACCCATCAAAAAAGGGTTTTTGGGTTTGGGTCTATATTGGGCGTATAAGTGTTGTTGGGCCTTAGCCTGTGTAAGTATTGGGCCTTAGCCTATGTAAGTATTGGGCCTTAGCCTTGGTGTTTCATGTTCAGTTTGCGCTGGTCGGCGACTTATCGAACCCTTTTGAAATGTAAGTGTATATAAACTGAAAAATCACCTTCTAATCAGCCGATGTGGGACAAATGTTGGCGATCTTTGTTACGATCTCGCTAGCTGTGTAACTTATTGTAGCGAACTCGCTACGAGTCATACTCATTAGACAGAGCCTAGCTTGAGATTCTCTAGCGAGTTCTTAACGACAAAGCTTGACACACCTGGCAAACAATTGTAGCGCTTGGAGAGTAGCGACGTCGCTACAGTATACGGACCCATCACGAAAATTCTTTGAAATTCCATCAGTAATTATTTTGGTTGGGGATGCCAACTTGGTCAATGAAAAGGTGTGAATGCCATCAGTAAAAACCTTTGAAATTCCATCAGTAATTAATTTATTTTGGGGGTTTGCATGGGGTGTCCATGGAAAGGTGAGAATGCCTTTACATTTTCCTTCCATTAATACCATAATGACTGCTTTTTGTCTAGGAACTCTGACATATTTTTGAATAATAGAGTACCTCAACCCTTTAAATATCAACCCCTTCTCCATTTAGAACCTCATTAGACCCTTCATTCCCACATTCCCTTCTGCCTTCTCATATTCCTTGCCTTCTGCTTCCAATGGATGTGTCTCTATTCAGCGCCCTACCAGATGACATGATAAATCTGGTATTGATTCGTGCTGAGTTCGACTGGGTTCTTCGTCGCTACGTGAGCGGAAGAGCGACCGAGTGGGCTCGACAGTGGCTCACCGAAGCTTCTGCAGTAGGTCACACACCGTCAACCTATGTGTTGGCTGTTTTTGCAATCTGCGAAGGTGACATTCAAAGAGGCATGAATGTCATCACAACCATGAAGAGAACCGACAAACAGGGCCTCCGTCTAGCTAGGCAACGCGTCAGAAGAGGTCTGAGTTACGCTTGGGGTTGGACACACTACCAAAGGTACTTCTCAGAAGCAGCAGTTAGGCCTAGGCCGATCTGCTGCATTCCGCATGCTGGCCTCAATGACTTTGTGAGGTACGATCCCTGGTTGCCCCTTGATCCGGCGGACATCACCTGTGATGCATGCACTTGCGATCAGGAACTGCTTAATGTACTCGGTGTACGAATCATCTACTAGTATTAGTTGTTTGTTCTTTACTATGTATTTTTGCATCACCAGTTTGTTTCGATTGTAATGAAGTTGTGTTTTCCATTTTGGCACATTTACAATTAATTTTTTCTTGTTTTGATATATTGTCCCTTACATTTTATTTATTCATCCTAAGAGCCCATATCGTATCAGCAAAATCATTCACTTTTTGTATAGTGCGTGGACATAGGGATATCGTCACTGTCACAATTCACATGATTTATTATGAACAGAACACCAAGCGACATCGCAACTAACTAGCACCTGTTTACGAGGTCCTTACGATCTCGCAACAAGCCGTATTCAGTCAACAGAGAACACTACAAACGCAACAGCGATACCATAACATCAAACGCAGTATACTACCGTCCCAGTTACGACATCTCTCACATCCTCGCCTGCTAAAATTAGGGTTTAGCAAAGCTTACGAGATCGCAACGCTCAAACCTACAACTAACGAGATAACCTACGAAATCGCTACAGACACGTTTATATTACTACAAAGGTTACGAGATCGCAACAACCAATTCAATTTAAGGCGGATACATTTTTTCCGCCTTGGTCAAACATTTTTTAACGTCGAACCCCATTTCCGCCTTTAACTGCCTCTTTCCGTCTTAAATGTAATTTTTTTTTGCTAGCTTGAAGAGGTAGCGAACTCGCTACATACCATCAAGGCGTAAAAAAACGCGCCAGGCTTAAACGCCTTAAATATGTGTCTTGCATCTACCCCTTTGTAGTAGTGCTTGTCATCCAGTTCTTCATCAGGCTCGGACTCACCGCCTCCAAGACCGCATCATATGGTGACTAGGCATCAAAATGGTACTCTTTGTGTCAAGTTACATCCTGATTTCGTTCCAACTGGTCTTATTGCTCCGGTTTTAGAAAATTCTGAGCCTCGCGACTATCGTACGGCCCTCAAGGATCCGAAGTGGGTTCTAGCCATAGACAAGGAGATGGCTGCACTTCGTCATTAACACAGTTGGGATCTGGTTCCTCGACCCTCAGGTGCAAACATGGTGGGTTCGAAATGGGTCTTTCGCCGGAAGTACAAACCCGATGGAAGCATCGATCGTTATAAGGCTCGCTTAGTGGCTCAGGGTTTTTCCCAGATTCTAAGGTTTGATTTTGATCATACCTTGAGTCCGGTGATAAAAGCTTCTACTGTTTGCACAGTTCTAGCTATCGTTACTTTGAGAAGGTGGCTGCTTCATCAGCTTGGCGTCAAGAACGCCTTTCTCAACGGTGTTCTTGATACCCCATTGTACATGGCTCAGCCGGTTGGCTACAAGGATCCTGCCCATCCACACTTTTTGTGTCGTCTCAAGAAGGCTATATATCGGCTAAAACAAGCTCAAAGGGTTTGGTTTGATCGTTTCAGCTCTTTTCTTTGAGACCTTGGCTTTTAGCCCTGCTTCTCTGACACATCTGTGTTCATATTCTCTCGCCAAACCACACTGCTTTACCTGTTTGTCTATGTTGACGATATCATTCTGACCGGAAATGTTACATGGGCGATCAGACAATTCATTGCTCGAGCCGACCATGAATTCTTAGTCAAGGATTTGGGTTCTCTGAACTACTTTCTTGGTCTTGAGGTTTCTCCTACCTCAACTGGGCTGTTTTTGTGATGTAGGGCAGCTGGTGTCAAGAATGGAAGAGGAGATTGATCGACGCAAGCGTCCGCCATGATAATAATCCAAGATGGAAAAGGATTCTGTTCCTAGCAAGGAAAAGGAACAATTTACCTTTTCAAGTTTAGATTCAAGTTTTAATAATTCAGTTTTAGTTTTGAGTTAGGTTTACTTTTTCGCATTGTCTTAGTATTTATAGGGCATCTTGTATTCTTTAATTCTCACTTTTCAATCAATAATACTTTACGTTTCAAGAATATAATTCTTTTTGGTGGATTCCAAGCAAACAACCGGACAAGAATACATCGTCAGCGACTTCTTACGATTCAAGATTCGTGCTAGCGGATCTCAACTGATATCTCAGCTTTATCAAGTGGTATCAGAGCGAGGTTTTCTCCCGTTATTTATCGTTGATTAAGATGGGAGATCAACAGTTTGTGACACAAGCAAACTTCGAAAAATGGGCTGAGGAGTTCGCCTCAACCATGAATACAAAGTTTGAGGCGTTACAGATGGAGTTTGAAACACTCAAACTAAAGGAGGGAGAAGAAACCTTTCCCAAGAAATCAAATCAGAAAACTTTTCAACACAATAAAAGTTATCTGAAGCGGAAGATAACGAAAGGTCTATAAAAAAAGAAAATGGGGAGCATAGTCGAAGTAAGAAGAAGGTGTTCGAAAGGTATGAGAATAGCTCGGAGGAAGAGGATTATGATGACACATATTCCAACCATGGTAGCCATCAGCATAAATCTGAGTACCGGTCATCTGATTACCGTATGAAGGTGGATATTCCAAAGTTCTATGAGACAATGGACGTAGAAACATTTTTCGATTGGCAAATTGAAGTCGATAGGTGTTTTGAAGTCATGGAGATTCCAGAACACAAGCAAGTTAAGATGGTGGCACTTCAACTAAAGGACTCTGCAGGTTTATGGTGGGATAACTTGGTGGCCGAAAGAGTGCAAGGTACAAACCTCCAATCCGATCGTGGAAACGGAATCCTTTTCCATCTTGGATTATTATCATGGTGGACGCTTGCGTCAATCAATCTCCTCTTCCATTCTTAACACCAGCTGCCCTACATCATTTTGTGCCAAGCAAAGTATGCCAGAGACATACTCAGCAGAGCAGGCATGACTGACACCACCCCAGTTGTTACTCCATTGGTGCCGTTTTCTCAGCTTCATAGCTCGACGAGTGCTGTTTTTGGGAACCCGGCATTATATCGCTTGTTGGTTGGTGCTCTCCAATATTTGACCATTACCAGGCCAAATATTGCCTATGCAGTGAACTCGATCAGTCAGTACTTGCATAGTCCCCGTAATGACCACTTTGTTGCGGTAACCAGGATTCTGCGTTATATTGCTGGCACACCTCATCACGGTCTTACATTTCACTCTGTGGGCTCATCAGATGTTTGTGCATACTCGGATGCTGATTGGGCGCGATGCTTGGAGACCAGACGTTCTACATATGGGTATGCAGTGTTCTTGGGAGGCAACCTGATGTCTTGGAGTGCTAAGAAGCAGCCTACCGTATCTCGTTCGAGTTCCGAGTCCGAATATCGAGCTCTTGCAAACTCTGCTGCTGAGGTTGTGTGGATCTCGTATCTTCTTCGGGAGTTACAATTTCCACTTGATGGCTCGCCTTTACTGCTCTGCGACAACAACAGTGCAATATTCCTGGCTCAAAATCCAGTTGCTCACAAGAGGGCCAAGCACATTGATATTGACTATCATTTTGTCAAGGAACTGTTCAGCTCGGGCAAACTCTGTGTTAGTCATGTTCCTACCTCACTTCAGTTGGCAGATATTTTTACCAAGGGACTGCCGAATCCACTTTTTGAGTTCTTCAGATCCAAGCTTTGCGTTCTACCAAACCCAACGCTTTGCTTGAGGGGGTGTAAAGATAGAGGATATCTCTGATTGATTTGATGAGGATAGAAACACAGTCATACATAGTTGTACATTTTTTTTATGTATCTGATTGTAATCTATATATTGATAATAATATACACAGGCTAAGCATCAAACCTTTCACTCTAACAGAAAACTTATGTTTGGACGTAGTGTGATAATACTGTTGTAGAAGTCAGTATGAACGAGAATTTTTGAGGAAGTGAAACTCATCCTAATCGGTGATTATACGCGGCAAATGAAACCTTCAAACTCTCAATTGAATCGGTAATATTTAAATTCAAATGCAACAAACTTGGGGAATGAAGATTTGACATAATCACACTAGAATATCTTTGAAGATTGTTTACTTCAATTTTGACTTATTCCGCTGAGATCAAATCTTATCTCCAATCAAGTTTGAACGAAGATATGATACGATTTGGAGGAAGATCAGACGAACATCGAGAGTCCAGAATATGCAAGTCAGTGTGCTATAAAAGGACAACCAAGCTATGATTCCAGTATCGCTTTTTCTGGGAACAAAACATTCAGCTAGGGTATTCGTTTTATACTAACAACAATAGAGCCTTCATTGTCCATATAATAACAACAATACCAAAATCTAAAGATACAAGTTTTAGTACCTTGGGAAAAGGTGATCTGCAGCGTGCAATGGGATCTTGCATTTCCGTGGGTAGAAGATAGAAAAGTTGAGTACTTTTTTGTTGATAAACTCTGTACTATAATTTTTCGATATGAGTGGAATATTTTGAATTGGGCTAGGACTTGCAAATATAGGTGCTTATCACCCAATTGTGTAATCATTTTCCTCGCATAGATGAAACGGACGGAGTACAAATTAACATATAAATGTTAGGCGCGTGCATGCACGTCATACGTACGGCGCCTGCTCCCCGAACTCGTACGGAAATTTAATTTTCCATCTTTGATTATATAAAAAAGATTATTACATTATTGATACTGATTTACATTTCATAATAAACATTTAGTTTCCAGAGATAATTTTCTTAGGCATGCACGTCAAATTTGCACGGTTTCTGTCAAACTTAATTTAGACTAAATGTTTTATTTATTCAAATTAGAGAGGTGGTTAACCAACGATAAATTTATTTTCTATATAAAAATAGTCATTAGAGCAAATTTAAATAAGTAACGACCATAACCATATGTATCAACATAAATTTTAAGCAAATATATATATATATATATATTAAGGTTATTAGGTTAATTAGAAACAAGCTAATTACTGGTGGTTAAATATATATTTATAAGTGGATGGGACGAAGAAGTATCTAGTTTATATATTTTTTAGGCCATAAAGTGGGCGGGTCTGGTATGGTTTATGGTTGAGAGAGGGAGCTGAATCAACGCAACAACTGTTACTATGCTCCTCATTTGCAGCTTGTGTTGAAGCACAAGACACCTGAGTTGTTCATTTGCAGCCTGATTCTCTTACTACATATGAACATGTTCCTTGTTCAAATTGCGCAAACGATTCTTAGTTCTAATAACATTTCAGATATAACTTCAATTTTGATTCGGTAAAATTATAATTTTTATGATGTTTTTAATTATAACAAATCTGTAATTACATATATGAAGTAATATGAAATTTTATATTACTCTTTAATATCAGCGTGTATATCAAATCAATCATCACCTAATTAATTAATTAAATTTATGCACCTTACTCGCACGAAAATTCAGAAAAATAAAATGGACGATAATAACAGATTAGCAAGAACCTGTAATTTACAAAATAAAAATATTTATGATGAAATACTGAAAGTTAGGTATTACGCACACAGGTATAACGCACGCGTTTTGAGTTCTCGTGCACATAAACACCACCTCTGCTCACCAAACTTAATTTGGTGTTGTTAATTTCAACTTGTTATTTTTTACTATAAGAAGCATAATTGAGTTTTTCTATTAAGATATTATTATTAAATATGTTCAACTCATCACATTATGTTCCTGAGAGGATACTTAATTTTGGTTAAATAGATGATTAATTAATTAATTAAATTATCGTAAACTAACACACATTATCAACAAAATTATGAACGTATACTAATGAAGAGAATTTCATGAAGAGAATTTTACACCATCAAACATATTACATATACTAAATTTTCAAGCATCATTTAAACTACGTTCAGCTTCCAAACTTGAATGTGTCGGTGTCATCATGAACTCACCCTCTTCGCCATAGCTAGGGCTCGAATCCGGCGAAGCACCGTTGTCAAAATCAGGAGATCCATTGATCATGAACTCACCCTCTTCACTATAGCTAGGGCTTGAACCACTGTTATTTTCCGGCATGAACATTCTTTCGGGTGAGAACCCATTTTCCGGCAGCGGTGGTGGAGGTGGCAAATGATATTCGTCGGCTGGACCCCAATCGCGAATATTCTGATTCTGATTGTAGTACGTTTTGTTCTTTCTCCGATGCTGTATTTTCTGTCCGTGATGATTTCTGTCACTGAACTTGAAGTTATTGTAAGGCCGAGAAAATGTTCGTTTCTGATTATTATCGTATCTCCGGGGAGGAATTGGGAATCTCCGCGCTTTCTGATCTCTCTGAATGTCGTAATTATTAGGGCGACGGATTACTGAAGACGACGAAGATTGATAAAGCTTGTAGCTCCGGACTGTCCAATCTCTCCGGCGGATCAATGGCCTCGGGGCTAAATTTGTTGAACCGTGACGGAGGTAGCGGTTATGAACCGGTGGCCGGTAGTTTTTCTGATAACCGTCATAATCTCTGGGAAAATTACCATAGTTATTTACCCGGTGATCTTGGAAATTCAACCGTTTCTCGCCGGCAACCCAAGAAGATGGCTTTGCTGGCGGTGCGTGATGATAATCGTGGTAGCTTTGTCGATGGGAATAATAGTCCCTTCTCGGCAGC
The DNA here is from genome assembly GCA_948330725.1 of Sherardia arvensis. Classification (NCBI taxonomy): domain Eukaryota; kingdom Viridiplantae; phylum Streptophyta; class Magnoliopsida; order Gentianales; family Rubiaceae; genus Sherardia; species Sherardia arvensis. The sequence continues at coordinate 7,009,540 of OX415237.1, read as the reverse complement.
TCTTCGTCAATGAAGCTCCGACTGTTATTTCTCGTATAGTAAACCATTTTTATTTCCTGTGTTTCGATTTGCAATGAGATATAGAGCTGTGTCTTGCCCTAATTATAGGAACAATCAGTCACACATACCGGTCCTTTTCCAAACTGGAACAGGAATTGTGAGTACATATGCAAATTTATTTCCCCGTCAATTTCCATTTTGGAAAAGGAAATCAAATTTAATTTATTTTACCCTCGATTCCAATATAGTATAGGAAAATAATTTTTTCAAATATTACTGTAGAGAAGAGAAACTATTATATGGCAAAGGGCCGGTTTCTCCCTTGGCTTATTGCTTATGAACTTATTTGAATTTAATTTAATCAAACTGAACTAAATTAAATTAGTTTGGTAATTTTATTTGGTTTGGTATTTCTAGTTCCGGTAATATCATACCTATTTTTTCTTTTTTTTATTGGTACAAGAATTTCATAAATTAATGATAGAAACAATTGGACATTCCATCGCCTCACATTTCCATTCATTGCCTTAATTATACATACACATTGCTACATCGTTATATATGTTTAGTTTATTAAATTAATGATAAAGGATATATATATAAATTGTGACCTAAATTGTTAAATAGAAACAAAAATAACATCAAGCAAGCAACAAAAGTAGAAAGGAATTACCAGCTTGTGGAAATAAGAAATCCAAACAAATTCGGCCTAGACACCATAAGTATTCTCATGTTACGAAGGAGGTGCTTATCAACAATTAACCGAGAGTACTACTGTTAATAAGTGTAAGTAAAGGGGCAAAATGGTCTTTTGCGAGTTTATGAAGGTTGCACTAGTAGAAACTGGCCGGAACACGGCGCATCTACACGGCGGTTCCGCGTGAATTTAAGGGAACCGCCGTGCAAGGCATCCGGCTAAGTTTACGAACTCGGAAACTTAGCCGGAACTCAATAAACGGCGGTTCCGCGTGACTTTTTAAGAAACCGCCGTTTATTGACTTCCGGCTAAGATTTCCGAACTCGGAAACCTTAGCCGGATGCTTGTTATCAGACAGGAGTATCCTTATCTCCCCTTTCATTCTCCTTATCTCCATTCATTCTTCTTATCCCTTCACTCATCTCTCACTCTCTTCCTTGTTCTTCTTCTTCTCCATTGTTCTTCTTCTTCTTCTCCTTCATTCCTTCAATGTTTAATTGGTTTTATGAACTTTCTAGATCCAAAAACTCTACACCTCGCTCTGCAACACCAACTTTGATCTCACCCATGAGTTCTTCCAGATCTGCAACAAGTTTCCCTGCTCATCGAAACCCATCTACAAGCTCCACCAGTACGCCGCCGTGAAGCAGCCCCACTTCCGCATGCTCGACGTCGTAGGAAAGGCCAGAACCTCGACATATTTTGGGAGCTTCTCCGGGATATTGGTGATCTCAGATTAGCACATGTGGTTTTGATTTCGCCGGCCAATTTGGCCGGCGTTTTTTTTGTTCTATCCGGCTAACTTTTCCGAACTCGGAAACAATAGACATCCGGATAAGTTTCCGAACTCGGAAACGTTACTCGGCGGTTTCAACCGCCGTGTAACGGTGGCGCCAATTGCACGGCGCCACCATGGACGGCGGTCAAAACCGCCGTCCAACTGGGACGGAACCGCCGTGTTCCGTCCCATATTCTACGAGTGTTGATGAAGCTTTTGGTGGGAGAATCAGTTAGAGCAGTTGGGAACCGATCCTTTCAATCCTTTTGCATAATTCTGTTAAGTACTTGTTAGTTGTTAAGATCTGATTGTAATCTCATTCCAGATTTGGGAATCACAATTATATTTTCTTTTGTTAGATTACATACAACAATAATCATTCTTCTCCTTTGCGTCTCTATTTTATTAAAACCATTTTACAATTTCCAATCAATATTCCGGCGGCCCCCTGAGCATGATACTTGCTCAAATAATTAGGCCCAATAGAAGTCCAATTAACTCCTCAATCATGAAGCTTCATGTTTAAACATCAGATATCCACAGTTTGAACATCCTCAGCAACTCCACTTCACCAACTTCAAACTCTTTTTGTATTTTTTTTTTCTAATTCTTTATTTTTCAATAAAAAAAATAACGACATAAAGCAGTATACTACACTAATATTTACAAAAAGCAGGATACTACACTAATATTTACAAAAAGCAGGATACTACACTAACAACATAAAGCAGTGTAATACACTTATATAACACTAATATACCATCTCAAATTCATCACACGCCTAAGTGTTGTCGAACCAGCTCGAACGTTGCAGAATCAAGTGACTTTGTGGATATATATACAAACTATTTAGCTCCAGGAAAAAATTTAAGTATCAGTTCCTTCTTCTCCACCAAATCTCTGATAAAGTGAAACTTGATGTCTATGTGTTTACTCTTGTTATGTTTCATAGGATTTTTAGCTATATCAATAGCACACTTGTTATCACACATTATCTCCAGAACCTCCTGATTAACTCCATAATCCCTTAGTATCTTCCTCATCCATTGTAACTGTGCACAGCTACCAGCAACCAAATACTCAGATTCTGTGGTTGACAGAAATAGAGTTTTGCTTCTTGCTATACCAAGACAACATAAAAGCATACTCCGGTAGTACTTTTCTGATCTTTAGCATCCCAGCCCAATATGAATCATTATATCCAAGAATCTCAGCTAAACTTCCTCTGGAGTACGTTGTGCCATATATGAACATACCTAATGATCCTCTTAACCGCCGTAGGATGTGACTCCTTGGTATTAGCTTGAAACCTTGCACATTTCCATATAATCTAAACTCTGACATATATCAGGCCTACTAGCAGCGAGAGCACCCGATTATAAGCCTGTACAGTTTGATATCCAGACTAGCTCCATGTTCATCCTTGCTCAATTTCTCATTTGATGCCATAGGAGTTCTTACACACTTGGCTTCAGAGGCTAAATCTTTTCACTAAATTGTGAGTGTACTTGGTCTAATTTAAGAAAATTCCATCATTTTGTTATTTAACTTGCAACCCTAGAAGGTAAGTAAGTTCACCAATCATGCTCATCTCAAACTATCCTTTCATCACACGATGAATTTATCAACCAAGTTCTTCGATGTGGATCCAAAAACAATATGATCAACATATGTTTGTGCCAGCAAGATATGATCACCGTGTTTAAACACAAATAAAGTGCGGTCTACTCTACCTTGTCGATAGTCATTCTGTAATAAGAACTGGGTAAGATGCTTATACCAATCACGTGGTGCTTTCTTAAGACCATTTGATGCCTTTTTGTGCCTATAAACATGGCTCTTGAAGAAATACATACTCAAAACCCTTCGGTTTCTCCACATAGACTTCTTCATTATTAATGCCATTTACAAAGGCACTCTTGACATCCATCCGATACAAAGTAAATTGCATGACACATGACGTAGCAAACAGAAACCAAATAGATTATAAACCGGCCATATGAGCAAAAGTCATATCAAAGTTTACTCCTTCCACTTGAGTGTACCCTTGTGCAACAAGCCGTGCTTCATTCCTTGTAATATTTCCATCACCATCTGACTTGTTCTTAAAGATCCACTAAGTGTCGATCACATTTATTCGAATAAGTCTTGGCACAAGATAGCAAACATCATTCCAAGAGAACTGGTCAAATTCCTCCTGCATGGCTGAAATCCTATATTCATCTTTCAAGTCTTCTTTATAATTCTTGGATTCGATAGAGGAGAGAAAACACTGTAAAATGTGAATTTCATTATTCATTTTTGCATAATCCTTCATTTCTTTAGGCCGGAGATTGTGAATTCTCTTTAGTCACTTGTGGTTATGATTCATAAGAGGATGTTATAACATCAGTAGAAACATGATCACCAGAAGATGTTAAGACATCAAAAACGAGAACTTAAATGTTAGAATATGGTTTTGTTTCATCTTCCAGCAAGATGGTACTCCCAACATTCTTGTGATCCTTAACAGCTACATTGTTTATGTTGTTATAAACACGAAACACCTTGTTGTTTGTAGAAAAGCCAAGAAAGATGCCTACGTCAGCTCGTTTTTCAAACTTTACGAGAAGTTCCCTATACCGGAGTATGTAACAGTCACTCTTACATGATCACTTCGTACTCGCACAACTTTCAGTCCATCACTAGCCTTTTCAGTATTCACCTGAGTAACAATATTGATAAACACATCAGTAGCTTCTGATTTTTCAATAAAAAATTTCACCTAAGTATATCTGAAGAAATTATCTACACACAAATATACTTCTTGCCTAACAGATTGGCTGACTGATAGGACCCATCAAATCTATATGCAGCACCTCAAGATTGTGAGAATTGGTAATCTCATGAAGCTTTGAGTGTGGAGATATGATCTTTTTTCCTTCTTGACAAAGTGGACATGTTATCTCCTTTTTGTAAGATAGCATGGGTACTCCTATGATTGCTTCCATCCTTGTTATTATAGATAGAGTCTTCAAGTTTGCATGTCCTAACTTCCTGCGACATAGCATGTTTTCATCCAAACTTATTCCGAGACAGTTCGCACTTTCATTTTGAACATAACAGTTGTCTGATGATCTTGTTTCAACCAGCACTCATTTTTCCTTCTTTTATGATCGTGCCGCATACTTTATCATCAAATAAAATTGTCAATTAATTATCACATAGATGACTGATCCTGAGTAAATTTGCTTTTTAACCATCAACAAGCAATACATCATAAAAAATTAGAAAAATTATTTAATTGGAGTTCTCCTTTTCCCACAATCCTACACTTTTTTCATCTCAAAATTTCAACTATTCCAGTCCAAGGAACAACATTCTCGAGTAGCTCAACAGATCATGTCATGTGTCTTGAACACCCACTATCGAAGTACCCATACCTTTTCAGTGTACATCACCTGCTCATTCTGGGGCATATTATAACATGACCTGATTTTTCTTCCATTCATAAAATCTCTGAGAAGGCGAAAACACTGGTTCTTGAAGTGTCATTGAATGTTGCAGTAGTTGCATCTAATGCTCGATTTTTAGTTGGACGAATCATACCATCATCCTGAGATTTTAGTTGAACCTGATTTGGTTTATTAGGTTGATAACCAAGTACTCCAAGCTTTGGTTTGACATGGATATTTTCCTGAATCCTTTTCATCTTGGATGGTTGCTTAACTGGTGCATTGTGTATCATTTCTTTTGTCTCCTTCATATGATTAGCATAACCAAGTCCTTGTCTGTCTCCAACAGATTAGAGATTGTTGAGCTTTAAGATTGTTACTTCAGCATCTTTAGCCCGCTTCTTTGCAACTTTCAGTTCATCTCTCATCTTTTCCAAAGTTGATTCTAGCATACCAACTTCATCTTTGAGTTTTCCTCTTTGAGCGATAAGACTCTCCTTTTCTCTTCCGAGATTCTTATTTAATTCTGTCATTCTCACCCATAGTTTTTACATCTTGTCGTAGGATTCATATATGTCTTCACCATCATCTGATTCATCAACCTCCTCAATTTTAGTTGTTATGTTTAAAAAATTGATGAGAAACTGTTGATCCGATTGCAATATAGGTGTTGGTACATTCCTCGTCTTCTTCATCCTTATCATCACTCCAAGACGTGGTAACACCAAATGAGACATGATTGATGATTTGATCATCATCCTCATTCTCCTCATCATCACCCCAAGTAGTGTCATACGCTTTCTCCTTTTAATTTAGTGAAGCACTTGGACATTGAGCATGAATATGACCATGACCTTCACATTTCATGCACTGAATTTTCCAGCATATTTAGACAGAGATATTTTCCTTCAGTTTGAGCTGCACTTGTCCTTCTATTGGCAGCTGAAGATTGTTCTCTAGGCTCATTCCTCCTTGCTGCAGATCTCTTCCACATGTTAGCAAAGTTCATGGAGAACCGAGATAATTCCTCTTCCTCAATTTGATCATCTTCATTGTTAAATTGATGCCTTATACAAAGTTGTAGAGAGAAAGACTTGCGTGTTCCAGCCTTAAATGCCAAGTCCTTTTGTTTTACTATAGCTAGTTCCCTCATCTCAAATGCCAAGTCCTTTTGTTTGGATCTCTTGGGCCGACATGATCGATAGACGTATCTCACTATCCTTGTTAGGGGAAACTTAGTGATTGTGCTTTGATACCAATTGTAATTTATATCGATCTAATAATCACAAATTCTATGATTAGGGTTTCAAAAAATTATTTGTTAATAGTTCAGTTCAATCCAATCCAATTCAGAGAAAAATATAATTTAATTCAATTCAGTTCGAAAAAATATAATTTATTGATTCAAAGTTTATATTGAAAAACTCAGTTCATTTCAGTTTAGTATAGTTCAATTCAGTTGATTTCATTTAAGTGTAGTTCAATTCGGTTCATTTCAGTTAAGTGTAGTTCAATTCAGTTGATTTCATTTAAGTGTAGTTCAATTCAATTCTATTTTCTATTCTTGAGTTTCAGTTTTTCTATCATTAGATAGAGATTTCCAAAATCTTGTTGCTATATCCATTCGATTTCAAACAATGCATTACTTTGTTTCTTCAATTTCTTTTTGTTCAATTAAGTTCAGTTCAATATATTTCAGTTCAATTTAGTTTATTAAGTTCGGTTTTGATGAAATATAATTTGATAAAATACAGTTTCATTTAGTTATATCAATGCGTTAATTGTTTTCTTCAATTCAGTTCAATATGATTAAGTTCAATTCATTTTAATAAGTTAGGTCCAATTTGTTAAGTTTAATTGATGATATATGATTTGATAAAATTTTGCTAATTAAATTTGTATCAATGCATACTTTTGTAAGTTCAACTTAATTAAATTCGGGTTTAGTTCAATTCAGTATGATTCAATTCATTTCTGTTTATCAAGTTAGGTTCGATTGATTAAGTTTGGTGGTGATAAAATTTGATTTTATAAAATATAACATAATTTGGCTATACCAATTTAATTCAATAAAATCCAGTTCAATATACTTAATTCAGTTTAATTATGTTTAATATCTAGGTACAGTTTATCAAGTTCGGTTCTGATAAAGAATAATTTGATAAAAAACTAGCTAATTTAGTTATATCAATGTAATGATTTGTTTTCAATTCGGTTTTATTCAGTTAATTTAAATTCAATATACTTCAATATCTTGTTGTAATCGACATTTTGAACATAAATATATTTTATCAAAAAAATAATGAAAATGAATTTTAGTTCAGATTAGTATTTTTCAGCAATTCAGTTCAGTTCAATATTTTTCAATTCAATTTAACACTTTTTAGTTTAGTTTAATATTTTTGAATTCAGTTCAGTTCAGTTCATCCGTAATAAACAGACCGATAAATGGAAAGTGAAACATTAATGGTATTCGATTGATCGATTGAAGGCACATATATAATTCTAATACTAATTAATTCATTTGGTACGTCGGTCCATAAAAGTATCTTTAATTTTTCAACACGGAATATATTTCATTGGTTCTAAACTACTAATTCAGATTTTATGTACAAATTAACATTTATAAGCCCTATATATAATTCGTTAGGCGCGTGCATGCACACAGTTATATAGGTACGGCGCCTGCTCACCCAAACTCGCACGAAAATTTAAATTTTCCATCTTAATGAGTTTGATTATTATATAATTATTACATTATTGATACTGAATTACATTTCATAATAAACTTTTTGTTTCCAGAGATAATTTTCTTAGGCATGCACATAAGAATTATCAGTCTGTAGCAAAAGTAGATAAGAACACTTGTAAGAAACTCATCCAATGCAGATCTTGATGATTAGAATGAAAAAATTGAAGGTTGATTATTCTGTGCACTATTAACTATATACTAACATTTGTGCAAGTACTATGAAGGCAGGATCAGTTCATATGAACCTATTGGGAAGAGACACAAGGTCCCTTCAATTGTCTTTCTGCATGGGTTTTATTCGTTTCTATTTTGCTTGATTTACATGTTGATTCTCTTACTACATGAACCTGTTTCTGTTCAAATACTTATACAATCCTCACTTCGGAAAACCGTTCAGAACTTTAATTTTGATTCAGTGAAATTATAATTTTTATGATATTTTAGTTATAACAAATCTCTAATTACATATATGAAGTAATATGAAATTCTATAATACTCTTTAATATCAGCGTGTAAATCAAATTAAATATCACTATGAGTTGAATAAATTTATGCACCTTACTCGTGCGTGAAAATTCAGAAAAATAGAATGGACGATAATGGCAGATGAACAGAAACTCGTAAAATTTAAAATTAAAAATATTTTACGATGAAATATAGAAAGTTGGATATTTTGCACGCAAGGTATATATAACGCACGCGCCCAGATAAACACAACCTCTGCTCAGCAAGCTTAATTTGGTGTAATTAGTTTCAACTTGTGGGGTTTTTTTTTTGTTTGCTAATATGGAGTAAATAACTTCATCATTAGTGATTATTGGCACAAGAATTTCATAAATTAATCATACCAATAATTTGACCCATCGCCTCACATTTCCATTCATCTATGCTATACTATAAAAAAGAATGGATTCTAATTTTTTCAGAATTTTGAATTATTTTTAGAATTATTAACTATAAATTGATACGTGACAATTCCTTTACTAAGATTCTTCCAAATTTCTTTTCGGTGTTTTCTCTTCGATCGACTTAGTTAATAGAAATCAATCACACTAATTACCTTAACCGTTTTCATTACCACCAGTAAATAACTATTCCAATTCTTCCTCTTCCTCTTCCTCCCCCAATCCAGCCTAAATTAAAACCTCTTCCGTTTCATACTGAATAAGATTAAAGTTTTCAATTTCATCGCTTCTCGGATCCGTTCAATTTCCAAACCTTTGTGAAATCGTTGTTCGCCTCTTCCCCTTCCCTTTGCATTTATGGAGCACTATATTATAGAGCTGATGCGAAGAAGGTACTCGAACCAGACCTGCAAAACCTCCGGCATACACCTGAATACACGAGTACCCGGCCGTTATCATCCTGTCAGCGATGGCGCGGAGGTCGAAAACATCGTCGTTTGGGAGCAGACTGCTCCCGGATACTGCCCGCCCGTGTCCTGGTGATTCAAGCTTCGTTGCGTTGTCTCTGGCGGGTTCTCCAAGTCCTCATAGACGGATACATCGAGGTTAATCTCCGAGCTGCTGCTGCTCCGACTTGCCACCGGTCCGCCGTCGTGGGAGGAATCATCGCCGCCACCATGAGGGATTCGGGGCATGGCGGAGGTCTGCTCCTTGATGAACCTGAACTCCTCCTCGAGCCATCACTGGTTTTCTGAGCTCCGGAAAGGTACCTCCTTTTTGAATGTTCAGTGTCATGTTTAAATTTTGGGTAGTAGAGTAGAATTTTGTTGATATGTGTGGAATTTGATGTTTGCAGACAACTTTGTTGAATCATATATTGACTGCAGATCATGGAAAAAGGATTGCAGTTATCGAGAATGAGGTATGTGTACGATTGCCATTATGGTACTGTTATTTGTTGGAATTTCGACATATTTCAAGTTAGGGGTTTAATTCATCATATTAAAGCCTGATCCATTTTTGAGGAACTTGCTACATAGTTTACCTATACGTAAAGCTGTAAGTTTCTCCTTTTTTTTCTTAATCATCACAGCTTTGAAGTGCCCTTTTAATTTCCAGCAATTGTAATCTGCTTATGTTATTATAGATAGTCGACTTGGATTAGAGGATTGTTTTGATCAAATTGTGACGTTCGAGAGCTTAAATTCTAGATACAACAGCAGTGTGGCAAATGAGCATAATGGTAAGTTTTGAAGCATCCACATACTAAAAAAATTGAAAATATTGTACTTCTTTTATCATAAACTGATCAATGATCATGGTTCTGTAGGTTCAGAACTCCCGAAGACTCCTGTAGTCTGCGAACCATTTACTGAGACCTTTAAGAAAGCCTTCAAGATAGCTGACATAAACCCCCAAGAAAACTTTTAAGGATCATATTGCTTTCACATTACCTTTCTACAAATACTCAAGAGAATTTTCTTCTTTTTTATCTGCAGATTTTCTTCGATGACTCAATCCGCAACCTGAAGACAGCAAGCAAAATAGGGACGCACACCGTGTGGGTGGGTTTTGAATTTCCACGTGAATGTTTTTTTCTTCACTCTTTCTCAGGTTTGCGATCTTAATTTAGTTTGTTAATGGATTTGTTTGTTTATTTTGGATTGATGAAACAGGTTGGATCTTCTCATAGAGACAATGGAGTAGATAATGCAATAGAGAGCATCCATAATGTGCTTGAGGCATTGACTGAGCTGTGGGATTAACCCGAGGCTTCCGATGTTCACTACTCCTATACACAATTGAAATGAGCCTTATTTAATTCTTTTATTTAATTTTCTAAAACTAAATATATTTTTTCAAGCAAATTTACTTTTTCCTATTTATGAATTATTAGTAGTCTTTTTTTAGGAATTTTATTCCCTCTTAAGAGCATTATGATCATTATACTTGTGTGCATTATTTTCATTTATGATCATTATACTTTTGTGCATTATTTTCATTTATGACCATTATTTTATTCCCCTCTCTCCCTCTTCTTCTCCTTCAAATTTAATTCAGACCAAATCATCTCCGTTTCGACATTCATTAAATAATTAATCCCATTAATTTTTTTATCAACTAAATTACAACTCAACTTCTCCTCGATTAAATTTAATCCTTCCGCATACTTTAAACAAAATATCTAAAGCTGGTGTATCATTTTTATAGACTTTTATTTAATTTTAACAACTAACCACAAATCAACATGAGAATTTTCTTTCCCCTCTTTACAAGCATTATGATGATTATTTTTGGGTGTTTACTAAATGCAGGTCTAGTTTACTTCCGCGGGTCCAATAAAAGTGTAAAATATCATAATTACCCTTCATTCGTTTATTGATTTTTACAAATATATTTCTAAAACCCTAACGCTTAATGCATAAATCCGTCTATGTAATGATTTAATGCATGTTCAAATTATAAATTATTTTTTCGTGAATTGTAATACATATTCAAGAGGGCTATTATTGTCATTTCAAATTTAATTTGGACCTGCAGAAGTAAAGTGGACCTGCATTTAGAACCACCCTTATTTTTGTGAGCATTATTACCACTTATGATCATTATTTTTTACTCCTTCTCTTCCTCTTCTCCTTCAATTCAATTCAGCATTTCATCTCCGTTTCGATATTAATTGAATATTTAATTTCGTTAATTCCATAATCAACTAAATTACATCTCAACCTCTCCCTAATTGACTTCATTCCTCCCACCCTCAATTCTGCATTTATTTTCCTGAGACTTTTGGACTATTCTTCTACTTCCCTTTTATCCTAAACTGCTAAAATTGAAAGGGTAAAAAACTAAAGAATCATACCGAAAGGCTACAAAATTGAAGAATTCGTGACGTTAATTAAATTTCTAATGGCACGAATTAAAACTATAGAATTCTTTTATATAAATTAAATTTCTTTTACCCCTTCGATTTTAAAAACCCCATAGTAGGTCTTTTTATTCTTCAATTTCTTTCTTCCTATCACATATTGTTCCGATCCTGTGACCACTTGAACGGCGGGTTTTAGTGTATGGGAATTAATTATGGTTTGCAAATTTTTCTATGTCTGGGTTTCACGTTACACATTTTTTAATATAGAAAGTTCTGTATCAAGTACTCGATTTCTATTTTTAAATGTGTTCGGTGCAAAACAAGTTCAATTTGTAATATAACTTTAAATAATACTTAGCATTCACATGCATTACTAACATCTTCTTCCTCGTCAATTTACTAAAAAATTTATAATTAATTAATATATACATAATACTTTTAAAATAAATATTCGTGCATCGGCACGAGTATTATACTAGTTACCTTTATTGTACAAACACACTAGCTACATTGTTGTATAAGTTTAGTTTGTTAAACTAAATCATTAAATTAATTATAAAGGATAGATGTATCAAAAAAGTTGTTAGCCGAATTAAATTTAACTAAAATAAAGTGTGACCTAAATTGTTAAATAGAAACGAAAATAACATCAAACAACAAAAACAGAAAGGAAGTGCCTTGTGGGCATAGTCATAGTCTCCCTTTCTCTGAGTCAAAAATCTTGCCACCATTGCTTCCACCTCTTTCGCTGTTGTCGTCGCTTGGCGTTGTGTTGAGAGGTAGCTTGAAAGAAACTTAGTAAACTTTTAATTTAATAATAGACACGTCAACTACGGTGAATTACATTCTCTCATGGTATCAGCCTATTCGATCCAATAACCTGTAAATCCGTCAAAAATTCAATTTCGATAGATAAATCCCAATCAATTTCGGTGCTTCTTCGAACTTTTAATTGTGGTGCTTTCGTTTTGGTGTTTCTTCCACCTTTTTCGCTGCTCAGTTGGTGTGCCGACATCCGTTATCCACGATCTCTCCCGTGGTTGTTTGAAAAAAAAATTATGTATCGGCCAACGTCAGCCCAGGCGCGTGTGAATCACGCGCCGCCTCCAGCGCAAGCGCTTTCAACCCAGGCGCGTGTGCATCGCGCGCCATTAACTGGGCCTCCCACTCTCGCAGCGCGTGTGTACCACGCGCCGACTGCAGGCTATCCGACGGCAGTAGCGCGTGCACAACACGAGCGGGACGTTCCTCATGCGCGTGTGTTGCACGCTCCCGATGTTCAGCCGTTGCCTCAACAGGCGCGTGTGGATCACGCGCCTTCCCGCCTTCAATCGCCTTACTTGACGCGTGTGAATCACGCACCAGCCCAACGGCCTTCAGCTCCCTGGGCGCGTGAAAGACACGCGCCACCCGCAATTAATGCCTCTCCGGCGCGTGTGTTACACGCGCCGCCGCCGCCGCTCCCGACTTTTTCTGCTCGCCGGAAACGATGGAACCCAAGGTGTCAATTTTGCGATGAGTTTGGACATACCGCTCGGACTTGCTCCAGTCCGCCTATGTCGGCGAATGTGGTCGATGCTCTCCAGTCTTCAGCTTCTTTGAAGGACAAGACTTGCAGTTGGTATATGGATTCTGGTGCTACTAACCACATGACTTCAGCATCTTCTGGTCTTGATCGTGTTGCTCCTTATACTTGTAACCGTTTTGTCTCTCTTGCTAATGGTCGTGATGTTTCCATTACACATGTTGGTTGTCATCAGTTTTCTCATAATTTATTATTATCGGATGTTTTCGTGGTTCACGATGTTACGAAAAATTTGTTCTCGATTAGCAAGCTCACAAAGGATTTAAAAGCTGTAGTTTCTTTTGATGAGTCTTCGTTTGTGATTCAAAAACAGTCAAACAAGGAAATTTTAGGCCGGTGTAGATGTCATCATGGTCTTTATGTGCTTGAACGGAGTGGTGCTGCCTTTGTTGCTTACATTCAATCAAATAAAAATACAGCTTCTTTTGATATTTGGCATGCTAGACTGGGTCATACTTCTCATTCAGTCCTTTCTTTATTGAATAAACTGGATCTTGTTAAGGTCACTTCTCTATCGCCCAAGTCTTCTCTTTGCTCAGCGTGTGAAAAACTAAGGGAAAAAGACTTTCTTTCATGGACAATCTGAAGCGAGCGCAGTCTATACTTGATTTAGTTCATTGTGATTTGTGGGGGCCTGCACCAGTCTTATCTGCCAGTGGCTATTCTTATATGCCATTTTTATCGATGACTATTCGCGATTTACTTGGTATTATCCACTGAAGCGAAAATCGGATTTTGTTGAGACATTTTCAAAGCGATGGTGGCACTGAGTTTACAAATGCACGGTTGCGCTCTCACTTCGCAGCTAGGGGCATCTTCCATCAGATTTCCTGCCCGTATACTCCCGAACATAATGGTAGAGCCGAACGGAAGCATCGTCATGTGAGAGAAATGAGATTGTCTATGCTTCATCACTCTCAGATGCCAGCTTCTTATTGGGATGCCGTATTTGCCACTGCTGCCTACACCATAAATAGGCTTCCTACGCCTGTTCTGAACAATGTCTCGCCGTTTTATCTGGTTTATGGTCGTCATCCAGACTACTCCAACTTTCATCCATTTGGATGTCTGGTGTATCCCTATATTCGGCCATTCTCTCAGCACAAACTGGCTCCTCGCAGTACACCTTGCGTTTTTCTTGGTTACTACTCTCAGTACAAGGGTTTTCGGTGCTTGGACCCGGTCATTAAGAGAGTGTATCTTACACGCCATGCTCGCTTCGATGAGACTTCATTTCCATCATTGGAAAGTCAATCCTCCACGGCCCCTGAGTCTTTGGATGTCTCTACATTTCTTGATTCAGATTATGATGATACTCTGGCTTTGACAGCACCTGATCAGCCTTCACTAGATCAGTCGATAGAGGCATCTCCACCATCACCTGTCTCTGGATCACCACTATGCCTGATTCTGGAGCGTCATCGTCATCCAACCCTTCTCTAGAACCAACTCCAGTCCATTCTTCATCGCCACCGCCACCGCCACCGCCGCCACCACCGCCGCCACCACCACCGCCTCGCCATCGCATGACAACTCATTCTCAGACAGGCAGTCTCACTGCTAAGGATTACTCTGATTACGTTGTCACTGGTTTTCTTGCGGCACTTTTGGCTGAAACTGAACCTCAGGATTTTCGTTCTTCTCTTAAGATCCTCGTTGGGTGGCTGCTATGGATGAAGAGATGTTGTATCTTTTGGTCTATGTGGATGACATCATTCTCACAGGAAATGATCATCTTCTTATTCAGAAGTTTGTCGCTCGCACTGATCATGAGTTTGCTATTAAGGATCTTGGCTCTCTTCATTACTTTCTAGGATTAGAGGTCTCTCGCTCTTCTTCGGGGTTGTTTCTTGGCCAGGCTAAGTATGACATGGAGATTTTTCAGCGCGCTGGTATGACTGACACAACGCCTGTCTCTACGCCTTTTGTTCCTGGTACACAACTCTGCACTTCCTCTAGTCCAGAGTTTTCAAATCCCAAGCTATATCGTTCGCTTGTTGGAGCATTACAGTATTTGACCATTACTAGGCATGATCTAGCCGATGCAGTCAATTCTATTAGCCAGTTCCTTCAGTCACCTCGTGACGATCATTATCAGGCGGTCACTCGTATTCTTCGATATGTTCGTGGTACTCTTCGTCATGGACTTTCTTTCGACCATCTTCCATCTCACTTTCAGTGTTAGGGTACTCAGATGCTGATTTGGCTCGTTGTGTTGAAACTCGACGTTCCACCTATGGTTATGCCATTTACCTTGGTGGTAATCTTATCTCTTAGAGTGCTAATAAACAGCCAACGGTTTCCTGATCCAGCTGCGAATCTGAGTATCGTGCTATGGCCAACACTGCGGCCGAGCTTGTTTGGTTGTGCAATCTGCTCAAGGAGTTTCGTGTTCCTTTGAAGTCTTCACCCTTACTGTTTTGTGACAATAATAGTGCTATTTTCCTTGCTCAAAACCCCGTTGCTCACTAACGGGCTAAGCATATTGACATTGACTACCACTTTGTTCGAGAGTTGGTGGCTTCTGGCAGGGTTCGTGTTAGTGATGTCCCTACTTCCTTGCAGATTGCTGACATATTCACCAAATGTCTCCCTGGTCCTCTCTTCACACTATTTCGATCCAAGTTTTGCGTGGCTTCTCATCTGACGCTTCGCTTGAAGGGGGTGATAGAATATCACAATTATCTTGAGAATAATTGTGATTGATTTGTATATATTTATGTACCATATTTAGACTAGTCTAGATACATTGTATTTGTACTCTTGTAATCCTATATATTTGATATAATACAGACACACCAACTACGGTGAATTACATTCTCTCAAATAAGTTAATGAGATATGGTAGTTTAACGAGCTGATCCAATCAATTTGGTTTTCTCTCTCTAAAAATATATGATTTCCCTTCTCTCTAGATAGGAAAACCAAGCGCAGCACTGAATCCCATACTCATTCATAAATTATATCCGTCACCGATAAACTGACACAAATAACAGGCATATAACGTCTACCCATGGCGGAGATGCCACTGGGAGAAGGCGGAAATCTCGCCGAAAAATCTTTCTGGGACATTCTAACCCCAAAAAGCCAACCCATAAATAAAGCCTTATCATCAACACTCCCCTCCAACCCAAAAATAAAGCCTGTCTCTCACCGAGTCAATGGAAAAATTGCCTGCATCTATGCCGCAGAAGCCATTGACACCTTCGCCGCCCATTACAATACTGCTTTGATTGGGAAATTTACCAGTGGAAAGCCGCCAATGGAGCTCGTCCATAAAGTTTTCAAGCCATGGGAATAGCAGGCAAATACCAGATTGGTTCACTTGATTACAGACACATTCTAATCAGGGTCGAAGAAAAAGAAGACTATCAGAAGTTCTAGATGCGAGCTGTTTGCAGTAACAATGGTAAGCCGATGAAAATCTTGAAATGGTGATGCAGGACTCGTGCGTTGATGAATCGTGGTTGTAAAAAAGAACTCGTAATAAAATATATAATTGACCTTGGCAATCACACCTAGGGAAAATATATATAAATATCCTTTAACAGTCACACCTCCGGGAAAACTGGGTTAAAACACATACACTGAATTTTTATTAATCTCAAAATCTCTTCCCCTCTCCCTTCTTAGTTCTTACAACTGTTAAAATATATATATCTACGAAAATAAATCCAAATAGGAAAATAATGTATGTCCTAGTTCTATTCTAAAACTAAAAGGAAAACAAATATAATCCTTTCCAAACTAAAATTCACTTTTCATGAATAGTTTTGGAAAATAGTCTTTTCCATTCCTCATCATTTTCCCCCTCTTGAAAAAACTCGACTCCGACGAGTTATAACAATTAATCTTCTCGAAATAATTCTGCAAATCTGAATCAATGCTTGACTCCTTGCGTGGATGTCCTTTCCAATGAATAAGATACTTCCAACGTAAAAGACATGTTTGAATTCCAAAATCATGAAAAGGTTTAACAACAAATTTATGGATTTTGAATTCTCTTTTCTTGAAACGTTGATGTATATCTTCCATTTTTGGTTGGATCTCCTCAATGGATCTTCGATTTAACACCTCCATATCTTGATATTGATGGTGTCCTTGAATTTGATCTTCCAATCGTTGATGTGGCTCGATCTTTAGCTGTGAATGTTGTGATGGATCATCCATTTGAAGTGAGGATGGCTTCTGTTGTTGAACCTTCACAGATGATGGTGAAATATGCTCATATTTATCGTCCTTCACTTCTTCAACCTTCTCGATCCTTACCCCCCCAGCGCTGGTTGGCTTCGTTAGCTTCTTCATAACTTCCGGACTCAAGGATTTTAAAACAATATGCTCATTGTTGAAGTCGAAAAAGTAAGTGTTTGCAAGATCATTATGCAAAACATTATGATCATTCATCCAAGTACGACCTAAGAGAATATGAGTAACTCTCGTAGGCACAACATCACACCAAACAGGAATCTGAGTACCTACCCTTTTCAGGCGTACTAAACATCTTCAGAATAGCAGTATTATCTATCCAAGCAACCTTGTATGGTTCAGGATGTGGTTTGGTTTGTAGTTCAAGTCTCTCAATTGTACTTTCTGAAACCACATTAATATTGCTACTTTCATCAATGATGAGTTTTCTGTACTCCCTCCCACAATTCACTGTAGTCTGGAAAATTGTTGTTGGAGCACTAACAATCCTACTTCTAAGATTTAATAAAGACTCATCTTCAAATACTGGAGGGGAAAATTTACCATCAAAATCTAGAGGATCGTGACTGTGTAGCCACTCCGAGTTCACCATGTTCGACCTTGCTCTTGATACCAAAAATGATGCAGGACTCCTGCGTTGATAAATCGTGGTTGGAAACAGAACTCGTAACAAAATATATAATTGACCTTGGCAATCACACCTAGGGAAAATATACATAAATATCCTTTGGCAGTCACACCTCCGGGAAAACTGGGTTAAAACTCATACACAGAATTTTTATTAATCTCAAAATCTCTTCCCCTCTCCCTTCTTACAACTGTTAAAATAATATAGCTACGCAAATAAATCCAAATAGAAAAATAATATATGTCCTAATTCTATTCTAAAACTAAAAGGAAAACAAATATAATTCTTTCCAAACTAAAATTCACTTTTCATGAATAGTTTTGGAAAATAGTCGTTTCCATTCCTCATCAAATGGTCGCCGGACTTCTCCACCGATACAGAGTCATCAGTGGTGCCGGTTTGGGCCACAATACACAAGCCCCCAATTTTGTACTACAACAACTCTGCCATTGAGGATATTGGTAATCAAATAGGTGTCTTTGTTAAGATGGATGCAGCCACAGCTACCTTGTCACGGCCGTCGGCAATAAAGATCTGTGTTGAAGTCGACTTGCTCCAGCCACTGCAGCCCTCTATTATCATTGGAACTCCAACCAAGTACATAGAGTGCGACATTGAGTATGAAAACGTCTCATTCTACTGCACTTACTGCAAGCGGATAGGGTACAATGATCAGAGATGTGGATTCCTCCACCCTAACCTAAAAAGGGCACATGGCAGAAGAGTGATAAGCAAAGATGCAACTTTGAGTCAAGAATGGAGAAAGGCTCCCCAAGCCAGTGGTTCATGTCTCTCCAGAGCCAAAAAAGTCTTGACAAACTGACCATGGTACCATACCAACCTCCAAGATAGGTGGTAACTACTAACAGTTTCCAAATTTTGCAGGACTGTGAGGATGATAATGACAGCAGCTTTGGGAACTATGAAGAGGCAGCAAGTGAGCTGGACTACAAGTTGGCATCTGAACAAAATTCAACTGAATCTGAAGAGGGACTCACAGGTAATTCTTCACTCAATGAACACCTTCTAGCTGAGCCAAAAAAGAAATCAAGGAGAGGAATGCCAGAAGGTGGAAAAACTGTAGAACAATGGCTTAGGTCATCACAGAAATCCAAACAAACAGTTTTATGATTAGTTACAATATCTATGGTAATGTGCTAGTCTGGAATGTTAGAGGATACACACATTCAGTAATGAGAATACAGTCACTAATTAGATCCCACAAAATTGACATAGCATGCATAATTGAACCTATGCATCTTAGTTATGACATTAAACAATTACAGTTTGACTTGCAATTCCAAAATGCCATGCCAGCACAGTGTGCAAAAATTTGGCTATCTGGAATAATAATATGCATTTAAATGTTCTGCATCAATCTGACCAGTTTGTACATGTAGCTATTAAAAAATCTATGTGTGATATTGTATGGAACTGTTGTTTTATCTATGCCAAAGTCACCAGAAAACTTAGGGAGAACCTATGGGAGGACTTAAAACTTCTACCTAACTCTCCCGCTATTTTTATTGGGGACTTCAATGCAATTGCAACATGTAGTTAAATAAAAGGTAAGAACCCACCCTCAGCCAGAAGCATTAGGGATTTTAGTGGTTTCATTTCATCAATGGATTTGCATGAGATAAACACAGTGGGAAATAAATATACTTGGACCAACAACAGATCTAGAGGTGATATGTTAGTCCAGAGATTAGATAGAGGCTTAAATAATGTTGAATGGAGTGATATATCCCCATACAACTCAATCCAAGTTAGAAATAGAGCCACCTCAGACCACAACCCACTCATACTCTCTATCCAAACAGCAGAAATCCAAGCTCCAAAACCTTTTAGATTTCAGGAAATGTGGACCTGTAGAGCAGATTTTTTGGAGTTGGTTCAAGGCAACTGGAATTTGGAAAATGCAGAAACAGGAATGAAAATGATAGTTAGTAAGCTAAAGAGGTTGAAGCAAGTCATCAAGACATGGAACTGGGAGAAGTTTGGCAATGTCAACAACAACATAGAGCAAGCAGAATTGGAGGTGTCTGAACAAGAAATTAGATACCAGGAATCAGGTGATGAGTTGGACATAATGGAGCTTAACAGAAGGACTGCAATTTTGATCAGGGCACAAAAAGAACTAGAGATCTTCTGGAAGTAGAAAGCTAATGTGAAGTGGCTGAGATAGGGTGATGCAAACACAAAATACTACCATCAAGTGGTAAGAGAAAAGATATTGAGGGCAAAAATCACAAAGATCAAAGATAGTACTGGTGCATGGACAAGTGACCCTGGGCATATAAATAGTGAGGAGTTGCTTTCTTCCAAAATTTTCTCAATGATGATAATATGGACAAAAAATGTAGATATATTCACTAGTTTATGGATCTCATTCCCAAAACTAATATCAGAGGATGATAACTTAAATCTGTTGAAGCCAGTTGACAGTGAAGAATTGAAGGAGGCAGTCTTTGATTTAAATAAAAATGGAGCTCCAGGTTCAGATGGATACACGGGGCATTTCTACACCCATTTTTGGGAAGTGATTAAGGAGGATATGCTTTTAGCAACAAATGAATTCATGGTAAGGGAATGCATGCCTAGAGCAATGGCCAGTACATGGCTAACCTTGATACCAAAAATTCAGAATCCCAGCTCTTTCTCTGAATTTAGACCCATAAACCTATCAAACTTTGTCAGCAAAGTTTTCTCAAAGATACTGATGGAAAGATTCAAGCCACTAATGGAAAAATTGATATCCAAGGAACAGTCTGCATTCATGAAGGGGAGGGACATTGTAGATAATATTTTGCACATGCAGGAGATGATTAGGATCCTGAATAAGAGTCCAGCAAACAAGAACATCATTTTAAGTTGGATATGCAAAAGACATTTGACAGTATGTCATGGAGCTTTCTCAAGTCAATTCTGTTGGCTTTTGGATTTAATGGCCATACAGTCAGATTGTATAGCAGAATATAAAGGCCTCATGCTTCTCAGTCCTAATCAATGGGGTGGCTACTGGTTTCTTCACATCTACAAGGAGGATCAAACAAGGGGACCCCCTTTCCCCTTTTCTGTATAACATTGCAACATAAGCATTCTCAAAAGGACTGAAAAAACTCATACAAGTTCAGTATATTGAACCCTTTATAATGCCAAAAGGTACTCAGATTACCTCTCACCTTATGTATGCTGATGATACAGTCATATTTCAAAGGCAACAAAGAGGAACCTCAGAAGGCTTAAAAAATTCCTGAAGGCCTATGAGCTTAGCTCTGGTCAGAAGGTTAATTTTGAAAAGTCTGAAATCTATTTCCATAAGGATATCTCAGTTACAAGGAGAAGAATGATCAAGAGGAAGACTGACATGAAACTGGGAAAGCTACCTTTCAAGTATTTGGGGGTGACATTATTCAGTGGCAGAAACAAAGTATGTCATTATCAACCTTTGATTGAGAGAATGGATATGCTCCTCTCAGGATGGAAAAACAGATGACTATCATTTGCAGGAAGACTTATACTACTGAACTATGTTTTTTTGGCAGTGCCAACTCACTACTTTGCAGTTCTGAGGCCTCCAGAGAATGTGAAAAGAAGAATGGAGGTGATGGCTGGCAGATTTTGGGGTGAGACTGAAATGGGGAGAAGGAAAATATGGAGGAAATGAAGTAAAATGGCAACAAGCAGACAGAAAAATGGCCTAGGGTTCAGAGATATCAGGGCTACAATAAATGCATTTTCATGCAAACTATGGTGGAAAATGCAGTCAAACAGTAACATCTGGACAGCATACTTATGGGAGGCTCCCGCAACTTATAAAAACTCTCACACCTGGAAAATAATATGTGCAGTTACAAAATGGTCCAACCAGCAGAGCCAAGTACTGATAGGAAAAGGGACAACATCTTTCTGGAATGCTAATTGGCTGGGGTGTGGTGCACCATACTATAAGTGGCCAGATGGGGTTCCTTTGCCATTTCCCAAACTAAATGTTGCAAATTTCTGTGCTAACATGGTGCAGGTAATCACTGCATTGGAGCCTTACATGGCTACCAATATAATATCATCATTGCAGGTGGCAGAAATAAAGCATTCTCATGAGGATAAACTTATC
Source organism: Sherardia arvensis (assembly GCA_948330725.1). Classification (NCBI taxonomy): domain Eukaryota; kingdom Viridiplantae; phylum Streptophyta; class Magnoliopsida; order Gentianales; family Rubiaceae; genus Sherardia; species Sherardia arvensis. The sequence continues at coordinate 6,987,569 of OX415237.1, read as the reverse complement.
TGGAAAATTGAGCAAGCAGGCAAGTTCACCATTAGTTCAGCATATAAGAAATTGAAGAATCAATCAGCAAATATCCATCTCATAAAAAAGGTATGGAACAAATTTATTCCAATACAGATGTCTATCTTAATTTGGAGACTAGTAAATGGCTTAGTTCCTTTTGATGATATACTTATTAAATTTAGGTTCAGACTGGCATCTAAATGTCCACTATGTGGAAATCAGGATACAGTTGATCACTTCTTTAATACATGTATCAAAAACATTGCCATTTTTTATTTCATACACACAGTTTTCCAAGTCCATGTGCCTAGATTCACTTCATATAAACATAGAATTGCATTTTATCTAGCATATATTGGAGCCTCAAAAGTGCACTCTACTATTTTTGTCTCTACTATAATCACAAGTTATTGGTTCTTGTGGTGTAGAAGAAATAAAATTTTATTTGAGGATATATGTGAATCTGAACATGCCATTCTGCTCCATGTAGCAAAAAAAGTTTCACTCATTTTTAGAGCATTCCCTCTCACTGGAAATGTTTTAAGGCATGGAGATATTCTTGTCATTGGCTTAGTTCCTTTCCTTAAGCAGAAAAAACCAAAAATAGCTAGAGCCATAAGATGGATACCACCTGAATCTGGTTACAAGTTAAATGTTGATGCTTCTTTCATGAATGGTGCAGTAGGAATTGGTTTGATAGTTAGAAATAACTTGGGAGTTGGGACTGATGATCAGAATTGATATGAAATACAGTACTGCACACTCACCTTTGCATGCTGAGATCCTAGCCATAGATTTTGGTATAAAAATAGGTACTCTCACACAAGCCCCTTTCAGCCTAGAGAGTGATTGCATGCAAGCAATCAGGTACATCCTATACACAGAAATAGCAAGTTGGGAGCTGTATAGCATCTGTCATGATATTAAAACCTCACTAAATGAAACATCTCTACTGCAGGTATATATGGAAGGTAATACAGTAGCAGACTACCTGGCTAAATACTCTGACAAATCTTTCTTCTGGCTCCCTAGCACTCATTGATGCTCCTATCTCTCTCAGAAATTCTCTGTACTTAGAAAGGAATGGAATTCCTAACATTAGAACATCTTGAGCTATATATGAACAGATGCTACTGATTATTTTCTATGCAGGACAAGAAGACCCACTGGTAGGTGACTAGTGGGATTACCTAAAGACAAGATGTTCAAATGCTGTTCTACATCAATACCAGTATTGAAACTGGTTTATTTTTTTGGCCTGACTGATGCTGCTAACTCAACCTTTGGCAGTCCTGTATTTCTTTATGATTCGCTAAAATGCTCGGGGAATTGAAGTGAGGATGTCAGCAATTGTCAGAAGATAGCTGCAGCCTATTCTTTCATTCTTTTGTGCCAGTTACTTGGGCAATTTTTGCTGAAAAAACTTGGACTTTTTGGTCCTCTTATTATTTTTGTGGGAAATGGTTAGGAGAACCAAATGAATATCCCCGCCCTAGGGTGGATTTCAATTATAAAAAATAAAAAATATAAGAAAAAGATATGGTAGTTTGAAATTTACACGGTCTATATTCACGAGTTGCTTTTTGTTGAAAATCGAAACTAAGCTTAAATTTTATTGAACGCATAAGTCGGATTTGAAGTCACAAACATTTATCGATTTTGAGCTCGATCATACACCATGTTTAGATTTAACTCGTCTTGACGTAGTATCAATCATTTCGCAAAAGGAGAAATTTTAAATGTAAAAACCAGTGGACCTTTTAAATGGTATGAATATTTATTCTATTAGAAAATAGAAATGGGTAGCCCACTAAAAGTTAAGGTTGGGCTTCAGGTGAAGTTTGCAGCCTGCCGGGACATTGATTGGGACAAAGGTGGAGCTTTGGAAACACGTGACATCTTCATTTCACTTGGCGAAATTACCTTGAAGTTTCCAGTTTGGTCACTCTGATTCGTGCTTCTTTTCCGGCAACTATTTCAACTCTCTTTCTCTGCTCAAAATTAATTGGTTATCCCGGCGGCAAATCCATTTTGTGGAGAAAATCATCCACGATAGCTTCTTGGGAAATTACATGATCCTAGTCAGATTCCGGTGGCAACAAGTCAAACGTTAATTCCTACACTTCACCGTTAAATTAATTGATTTACAAAGTTTAAAAAAAGGCCATTAGCACAAATTGGCAGAGCCTATTATTATTTCTACTATTCATTTGTTAATATTTCTTTTGTCACAATTACAATATTTTGATTTGATAATAATCAAAATCATCATAAATTTGACAATTTAATATTGAAAAAAAAAATACATTAACTTTTACTACATTCTGAATAAAATGAACTAATAAAAAAATAACATTAACATGTATCTATTTACACTCAGTAACTAAGGATATGGTACTCCTACTTTTTCCTAACTGAACTAGTTTGATTTAAATTCGATATGATTACATATTAAACTAAATATCACTAGCTACAATATATTTCACTAAAGTTAAATGAAAACAAATTAATCTGAACTAAATTAAATTGACTGATGTAAACCGAAAAACAATTCTAATAAATAAATTGGAAAAAACAAACCTACATACGCTAATAAATCAAGAGATGATAAATTCCAAAAAAGCAGAGACAATTGAAAAGGGAGTATATGAAGAAGTGATGAGTAAATTTCAAAAAGGGACTCCATGTTCCACTTTTTCACAGTAAGGTCCTTCATTTCTCTTATAAAAGCAATAGCCCTGAAGAGATGGAGAATCAGAATTGCCTGCAATATTTGAGTCCTCCACTTTCCTCCATATCCCTCTGGTTCTGGGAAGCTTTGGGGGGTTCTAATCCCCCATCTCATCCTCCTTTTGCTGCTTTTGCTCTACACTTTCCACAAATAGCCTGTGTTAGTTTCATCCCAAAACATTTATGAACTCCTGCTCATCATCAACCAATCTCCAGAAGAAGCAGCAGAACACCGCTGGTTTTCCCAGATCTAGAAAGAGAGGTCAGATCAAAGCTCAAATTTTTGAGAGCTTGTTCGACTCCGTCTCTGCCGCCGCCTCCAGAGCCGGCGAAGCTCTGTTTCCACGCAACGCCGGAAACTCTGACGGAGACTCTGCCGTGAATTATGCCGTCGACGGAAGCACTGCCGTAAACACTGCCGGAAACTCTGTCACCACAACTCCGTCGGCGCCGCTCAGCCCATCTTCCGATGGGTCCCCTGGAAACTAGTCATGATTGACCATCGATCATGCCGTCTGGATCATTTCCTGTGTGCTTGTTGTTTTTATCAGATCAGATTCCCTGGATCATTTCCTTTCTGCTGGTTTTATTTTGTTCAGATAAGGGTTTCTGCTTCTTTGGCGTGTGTGATATGCATTTATAGCATGTTAGGTTTGGAGTGATGTAGTATAATCGTAGCCCAGTCCAGTGGTTTTTGCAGCTCAGTTTTTATAATGAGCTGCAAGCTTCTGTAATCCTTTCCGTTTTTTCTTCTTCTTCTTCACCTCCCCTGCTGCTGTTTCTGCGTTTTAGATCGAACATGGTGGGCTTATGTACGTGTGCTGCTTGTTTCATTTATGTACTGGTTTGATGAACCATTTGTAATATATATTAAGCGTTTTTATATATATAAATGATTGTTCTTGTGTGACTTTTCTGTTTCATTTGTTAGTTTCTTACACAAATGGACTCATGTTTCCCAGTTCATCTGATCTGTGTACTAGTGTGTGTGACTGTGTGTTTTTTGAGGCGGCTGGAAATGCTGGATAATTCTTTCCCTTTCTTCTGCACTTTTATGTGTACTTTGTTGAGATTTTGATGTGAGATTAGTTCTAAACCAGACTAAAATACACGCAGTGGGTGGTTATGTACGTGCGTTGACGATGGTGCGTGCATGAAAGTCTGCAACAAAATATAAAGGTTATTGATTTGGTAATCTTGTCGATAACCCTTAAATAATTGGTCTATTTTGGAATATGACCAAATTAAAAGGGACGGTTGTTTGATTGGCTTAAAGGACTTTTTGGCTTTTGGTTATATGGTTGATGCAACTCATTTGATCCTATAATAAATAACGTTGTTGGAGTTTATTATGGTTTGATCATCATATCTCACTTTTGGCAAGATGAACCTTTTCAGTTGAACTTGAAATGATATAAAAATCAATCTAAGGATGATTCGGAAACGGTGTGTTATGAGTTCAGTATATAATATTGGTGGAATATACAAATAAAGTAATGAAATCTTATTGGACTTATGTGTTGAATGTAATTGGACTTATTTATCCGTTTGTATAACTGCATTTTCCCGGCCTTACTCATAATGAGCCTCTTTATTCAACAGGCTTGTTCCCCGTCTAGACTTCTATTATATATTTTAAACAAAACTGAAATATATTCACTTACCTTAAACTTAAAAAATCATCTATTATAATTATATTTAAATTCAAAGTCGCTATAAAATTAACCAAAAGTTTCAATTTATATTCATCTTAACTTATTTTCCTATAGTTATAGTTGATTGCGGCTTCTTGCATCAGCTGATTCATTCAAGAACTTGCATTTGTATACAGCTTTTCAAGATCTAACATGTACCTCTATCTAAGCTCATCTAAATAAATTTTCGAGAAAAATGTTTATATGACCCCAGTTCTTGGTTAAATGCACTTACGACCCTGAGTTCTTGTTTAGTGATATTATAACCCTATTTTGAATTTCCGACCAATATCAACCGGTTAATTCTCGTCAAAATATAAAATTACTACATAGCCCCTTGTTTTAAAAGTAAAATTCAATTTCTTAATTTTCTTCTTCCCTTTCATCTCTTCACCGCTTGTCTCCCAACACACACGAACCGGCGACCACAAACTAAAATTGTTGTCGTTAGTGAAATCGATATAAAGTCAATATCCTTATTACTAACGTGAGCTTCTTCATACACATGTAAGCGTAGTTGCAAACTGTTCTGCATGGAAGAAAGGGATTGAGTTAGACAACAAGTACGCTGAAAAGAAACGTCTCTTATCTGCCAGAAATTTCAGTCTTATCAATGAGGGAATGTTTGTCATTTTAGGTGAATAAAGTTCCGGAATGTATAGTCATTCGTCAAAGGGCTATCACTTTTCAAGTCAATGACAATCTAAAATTATAATAGCATTTTTTTAAACTGAGAGTTATATTTGCACTTAACCAAAAATTTGGGGTTATATTTGCATTTTACCCTAAATTTTCAATGATCCAGTCTGTTTCAACATAATTGTAAAAAAAACTGCAAAATTCATATAAGATAAAACTATATCCTTTTATTTAAAGCTGAAGTTTACATCAACCCAAAACATATATGATCAAATATACAAAAGTGTTCAAACATAACGTAGACAATATGGTACCAGTAGTAGTTGTTTTCTTCTAGTGGTAAGGGCGGCAAGAAAATAATGGTGTCACAAAATTCTCAGACATTTCCCAATCTCCCCTCTATTGTACAATTATTATGATAGTTTTGAATATGACATAAAATAAAAAGTTATATTCGAAAAGGAAAAAAGGGCTTGATAAAATAAAGATACGTGTAAAGGGACAATTTTCTAATTAAGGGCGTCGGTTGTGGGACAATTTCCTAATTATTGAGTTATTTATTTTGGCCACTAAAATATAGGCAAAGCTAAACAAAGAGTGAGAAAGTTCATATCCATGGCCTATTATAAAAAACAATATGATAAAGTGATGTGTGATAAGAGAGAGAAAATGAAATGTGATATAGGAAAATGTATACATCATTACATCCAACTATTTCGTTAATTAGTTTTCCACTTACTTTTTAAATGATAGTTGAAAGTTCTACCAAACTAAAATTTACAATTTGTATAACTATTTTTATGTGTTTATCTTTATTTGTGAAAATGAGATGTTTAGACATGACAAAAGAAAATATGACAAATTCAAATATATTTTTGTGTATATATAATGAAGTGGAGATGGATTTGTGTGTTGTCTTGTATCCTGGGGATGACAATCTTACGGCTCAGATGTGTATCTGAAACTCCGTGCAGCATGCTAATAACCGCGAGCGCGTCACCGACAAAACAAACATCCTGCTGTTTCAAGTCCGCTGTTAATAAGAGCGATTCCTCCAATGCTAGGTTCTTTGCTAGGTTATGGTCTTGGACATTCAGCCATCTCCGTGACACCGCTCTCAGGAAGCCGCTCTATTCATTGAAAGCCACTACACCCACTTCGGCTGCACCATTAAGAATGCTGGCGTCGAAAAAAATCTTGCATTTTTAGTCAGGCGGTTTGAGTAACGACACATGTAACAGTGAGTTTGATACAGATTCCTTCAATCCATGCGTGTCTGTGAAGGTCCTTAAATTTGGCACAACTGCAGCACCCATCTGTCTCGGGTTCATATGCACTTGATCAAATATATGTTTGTTCCACTAGAACCACACACCATCGCAAATCATTAGAGCTAACTTGGAGAACTCTTCGTCATCACTTTTGAGAATATCTCTGAATCAAAGGTCTCCTCTAGGCTTGCGACAGTCCAACACTCACCCAAGAAGCCCCACCGAGATCCATGCTTCTTTAGCAAATAGGCAGTCAAAGAACAGTTAATTCTCGTATATGGATTTTTGTGTAGAAAAAGAAAATCGTTAATTATCACAATTCCGTCTCCACTTGATTATGCATACCACCTCTTTTTTACCTTGCATCGTTAATTTTTCAAACTATTCAACACACAAATTTTATCAATAGTATTTTTATTTACTTATATTATCGATAAATAACAAAATTTATATTTAAATATTATATATTATAATAAATCTAACGATATCAAATACGATAATAACAATGATTATATATCTAATTGATTATATGTTTAAATTTTAATATTGACTTTTCAGATGGATAATAGTACATTTAACATTTTAAAAATGTTTAAATAATTTCACTTGTTTATTTAGTGTTTTAAGAGAAGAAAGTGTTACCAGTTAATTTCATTTGATGAGGTGATATCATTAAAACCAGTTTGACAAGTTCAACACGCTGCTGAGTCCAGTCCCCACACGTTTTAACTTGATAAGGTGTCCCAATTTTCCACAATCTTTTGAACCCTTTAGGCATAGCTGGGGTTAATCTATATAAAATTCGAATTTATACTTAGTTGGTGTATATTAATTAAGCAGATCAGTGGTAGGAATAATGCCGATGAAATTTCGTTTTCATGAAACTGAAAGAATCAGTTATCTCAGATTGGAAAGAATCAGTTCAGAAACCGTTCCGACGAACGGCGATGCATTATGGCCATGGCCCATGGGTATCTTCAACGGCGGAATCAGATAAATATATTCAGGATTATTGAATTATTTTAAGAGCTCGTTTGGTTGTATGTGGGAGATTAATTCTGTAGGAAAATGAAATTCCTAGATCATTTTAAATTCTCATAAATTTGAAAATATTGTTTGGCTGAAGATGTGGGAGAAGAAAAATCATGGGAATTTCTAACTACTTAGGGGGAACTAGGTTAAAAAATTCCACTATTGTGTGGGAATTTGGAGTTCCTAGGAAATTAAAACTCCCACGTTTTTTGTCAACCAAACGATATGTAGGATTTTAATTCATGAGATTTTCAAATTCCCACATCTTTCACCTCCAACCAAATGACCTCATAGAATGATCGTAAAACTAAACTCCAATGCTCCTCCATTGGAGCTACAGTAATTTTACCATTTAATTTAAATTTTGAGAGTTATGGCGCGACTCACTTTATACAACTCTTTAATTCAGTCACTGAAAACTCATTAGTGTGGTGAAAAGTATATATTAGGCTCCGTTCCTTGTTGTAAATGAAGATATAAGTTCATGAAGCATCTAAGTACAATTTGTGAATTATATAATATATAATTAAAAAAACTGATTATAGTTAACTTTTATTCCTTTCACAATTGACTAACTGAAACTAAAAAAATTAAACAGGATTTGTGAAATGTAGCTTTAAATTACACTAAATCTTAATTGTTTTCAAGATTCCAGAAAAGCAAAATCCGTGTATTTCTGTTCTACTCAAGAAATCAGAGCCAAAACTTCATTAAGGGGTTTTTTTAAGGGGTTGACTCTACCTTAGTTTCTCATACCTTCCCACTTAACATTGGTAAATTATTTATTTATTATCATGATATTATTATTTTTATATAAGACTAAAGTAAAATACTGACATCAAATCGCAAGCCAATTTATTTAACATTTCTTTATTATAGTAGCTCTCAACTTTTAGAAGCAAGCCAGCTATCTGGCACCAGAAATATTTGCACTTGAGGATGACTGAATCAACTTATACATGAATCATCTTTTTGGAATGAAGAGAAGCCAAATCAACCTTATCTTCTTTATCTTATCTTTTTGTAATTTTTTTAATTTTTGGATTAATTTTGTTGTTTCCAAAAGATAAACAAGTAGGTGGATCATAGATATCATGCTGCTCAGCTCTCCTCATTGAATATGTGTATTTTGTTTTACAGAATTCTGAGAGTCATGAATTTTGCTTTGAACTTTTGAGAGTTTCGGTTTTTGTTTGAGATTTTGAAAGTCAGGTTTTGCAAAATTCTTATTTAATTGGGTTGAGATTCTGTAAATCTGAAACAAAATTTTTGATTGATTTTTAAAATTTTGCAAGTCTGAACTTTGAGGTCAAACTAGAATTTTTTAAAACTTAATGAACCAAACAAGTTTTTGAAAAATTGGACTTTCAAAATTCAATTTTTCAAAAATTCATCCAACCAAATGCACCCTAAATTTTTGGTGCAAAATTATTATTGAAGAGATTGCATATTGAGTTTTATATCATCTTCAATTCATATGTATGTTTAATTAATTCAAATATATTTTCCATTGAATTGCGATGACGTTGTTCATTGATGGAAGGGTTCATTAGAGAATTTTTGCTACTCAAGATCATATTAAGTATAAGTATCCGAGAATTTTACGTCTCATTTTCGAGTAAACTATTGTAAGTTGAGCCTTTTATTATTGGGATTTTCAACCAAACATTTGGTCTTCAATTCTATCCATATATTATTATCTCTAATTATTTATATTAGACTTTTTATTTAAATTTATATTACACATTTGAATCACATATATTACTTCTATTACATTCACTTATTCATTAGTTATATTTTAATATTAGTGAATTTCGGACTGTACCTACTTTCAATATGTGGAAATAATAGAGCATTGTTATATGCAGTCCAGTATTTATTTATGCAGTTCGTATTTATTAAGAGTTAATGTGATTCTCATAATTGAGGATATATTAAGAATTTTAAATACAAATACGGACTGCGAAAGTAACGTGGATTGCACCTATCAATTACCAAATAATAATGGGCGAGCATTGGGTGGTGTTTTTTTGAATGAGAAAGGGATTTCAGAAATAGTTATCTTAAATTCATTATATTATTTTTATGGTGGCAGCGGATATAGTTAACATTTATAATTTTCTTTTTATTATAAAAAAATAAAATTGATAATATTTGATGTGGTAAATTTGTGTGCTCTACATGTGATTGTCAATTGCACGGTCATATTGTACAAAATATTATGTGTGAAATGTGTGAACTAGTTTAATTTCTACACTTTCAAAATTAGTTACTAAACCGTAAACTCTATTATTCATACATTCTACTACAGTTATTTTCTCCATGATCAAACCAATAGTACATCTGCTTACGTAAATATTGGTTAAAAGATGCGATCACGTATGACGTCATTGTGGCGGATCATAATTCATAAATGGGCCCGCCGCTACGTTGTTTTCTCCTGTTTTATATTTTACGGCCAGATTTGATCTTTGATTTAATAAATATTTCTAGATGGGATATGGTGTCTTCAAACTTCATTAAATACTCCATCAATCAAACCAAATATAATCATGCAAACCAATATTTAACAATACAGGTTTCACAAGATAACTAAAATTAAAACCTAAAAGATTTCATCATCAATCAATTGCAAAACATTCAAAAGAATGATTTCATATCACCATTGTACTGAAAAATATACTACTTCTGGTCTAGTTAGTTTTACATAATTGATCAGAAATATTATTTGACGGTAAGTTTAATCAGCAATCACTTTAGTGGCATATATTGATAAATTTAATAATTTAATATTTTAAAAATATATACTTATAACTTTTCAAAGATATACGATGATATTAATCCTCACACAATACATCAAATTTGTGATCAAATTATAATAAAAATTATGATAAATAGTAAAATGCGGAAGATAAATATTTTTCACTTTTTTTCATGCCCATAAAGCATTAGAACCGACCTTTACTTACATTATAACATCTAATTTTATTTTATTTTTTAATTTAAAGCCACGTATTGGTGGGGGTATTTATATGATTCCCAATCCTTGAAAATGAATAAATAGCCAGTTTGTACAAGAGCTCAGTATTTAGCTGACAAAAATAACAGAATAGGGCTAAATCTACCTATTCATTTACAGAGTTGGAGATCTGCTGGTCAAGAATGGAACATTAGGTCCAAAAGATTTTGGCGAGCAGGTTAGTGATCGTTAAACGAAGCACAGATTTGCTAACCAAAACTTTGGAGAACCAATGTTTATACCACAGAGCCTTCTTGTCTACAAAATTCCAGAGCACTCAAGAGTGAGTTAGGCAAAAAAGATTGCATCCTTCTTGTTCATCCTTCTTGTTACGTTATAACATCTAATTCCCCCTTAGGTTTTATACATGATTACATTATTATTCATCACGTTGCCTAAAACAAAACCATGGGCGATTGATTAATAAATGCACTCTCCTTTTCAACTCGAATCTTAGTAATTTTTCAACGGAAATTATGGCTTGACGAAAAAGAAAAATAATCAGGATAAGAAACTATGAACACTTAATTAAATAAGGATAGGGCTCAAGGGCTCATTGACTTTGGGTAGCGTTGTGGCGTACGTATGTTTAGATGGGGATTGGCTAATCACCATGTCATTCTTCTCTAATCTAGAACCCATTTTTCCACTTTTACTTCTTCTTTTTCACTTTTATGGCTTAAATTAAAATTTTAATTTGACCTATCATTTTCAAAATATAGGATTTGATCCTTTGTGTCTCCCAATTAATTGAGTTTGATGACGAGAGTCCAATCAATAAGAAATTGGATGTTTTCATCTCTATGTGATGTTTATGTGATTTTTTAAAAATTTAAACGGTCAAGAGACAATGCGCTATTTATTAGTTTCCCCAAACTTACTAAATGATCTCCATGAAAAAGAGTCTAGAATACAATATCTCCATAAAGGAGTCAATGTGAAGAGTACAAGGAAAATACTGTAAGTGCAGTACCTTCCCTATCTCTAATGTCGGAAACAGCATATCGAACAACTACATCTACAAGGATATAAATAGTGGTAGCGGCTAATTGCACTTTTGACTAGTCCAAATCTGATTAGCAAAACTGCACACTAACTATAGTACAGAAGACAAGCTAACTAAATAGTCCCATCTCATTTTGTATACTAAAGAATTATAGGCTCTCATGGCAATCATGAGTCAAACACTCATGTTTGTGATTTGTGTGAGCCAAACAAACACTCATGCCTATAAGATGTTTGTGTGATTTGTTTTTAAATTATGTTTTTTTATTGTAGTTTTTTATCTACATATCCATAAATGCTTGGTAAAATTCTATCATTTTCACGATACTCATATTTTGTACAAATGGCTACAAAGCCAGATTATATGAACATTATAATTAATTACAAATTTTATAAGAAATGCAATCTCTTTTCAACTCTAATAATAGTAACATATTACTTATAAAACTTTGATGTTTTCATAATGATAATATATCAATGACATAAGTATAGTCTAAGAAAAAATATCATGATAAGAAAAGCTATGAACGCTTAATTAAAGATAGGGGTTCAAGTTTTCATTGGCTATGGGTGACATTATGGCATACGTATATGTAGACGATGAGGATTGGCCAAGCACCATTTCATTCTATTCCAAGCTAGATTTTTTTCCATATATTTACTTCTCCTTCATCACTTTTCTGGCTAAAAATAAAATTTATAATTGACCTATCATTTTCACAATGCTCTAAGATTTGATCCTTTGTGTCGACCAATTAATACAGTTTGATGAGGAGGACCAATCAATAGAAAATTGGGTGTTTTTGCATCATTATGATGATGGATTTAAAGCTACGTTGGTTTTTACACTCACTTTTTCTATTGGTATAAAATTGGGCGTTTTTCAGCCGTTACACTCTGTTTAATGACGAGCACAACATTTTTTTAACTCACCGAACCCTGATACAAGTATTGATGTGTGAAATGAAAGTATGTAATTTGTAATGGAATCTGAGTAACTAATAAGTATTAGGGGTGTAATTGAGTCGAATCGAGATCGAATAAGGATGTGATCAAATTCGATTTGTTACATTTTTGTGAGATTGAACTCGAGCTCGGCCTCTTTCAAATATAAATATTTGACCTCAAACTCAATTCGATAATTTTTTTATGAGTTCGAGACCAACTCACTAGTTCAATGAATTTGAGGTCCAACTCGAGTAAGGGGAACTCTTTAAACTCAAAAACTTCAATTTCAAACAAATTAACTTAATAAATTTTGATAAAAATATGGTAGCCACCGATATAAAAAACTAAAACACATGAATATAAAGGATTAAAATTAAATTTTGTTTTAGTTAGGTCTAAATTTTTTTATTTCTAAAATATCCATAATATTAATAATTTGTTTAAATATACACGTTGGATTGATAAGCTCATTGAGTCTATCAAAGATAAAATTTATAAGCTCGTACTCGATTCGTTATATATTTGAACGAGTTCGAATCGAGTTTGAGCTTGACCAACCCGCGGTCGAACTCGAATTTTGACCAAGTTTCTCGAGATTTGCTCAGAAACGATTCAACTCATTTATCCCTGATATCATAAACAATTAATTTACAAACATCAAAAAAAGTTAACAAAGTCAAATGAAACCAAAAGAGCAGAAATTACTGGCCTAGATAAATATAGAAACGATTGCCGAAGGCGAAAGATAATTTTGAAGCAGAGACAAGTACCGGCTAAGTAATGCCAAAAACAATTTAAAAGAGAAAACATTCTCAAAATAAAACGACGGTGAGATACTACGTGGATCTGTAGTGGCAATTTGGTAATATCATACTACTTCTAATTATAAGTAGACCCCTTTGCTTTCCTTACTCGATCACTCTTTGACTTCACTTGAAAAAACTGTGCTTCATTCTTTACTCCTTTCCTTCTCCTCTGCTTTCTCTGTTTCTTCTTCTTCGTCGGAATTTACCATATTCCGATCAAAATGGCCGCCGGCGGGAAATCTTCAACGGTCTGGCTTCCGCCGAGAAGAGGCGAAATAATAGCCAAGATACTCAGAAATCTGGCAAAGGCCATCGTCTCCGTGATAGTCGAAACTTGTGGCGGTGGGATTGGAAATGAAGGGCCGATCAAGAAGAAGCATGCTGTGTTTCCCGATCCCGTTTAGCACACCACCTCCTCAGAATTGAATTCATTTGCACTTTTAGTAAACTATTTCATTCCACTCATGAACAAGTTCTATGATTTTGTCGATTTGAAAGTTCTGCCATGTCATGCATTGGTTGAACTTTTGGTCGATAAAAAATCGTACAATTTTTATTATTTATTTAATCATTCTATTATGTAATTTTTATTTTTCATATGGAATATTCACATATTTTTTCATTATTGGGTAATTCTTGTAGTCCACACAAATTTACTTTTGTTTTACTATGATTGAATTCGTAAATTCACTCCCAAGAACGAACCAAACCAACTAGTTAAGAAGGAGTTTGACTTTTCTCCGGCGACAATTCAAAGCCTGAGCATCCGATTCTATTTGCATAAAGTTTTGTACGGATACGTATTTTTATATCTTCGTACTCTTGTTCTATTAGTAGAAATTTTTGCTTTATCTAAACCTAGTACGTACGTATGATAATTTGTTGCACTAATTAATGCAGTACCTTTTTTTATCCTCCTAATTAATACGATTATTAGCTAAGCATTTTGGTTTTTGCTCATTTAGTCAAATAATACGCATTTATAATATGTGTAGTGCGCATTAAAATACAATAAATAATTATTTCTAATTAATCTGACTTCATCTTTAATACTAAATTAATTACATAAGTAAAAACAGTGATATGTTAAAGTTAAATTCATCCAATTTTAACAAATGCCTTGGGAAAGACTTGAAGTCAGGTCAGATATCTTCAAAGTTTTTGTGAATGCGCATAATAGTGTGAATACAAGAAAATGAAGGCAAACTACTTTCCAGCTTTTAAGAACCCCTCACTAGCAAGGGTTCATAGTAAGGGTTCAATAAGTTTGTGGATATAAATGTATAGTTAAATTGAGCTGGTTTATGTTGAATTGTATAAAATACATCTACTTAATTTATTATCTTAAGAAAGTTACATATTAGAAATCATGAAATTATATAAATCAAATTGTAATAGACTTGAACATCCGTGCAGTTTATATTCATCCCAACTTTAGATCGTTATAATTTTTTAACTGATTCTTCAACAATAATTTTCGGCTAGATGCAAAAAAAAATGTTAACAACAAATTCCATACCGTAACGCTAGGCTAATATGTATCTATGAACTACTATATTTTGTAATCACAGTTACGTGTGTTCAGCGATTGATGTATTGGGTTCATTGATCTATGGTCCAAAATTTGAGTCTTGGCAAAGACAGCGTGAGTATTTCTTACATGTAAAGTTCCTTGTGTGCACACCGAGACATAGGATACTTAATGGATCTTGACTCTGTATTACCGTAACTTACCTCTCCGCCAAACTCTGTACTGTCGGACGGGTGGGGCGGCGAGAGCGAGCGAATCTCCCTTCACTCCATACTCCTTATTATATTTTGTACTCCTCCCTACTAATAACCTCCTTTTTTCTGTATAAACTTTTAAAATTAATATTTTTCCACCCATTAATTTAAAATATATACTAATAACCTTAATAATTCCTAAATATATAAGACTCATTTTCGAATTTCTGATGCCACCTCTAATTGGAGTTGGACCTAATAATGAAACATGCTTTTGTAACTTCAATTCCAATAATATATACACTTTTTTGCCCCCACATTACAAATCGAGAGTGTATATCTCGCTCACTCTGTTATTGGGCTAAATGCAATATGATATGCATTGATACAAAGATGAGCCCTAATCATCATTAGTATTTTCTTTTCAAATCCTCTTCCTCGCAATATTAATTACTGGTGATGAAATACGCGTTGAGCTATTATTTTAATTTTTAATCGTACAACTGATTGAGTACGTTTTGTCAATAAGTGGGATGATTCGACAGTGATGATCCTGAGTAACAGTGAACACGGAAACTCACAATATTCCTCTAGATTCTTTGATTTAACGGTTTATTAGCCAATGGATTTTTTATACATATAATTTCCAGTTTTATTTTTATTTATTTGAGGAAATATGACAACAAATTTCAACAGAAAACAACAAAAAATTTATCTACAAACTTTTTCTAATAAATTCCTAAAACGCGTTTATGTTGTTGATAGTTGAGAGTAGTACAACCAGTCGTAAATTGGTGAAGAGGGCATATTCATGAATATTATTTGCATGTATGGATCGGAAATTACATATTGACATTAGTTCATCTTATTTTGGTATAAAAACTGCGTTGTGAATTGATATGCATGTCTTATGAGTTTCAGGAAAAACAACTATAACATAACAGCATATAGTGGCGGAATCAGGAATTTATTTATTGTAGGCTCAAATGATTATAAAAAAAATGAGATGGTATAAACGCTGATTCAAAACTGTTGTTTTCCTAAAGACCGAAAGGCCTAAATTTGACCGAAATAACAGTAATATAGGATTGATTTCGAATTTTAGGGTAGGCCCAAGCTTACCCGGTCCTGGACATGATTCCGCCACTGATAGAATGTTTGTTGTGCAAATACACGTATAACTAATATAATTTCGTAATCATCAAAAAAAAAAATTCGTAACAAAATACTCGATCTTGGAGAGTAAGAGCAACTCGAATTTCTCGCTCTCAAATTAGCAAGCACACAGAAGATCTTTGTTTGTCTGAAAATCTGACCTTCTAGCTTTTCTTCACAGGGTTGGAGAATTTCTAGAGGAGGTAGCGTCAAGAACATACTAATTAGTGACATTCTGTGCTAATTAGTGTTGTGGTATGTATTGGTGAGTGATATATTGTGTTAAAATAAGTTAACTAAACATGGCTTTAAAATAACATCAAACTGTAAATTTTTTAATTAAAAAAAGAAACAATCACGATTTTGTTGTGGATCTCTAATCCAAATTAATATTTTAAATACAATCATATCGGGAAAACATTACTTGGACTCCAAGTTCCAAGTTTGGGTCCTACCCGCATCACATTCGTGGCTCCAACATTTTGTAGAGGTCGCACTCCCCGCTCTTTAACGTTTGAAATAAGTTATGCATTTCGAGAGATCATTTTCTATGAGCACGAGCCAAAATTACTACATATACAAACGCGTTCCATTTATATAATTAACTTCGAAAATGAAAAGATATAGCGTATTAGGTTTAGTTCCTCTCCAGTTGACCTGCTTGAACCGTCTGCTAAAATTAATTGAGCTATTTGTTTAGAACTGATTGGGCTGCTTGAAACTACTGGTTGAACCTGTTTGGATTGCTTGGACCTGCTTTGATTATTTTATTTTTCATGGATAAATATTCGTACGTGGTTTAAATATAAATAAATAAAGTAAAATATACAATATTTCAATGACAACAATTAAAATAACCTTTTTAATACCTAAATTTCAAAACATTTATTTCTTTTAAAAGTTAGCTGCTAAAATTGCTAAAAACTGATTGATCTTCTTGAAACTGTTGGACTGCTTGAAACTGTTTGGAGTTGCTATCTGGTAAAACTGTTTGGATTAAACTGAACTAGATTTCATATGTTTTCTAGATATAACCAATCTTTTAATTCGTGGTGGTGGTTTTTGATTAGCTACAGTGAACACGCAAACACAAATCAACTGATTGGTTTATAATAAACGGGGCTATCATCTTTCTCAACCCAATATAAAATAATCCGGAAAACAACGTTTAACAGAAGGAACAAAAAAATGTTCATTTTAAAATTTACCAAAAACGCGTGATTGTTTGCTTAAGTGAATCTTCACTGTTGAAGTTCAAACAAATTTCGTGCATTAATTCATGACTGTGATGTTGTTTAAGACACGGGCATGAATTCATTCAACGGTAGTTCTAATCAAGGTCTGTAATAGATTTTAATCGGTTTTGGATTCAAGATTGTACTTTGATGTACAGAAAATGCTTTTTAATTCATTCCAGTTTATCCCATACTAAATTACACAAAATGATACTAAATTACACAAAATGTTTATTATACTTAGTAACACATCCACACACGCTTAATCACTTGCGGATCTAAAAAATATTTTTAGGTATGACTGAACGCTGATTAATAAGTTGAAAGAACTAAAATTTTCACAGATCAATAATGATCGGCTAATTCATCAATTTTTGATATGATTGGAGCTACATACCAATGATATATTTAGATCCGTCACAACTCAATAATAATCAGCTACTCCGTCAATTTTTGGTATGGCTGGAGCCATATCAACGATATGTGTAGATCTGCCACTGCATTTAATCGTATATATATCAATGAAATATAAAAATTTAATATTTTATTACGATAAATCCAATTACATAACATATAACAATTTTTAAATAATTATATTTATTTAAATATGTAATTAAAATTTAAAAGTAAATAGTACAATATATATATTAGGGAAATAATGATTTTCACACCTCATCACTTTAAGTGAAAATAAATACGAAGTGTGCATAATGCAGTTACATCAATTAATTATAAAATCAAAAACATTATGCATAAAATAAAGTAAAAGCTGAAAATCATTCGAATCTAGTTTGTGCATGACGTTGATACTAGGGATGATCATGGGGCGGGTTTGGGTCTAATTTAACTATATTCGGCCCTGATCCGTATAAAAAATGTCGGATCCAAATCCGACCCATATCCGCAGGGTCTAAAATTTCAAAATCCGTACCCATATCCGCAGGGTCTTATGGATCTAAGGGTCTTAAACGGGTCATAAATGGGTCTACTAAGAAATTGATAAATTTTTTAAATAGATGTTGAAATTTTCATAATGAATACAAATATGCCCAAATTTGTTTATTTTTATTACCATAAGCACAAATGTAAGCATATATATGAATTATCAATCCACAATACACATCAAAATGCATCAATTCATTAAAATCAAAATTGTAATTTAGTACAAGAATGTAGTAGGTGCAACAAAAAACGATATTTTCTATGGTAGAGCATAATTATCAGTATCAGAAATTTGGAATAATAATAATTATTATTATCAGAGAGAAGAGGAAGATGATGAATTAGGATTAGAAATTAAACATTATATTTATTATCATATAGTAATAATATATTACTAATTATATCTTATAATAGGTTAATGGGTCTAGATATGGATATGATCTGGGTCTGGATCTTAACACCATATATCCGTATCCATACCCGTTTACTAAAATCTAGATCCAACCCGATCCATATCCGATGAATTAAAAAAAATTGGATTCAAACCCGACCTACAGGATCTAAATCCGCGGGATTTGGAACGAGTTTAACACCCATGATCATCCCTAGATGATACCCCGTATTCGTCTGAATTTAGATCGGATATCGTTCCAATTTCCACAATAACACGTCATAAAATGTTGATTAGTCAATTATGCATATGTCGTATATTGTATTTGTCACCCCAAATTCTCAAATCGTGTTTATCATTAATATTCCGAATGAAATTCAGATTTAACAAGCTGTGCATAAATTAATCTATATATTGACGAACTATCGCAGTTTTATTTGTGACTTTGACATTTCTTGTTAATTACTGAAATGGTGGCCAAACCAAAATGTCCATTTCGCTATCAGTATTTTTGTTATATAATTATTTATATAATAATTTTGATATATAATTGATTTGCAATTTTATATAATAGAAGTAATATATAAATGATGTATGTCTGATTTACATAATTATATACCATAAAATACATCAAAAATATATATATTTTTATTTTAAACTACAAACAAGCAAAATACGACATGCATCTAACATTTAACTAATTATATGGTACTCCGAGTCCCTCTGGTTTTACTTACATGCCGGCTTACTAAATAACAATCCTCTAAATGACTTGGATGAAATATAATATATGCTGAATAGTATAATTATATCTATTTTTAATGAATTAGACCCTCACACCAGGTTTAAGTTGGTACATTTGATTTTTGATATTATTTTTATTAAATTTTGATTAAATATTTGGATAGATAAATAACTATTAATATTATCATTAGATTAATTCCAACACATATTATTTAAATTTCAACTTTTCAATGGCTACTAATATACACAATTGAAGATATTTTAAACACAAGCCCTATTTGCAGAGCCACATTCCCTATTTGCAGAGCCCAAATCTAACAAAAGTACAAAATTGCTCTCAATAAATAATGATACATTTTCTTTAATTTTGACCCACTTGTTCCACTTAATTTCATTTGGGAGAAATTTTCAGAAAATTTTGCAAAAAACCCGAAAATACCTAAATCTTCAAGAACACCATCCTCTGCTCTGATTCACGTTATGGGTACCTAGGGATCTGAAAGCCCGCCCCCCATAACCCCAGATTCCCCGAAAAAATCATCGAAATCCGACGAATTTGACCGCCGATCGGGTGAATTAAAATCCGGCCGAAAAAGTCAACCATCACCGCCACCGCCGTTCGGCGGCGATTCGGCTCCGGCCGAGGGCAGATTCGGGTTCCCCGCATTCTCGGCAGCAAAACCCATATCCCCATTGAAGATTTAAAGCAATTGTACTATTATGAATATGATGGTAGGAGCATGATGATGTGCAAGAAGGTGCAGAAAAGTCCCCGGAGAATGATGATGAGGACTAAGGTGGAGCAAGAGCAGCAAGAGTGCAGCAAGAGCCCTGGATCATAGATCCCAACAATGCTAAGCTTAAGATTGTGACCTGTGTGCCAGTTCTAGGGCCTGATAATGCTCCTAGAGTGTCGTTTTCGTTTCTTGTCCCTCGGGTTTCCTTTGCGAAGAGCTCTGTTTCTTCTGCTTCCAATGTGAAGCTCAGGAGCTGTGATGTTTACATTGGTTTCCATGGTCAAAATCTAAACTTGATTAGATTCTGTAAGTGGCTTAAGTCGGAGATGGAGCTTCAGGGCATTGCTTGCTTTGTTGCAGATAGATCTAGTTATGCTGAGAACCAAAGCCATGAGATTGCTGACAGGGTTATTTGTTCTGTGTCATTCGGTGTTGTGGTTCTTACTAGGCATAGTCTTCTGAATCATATGAGTTTGGAGGTAAGGTAATGTGTCTTTGTAATTTCAATGAATTTGTGATTGTACTATTATTTATTAAGGACAATTTTGTATTTTTGTTGAATTTGGGCTCTGCAAATAGGGAATGTGGCTCTGCAAATAGGGCTCCCCATTTTAAATTGATAATGATTAGTTAAATTTCAGCTTACGATAATGTTTAGTTAAATTGAAAAAAAATCAAAAAACTTTATTAAATGAATTAGATGAAATATAATATATAATTATCAATTATACCTATTTTTCTAATGAATGGCTACCTCTAGTCAGGCTTAACTTTTGATATCATTTATTATCGTATATTTAGATAAATAAATATGAATCAGTATTATCACTTGTGATATTATTAAACTAATCCCAAAACATATTATTAAATTAAACTCTTTATTGGCTACTAATATATACAATTGAAGATATTTATAGCCAAACTTGTAGAATAAATTGAAATATATTTATTTATCTCTAGTTATATCTATTTTTACTAAGTTAAATTTATATTTAGCTGTAATATATGTTGTTGATGGTGAATAGTATAAGGTCAAACACTTTCAAGGTGAATCTTTACTTTATTTCTTTACACTGGAGTTTAAGAAGAAGCATGTAAAAAAGTGAAAAGATGGTCTATAAAGCGTATTCTCTCTCCGTTTCTCTGTAATTGGCATTTAGATTTGTTCCAATTCTTAGGCCTCTGTGAAAGATGCTGAATCAGGCTAGGCTTTTGTAAAAGATGCTGAATCTGACTAGGCCACTAAAATGTTAAGTAAATGTTTATTTAATTCAACCAAAATTATGCAAGCAAACATTACAAATAGTTTTGAAACTAATCTAATGTTTGCCATCAGTCGGCTTTAAAAAACTTGCATCCTGAATTTTCAAAGAAAATTTTGACACTAAAACTACTAAGTCCCATGTGAGTGAAGACGAGAATCGTTCCCACATCAAGACAGTAAAAGTTTCGAAATCGAGACCATCCGGTACAGATAAACACACCCTGATCATAACCACGAATTTTTTGCTTTAACCCCACGTCCCATCTATTCCCATCTGGACCAATTAGGACACAGAATTTTTCCAAAAGTCCACCAAATTTTTCCACAAAAAAATCAGGGATCTTCAATTCCATTGCCCCAGGTATAACATGTACATAAAATTCCGCAAATGGCCTTTTTTCTGCTAGCCTTGGCCGGCCGACACGAAGTTTGGCCGACTTTGGCCACTCTAGTTTGCGCGGCTCATTATCTTCCTCCCCGGGTTGCTCCATCGGTAGCTTTCCCTTACCCATTGAACAGAATAATGATGGAATGAAAAGAATGTAGTGAAACTTGTAATATTTATAACCATTTTGCTACTAACTAATTAACACCAAAACAAAGTCGAAAAGAGGACTCATAATGTTAGTCAGATAATTTATTATATAATCTCATTCAACCAAATATGCAAATCAAATATTTATTATAAATATCTTTGACTATTGTTCAAAATAAATTTTTGATGGTTGAGTCAAAAATATAATTAATTCTTAATTGTCATTCAGTGAAATGCAAAATTATTAACTTATATTCTATCATAAAATATGAGATACTTTGGGCATACATATCTTTGACTTTGAGTTAGTCAACTGACTATGGGAATTAGACAATTTCTTTATTCAAACAAACATCAAATTAAATATTCGAACAAGATTTAATGAATCTTTAAAGTTAAAGATATTTAATTTGAAAATTTAAAAAATCAGTTCTAACGTGATAAATCATTTGATACAACTAATTTTTGTATGCTTTCGAATTTTTCAAAAATTGTATATAAAATTAGCTACGTAATAAGTTTGATCAAATATCTTAAGCAAATAGTTGTTAAAAAGTCAGAAAAATTACATTTTTGAAAAGACTATCTTTATAAATTTTAGCTCTTATCACCAAACTCCATTTCTCTACTCTCCTTTCCTCCTTTTTAGTTAAGAAAAAATTACAGAGAGTTCGTCATCAATGGAAAACCCCGCCCAGAAAAGGTCAGAATCGGATAAAGATACAGATTTGCCCGAATCAAAACGAACCTAATCCAATCCAGCGTGCATCGATCTCAGCAGATTTTGAAAATATTTATGTTTAATAACTTACACTTAACGCTCTCTCAACCCATAACCAAG
The DNA here is from genome assembly GCA_948330725.1 of Sherardia arvensis. Lineage (NCBI taxonomy): Eukaryota > Viridiplantae > Streptophyta > Magnoliopsida > Gentianales > Rubiaceae > Sherardia > Sherardia arvensis. The sequence goes on along the minus strand of OX415237.1, from coordinate 6,964,853 downwards.
CTAAGATTAGTTTCTAATAATGCTTAAAACTATTGGAATAACATGGCTATCAATATTTATAAAATTTTTAAAAAGGATTATTCATTGGTCGCTAAATTAAAAGTCAATCAAACTATTATTGTTACTTAAAATTAATGTTAACTGGTAGTTTGGAGTTAAGTTACACTATCAAAATATACAATCCTACCAACAAACCTTATAATAATCTGAACTATACCCAACCTAATATTAATCCAGTATGATATAATATGAATATAAATCAATCCAACAATGACCAAATTGACCCGATACAACTTGAGAATCAAAATTACACCAAAATAAATTAGATGCATTTTAACCTAAGTACGAACAATACTTGTTGACCTGAATTGACAACACTATCTATGCCTATAAACTCAGATTCAATACAAATTTTCCATTTATAATTAATTTAGTGGAATTCAACTCTTCTTTATTTTGGTATTATTACTATAGTTTAACCTTTTAGTTTTATGTTGCCTATATAACAAAATTAGCAAGAATATGAGTGTAATATTCAACGGATTTAGGAACATGAACTAAATTCTAAAGTTTAATGTGCAAGGAAAACTTGAATAAAATGTAGTCAATTAATCAGAAGAAGAGCTTAAAACTAACCATGCTATACATCCTCAAAGCCTCAACAACTGATAATTCAATAAATGTCTCCGCATAAATGCCTAGGACATAAGCATTCAAGTTGCAAGCTTTATCAGAGAGTCGAATGTTGAACTTCAACCTATTGGGAACATATAAATGTGAGAAAGAGCAGGTATGTAGAATTACATGGCAGGTAGGCTGCTTACGCTGGTTTTAGAGGATTGCCCTTAAAATCATAGTAGTTGCAAATGAAAACTCTATCAAGAGGAGATCCAGATGGTTTGTCGCACTTTGGACAAAATGCTGACACAAGATCCTGTTGAATGTTAGTGATGGTTGCAGTGGCCTTTATCCAGCAATTTTAACCTAGAGCAATAAGGGTGAAATATTTTTAAGTAAATGAAGATTATAAATGTAAATTATAAATCGTCAATTATAAACATAAATAGTTTTTAATATTACTGTATCATGCTTGGACAAAATCTCGTTAATGTCTCGAATGCTTGTAATTTGTGGGGATCTCACACTCGGCTTCTGCTTCTTGTAATGCTCTTGAGCAAAAACATGTTAATATAGTCTTTATTTTCCATAACCCTTAAATACATGCAGAAAATAACATTAGTAATAGTGGATATGAACATTGATTGAAGAAAATTAATTAATATGAATATACCATGCTTGCAAGGTCCTTGTTTGCGGTGTTGGAGGATCAATGATAACCTTTGTATTGCTCTGAGTAGTGAGACAAGTCCCTGAAAAGTGTACGATCAAAACAAAAATATAAATTGAATTAAGATAAAAGTAGAAATTGCTTAGAGAATTTGTAAAAGTATGGTTGGTAAAATTATACCTCTGACCGTGAAAGGAAGAGAGTTTTTTTAGCCAAACGAAAAGAATTGTAGGTCAAGTAGGAATGCGATTAATAACATAATTATTGTTGGAAATAGGCAGCTTGACCAAACCGATAAAACTAATGGTCTACATTTGTACATCATCAAAAAAATATGTGAGTATCCGCACATGGGTGAGCGTATGCTCCTGAAGGTTTGTCGGACCGTTATGGCTAGCAACAATCTTTGCAGGTTGCATATGAACCACATCAACAAACATATCTGCAATGGATGAAATGTATAATAGGTATAAACACTGTTGGAGCCACTGAACATTATTCGTGATAAGATACATCAAATAAGAGAATGAATACTTACTTAGCAATTTTTTCTCCTTTTCAGGAGTCTCACCAATCTCCCAAAAAGAGGCGGGATAAAGACAGTCAGACAATGTATAAGACTTGGAATCATCCACTTTTTTCAATTAAGGAGCTTCGGGTCAAGCACATTTGAGTAGGCACACTCCCAATCTGAAATTTTGTTTGTTTCTCGGTCATCCTAGAACTGCCAAGATAATAAGTGGAATAAGGTTTCAAGCACGAACTCAAGAATGGGTATTCATTGGGATAAACCACGGTTTGCATTGTATTTTCTGTAAAAATGTGTGAATAAGAAATGCGCAAAGTAAATGTCATGAAGAATATAATACATGAAATGTCATCGAAACAAAAAGTAAGAATGTGTAACTAACCTCCTTATCTGCAAAGAGATATTGATGAACATCTCCTTTACTTGTGTGAATAGTAGTTTGCTCAGTGATTAATATCACTTTTGTGAACTCTTTCGTGTAATCAGGTTTGAAATGAGTGAGCAATTTTCACCTCTCCTCCATGACTAAATAGAAAGGAAAAGAAAATATACTGAATTAAGTGATGAATTCAATTAGAATCAGAATAAGCGACAAATGTATAGTAAGCAAAAACATTAGAAACTCGGGTAGATATGAATCATGATGTATGAATTCAGATCAAAGGCATTAATCAAAAAACATAAATGAGTAAGTAAGGTCACTAAGAAAACATAGCAAATAGGCAATCTGATGTTCATTAGTTCATATCATGATTTTCTCCTAACTGTGCATCAGTTGGTTTGTGTTGACCTACATTTAATCGTGACATTAATCATGATCCAAGAGATCATGATACACCAAGGAACATGATTCGCCATTTTTCATCATTGTTAAAATCACAGTCTAAACCTAATATGTTAAGTTCACCACAACATATCTACTGACAATCTCCAAGAGTAGACAAGTTGAAAAAATAGGACATCAAACAAATTGAAGATATTGATAAACAAGAATATAAGGTTAAATTAATACACATTAGTCCCAAATACTCCTAGGCAGAGAGGCACATTATACAAAATCCCATATAAACAAGATAATCATTTGTATTACTTCACTTGCACCCAAAACGCCCCATCAATAATTCATCAATATTTAACAGAGAGCCCTAAACCGCTGGCATCAGAGAGAATACATATACGATTCATAAAAACTCATAAAAACTAAAAAATTACCTTCTTGTGTTTGTTGTGTGCTTTATTGAGCAACTGAGGAAGTATGAGCATAAACACACAAATCAAAATTAAGGGAATGAACGGATAGAAGCAAGAGATGATATAAGTGGCTAGGGAATGGACTCGTAGATGAGTTTAGGCCAGTGATGATGAGAGAGATGACGCGTGCGTTGGTGAATACAAACATGGGTACACCGACGACGGCGAGTAGAAGACTAGGATAGTTGAAGAAAGTAAATCGCAAATTGTCTAAGAATGGTATTTGCTAGGTGAATAAAGATGTGGAGAAACAGGTCTATGGGCCTTATCAAGTACAATATATGGGTTTACTCTATTGATATTATGGTCCAATAAGAGGACAAAAGCACTACTCGCAGTTGGGACGGAAGCACTGTTCACAATTGGGATGAGTGTTACTATTCACAAGCCATTCTCACTTTTAAAGGATACATAATTAAAACCAATAAATTAAATTCAACAACCACGTAGCCTTTATATTGAGCAGATATGGAGCAAAGTGTAATATTTGAGGTGGGGTCGTACGAAAGTACTAAATTGTAATATTTTTCTTCTTAATTATTATAATGTTTGTTGTAAAAATAATATCAAAGCCAACAATTACATTTCGGATCTACAAAAGACTTTATTGTGATAAACAGTAACATATCTAGAAAATTTTTTGATGTATGGTTGAAAAACACTAATAGGTGTCACGGTGGCAAATCATTAAGCTATTTTCTTTTCTTTTTTAAAATTGCCACTCAATAATTTTCAACCACTCCATCAAATTCTAGTATGGCTCGAGTCATACCAACCCTATCCACAGATCTGCCCATGCGATGCAGACAAAAGTATACAGACACTAGTACAGTAATTATACGATTGTATTGACAGTAAGATATTGTTGAATATAGTATTAACTGTATTGACAATTATGTTGTATCTAAAACCCCTGGGTGGACTACTAGCTACTGGAAGATACTAATGCAAGTAAAGGATGAAATTGTTTCAAGATTGCAGCACTGTGTGGACATAAAAGGGCACTTTAGTATTGCAGCTGCTTATGATTTTCTGAAGAGTGTGGATCATAAGGACTATCTCTCAAGGATCATCTGGAGTCCTAAATTGATACCCAACTACAGTTTCTTTCTATGGATGCTGCTGAAGGGAAGGCTCTCTACCATTAGTAGGCTCCACTCATTAGGAATGCAGAGAGGGGTGGTGAATTGTTGTTGTATGTGTGCTGCAGATTTACCAGAGACTCGCCAACATCTTTTTGTGCAATGTTCCTTTGCTCAACAGTTGTATGGGAATCTGGCACTAAAACCTTCCCAGAATATGAGGGAATTCAGGAGGTTACTGGTCCTTACCTATAAGAGGAAGCAATTGAGGAAATTTGTGATGATGGTTAGCAAAGTATACCAAATCTGGTTGGAGAGAAACAGAAGGAGGTTTCAGAAAAAGGCTTAGGCTTTGGAGTGTGTTCAAAGACAAGTGACCATTTTTTGCCATCAGAATTTCAGTAGTCTACTAAATGAGTTAAATGTTTGGGAATAGTTCTTTTTGTAATGCTTTCTCCATGCAAATGGAGCTTCTGTCAGTCTTTATTTCTTTAGTTTGGATCAGTCTCTTTCTAGGAGGAGGCACCAGATCCAAACAATCATAGGAAATTAGCATGAAGTATTCAATTTGATGTCAGTAAAATTCAGTAGGAAAGTCTTTTCATTTTTGTAATTCTGATGGCCGGGAGAGAGGGCTAAGAAGTGTAAGTATTGTTGGATGGTTCTGAAATGAAATATACAAACTTCAACAAAAAAAAGACTGTTGAATTTCTGTTAGTACTAGTATTCTTCTCATATCTTGATCATGTGTATTTTAAGCATCTAATTATATGATTTTATATATCTCTTTTGCCATTTGATGTGCACAAAGGTGTTTTTGGTGCAGGAATTATAAGAAAAATGGTGAAATACAATCAAATGGAGAAGTGCTGAAAAAGATGCAAAATCAAGCACTTGGAGCCATGGAGAGGAGCTAGACACTACACTCTTTTTTCCGAAAGGTTTTTTTAATGAGGTAGTGTGCTCCAACGGATAATGGATCGTCAATTTCATTATTCTGGGAAGAAGAAGACGCCTGCGAGTTGAAGATGTAATTTTATTACTGGTTTTTTCTACGGGCGGCTAAGTTGTGCTTCGACATGTCGATCACTAATCAGTTATACGTTCTTGAAGATATCAGTATTGGGCTAAATTGTTGCAGTCGCGGTCTTAATAAATTGGGTTTAACTGGACTACATGGAGAAGACAATGAAAATTTATTTGAAGGCCCAATTATTTTATAATTTATTAATCCAATTTCTTGTAATATTCGGATTAGGTTTTGTTTACCCTAAAACCTATATATACTTAGACATTATATTATTTTGGGGGTTCCGGAGTTTGGAGGCCATCCGTAGGTTTTGGAGCCAGCTAACACATACGTTTTTCATCATTGATCAAGACTAAGTTTTCTTTTAATTTTTTTTATAATTAGTTTCATGTTTAATTATTTGTTTGTGTTTAATATGTTTAGTAGCTAGGTTTGTTTCTGGTAAGGGTTTTGAAGCATTAACTATGATTCATATGTGAGGCCTAAATGTGCTTGATAATTATGTTGTGTGGATTTCTTGTTATTCTCTGTGTATCCTGTTTATTTCTGAATTGCTTGAGATCTGATCAGTCTTCTGTTATTTGGAATAGTGCCAATTGAGTTCCTCTATTTATCTGTATCTAGGGGGTAGATTCAATTAGTGGCGAAACTATACGCCAATAGTTGGGAATACAGGGTAGATAATTTGTGACAGTTGTTTTGATTATAAATTATCTGAATCGGGTTTCTTTGGTGATTAATGCTGCTGAGGTATTAAATCTAGGTAGGCTATTCCGGCTAGGTTGTATCTTGATTAGAGAAATAGTCAGTTTAACTATTCTTGCCGGCTATTGACAAAGAAAGAATAAATTGGATTGGGTGTGCTATTCTCGAAGGTCTATAACTGATTGGTTTATACAACTTAATAATTTCTTGAGCCCATGATCAATGGAATTAAATGTTAATGTGGATTTACCCGTTACCGGATTGCATCATGTGAGTGTCTTTGTGTTCTTTGCATTGTTTATTTTAATTGTTATTTGCATTCTTAGTTTAATGTAGTTTAGTTCTTAGATAGTTAATACAAACTCTTTCAACATAAAAGGTGGTTGCTAACCAAAAATTGCATCTTTAGATATAAGAATCTGATTACACTGTTTCTCGTGGGATCGACCTGCTTACTCTATACTTGAATTTAAACCGAATTGTTTGCAGGTTTATTTGGTAGAAAAACGACCTATCATATCTCTATCCATTCTCACATAATAATTGAATATTTTATGAAACCGAGAGGAGGGAAGATAAGATCACATACACTTGAGTTGAGATTAACTAAAAAAATATTAAAGTATACTGAAATGAAAAATTATTTTAAAAATGGGTATTGAAATTTACTATTTCAACAAAAAAATTGAATTTTGTTAAACTAAATCAAGATAAATTTAAAGTGAACTAGACAGGTCTAGAAACCAATATGACGTTTGCTTTGTGGTGGTTTTGAAGAAATGTGATTTTTCTAGTTAAAATTAGGAAATATTTGTTTCGTTGCTTTCATTTTGTAAGCTCAAATAGTAAATACTGCGAAACAATACTAAAACGGTGTTGAACAATGTTTGTACAGTGCTAACAGTTGGTGATATGGGCCTCGGCCCATGAACCGGACTAGCAGATGTAAAGGGAAAGCCCAACCCATAAGTGGTCCTTCCATGACATCAGCTATGTTGGCATGACCCGGGGACAGAAAGGACATGATAATGACCTCTTACCCCGGGTACGCGGCAATGGGAGGACTAATCGGCTAAACCCTCTCCTCACTCTGCCACTATAAATAGAGGAGAGTCCAACGGTTAAAGGTATGTTCTAATAGACTTAGATACTCTCTATATTCATTTATATTCTCTCTCCTCTGCAAAGCGCCCAATCTTCATCATCACGCGGAGCGTCTACTCTCGGGAGACCCTGTGGGATTTGTTTTGCAGGACCTAGGTGAGAGAACGACCGCGGGTTAGGATTCCAGCTCATTCCGGGTCAAGTCTGTCCTGGAGCTGGTCATCCAGGAACAAACTAATAATATCAGTTGGCACGCCCAGTGATAGCATCCGTTTTGTCTCAAACTTGTAAAATCCCAAATAAATAAAATAATATTTTTTAAATTCACACTTACAAAAGTCACAAATAAAATCTTAAAACTCTTAAAATTCTAAATAAAAATAATAACTCTCACGATCAACTCCAACCAAATACAATCCAAACATTTTGGCGTTGAATGAAGATAAAGAAAAGTTGAAAGGGGATGGAGAAATTTTCTTTTAGAAAACATAAAGGAAATTATGATGGAAAAAGTTATAGCAAAAGAGCATTTTAATAAGCACGTAGCTACAACCTAACCTAATTTTATAATACTCATGGTCACGATGCTTTGTGAATTGTGATCTAAAGCAAGAGTTTACTAATTACTCCATGTTGACTCCAGGCATTGAACAAGAGATCGTATCTCTTATAATAATTCAGGAATGGATTATAAATTGTACGATGTTTATTTTTTTATTATTTGATAAGTTGAAGTCAAAAGAACCATTTGTTTTGTTTTTTGTATGATTCTAGAAGCCTAGATTGCTGTCCAGCTGCATAACATGTCGTGTAACATATTAGTCATGTTAAAAATGGGATAGGAAAGAAAAGAGTGAATATGTTTGGTTTAATTTGAATAATGTATAAATTATCATGATATCATTTATTAAATATTTTGGTTCATCTTAAAAGGAATTTAGTAACATTTTCAAAAGTGGGTGATCTCATGATTTTTTCAATTTATTTGATTGAAATGACATTTAGTGCATTATAGGGTTGTACATGAGCCGGGTCAACCCGGAAAAATGACCCGACCTGGGACCGGAATTGGTGACTCGAACTCAAATATTTTGCATATCGAGCCGGGTCCCGGATCACCATTTTTGTCCATTCCGGATTTCGGGCCGATCCGGGTCAAACCCGAATTTTTCCGGGTCAACCCGAGAGCCCGGTTATATATCATAAATATGCAATCATTGTATCTATTTAATCTTGTTCTGGTGGTAAGACTTGCCATTTTATAGCATACAACCAGAGTTCAAATCTCACCAAAAGTATTATTTTAGTGTTTTATTTTTAAAATAAATTTAACATCCATATATATTAATTAATCATACAATTTATGAACAAAAAGAAATGTGGTCTAGTGGTAAGGAAATCATTGACACAATGGTCTATAGTTCCATTCTTAATGGAAACACTCTTTTTTGTAAAAAAAAGTGTAATAGAGATTGTAACCGGATCAAACCCGGAATAATTTCGGACCGGGTCCGGTTCAAGAAAAAATCCAATAAGGCTGGGCCCCGGTCCAAAATTTTTAGATATTCCGGATCCGGGCCGAGCCGGGTTGACCCGGTTGTACAACCCTTATAACACAATATAACGTAATAGCGTATACATTTGAACACAAATATAACATTTTTCTACTCTACACAGTAAAATCTTGTATAATTTATATCATTTCACCTCAACTGAACATTAGTTAAAATTTTCGACCAAATTTAACAAGGCGATGCCTATTCAAGAATGTGTACTTTCAGCAGTTATTGGATCAAATTACCTTCAATATTTTCATCAACAAGAAAGTATGCTTTTTACTGCCCTAATTCCATCCTATTAGGTTGCTAGTTCGGAATCTTATTATCACATATTATTGAAACCGGGTTAATCAACCACACATATTACTTGGGGAAGAATTTGGAATTCCGGTCAAGTTCTGTTAGTGTGTGAACACATAATATGAACAGAAGGAAAATGAAGACAGAGATATCAAATGTCAACGAGTCCCACACTAGACTCCAACATCAAAGGTATCCTCTTACTATTACAGATGGTCATTACTTACTACTAAGACAGGTACACTGATCGGGCGGTGAGTGTTTAGGTACATGTACTAAGAATGTGACTGTTTGAAATTCCACAATTTTCTTTTTTAAGTGTTTTAATTTAAAATGTATATTTCTTATGATAATATTATTTCATTTTACTCCAATCATTTCGTTAACTTCTTAAATTCAATTTCCGTCATGCACTTAACAATCGAAAATTCAACTTTTATTTTTTTTCTGTAGTTTCGATTGGACGGGAGAGTAGTATTACATCTGATTTTGCAAAACATGTTATCGATAAGTTTTATATTTATAGGAATTATACGTACATGTCTGATTTGTTAATGCATGTCTGATTTTGATTGAAATGCCCCTAGTATTACTAATGCAAGTCTAAGTCATAATATAATTAGAAAGGGTGATCTGATATTTTCTGGATTTACATTAGTAAATTTGACCTGCATATATCAGTCATCTATATTTATTGATATAGATATGATTTTAAATATTTTAAAAATACACATTATAGTACAATACACACTAAAGTTTTGCAATAAGTGAAAATGAGGCAACATTAGAGAAGGTAAAAACAGTGGATATATTTATTACCTCAAATAGAAGGAGACAGAACACCTCTCACTGACTTTGTATGGATGGGGGTCAAGCACATGCCCGGAGTGGAAATTTCCTATTTAGTTTCCCTCTTGACTTTCCTTCCATAAACCCCCTTTTGCCCAATCCTAAATTTAGCACTTGAGCAGTCAAATGGTAAAAAAAGGTGAAAACGAAAACGAAATGTCTATAAAAGCATATCACAATTTGGCTTCCAAAGTCAGCAAACTCACCATTTTCAAAAAAAAACCAGTTTTCCCTTCCCTTCTCCGGAGAAAAACAGCTACCCAGATATTCATGGAGAGCAAGGCTTTGAAGATGAAGAACACCAGAAACCCAAATCCCCTGCCCAGAAGAGGGCAGATAAAGATCAACATCTTCAAAATGTTGTTTGCCTCCTGCTTCTTCACCGGCTCCGCAACCAAGAAAAACAGGGGATGCTTCCAGAAGAAACCGATTGTCCCGGAAAACGCCTCCCATGGATTCAATTGAGCTCCTATCAGTCCCATAGATGGGCGGGATCTTGGTGATCTTAAAAATAATCCAGAATTATGATGATGAAGATTATGTTAGCAGTGGGGTTTTTCTTCACCTGTTTTGATCGTTGTAACTCAGATTTAGTACCATAAGTTCCATGTCAATCCCAATTATCTGGGTTCTAGAAATTATAGCTGATGGGTTCTTGGACTTTATAGAAAATATGCGTTTTTTTGCATGGAAGATTTTTCATAAGCCTTGTACTCTGTTTTTACTAGTGAGTTCTTATTAGAGAAATTCGATTCTGATCTTCTTCACGTTTATTAAATCCCTGTAAGAGATCACCAGATACCAGCTCCCAACCATTGGATGATATAGGAAATGCTCTTAGCCACTATTTTACTCGTTATAATTCAAAATATCATGAAAATTACTATACAGTTTTTAATATTAGATTTTCCCATGATAACAATAATTGAGAACAACTTTGTAAATTTAAATTATATTTTAAATTATAAGATTAAAATATAAGATTGTGTATCGAGTATCTCAATTTTACTAGTGGCGGAACCACTCACATGTCCGGATAGACCTAAAATTTAAAATTTATTATTTTTCGGTTATATTAGGACTTTCCGATATCCGACCGAGCCTACACTACCGAACTGCGTTTACATGTTCTACTGTAATTATTTTGTTCATTTAATCCTACCTTAAAATTAATTCTTTGTTCCGTCGTCACTAGTGTGAAGTGTGAACATAGTTTCACCGTCAATTACCGCACTCCTGTCCCTTTTGCACTGTCTATTCATTAAAATTCATTCCGTGACATTTTGGATTGTGATGAATTTGGTAGTAATTAGCATATAGCACTAATTAGTCAATATATAAAGTGTTGCTTTTGTAAAAGTGGATATCGTTTGTCTTGGATATATGTGTTCTTTGCGTTTCTAATGGTTGTTATTAGAGAGAGTGGTGGGTTCATTAGCAAAGCCGACAACTGATGTTATTCAACTTGATATTATTTCCAAGAATCTCTTTGTTATTTATTTATTAAACACTGTTCTAATGTAATCGCCGTCTCACGCCATGAAAATTGAAGGGTGCATTTGGTTTAATGATAACATAAACTCTCTCATTTATATGTGTATTGAATTAATGTTATGCACTTACGCTGCTTATGATAAAAAGTTGGGGTTACTACCACCATTCGCTTTCATATTTTGGGAGTAACTGCGACTAGGGTGATAACGAGTCGATCTGATCACGATCATCACTAGTTCATGATCAGATCGTTAAAATTTGAAGTGATTATGCTCGATTGCGATCAAAATAATTAATGATCATGATCAGATTGTTTAAAAATTACGATGATCGTGATCGACTCGTTATACAAAATTGATCAAATGACAATGATCGATAACGATTGGCTCGATCAATGATCAATGATCGCTGATCAACTTAAAAGTTAATTAAAAAGAAGTAAAAAATACATAAATTATTAAATTAATAAAAGTTCACAACAAACTATAAATATAGATATTAAAAAAATAGTTTCCCATTATTATTTTATTTTTATCGATCGCTTACCGATCTATTCATCATCATGATTGAGCTTTTATATTTATGATCGTTGATCATTCATTTAATAAACGAGCATAAAATTTTGATCATTATCGGTTCATTTATTAAATAAATGATTTCAATTCGATTTTTTACCGATTCAGTTTTAAGTTTTTTAGCGAAGGCTCTTAATCGTTCCCATCCCTGACTACAACGATCAGACTTCCAACCTCTTCATCGACGTACTCTCCCTTGCGTGCCTGTAATCATCCGAGAATTTATACGGATACTTTTTTTCTTTTTTTGTGAAGAAGTTTCGAAATCGCAACTCACCATGATTGCACTTAAAAAGACGACTAATGAATACATTTTCACACACTTTTATTGTTAATTTAATATTACGCTCGATTTATATTAGTTGAGAATGAATCGTACAAGAAAAGAATAGGAAATTCAAAAGATGCTAATGAAAAGGAACTGTCCATCGTATTCAGGGTAGGCTGGCACTGATTCATGGGAGTGACACCATTCCTCAACAACTTCCATTTGGAGCAAAACCAGCCACTCTCCCCCGTCTCTTTTGTTTTCATTTACTTCATTTGGGCACACGGATATCCATCTATTCATTCAGGTCATCCTAGTCTTCATTTTAAATAATATAATCACAATTTCAAACTATAGGGAATATCCTATGAACTGGAATTTTGATAACTAAAGTGTCCTACAATAATAGATGAGGTTAATATATAGTTCGACTTTAACGCGTATTATCCTGTCAAATTTTCCAGAATATCAAAAATGATCGTGAATGTTATATAACATATATAACGTGTGTGAGATCTAGAAAAATTGAATGTCTGTATCATCGCACGTATTGACAACGTCCTAGGTCGAACATATGATTTAAAACTATTTTTCACTTTTAAATCATTCGAAAATCGGTTGACTTTCTAAAACTTAAAAAATGTACGCACAATAATGCACTTCACTATACTTTTTTCTATTTTTGATATTACAACAGCCTAACTTAATACAAGAATGTTACATCTATTCTAATTTAATCCTAGTCTACTCTATTAATTTCGGAATGACCGAGAATCTCGCCATACTTGATGCTTGATTAGAGAGGGGTGAAGATCCCACTTAAATTGACTTTGATGCAGCTCTCATCTCTTGATTGATCGCTTCGGAAAATTTAAACTAAGAAATCAAATGATGAATGATTTGAAATGATATGCAACAAGGGATTCGAACCTAAATCTTCACCAAGCAAGAATTGACGTTTGACCTACTGAACCAGACCACTGGATTCACAACATTCTTCCCTAGAAAAACCTCAAAGCTCATGGGTTGACTATGGTTTATAAATTCTCCAACGTTCCCACTTCACTTTCAATCCTACACAGCATCACCCAATTCTCCCCGGCGTCAAGAAAATGAAAGCACAACTGTCAACAGCTGCTACGCACTACTGGGAAATTACACCAAAACGCTTTAAAAGTTACTTGACATTCTAAATTTCAAGAAGCAAAATCCATTTCCTCTTTCATTTCAGCTTAATTTCCTTCGTCGATTGATTTGATTTCATTATCATCCACCTGTAATCATAATTGAGTTCAAGCGTATGGATTTGGAAAACAGTTTGATGGATTTTGATAGGTTCATCTATATAGAAGGGAGACGTACTATATATAATGTACAATATAATGTTATTATGAATAAGTAATTACAGTGGTTAGGGATGAAATCAAACAAAGAAATCTGGAATTGTTATACAGAATTGTGATTGTCGAAATTTAAAATGACATTATACATTTATCTCGAATTAAAATAGTATAACGTACAATATAAATTTTAAGAATTACCGACGTCATCCCGTGCAATCTCTAGTTCCGACCGTTATGGGGATGACCTTAATTTACAGTGGTGAATAAGGTTGGCATCACTTTCACTATTCATATTAATTTTAATTTTGGGGTACTATGTTTGGTATTGTAGGCTTCTTGTATTCAGCTAGTCTGACCCAGATTATCTGAGAGTGCCGTTGTATACGACTTTATCCTTTTTCTATGCACAAATCTTTGTTTTGTTTTGTTTTGAGATTATGTTTAGATATGCTATTTTGGCATTATTAACACTAGACTAAGATGCAGAGATAGTTTCATTAGAAATTTCCTTATAATCTTACTCATCGCCTCCACTTTTGTGGAGTTATTGTACCTGTAAATTTTCACTTCGATTTGGGGATACCTAATATAATATCCCACCTTTTGATTTCAATTAAAAAAAAAAATTCACTTTCACTGTTCATCATCTTTATTGGTAATTATTAGAAGCCACTTTTTATCTCCATTTTTTCCCTTTAAGTGGGTTGTGGCCGGCGTTCTCCTTAACGTTTTTGTACTATAATAATGATTACATGCTACATATATGTTGGCATTTTCAGTGGAAAAATGACGTTTGAATTAACGAAAAAGTGAACTCCCTATAACCATCATGATTAATTTCATGTTAAATTAAATCGTAATTAACTAAAATTATTATTTTTGAATTTTGGTTAACGAAAAAAAATTACATATAACTAAAAGATGATAAGTTGAAATGAAAGTAAACTGCACAAATTTAAAACTAATGTTAGAGTCTTGAGCAAGTGGTTTTTCTAGAGCGCAATTCATTTCGATTGGTTAAATCTGCTACGAATGCATTTTACCATGCTATAACGTATATTATACTCTAGAATTTGAATTTTTAACTTTCTATTTTTACTAAATCAAATGTATCATATTTGTTATTTTTTTCTTCATATTCAAAAAATCAAATAATCAACTTTTATAGATGTCACAACATGATTTAATTTACTTTGTCCACTCCCTCCGTAAAAAGGAGGGCTGATACATTCAGGTCTAGTTTATTAAATTATACTCAAAAGAAATAAAATTAATTTTTATAATTTTACTATGATTGCAGTAGCAAACTCATGAATATTTTAAGTTAAAATCAGACATGCACACCTATCATTTCTGTTAAAATTTTGTCTAGCTTCACTATTGTGCCGAATCAAAAGAACGTATCATTTGATCTACTCTACAAATGACATCCAAAAGTCATGCATGTTCATATGATATTGCCGTGTAATTAAATTTAATCGGTTCTTGTCATCAATAGGATTTGAATTTTATTTTTTGGCAGTAATTAAGATGTCCATTTCACTTATGACTTATGTCATTGTCGTGAGGTTGAATTTTTTTTGATAAAGTTGATATTAATGGCAAGAAATAATTGTATTAAGAAATAATAAACAACTGATGTTGATCACTGGAATTATCATGAAATAGACATTGCACGATTGTCGATTGACTGCGGTTGCCCGAAGTAAGCTAGAGAGATAATGGTTTGCCTAAAATCGTTTTCATTTTTTATGATGATTCGTCTTATTAAGTTTTGTCCAGGCCAGACATCATTATATGATTAGATGTTGGAAAATTTAATTGTTTTAACTTGAGTTGATCAGCTGCGTCGGTGGATTGTAGTTTAGGAAACTTGATACATGAAGTGAATTTTATGCATATGTAACAGGTTGTGTTCAGTTAGTTCGATCTATATTAGTTAACAGTGTCGTTGTTTATGATTTTTATCTCTTTTTTATATACATATTCTTATTTTGTTTTTACACTGTGATTAAATATGGTATTCCGGCATTATTACTACTAGTCTCGGATGAAAAGATAGTTTCTTTAGAAATTTTTCACTAATTTTACTCACTCCCTCCATATTTGTGGAGTTATTGTACCTGTAATCTTTCATTTTGTTTGGGGATGCGTAATATAATATCTCTCCATCCGGGGGTTTCATTAAAAACAAATAATTTTATGCATATAGTTTAGGCCGATTTCATGTAGCTGAAATTGAGTTGTACCGAACTGAAAAAACACTAAAAAGTGAGTAATAAACTACTAATTTAACTGAAAAGTACTGTAAAATGCTGAAAACATTGAGAATATGTTGAATTAGACATAAACTTAATTTGGGCACTTCTTAACAAGTTCATTTTTTCTGTTTGATTTAAACTTTACCGGATTGTAATATTATTCAATTGAACCATGGACCACACTATTGACTTCTTGTATTCTTCCCAATTAAATTGATCTAAATATTTCCTTCTCCATCCCCTCTCTCTCTCCCCTGCATTCTCAGATGTGAAATCATGCTTGAATGATTTAAATACATAATAAATAACAAATTATGTTGAAAAATATATTTTTATAATGGCTTGTCGAGGAAGATTGGAGGAAATAATGTACTTTTAGGAGGTTACATTTTGTAAATAAGAAAATAAAATAGAGAGAAGAAGTTTCTGTTATTTGAGAGGAAAGTAGCAGAGCAAATCTTCGTCGGAAGAAAAGACTTTGAAATTCCGGTAGTTATTGACTAGCTTCTCTGCAATTATTGAGCGCAATTGGTTTCACACGGATACCAGTCACAGCACGTGTTTCAACTTTGAGCGACTTCAACACAGAAAGTCTGTATTCCCAAGCCCAACAAACAAATGGCCCATGGATTCTGGGACCTGCAGATCCAAACACGAGACCGGACTTTTTTTTCTTTTTAATTTTACAACAAATTCATATCAAAAGTTGTGACACTCATGTCTTCAAAACAAAAAACAAAAAGTGGGGGATCACTTGATTTTGCTCCCTGTAAAATATGGGAGTAATATACTCCTATCCTTCCGATCAAATTTCAAATGTGCCAAACTAACAGTGCTGCTCTGTAAAATTTACCTAAATCTATTCAATATTTTGACAGTCTAAGTCAATGAGTAGTGGAAAATTATTAAATACATTTTAATTAAACATTTTTCAATACAAGCATGCTTTTAGCTCAGGTACGAATAGCCAAAGAGGCCGGAAATGTATTTGTTATCAGTTTGAAATTCAACTTTTGTTAACACTTAATAGTGTATTTGGCTACGATTCCATCTATTAATTAGGAAGCCAACCCATGCTCATTTACTATTTCAGAAACTAGATTCTCGTTTACCTGTTTGTATTCTAGTATATTTTTTATTAGCGGAATTTAATCTTAGTCTATTATGATAAAATTTAATCACATTCATGTTCAATGACAATGACGGAGTGCATAGCGGTTTAGGTAGGCCAGCACCTGCCCTGCAATCCATCGTCCATGTCTTGATTAATGTTTTTGGTTAAAATTGGGGCTTTTCAAGGAGTCCACTTTATTAGCCATTTGAAACTACGATAAAATAAATTATGTCATTGTTTATACCTCACTTAAATTTCCTACACTCGCTTTATTCATTATAAATTCACGCTCGGGTGTAAGTATGTCATAATAAAAGTGAAGAGAGTGATTTTCGTTACATTACCAGTCAATTTGCCACTATTTTTTCTACTAGTTTCTATTATATATCCGTCCCGATTGAAATTACACACTTCTCTTTTATGATAATACTCTTTGATTTTCATTCATTCCGATCACTTTATCTCAAATTCAAATTTTTAGCATTCATCATGAATGTTGAATTAAAATTTGAACTCATCCTTCAGTGTTTTGAAGCAACGACATCACCCTATATTTGATTCACACTACAAGTAGAATTATGTCCATTGATATTGCAGAGTAGTATGCTTGTTCTTTCTGGGAAATAGAATCGTGATCCGTAATCCGGGCCCATCAGATGACGAAAGCAGAAAGGCACAAATCTAAGTCGAGATTTGGGAACTGCGTCATCAATACTGAATAGTGTATTGCATGTGTCTACTGTTGGTATCTTTCTGGGAACTTCCCCGTTCTGACTACTGTGAATCTTTGTTCTTCTGGTTAAAGAATCGGTGGATTTTGTTAGATAGTATTATGGGTCTAGAGCCCAATGTGTATCACCCTAGGGTTTAACTAGAATTTCTACTCATTACTGTCTATACAATTGTGAATATGAAACACACCTCAATATCGAGGTTTATCCCTCTAACATGGTATCAGTCGCTTTTACGATTCTTCCGACCTAAATTTTTTTTTAATTTACCGGCCTGTTGCGTCTCAATTCTCCGGGAGCCGACTCTGCAGGTATCTTCGATCGGCCGCTGCTATCAGAATTTGTTGGTTGTTCGCTGATCCTCCACCGCCGTCGAAAGTGGGATCCATCATCGGCCGTTTGCTGTTCCGTCGCTGCGTCGGGAGTAGAGTCCCATCATCGCTGATCCACTCTTACAACGGGAGTAGCCTACTGTGTGTATTTCTGCTCCGAAACATCTCAGCTCCGGAGGTTTAGATGACAAAAGAAAGCTGGGGACGACGGTGGCGGGGACCACGGTGCGAAAAGGAAACGGGTTGACTCACTAACCCTACTGTGTGCGTGTCTACACGCGTGTCATTTGACCACCAGCCGCGCCGACATAGCGCGTGGTTACACGCGGGCATCCAGACTGCTCGCGCATTGCGCGGCCTTGGGTTCTTTTTCTGAACTTTTTATATCTTCATATATGCACGTGTGATTTTCTTTGGTCTTCAGTTTGATCAGTTTTGGTGTATTTTATAATTGGTGTTTGGGGCATTATTAGTATTTGTGTCAAGGGATTGGACAATTTTGGAGACGGAGTATTGTGTTTGAGCACTTGCGTCACATTTACTGTGTTGAGGTTATTTCGGATTTTATGATGGTGAATTTGGCTTTATTATCACGGGCAGATCGCTCTAATAGCTGGATCGCAGATAAGGCGAATAATTTGAGTAATTTTGATCGTAGTCATTTTTCGAGCCAATGGATTGTTGATTCTGGTGCTACAGCTCATATGACTGATAGTTCTCGTCGTCTTGGGAATGTAATTCCTTACTCTGGTCCACCTGTTTATGTTGGTAATGGTCAGCCTATACCGGCATCTCACATTGGGGAGTGTAATATCTCTGGTTTATCCATTCGCGATGTACTTGTGGTTCCTCAGATTACTAAGAGCTTGTTGTCTGTTAGTAAACTCACTCGTGACTTGCCAGTGAGTATCACATTTGTTGACGATGTTTTTTCTATCCAGCATAAACAGACAAGACAGATAGTTGGTAAAGGCCGTCATATTGCAGGCCTTTATTATTTGGATACTGGTGATTCTTGTTTTTTGAGTGAGCTGCACTCTGGAAAGCTCCGGGCTTCGTTTGAGCTATGGCATTCTCGTCTTGGGCACGTGTCCTATGACACTGTTCAGTTGCTGAATAAGAAGGGTCACATTTCTGCCACTTCATCTTTACCGGCACCTGTTAGTTGCTCTCCTTGTCAGATGGTCAAGAGCAGTCGGTTACCATTTTCTGTTAGTGATAAGAGGGCAACAGTTTTGTTAGAGAAGGTGCATTGTGACTTATGGGGACCAGCTCCAGCATATGCTGCATCCGCACATGGTTTTTCATATTATGCTGTATTCATTGATGATTTTTCAAGATTCACATGGTTTTATCCATTACGGCATAAGTCGGATTTTTACGACACCTTTCTTCGCTTCCAGAAATTTGTTGAGACCCAATTTTCTGCGAAGGTCAAGGTTTTTCAGACTGATGGTGGTACGGAGTTCACTAATCATCGTTTGCAGGCTCACTTTGTTTCTTGTGGCATTCATCATCAGATATCATGTCCATATACACCTGCTCAGAATGGTCGAGTTGAGCGTAAACACCGTCAAATTACTGAGACTGGTCTTGCAATGTTATATCACTCACATGTGCCACATTCTTACTGGGTGGAAGCATTCTCTTTGGCTGTTTACATAATCAATCGTCTCCCCAACTCAGTTCTTGGTGGTAGATCACCCTTTGAGACTGTCTATGGGACTACTCCGGACTACACCGTTTTTCATCCTTTTGGTTGTCGAGTATACCCATGTTTGCGTGCGGTTGCTGAGAATAAGTTTGCACCTCGTTCTATACCATGTGTGTTTATTGGTTATAACCCCAGTTACAAGGGTTATCAGTGCCTCGACCCTACTAGCGGCCGTGTCTATTTCTCTCGCCATGTCCAGTTTGACGAAACATGTTTTCCCTATGTCTCATCTTCTAGGGAAAGACCTGTTTCGGATTTGGAAGTCTCATCATTTTTTGAACCAGCGGGTGCACCAGTCGAACGTTCGCCAACTGTACCAGTTGATCCTGTGTTGGCTACACCGGTTGAGATGCCGTCGCCAGCACCGTCGTCTTCCAGGTCTTGCTCTATCTGTCCTTCAGATGATCCTTCCTCATCTCCAGTTGTTCTGACTGCTCCTTCACCGAGGATGCCCGCTACTTTATCACCACCACCATCTCTTCCATCTCCACCATCTCCGCCATCTCCATCAGGCTCTCGGACTTCTTCTGGATCTGATTCCGACTCTACCACTGATTCAGATTCTCCATCTTACCACAGACATCATATGGTTACCAGGAACTAGGATGGTACTCGTCGTGTGATATCTCGCCCAGACTTTGTTACTGCCGGTTTTCTTGCTTAGGTTATGGACCATTCTAAGCCTCGGGATTATCGTGCAGCCCTTAAAGACCCGAAATGGGTTCGTGCTATGGATGAAGAAATGGATGCTCTTCGACATCAGAAAATTTGGGAGTTGGTGCCTCGACCAACGCATGCAAACATAGTTGGCTCCAAATGGGTATTTCGGCTGAAGTATCGAGCTGATGGTAGCATTGAACGCTACAAGACTCGACTGGTTGCTCAGGGATATTCTCAGATTCCTGGTTTTGGCTTTGACCACACTTTCAGTCCAGTGGTCAAAGCTGCAATGGTGCGTACAGTAATTGCCATTGCTACTTTGAGACAGTGGCCTCTACACCAGCTTGATGTTAAGAATGCTTTTCTCAATGGTGTTCTTGACACTCCGGTTTATATGGCTCAGCCTGTTGGCTATAAGGATCCATCTCGGCCTGACTATGTTTGTCGACTCCAGAAGGCCATTTATGGACTCAAACAAGCTCCTCGTGCCTGGTTTGATCGGTTCAGCTCTTATCTCCGACAACTTGGATTTCGGTGTAGTTCTTCTGATACGTCGTTGTTTATCTTCTCACGAGGTTCTACTTTACTATACTTGTTGGTGTACGTGGATGATATCATTCTTACTGGTAACGATGCTGGAGCCATTCGCCAGTTCATCGCACGGACTGATCGAGAGTTTTCGATCAAGAATTTGGGGTACTTGAATTACTTTCTTGGCCTTGAGGTCTCTTCTACACCATCTGGCCTCTTTCTTGGACAGGCCAAGTATGCCAGAGATATTCTTAGTCGGGCGGGTATGACAGATGCTTCTCCGGTAACCACTCCATTCGTACCACTTTCGCAGCTTCATAGTAGCACTAGTGCACCGTTCAGAAATCCGACTCTCTACCGGTCTTTGGTTGGTGCACTTCAGTATTTGACCATTACTCGTCCTGATCTGTCATTTGCGGTGAATTCTGTTAGTCAATATCTCCAGGACCCTCGCGAGGATCACTTTGCTGCAGTTACCAGGATTCTACGTTACGTGGCTGGCACGCCTCATCATGGTCTCACATTTCGCTCCGGAGGTTCGTCTACTCTTTGTGCTGATATTTGTGCTTACTCAGACGCTGATTGGGCTCGTTGTTTGGAAACTCGACGATCGACCTACGGCTATGCGGTGTTTTTAGGCGGTAATCTGGTATCTTGGAGTGCCAAGAAACAGCCTACAGTATCTCGTTCGAGTTCAGAGTCCGAGTACCGTGCACTTGCCAATACAGCGGCAGAGGTTGTCTGGCTCTGTCATCTTCTTCGAGACTTACAGTTTCCTCTTGAAGGGCCGCCATTGTTGTTATGTGACAATAACAGTGCCATTTTCTTAGCTGAGAATCCAGTGGCTCATAAGCGGGCCAAGCACATCGACATCGACTATCACTTTGTTCGGGAGTTAGTTGCTTCAACTAAGGTCCGTGTTAGTCATGTTCCCACTTCGTTGCAGTTAGCGGACATCTTCACTAAGGGTCTTCCAAAGTCTTTGTTTGAGTTCTTTAGATCCAAGCTTTGCGTCTCGGTTAACCTGACGCTTAGCTTGAGGGGGGGTGTTAGATAGTATTATGGGCCTAGAACCCAATGTGTATCAGCCTAGGGTTTAACTAGGGTTTCTACTCATTACTGTCTATATAATTGTGAATATGAAACACACCTCAGTATCGAGGTTTATCCCTCTAACAGATTTCAGGAGTTTTTTAAAAAATACTGGCCTATTTTATAGAAGTATAAATTGTATCAAACTTAATTAAATCAATGTTTTAAGAATTCTAAACTTTTCATCAAACTATATAGTTTAGAGGATTCTATTAATATAGAGCCGAAATGAAATGTTGAGTATTAGGAAAGTGATTAGAATATCTGATGTGATATACGCAGTCCAGTATTTTACTCGGCGTAGTCCAAAATACCAATGAAATAACACTACCGTCCCCTGCAAATTGCCTAGTTTTTCAAAAAATTTATCTGTTGAGGTCATTTTAATACTTTTACATCGTATTTTGGACTACACGAGTAAAATACTGGACTGTGCATAGCAACACTCTATAATATTCAAGGGTCGGTTCAGTACTAGTATTCCCTAGTTTATTTTAAAGCCTTAATTAAGCGTTAAAGAAGTCGTCACATTATGGCGGCCATACTAGTGAATTGAAAAGTGAAAACCGACATTAACCATATGAATATTCTATCATGATTGAACTGGGTTTCGGTGTCCACCCTCTGTTCGGTTAAGAACGTTTTAAATGACCGTTTGAAATTTTAATTGACCGTATATACCTTTAGTCATAGATTATATGACGATAAAAACTACATAGTTTGAAAGTACATGTTACGGAGAAAACTATATCATATGATTGTATTAATATTGATGTATCATTCTAAATTGATGGTCAAATATGTTACTGTCAATAGTGAGATAAGACATTATTAGGCGAATGGAGGGAGTATGTATAGTGAATAATGTATAAACATCATATCAATAGATAAACAAACTAAATTGTTAAAAAAATATTTACTGAAACTATAATTTGGCTCCTAAATATATTGATCAGGTACAAGAGAAAGTCATGAACTGTTCAACAAGTGATTCACGTTTCTATCTACAATCAACTATTTAATCAATGATCTCCAACATCTACAACACCACGTTGATTTTTGATTTTACAGACATTAAACATATGAATTCAACTTTTAAACACTTTGAGAATCCTGCTAGGTATGTAGATGGGTAACGGGAGCTTTAATGGCAGAAGTTTTAGCGTCATGGGAGTAGCTTTGTTGCCTCATGACTTGCAACCGCGGCCTATACTCGTTGGTGATTCTTTGAGGTTGGCACAAATGATTAGAGTATATGATGTCTGTCTCTTTGACGTACCTCACATTTTGGCATAAATTTGAGAATATTTATATTTGGTTGGTCTGTAGTTTCCCTTTTAGATTTCTTGTACCGAAAACCTTTCGGCAAACTTGTTTGCACGCTTTGCTAAGTATAGCACGGCTTATGTTATTTTTTGGACTCAATTCCGCCTTTTCATATATCCAACGATTCTGAATATTTTGCAGGAAAATGAAATGATAATTTATGTTCTACCTTAAAAAGACACTTCGAAAATCAGTTATTGAATAAAATGATTCGACCGAAGAATTTTAAAAATACTATGTGATAGCCTAATTTAACTGGAATGATCTAATTTATTCAACATATTTATTTTTATTTCAATGAGTTCAGTTTCAATTTTATATAATATCACAACATGTCATAATTACAAATGGATAGAATTAAGTTACCCTTAAAAAAGAAGGGATAAAATCAAGTTAAGCATAAAATCTTTCAAATTATCATATTTGTGCTTTTGTGTTTTATATTAAACTGTTTATATTTTGTATATTATATCAACTCTTTGACTACAATTGTTATTTTATAAAATTTTAAGATAGATAAAATAATACCTTTTTAACCGTTCTTTAACAAACATTTTAACCGTTATTTTCTATGAGTTGTTCAAAAATAAGCAACACTCTCAAGGGAGAAAAAGAAAGATATTGCGCTGCGCCATGCATACTTTCCCGACGCGTTCCCCAAACTTGGCTCGGTGTTGAAATTTCTCTATTCCGAACCAACCCAGACGTTCGGGTTACAGGTTCGGGAACGGCACCAGAGTATCCTACAATGGCCCACCAGATGAACGGAAAAAAATGGCACAGCGGGCCCCATCTCTTCTTCCCCACTAGAAATCCTATAAAAACACCCAGCATTTTTCCCCACACTCACAAATCACAAAGCAACCATCTTTTACTACTACTCTCTGCTTCATATTCTCTTTCCTTTCTTAGAAACACAGAGCTTCAAATGGCGGCCAAGGTTTTGATGCTGAAGAACAACCGTGGAGCTCAGCCCCTTCCCAGAAGAGGCGCTATAAAGGCAAAGATTTTCAAGATGTTGGGCAAATCAATGGCTTCTGTGGCCTGCAAGATCTTCATTTCTGAAAAGAAGAAAAACAGGGGATGCCTCCAGAGGAACCTAATCGTGCCGGAAAAGGTTTCCGGCGAGTTCATCTGACAGGAATCTTTTTCTGTCAATGGGTTGTAGGAGATTGTGACGGCATCTGGGGTTTTTATGGAGGATTCTGCTTAATTTAAAGTGCTCTGTCTTAAAATACTTTTCTTCGCCTTTTGTTGTTCCCAAATCGGTTGCTCTAGTTTGTAACTACACCATCTGTAATTCTGTATTGTCTGATCTTAGTAAATTTTCTGCATTTCTAGAAATTGAGGACTGTGAAATTCGCTGGGTACATTTACAGTCTTTTTGTTCATTTTTGAGTTGAGCTTTTGTCGTGTGTTGACAATAGGGAATTGATTCATTAAATTGGAACTGACATAAAAAGAACAAAAGACGAAAACGAAAGGATAAGTTTTGGACTTGACATGTGTAACTCTTGTCTACTTTGCGGTGGGATGAAGCCCCCAAAATAAAAGTAACGTCTTTTTTTAATCCCAACAAAGTGAAACGGAGTTTTACTTTATCCATTTTGTTTAGCTTACTTTTCAATAAAAAAGAAATTTCTCATTATTTTTGACCAGTTATTAATATAGCGATGCAGCTGGTAACGTTTATTAAAAAAAAAGAGTAATGTGTAGATAGTAAGTAATAGCAAGATAATATTTCTTTTAAAGAATCACAAATCTGTCAAATTATCTACTTTGCTGAGTTATGTTGTGTTGTACTGATCAGTACTATTATGTGTTGTGTTGTATTGATCAGTGTCGTGTTGTGCTGAATAGTGCTAGCAATGTTGAAAATTATTCATTTGAGTTGAAGGAAATTTGCACATGTCATTTTTAGGTATTGCAAGAGTTATAGAGATTGTTGAGAAACAGAGGAGGTGATATTGTACTTATAATATAATCAAAACGAATCACTATATACTTATATAAATTTGTAACATATAGTTAGATTGAGCATATACATTATACTTGTATATAACCTATACATTTCTGTAGTTTAACTTTCGTGTATATCATTGTGTTATTCTTTTAAATATTTTTTTAACATTCAAATGTTCACTAGTGACACTACTACAATTTTGCAGCATTTAAGGCGGTTGGTCCTTCACGTTTCAAGGCAGAAGACAAATGCATTCTCTGGTATTGCCTTAAAACCTGAAAAAGCTTTAAGGCGGTTCCTCTTCCGCCTTAAAATTTTTCTGTTTTAAGGCGTATCATCCGCCTTAGAAGTATGTCATTTCCGCCTTTATGACGTGTTGCGAGCTCGCAACAACTACTCAAATCAAAACCTAACTTACAAGGTGGCGAGTTCGCTAGCTTAAACGCAAGGCTGAAATTATGTGTGAGTCTGACTAATTACGATGGCTGTTGGCGATTCGCTAAACATTTATGTAGCGAGTTCGCTACACTTCATATTAGACAGGGTTTATGGTCTAGGGTTTAGGGCGTCACTTGAGTAGTTGCGACACCAACAAGCGATCGCAAGTAATATACTTGCGAGTCCGCTAGTTTGCCTGGTCAAGATCTTAGATAGTGAACGAGGATACTAGCGATATCGATTGTGGCTCGCCTAAAACTGTCCTTGCGATATCGCTACGCCATCTCTTATTATTTTGTAGCGAGTTCGTAAGTGTACTCTCAGGCATGATTATGGTCTAGGGTTTAGGGCGTCACTTGATTAGTTGCGACACCAACAAGCGATCGCAAGTAATATTCTTGCGAGTCCGCTAGTTTGCCTGGTCAAGATCTTAGATAGTGAACGAGGGTACTAGCGAGCTCGCTACGCCATCTCTTATTATTTTGTAGCGAATTCGTAAGTGTACTCTCAGGCATGATTAAACGACGTCGTATTTTCTGAGATTAGGCGATTTTAGTAGTTTATTGGCGAGCTCGCTAACTTGCTCGGCAGGCTTGACGAGTAGACTGGCGAAATCGCAGGGTTTGAGACTGGAGAGGCAGTGGCTAACGAGCGACAGAGTTGCGAATACGCTAGTAAACTGTGATTGGGGTTGATTTTTGATGAATTGTGGCGAGATCACTTGTATATTTCGCTAGTCTTGACGAGTCAGGTTGCGATGGCGTTAGACATTATATTGGTGAGACAGAGTTCAACCTAGCGAGCTATGTGGCGAAACCGCCACCCGAGCTTGACTACTTGCGAGTACGCATGTAACTCGCATAAGCGATTTGGTGCCTAACGAGAAAGGTAACGAGCTCGCCAGGAAAAAAGCCTAGTACATTAATTTTTGATTTTTGGTAAATATCCCGCACAAATAGTATAATTGGCATATCTAAACCTGTCAATTGCAAGATATATGTAGTCCACTAAATGGCAAACACAAAGAACTCATAAATTATAATCCTTTGCATGTATAACAAATGTAGAAATACGACTTAGGTTTTACATGCATCCTTACGTGGTACGTGTGGTCTAGATATGAATCGAGCTCTAACGATGACCAAGTGCTTTGCAAATCTATCTCTCCCCAACTCTAACTCTTTTTTAGTGTATGCCGATTGATTTTCCTCGAGTATCTACGAATGAGATACATTTATTAATACAAACTAAGGTAATTTGTAGGTAATAAATAGAAACTTTCATATTGTAAGAGTACTCACGCGATGTAGTTCCAAATTGTCACTTGTAAGGGTCTCAATGCACTCGTAGGCATACAACATCATGTAGTATCCACACTCCCAGTTGGACAATTGCTTGCGGTGCTGAAATTGAAGTAGTTTAACATATGGTATGTAAATGTATTTAGCTGCAAATACGTAATAAAGGAGTAGATATTTTAACCTGAATTTGAATAAGTTCAAAGTTAAGGAGTGTGTCGTCATTCACAGCATGCATAGCAATCTCCAATAGATCGGCGAATTTTGTAGATGGAGCGAAATGTAGTGGATCAATCCAATAGACACGCTTCAATGATGGAATCATTGCAACAAAACTCCAATGACCACTATATATTAAACAACATGCACCTCAGACTATAACATAGATTATGTAGATTATGTGCAGTTGAAACTAATATCTACTAATCAAACAATTAGTAAATACATACCCCTCTAGGTATGGCCCAATGAAAATGGTTTTGCTCTTGTCGTTTAGCAACTTTGTAAGGTAAGCAAGCCTCACATTATTACCTTGTTGGGCTTGTTGCAAGCAAGTCGGGTGCAAAAAACCGATGAATGTCTTGGTCACGCTCAAAGAGACGTATTGCATGAACCTACAACAATCTTAGAGCATAAAGTATCGGAAGAGGTATATAAATACGGACACAATAAAGTAACACATAAATACCACTAGGTTAAACAATAACACTTACATTTGATGTAGGATTAGTATAGTATCGGGAAGGGTTTGTTTGTGCCAAAATAGGGCAAAATCTTCCCAAGGAACAACCACTTCCTTTGCCTCGCCAAAAACCTTGGAATTGGCTACAAAATAGTACACAGATTCACGGCTATGATGACCTAGCATGTCAAATAGTGTGCGAACAAAACCCGGGAGAGCTTTCATGAAGCCCACACACTCATTAGAGAGAGGAATCTTAGGGATTGGGAAATTAAGGTCGGCAATCTCTGTTGGTTGCTTTGTGTTCTTGGGGATGCATGTTGAATTAGCATCTACAACCAACCACGCGGGCCATACGAAAAAAAATCCCAAACCTTGACCAAATGTTGTGCATTCATCATCCTCAGTCACCGGCAACAAGGCATCTTCTACATACACCTCAACTATGGATACCCTTACGAAACCCTTAGGGACTTTTGATTTGTGATGCAAAGTCATATGAGGATAGGAATTCCCATTAGCAACGTGTATTGGTTGAGAATTATTACCTCTAACAACGTACAACTTGCAAGAATGGGAAATCTACATTAAAGAAAAAAAAATTAGTTTGTTATCATAGTATTTTCAAAAAAGAGTAGATGATTAAGCGTAATTAATTTGAATGTAAGGCTTAGACTAGGGTGATAACCTAACCTTTGTGGTTGCTTTGGGAATTTGTATATCAACTTGCGGAAGTTGTACATCAACTTGAGGTTGGCTAGGAGCCAATGGCGTGCATATGTCGATGTGGTCGAATGGAGGATTTGGTTGGTCAACCTCAACTTGGGGCGGGGATGGATGGGAGCCTCTGGATGATGGTCCATTACCTTGATTTGTTAGACACAAATCATCGGGAATAGGATAATTCACAAAAGCACAAACATTGGCTAAGATGGCTTTCAAATTCTTGACATCTTGCTCGGATTTTTTAGCTTGGCTTAAGGCTACTTGGAGTTTAGAGGGTTTAGGATTTTTGCTACTACGTTTGATCCCAAAAGTTTCAATTTGGGTCGCATATCCACCTATCCCCTTTGATCTTCCAGGATGTTCATCCTTACCTAGTGCTCTATGCAAGACATCATGTTTTCCCACCGGGATGAATAAACCCTGTTCAACTTCAAGCCCTACCTCATCCTACTCACAATAATAATCAAACAAATTGGTTGTTCATATTTTAAATACACTATGACGTTCTATTTTAATTTTAGTAACATTAATAGTTTTGAGAAGTATGTAAACTTATATAACACGTACCACTCGTCCGGCAATTCTCTTTGCCTCTTCGCTTGAGAATTTTCCGTCGGCCTTAATTCTACCAAGCACGAATAACTGTTCTCGAGTATATTTTGTTGGGTCTTCGGCCGCGACTTGGTTTTTTGCCTCTTCTAGGGGGTGCCACCATCTACTAGTTCCTTAACCTTTTTATCATATTTTTTTTAGATGTCTTCTTCCCCACACCCAAATATCCACACCGTCCACCGGTGTAGGGCATATTATTAGCAGCAGCTGCTTTACGCTTATCATCACCCACACCCTTTATGAATTTTATTGGTTAGTAAGGATAAACTAATTTAGGGAACAATTAAAGGTGTATAGGAAAAAAAAAATTAAGCAAATTGAATGTTAGTACTAACCTTTAAATCATTTTCTAGCCATCGTGCCTTGAATATCTCCCAAGTGGGACAATGTGATTGTAACGATCCTTAGGATGTTGACCAAACCTTATGCCCTTGGGGTTTATGTACTCCTTGGCAAGAGTATATTTATGCTCGCGATGCGACTTTGATGCAATTTGTAATGCCTTCTTCTTCACTTGATCGTACGATTTGGCTTCGATCACAAAGGGTCGCTAACATTGATATAGTATAGATGGTAAGTCCTATTAACAAGGTATTACTAAATGGAAAAAAATAAAAAAGTGAACTTCACCTTGCATTCCTTCCACACACCCCTTTTAATAGCAGGGTCTAGAAGCCTCCAATCCGTAGTGTCTAGCGGCACATGAGTCCTACCTATTTTCCCACACCAACTAGACCACCTTTGGGCATCATCATAGGGCGCAATAACTACACCGATGTCATTAAATTTGACATGTGTTAGAATTTTATTGTCGATTCGTGTCTCTATCTCGCGACAATGGGTCCTCATTTGTTCTTCTTTTGAAGCGCGACTAAGCTTCCTTGTTTTACGTCGTCGCGAATCTAGAACAACATTTTCTCCACCACTAGATGAGTTGGAAGAAGTCGAGTTTGTTGGTTCACTCATTGTCCTTTCCTACGTTTAGAGACCAATTTGTTAGTGGAAATGACAAAACATTTATATAGTCCACTTTCCCCAATTAATGAATGCCTACAAACATGGTCATGAATATGCATTTACACACAAGTTAAGTATAATTTTGTTTACCTAGACACAA
Organism: Sherardia arvensis; assembly: GCA_948330725.1. NCBI lineage: Eukaryota > Viridiplantae > Streptophyta > Magnoliopsida > Gentianales > Rubiaceae > Sherardia > Sherardia arvensis. The sequence continues at coordinate 6,934,879 of OX415237.1, read as the reverse complement.
GTACCTAAAACAAATAAAATGTAACAATTTTGATGGACCTAGTGGTGATTAATTAATGATGAATCATAAGTTTAACACTCCAACGAATATATAAACCCTAATGACCCCTTAAAACTCACAAAATAAGTGTAATCAACTAAAAACCCATACCTTTGCAATTCTCAAATAGGTAGATGTAGAATTGATTGTAGTGTTAAGGATGGGTCTACCTTGTTTGTCTTTCTCCTACCCACATAAATTGTGCTACTAAATTCCAAAACAACAAGTACAAAATCATAAAGACAAGCATATGGGTAGAGAAACAAATAGTGGAGAAGTAATTGAAAAGCTTAGCAAATTGCTTACACTTTGGATTGACCCACTTGAGATGTAGTTGAATTTATTGAAGGGTTTGTGTAGATTTGATGGAAGATTGATGTGGAAAGAGTAGAGAATATGTGAAAAGAGAAGAGATTTGGAAGAAAGATTCGACCATGAAAAGTGATAAGATGCCAAGTTTGTGGTCTTCTTGGCTTGGAATTATGCTGTTGACGACCAGAGGCGGGCCAGGTTGCGAATTCGCTAGTTATAAGCTTTGGGTTTCGAGCACCATGCGATAGCGCTAGTAATGAAACTCATGCATTCAATACCTTCACCATTGTGACTTGCGATTTCGCAAGAAGTCCAGTTCATAAATTTGGACCCTTGCGAACTCGCAACTGTGGAGGCATGATGTAATTTTCTCAATCATCTGCCATTCAGTTTGAAAATACACTTGTTAATTACCACGTCTAATAAGGTATGAAAGTGGTGACTTGAACGTAAAAATGACATTGAAGTTATTTAATTAGTTTCGTTATGGTAATTAACGCAGAATAAGGTGTATATCAAATATATTTCGGCGTTGCGAGTATGTTTGATACTACACTACACGTCTAATAAGGTTAATAAATTAGTTTCATTATAAATAAGTGTGACATAAGGTATTTAATGAACAACGACTATACATGGCATGCAGTTATCAATCTATTATTTGCAGGTGTATATATGTATGACTATTGAAAAGCATATCGTACTCTGAACTCCCAGATGTTCATCGTTTATTCAAAAGTTGTTATGAAATAGCTGGCCATGTACTAGCTGGTTGTGACAACATTAATGTGAATATAAGTGTGGAATAAGGTATTTACTTGCGACTATGTCATGGAGTAATCATTCGATTAATTGCAAGTGTATATATGTATGACTATTGAAAAGCATATCGTACTCTAAAGTCCCAATTGTTCATCGTACATTCAAAAGTTGTTATGCAATAGCTTGCCAAGTACTAGCTGGTTGAGACAACATTAATGTAATTAGGTTGATGAACTTGATAATCAATGGGAATATATTATGGTAACCATCGAATCATGTAATGTAAAAAAAGAATTAGATCATCCTCATTAACATTGTTGTTGGTAAATACTGCGTAAGTGTTCATAACCAGTAGTCGTCACGTACATGTAATCTAGAACAAAGTACTATTAGTGTTGGATGTAATAAATGTACAGTAATGACTGATTAGTTCAAATGAAGTCAAAAATTAAAGTAAAAACATAACAAGTTCGACAACTTTTGAACGTAACTTTGGCTATTAAATCGCACCTGTGACATAAGATGAAATGATTTTACAAACATATATGTTTTTCACTTCCACAACTCAAGTTTAATGGGAAAAACTATATTAAATTAAAGTACACAATAAACTATTTCATAAATGTTTATGTTACAAATGTATATAAAATATGTACAATTAATAAAAATGATTTGAGATAGAAATTTTATACATGAACCCTAGTGCTTGCGAGCTCGTTAGTGTCAAGGTTGGTAGTATAAACCCTAAACCCTAAGCCCACAAATGAACTGGCGAGCACCTTGCGATCTCGCTACATTTAAACCCAAAAACCCTAAACCCAAATTACTGACCCTCCATGTGCGAGCTAGTGGCGAACTCGCTAGTGTGTATAACCACCAAAAAAATTTGGGGGTTGGGCCTTAGTCATTGATGGGCTGTAGGTGGTAGTATAGTTCTGTATATAGTATAGATTGGGCCTACTTGGCTTGCATATCAATGTGTGTGTTTCATGTTCAGTTTGCGCGGGTCGGCGACTTATCGAACCATTCAGAAAACTTGAGAAATATAAACTGAAAAACTGACTCCTGATTTGGCGATGTGGGAAAACTGCACGCGAGCAGGGTTGCGAGCTCGCAAGTAATGAAATTAATTTTACAACCAAGCGAGTAAACTGGCGAATTCGCAAGCATGTGAAGTATATAAAATTAAGCGAGGATGGTGCGAACTCGCAAGTAGTGAAATTAATTTTGACAACCTTGCGAGTCAACTGGCGAACTCGCAAGAATGTGTAGTATATAAAAAAAATTAAGGGTCGGGCAAAATTAATTTTGCCCCAAATTAAAAACCCTAGCCGAGCCCTCTGCGATTTCGCCGGAGATCTAGCTATGCCGCCCAAAACCAGAGGATCAGGCCGTTCGCAGGGGAGTGGGAGAGGCCAGGCCGGTGCCGGGTCCAAGAGGAAGCGAGCCGACGGTGAGGAGGTGGTCGAGCCGCGATCCAGAGGTGTAAACCGAGGTGAAAACCGACCAGAGGCAGATGTGCCCGCCGGAAATCAGCCGGGACAAGGCGGCGAGGAGGTGGAAAATGCCAACGACGAGCCACAGTTCTTCAATGACAAAGCAAGAGCTAGGTATGCCCGCTTACAGTCTCGTTCTGTAATTAACAATAAGGTGTTTGATAGTACCACTGTGCCTGCTATGAATTTTGATTATGTACTAGACTATTTTAGGGAACAAAACCTAGATCAGCTTTTACAGCTTCCCGACCCCATCTACTATGAGGAATTCTTGCAATTTTATGCTAATTTAGGGTTAGAGGAGGGGGTCGATGAAATAACCACTATAGTTAGAGGGGTTAAGTTTAAGGTTGATAAATTCATGATAAATAGTGTGTTGAAATGCCCCTACAAGAGCAGTGAAGATCTTAGGCCTACCAAGCCCGATGGCCCATACGAGGTTTACTATGAACAGCGTTTTCCAGCCACTAGCCCTAGACAGCCACTGGATGTAGTAGAGATGGCTCAAAAGTGGTTTAAAAGGACCTCGAATAGAGCAGGTAGAGCTAGGACATACCCAGTGTATAGACTAAGCGAGGAGGCTCGGTTAGTCTTTGAAATGATATGTGGGAATGTGCTGCCTACTCTAGGCCATGCCTGTGAGCCATCGATTGCTTCTTTGACGCTATTTTACTATATCGTGGAGAAGATAAAGATCAATCCCGGCTTCACGATCCTTAGCCACATGATGAAGATGGCAAGGCATAAGAGAGCTGCAATTCCGTATGGGGGTTTGGTCACTGCCTTGATCAGAAAAGCCGGTATCTTCCCAAGGGGTAGGCCAATGCAGATTGTTTATTACGACAAAGATTGGTTGCGTAATAAAAGGATGGAATTGAAGGCTGATGGGAAGTACGGGAAGAAGAAGGAAGCTGAAGCGGCAGCGAGAAGAGCTAGGGGTGGTGTATCAGGTAATAAAAATTTTAGCTCGTTTTAAAAACAGTTGCATAAGTCCATTCATAACTGATTCTATGTTTTATTAATTGCAGACGCAGTGTTTGAAGCTCGTGGTCGGTTGGCAGTCAAAATGAGCAAGCTGGCCAATGAGATTGAAGTAGCGCAGCAACGTTCACGGGCAAACAACGACGCACTCAATCGACTTCTTGAAAGCAGAGCCATCGACTGCGAGTTGAGCGACTCTAAAGACATCCCAGATTTTTTACAACAGCTGCGTGATGAGGTGAGCGCGCCAGGGGGAGCGAGGATAAAGGGAAAAGCAAGGCCACAGATGGCTCAGATGGAAAGGTGGCGGGCCGAGATAAGGATGATGAGGTTGATGACAGTAACGATGACGATGATGAAGAGGACGACCTGTCAGATGGCGAAGACGCAGCGGAGAAGGCTGAGATGCAGAGGAAGGAGGCAAGAATAGCAGAGGAGGCTGGCACAAGTGCCACCAATCAAGTCGAAGGGACTCAAGACATTGCCAACCCGCAACCTAACACCGATTCTTCGCAGAACATGACTAGTGAAGAACTACATGATGTTCTAGTTAAGGGGTTGTGATTTAGTTTAATTTCTTTTGTGATAAAACATTGGCCAAACTATGGCCTTTTTTTAAGTACAATTTGATCAGTAACAGTTGTGGTAGTATTTGATGAAGAATTGTGAATGAGATGATCCTAGTTTAGGCATCTGTTTTTCTTGAAATATGCCATCAAATTTTGCTCAAGTTTTTTTTTTGTACCTAGATTACCGTGTTGCGAGCTCGCCAGAACAGGCGACCACAGCTGACGAGTTCGTTAGTGACTTGAAATCTTCAACAGAGCCTACCATCAGTTAGACTTGCGAATTCGCTGGAGTCTCGCCAATGCCTGACGAGCTCGTAACTTACTCGCAATATTCAAATTTGCAAAATATGAGTTACACTTGCGAATTTGCTACTATCTCGTCTAGAAGCTGACGATCTCGTAAGGAACTTGAAATCTTGAACAGAGCCTAAGAAGAGTCTCAGTTGCGATATCGCTAGTAAGCTGACGAAGAGGCTCTAAATGCTCACGAGATCGCAAGTAACAAGCCAAGAGATCTTAGGTTGACGTGTAACTCGCGAGTTCGCAAGAAGTTACTATTATAACCACTAGAGCTGATCCTCCATGTGCGAGCAAGTGGCGAGCTCGCTAGTGTGTATAACCACCAAAAAAATTTGGGGGTTGGGCCTTGGTCATTGATGGGCTGTAGGTGGTAGTATAGTGCTGTATATAGTATAGATTGGGCCTACTTGGCCTGCATATCAATGTGTGTTTCATGTTCAGTTTGCGCGGGTCGGCGACTTATCGAACCATTCAGAAAACTTGACCAATATATAGTGAAAAAATGACTCTTGCTTTGGCGATGTGGGAAAAATGTAAGCGAGCAGGATTGCGAGTTCGCAAGTAGAGAATCTCGATACAGTTAATATTTATCCAACAGAGCTTAGGTTGACGTGCACCTAGCGAGATCGCTTGAAGTTTGACATACAAGTGGCGAACTCGCTACATTTAATATTAAACCACCAGAGCTGAGTTTGCGTGTAACTAGCGAGCTCGCTTAAAGTCTGAGATATAAGTGGCGAGCTCGCTACGGTTAATATTCAACCAACAGAGCTGAGTTGACGTGTAACTAGCGAACTCGCTAGCTCTTGAGATTATAGTGGCGATATCGTAAACATTTACCACAGAATTTAATTGAAAAATTAGATTAAAACGACAATGTTTTGACAGTAGACGAGCAGGGTGGCGATATCGCAAGCATGTTTTAGTATAAAAGTAAAAAAGTTGTGCAGTTCTATTCCAAACGCGATCCCCAATTTCAAATCAAGGAAAAACCCCCAAATCTAACCAAGCCCAAATTTCCCAGTGATTCCTATCAGCCATGGCAAGAACAAAGCACCAAGCCCCAAATCCATTTGGTGCCAGTCGCAGAGAGGTAGCATCGTCTTCCACCAATCAACCGCCGGCTTCCTCAACTGCTTATGACAAGAAAAAGTTTGTAAGTTTACTTGCTTCTGATGCTTATTCTGATCTAATGAAGCATGCTACGCTGCTAGATTGCTATGTGTTAGATTTTGATCAGATTAAACAACTAGGGTTGACTAATGTAGTAGAAACCTTTAGAGATCATGACTTGCATGATTTATTAGGACTGAACTACCCCTCCCATAAGGAAGAAACCTGTCAGTTTTATGCCAATTTCCATCAGCTTGTTGAGGAGGAGAAGGAAACGGGGCGTTGGTTTACTAGGGTAAACAAGAATGATTTTGAGATAGGAGAAGAGTTTTTTAACAAGGCTTTAGGCGTGTCGTATGCTGTAGAAGAGGATTTCAGTAACCCTCCCCCGGAAGGTTTTTTTTGTAGAGAAAAGTGGCCTGAAAGTGGTGGATTTGACGAAGCTTACCTTCAAAACTTAGGTTTCAACTACTTTGGCCGGCCTAAGGGTCCTCTCGGTAAGCCGAGGGAATACAAACTTGAGAAGTTGACTTGTCACCAAAGGATCTTGTACGAAATGATAGCTAGATCAGTTGTGCCGAAAGGCGGGTGGATAACCGAGCTTAACTACACAACAATTGTCATGTTTTATTGTGTGATGGAGGAGCTAAGGTTGAACCCTGGCTATGTCATATTTGAGCATATGAGGCAAAGTGTAGTTGAGAATCGACGCCCTGTGACTAAGCTTCCATATGGTAACTTCATTACCATGTATCTCACAACCACTTTCCCGAAGATGAAATTGTCCGCAAAGACTCAAGAGTGTATGTTTTACACTATGGAATACTTTCAGAGGAAAGGTAAATGTGAGCTGGTGGATGGCTCTTGGCAGGCGGTGGAAGATTCAACCAATAAGCCGTTGGTGCTCGACGAGGGAGAGGTCAGAAATCGAGTTGAAGGTACACTAATTTAGTCATGATGCATTCTAAATATGTCTTCTAATATGCTATTGTATTGTAAGATCTTGTATGTAACTTACTTGTTGCTTTCAATGTTTGTTCAGAGCTCCAATCGGAAGCATACTACAAAGGCCTAGAGGAATCAGTCAACGTTATGAGAGAACAAATCGCGCATATTAATCAGGAATGCTGGTGTACCGAAAAGGTGATACGTGGAATTGAACGGGCACAAGCGAGTAAGAAGGCCAAGAAGACTGTTCCGTCTCCAACACCACCTACTGAAGGATAGATTAGTGTTTTCTGTTTTTTTTATATCACATTGGATGATAAGTTCACTTGTACGTTGTGCGCTACAATTTGTTTCCTTCTTTTGAAGTTTTTGTTGGATTTAAATCGAATTTATTGTCTTCAAAAATTACTCTATACATCTCCCTCATATATTCAACAGTATTTTAACATTACTTTGTTGTCTACTGTAACCAATAATTATGAAATTTGAAGCTGAATATTGCAAAATGACACTAAGCGAGTTAGTTGACGAACTCGCAAGAACCAAGCGAGTCAGGTACAGAAATCGCAAGCTTCAAAAGTCATGTCAATACTATATTTTTGAAAATTCAATGATGGAAACTGGCGATCTCTCAAGACCCTAGCTGGGTGCTGGCGAGCTCGCAGGTAGCTAGAACAGAGTGACAGAGCTTAGCAGGCGAAATATGAATCTCTTCTCACGATATCGCTGCGTGTAAGTAAACCTTGCGATTTCGTAACCTTCCTCGTCTGCATCTGCGTGCACATGTGCGATGTCGCAACACGCCTGCACAGTTACCTAAATTTATGGTGATCATGTGAATCCAATCAAATCAATTATGGTAAATTTATGGTAATTTACAAACAATTTATATTAGCCAAAACGTACCATATATCCAATCAATTAATTTTATTTTACACACCATACAAAATAGAAACACTACAAATGTATTGTATACGCTTATTAGACCTCCTCATCTTCTTCCTCATCCTCTTCTTCATCTTCTTCTTCTTCGTCAGTTACTAACTTCTTATTCTTCTTCTTCTTATTCTTCTTCTTCATAGTCGCCTTCTTATGCTTCTTTGATTGCTTCCTCTTCCTTTTAGTAGTTTTTCCTGCGGGGTTTATCCACGTTCCTTCATCGTGGTCCATCCGACATATAATTCGGGCAACTATGTCATCATCGTCTTCCAATGTCTCATAAATCGACAATGGAATATTCTCACTAGAAATGTTGCAGTCATCGTCAAACAAACCATCACCATAAACAAACGTTTTCTTTCCATCTACCACGACCTCCCAGCAACCATCTACTGGATCTTTAACATATAACACTTGATGAGCTTGTGCAGCCATTATGAAAGGATCTTCAGTTGAGCCTTGCATGACTCTGTTCACTAGAATCATCCCCAACTCCTCCAGACGCGTGCCTTCTGCTTGATCAACCCACTGGCATTTAAACAGTGCTATTTTTACGTGGACAAAATCCATTTCCCAGATGTCAGTGATTGTACCAAAAAAAGCATTTTCCCCATGCAAACCACCCTCTCCGGGTACTGATACACCATTGTTTTGTGTCGCCGATCTGTCATCGCTCCACTTTGTACCAAATGTGTAGCCATTTATATCATACCCACTAAACGACGTAACTGTGCACAGTGGTCTCTTAGCCAACCATTTGACGACTTTTGGATGCTCATCCCCATTTTGCACATGAATTTTCAACCAACTAGTGAAATCTTTACAATGTAATTCAAAAGCCCGGGGTCCTAACTGTTGGTGTTTTATGAAACACAATCATTTAAGCATAATTGGATTTGAGTATTGGTGAGTTCGAGACGTTATAACAAGGTTGGTGGTGCGGAGTGCACACTTGTATAAACCCATCCACGAGCTCACAATTCTGGAATAATCATTTTGGTATGACTACTCCGGAATGAAGTGTTACATGGATACATACAGAAATGTATATGTAATATGAAATCAAATTTTGTTATGTGATTTTGATTTCCAAATTGGTGGTACGTACGTACGTACGTACACAGTTATTGGATTTGGATAGGGATGCATGTATACAGTTGTCTCAGTTACTCATCGGTTATGGATTGGAGCGGTATACTGTACAGTTGCCTAGTATGTTCTGTGGTTATCTGCAGTTGCATCTTGGCATGTCTGTGGTTGCATGCAGTTGCTCTATCCTTATCTGTACTGGTGTGGTTTGAAACTGACGTTTTTCCCTTATAAATACACATGCCTTGGTGCATGTAAAGACACGGGATCACAGAACAGTAGTTACAATCCTTAAACAAAATGTTCAAAGGCATTTTCTTGTTTCAGGCCTAGAAGCAAGAAGGTTCGATAGTTTTATCCTGCGAGGGAATTCGTGAAACCCAGGCTATAAGGGTCGAATTATTCTCTAAGGAAAGCGAGCCTACGTGACTCTATCGAAATCCAGATACATCACAAATACCCTTTCTCTTTACCCAACAATCTTAGAAAATAATTTGTTGTCATTGTGATGATGGATTCTGTACGTGACATGAAGTTAGAGAAGTTTATGAAGTTAGAGAAGTTTGTAGGTGTGGACTTTCGCAGGTGGCAGAAAAAGATGCACTTCCTCCTAACCACTCTCAAGGTGGTGTACGTCTTGTCTACTCCGATCACCGAACCAGCAGAGGATGAACCATTGGAGGAGACACGCAAGAGAAACAAGTGGGAGAATGATGACTACATCTGTCGCGGTCACATCTTGAATGGTATGTCTGATTCACTGTTTGATATATACCAACATGTTGAATCTGCAAGGGAGTTGTGGAATTCTTTGGAGTCAAAGTACATGGATGAGGACGCTTCTAGTAAGAAGTTCCTTGTCAGTAATTTTATGAATTACAGGATGTCAGACTCCAGGCCAGTGATGGAGCAGTACACTGAACTGCTTCGGATTCTTGGGCAATTCGCACAACACAAATTGGAAATGGGTGAATCTATTTCTGTGTCAAGCATAATCGACAAACTTCCATCCACTTGGAAGGATTTCAAACACATGCTTAAGCATAAAAAGGAAGAGCTATCTCTTGTTCAACTTGGGAGCCATTTGCGCATAGAGGAAACTCTAAGGGTGCAGGAAAATGGCAAGCCCAAAGATAAAGAAACAGTGGTATCTTCTTCTATCAATGTGATGGAAGATGGTGAAAGTACTAAGAAGAAAAAGGGCAAAAAGCGTCCCTTTGTCAACAACAACAAGGAATCAAACAAAAAGCCTAAGGGTTCATGTTGGATTTGCGGCAAGACGGGGCACTTTAAAGGTGACTGTCGTGTCGGAAAGAGTAAGAAGGGAGTGGTATCAAACCATTCTGGGCAGGGGTCTAAGGACCAAGGTCCACCAACTCAAGGTCAGTATTTTGACAATGATTTAATTTTTTATGAAAATTATGTCACACTCATTCCTGAAGCATTTTACATGCAGGATGATGAAGTTGCGTGGTGGGTAGATTCAGGTGCAACTAAACATGTTTGCAAGGATAAAAAGTGGTTCAAGTCATTCGAACCGGTTACTAATGGTGCCATTATTCATATGGGAAACGAATCTACCGCCGATATTCTTGGTCGAGGAGAAGTTGTGTTGAAATTCAGTTCTGGGAAATATCTTCATCTAAAGGATGTATTATATGTACCTAGAATTAGAAAGAACTTAGTTTCTGTTGGCATTTTAAATAAGTGTGGCTATAAGCAAGTGATTGAATCCGATAAGTATGTATTGTCGAGGTATTATGTGTTTGTAGGGTTTGGATATTATTGTAATGGTATGTTTATGTTGAATTTGAGTGATAATTTTAATTCTGTAAACATGGTTTGTTCTGGTGTTGATTTACCATCTTTATGGCATGCAAGACTAGGACATGTTCATTATAATCGCATGCTTAATATGTCCAAAGAAAACTTGATTCCACCTTTTGATATAAATGTGCAAAAATGTGATACTTGCAAGTTGACTAAAATTGTCAAACAACCTATGAAAAGTATTGAAAGGACATCAAGTTTGCTTGAACTCATTCATAGTGATTTATGTGATTTGCATGCAACACCATCTTTGGGAAATAAAAAATATTTGGTAACATTTATAGATGATTATTCTAGATTTTGTTACATATATTTGTTACATTCTAAAGATGAGGCAATTGCTAAATTTAAGATTTTCAAAAATGAAGTTGAATTGCAGCAATCTGTTTTGATTAAAAAGTTGCGCACTGATAGAGGAGGTGAATATTATGATCCTGTGTTTTTTGAATCTTGTGGCATAATTCATGAAGTTACCGCTCCTTATACACCACAATCAAATGGTGTGGCTGAAAGGAAAAACAGGGTTCTCAAGGAAATGGTAAATTCCATGCTATCCTACTCGGGCTTGAGTGACGGATTTTGGGGTGAAGCCATGTTAACGGCTTGCTATTTATTGAATAGGGTTCCAAATAAAAGGAACAAGAAAACTCCATATGAACTTTGGTGCAAAAAGAAACCAAACTTGATTTATATTCGAGTTTGGGGTTGTCGGGCGGTCGTGAGACTTCCTGATCCCAAAAGGAAAACATTGGGGGAACGAGCAATTGATTGCATCTTTATTGGATATGCCATGCATTCCAAGGCTTATAGGTTCTATGTTATTGAACCTAATGATTTCATTTCGGTTCACACCGTAATTGAATCGGTAGATGCTATTTTTGATGAAACTCGATTCTCCTCAATGACAAGACCAAAGGATATAGTTCCAACTTCAATAAGAACTATAGAGGGAGATGAAATCTCACCTGATAAGTCACTTGAACTTCGAAGAAGCAAGAGAGGAAGGATTGAAAAGTCTTTTGGTCCTGATTTCCAAATGTATTTGGTTGAGGGATCAAGAGATGAGATTGATAATGAATATTCTTATTGTTATCATGTTGATGAGGATCCTAAAACATTTAGTGAGGCAATGAAATCACGAGATGTTGCTTTTTGGAAAGAAGCGATAAATGATGAGATGGATTCCATCAGGGGTAATAATACGTGGATTCTCTCTGATCTACCACGTGGTTGCAAACCATTAGGTTGCAAATGGATCTTCAAAAGAAAGATGAAAGTCGATGGTTCTATTGACAAGTTTAAAGCCAGATTGGTTATCCAAGGCTTTAGGCAAAGGGAAGGTGTTGATTATTTTGATACATATGCCCCAGTTGCCAGGATCTCCACTATTAGGTTGTTGATTGCCTTGGCTGCTATCAACAACTTAGTGATCCATCAAATGGATGTCAAAACAGCATTTTTAAATGGAGATCTAGAAGAGGAGGTTTACATGAAACAACCAGAAGGGTTTGTTATGCCAGGAAATGAGCATAAGGTTTGTAAACTGGTTAAATCATTGTATGGGTTAAAACAAGCTCCTAAGCAATGGCATCAAAAGTTTGATGAGGTGGTTTTGTCAAATGGTTATCAATTAAACCAATCTGACAAATGCGTATATAGCAAATTTGATAATTCTGGAAATGGAGTTATTATTTGTCTATATGTGGATGACATGTTGATTTTTGGTACAAACCAAAATCAGGTTGACCTTACAAAGACTTTTTTGTCTTCAATGTTTGACATGAAAGACATGGGGGAGGCGGATGTTATTCTTGGCATTAAGATCAAACGAGAGAATAATGAAATCTCTCTGACACAATCTCACTATATTGAAAAAATACTCAAAAAGTTTAATTGTGAGAATTGTTCCCCAGTTAGTACTCCAATTGATACAAGTGTGAACCTTGTACCTAATAAGGGTAAAGCAGTATCACAACTCGAGTACTCTCGAGTAATTGGTTGCTTGATGTATGCCATGACAAGCACAAGGCCAGACATCGCTTTTGCGGTTGGCAAGTTGAGTAGATACACGAGTAATCCTAGCACCTTTCATTGGCAAGCTGTTAGGCGTGTCCTCAAGTATTTAAAGAAAACCAAGGATTATAGTTTGTGCTATGTGGGATTTCCTTCAGTGTTGGAAGGTTATTCGGATGCTAGTTGGAATAATAGCGGAGATGCTAATTCTTCTACTAGCGGTTGGGCATTTTTGCTTGGTGGAGGAGCCATTTCATGGTCTTCAAAGAAGCAAACTTGTCTTGCTGACTCGACATTGGAAGCTGAATTTATTGCTTTAGCCGCAGCCGGTAAAGAGGCAGAATGGTTGCATAATCTGATCTATGAAATTCCATTGTGGCCTAAGCCAATTTCGCCTATCTCAATTTATTGTGATAGTCTAAATACTTTGTCTAATGCTTATAAGGAAGTGTACAATGGAAAATCCAGACACTTGGGCATCAGGCATAGTGCGGTTCGTGAGTTATTAACTCATGGTGTGATTTCAGTTGATTTTGTAAGAACACAGAAAAATCTAGCAGACCACTTGACGAAGGGGTTAGCTAGGGACTTGGTATTTAAGTCGGTGATCGGGATGGGTTTAAAGCCTATTTAAATCTTTGATGGTGGTATACCCAATTTCGCTCTAGTACGACGCTAGAGTCAAATTCAATGTGGAAGGCCCATTATTTAAGATTGAAACATATAATTTTATATCCCGAATGGTATATGTTTGGACATGCATGAAGACCAGAGGATGAAGTTTAAACTTCTTAATGGATTTTTTGAAAAAATACATATGCATGTGTATGATTAAAAAGATTCACCTATATGAAGAGCGAAGTGTAGCCGCTTCAAGAAGCTAAGGCTTGGCTTTGTATGCACCTCATGAATGGATTGGGACACATGGCTTGAATAGTGTCAGTTTAGCTTTTGAGTTGTATTTGAACTTGTGTGTGTATTATGTTCAAGTGTTCAAATGGGTTGAAGGGTTCAATCTTTTAGACACCCCGATTCTCGAGCATTTGGAATGTGTAATTCACTAAGATGAAAATTCAATCTATAAGACATTTTCATTTATGCACTTGTTTGGTTTTGATGGATTGTTGTTTTTCCAAATCAAGGATTATACTTAAATGGGGGAGGATTGTTGGTGTTTTATGAAACACAATCATTTAAGCATAATTGGATTTGAGTATTGGTGAGTTCGGGACGTTATAACAAGGTTGGTGGTGCGGAGTGCACACTTGTATAAACCCATCCACGAGCTCACAATTCTGGAATAATCATTTTGGTATGACTACTCCGGAATGAAGTGTTACATGGATACATACAGAAATGTATATGTAATATGAAATCAAATTTTGTTATGTGATTTTGATTTCCAAATTGGTGGTACGTACGTACGTACGTACACAGTTATTGGATTTGGATAGGGATGCATGTATACAGTTGTCTCAGTTACTCATCGGTTATGGATTGGAGCGGTATACTGTACAGTTGCCTAGTATGTTCTGTGGTTATCTGCAGTTGCATCTTGGCATGTCTGTGGTTGCATGCAGTTGCTCTATCCTTATCTGTACGGGTGTGGTTTGAAACTGACGTTTTTCCCCTATAAATACACATGCCTTGGTGCATGTAAAGACACGGGATCACAGAACAGTAGTTACAATCCTTAAACAAAATGTTCAAAGGCATTTTCTTGTTTCAGGCCTAGAAGCAAGAAGGTTCGATAGTTTTATCCTGCGAGGGAATTCGTGAAACCCAGGCTATAAGGGTCGAATTATTCTCTAAGGAAAGCGAGCCTACGTGACTCTATCGAAATCCAGATACATCACAAATACCCTTTCTCTTTACCCAACACTAACAAACCGGGATGCGCGGCCATAATCTCTGCTAGGTGAACTTCGACATAAGGACTCACAGCAGAATGGTTGCGTAGGATATACAGATGGGCTTTAGATATCTCATCTGAGGAAGGGCTGAACTTTGACCTATGCCGTAGTCCAACACCATCAGCTCTCCCATCGTGCCTAGCAATTGGTAGCCCTATTGTTGGTACATCCTGTAAGTAGTTGGTGCAGAATTCGATCACCTCTTCGGCCACGTACCGCTGTACAATACTTGCATCTGGACGATATCGATTCTTGACAAAATGTTTGAAAATACTCATGTACCTCTCAAATGGATACATCCATCTTAGGTACACGGGACCACACAACTTGACCTCCCTTACAAGATGGACTATCACATGAATCATTATGTCAAAAAATGAGGGGGGGAAATACATCTCAAGCCTGCACAACACTTCTACCACCATCGTTTGCAACTCATCCAATTTACACCGACTAACCTTCTTGCGACATATCTGCTTAAAAAAAAAACATAGCCTTGCAACCGCCTTCCGAACGTGTGTAGGCAAGCATCCACGGAGAGCGATGACATTCAAATCCTGCATCAAATTGTGACAGTCGTGTGATTTCATTCCAACCAATTTCAATTCAGCAGTCGATACACAACTACTGATGTTTGAACCGTAATTAGAAGGAACTTTCACTGACTTCAGAGTTGCACAAAAACTTTCCTTCTCTTCAGATGATAATGAATAACAAGCAGGTGGTAGGTACGTTTTACCTACTTCTTCTTGCACGAGGGCAAGGGATGTCCTAATGCCAAGATTCACTAAATCTTTCCTTGATTTCAATCCATCCTTACTTTTCCCGGGAGTATTCAACAACGTCCCCACCAAAGCCTCACATACATTCTTCTCTATATGCATCACATCCAGACAGTGCCGTACATCCAAATGCTCCCAGTAAGGAAGTTTGAAGAATATAGAGCACTTTTTTCAAATGGAAGGTTGTTTACTCTTCTTATGACCCTTGCCTAAAACATATTCTATCTCAGACACCTTGCCAAAAATTTCTGAACCCGAGAGTGGGACAGGGGCTGCACCGTTTTCTTCCTCACCGTTAAACCACTTCTTAGCACGCCTCCATGGATGACTAGCAGGCAAAAAACGTCGATGACCCAAATAAACAGGTTTTCCTCCATGCTTTAACTGACAATGACTAGTATTACTCTCACATAGCGGGCATGCAAAATGTCCTTTCACCGAGCACCCTCCGAGATTTTCAAGCGCCGGAAAATCATTAATGCTCCACATAAGCATTGCTTTAAGTTCGAACTCAGCATCCCCACGACTACCATCGGGAATCACCATACCTATCTCAAATAAAGATGATAACTCTTCAACAAGAGGTGCTAGATAAACATCAATGTCGTTGCCAGGTTGCTTAGGGCCTGAGATCATAGTGTTTAAAAACACATATTTTCGCTTCATCATCAACCAAGAAGGGAGATTATAAATAACAAGCATAACAGGCCATGAACTATGGGTACTAGACATGTTACCAAAAGGGTTCATGCCATCCGTGGATAGTCCGAGTCTCACATGTCTAGGTTCATTAGCAAACTCAGGGTACCTAGCATCCATCTTCTTCCACTGATCACCATCTGAAGCGTGAGAAATAATATCATCTCCCTCTCGAACTCGATCGGCATGCCATGTTAATAGTTTCGCATCACTTGCATTTGCAAACAAGCGCGCCAATCGTGGTCTAAGAGGCATGTACCACATTACCTTAGCAGGACTTTGCTTTGTCGATGTTGTCACTGTTTCCCCACAAACCTCAACTCTACCTTCCTTTTTTTTCCACCTTGACTCACCGCACACCTTGCAATTATCCCTCAAAGAATCATCTTCCCCTCTATACAACATACAATCATTCGGGCAAGCATGGATCTTGGTAAACTCCATTCCCATGGGGCATAAGATTTTCCTAGCAGTATAAACCCGATCTGGACACAAGTTGTCCTGAGGAAGCAACTCTCTAACTAACTCCAACAACTCAGTCATTCCTTTATCTGAAATCCCATGCCTAGCCTTAAGGTTCATCAACAACAATGTTGCACCCAACCTTGAATGGCTTGAGCCAACATATAACTTTGTCGCTTTATCAACATATTCTATCAGCATAACAACATCGTCGCACATATCTGACAATTGATCGTTATACTTTAGCATTTCCTCCTCGTTTCCCTCATTCACCTCCATGTTCTCACTCCCATAATTGCCCTCACCATGCCATACCCGTTCAGTGTACGATTTGTCAAATCCTCTACAGATTAAATGTTCACGCACAACAAGAATATCTTCATATATAGCGTTATTCCTACAATCCCTACATGGACATCTAACACCACCTATGCTCCTCAGCTTACAATGTCGCAACCCAACTCTTAAGAATTCTTCAACCAAATCTAGATATTCTTTCGACAACCGAGCATTCTTATTCATGATGGATTCACGATCCATAATGCACGACACGGCGCAAACTCTAATCAACTTAGAAATCATTGAACAAAAAAGCTAGCCCACAATGGTATATCACTCACAAACCTACAATCAACATGAAACTATCACAAAATCATCACAAAAACAGCAACTTTTTAAGAACACAACAACATTAACAAACAAACAACCACATGGTAAGGCGGAAAATAGCTTACCCACCACCT
This sequence comes from Sherardia arvensis, assembly GCA_948330725.1. Taxonomy (NCBI): domain Eukaryota; kingdom Viridiplantae; phylum Streptophyta; class Magnoliopsida; order Gentianales; family Rubiaceae; genus Sherardia; species Sherardia arvensis. The sequence goes on along the minus strand of OX415237.1, from coordinate 6,917,889 downwards.
TGCAAACGATCGGAATTCCAAAAAAAGAGGTTACCTAATCAATCTTATGGTAAGCCAAGGGAAAAATGATACATACAACCTTTCAAATGTCTAATTTGTTGTTTAGAAATCCGCTAGGAGCTGCTGTTTTATTATATAGTCTTCAGTCTTGCGAACTCGCAAGTATTCACGCATACCTACTCATTTTACTAGCGAGTTCGCTACACATATGTCACACTCAACTTATGGGTGGCGAACTCGTTTCATAAACAAATTTTTCAATGATATTAGTGGCGATATCGCCACAACATCAGCGAGCATGCATGCGAACTCGTGACCAAAATGAGTTTATTATTTTCTCATCTACGAGTTCGCTAGATCCTAGCTTGCTAAAATTACCCTAAGCGTTCATTACATGCGAGCTCGTAACTATTACGACAGACCTAACTTACTTGTTACGAACTCGCAACAACAAACAGGTTTTTAAGGCGGAAATGAACTTTCCGCCTTAATTCTTCATTTTTAACGTCACATACGACTACCGCCTTTTAAACGGTCATTTCCGCCTTTAAACGTGTTTTTAAAACCTAGCGATTGTGGCTTGCGAACTCGCAAGTAAGTAGTAAGGCGGAAGATTTTGAACCCGCCCCAAACGCCTTAAACTTGTGTCTTAAATGAAGGTGATTGTAGTAGTGTGACATTACTGAAAAATTCCCAGAAATGCTAGTTAAAATTCATAGTTTTGTTAGCAGTTTAGTTTTCAAAGAAAATCAGACTAACATATGAACCCTATGGTGGGTCTTTACAAATCTTATGTAAAATGATATCTTTATAAATCAATTCCTATATAAGGAGTGGTAAATCACATGTAGAAGTAATTAATAAACTAAATAGAATAAAAGTTATTTTACTTGCTTAGGAAATGTAGAATTATTTCTTGTCTTTCGACATAAATATATACAAATTCTTTTATTATTGTTTCTTGATAACAACCAATGTTCAATGTGATCTTCTTCGTATATCAAAAGAGTTACTGTGCAGTGGGTCGGTAAATTTCTTTTAGAAAAGTTCTTTTAGGAAAGGTGTAAGCATTATGTGCTTGGAATACATTATACGGTTCCCATACAACAGTGTCAAATCCTGCACTAACAATCTAAAAGAAATTTACATACCCACTGTAAACAACAAGGTATCACGGTAACTCTTTTAAAATACGAAGAAGAACAATTGGATCTAAATTATTATACAAGAAATAATCACAAGTGTTTGTATATTTTGTTTATATCTAGACACAAGAAAACTACAAGAAATCTCGTCTAAAAGAAAGATGGTAAGTGTTTTCATATTTCATATATATGCCAAATCATACTTTATTTGTAAGGATGCATTTCTTCGTGCTATTCGTAAAGTCGTAAAGTCCCAATTCTACGAAGTTGTATGGACATTCATTTTTAGCATGTGGTAACTTAAATAAATTGCTACAATGAATGATATACGAATGGAAGTAACCTTTCGTATTATTTATATTATAATTTTATCTTCAAGTAACGTATACTTAACTCCACAACTCTCGTGTATCCATACTTCATATATCACGAATATATAACACTATAAATGTTCCAACAAAGTTAATATATGTGCAAATATTTTAGTTTATAAATTTTTATTTTAAATGTTATTTGAGTTGTTGTGTAAAAACATGTTTTTAAAATCGACACTATGAGATGGCAAATAACACTCCAAATACGATAACTAATCAAACCAATAATCAACAATATAGAAATGTTCCACATAAAAAAGAGATTAATCATTATTTAGGTGATAATTCATTACACAAGTCCATGAAATCAAGAGATTAGTGATGAACTACTCATCCCCAGTTTTTTGCTGATCACATTCCCTGTGAATCCTGAGTTTATCACTCTTAGACACACAGAGAGATGGAAGTTTGAATTGATGCCCAAGAAAAACTTCAAGGCCAGAAAAAGAAGATACACATATATAATCAATTAAGAGGACAAGTATAATATAAAAGTAGGAGAAACAATTAGGTTATACAAAGGGATTAATTCTCTCATAATCTCATTCTCTTTGATCCAGAAAGTGTGGTAGGAGCAGATCTGCATCCAGTCCCAGGGCCAGCTTCAGCTATTGAATCCACCATTCTCACCACTGCACTAATATCACCAACTGCAGCCCTCAAACTCGCACGCGGCATCGTCTCAACCGCTTTAATCAACCGCTCAAATGGCGTCAACTCCCTTGGAGCTTCCACATTTTGATCAGCAACAACTTCAGGAGTAGGAATAGCATTCCCTGCTGCCTGATCAACTAGCGGCGAAGCAGCAGCAGATGCTGAAGCATTGATGATGTCATGAGGCTCATCCACTTCCTGATGACTTTGAGCTTCTGTAGCATTCATCATACCATCCATTTCCTGAGGAAGTTGAGGTTGCGGTGAAGAAACCACAGATGCTGTACCATTCATACCTTCCATTTCCTGATGATGAGGTTGAGAGAGTTGAGGCTGTGGTGAAGAAACTGCAGAATTCATAGTCTGAATATTGATGATCGGAGTTTGAGGCTGGGGTGAAGGAGCTACAGAAGGTGATGCAACTTCATTTTCAAGATCGACGACTTGAGGAAGTTGAGGAGTCTGTGGTGCTAATGGAACAGGCCTACCTGCTGAAGACCTCATTTTCATAACTGAAATCCAGTGCTGAGCCGAGGCCAGCTGGTCCTCGTGTTCAGCCTTTACATCATCTTTGCTTCTGAACTGGCACAAGAATTTGATCACGCCTTCAACGTTTCTTGTCATACGCAAACATTTTTCTTGATTTTCTCCCTTTAGATGTTTACATTTATTAGTCAGCTTTGCAAGCGAGTCCTTCATAACCGGGCCATACTTGTTCCTCAATATAACGATCCTCTGATAAACCTCTTTCTGCAAATCCAAATATTCGTTGATTGGTAAATCTCCTTTTCCTGCAACAGTAATAATTTGCTGATTGTGTTGAACATTGTTGTTCTGCTGCTGCAAATTCTGCTGTCCAGATGGCCTCATATTTCCCTGGATATTCGATTGCATCATATTTCCTTGCTGCACATTCTGCTGGCTTGTATTCGGTTGTCCACATGATTGCATCATGTTCTGCTGAGTCGGATGCATTGGTCTAGATCCTCTGCCTCCTTGCTGCATTGGTCTAGATGGCATCACATTTCCCTGGATGTTTTGAGGCATTGCCACCCTTTGGAAATTTACCAGTCCAGATGAAGGCATCATCATCATCCCATCTCCTGCTTGCTGGAAATTCTGCTGACTTGAATTTTCTGGTGTAGATGACATCATATTTCCATGAATATTTTGATGCATTATTCTCCTGCCACCTTGCTGAGAATTCTGCTGACCTGAATTTGCAGGTCTAGATAATGTCATATTTCTCTGAATATTTTGAGGAATCATCCCGCCTCTGCCTCTGCCTCCTTGCTGAAGATTCTGTTGAGTATTTTGAGGCATCATTCCGCCTCTGCCTCTGCCTCCTTGCTGAAAATTCTGCTGACTTGGATTTACAGGTACAGATGATGTCATACTTCCCTGAGTATTTTGAGGCATCCTTCGTTGCTGACTCGAATTTAAGGAATTTGGTAGTCCTTGTGACGTCACGTTTCCCTGAAAATTTTGAACAGTTCTCATGCCTGGATGGAAATTTTGCTGACTCACATTTACAGCGTTTGATGATCCAGATGACCTCACATTGTTGTTCACCTTCAAACCTCTTTGCTGCAGATTTTCTAGGGAATTCTGTGATCCTGATGATGACGTCACATTGCTGTTCACCTTCAAACCTCTTTGCTGCAAATTTTCAGCAGAACCTGATGATGATGTCATGTTTCCTTGTGTATTTTCCTGCCTTATTACCCTGCTTCTTTGCTGCAAATTCTGCTGGCTTGAATTAACAGAATTCATCATGTTTCCCTGAGTATTTTGGGGCATTACCATGCTTTCCTGATCGAAATTTTGCTGACTCTGAAATCCAGGATTCGGGATCATCATTTGCTCCCTTTGCTTGAAGTTTTGCTGACTTTGATATCCAGGATTCGGGATCATCATTTGCTCGAAATTCTGCTGACTCTGAAATCCAGGATTCGGGATCATCATTTGCTCGAAATTCTGCTGACTCTGAAATCCAGGATTCGGGATCATCATTTGCTCCAAATTCTGCTGACTCTGAAATCCAGGATTCGGGATCATCATTTGCTCCAAATTCTGCTGACTCTGAAATCCAGGATTCGGGATCATCATTTGCTCCAAATTCTGCTGACTCTGAAATCCAGGATTCGGGATCATCATTTGCTCCAAATTCTGCTGACTCTGAAATCCAGGAGTGGGGATCATGAATTGCCCTCTTTGCTGGAAATTGTTCTGACTCAAAGTTACAGTATTCGGTGGTCGCGACGTCGTCACGTTCCCTCTTTGCTGGAAATTCTGTTGACCGAAATTTACAGAATTCAGTGATTCCGATGATGACGTTATGTTCGCCGGATTAGTCCGCATCATTGGTCCAGATGACGGCATGTTCCCCTGCTGCAACATTGGCTGCTGACGTGACATGTTCCCCTGATTACTCTGCATCATAGGTCTGGATGTCGTCATGTTCCCCGGAATATTCTGCATCATTGGTCCGGATGCCGTCATGTTCCCCTGATTATTCTGCATCATTGGTCTGGAAGACGTCATGTTCCCCGGAATATTCTGCTGCTGACGGGATTGCGGTTGCCCGGTCGCCGGAAGTTGTTGATTCTGGTTCTGACCTTGCATGCCGCGAGCGTTTCCGGGATTAAAATTCATGTGAATTTTGTGATGATGCTAATAGGTTTTATAAAATCCTAAAGCCGTGGCTGGGGTTTCTTTTTCGTAACTGAGATAGCAATTGGAATACACAGGGAACTCTTATGGAAGGTGCCCTATTTATAGGGTATTGGTACAAAAGGAATCCGATGGGAAAAGGGAAAGTAAATCCTGGGAGTAAATGGAATGAGTTATACTATAGTATTGAGAGCCTTGTCAAAAAAACGGAATAAATAAAAACATTCTGAAAAAAGGTAAGAATAAAAGAATAACGAAAAGTCAATTCAGAATTAATCAACCAAAAGGAGTCGAGTTGAGGATTTTGGGCATGTTCTCCCCGTTTTATTTATAATTAAAATTATTTAATTTAGTACTTTCAATTTAAATTTTAATAAAATTCAGATTAAGTTAATTATGATGTGATTATTTTCAATAAGTTAATTTTTATTTCATTTCAGTTGGTTTAGCAAAAATAAATTTAGTTAGGAACTGTTCAAACTTCATATAGAAATTTAAGGAGAGAGAAGGTAATGTTTTAAATGATGATTCTATTACTATAATAGTAACTATTTTTTTTCAATATGGTGTGGTGTTTTCTATGCACATGATTAAAATATCACCTGTGAATATTATCAAGTGTTAGTGCAGAATTTTGCACTGTTGTATGTTAATTAGATAATATCTTTCAAATACCAACCCATTAAGAACAGTGGGTTTCACGGTAACTCTTTTGAGATACGAAGAAAAACATATTAAATCTTGGTTGTTATCAAGAAACAATAACGCAAGAGTTTGTATATATTTATGTCTAAGAATAAGAAATAATTACGTAGTAAACTATTTCCAAAACAAGTAAGATGATTTGTATTCTTATTGATTTATTAGTTACTCATACATGTGCATAACCACTCTTTATATGGGAAGTTTTTTGTAAGAATATCACTCTTCATATGATTTGTAAAGACACAACTCTATAAAGTGGTACATTCAACTCTTACATGCTACATTGAATGTTATGTTAATAGATGTAACCCTTCACGTTATGTATCCTAATGTATACATACACGGTTTTCAAAAAAAATATACATACACTGAAACTCCACAATTCATGTATCATATTCCACATATATACCACGAATTCATTTTACTATAAATGTTCCAACACTAATTTCCCAATTAACATAATAAATGTAAATATTTTAATAAATATAAAAAAAAATATCACGCTGCGTGTAACAACACTCTTAGTTACTAGTGAGAAATGTATAGTAAAAGTTACAAATTCATGAGCTGCTATATTGTTTTTTGAAGAAATTCATAAGTTGATATTTTTGTTGGCCTGAAATGATATTTTTGTAAATTTTAATTTCTTAAATAAATATTACAAAGAATTCAAAATTATACTATACAATAATATTATTATTTATATGCTAATTCTAATTAATGGCCAAATATAAATAAAAAATCAAAATCAAAGTGTCAGTTAAAATAAAACAAATGGTATACTTATTTTGTTAATTCTTTGACTTGGTATTATCTTGAACTAAAGAGCTAAATTATAGAGGATATATGGTCAAAAGTTTCCAAAGTGATGTATTAAAATAGTTATGAATGCACAAGAGAAATCAAGCCCCATCTCAAAAACGAAAAATAAAATAAAACTTTACTGAAATCATGACAAAAGCCACGTCACCTTTTTCAACTCGAAATTGTTGCGATGACCGTTGAAACTTGAAAGTCCAGATAACGTCTTTTTTATTTGTTATCTTGACCAATAAATGTACAATCAAGCTACTAGAACGTTTCATTTTGAGATAATATATATATGAAAAAATGTACAATTTTAATTTGATATTCTTTGAAACATGCCCGAGCTTTGAGGATGTTTTTCAATCTTAAAATTTTTAAATAAACTTCTAATTCACAGTGTCAATGAATTAAAATATATTGAACAATACTCACTCCGTCCCAATCAAAGTGTCTTACTTTATATTTTTGGATGTCTCAACCAAAAAGTCTTACTTTCAATATTTCCTCATTTAGCATAGAATCTATTATCTATTTTACTTTTAATGAATCTCTATATATATATTTTTTTAAAATCACATATTTATGAGGTTAAAATAGTTTTTTGCCATTCTTTTTGTCATGTGTCCTACTTCCACATCATTTGTTAAAAAAATTGAGCCTCCGCCCCGCGGACACTTTGATTGTGATGGGGGAGTATCCAATGCTCCTTACTGTAAATCAATTCTAGGAAACAAACGAAATTTACCTAATTCTCAAACCATACGCCTTGATGCACAGTAGTATCTTGTGGTGTGGTGCGACGAGATCCGAGCGTTATGAAACTGTCACTCTTTCTAAATCCGAATTATGATTTAGAATACTTTTACAGAATATAATTTGGTCGTTAGAGTGAAATTTAATTTTTAAATTATTGTTGTGTAAATCATTGAAATTTGATCACCTTTTCTATTAATTCTACATCTAGTTTATGCTGGTTGTAAGAAGGTTTTGGGACTTCATCAAATGAATATAACTTAATACTATTTTCAAAACAAAATCTAGACCTGAAAGTAATGCATCGAGGATTGCAGGATTACATTAGATCATGTTCAACGTTAAGCTACACTACATTATAACTTACATTAATTTAAACTAATTTGTTAGCAAGTTGCAAAATTTTCCAATGATTAGCAATAGTATAGATTAGCTTGTATGACCCCACATATTTCTAATAAACAACCCAATACGTTGAATTATTGATGTGGGATTTACTAAAAAAGACTCAAGTTAGTTGCTTGCCAAATCTAGTTGCTTGACAAAGTTAGTGCTTGTGTAGGGTAAAACAATGATAAATTAGTACTTAATAATTTATAAAAATTGCCAAGCAAGTTCAAAATGCAACCATTGGACGTAGTATCCCATCCCAGTATGCCACTCTTCTTCTTCTGGAAGGAAGCCTTGAGAATGCAATAAATAGTGTCTTACATTGACTTGCTTCTCCATTTGACTAATATTATGTATGTTAAACAATTTTATTTTAAACTTTTATCCTTAACATCAATCAATTAAGAAGAAAAACAATTAATTCTCGAAGACCTGGAAAAAGATGCGGGAGAAAAAGAAAGTTTGGGTGACTAAGAAACAATTCTTACATTGCTTCATTCTAGAACATGGTTGACATCTAGAACACTGTTAAATGTTAGTTCATGCTAATATTCAATGCCTTTCAATTTCTTACATATAATGCATTTACAATTTTCAAGTTCATCTTACATTGATGAAAAGTTGTGAAACACATGAGACTCAAACGAAAGAACTTGGATTGAATGAGACAATGATAAACATATATTTGAAGTGTTTAATTGTTATATTTCTATAAAAATAAGCTGAAACATGGCAAAATCATCTCAAATTACATAGAACTGTTGAAAGTTCTACCAACTCAATTTATCAAATTTTAATCGCTAATCTCGTATCTTAAATTACCTGTAAAGAGCATGTTTGAACATGAATGTATGGGTTTTTAAAACAGAACAGAAATGGATCTCTGTATTTATCTTTCGATAAACATGGATCTCTCACTTGCCGGTCAACATCAAACTCCTCACTTGACAAGGTCGACCTCCTAAATTTCTGATGACTATTTTTCCCGAGGATTTTAAGACGGTGGCTTCTAAAGGACGCACCAAGCTACCACCAAAATGTTAAACACTAAATGCATGATTATTCTCTTTACAATCGCCTAATTTTTCTTCGTAATCGAATATCCCTCTTATAACTCGTTGATGTAGCTTCAATCACGAACAACTTAATTTTCCATTTCTATAAGCTAAAGATCGCTATGGCTAATTACAAAATAGAAAAGGAATATGATATATCACTTGCCAATTCATAAACTATGCCTAATCTAGTTCTTTCATAATTAAATACAGGCAATATTCCACGATCAATATCTGAATTGGATGAGTTACGATGACTTGTAATATTCTGTATGTAATCTTCAATTTCCGACAATAACTCAATCTTTCGATCCATTGCTTTGCGGACTTCAAAATTCACATACATATTCTAGAAGTTTTTGAACCCTGTTTAAACATGTTTCACTGTATACTCAGAATAGTACGAATATTCTTCTTCCATATTTACCAAATCATTCACTATTCTTTAAATATATGATTGAATATGATACGTGACTGCATTCAATCATCATGGATCAAGTATGGTATTACTTAACTTACTTATTCATCACATATTAAGCAAGAAGTTGTCTTTCCAAAATAACAATATTTACTTTCAATATTTTGATATTCTCTTCGAAATATCAATTCATCTCAATATTCTTTCACCTAGTTATTGAATTGATATTGCAATATCGACATCATTAATCCCACAAAAATATTTCATTTCTTAACATAATCGATCTTTAAGCACGGTCCAATTTCACAACTTTCCAACCTAACTGAGTAATGTTATAACATCAGTCCACCATACAGTGTACCTCCACCTCCCCTTCGACCCTCACACCAAAACCCCTCTTCTAACTCCGCCAAAATAGGTTTTCTCTGAAACTCGTCAGAAAATTGTTTTTTCCTCTAATCGTCGACTAGATCTCCTCTGCCCGGAGCCCGACGGTGACAGCGGTTACGACTCAGCTTCAGAACCCATCGCCGCCGACGTCAGATTTATTCCGGTGATGTCTTTTTATCGATGCCTTCAGATTGGACAGGAGTATGGGTTGATTCTTTTTTCTTTTTTAATATTCAAATTTCTGTTTCTTAGAGGTTTTAGATTTTAAGAGATGGGTGATTGAAACTTTGGCTTTTTGCAAAATTGCTTGGACAAATTTATCGAGTATCATTGCCCATTTGTTTGTCGTGTCCCTCTTTCTTTGGGAAGACCCTTTGGGTTTTGGTGTGTGCAGTCACAGTAGAGAGGAGAAATCCAAGTAGTGGTAATTTCTTTAATTTACTACTGGCGTCTCTGTGCATACACTTGTAGATTTGAGGATTTAGTGGAGACTTTATGTTTCAAATTAAGGATATTATACCTGTCAAAGCAGTTTGATGCTTTTGTGTCGGTTTTTAGAAATCTTTCGATCCATCTTTTTTAGGTAGCACTATCGAAGTAGGGAATTAGTATGGCTGTGCTGGAAAATTCTCTGTAATCTAGCCACTATTTAGTACTTGCTTCAGACACAGAGAAGGTTTAGAATTGTTATATCTTTAGAAACCTCTCTGTAATCTTACAAATTGCCTCCCATAGAGGAGATCATTGTATTTTATTTTATGTCTATTTTATGTTTGGGGATGCCTAATATAATATTCTTCCACCAATGGTGGTTGAGGAAATTATGTTATGAGCTGTTTTAGATTACCAAGCACATTCTAGAATGAGATCAGAATAAGAATATGCAATTTCTATTGGGGCGGAGACCAAAACTCAAGACGGAAGATTCAGCGGATCACTTGGCAGCAACTTACACGTTCGAAAAATAAAGGAGGATTAGGGTTGAGGGATTTAAAAGCAGCAAATGTGGCGCTGTTAAGCAAACATGCTTGGCGGATATTGACGAACTCTCACTTACTTCTCTCAAAAGTTTATATAGACAGATACTTTCAAAATTCCTCAATACTTGAGGCGATTAAAGGAAATAGATCGTATGGGCCTGGAGTGGAATTGTGAAAGGAATTAAAGCTCCGTAATTAGGTTGCAGGATACTGGTGAATGACATAAGAACAATAAGCATCACACAAGACCTGTGGATCCCGTCGACAGAGAAGTTTAAGCTTAGAGAGCCAAATCGCGTCCCTGGTGAGCTGACTAGAGTCGCTGATTTGATCGATGTAGACACAGGATGGTGGAAGGACAACCTGGTGAGTGAAAGCTTTACCGAAGAAGATGCATCTTGAAAATCCAGCCGAGGGGAAAATAACAGCAGACAAATGGGCATGGCACAAGGGTCCGAATGAGAGATTTACGGTAAAATCAATGTACCATAGTTAAAGGAGGATAGCCAATCAAAGTTTTACCACAATACACATGTTGCATGGCCGGATGTGGAGGACTCATTCTGGGAGAAGCTTTCGGAGCTAAGAATATCGTCGCGCGCAAAATACTTTGCATAGAGATTGTGCAAGGATTCTCTTCCGACATCGGATAACCTTAGAAACTGCACAATCCCGGTGCCGTTAAGTTGCCAGCTATGTGGAGCCAAGAATGGAGCGACGCGACACCTGATCTTCTTCGAATGTGTTTATGCAGAAAAAGTTTGGCGTACACTAGGTCTTCATGCTACGGTTGGACTGAGCAAAAAAAACAGATGTGACAACTGGTCCAGTCAGGCAACAATTGGTCCAGGCAGCTGATCATTGATAATGACACAACAAAGAAAGAGTTGATCATCATGGCATGAGGCGGCACATGGTTTCAGAAAAATAATAAACTTTTTCAGGGACATAATCAGGAAACCGAGAGAATGGCAGCGTCACTGGGAGTAACTCTACGATCATTTGCCGAAGCGAATAGATGTCCGGAAAGATTTTCACAAGCACTAGAAGCGGGACACGTGCTTAGACCACACGAAAACGGAAGGAGAATATTCTTTGATGTCGGACTTAAGCAAGGGTCGACCGGAACGGGAATTATTGCAGTCGACGAAAATGGGACCTTTAAGCAAGCAGCAGCAAAACAATTCGGCGACGTGCTTGATCTTATGTATGCAGAAGCACAATCACTACGTAAAGCCATCTCTCTAGCAATCGAATTGGAGTGGACTGATGGAAGCATAAACGGGGATGCATTGAATTTAATTCAGTTAGTACATGACGGAAGAGAGTGTATTTCTATATGCAATATAATCATTGATCACATACGTGCAGATTTCTCAGCCCTTGCCCTCCACTGCCTTGTTGGATATCTAGGAAATTCATTAGTACTGCTTATTTAGTAACAAGATTTGGGATATTTGATAATGTTGAGTGCATAATTTGAAACTCTACCACAAAATTTCTATTGCCAAATGTTGATGGAAGTTTTCCACCATTTTAAATTAATATACTTCTTCCTTAAAAAGAAAAAAAAAACTTATTTCCCTTTCTTCAATCTATATAGTTATGAGATTCTAATCAAAAGGAGTGAGATTTAGGCAAGGTTAGACCCTCAATAAACAGTACTTTTTCTCCCAAGCAAAACCAGATCTAGTTTTCCCCCAGAGGCCGCCGGTGCTTTCACCGGCCGGCGGCCTCCTCCTACACTTTTTCTTCCCGTTTCAAACCTCCCCTCCCTTTCTTATACCCGAAACCATCGTTCTCCTTCGGAAAATTACTGTTCCAGAGCTCGAGATCTGTCAGGTCAACGACCACAATCCGGCCCGACGAAGCCGCTCAGTTAGCCGCCGGACAGCACGAGCACAGATCCGGGAGCGGGTCGCCACTGCTCCCAAGCGAACCTTGACGCCGCCAACGACACTGCCCGAAGCCACGCTCGGCCACCAGATCCGGCCGGCCGGAGAACGAGCCCAGCCACCGAACTGGGGACACGGACCGGTCGCCGACTGCGCGGGACGGAGAAGCACGACCAAGCTGCGCAGGTTGAGTTCGGCGCTCCAGCTCAGAGGCCTTCGACGTGCGGCGGTGAGATCGGACAGCGCAATTACGCTGCTCAAGACGACCGTCGGCGGGCCGAGATCAGAGCGACCAAGGCCTCCGACCCGGGACCTGCGACTTCGGAACTGCCCGGGCCTGTATCTGGATTGGGATTTTTTGCAGGTCAACGGCTCGGCCCGGGTCGGCTCGGCTCGGCTGGTTCGGGTCGGCTCGGCCTGGTCGGGTCGGGTCGGGCAGATTTGTGAGTTTCCACTGGAATTGGCACATTTAGACCGAGGATGTGGTTTTACTTGTTTTTTCCTTTTCTTTACATTCTGTGTATAAACCCGGAACCTCCCAGATGGGATTAGGTGTTACTCACTGTTGAGTGGAGATATCCGGCCATTACCTCCTAGAGTTTCTTATGGAATATGGAGCAGTGGTAGCCAGATGAGTATACTTAAAACACAGAATAAAATAAATAGGGAGAGGGTTATCCAGGACCTGGATTGCCTATTTTCCTGGCTGCTTCTTTTAGCCAATTTTTGTTAGTTTTTCCTTGTCTTCCTCGAGATCCACCCAACCTTTTCTTGTTTCAAGTCATTTCTACCTAATCTAAAGCCTTGCCAACTACTGCCCATAAACTCTTCTATGAGGGGTAGAACTCTAGGTAGACTGCAGCTATTCTAGAATCTCTTGGTAGTATATACGGTGGGGTTGAAGAATGAGGGCAAAGTGATAAACAGGAGCAAGAACAGCTGGTGTTGCTGTTGTTGCGGTGGCCTCTGTTCTTTTTGTTTGTAGGGTACAACAGTCACGGTCTTGGAATTGGCGTTGCAAGTTGCCAGACAACACTGCTGGGTCCGAGCCCGTGCCTTCAGCGGGACAGATCATTCTCAACTGATGTGTGGAGAAGTCCAGTTTCAACCTCCAATGCGTTCCCTAGTGGAATTGTGGAGTTGAGGCAATATGGTGGAGATGGTCTTTAAATAAAGGCGGACTGAATAAATATGGAGGCGACGCAGTATCGTGCTGCACAAACAAAACAGCGATGCAATCCCGTGCTGCTCATCAAAACGGCGACACAGTACGGGTGCTGTTACAAAACAAAACGGAGACGCGGTACCGGGCTGCTATAAAACAAAACCGGTCTTGCACTTGATACTTCTCCATCGACACACGACATCCATCTGCGGCCTCACAACAGCGAGACGCAGCGGGTGTAGCAGTCCGAAGGCGACACAACACCATTTTGTTCCAAGATGGGTCGAGTAGCAGGGTGCCGCATGTCATGTGACCGTCAATCCACACCAAGGAGCGAGCGGATCACAGACAGACTCAATTGTTGTGTATGAGTCTAATTGAATTGTGGGAGGCTCACCCCCTTGTGTGAGCCAGCGAGTCTTATTGATTAGATAGTATATTGGCTAGGTTTCTTATTAATAGTCCATTGAAACTACCCGTTATGCAGTTAGATCCTATGATGATTGATGTAATGCCCGAAATCTATTAATGAGATGAGTCCCACCGCTTTTCAAAAAAAAATAAAAAATTGCTAATCAATGGTTGACTGATTCTGTACTACACACCATACCGTAGTCTGCTGTGGTCCTTCAATCTTGGAGAGCAAGTTTTAGTAAATGAGTCACTGGGCACAAGCAAAAGCAAAAGACAAAAACATCCCCACTACAACTTGCTATAAATACCCCTCCTGGCTGCACTCTCACACCACAACTCAACTCACAGCCAATCATTCATTTCTTTCCCAAACTAGCCTCATTTTCTCCTCTACCTTCTTCTCCATTTCTAAGACCCTGAAACCATGTCGAGCTCCAGCTCAAGCTCAAATCCTCCTCCAAGAAGGGGCCAGATCAAGATCAGAATCATCAAATCGATTGCGAGATCGGCGGTGGAGGCTCTGTCTCTGAGCAAGCAAGCCAGAGAGAGGAGGAAGGGGAGACGAGGGGCCGGTCACTCCGGCGCGGCAACCCCTGTCGGAGCAGTCCCGTCCGGGTACAGCTCCGACGCCGATTGCGATGAACTTGCTCCTCCTTATTAGCATTTTATGTAGCACGTGTTTTAATTTATTTCTGTTTGGTTGTGCTCGTCTCTAGTTTTTAAACGAAAACAGAGTACTGCAGCTCTGTTAGTCTGTAACCATAGGCTTGTTTGTTTGTTTGTTTGTTCTTTGTTTCTGGAATTAAGCAGTCTTTCCGATCTGATGTAAATATGTTTTGATCGCTTCCAAATCTGATGATTGCATTTCTATCTGATGTTTTCTCTGTTTCGTTTCAAATGAAATCCTTCAATATGATAAATAATATCAAAGTTGACCCTCTTGTTATAAAAATGGTGAAGATCTATATATTTCCAGTTCAATCGTATTTTTTTTTTGGGAAATGGACTTGGTCAAAAGGCAGCGGTTATTAGATTTTAATAAAATAAAAAAGATATGGGTTTTGATAATGAGCAGAGTAATTCATTTTCTGAAGTATTATACGCGGTCCAATATTTTACTCAGCGTTGCTCAAAATATCAATGAAATTACATTTTCCCTGCAAGTTGGTTAGTTTATCAAAAATCAAATAAGTTGAGATATTTTCATACTTTTACAACGTATTTTAGACTACAAGAGTAAAATAATGCACCGCGTATAGCAATTATTCTCCATTATAACGGAGACAATGAAAATGAAAAGGTTGAACATAATATATATATTATTAGCTGCAAATTTGGCATGAATGCAAGTTTTAGTTTTGAAAAATGACGCGTAAAGATCAAGAGATGTTTATCAAATTGTTTAATTTTAATGACATCACTTGTTGAGACTAATAATGAGCGTGAACCACCATTGTTTTGGACAGTACGCCAAAGAAGCCATATAACTCAAGTAGACTAGAATAAAATTGATACTTTACTGGAATAAAAAAGCACATCTTTACATGTAAAAGGCGAAACATGTTAGAACAGTGAAAATAATAAATAGGTATACAAAGGTTAAATATAGTCACATACTCAGTTATGATACAATCATCAATCAAACATTTTTGGTCGGCTTCAATGAAGGTGAAAGAGATCGTATATAATATCGGGTGATTGATGAACTCCATTTCAAAATTCGCAATTATGAAGGTCAGCCGTACGTTCTTGTCTAAAGAGCATAGCTGGCCACTAATCCTAGTAGAATTCTGTGCAATAACGCTTGTTAGTTAGTTTTATCTTAATATAAAATATGATTGATCAAAAATATATTTGACGTATTTTACTATAATGTATCAATGTTTTGGGTTGAAAATAGCTTTTATGAGAAATGTTATATTTAATATTCTATTATTTTGCATATAAATATAATAACACCATGCAAATGACTTCTTTCGTGTCTTTCTTTAAATTGTTAATAGTTTTTTCACATAAATCTTTGATATTTACATATGTCATATAATTTTAACAATAATGTTAATGCTGCTTGTAATTTATTAAAGTATATAATACAAGTAGGGATAACTGATGAGGTTTGTGAATTCAACGTTGTCCTTGAACGATTCAAGATAGCAACTTTGACTTGGTCTTGTACGGACGAGTGACTACGCATACGGATACCTCTACAATAAATGATATTAATCCTGTAATTGCATAGAGGACAAACAAATTACATCACCCTTATTAGACTTATTATATATTTAAAAATAAGATTAATTATTTAATTTAAATTCAAAATATAAAGAATCGGACTATTGTTTTGTCATCAGATCGCACCGTACAAGTGTTTTTCGATTAATTTTTAAATTTGACTAAACTGGAAAAAAATAAGATTTGAAATTCATAATTACGGTTTAATTTTTTTAAAATTTCTTCTAAGATATTTGATAAGTTTCATGATAATTTTACCCTCTTATTTATTTTCAAATTCACTTAATTTTAAAAGTATTATTATGTTCTTTATACAATATTTCCAATTTTTTATTTGTAAGTTAGACAATCAATAACTCTAGTCGGGTATGTAAAGACTAATTTCCAACGTGATCTGTATTGACATACTGAACAAGTATTTGTATTTACAGAGAGGGTCCTAACTATTACAAATTAAACCCTACGGGCATACAAACAATATACAAGAATTATATTAATTATATTCTAAGTCCTCCAAGTCTTCTATTGTCACACCCCCCTTCAAGCGAAGCGTCAGATTGATCGAAACGCGAAGCTTGGACCGGAAGAAATCAAACAACGCACGATTGAGTCCTTTAGTGAAAATATCTGCTACTTATAACGATGTAGGAATATGACCTACTCGAAACTTGCCAGCTGCAACCAACTCTCGAACAAAGTGATAATCAATATCAATGTGCTTCGCCCTCTTGTGAGCAACAAGATTCTCAGCAAGAAAGATAGCACTGTTATTGTCACAAAGAAGGACAGGCGACCCCAGAAGTGGATAACGAAGGTCCCGAAGAATATAAGTCAACCAGATAACCTCCGAAGCAGTATTAGCAAGAGCCCTGTACTCGGATTCCGAACTCGAGCGAGAGAAAGTCGGCTGTTTCTTCGCACTCCACGACACTAAGTTTCCACCAAGAAAAACAGCATAGCCATAAGTGGACCGACGTGTCTCCAAGCAGCGTGCCCAATCTGCATCAAAATATGCTAAAACCTCCGAAACACCATCAGCAGTGAAAGTTAGACCACAATGTTGCGTGCCACGAACATATCTGAGTATCCGAGTAACAGCAGCAAAATGATCATCCCGTGGATCCTGAAGATACTGGCTCACTGAATTGACTGCAAAGGACAAATCAGGTCGAGTGATGGTCAGATACTGGAGAGCACCCACAAGAGAACGATACAACTTTGGATTGTGAAATGGACCACTGGTGCTACTATGAAGCTGGGACAACGGAAGAAATGGTGTAGAGATAGGTGTGGCATCCAGCATTCCTGCCCGCTGAAGAATGTCCCTAGCATATTTAGCATGACCCAAGAACAATCCAATAGTAGTATAAGTCACCTCCAAGCCAAGAAAGTAGCTGAGGCGTTCAAGATCCTTGACAGAGAACTCCTGATCCGCACGAGCGATGAAACGACGAATGGCAACACCATCGTTGCCGGTGAGAATAATGTCATCAATGTAAATGAGAAGGTAGAGAATGACTGAATCTCGTGTGAACACAAACATGGAAGGATCTGAAAGACTACCAACAAAACCAAGTCCACGAACAAAAGCACTGACCCGATCAAACCATGCTCTTGGAGCTTGCTTGAGACCATAGATCGCCTTGTTCAGCTGACAAACATAATTCGGCCGAGCAGGATCCTGATAGCCAGCCGGTTGGGCCATGTAAACCGGACTATCAAGAACGCCATTAAGAAAAGCATTCTTGACATCCAACTGATGAAGGGGCCACTTTCGCATAGTGGCAATAACAAGCACAGCACAGACAGTTGCAGCTTTCATCACCGGACTGAAGGTGTGATCAAAATCAAGACCCTGAACCTGAGATAAGCCCTGAGCCACCAATCGAGCCTTATATCTCTCAATGGAACCATCCTGATTGTACTTCAGACGATAGACCCACTTAGAACCCACCACATTAACATGGGAAGGACGAGGAACCAACTGCCACGTCCGCTGCCTCTGAAGTGCATCAATCTCCTCATCCATAGCAGCAATCCAGCGAGAATCCTTAACTGCAGCCTTGTACGTGCGGGGCTCCTTCTGGACCAAGAGTTCAGCAAGAAGACCCGTAGCCACGAAATCGGGACCAAGATTTCGAGCAACTCTAGTTCCATCCTGATGACGAGTGACCATTTGATGGGCGCGAGGAGCAGGTGGAACATGAGGAGCCTGCAAAGCATGAGACACAGGAGGAGTTTGAGAGGTTTATCCGGAAGATCCACCAGAGGACGGACTCGAGGGTACTGGCGAAGGTACAGGAGTTGCCGGAACAGACTCATCACGTTGAGTAGGCGGTGCTGGTGAAGAAGACTCATCACACAAAGTGCAAGGCTGTGGAGATGGTATAATCTCAACTGAGGCAGTTTCAAGATCAGGATCAGTAGGATCAATAAATGAGCAAACATCAAGCGAGGAGAACTGAGCTTCTGACAATGCCGTAGAGAATGGAAAGTGGTCTTGTCAAACCGAGCATGGTGAGTCATGTATATACGCCCTGAAGCCGGATCCACACATCGAAAACCTTTGTAGTGCGCACTGTAACCCAAAAAGACACAAGGCAGACTACGAGGAGCTAGTTTGTGGTCTGCTGTAGGACGGACATATGGAAAGACTCTACAATCAAAAGGGTGAAAATTGGAGTAGTAAGGAGAACGTCCGAAAAGTACCTCAAAATGAGACTTGTTGTCAATAACCGGGGTTGGAAGCCTGTTGATGGTGAAGACAACAGTACTAAATGCATCATTCCAATGAGAAAGTGGAATGTGTGAGTGAAACAACATGGAGAGGCTCATCTCCGTGATGTGTCTGTGCTTCCGTTCCGCTCGTCCATTCTGCTCAGGTGTATATGGACACGAAACTTGATGATGAATTCCACGAGTTCCAAAGTGTGACTGCAACCTGTTGTTGATGAATTCAGTTCCACCATCACTTTGAAACACTTTGATGCGAGATGAGAATTGATTCTCTACGAGTGCCTCAAATTGGAAGTAGACGTCAACAAAATCAGACTTATGGCACAAAGGGTAAAACCAAGAAAACCGCGAGTAATCATCCACAAATAAAGCATAATAAGCATAACCATTCCCAGATACAACCGGAGAAGGTCCCCACAAATCACAATGTATCAAATCAAGAACGTGATCAGCACGTCTAGAGTTCTCAATAAAAGAAAGCTTCTGTCCCTTAGCCATTGCACACGGTTCACACAACCCAGGTTTAGGAAGTACAGAAGTAAGAGATAAACAACCAGTTCTGTTTAATAAAGAAATAGTACTAGAGGACACATGTTCTAAACGAGCATGCCAAGTCTCAAAAGTAGCTCGGTTTTTATTTGTCTTCACACTTGCAATAAAAGCCACCACACCACTGTCCAACACATACAACCCATCCTTACAGTGCCCCCTGCCCAGGATTGCCTTGCTGAGCTTGTGCTGAATAACAAAAGACTGATCATCAAACGCAATAACAACACAAATATCCTTAGTCAACTTGCTGATCGATAAGAGATTTTTCGTGATAGCAGGCACAAGTAAAACATCAGACAAGTGTAAAGTAGGGCTAATCCTAGCATCACCAATACCAGCTATAGGAATATAAGCCCCATTCCCAACAGAGACGAGAGTATTACCATTATAAGGAGTCACACTTGACAAATTGGATGTTGTAGAGCTCATGTGATTAGTGCTGCCTGAGTCAACATACCAAGGGCGTGGATCCGAAGGAGCCTGCAGTGCTGGGTAGGTCAGAGGAGACTGCTGGTACTGCGGAGCCTGTTGGTACTGCGGAGCATACTGCTGGTATTGCGGAGCCTGCTGGTACTGCGAAGTCTGCTGGTACTGCGGAGCCAGCTGGTACTGCTGGTACTGAGGAGGAGCATACTGCTGAGACTGCTGGGAAGCATACGGCTGATATAGTTGAGCCACATTAGCCTGAGGAGAGTGCGGAAATTGGCTCGGATGAGCAACAAGAGATGGTTGACCATAGGGCTGAGTTGGAGCAGCTACAAAACGCGGAGCAGCTGAAGCACACGATCGTGAAACATGCCCCAAACCCTCACATGTATAGCACTGGACATTAGAACCGGATCTGGGCACACCACCACCACCACCGGAAAACTTCCAGGAGGGCCTACCGGCACCGGAGCGGCCGTTTCTCCTCCTGCCTGCTGGGCGGTGCCTCCTGATTGTTGGGTGTTGGCCACGAATGCTACCGGTCCAGATCCGGTCTGTCCCTGCAACGATTGATTCACCACAAAAGACTCGAAACGCCTAGTCTCATCAACAACAGATAAATACAACGGTAAAGGGTCCCTAACAGATACAAGACCACTAAACTATTGAAACTTAAGACCTAGAGCATTGAGAAACCATATTAACTTATCCCGTTCACTAGCGGGATCACTCAAAACAGCTAATTGATCAAAAATCTTTAAAAAACTAAGATGCAAATCCTGAACAGTACCAGTCTGACGAAGCATACCAGCCTACTGACGGAGGTTGAAGACGGCTGTGACTGTGTTGTGCTGGTACGTGCTGGCGAAGGTATCCCACATGTCCTTCGTAGTCAAACACCGGGAGATGACATTCCTGGCATCCGGCGAGAGGGAGGCCAGAAGAACAACAAAGAGTCTCTGATCCAGAGTCAGCCAGGCAAGGCAAGCAGCTTGAGCTTTCTTGTAAGTGTCCAGCTTAGCCTTGGCAGCAGCGTCGGGCGGGGAAGAGGAAGAAGACGTGTCCACAGGCGGCGGCGGAACAACGGGACAAGGAGTGGAGCCATCAAGATGGCCAAATAAACCCTGAGTTTTGAGCACATACGTCACCTGCTGCTTCCATTGCAGGTACGTCGAAGCATCCAACTTGGCCGGAAGCAAGTGGATCATGGTGGTGATGTTGATCTTGTCATCACTCAACGCCATTGCAAATCAGAACACAAAAAATTAAAAAAATTTCGATGAAGAAGGGTTTGCGTTTGTGAGGCGGCGGAAGATTAGAGAGAGAGAGGCGGAAGAATTATGGGAGAAGAGAGGATTTAGGAACCTAGGCAACTGATACCATGTAAAGACTAATTTCCAACGTGATCTGTATTGACATACTGAACAAGTATTTATACTTACAGAGAGGGTTCTAACTGTTACAAATTAAACCCTACGGGCATACAAACAATATACAAGAATTACATTAATTATCTTCTAAGTCCTCCAAATCTTCTATTGTCACAGGGTATGTTAACAAATTTAAAATTTGATCAAATTCCAGCCATTTTCATGATGAAACCACAACATGAAATCCCGGGAGAGTACAAGCATATAGAATTGATAATATTTTGAAGAAAAAAAATGTGAATAGTAACAATGCATTTGATCATATTGTACATATGAATAGTCGATGTTCTTGAATTTGATTTTCAAATTATGGCATAGAAAAATAGAGAGCTAAAAAATGACTTGAATTCAAGTTGTACACACTAGAAACTCTAGAGCAATGTGTCCATCCTGCACCATGTGACTGTGGGGGGTACTGGCGATAGAACCTTATCAGGTTTGATGGCAATATAATGTACAATATTGAGATAATATCGAGATAATTTAGTTACTAAATCTGTTACTAAATTGAGGTAATTAGCTCCATACTGATGCTTGAGCCTCGGGTTAATTGTGGACACTCATCACCTGCTCGAGGTAATTAGCTCCATACTGATGCTTGAGCCTCGGGTTAATTCTGGACACTCATCACCTGCTCGAGATAATTAGTTCCATGCTGATGCTTATGTTGTTAACTCTAGGTACTTTTTACTTATTATATTGGGGCAGCAGGATTCTCATTTACTGGAAAGTTTACATCGGGCATCATGATTCTTAGAAAAAATAACATTTTGGGCAGCCTCATTCATTAGAATTTAGAAGTGTTTACGGTCTCCTCCTGATAGGAGATGCTTCATGTTGTTACCTTTTGTTTGAAATATTGAGTCTGTTGCTAGATATTGATGACGAACAGCTTTTGTTCTTTGTTTTTGTAGGATGAGCAAAAGGTTAAACAGGCCATTAGCATAAAGAATCCTAAGAATAGGTTTAAAAAGATTTTGGATGCGTGCAAGAACAAGACTGAATGTGAAGGGGGGACAACATTGATGGCCATCTTCTAGAAGCAGCTAGAGCTGTAGCAACTGCTCATGTACTATCTCTAAGTGCACAATTTTCATAATGAATTGAGATATACGACTTTGATTCTATTTGAATGTTAAAATATCATGAGCTATTTGGTAGAAAGCGAGGATTTTGCTGTCATTCTTCTTGATTGAAGTATGTGATGCTGAAATATCCTACATCTTTCAGGGCTGTTTCTGCAATCTATGCAGCTCAAAACAAAAGCCATGGCATTGGATGGACATCAATGTTTCTTCAGCTTGTGTAAGTTCAAGAGCCCATTTTTTCCAAACGTTTCATGATCGGATTATACGTCCCATGTTGCATAGATGGTAACTGATTAAAGTATTCACCTCTTTAATTTTTGCATTAATTTCTTTTCCATGAAACAGCAAAGCTTAGTAGTTTCACTGCTCATGAGTTCATCCATAAGAGAAGCATAAGACTAAGCAGTCGTTCTGATCCAGGGATGCAGAAGAATCTGTGATTGAAGGGTGTAAGTTGTTGGGGTAGTCTAAGAGGCTGCTGTGACTGAAGTTAAATGATGATTCTGGAGAGGTGGTGGTTAGGAAAGTTGATTTTTTGAGTGAAACAATGGCAGTGAATACAATGTTTTTGAAGGTGATTGGCTTTGAGATTATTCATATCCTCTGTTTCGGTTTAGGGATTGCAGTTTGATGGATGAAGGGTTTAGGTGTGGTGAGAATGGCAGGCCTGATTATATTATTAGTCACACTATGCAGATTTTGGTGGAAGGATGTTCTGTGGATAGCCTCTGTGGTTTTCTGAGAACTGTTCAAACAACTTAGTTCATATCTCGATGGATAGGTTTGGCTCGCATGTGGTTGAAACAACACTCAAGGTGCTAGCTTTGCATGTTCAGGAATGTGAGACTGTTAATGTTGCATGTCAGTAGAGTTCTATACATTGGTACTATTTGGGAATGAATGCAGACATGACTTCTTCATAAATACTATAAATTTTGTTAATGTTACTAGATTTATTGATCCTTACCATTTTCTTTCTTTGAATCTGCTACAGAGTTGTGGACAACCCTATTGAGAGGAGTGCCATTAGACTCTTATGAGTTTCATTCCACTAAGTCAACTGATGTGCTTGCTGAAAGGTTAAGCACTCAAGCTTCTCACCAGAGTAATAAGGGCCTGCATAGTATTGAGCCAAGATTTCCATCCCTGCTTCACAAGCCAAGTTTGGGCACTAGCCTTATGGGCTTCTTCTTTGTCAAGAACTGGACAAGAGTATTCTAAAGCCTTTAGTGGTAAAATATGGTAGTCAAAGGGCGGTGAAGAAATCAACCATCCGCAAGAAAATAAATTGCAGTTTAACCTTTGCTCTACATTAAATGATAAAACTTTGTATAGGTTCTCTTTGTATAGCCATCTCTTTCTCAATACCTTTTGTTTGGCTGTTTTGTGAATTCACTTACTCTTTAAATTTGTATTTAATAAATAGTATAATTTTTTAAGTAATTACAATCAGAATAGTCAAGATATAAAACTTAAATTATCTACTTTCATGTTTAACTTAAATCATTTTTCAAATCCCATATAATTATATATTATTGATGAATAAAAAAATTATTTTTGCATTTAATAATATTTTTTAATTAGACACCCGTGCATCAAAATGATTTAAATATAATAGCCCTATCTTTATCATTTAAAATTTTTGTGTATGGACTTGTCACAACATAAAAGGCCTCTTTCGTTGATCACGTCGTGAGGTTTTTCATGATCACCTCATAACCTCATAATTCTGTTGGTTCCGTTTTCTGTTTTCAGGTTGAAAAAGGCCAGTTTCATTGTGATGATTGTGGTATTTGCAGGTGGTCAATCAAGCTTTGCAATTTCTCTTTGTTTCACCTTAGTTCCACACTGCTTATTTTTGTGTCGTAATTTTCTAAGTTTGTCGCCGCCTCCCTTTTCCACAGGTAGGTTGATGTTGAAATTTTCGATTTGTGATAAGAATGATAAATTGATCCGTAGTACCATTAATTTAATGTAGTTTATGAGGAAGTGTTTCATAAGTTAGGATAATAAGATTATGTAATTTCTTAACTCCTTAGATTCTTGAACACGTAACATTACTTTAGCGACCAATTTTTTTAACCAAAAGGCTATTACATTATATTTCTTAACTTTCACAAAATAATACGTTGTTAAGATTACTTACATTACATTATATATTGTTTATTTTATTATATTTTAAAATTAAATTTTTGTGCATCGGCACGGGATATTATACTAATAATGTTATATATATCTTGACACAATCTACTATGCGAAGTTCAAAGGGTGATTTTGAAGCATGCATGTGATGCAACAAAAAACACTCAAATCCACAACACCACAATTCAAGGCATATAAAACTCTATCACAATAACCTTGCCTAAAAACATTTCTGGTATACTTATTCTAAGCAGTAAATGATTGATCATTAAAACAAACAACTACATGCATATCTTAAATCAATTATTATCTAACGAAGAGCAAATTCGCAGTAATATGAGGAACAACTTATATATCAGACAAAGATACTGAATATTTGATTTGAGAATGACCAACATGGGAAAGTTAAGAGTTGGACCATTTCCAATATAAATACAGTTGTTACTAGAATAGAGAGTCGCGCGGTATAGTATGGATTATGATGAGATAAGTTGATTTATGACAGTATATGCAACTATCTAATGATGGTGGATGTTTAGACTAGGAATTTGAAAAAAGGACTTCAGTACAGGGGAAGAAAATGAGGAGACCACCAATGAAAAGAACCAAGAACACTTTAAGGCCAGATAACCAAACTCACCACACTCATGGAATTTCAACTTAAGACATTGAGAAGTAATATGTCCAAAGATTTACACTACTAACATTGCAATTGATAACGAGAATAAGCAATATGATCTAACACACCACTACATTGGCATTTTGATCTATCAAAGCAATCTATAATAATTGACTTCGGTCCATAAGATTTCACTAGATTGTTTTCTCAAATGACCTTATAGTCTAGTATTTATTCATCACTATACTATTTGAACTTGACTTTGACCACATGGATCAAGAAAATTCATGTTTCACTTCACTTCCAGCATTTCCTTAGTCAACATTTCCTTCTCATATGTCATCAAAAAATCCAAGAACTGGTCGTATTTTAGAACTAAAAATCTTTCTAAATCAATGAACAATCTGATGCTGAAAGTTCATAATAAAAATTGGCTTTAACTCTGGTTGTGGCGTCACTATCTTTTCCTCTTCCTCATTTTCCATCTCAACCTTCTCTTCCTCTTCTTTCTTATTTTATACCGCAACTTCAATATTCACTCTAATTAAATATATGTTTTTAGTCAAGACTTGTCCTTGTCCTTATCCTTCTTGTCTATTGAGGCAGAATTGTGTTGTTTGTCCTTCATTGTTCCAATCATTTCTTGCGTTTGAATTCTTTTTTTGTTTATGTTTTTTTGGTTCTCTTATAAGATGAGTGTGTGAATTATGCAAAGAAGAGCGGGGTGATTGGATTGAGTAACACGTAGAGTAAATATTCAGAGTTGTGGTGGTTTCTGGTACATTTCTCACGCCATTAAAATTGGAGAATAGGAATATACTATTTTTTCACTCTCTCTCTCACACACACACACACACACTCACACAGTAGGCTGGTGTGTATCATATGACAACATGAGTATATAGAGGAGAAACACTTGATTAGTTCTAAACCACATTACTCTTTCTTTGCTTATATTTACCTCATTCCACATAATATAATCTAAAGTTTGTATTTTATTTTAAACACATCGATCTTAGTTTAATGTTATTATATTCAATAAATTTATTTATTATCACAAGAAATAAGCTCGTAAAACTATTTCTAAGAGTCTGAACCAAGAGATCTAAATAATACACATGACTCGCACAATTTCACATTTCTTCAGAACTACTTGAATATCTCCACTAATCTACACTATCAAATAGTATTTAGCTGAATTCAACTTCACATTTCAGGAAAATCTCAGGCATAGAGCACTCTATTGAATGTCTCACTTCAACCTTCAAACACTTCAAGAAGATTTGATTTAAACCACTCTCAGGAATTCTTGACAATTTATCTCTAACTTGCTCCTTAAACTTACTTTTAGTAATCGACCAATGTAGTTTCTTGTTTCAAATAAAAAAAGACATCTTCAAAGTCTCTGACGTCCAGGTTCTTCATTTCATTTCACACATTTGAGAAGAGCGTAATCATTCACTTTAGCCATGGCTCGTGATCCTGAAGACGATGTTGGGCGACAAAGAGGATGATAAGCAATGATGAAATTTCAGTACATTGAGGTTAAGATATGTTCAGAGTCAGATTCTGATTTTGATACTTTTAGATTTTGGTATTTAATGAATGATGGGTGACAACGTTTGAGGGTTGGTTTAAGGTTCTAGGATGGTATATGCTACGTGCTACCATTGTAGAAGTATATCCACGTTAGTGTCATTTCCCACTTGGTGTCCACTGATTGGCTCTCACTTGAATGCGCTAGCCACATAACCATTTGGATTGGGCCTGTTTGTCTAAACCGCTTCAAACTACTTGAAAAATTGAGAGAGTTTTGGAGAGGGGACCTAGAGCCCGAACTGTCTATGACATACATAAGCACTAGGGACATCTGGCAATTTAGTGAGATGAATTAATAATTTTGATCACCAAAATTTCATTTGTCATATATTTCAACAAGTCAAATCGCAACTAATAAGCACTATTCTATTCACACCTTATCACAAATTATGTTATAGCGAATCCGATGTAATGATGTCTTATCTATTTTCATCATGTTCGTAGTTTGATTGAAGTTGACATGCCACAAAACAGATAGTAACACACGTCATATATTTATTCTCTTTGTATTCACTAAGAATGACACACTTTCTATTATAATCCATTCGTTTGAACACATTTCTTTTTTGGTAATGTTTCCCCGAATCTCAACTATTCATTTCATCTTTTTTTCCTTTCTTACAATTCAATTAGATTCTCTATATTAGTACTAGTAGTAATGTGCCATATTGCTCGATGAATGATTAAGTAAACTTTAACTGAAATAAAATATTAGCGCATATTCTGTAAGTGGCGAGCGTTATCACCTTTTGCTCGATGAATGATTAAATAAATTTTAACTAAAATAATATAGCAGCGCATATTCTACAAATGGCGAGCTTATCCCCTCAGCTCCAGAATAGCAACATGTAACAAAAGATTTCTTTGGTTATAATTAGGGGATTACCCTCACTAAACATGAATAAAGGCTGAAAGTAAGGAAGGTTTAAATTTGAAATAGGAGTAGCGGAAAAATCCCAAAAAGGCAAATAAAGAACGCAAGAAAGCACTCATCAAGTTTAGTCAACGAAACGGCTCCCACAGTCCCACTACAAATGGCGACAAATCCCCCAATCCCATTCCCAAGCTTTTCAAATTCTCACCAGAGCTCCTCAATTTTGCTCTCCAGAATCCTTCAGAATTCCAACGGCGATGGAAAATGACAAGGAGAATCAGAAGACCGCGCCAGTGGCGATAAAGGGCAAGCCGAAGCACGGTGGGAAGTACGTCGAGTATAATGTGCTGGGTACGCTGTTCGAGATCACCTCTAAGTACGTCCCTCCGATTTTACCAGTTGGGAGCGGCGCTTATGGAGTTGTCTGGTAATTCATCTCATCTTGTCAGGGTTTCATGTGATTGTTTGTTTGGCTTGATTGAGGTCTTGAAAGATTGTTGCTTTTGCAGCTGTGCTACGAATTCAGAGACGAAGGAATCCGTTGCTATTAAGAAGATTTCGAATGTTTTCGATAATCGGATCGATGCCAAACGGACCCTTCGGGAGATTAAGCTTCTGTTGCATATGGATCATGACAATGTATTTACTGTGTTTCTCTGTGTGTTTTGATTTACTGGAATTGGGGGTTTTATGGCTTTCTATGTGAAGATGATGGGGTTGGTGATTCTGATTGTAGGTAATCAAGATCAAAGATATTATAACACCACCCGAGAAGGAAAGCTTCAATGAGGTGTACATTGTTTATGAGCTGATGGACACTGATCTCCATCAGATTATATCCTCTTCCCAGCCGCTCACTGATGATCACTGCCAAGTGAGTTCTTTTTTGCTTGATTGAACAATCATTTGTATCAATTCGAATGCTAGACTGTGGAAGACTTGGATTGCTTTAATGGATGCTGTGCTAGTTTCTGCATACATTGTTTGCTGGGATCATAAACTATCCATCTTTTAGTGCACCCATCGGGGTAATACGTTGTTTAGAATGACTCTTTAGTGTACACTTGGATATATGGGAATGGTGATTCCACTAGTATAATAGTTCTTGTGCCACTTTTTTGTTTGTTCTGTTGTTTACTGATAGGTCTTCTTATTGCACAATTCCAGTATTTTTTGTACCAGCTGTTAAGGGGGCTTAGGTACATTCATTCTGCCAATGTCCTGCATCGGGATATTAAACCGAGCAACTTGCTTCTTAGCTCAAATTGTGACCTGAAGATATGTGACTTTGGTCTTGCAAGAACATCTTCAGAGACTGACTATATGACTGAATATGTTGTAACTCGTTGGTACCGAGCTCCTGAGCTACTGCTCAACTGCTCAGAGTACACCACCGCGATTGATATCTGGTCTGTTGGATGCATTTTGCTGGAGATTTTGATTAGGGAGCCTATATTTCCTGGTAAAGACTATGTCCACCAAATTGCACTTATCATGCAGGTACTTATTCCTTAATTAGGCCTTTCATGGTGCTTTGCTGATTGCTCAACGTCGTTAATGCATTTTGCTTGTTGCCTATGTCAGCTTCTAGGATCCCCAGATGATTCAGATCTTGAATTTGTGCGTAGTGAAACAGCCAAAAAGTATGTGAAGAAGCTTCCTTCCTTCCCAAAGAAACCACTTTCTGAAAATTTTACAGATGTATCCCCTCTTGCCCTTGATCTTGCTGAAAAGATGCTGTTGTTTGATCCTGCTAAGCGGATAACTGGTACGTCTATTATTTATTACACAAAGTCCTTAATATAGTTCCCACTCAGTGCATTCGAACTTATGCTGATCTGTCTGTAAATGGTCATTATTGAAGTTGAAGAAGCTTTGAACCATCCATATTTGTCATCTCTGCATGAGATCAATGAGGAGCCAATCTGTTCATCTCCATTTGCGTTCGACTTTGAAAAGACGTCTTTGAGCGAGGAAGAAGTGAAGGAGCTCATCTGGGAGGAGTCTTTGAAGTTCAATGCTGACAAGAATGCAGACTAATTCACGAATAACCTTCCCTATTGCTGTCAATGGTGTTTGTTCTTGTTTCGCAAAGAAGAGTTTATTTTTGAGTTGCTTTCTGAGTTTGGTTGCGCATACAAAACATAGTAGAAAGTATAGGAACTTATAGAAGTCTTTACTTTGAGATATACTCATATACCTGTGGTGAGAAACCCCCTTTTCTGTTATTTTGTTATTGCTGAGCAATGAAAGTGTAATGTTTTATGGATTTTTTTTACAAACTATATGAAGAATAAACCTCCACAGTTATGTTTAAGAGTTGCATCTGAAGGAAGGTCAATTCAAGTCTAAAGTCATATGTGTTCTCCCAGAAAGCTGATTTGAGCACCTGTTCTCCTAAGTTGAGAAAATTTACTGAACTCCCAACTTTTCCGACTTTTCATGAAATTTTTTATATGTTTTAACTTATACTGTTTACCTTTTAATTTGAACTATACATTTAATTTTTTCAATTTTTCAAATTTTTAAATAATGTTTTTCGAATTTTTCCCTTTAAACTTATTTTATTATATGTTTACATTAAAATGATCAATATTTTAACAAAAGAACATATCATTTGAGTTTAAATATATAGTGGTAGTTCCATAACATTTAGGAAAGTTGGTCTTTCTAGAGAGTTTGCATAAGTTTTATCTGTATATCAGTTCCGGTTAGTTAGCAAAAAATACTACAATTTAGGATAATTTAGCAAAAATACAACTCACCTTTCTTTTGCTTCAAGAGAGAAAGAAAATGGAAGTGCTATACGTAATTCAAAATATCAATGAAATGACATTACCAAGCCGGTAAATTAGATAGTTTCTCAAAAATCAAATAATTTGAGATCATTTTCGTACTTTTACACTATATTTTGAACTACGTTAGTAAAAAACTGGACTGCGTATAAGAGCCGAGGAAAAAAAAAAAACCCCCTTTCTTTTCTCTCTATTATGAAAGGAAAATAAGCTAACCAATAACTCTAAATTTTCAGTGGTTTCCGAACATCTGAATTTCAAAATGATGAGTTCACTGATTCAGTTTATTTTAAAAGAGCCTCGAGCTCTGAGCAGCATAGTCAATCATGGCGCCAAGGCCTTGTCGATTCCGGTAGGGCATTCCTTCCTCCACCGCCGCCTCCTCCACTCTTCCGCGCCACAACCACCGTGAGTTTCAAAATCATCACTCAGTTTAGGTATGAATTATTCCTTTGATTTTTTCCGTTCAATTCATTGCAGATCGTTCGGCATTGCGTTCGACATCGATGGCGTTCTTCTCCGTGGAGAGAATCCGATCGGCAGCTCTCCTCAAGCTCTGAGCCGCCTGTATGCAGATTCCACAACCAGTTGAGAAATTTTTACATTCTGTCTGTTACAATCAAATTTACATCTTTAACTTATGTACAACTGAATTACTGTTTAGAATTAGGATTTTGATTTTTGTTCATCCTCATTAACAGTTGTACTGATCAACAACTGGCAGGTGAGTTGAAGATACCTTATGTTTTCCTAACAAATGGTGAGTGTGCATTTATGTATTTTTCGAGATTTGATGATTTTTTGGTTTTGTTCATGAATATTTATTAATAATGTAACATCGTAATAGGAGGTGGAGTTCCTGAGTCTAAACGAGCAAAGGACTTAGCCGGACAGTTTGGTGTCAACATTTCGCCCTTGCAAGTACTGGATTTTTATTAATTATTTTATTGATTAAGTTTATTTGTTTATAAAGCGATCTTGAAGAACTTCTTGCTGCAGGTTATACAGGGGCACACACCTTTCAAGCAACTTGTGAAAAGGTGCATATTCAAATGTTAGAGCTTAGTAAAATACTAAAAATTGGTGCTTTGCCTTGAATGCTGTCTCTGAATAGAAAAACGAATAGATTGGTTAGGACCGAATATATTAGACACGCTATATGTTTCAAGATCCCATAGAGTGTCTAAGCAATAGCTTTGATCTCGTATTTAGTTAATTTATGGTTGATGTGGTATCCTAAACTCGTGATTTTACAGCATTCCTTCCATTCTTGTAGTACTGCTAATCCACTTTAGTATATGATATCTTGGATGTGCCCTTCATCTCTTGGCCAATTTCCTGCAGATTTGAGAATGATCTCATAGTTGCTGTAGGAAAAGGAGAGCCTGCAAATGTCATGTCTGAGTATGGATTTAAGTAAGACATCAGCTCAGCGTCATTGCTTTTACTATGCATGATTTTGTTTTTGGTTTTTCTGGGTTACTCTAGGATAGTTTATGTTGATATCATTTAATAACATCTTCACTTTCTATATTTATTCCATTCTCAGAAATGTTCTTTCGATAGACGAATATGCATCTTTCTTTGACAACATCGATCCTTTGGACCATTATAAGAACTGGAGACAGTTTCAGCGTGTTAATCGTCAAGAGAATATTGATCCTGTCTCTCACAGAGTTGGGGCTGTCTTTGTTGTTAGTGATTCAGTTGACTGGAGTAGGGATATACAGGTTGGTTCTCTCTTTTTTTTTTACTGTTACTATGTGGTACATGAAATGAAGGATAATATACATTGTAAAAGAAACTGATAACTTGCTTTTCCTTGCAAAGCAGTTTTATAGTCTAAGTTACAGTTTGTTAAGTGTTGTTCTTATTACTTCTCAAAACGTTTGTCTTGTTTAATAAGTGTTATGTGGCAACTTAGATTAAAGACTTTATATTGTCTCCTTTGGTTATTACTGTTGATTGGCTTGTTACATATATTAGATGTTGTGTCCCAGTATATGTTTGAGATTATACCATTAGGGATAGCAAAAGCTTTTATAAACCATGGATTCGCTGGGATTCCTTCAATAGAATGTATTAAAGTTAGATTCACAGTATTAGTCGATGTTTAGTAATGACAAGCCATGAAGTATTAGAATTCGATTGCTAGAGGTCTTAGAAATATATTTTATCTTTCAGTAATTAGGATAGCTTCTTTTCATGTAGCCTAGTATTAGGCTCTGTTGTATAATAGTTTGATGTCAACTTCAGGTTTTATGTGACATTCTGAGAACTGGTGGTCGTCCTGGAAGAGAAATTGCACACCAACCACCACTATTCTTTGCCAGTGATGATCTTGCGTATCAGGTTGTACTACTTCTCAAGAGTTGACATAAGCTGTTGTTAGTTGAATTTCAAGTATGGTCTGTACTGATAATTATCCTTATGCATCAGGCCCTATTTCCTGCTGAACGGCTAGGAATGGGTGCATTCAGGATTGCCTTGGAATCTGTATTTAACAAGTAAGGCTTTACTGAGTGTGATGAGTTAAATACTTGAGAGAACGTGAAATTGTTTAGTTCCTATACCTGAACATGTTCTGACTTGTTTTTTCTTCTCCTGTGATCTGTGACTTCGAAACTCTTGAGTACCTATATAAAGTTTTATGATGGTGAGAGCATCTTCCTAAGATTTGAAAATGTTTGTTAAAGTTTGTTGCGAGGAAGGATCTGTTTATTGTTGGCACGAATTCTATTTCCTCTCTCTTCTGTTTTAGCATCAAAGTTTAATGCTCCATAATGTGTAACACTGGCTTTTATATGTAGAATTCACCCTACAAATATGGAGTACACGGCATATGGAAAACCAGAACCATTTGTGTTTAAAAATGCTGAAAATGTATTGAAACAAGTACGACAATCTGCCTACAAAAACTTTGCAGCAGACGGTGAATTGAAGCATTTCAAAACCTTGTACATGGTTGGGGATAATCCATCAGTTGACATCAAAGGAGCGCAGCAGGTTGCCTTTCTTTCTTCTGATTTTTTCAAAGTTGCATAAATTTGTGACCATTGAGGATTTATTTTGATTGTACTGTATTTGCAGGCAGGTTCTCCTTGGTTTTCAATTTTAACTAGGACGGGGGTATTCAAAGGAAAGGGAAACCATCCTGACTATCCTGCAGATTTGGTATGTTATTAAGTATATTCTGATTGCATATTCTTTTCCTTCATGAAACTGAATATAGGAAGCATGTTAAACTCTTTTGAGCAGATTGCCATCGGAACTAATATGTACTATTTTTTCTGAGCAGGTGGTCGATAACGTGGAAGATGCAGTGGATTACATAATGAAGAGAGAGCGTGTTTATTAGCATTGTACTGCAGTACACATTATCTACGCCCATAATTCTATTTAAACTGCTAATTCCTTTTTGTAGATCAGCCGAACGATAAAAATGATGTCTTACAAATGGTCTCACTACTTATCAAATTAAGGTAGAGAATTAATCCTCTACCATCATAAGCATTGCTGATTACCATAATAACAAGGTAAGTTGATTGATGCTATATTGAACAAAATTGACAGTATGTAGATTCCAACTGAATTCATACTCCACGTTTTTGGTTTTTAATAGAAGACTTTTGTCAGATGCAACACTTATCAAACTGAAAAAAAGGGTCATCTATAAACTCTCCGTAATCTCATTACAGTTAACCATCACAAGTTCACAACTGTTTCACAAATACAAAATCATATATAGCTCCGACTAAACTAAATCTAAACTCTCCTGTTCGCGATATCATAGTAATCATCAACCTATTGTGTTAATGTACAGAGATTATATTTTAAAAAAACGGCCACTCCTCCTGTGAGCTTAAAATTTGAGCACCTGTTTGGGCTGACTTCCGAGCTTTCCAAGTGCCTTGTCCAGGGCTGTATGGAATTGGTCGAAAGGAACAAGCTCCATACTGCAAAACAACAAACCATTCAAGAAAGTTATCAAAAGTATTGTAAGTTGGAACAGCGGGACAAATAAAGATGTCTAAGGAAAAAAGAGTATTATACTCATATGACAGTTTCCCATCTCGACTTAGGGCCAATAAGTAATCAATCATCATTCTGCACTCTTCAACTTTCTCAGAGCTCAACCATTTCTGCAACCAGAATCCCCTCAAAGAAATATCCTAAAAGTACACATTCAAGAAAACATTACAAAGGAAGCATCAGATTTGAAACATGCCAGCAACAGTTTCTAAAGATCAAGCTTTGACCACACCAAAATAACAAAACAAAACATAGGTAACTGTAGTCCAAAAGTTTTTCGTAGGGGCATGCACACTCTAGTACAAACAAAACACCATCTGAAGTTCCTAATTTTACTCATGTATAAGGATGAGTAGCAGTAACAGAACACTTTCAAGGCCCACCTTAAATATGAAAGAGGCAGTTGATACGGTGATGGGTTTCTTTGACATTCCACCATATGTAACCATGGTTCCACCCTGCCTGAAGCAGGAAATCAGATATTAGTTATACAGTATGTAAACTTACCAAACAACTGAAGAAAATTCGAAATCACCTTAAGAACTTGAGAACCAATGAAGAAGCATTTCCACCAACACAGTTGAATCCCAAAACAGGTTCAGGCGCATTAACCTAAAGCAATTATTAATAGTAAATTCTTCAACAAAAAGAAGCAGGCAATGCAAGACAAGACAATACAATTCATATTCTTCTTTTGACAGGCAATGCAATTCATATTCTTCTTTTGACAGGCAATGCAATCCTAGCAGCCTAACTCCAAAATAGGCAAGTGCAAAAAGGAGAGGAACCTATTTGAAGAATTAGGGAAACTAAGTATTCTGCTTTGTATACTAAATATGGTCAGCATTTCACATACCAGGAGGCCTTTAATATTTTTTACTTCTAGTTGTTTCTCAGTGTATACTTCATCCGCACCAAGTTTCTTGAGCTTTTCTTTCACTTCATCTGATCCAGCCCTGTGAGATGTAACACAAGCAATAAGTCCCCTCAAAGTACATATTCAACTAACATATAGTTGTACTGCATCTGACAAACTTGTACATCAATACATTGAGTAGTGACACCACCAAATTACTGAAGGAATACACATATCCCCTAATAATAACATTGCAGAAAACTGATAATAAATCATGTGTCCAAGTCCAACATTGTAGAACTTTTGTTAAATGAGTGCATTTTCAGGAAATTATTCCTTCACTTCATTATAGCCGCACACCCATACTCAAAACAAATCTTAAAAATAAAACTTTTCAGGAAGTTATAATCCACATTTTAGAAATAAAAATCGAACTTTTCATTGAAAATTAGTCTTTCTCACTCACTTACACTTATACAGCTTGGACAACCCATGGTTTGAACATCATTTCAAGTAAAAATGTGGCAACAATATCATAATACTAAGTAAAATGGATCGGTATGATTGCCATAAAACATGAGGTATCATGTTTAAGCTTAAGCATCAGACTATAAGTAGAAACAAAACTACCAAATAGTGAGCAGTAAAATAAAACCAATTAACTTCCTAGTAATAGACAAGAACTTTCGCGAAGCAAACAGACGATTCTACCACAAAGACTTGAACAAATAAAGACTATCAATATCAAGAGTACCTGTCTCTTATAATGTTAATTGTACGAATGCCTCGATCACGCGCAAGCTGGATGATGCACTGCCCTACAATGCTAGTAGCCCCATTTTGAACGACTGAATCTCCTATTACCATAAAACCACTGGTTAGTGGCAACAAGCAACACATACTAAGACAATATATGGATGTAGCATTACCTGACTTCAAATCAACAAAATCCTCAAGCATTCTGAGGGCTGTCAAAGGATTCACAGTAACAGTCGCAGCATATTCCATAGGAGTTCTTTTATCAATCTTGTGCCATATTTTTTCCTCCTTCACAACATGTGTCTGCCATGTTCCTTAGAGCACAGAAATTTCAAACTATGGCTTTAAAAACAAATATTAAATGATGCTTCCCACTCTTAGCCCATTTAGAATCATTGCCATTCATTTTCATTTTCTAATCTCCAGTCTCCACTCATTTACTCCCCGGAAAAAGCATGAAAATATACCTGAAGAAGGAGGGGAGGGGATGACCCAATCCCCTGGAGAAACACCTTTCACTGCAGACCCCACAGCATGCACCTCTCCAACTCCCTCGTAACCACCAACCGCCGGCACCGGTGGCCGGACCGGGTATACCCCTGCCGGAACAAAAACAGACGGACACATTACTATTGCTAATTCAAGCAAATCCTCACAAAAAATTTACAGTGAGTATAGTGGAGACCCTCAATTCGATTGATATCGGAAGGATTGATCGGTGCCGCGAGCATCCTGACGCAAACGTCGTTCTCCTTGATTTCCGCCGGAGGGATTTCAGAGATTCGGGTAACCGTATCTGGAGGCCCTTGCTGATCGTAAACCACCGCGGTGGACGGCGGAGATAAGGCCGCCGCTGTAAAGGCTCGCCGGGGAATATACGCTGGAGTGCGTGGACGAATGAAGGAGGAAGGGAACGACGTCGTGGCAGTGACGAGGGCTTTCTGTAGAAATAGCTTCGCCGTCGCCATTATCACTACAGATAGTTACTGGTGTACTGGTTTTCTTCGAAGTTCAGACTCTCTTTACGGTGATCACTCACTGAAAGTGGAACCGGGACTGGTTGGGTTTTGTATCGGGTCAACTGATTATTTATTTCAAACTGTGGTCAAACAAACCAAACCAAGTTTATAGGTTGAATTTTTTATTTAAGAAAATTTTGATTAAGTAAGCACCATATAAGTTATTTTCTTATTTTTAATCAACAAAAACAATTTTTCAAATTGAACCATATATTGTTGAAATGTTACTTTTATATGTTTGAAGTTATACTGTTTAACTTTTAATTTGAACTGTATTTTTGTTACTTGAAAAGTTTAAAATTTTATCTGAAATTTCTTGAATCTTCACATTAAACCATGTTTTTCCATATGTTTAATTTAAAATGATCAATGTTTCAATACAAAAATGTATCATTTCTGTTTAAATATATAGTGGTACTTTCATATCTTTTAGAGATTTTATCGTACAAAAGAATCTCATTTTCGTTTTTTGATATAAGTGACAGTAATTGTGTGAAAAGAAAAAATAGTGATAGTGATGACTTTAATAATTGATTTTTTTTCATAATGATACTTTTGTGGCATATGTTTTGGATGTGAATTTTTTAATTTAATTTTAATCGAATTTAAAATTTTACGTGGAAAGTCAAGTTTTATTTTTCAGCATTATTAACATTTTTAACTATTTTAAAAATAAATATTCTTTGTTATGTCATGCTAGTATTCAACTAACACTTCCAAGTATTTATTCATTAATGGTGGTGTAACATTGTTAAAGAGAGTTTGTCTTCGATGAGGTCAGTATTGATATTAGTTGATAATAGTGTATCAATAAGAGAAACAAATCATCAAGAGTAATCTCACATATCTGAAATGAGGCAATCTCAAACAAAGCTTTGTATTTAACTTCAAAATGTAATCAGTAAGGTAACAATGAAACATGGTTGAGACTTGAGTGACAACTTAAAAGTTTCATTTGCCAAATGAAACTCAACATAACTGATTCTAATTAAAGGCACAAAACTGATTTCAAAGCCAGAGAAGAAAGCAATTCTGGGCTTGCATTGCTTCAAAATACTCATGTAGTCATATACTGCAAAATTTCAAGACCTATTTGCAAATGGGAGCAATCACCATTCAACAATACAGAACAGACCTAAAGAAGCTTGACATCTATTTCATCATTCCTCGCTACTTCTGCTAATAGCCTAAAAATACGAACCCTACCTACGATAAGCCAGCAGAACACAGCAGAAAAATGACAACACCGCAGCTGCAACAGCAGAGTAACATAACATCGGAACTCTCCCCAATCCTCCTCCATAGCGAACCACGAACCCCATATCCTCAAACGACTTCAACTGCTCCCGAAAGCCAGCATTCGGGTAAACACAGCTCCGCTTCTCCTTCAACGATTCAAGCGCATCACGAGCAGATAGCCTCTCGCTCTTCATGAGATACGCAGCCATTACAGTGGCGCTCCTCGATATCCCTGCAAAGCAATGCACCAGAACAGTTCCACCTTCATTTCTACTCTCCTCTATGAAATTCAGGCACACTTCAAAGTAATCCAGCAGATTCTCGCTCTCGAAATCACCCAAGGCTACTGCCATTCTCGTGAACTTGAAATCCTTCCCTGCATTCTCCATTATGTACTCCACAGTTTTCGAGCCACGGTTAGTCATAGTCTTGCACACCTTTTGAGTGTCCTTTGAGGGGATAACCACATCGCTCCGCCATTCTGAGAAGGCTGAGATCGAAGAGGAGCTTAGAATTGAGAGCACGTGCGTGATTTCGTTGCTGCCGTGCAGGAAAATCTCAGCAGCATCCTTGATGTTGCCGAGATACAGACGCTCGCGAACAAGGTCCGGCATGTCTGTTTAATTGCAACGACAATGCGATTCATATAATCAATCAGAGTTCCATGAAAACAGAAAAATCAATAAAACAAAAATTGAATACAATCAATGGGGGAAACGATGAACATGACCTAATTATAACTTGCATAGCCAATTCAATGGGGGAATTCAAGATAATTGGGGTTCTTCAAAGGATGAAAAACAACCACAGACGCGAAAAGAGGCTTTACCAGTGATTGGGCGCGGCCGAACCGTGGAGGCGGTGGATTCCGGCGGACACTGGGCTCCCGTTTTCAGTACTACTGCGTTGGGTTGTTTAGAGACAGCTACGAGCCTACGAGTATTTATTTATATCAAATAAATCTTAAAATAAAGTATTTATTGGATGAGCCGATGACATCATTATTTGGCTTTTGGAGCCAATTTATGTAAACTTGTGTCCATTTTAAAGAACGACACCATATAATTAGGTGGATAAAAAATTAACTGTAAATTAAAAAAATTTGAATGACTCTGATTAAATCTAAAAGCATCTCCGATGCAAATATTGCGATAGAACATTCATTAGCCTTATCATCATCAATCCTCAAATGGGCAGGCAAGTGTAATTTAGAGTATGGGATAATATGTGCTATTTCATGATAATTACCTCTATCAATATTCTTATGAATTTGCCTTTA
Source organism: Sherardia arvensis (assembly GCA_948330725.1). Lineage (NCBI taxonomy): Eukaryota > Viridiplantae > Streptophyta > Magnoliopsida > Gentianales > Rubiaceae > Sherardia > Sherardia arvensis. Next base: position 6,878,394 of record OX415237.1, on the reverse strand, counting down.
TGCTCACTTAAAAAATAAGAAAGAGCGTAATTATCAGAAGATTTAAAATTATCAGAAACAGCGTAATTATTTAATATTTATTATGAAAAGTATTCTGATTATTTTAGTGTTATTTATATGGAAAAAGATATTTATAACATTTATTTCTTAAGTATCTTTTGTTTTTAATTTAGCTTTTATTTTTCCTTCTCGTAGGAATTTAGTTTAGTTTTAACACATATCTTATTTGGTGATGACTGAATTGAAATAAAATATATAATTCTAAGCTGGTGTGAAATCAATGTATAGTAATAGTATGACTAAATTAAGATGAATTTTATCAGATCTTATACATTTGAACTGAATTCATAAAAAACCGAACTTAATTCACCATAACTGAACTTTTAGAACGGAAATATATTGAATCGAAGTAAAAACTAGAAGCATTGACCAAATTAAAATGAATTTTATCAAATCACATTCCATCAAGATGGTACTGAATTGATTTGAAATAAATTCAATAGAACTGAATTGATAAAATTTCGTATAAGTTGGGAGAACGGACCCTTAGTTTAAGGTTTTTAAAAATTTTAAAGTTACTGGATATAGATTTTAAAAATAAAGGTTATAAATGTCTTTTTTCAAGTAAAAGTTATAAATGTCTAAATTTACTTGAATTTGATCAAAACAAAAAAATATAGAATTGAATTGAACTGAAATGAATTAAATTGAAGTGAACTGAACTACTCTACTTATAAACTCAGACAAGCAGGGTCTTCATTATCAGCATAACCATAACATAAACTGATAAAAAAATAGGATGTTATATATGTAAAGTATCATATTATTCTAATTTATAAATGTATACAAAAATTCCACAATATTACATCAACAAAAACATGAAAACATCCAAATAATATTAATCATCCAAACAAAGTCACATCAACGTAAACATGAAAACATCTAAACATCAAGTTAGCAAGGTACATATTTTTCCATTGGATTCCACTGAACTTTGAAGACCAAAAGTCAAGCACTATACTGTATTAATAAGCCTCTAATATCAGTAGAAATCCTCCCTCCTTCATCATCGCCTTCAGAATCAAAATCACTTCCTTCATAATCTGTAAAACAAAAATATGTGAAATGACCTTTATGCTTAATAATGACCTTTATGCATAGGTACCCTTTTGGTACCTATGCTTAATCAAAAATTCACGAATTAAATTATAATCATATTCAAAGAGGGAATAACATATTCGGTACTTTTGGCATACAACCAATCATTCGTGCAAATCCGCGCTACTACATTGTTTGGCAAAATACGACTTCGATATTTGTCAATAAATCTTCCTCCATGATGACTAAATGAAGCATAAACTGTCGGCAGGGGAATACTCAGTATATCCTTTGCCATCAATGACACGCCACTTAATGCTGTTGGATTTTCAATAGTCCAGAATATCCAACTTTTGATTTATTGGAAGAGTGCTTTTTTCAGATAAACTTTCAGTTGAGACTTTTTCTCTTCTGAACCATACCGGCTTTCATGTTCTCCAAATGCCTACAATTTAGGCAAAAAAAAGTTATTGCCAGGCTTATTGTTTCAAATCATATGTAGGCTAAATATGTACAACAGAGCTTCAAGCGAAAAATGAAACGTTAGAGAAGCAAAGGTATGCACATCAGAGACAGAAGCAAAGAACGAAATATTGAAAGGATAATGAAAGTACAAGAAACAAAGAAATACTTAACAAATCAATATCATCCAATTGTTCATTAGCATCAACCATCATCTCTTGAGAGGCCAACAAAGAAGCACTATCGGTGTAACTCATATACTCATCAAAAATGAGAACAAGGTCTCTCTTACTCTCTCAAAATTGTCCTCCTCACTTGTTGTTTTGTGAAGAAAACTAAAGACATTATTCACATAATTAAGTTTGAACCGAGGATCCAAAATGATAGCCACTAAAAATATAAGGCTATAACATTCCCAATACTTCTGAAATTTTTCATGTATAAGAGCGGCCATTCTACTCAAGACAGGATCAGTACTTTTCAAGTAATTCAAAATTAACCCTTCAATCTTGAAGACACAAGGAAAGTGCAAATTTGAGTTTGGGTAAAGTGAACCAGAGAAATATTAGTTATATCATTGAAAGGTCCTAAAAATTTTGCAATCTCTATCACTTCATCCCATTCTGACGTGGAAGGCAAATAAATATACTGATTGTCAACAAGCTGCAATTTCAAATAAGCACCATAAAAGGATATGACACTATCAAGCATCAAATAAGTGGAATTCTACCTCGTAGGCATATCCTGTCTCACACTCTAAGTCACATTCAACCCAATTACTCGACAACAATCAGAAAATTTCAATTTCCTTGACGTAGAACTTCTCACATATTTTGCACTCTCTCTAACTCTAAACACAGCCTTCTCAATCAAAAATATGCCTACGAGGTAGAAACATGCCTTCTCAAACCAGCCTTTTCAATCAAATTCAAAACATGTGTGTTTGAGAAGGCTGGTTTGGAACATGCGTCTTTCAATCAAGAAAAGAAATTACGCGTCTTTCCTTTGACAGCATCGGCGCCATGTGTTTGAGCATGCGTACACCCTTGCCAATGCTCTTCAACCAGCCCCTCTCCTCCTTCTTATAGCAGCATCCCTCTTTCTTTTAAGCGCTCCCCACGTGAGGATTCCCCTCTTCCTCCTTGTCTTGCGAAGTGCCTTTATCAACTGCTTCATGAGTTTCATGTGTTTGTCCAGCTCAGAACTCGGCGGCGTTGCAACATCTACCACAGATCACACATTAAATCAAGGGGAAAAGCAATCGACATTTCAAGCCACGGACCAAAAAACTATAAATAATAAGCTTACTTGGTTTAGAAAAGAGGCGGCATCAGAGGTAAGATACTAATTCTATGAATTTTCTTTTGATCATCCAAGGCAGGTTAGCATCTTGATGATCAACTGGTTCTTCAGGCTCCAGCCCTTCTTCGACAACACTCTCTATGGCATGCTGAAGTAGCCCTTCACTCCCTATGGCATGCTTCAACTCCTCCTCAACAACTCTCCCCATGTCTTTGAACTCCTCTTTAGTCACTGCATTGACATACACAAATACATTTAGCAGTCATTCAAGTCAAGTAGAACCTATACAAAAACACAAAACATAAAATATAAATTTGAAAGAATCTTTGTTGGACACAAGGATCTACAACACCACATGCATATGTTAATTTGTGTGTTATCCAAACTGTAAACCAGTAGAGCCACATTCAAGTTTTTGGGTGCACAAATTTTCATTAGTAATTATCATCTAATTATTCTAAATATAGTAAATTTCATTACTAAAATTCATTAGGAATTCACATGCAGCCAAACAACGTTTACATCGGTACTTCACTAATCTAATTTTCATCTTAACTACTGTATTTATCACATGATTCTTAAAATAATTTATTTTAATTATATATAATAAATATCATTTTTAAAAGTAAATTTGCAACTTCAAATAATATACAGACGTCAAAAGTAAATTTAGAATGATAAATGAGCGGTTTGGTGACTTTGGCCAACTCGTCATTACTCAAATATGCAAAATCCAAGGATCATGATGAGAACACTCTCACCAAACTTCACCTTGGTAAAATGTAAAAATTAATCCCGTAGGACAATCTACGGGAAAGCTAACTAAGGTTGCATCCCCGTATGATACAAATAAGCTGAGTTTCTCACCATACTTCTCCGTTTACATTATATTTGGACATTCTTTAAATCTATTTTGACCATAAATTTCTTATAGTATGTAAGAAGAAATTACTATGTTTCAAATTTTTAATGTATTTGTTATGATGTGACACTATCCAGACCAAAAGTCAGTGGATGCAGCTTATCAACGTCATGTTGGTTCTTTCGGAGAGTACAAGTTCTACCTTTGATGAGAAAGACTTCCATCTTCACCAATTCAATCTTTAATTATTACCTTTAGAGTGATGAAATAATTGCATATGGCATGTAAATTCCACGCACCACTCTATTCTCAAAATGGTGGCAAGGGACAATTATCAACAACTAGGCCAATTTAGTCTCATTTAAATCTTATATGAGTGCAATGAACATGGTGTAAATTGAACTCATTGTTGACACCACATACCATGCAGTAATATACACTGAAAATATGTATCCTATGATATCGCTTAAAAATAACTATGCCTATGCTTGAAGTTCTTCTCATCCAAAATTTAATAGTTAACTAAATTTCCCCTACATATATTCCATACTTTAAATACCATATGGTATCCTATTAAAAGACACACCCACACTAGCATTTGAGCTACTTCTAGAAAGGTAAGCACAATTTTAGGTTCAAGAGTAGGTCGAGGAGAATATGGCCTTCATAATTGCCGCCGGTCCAAAAGAATCTAGAAAAACCCCTTGACATCACCTTCGTCGATGACTTCCGTCCACCACACGGCTCGTATCAGAACATCATTAATCTACAATACTTATGATTAAAACTCGACAGACCATAATTATATTTTATTATATTTGCTTGCATGGCATTGACAATTTGCAGGGTTAGTTTGACTTTCTCGTAATGCCCACATTTCCGTCCACATATTTCATATATGATTGACCTTCCAAATCCGCTAGAAATTTATCCAAATCTATTCCGCACAATGCACTAAGAGTAGTCCTAAGACTCTTTATCGATTTCACAATTAAGTGACGACATTTCAGGTAAAACAATTCATTGTCAGACAAAGAGTACCCATACCAAATTTTGCAAAACTTGGTGTAATTATGTATCATGTAATCAATTCATTCATGCCCAGACTACTTTGGCACTCTACTTTGGTAACTTCATCATGTATATCATCCTCTACTGGCGAGTTACCTTGTTTATTGACCTTGAGGAGCCACTTTGCCTCATATTTAAATGTTATTCATTGTTAAGTAAAAGTTTCATTTGCAAGTTCATCGTAACAACAAACTTAATAGGCTCAATCCTTGCCGCCTTAGACAAGTGAACAAATGATACTTTTACAAACCCTAGATACAGAATACTCTGTATGTTAATTTCATATCAATTCTACACTATTTATCATAATCTTGGGCCTTACATGATCCCAAGGGCATCCACACGAACTATCATCAAACATTGCAAACAACTCGAGTAGAAGCTCAATTCGAGTTTGACTTAAATAATTCTTCTTAAATATTTAAACAGAAAATTCCATTAATTACATATGTGCAATAATAACTACAACATATATAGTTTCATGTTTTTTATCAGTTGTCACCAAAAATACTCTTTCATCAATTTTTATCAGCAATCTTAGAAAATTAGCAGTGTCACTTATAATAGTCAGAGATAAGCACGCCCTTACAAAAACAAAGGCTCTAATTTTGTGGTGTGTAGAAATTAAAAAGAAAACTAAAAATGAGGCAGTTCGTGCGCGTGCCTAGCTCGTGCGACATTTCCCGCCATATAACTAACAAACCGTCCAGCTGAAAACACACACTCACACAGTGACGCGCGCGCCTATAACAAACCAAAGATTCCCTTCTCCTTTCCCTCGGTCTTCCAATCCAAAACACGCACACACGCACTAACTTGCAAATTCACATTCTCAGATCTGCAAAAATGGCGAAAAGATACAGGGGCAGCGATGGCGGTTGTTATCTTCCGCTCTACCGTATAGTCAGCGACGGCGGCCAGAAGAGCTTCTCGAACTCCAAGAGCTGCGTTCACCTCATTCCCGCCAGCGTCCTGCTCTGCTTCTTCATTCTCTGGATCTTCTCTTCTTCCGGTATGATCTTCATCTCTCAGATCCAGATTAACGCTTCAATATCGTTTTCTGAATTCCAGTAACTTTTGCTGGTCGTGATTGTAGTAGGCCTGTTCATGAACACCGTTTGATTAATTAATATGAACTGTCGAATATATGCAATGGGTGTAAAATCTAGCTGTGATTTTCAACAAGATATTCGTGGAAACGTTTCGTGTTCAGAATTCAAGTATTTTACTGTTCATGATTGTTCAAGCCTGTTCATGAACTCCGTTGGATGAATACAGTTGATTTATAATAGAGCATATGCAATGGGTGTGAAATATGGTCAGGAATTTCAATAATATCTTCATCGTTGTGAATCTGTAGTGATTAGTCTTTCTCCATTTGTAGAAACATATGCAATTGTGAGAGTTGGATGCTTGATTTTGCTGGGATTCGTGGCATAGTTTTCTGTAGAATATTGTGAATGTTACTGATCTGAGTACCACTTTCAGTGGACCTGGAGGTCAAGGATGGAAGAATTGCAGAGTTCCCTAAGCTGAATAAGCCTATTTCTCTGAGCGAAACTCGAGCCAATGATGTCACCTTCTCTGCTGCAGCAGCATCTCCACCATATCCTTCAACCTTGAGCATCCAAGCAGAAAAAGGCCAAGCTTCATCAGAGCCACCAGCTGGGAACTGATTCAAGGAAGCTGTCAGCACAAATAAGTGGAACGATCATCTTCTCCGTATGTTTTTCTCTTATATGCTGAACTGTTCTTGGCTGCAGAACTTAAGAATTGCCATGTAGTTTCTATTGTTTCTGGATAACAGTGAGGAGGTTGATAACATATATATAGTACTGTATAAACCTTTCCAAATTGATACAATCATACAAGAGTTTGCTTTGTCAGATGTACACTGAAAAATTTATTGTGCTATATATCTCTACAATCTATCCTAATCTTCTAGTGCACGAGTTCTTCGCCTTTTTGAAGTTCATATTCCTGTCATTTATACAGAAATCATTTGATTCCATCCTGACCTTAATGTTACAATTCACTTATTTCGCCCGCCCTGCAATTGTCCACCCAGATGTACATGTTTGTAGCCTTTCTGGAGGGCAAAATTCTGCAACAGTCTCTTTTTGGTGACTGCAAAGAGGAAGTAATTAGGTCAATATTTAATAGAACACTATATTATTGAACTGATAGTTAGATGCAGAAGTTTCTTTTCCTATAACAACTTCATTTGATTCTGACACTTCTAAAGTTTAGCTATATGATTATGAATGTTTATAAGACAGTAAAAAGAATGAGAAGTTTACCCTTTGCCAACGGCTGTTGTCTCGCCGTTTCAAGACAACGATAGAGTTAATCTTTTCCGGGGAGTCCATTTTCCACCTGCAGTAAGGATGAGTCTCCCTATGCCTAGTGTATATACCAATGATCTGTCTTCTTGATCGGTCATATTTTGTCGTGCTCAAGTAATACAAGAATGGCTTCTGACACGGATGCTTGGTGACTGGCCTAGTGTTGAATGCATAAGCTTTGTAATCTGCCTTTTTATACCAGTTGAGGAACGTTCGGGTGGGCATCTCCAGCTCTCGGGGGGAGATGTTTCCACGGATGATCTGAACGACATATCCCCACGATAGAGAGATAGACCAGTACCTCTTCTTGTCAAAGCAGATAGACTGCTGGATGATGCTGGCCGAGTCCTGTTTCACTGACTCAAAAAGGCGTTTGAGGCCGTTAACTCTGGTTAAATCTGGGAAAATGGGGCTCACTAAATCAAGGTGGTGAAGTGAAACAAGTGGAGCCACTGGATGTGCTCCAAGAAGCCCTAGCAAGTTCCCATATACATCATACTGAAACACAAAAAACCAAACATTTTAGGTATATCATCATTTATACACCTATTGCCTATAATAACAGCTTTATTTGTATTCTGAAAACAATATCAAACTCAGTGGCCTTGTTTTCAGTAATTGTAACTGTACTAGAATGCGAAATGGTATGATATGATCAAAACACCATCCTTTTTATGCATCACATACCAAAAAATGTGTAAACTAAAAATCGCGAATTTGAAATGCTTGATGATTAGGCCTCCCTACCTGATGAAAACCAGGTTCTTTGGTGAGTGGAACTCCAAGCTCAGCCATGCAAGCCTGAATCCGATCATCACTTCCATAGAGCCCCGGGTAGCGCTGAATACACCGATCCTGAATCTTCTCCAGCTCTCTTGCCAGAGGATAGCTTATGGCAAACCCACCGCCACCAAAAGCCATAGCATAGGAAAAGTAGATATTCTGAATATGGCTCTCAGAAGAACTCCCAATATAATAGTAGTCATTGTGATCATACTTACTCAGCACCCTGAGCACATTCTCCACTATAAAAACGGTGTCGTCGTCCCCCATCACAAACCACCGCACATCCTCCAACCCTAGTCTAAAAGTCTCGGAAACCACCCTGGAAATCCTCAGCGCCGACCTCGACCCCTGCCGATTCGAGTAGGGGAATTTCGTAGTGTTCCCGGAGATCTTAATCTCCGGCAGCCCCTCCGATCGCCGGGATCTCACCGGTTTATCAAGCCAAACAACCCCTCTGGTTTCCCCGGGGCGCCACCACACCTTCAAGTACTCCTTCCGCTTCTCCCAGAGCTTCGAGGAGGCGGCGATTCCGAACACGACGTGCCTGAGCTCGGTCGACGACCGGTTGCTAATCTGGAGATCTCCGGCGAGGGCGAGGGAGCTGGTGGCGTTGAGATAGGGCAAGGTATTTTCCTTGGCGGAGATTTCGAGGCAGCGGTAGCGGTGGTTGAAGATGGCGTTGGAGGAGTAGATGATGTAGAGGGCGAGGATGGTGACGGAGGACCAGACGAGGAGGCGGCGGCGTCTAGCGGAGTTCATCTGGCCGGCGGCGATGCGGTGGTGGTGGGGATGGGTGTGGTGGAGAAGGAGGTGTTCCACATAATTGAGGTGGAAGGAAATGGAGAGTGAGAGGTATGTACGGATCATGGGGAAAATTTGAAGCTGGTTTTAGGGAACGATTTCGGAGGCGGGTGTCACTCTTTGCGTTGAAGCTCCTACTTCCAAGTTTGGAGTGGAACTAATTCCCAACCTATTTATTCATGGTTTGCGTGTTCTCATTTCCTCATGCATGCTTTGTGTCACACTCACATCACACTATTCACACAATATAAATTTTATTTTGGACTGTTCTTCCCAATTTATCTTATTTAATTCGACTAAGATTTTGATAGATTTAATTTAATTTAGTTTAAGTACGTACTGATTTAGACCGGAGCTAATATATTTTTTATAAAAGTTTAGGAAATTGTATAATGATTTAACAATAGAGAATAGAAGATCATATATAAGGAATAGATACTGAAATTGAGTGGAATAAAATTACAAAATTAATGAAAATCAGATAATATTACGAAAATATGTCTAAAATAACAAGAATGACAAATGTAGAACCAAACAAATCGTAAAAGATCATAACTAAAAATAAAAAAAATAAAAAATTATGACTTGATTGGAAACAAATATTCCAAATAAATATAATTAGAACTAAATTTACAAAAATATAATTCACTAGTTAAACAAACAATTAAACAATTCACTAAACCCTAAACCCTTATTATGGGGTGAGTAACTGATAATATACAGTGTTGTATAATATTCATAAAGTTGCAATCAAATAGTATTACCATTCCTAATGTGTGCATGATTGATAGGTTGATATCATTCACATCTTTTTGTTATGGAGTTAAAATTACAAAATTGTTCTATTTAGAAAAGGCAAATTATCCAAGTTTTTCTCTTTTTGCTCCTTGCGATTCGGGCGATTCTAAATACCTACTACGCTCCTCGCTGCCAATGATCGCCGCCGTTACGACGGAGCCAGCCACTCAAGTCCAACCACCTCCACTACTAACATCATCCCCGCCAACCTCTTACGTCCAAATCCTCAATAAATACTCTGTTTCATCAAATCTGATTATTCACTCATCGCAAACTGATAAATGAGCCCCCTTTAATTCAAAGCAGCGAATTGAACATATGGGGAACCAGGAATCCATTTCTCTGATGACAAATGTGATAAACTGGAAGTTTCGTTGAGATTCGCGATAGTTGAAACTTTTGCGAGGTCACGGTCACAACTCGACATCTTGTGCCGGGATTTCCAAACGGATGGCTTCACTGGCCAATTTGGAATATACTTGGTCGATAATAAACATATTTTCATTCACTTTGAACTTCCTGATGATTATTACAGTTGTTGGATGCATAAATTTTGAAATTTTGATTTTTATTCGATCCGAATTACAAAGTGGAACCCAAATTTTAACCCTAACTCGGATATCCAGTGGTGCTAATATAGGTATACTTCTATGGTCTCACTCATCAATTATTTGAAGAGCATACAATGCTTTCCCTACGTAATCTGTTAGGGCACCTTGTGAAAGTGGATAGAGGCACAATAAATAGAACTAGACCACATGTAACTAAAGTCTTTGTAGAAGTTGATGTGTCTAAACCTTTGAGTGAGAGAATCTGGATAAAATATGGATGAAAAGGTTTCCAGCAATATATTGAGTATGAGGGAGTACCAGATTATTGTGCTAATGTCTTAAACTAGATCATATAGACTCTAGTTGTAATTTTGATCCCACTTCCATTCAGTTTACATGTTATTGGAGACATATGATTCATAGTAATAAAAATGAAACTGGTCCAACCAAAGAAAAAGGTGAAATTGCTACTGATATTACTAATCCTTTTGTTGAGAATATCTCCTTTGAGAAGAGAGTAATATTGCATGTACATAGGTTTGGAAAACAAAAAAATTCAAAAAAGCAGATGGTTGGTGAAGAAAATCGAAATCAGTAAACTCAGATGGATGTCATTGTAATAGGTAAAGTAGTTAATGAAGATGGAGATCTTTAGGAGAGCTAATGAGAAAGACTCAACTCCCCACCAAGTTAATTCATTTTTAATACCTTTGAATACAAGGGTTCATACTCATAATAATTTCATGTCCTGGCTATTGAAAATGGGGATGAGGATAATGAGGAACAAATTGCTTATGATGAAACTCTTGTAACAAAAAATATTGCTCGTGAAAAGTATTACTGACAGTTTGCTTGAGATAAAGGCAGGTTCAATCCAAGGAGGAGTACAGATAGTTGATTTACAACAAGGCATGTACAAAGAGATAGCTACTTCACATCCACACCTTGACAGGGTCAATGGAAAGAAGCAAAGTTTTGAGATAAATAATAATGAGGAAGGATGCAACAACCTCAAGGTATGTTTTACAATAATGATGATAGAATGATTGCTTTTATTATGCCTAATAGTCAAGTGTCTACTAAAAGGGTTGATAAAAATGGAGATTTTAGCATTGAACCCCTTAGACAATGGGACATGCTACTTGTAGGCTGTATTGTGATGTATTGCAGTCCGTATTTAAGTATACTTGACTATTATATCCTCCAGTAGTTTTATATGGATTATTTACAGAACCATCACTTAAGTTCTTTGAAATTATACAATGTCATATTAAATTTCAGTTTCTTGGTCATCTCGGTATCAAATTGGATTTCATCCAATATTCATTCGATTACTGGGGAAGAGGCGTGCTCGTCCAATTTCATCAAATTTTCATCCAAACTTGTGATCTACTCGCCTTTACTAATGACAAAACAGATCGTCGATGGGGGAGGTTCAGACGCGGCGGAGGTTCAATTGTGGCGGGGAGGTTCAATTGCGGCGGCGAGTCATGGCAGCCGGAGAACAGATTGGGAGGGGCAGATCATCGTGGCAGCCGGAGAATAGATGGCGAGTCGTGGCAAATTGGAGAACAAATTGAAGATGTAGTCGGAGGATGTGGGTGTGGGACGGTGTCTGGTGGCTGCGGAGCGGTGGAGAAGAGGTGGTTGCGGTGTCAATACTACTGCTCAGTGCTCAATAGTTAGGAGCACTCTGGTCTGGAGTAATAAAGTAGGTCAATAGCACTCCTATTTTGATAAAAGTAAGTCTATTTTTACCGACAAAGTTCTGGCAATCTGATTCTAGTCCCCAAATTGAAGAGTTCCTAATTAAGTACGTAATTTTGGTTATGCAACTTTACTAAACGACACCGTTCGGCTAATCTTCATCTTCCTCACACCCTCTTCATCTTCTACGGTCTGCAAACATGCATTTTTTATGCAGTTTCTTCAGAGTTTTACCCGCAGGTCCCGCACCTAGTCATCAAGACCTCTAAAAAATTGGGCATTTATGAAGCTTTGATGATCTACGTGAGGTTGAATAGTCTCAACCCACAAAATTCCTAAATCACGCAATTGATCTCGATGTAAGTCTGTTAGCTAGAGGTTAATCTTGAGGTCTTTAAGATTTTGAGGTCGAAGACGTCATCCAGTTGGAGATATGGCTCATCTCTTCATTTTAACGTTGGACAAAAAAAATCATATTTCTAGGGTATAACTTGATGTCGGCGGTAGAACTTCTTCGGCGATTAAATAGTCGAGTGCATTGTTCTAAGAAATCAACACAATATATGGTTAGTAAATGTCTTGAAGAAAATTTTGAGTTTGGTGAGGGCTATAGCACAAATATCTTGTGTTGAACTAAATGGGGTTATAATAGTCAAGTATACTAAAACACGGACTGCAATACAACATTATACCGACTGCATCTAGCAGGCCAATAGACAATCTCAACAAAGGTTTCGTAGATTAATCAATCAAAATGATTCATCTATACCAGGGACACTGAGTAAAAGAAAGTATACCAAAAAGGACTATACTCAAGCTCAAACAATATTTACTACCGGATCACAAATTGCTCCTCTCAATATAGGTTAATAATGATAGGTCCAAAATATGTGTTTGGAATATTAATGGTATCAAAAATAAAATAGCTCAGATAAGGGTTAGGAAAATTAGAATAAACAGTTTCTCTTTATTTGTTCTAAGTGAGCCAATAGTTAACTCCGATAAGATCAGATCCATAACTTTTGAACTAGGATTTAATCCTTCTTATGTTGACCCTAGGAATAAAATATAAATTCTAGGATGATACAGTTAAGCATGTGCATGACCCATTTGTTTTTACCGAGTTGTAGCATATTTATTTTTCTTCTACATGGTTGTAGGAACTATATTTTTTTAAATATTGCAAAACTAGTTAACAATAATCAAAAGTAGTGGAATGTAAATTTGAATTATATTTGTATTATGATGGAGTTAATTTCAATTCAATCAGCATTGAATTTCAAAATTTAAACAATTCAAATTCAGAAACGGGTAAACTTTCTAAGAGTCTCTTGGAAAGAGGATCTATATGAAAGCCAAATTTCTAAGAATAATTGGAGTAATCTGTATCTTTAATTACTTGAACCCTAAAGAGAGACTCAAGTATATAAAGTGATGTTTTCTCTACTTTTTTCCAATGTGGGAAATACAACTCACAAAGGAAAATCGTCCATTTAACCCGGTTCAAATGATCAACTTTGAGCATCGATATCTTATTTGCCTCCGGTTTGAGTGTTTAGATAGTCCATTTTATAGTAATCGCAGAGGAGAATCCAAATATACTCCTCAATTGATCCAAATCATTATGGATCATACTTAAATCTCAACCCAAAAGTTGATGAATAAATTACAATTTCACCCCTCAACTTTTCTCATTTCCAACATATTTTGTGTATGGTAGACACACAAGGTTAGTTAGACAACCTCTCTTGCAAGATTTAAGTGCATTTAGAAATAGTGCTATCATGATTGATAGGGATTTTAATGTAGTAAGAGAGGTTAATGAATGTCTAGGACAGCCTAGTCATAGTAGTATATTGGACTTTAATAATTTTATAGAGGACAATGATCTTGTAGAATTACCAACTATAATTGGTCTGTTTACATGGTTTGGGGTTAGAAAAAGAGGGAATGTTTGGTAGAGACAAGATAGGGGTCTGTTAACAGTTAATTTATGAACATTTTCCCTCTCACGGTTGAATAAGAGTCAAATCTAGAGATCCATCTGATCATGCTCCTTTACTGATGACTCTTGAAAATAATAGGCATCAACCAGGACCGAAATCTTTCTATTTTCAACATTGCTGGATAATGCATGATGAATTTAAAACTGTAGTGGCTGAAAAATGGAATCTAAACCGTGATGCATATGGCATGTTGAGATTTTCCCCAAAGCTTAGAAGATTGAAGCTGAGACTAAGGGCCTGTTTAGTACAACTTATCTGAATATTTTTCAGTTCAGTTCAGTATTTTTCAGTTCAGTTCAGTTCAGTCAGTATTTTTTAGTTCAGTTCAGTATTTTTCAGTTCAGTTCAGTTCAGTATTATTCAGTTCAGTTCAGTATTTTTCAGTTAAGTTCAGTTCAGTACAGTGCATTGTACTTTTAAAAAATTAAAGAAATTAAATGTTAATAATTCAACACAATTCAATCCAGTTTAGAGAAAATATAATTTATTTCAATTCAGTTCAACGAAAATATAATTTAATAATTTTAAGTTCATATTGAAAATCCAGTTCATTTCAGTTATATGTAGTTCAATTCAGTTCAGTTTAGTTAAGTATGGTTCAACTCGTTTCATTTCAGTTAAGTGTAGTCCAATTCAGTTCAACTCAATTCAGTGTAGTTCAATTCAGTTCTGTTTATATTCTTGATAAAATACAATCTCATTTAGTTATATCAATGCATTGATCGTTTTCTTCAATTCAGTTCAATGAAAATATAACTTTATATATTTTAAGTTCATATGGAAAATCCAGTTCAGTTCAGTTCAGTTAAGTGTAGTTCAATTCAGTTTATTTTAGTTAAGTGTGGTTCAACTCGGTTCATTTCAGTTAAGTGTAGTCCAGTTCGGTTCACTCAGTTTCAGTTCAGTTCAATTCAGTTCAGTGTAGTTCAATTCAGTTCTGTTTTATATTCTTGATAAAATACAACCTCATTTAGTTATATCAATGCATTGATCGTTTTCTTCAATTCAGTTCAATTAAGTTTAGCTCAGTATGATTCAGTTCAATTAAGTTTAATTGGATTGGTCCAATTAAGTTTAGTTCAGTATAATTCAGTTCAATTCAGTTCAAGTCTGTCTAGAATTGATGAAATATAATTTGATAAACATTTTCTAATTAAATTGTATCAATGCATACTTTTGTAAGTTCAACTTAATTAAGTTTGGTGCTTATAAATTTTGACTTGATAAAATATAGCACAATTTGGCTATATCAATTCAGTTCAATAAAGTTCAGTTCAGTATACTTCAGTTAATAAAGTTCAGTTCAGTATACTTCAGTTAATAAAGTTCAGTTCAGTATATTTTAGTTCAATTATGTTTAACTTCTAGGATAATGATGAAATATAAATTTGATGAAATTTAGCTAATGTCGATGTAGTTATTTGTTTCTTCAATCCAGTTTTGTTCAATGAAGTTCAATTCAATATACTTCAATGACTTGTTTTTTAATAATAAATTTGAATATACATATATGTTATCTAAAAGAATCAAATGTATTTTTCAGTTCAGTTCAGTATTTTTCAATTCAATTCAGTATTTTTCAGTTCAGTTCAGTTCAGTAATTTTCAGTTCAGGCGTATTAAACAGGCCCTATATGAATGGAATAGGGAATATTTTGGAAATGTTCATTGTTAAGTTTTGATAGCTGAACAAAATGTTGAACAAAAAGAGCTACATTTCCAAAATAAAGCCTCAGATTTAAATAGGTCAGAACTTCACAAAGCATGAGGTGAAATGACATTAGCTCTGAGCAGACAAGAATTATTTTGAAAACAAAAACCGAGATTAAAATAGTTAAGAGAGGGTGATTCTAGTACCAATTTTTTTCATGTCTCAATAAAGACTAAGCATGGTAGATCATCCATCTTAGCCATTAGAGACTCTCAAAACAATTTGATGACTGATCCTGAACATATAGGGAGTGAACCAGTTAATTTTCTACCTTACTAACTTAGGATAATCAGGATGAAAATCATCATGATTCTGACACTCTATTAGAAAATATACCTAGTTCGATTTCCGAGGACATTAATCTTGAACTTATTAAATCATCTGATCCTCTGAACTAAAAAAAGATAGTGTTTGGGGATGGGGTCGGAATCTGCCCCAAGATCTGATTGTTTTTAAGGGATATTATTGGCGATGACTTGCTGAATGTTGTCAATGAATTCTTAATTGGTGTTCTCATTCCTAGAGTCATAGCAGCATCTTACATCACATTAATTCCTAAAAAGCCTAGAATTTAATCATTTCTCCGACTTTCCACCAACTAGTCTCTCTAATTTTTTGAATAAGATCTTCTCAAAACTATATGCTAAGAGACTTAAACCCATAATTTCTAGTCTCATTTTCCCTGAACATTCAGCATTTGTTCAGGGTAGAGAGCTAGCAAAGAGTGTTCTTTTAATGCAACAGATTACCAGTTTAGTAGAACAAAAAGTGGGGGTTCTAATATCATGTTTAAACATGATACGGTGAAAGTATTAGATTGAGTTTCATGGACATGTAACTAAGATGGATTTTCATCACTTATTTGTAAACAATATTAAGGGAAATATGACTGCAATCAACCTTTCAGTCGTTGTGAATGGTGAGACAACCTAATGCGCATTTTGTATGCTTAGTTGTTTGTTGATGATGTGACGCCATGCACCATCGCTAAGATAATTGAAGTAAGGAAGGACGGTCACTTGATTAATCAACGTTCCCTAAACATTGCGAGTCCCTTGTAGGTGTTTTTATGTAGGGTGCAATCAAATTCGCTTCTAAATCATATTATACACTCTTGTAGACATGTTAAGTGATCTTGGTATTTTAGTGAATTCAATTTAGTGTGTTGGATATTATAGTGATTGACAGGTTGAATTGAAGCGGCTTTCGATTGGAGTTTCGAAAAGAAACTGGCCACGATATACAAATTCATAATGTGCGATATGGATCCAAAATCACTTTTGAATTCGTAACGTCGTACGCTTCAATAACTAAAAGAAACGAAATCTTATATGATACCACTTCCGATTGAAAAGATGAAATAATATCGATAGCGTAACCAATTACGTTCGACGCTTCTGATGTCGTTTAGTAGCTCTGGATTCTAACGGCAACGTATATGATATCGCTTTGGTCCTGAATGAAATCAATAGCGTCGTAACTACTAAAACAAACCACATTTGAAATGACATCTTACGATATCATAAGTGTCAAAATACACGAACATTTGTTGAACGCGTTCATGTTCCGTTGCGTAGAAGGTCGAGGAACCGTCGTAAAGACTAGCCCAGTCGACTAGTGTCCATTCGGCATGATGGAGGTGTTAGAGTGAAAGGCTTGTAAAGATAGAGGATATCTCTGATTGATTTGATGAGGATATGAACACAGTCATATATAGTTGTACATTCCTTTTATGTATCTGATTGTAATCTATATATTGATAATAATATACACAGGCTAAGTATCAAGCCTTTCACTCTAACATGATATCAGCCTGTTAAACCCTAGCTTCTTCTCTCTACGACAGTCGCGCCTGTCTCTTCCCTCTCTCTCGATTACACATCCAAATATTCATAAAAATCCTCTCCTTTTCCCCCTTTTTGTCTTAAACCCTAGCATAAAATCCAAAAATATATTTTTTCCTCTCCCTCTCGATGGCTTCCGACGGTGACAAGCTTTCATACTCCAACATGATCCACATGCTCACTGTCAGGTTGGACGCTTCCAACTATATGTTATGGAAGAAGCAAGTGACGACCCTCCTTCGCTCCCAGAAGCTTTTGGGACATCTCGACGGGACGCTTCCATGCCCTGCTGTGCCCGCACCGCCATCCTTCCTTCAGGCCGCCGCCGGCGCTTCCACCCCAGGCGGTGCCACCTCTAATGTGGTGTATCTCAAGAAAAAGGCGGACTACGATTCATGGGTATCCAACAACGAGAAGTTATGCTCTCTTCTCTTGTCCTCGGTCTCTATTGAGGTAATGTCTGAAATCTCTGATTGTGATACTGCTGCTGATATATGGAATACTCTTGCCTCTGTGTTTCAAAATCATAGTAAAACGTCTGTCATTAGCCTTCGTGTTCAACTTATGAACCTTCGTAAGAATGGTTCCGTGCATGCTTTACACTTTTAAGGCTTTGTTTGACACACTTGCTGCTATGGATACTCCGGCAACCAACGAGGATATGGTGCTTTGGTCCCACTCCTATTTATGCCGATGTTGTGGCAGAGACGGAGAACCATGAGGCTTTTCTGAAAAACCTGCAGGGTTTTGGAGCAGTAGACCCCTCTCCAGCGGCGTTCCTGGCCGACGGCGACCAACTTGGACGAGCATGCCCCAATCCTATCGCGTTCTCCCATATGGCCCAACCGAGCATGTCACAACTCAAAAGATACTCTTGTCTTATTTTGGGAGATGAAAGAAAGCAAAACAGTCTCGCCTCGATCCAACACATAGAGGCCGTCCTCACCGTGGCCCCTTCCACGATCGCCTTGGTGACTTTGTGCTGAATAATAGAATTTTGGTCATCAAATATAACATAGGCATCAAGATCCTTAGTAAGGCGGCTAATAGACAGTAAATTCTTGGTGATTTTAGGAGCATACAGCACATCACATAGGCGTAAAGAGGGAGAAATTTGAATATCACCAATAGAATGAATAAGAATCTTAGCACCATTACCAACTGAGATTCGAGAATTACCAGTATAATGGGTCACACTCTCCAGTGTAGAAGCGGCTGAGCTAAGGTGATTGGTTGCCCCGGAATCGATATACCAAATTACCAATCAGAGGAGACATGAGACGGCTCAATATGCAGAGAGGACCCGAGCTGCTGAGTCAAGTGGGCAACTTCGTCACCGCGGCGGGGAGGAGGGAAGAGCTTATAGCACGTCTGAGCAACATGGCCAAGTTTATGGAAATACTTGCATTTGAGAGCAGATCTGGCGGAACTGGAACCTGCTGAGCCACCAGAGCCACCATGGGATCCACCAGAAGACTGTCGGCCGCTGGAGTGGCGGTTTCCACCCGCATGTGGGCCCCATGCGCCGCCGCCTGCTCGTTTAGGTTGGCCGCCGTCGGCCATGAACGCCGCTGGAGAGGGGTCTGCTGCTCCAAAACCCTGCAGGTTTTTCAGAAAAGCCTCATGGTTCTCTGCCTCCGCCACAACATCGGCATAAAGAAGAGTGGGAGAACGCGATAGGATTGGGGCGCTGAAATCCTTAAACTCAGTACCAGGGCATGAAGGAACCAAAACACCCTATCATCGTTGGTTGCCGGAGTATCCATAGCAGCAAATTTGTCAAACAAAGCCTTAAACTTCAAGTGTAAAGCATGCATAGAACCATTCTTACGAAGGTTCATAAGTTGAACACGAAGGCTAAGGACAGACGTTTTACTACGATTTTGAAACACAGAGGCAAGAGTATTCCACATATCGGCAGCAGTATCACAATCAGATATTTCATACATTACCTCGATAGAGACCGAGGACAAGAGAAGAGAGCATAACTTCTCGTCGTTGGATACCCATGAATCGTAGTCCGCTTTCTTCTTGAGATACACCGCATTAGAGGTGGCACCGCCTGGGGTAGAAGCGCTGGCGGTGCGGGCACATCAGGGCATGGAAGCGTCCCGTCGAGATGTCCCAGAAGCTTCTGGAAGCGAAGGAGGGTCGTCACTTGCTTCTTCCATAACATATAGTTGGAAGCGTCCAACCTAACCGTGAGCAGGTGGATCATGTTGGAGTATGAAAGCTTGTCGCCGTCGGAAGCCATCGAGAGGGAGAGGAAAAAATATATTTTTGGATTTTATGCTAGGGTTTAAGACAAAAAGGGGGGGAAAGAGAGAATTTTTATGAATATTTGGATGTGTAATCGAGAGAGAGGGAAGAGACAGACACCGCCGTCGTAGAGAGAAGAAGTTAGGGTTTAACATGCTGATACCATGTTAAAGTGAAAGGTTTGATACTTAACCTGTGTGTATTATTATCAATATAGATATTACAATCAGATACATTAAAGGAATGTACAACTATATATGACTGTATTCTTATCCTCATCAAATCAATCAGAGATATCCTCTATTTTTAGAGTAGAAAGTACATTGCAAAAGACTAGGACTAACCTTTTGATTACTTGACTTAATTCTATTCGAATGTTATTGGTGTGGAGAGTCTGGGGATGCATAGGGAATCATTTGTATGGAAAAAGATTAAACAATCGAGTATGTTCTCTGTTCGCTAATTGTTGTTTAATCCAACGTTCAGAAAGCAGGCATTCTTATAAAAAGCTTGTACGGATCGTGTTTGAGTTTAAACCACAAATTAAAACTATATTAATTTCTCCAAAGACAATTTAAAATTATAGAATAAATAATCAAACATTATAAATTGCATCAAGTTCAGTAGCATGCAGTAAAGAATTAAACAAACAATTACCCACGTGAATCGATCGATATAATATTGCCTGCATGGGTGCCCTTTTAAAACATTAAAGAAAACATAGTACCAATTTCCCAGATTTAAATGCGACAAGCGCCGAATTCTATCTTAATTGCATGCACAAAGATTATATGCTTCATTGTTTGCATAATTAATGTATTTCTACTAATAATACAACAGTTTAATATATATCAGGATCATCCTGATATTGGCAATATCAGGCACTAATTAAATAACGACACATCATCTTTAACTAATTTATGATTGGGCTACGTGTTCAATCATTACCCAGACGGGTTTAGGTATTCTAAATTAGGGTTTTAGAACTTTACTAAAAATATCTTAACCAATTAAAACATTACAATTGTACACGTGTCATTATCTTATTGGTGTCTGATAAGGCCTATATCAGGATCATCCGGATGAATGTTATTCTCATAATACAATGTTATAAGTATTTTTAGGTTAAACTTTCCATTTTTCGATTTTTGAAATTTTGAAGGAACAAGATCTATGATATATACGTATAGTTTAGCAAATGAAACCTAATTTGGATGCGGCTTGAGCTGGCGGCCGCAGGTGTCCCATAATATCTTTCCGGCCATATGGTCTCGTGTGCTGCATGTTGAGTTTGTATGTTACTTTTTTGTCCTCGACCTATTTCCACTCTGTTTTAATCCCACCTCTCTTGAAATCCGAACTACATAAACAGATAAATATCATGTTCACAAGTAAGAATGTCAAGGTTCTGTCCAATTGAGCAGTTAGATGCTAGCAGCTTGAAATGCTTGCAGATGTTTGATCTGCTTATTACTGCTTGACTTGTTTGGACCTGGTTGAGTTGCTTCCAACTGTTGGTAGCTGCTATTAACTGATAGTTAACTATGAGATAAAATTACATTAATAATAATATTTGATTTAAAATATGATACCAACAAATTTATACGATCATACACATAAAAGTTTAAATGGAATTGCATTTAATTTAAATATTCTTCGAATAGTTGTACTGGAGCTTAGAATGAAATATAAAAGTATAAAAAATGTTTAGTTAAAACGAAATAATATGTACATAAACATAAAACACATACTCATTGAAGAAAAAAAATGAATGGATAACTGGCGAACTTTTTCTGGATGAATATTAATATGTGGTTTAAATTTAATTACACAAGTTAATACACAATCCCAATTAAACGAAAAATCAATTCTCTATGAACAAAACTGAAACACTTAATTTGAATTGTCATGATATATGATAGAATATCACAATTATCATGAAAATAATTGTGATTGATTTGTATATATTTCTGTACCATAATTAGACTAGTCTAGATACAATGTATTTGTACTCTTGTAATCCTATATATTTTAGATAATACAGACACACCAATTACGGTGAATTAAATTCTTTCATGGTATCAGCCTAATCAATCCAATAACCTGTAAATCCGTCAAAAATCCAATTTCGACAGATAAATCCCGAACAATTTCGGTGCATCTTTGAACTTTTGATTGTGGTGCTTTCGTTTTGGTGTTCCTTCATCTTCTTCCGCTGCTCAACTGGTGTGTCGACGTTCTCGTTATCCACGTTCTCTTCGTTGGTTTCAAAAAAAAATAAAAAATTAATGAACCGACCGAAAAACGCCCAGCAGAGCACGGCGCGTGTGGATCACGCGCCGGCGAATCAGCCGCCTCATATGGCAGCGCGTGTGCATCACGCGTTGGGCCTCCCTGTGGCGCGTGTGCATCACGCGCCCGATGACAATCCGGAGCTTCCCCGCGCGTGTGTGGATCATGCGCGTGCTGACCTTCACTCGCTCCTTGGTGCGCGTGTGGCGCACGCGCCCGCGCCAGAACCCCCATCTCACATGGCGCGTGATTCTCACGCGCCGGTTGCATTCTCTGCCTCTCGGGCGCGTGTAAACCCGCCGCCGCCGCAACCGACTTTTTCTGCTCGCCGGAAACGACGGAACCCGAGGTGTCAATTTTGTGATGAGTTTGGCCATACAGCTCGGAGTTGCTCCAGTCCGCCTGTGTCGGTGAATGTTGCCGATGCTTTCGAGTCTTCATATTCTTCTAAGTACAAGGTTTCCAGTTGGTATATGGATTCTGGTGCTACTAACCACATGACCTCGGCATGTTCTGATCTCGATCGTGTTGCTCCATATACTGGTAACCGTTCTGTCTCTCTTGCTAATGGTCGTGATGTTTCCATTACACAGGTTGGTCGTCATAAGTTTTCTCGTACTTTATTATTATCGGATGTTTTGGGCGTTCCCGATGTTACGAAAAACTTGCTCTCGATTAGCAAGCTCACAAAGGATTTAAAAGCTATAGTTTCTTTTGATGAGTCTTCGTTTGTGATTCTAAAACGGTCAAACAAGGAATTTTTAGGCCAGGGTCGATGTCATCATGGTCTTTATGTGCTTGAACGGAGTGGTGTTGCCTTTGTTGCTTACGTTCGATCAAATAAAAATGCAGCTTCTTTTGATATTTGGCATGCTAGAATGGGTCATACTTCTCATTCGGTCATTTATTTATTGAATAATTTGAATCATGTTAAGGTCACCTCTTTGTCGCCCAAGTCTTCTCTTTGCTCAGCATGTGAAAAAGCAAAGGGAAAAAGGCTTTCTTTCATGGACAATCCGAAGCGAGCGCAAGCTATACTTGATTTAGTTCACTGTGATTTGTGGGGACCTGCACCAGTCTTATCTGCCAGTGGCTATTCTTATTATGCCATTTTTATCGATGACTACTCGCGATTTACTTGGTATTATCCGCTGAAGCGAAAATCAGATTTCGTTGAGACATTTCTGCAGTTTCAGAACTTTGTGGAAAATCAGTTCTCTCGCACTATTAAGGTGTTTCAAAGCGATGGTGGCACTGAGTTTACAAATGCACGGTTGCGCTCTCACTTCGCGGCTAGGGACACCTTTCATCAGATTTCCTGCCCGTACACTCCCGAGCAGAATGGTAAAGCCGAACGGAAGCATCGTCATGTGACAGAAATGGGATTGTCTATGCTTCATCACTCTCAGATGCCAACTTCTTATTGGGATGCAGCATTTGCCACTGCTACGTACACCATTAATAGGCTTCCTACGCCTGTTCTTAATAATGTCTCGCCATATTTTCTGGCTTATGGACGTCATCCGGACTACTCAAATTTTCATCCATTTGCCTGTTTGGTGTATCCTTATATTCGGCCGTTCTCTCAGCACAAACTGGCTCTTCGCAGTACACCTTGCGTTTTTCTTGGTTACAACTCTCAGTACAAGGGTTTTCGGTGCTTGGACCCGGTCACTAAGAGAGTGTATCTTACACGCCATGCTCGCTTCGATGAGACTTCGTTTCCACCATTGGAACGTCAATCCTCCACGTCCCCTGAGTCTTTGGATGTCTCTACATTTCTTGACTCAGATTATGATGATGCTCTGGTTTTGACAGCGCCTGATCAGCCTTCACCAGATCAGTCTATAGAGGCGTCTCCACCATCACCTGTCTTTAGATCACCATGTTTGCCTGATTCTGGAGCGTCATCGTCTCCCAACCCTTCTCTGGAACCAACTCCAGTCCATTCTCCATCAACGCCGCCACCGCCACCACCGCCACCACCGCCGCCTCGCCATCGTATGACAACTCGTTCTCAGACAGGCAGTCTCACTGCAAAGGATTACTCTGATTATATTGTCACTGGTTTTCTTGCGGCCCTTTTGGCTGAAACTGAACCTCGAGGTTTTCGTTGTGCACTTAAGGATCCTCGTTGGGTGGCTGCTATGGATGAAGAGATGCATGCACTGCGTCAGCAACGTACTTGGGATCTTGTCCCTCGTCCTTCTGGAGTTAATATTGTTGGTTCCAAATGGGTTTATCGGCTCAAGCATCGACCAGATGGCACTATTGATCGTTATAAGGCTCGTTTGGTTGCTCAGGGATACTCTCAAGTTCCTGGCTTTGATTTCACTCACACGTTTAGCCCGGTTGTGAAATCCTCCACCGTTCGGATAATCCTGTCTCTTGCCACCATTTTTGGTTGGCCCCTTCATCAGCTTGACGTTAAGAATGCCTTTCTTAATGGTCATCTTGACTCACCAGTTTACATGGAACAGCCATCTGGATACACTGATCCTCGACATCCAGATTACGTATGCTGTCTTCGAAAGGCTATCTATGGCCTTAAACAGGCTCCTCGTGCCTGCTTTCAGCGTTTCAGTTCTTATCTGACTCGTTTGGGTTTTCGGTGCTGTTCGTCTGACACTTCCCTGTTCATCTTCATGCGTGGCTCAAAGGTGTTGTATCTTTTGGTCTACGTGGATGACATCATTCTCACTGGAAATGATCCTCTTCTTATTCGGAAGTTTGTCACTCGCACTGATCACGAGTTTGCTATTAAGGATCTTGGCTCTCTTCATTACTTTCTGGGATTAGAGGTCTCTCGCTCTTCTTCGGGGTTGTTTCTTGGGCAGGCTAAGTATGCCATGGAGATTCTTCAGCGTGCTGGCATGACTGACACGGCACCTGTCTCTACGCCTTTTGTTCCTGGTTCACAACTTCTTACTTCCTCTAGTCCAGAGTTTTCGAATCCCAAGCTATACCGTTCGCTTGTTGGAGCTTTGCAGTATTTGACCATTACTAGGCCTGATCTAGCCTATGCTGTCAATTCTGTTAGCCAGTTCCTTCAGTCACCTCGTGACGACCATTATCAGGCGGTCACTCGTATTTTTCGCTATGTTCGTGGTACTCTTCATCATGGACTTTTCTTTCGACCGTCTTCCAACTCACTTTCGGTGTTAGGGTACTCAGATGCTGATTGGGCTCGCTGTGTTGAAACTCGACGTTCCACCTATGGTTATGCCATTTACCTTGGTGGTAATCTCGTCTCTTGGAGTGCTAAGAAACAGCCAACTGTTTCCCGATCCAGCTGTGAATCTGAGTATCGTGCTATGGCCAACACTGCGGCCGAGCTTGTTTGGTTGTGCAATCTGCTCAAGGAGTTTCGTGTTCCTTTGAAGTCTTCACCCTTATTGTTTTGTGACAACAGTAGTGCTATTTTTCTTGCTCAAAACCCTGTTGCTCACAAACGGGCTAAGCATATTGACATTGACTACCACTTTGTTCGGGAGTTGGTGGCTTCCGACAGGTTTCGTGTTAGTCATGTTCCTACTTCCTTACAGATTGCTGACATCTTTACCAAAGGTCTCCCTGGTCCTCTCTTCACACTATTTCGATCCAAGTTTAGCGTGGCTTCTCATCCGACGCTTCGCTTGAAGGAGGTGATAGAATATCACAATTATCATGAGAATAATTGTGATTGATTTGTATATATTTCTGTACCATAATTAGACTAGTCTAGATAAAATGTATTTGTACTCTTGTAATCCTATATATTTTAGATAATACAGACACACCAATTACGGTGAATTACATTCTTTCAATATAGCTATAAAAAAATCATATTTCATTAAAAACGTCTGTCAAACCTGCTGTTAGATGCTAAAATTATTGTTAAATGCATCAACTACTGATAATAGTAGGATGAAGTTAGTTGTTAAAACTGTTGTGAGATATTTCAACTGCTAACAATTGCTTTAACTGTTGTGTGCGGCTAATTGTTAAAACTGTTCTGATAAATCTAAACTGATTAAGGCTGAGTAGTTGCCAAGACAAGGGAGTAAGGAGGTAAGGGCCACAGCCATAGGGGTTTAGCCATGTGAAATATAGGTGTATCGGCATGGGAAGCCCAACCTTTTTACGACAATCATTCTTTCTCCTGCCCTATTTTTTTTAATTTTCCCTACTAATAAATCCTACCCATAGTATTTAAAAACCTTGATTAGTCTCACTTTTGATCAGATGCTCTCAACTCTCAACTGTGCTTTTGGATCGCAATTTGTGGCCACATCTCCATTTCAGGTAATTAAACCAACCATGCATTTTGCACATCTTTAACTTCCTCTTCATCAACCCCTTTCCTGTGACCAAATCCCGCTTTCCAGATGTCCAGAAAAGTTCCAGTTCATGAAATCGATTCAACCATGTTTATGGGACACTTATTATTACTTCCATCTGAGGTTTTATGGGACTTCTAGACACTTCTTTTCACTCCCTCTCATTACTTCTTACTTTGAGCTTTTATGGCTGAAATAGTTTTTGGATGTTGCCGTATGCAGTCCACTAGTCTAATATACAGTATGTATTTACAAACATGTCCTCATTTATGATGTTTATTGGGAAATTTAACAATATTCAGGGGACAGTATTGTAATTTCAATGATATTTTAAATTATACTGAGTAAAATACTGAATTATGTATAACAAACACTTCATCAATAGTTTATCTTACTATTTTCAAAAGATACGTATTTAACTATTAGTGATAGTTACATTTTGTTTTGGAAAAGCACTATGCAATTGAAATAGGAATATAAATAATATATGCATAAGAGTAATTTGGAGCGCAATTTAATAAAAAATGGTCCAAATGGGGGTCATGAAATATTTCATTTTTGGGTTATATTCATGAAATGAATCTCTCAAACTTTATCAGAAATGGCATGAAATCATCCACGTCGGTTGAAGATAGCGACTGACCATGTATATATACAGCCTTGTGCTATCTTTCAGGACCGACTTATTTTAATTAGATCAGAATAAAATATATATTTTTTTCTAAAAAGATCTTCTAGGCTTTTTAACTAATCGAAATTAACCATTATTTAAGACTGATAAAACAGTAAAAATGAAATTATAATCGAGTGTTTGTCGTTCTCTTAGATAGACAAAGAAAGGCAGGGGTCTACGTGTATGTTGATATGCTTTGGTAAAACGTCACGAGAGTACAGAAGAACACAGAGCAGTAACTCTAGTTTTGTGGGTAAATTTTGGAATTTCATAAGAAATGGCAAAGATCAGATTCTCACATTGATGGAGACTTTGCAGAAACTTAGACAAATGGTCGATCTTATCTGACAAATATCTATTATTTCTTCTGTTTTTAGCTTTTTCCAAAGATCATTATTCCTTCTTCTACATATATTTGAGTATGACTATTTCATTATAATTCATCATGATTCCATCATAACTATTTATAGATTTGTTTACGAGTCTGTCTTTTACGTCTTATTTTTATTTTACTGAAATGAACTAAAATAAAAAAGTGAATGTGTTAAAATATTAATAGAATAATATCAAGTTATATTTTATCATAAGTGAATCGAAAAAATACTGTTAAAAGTTGGATTGAACTGAAAAGATATTAAAATAATCTGTAGAGAATATTCCCTAGTTAGTAATAGGATTATATTAATTTTAATTTTATAGTGTTATACGCAGTTCAGTAATTTACTCAACGTAGTCCAAACTACTATCAAAATTACAATATTGCCTATCGATAGAGTTAAGTTTCCAGAGAACATAATGAATGAGTATAATTTTGTAATTAATTATATCGTATTTTGAAATATAAAAGTAAAATATTGAAATGTGTATAATAACTATTTTTAATTTAATATTTTTAACTTTCAATGTATTTTCTTTTCCAAATAAAGTTGAAGTAATTTGTTTGCAAGTGACTTGGTTTTTGCTGGATAAAAAGTAGGGTTTCAGTCAAGTGAAAGCTTGACAATATGAAACATAGCTGTCTTAGTGGGCAGTGATAAAACTTGTCCTCTTGACAAAGCTAACCTTTGGAAATGAAAGGATGGCATTAATCCATTGAATGAAGAAGATACAAGGACAATCATATATACAATTGTTTTGTGTTTATGTTTTTGGATCACTCCTTTAACTCTCAAATATTTCCCACAAAACTACTTAACTTTCACCATTACTCTTATATACATCTTATAATCATAGTAGTAAGTTTTGGAGAATGTATTTCACATCCAAAATGATAGATTTAAAGTTTTGTATATATAAATTTGGTGTACTTCTCCTAATATCCCGAACGAGTTTGGTTATGCGATTTTATTATCTTAACGAATGGTATACGATATCTATAGTGAAGATTTATTTATCAACATTTATACATTATAACATCATGTTCAATTTAGATTCATCAAATTTCAACTTTTTTAGATAGAATATTAGGTTCTCAACACATAATTTCAGAAGATTTCAGTTAATTTGAACTCAACCGGACATGGAGGAGAGGGGAAAGGAGGGTGGATAACTTTTGTTATAGAATCTAAAAGAGAGATGCCATTGGCTTAAGCACACAAATTGGAGAGATCATCATCTTCAATAGTAAATATCCAATCATTTATCCCAACATGAACATCAAGGCTCACATGGAGCAGCTTATAAACAGTCAAAAACATCACTCTCCATTAGAGATGCACACAACTTCTTCTCCAAAGCTGTAATCGTCCCACCATGCAAGTCTTATCAGCGTCAATAACGACAACTTCAGCCACTCACAAATAATACCACAAATCCCTACAAATTTACTCACATAATTTCGATTCAGTTAATCACCAAATCTCAAACTTTCATGCAGATCATAAGCTAGCTAGCAAGTCGCAGAAATGGATGCACCAAACAATGGCAACACCTCTCCGGCGGCGGCGCCACCCCTCGTGCCGCCGCTGCCCCGCGACTCCCGCGGCTCTCTCGAAGTGTTCAACCCATCCACGTACTCCACCCGGAGCAACGCAACCGCCAGCCCAGTTTTCCGGTCACCAGCGTCGTGGGTGGATTCAAACTCAAAGTCCGGCAGGGCTAATCCCGGCGAGATCACTACGTGGATGGCTCTCAAGGATCCCGTCATTCCGGCGAAGCCTGCTGCTCCGGCGAAGACTACGGTATCATCTCTTTTGATCAGTAGAAATGAGCACGAAGGGAGAAGCTCGCCGGCGAAGTCTCCGGCCACCGGAGAAGTTGGCAACGCTGCTCAGAGAGCGGCAGAGTGGGGGCTGGTGCTGAAGACTGACAGCGAAACTGGTAAGCCACAGGGTGTTAAGGTGAGGACCTCCGCAGAGGATAAGTCATCAAGACGCGATTCCGGCAACTCCGTCCGGAGCTCCGGCGAATTATCCGATGATGGTACTCCCCCAGCTCTACTCCTTCACTCTTAACATGCATGAAGTTTATAAAAAACTCAGTTTTCACCAATTTATTTACACTTTTATTTACTTCAAGTTAATAAATTTAATATTCCATGATTGATTTAATGATATATTTATTTGTAAATGTTGTGTTTAGGTAAAGATAAAAATATTCCGAGGGTTTCCGAGGATCTAAAGGATGCGTTATCAACATTTCAGCAAACATTTGTGGTGTCGGATGCGACCAAACCCGATTTTCCGATTATGTATGCAAGTGCTGGGTTTTTCAAGATGACTGGATATATGTCCAAAGAAGTTATTGGAAGAAACTGGTATTTTTTATGAGCTCATTTTTCTTATTTTATTTTTTTGTCGATTTTTGACCAATTTTTGATGTGAAGAAATAATGGGTGTTGTTGGGTCGGGTCAGCCGGTTCTTGCAGGGTTCGGATACGGATCCGGAGGACGTGGCGAAGATCCGAGAGGCATTGCAGAAAGGAGAAAGTTACTGCGGTAGATTATTGAATTACAAGAAGGATGGAACTCCTTTCTGGAATCTACTCACCATTTCTCCCATCAAAGATGAAAGTGGAAACGTCCTCAAATTTATTGGGTCGGTCATTTTTAACCCTTCACTCTTTTTACTCATTTTTTAACAACTTGTAAGTAATGAAATAGTTTGTCAAAAGTTAGTTTAAGGTAATTAATAATATTATAAAATTTAATATCCATCAGAATAAATAAATTAATATTATATTTAACAAAATTGAGTTTGTTAAATGAATGGTATCATCATTTTGTTTGGTTAATGTTTGACACAAACGGTTAATCTCTAAAATAACTTTAGGAAAAAGATCATTTAAATATTGAGATGGTTTCTTTTTAAAATCTTTATATCAATCTATTCTTCACATTCAGCTAACTTTTTCAGACCTCATATATTATCTAAGTATATTTTGAAAAAATTAACTAAAAGCGAGAAAGATATATTGAAACGGATTAATTTATTTAGATCTCCTTATCCTGACGGTCTTTTATAATGATAAATTAATATTTACAACTTATACATGTCATTTTCTCATTGTTTCAGCTTACATTTTGTTAATGTTATTTTAATAAAATGGAACCACATCATTAGAGTTTGATAGTTGTAGGTAGGGGTGTTCATAACCAGGTACCCGCACTTTCGGGTACCCGCACTTCCGGATACCCGCACTTTCGGGTAGTAAAATATGTGATCCGTACTCTGACCCGGAAATACGGGTATCCGTACTTTCGGGTACACGAAATGTTCGGGTCGGGTACCGGGTACCCTATAACCCTTTTACTAAATTATTATGTTTATATTTTGCACATATGTAAGCACAAACAAAATCTAAAAATTCAACCACTACATTAAATTAACTCATAATGTTTTTATAACTACAAGAAATAGTGTCTTTTTCGTTAAAAATGCTTAAATGATGCAAATATAAGTCAAAATTATTCATTACATCTCTTTTTTATGTAATATGTACATGAAAAAAATGTGTTACGAAAATATGTAAACTTCTAAATAAGAGAATATGCATTAAATTTTTTTACGAGTACTCAACATAACAAACATATTTGTTATAATCTTATTATTAGTAATGATAATATTTAACCGGGTATTTCGAGTACCCGGAAACTCAATTTTTGTGACCCGTACCCGAACCCTATTATAAACATAATTATCGGGCCGAATACCCGGCCCGCTTATACTTATAATTACCCGGACATTAACATTCGGGTATATCGAGTTTCGGGCCGGATAGTTCGGGTCGGGTATATAGTTTTGAACACCCCTAGTTGGAGGAATTTATGCTATTTATCAAATTGAATGATTGATATAGAATTCACTTTATTGACTGTGAAATAATAATGGTGTTTAGGTAGCTTTATTACCATATGAATCCTGTCCTAGGCCGATGTGTGTCAAAAAAAATGTTTACAAATTAAATTCCAGCTTCATAAGAAAATCATAATAGGTGAGAAATCACATCACAAATTCACAACCATTCCCTATTAATATGATGGGGCTGAAAATAATAATTTCTGGGCCCAAAATATTATTGTAGTAGTTTTGATTATGTGTTCTTGTCATGGTCAATTACAGGCTTAAATATACCTACCAAATCAATTTACAAGATATTTATTTCAATAATTTGATTGAACAGTAATCAAAATAGTGTATTACACACATTACATAAATAATTTTTCTGGAAAAAATGACAAAATTATTGATCATCATTTAAACTTGCAGAATGCTGGTTGAAGTAAGCAAGCACACTGAGGGGATCAAGGAGAACGCGCTCCGCCCCAATGGCCTGCCGGAATCATTGATCCGTTACGACGGTATGTGAAAATCAACTGTGAAAATCAAGATAATTGGTGTTTTGAATTTTATACATTTGTTGTGCAGCAAGGCAGAAGGAAATGGCAAGCAGCTCGGTGAAGGAGTTGCTGGAAGCGGTGAAGAAACCGCAGCGTTTCAGATCAGTGAGCGAATCCAATACCAGCAACCGGCCTATTACCCGAAAATCATCAGAAGGATCCACCACCACTGACAATTCCGACAATTCCGACTTCAACCTCAACTCCAAAGCTCCGGCCAGGCGCCATTCCCACGCTGGCACCCGAACCTCTTCCATGGAGCGCATCAGCGAGCTCCCCGAATCCAACAAGCCCAAAAAATCTAGACGCCTCTCTATAATGGGGTAAACAAGAACTATGATTCAATTCAGTGAATTTTGAATTGGTCTTATTCAGTATAGTTTCATTCAGGCATTACTTATTTTTCACTATATTTAACTTAATTTTAGTAATGCTCAGTAAATAACATGGCAAAAAAGTTTGTTTGTGCATATGTACATACTCATTAGTACTTTTCACCATAATTTAGTTCGGTTCAATAGAATTCAGATGGCAAAAAAGATGTATTATTTGTGCATATGTTTATAGGATTATGAAGAAAGGGCGCCGCGGGAGCACTGCGACAGAGGAGGATGACGAGGAATTTGAGGCTAGAGTGACGATGGGCGAGAATGAGGTTGATGATGATGAGGACCGCGGTATGAGCGATGTGGATGATGCGCGGCCCGAAAGCCTGGACGATAAAGTGAGGAAGAAGGAGATGAGGAAGGGTATTGATTTGGCCACTACCCTAGAACGTATCGAGAAGAATTTTGTCATCACAGATCCCAGGTTGCCTGATAATCCCATTGTAAGTCACACTAAATTCCTTCATTATACGAAATCCACCGCCTTCATTACTTTGTTTTGCTGAAAATTTTGAATAATTGGTTTGTTTTTTGGTTTAGATTTTTGCTTCGGACAGTTTCTTGGAGCTCACTGAGTACAGCAGAGAAGAAATTTTGGGGAGAAACTGCAGGTATTTTGAAATTTGCACATTTTTGATAGGAAAGCAAAAAAAAAAGAAAAAACTGGAATAATTTTAAATGAGGCGGGAAATTTGAAAAATGTTTTGCAAAAATGAAAAATATATTGCACGCCCGGTGGGACTCGAACCCACAATCGTTTGATTAGAAGTCAAACGCCTTATCCATTAGGCCACGGGCGCTTGTTGTATTTCACTCCAATTGTGTATAATATATAATAAAACATTCTATATTGGGCTTTAGACATCTGGACTAAGTATAAATGCCCCAAGGCCGGCTTCAAAATTTGATTTATAGTTTTTCTATATGTATATATTATTAATTTTTTAATTAAAAAATAATATATTTTTTATTTTCTAAACATAAGATATTTTTTATTTCCTTTTAATGCTTTCACTTTCTTTTTGTAATTATTCTCTTAATTATTTTGCTCCTTTCCGAAACAACTTAAACCTCATCAATAATTCAACCTGTAGTTATTTTTAGGTCTAAAAATTAGTTCCTCTACAAACGTAATTGTGAAAATTCATTATTTTTCTACTTTGTTTCAAAAAATTGTAAATATAATAAATTTTATTTTAAATATATTAAGGCCTCATTTTTCTAACTCAGAAAACCAGCCTCTAAATTCTCAGAGACAGCCCTGTCATGTCCACTGCAACAATAACTTTACAAAAACCGTTCTTCTATAGCAATGCTTTACTATAATTTGAAACACCAGATTTCAATTAATATTTCTGAAAATGTGTACTGATGATGGAATATTGTAGATTCCTTCAAGGTCCCGAAACCGATCCGACAACAGTGAAGAAGATCAGAAATGCTATTGACACTCAAACTGAAGTCACAGTGCAGCTCATTAACTACACTAAAACTGGTACTTTATCATGCAATAGCTCAAAATCCAAGTTAATCCTACTTTTAAACTATTGATTTTCAATTAATCTTTCAGGCAAGAAGTTCTGGAACTTGTTCCATCTTCAACCTATGCGTGATCAAAAGGTAAATTTATCTTCTTGCTATTGCACAAATACATTTTTTTATTTCTCATAATGTACAGTTTGATTTAGCTCCTTTTTTGCGTGCCATTTGTCTGAATAGGGAGAAGTTCAGTACTTTATCGGAGTTCAGTTGGATGGGAGCGAGCATGTCGAGCCTCTTCACAATTGCATCCCTGAAGGCACTGCGACTGAGGGCGCTAAGTTGGTATGACTCCGTTCAGCTGATTTTATACTGACTAAATTAAATTGAACTGAACTTAACTAAACTGAAATAAGTGTACTGAAAGTAGTAACATGGCCTAATACCTGTGCTGGTATTAGTTTCAGTAATTTGACTTTATGTTTGACCTAATAAACAGGTGAAAGAAACTGCAGTAAATGTTGATGAGGCAGTGAGAGAGCTTCCTGACGCGAACACGGTAAAATATTTTTACAGATTCTTTGAGGGGTTTTACATTGCTTGTATCATAGGACTAATGATTAAGCTAATTTGGTTTCAGAAACCAGAAGATTTGTGGGCAAACCATTCGAAAAAGGTTCATCCTAAACCCCACAGGCGGGAATCTGCAGCTTGGAAAGCCATTCAAAAGGTTCAAATACTTATATACCATTCTTTAGTTTCATTTTTAAAAGTTGAACATTCATTTCACTTGCTATTCTTGATCTACAATGCAGGTTCTAGAAAGCGGCGAACCAATCGGCTTGAAACACTTCAAACCATTAAAGCCACTGGGATCTGGTGATACTGGCAGGTCTGCATTCTGTAAATTATAACATATATTTCATTAAATGAAATTATCATTATGAGTATTTTTTTTGTCCATATAATCAGCATTTTATTTTTCACTTTGTGTTTTGAATGCAGTGTGCATTTAGTGGAACTTTGTGGAACTGATCAGCAATTTGCTATGAAAGCAATGGATAAGGGAATGATGCTCAACAGAAACAAGGTTCACAGGGCTTGTGCAGAAAGGGAGATATTAGATATGTTGGACCACCCTTTCCTCCCCGCGCTCTACGCTTCATTTCAGGTTGACAGAAAATTATGCAAATTTTTTCCATGATCTTCCTAATACAATGTTCATTTACTTATTCATTCCGAGGACTTAATAATTAATCTACTTTTTTATCAGACAAAAACTCATATCTGTCTGATAACGGATTACTGCCCGGGCGGTGAGCTGTTCATGGTGTTGGACAGACAACCACTCAAGGTTTTGAAGGAAGAGGCTGTGAGGTAAAGAAACTTTGCATTAATTTTAAGAAAATTCCATGCTCATACGTTGAATCTTTTGCAGATTCTATGCTGCAGAAGTTATAGTTGCATTGGAGTATCTTCACTGTCAAGGTAGACCTCGCTTTCTTAACTCGTGATCATCGGATTGTTACATTTTTTAAAATTTATTTACAGATAAAACAAGTTTTATATTTTATGGCAGGTATAATTTACAGAGATTTGAAGCCTGAAAATGTTCTACTACAAAACAATGGCCATGTGGCCTTAACTGATTTTGATTTATCCTGCCTGACATCCTGCAAGCCACAGGTTTGTTCTCATTTTCATCAATTTGAAAAACATTTCAATTCATCTGGATTTAAGAAAGACATTCTGATATTCCATTTTCACCATGCTTCTCTCAGCTCTTAGTTTCAGAGGTAAATGAAAAGAAAAGGAGCCACAAAGGTCTGCAAGATCCTATATTCTGGGCTGAACCGATGCGAGCATCAAATTCCTTTGTTGGAACTGAAGAATACATTGCTCCGGTCGGTGTTCCTGCTAAAAACCTTTTGTCAGGAACTCGTCTTCTTGAAGATTTAGAGTTCAAAAATATTTTAACCTATGAAATAATATCTTGTATGCAATTTACAGGAAATCATCTCAGGAGCAGGCCATACTAGTGCAGTTGATTGGTGGGCTCTTGGTAATTTTCATCCCCTTACTATAATTAGTAATTGGATTATCCATGAAATATACTGATAATTTGGCATTTGATATGACAGGTATTCTTCTCTATGAAATGCTCTATGGATACACACCTTTTAGGGGAAAGACTAGGCAAAAGACATTTGCAAATATCTTGCACAAAGATTTGAAGTTCCCTGGAAGCATACCGGTGAGTTTCTTGTACTGTTCCTACTTTTAAGGCTTAGATGATCATGACAAATGTATTTTTATTTGTCGAATGCAGGTGAGTCTTCAAGCGAAGCAGTTAATGTACCGTTTGTTGCACAGAGATCCCAAAAGCCGGTTGGGATCGAGGGAAGGAGCAAGTGAAATCAAGAAGCATCCATTCTTCAAGGGTATCAATTGGGCTTTGGTGAGATGCATGGTAAGCCTTAAGCATATCCAAATGAACTGTTTTTGACATCTCTGAAACCTCATTTTGTGCCTGTTTAGTGGAATAACATCAAAAAATACATTCCTAATCTGATATTAAATGTTGAATTACAATGCTTAAATGTACAGCCTCCTCCTGAACTGGAAACTCCGCTATTTGGAGCAACTCATGAAGCTGAACAAGATCTTAAAGCCGATCCGAGGTTGGATGATTTGCAAACAAACATTTTCTAGGTTGTGTGTTTCTTTGCAGAACTGGAGAAATTCAGAGATAGAAAGGCTTGAAAGCCAATTGACAAGTTCATTTGAACTGTTATTTCCCCCCCTTATAGCCTCACTTTCTTTCACTTTCAAGTTCTAAGTAAATCAAGTGTTTATTGTCACTTTTTTTCTTTCTTTGTAAAGCAAACATTTGGAGTTCTTGTATTTCAATATTATTTTGCTTTGTAATGCAGTTTGGCTGGTTTTTGTGAATTCTCTGTGTGACATTTCTTCAAGTTCTTTAAATCCTCTTCTTCTTATTGCTATATTATTATTACAGTCAGCTAAAACATTATGGGAATGATTCAAATCCATTTGGCTGCAAATGATTCAAGTTGCACTCTTTTCTTAAGATATTGTTTTTCCTTTTCTTTTTGTTGTGTGCAAGGGATACATGAAAAATATCCTCTAATGATAAGTGGAAGTAAAAGTTGGTAAAATTTGCACTTAACTCCCCGACAACAAACACAATCAAATGAAAAACAAGAACTTTGATCATGTTTGCTGTTTTTTGAGTTGTGTTAATTAAGGCCTTGTTCTCCTAAGCTTATTTTTAACTAAATCTAGCATAATCGAAATGAAATAAAAATTAGAATCAAAGAAATTAATTAAATTATGTTTTAGTAGACTCAACTGAATTAAACTGAGTTGAACTACTGATTAGTTGACAAAAGAAAGTTCCTAGACATTAATATATTCTCCTAGATGATAAGTTTATAGTGTAACTCTTTTTAAAAAAAAAAAAATTAACCACATATAGTGAGGTGGGATTTATTAAGGCCACCAACCCTTTAAAAAATAGGCCAATAGTTTAATAGTAAGAAAGGGTTGAAGTTTGAATTTTAAACAAATCCATGTCGATTTAAGAAAGCAGTTTATGGAATTGCTATGCAAAATCAAATTTAGCCGCCGAAAGGACTCACATCTTGGAGTAGGTTAGTGATCGATAAGCGAAACACAATTTTACCACAAGATGGGGATTTGATTCAAAATATTGAAGGCCTATTCACTATTACATATGGAAGGGCTGTGTGTTGAGGAGTATTCATCTCTATCCTTGTGTTGTGTAATCATCTCTGTCATTGTGTCCCTCTTGGTGTATGACTGTTCTGCTCCATCCAGGTGCTTGATGAAGGCCTTGTCGCCTGAATCAACACAAAAAAGAAAGCAGTAATCAAATTTAGAGAGAAATCAATTAGGTTCTAAAATATGGCAAATGCCTAGCATCCAATAGTACTAATCCTTTAATATTTCTTGGCAATGTGCTATGATTGAAGCTATGATTAGCTCTATCATTGCTTGTCAATTTAGCTAGGGCATCTGCAACTGAGCTTGCCTCTCTATATATGTGAGAGAATGTAATGTAAGAGAACTCATCAGATAAATTCCAAAGGGCTCTCATGCATGTATGGTTCTATCTTCCATAGTGTAACTCTTTTTAATTTAGTTATATCTTACTAAATTGACATGATTTAGATCCATATCAAGTCAGGTGAAGTTCGATTTGGGTGCAGGCCGGGTTTGTATTTTGATTATCAAGTCAGATCGGTTGTATCGGTTTATGCAGATTGAGTCAGGATTATTTTTACTTAGGTATAGTCAGATCATTTCAATTTTGTCAGGTAATCGTATCGTGACAGAATTTGACAGCACTAGATATAACTAACCGTTCAAAATTGTATCTTTGATTTTCATCACTTCTTTTATTTTAACAAGCTACCAATTATTATTTGATGTCAAATTTATGGAGTATGCACTTGTCATTGGATTTTTTATAATATGCACTTATTATTATTGAAGAAAGATGTGTTCACAGCATGAAATTCATATTAATTGGAGTTGGACCAATAATTTACCCCGTCGGATCGGGCATCCGGAGTCCCCACCACTGAAGACAGAATAATTAGCATTCTTGTTTGCACCACTGTTCATGCATTTGGAGCCAAACACACTTTTTTCCCTCACTCCAAACTTCCAATGCGCCAATTTGTGACACTAAATCCCACTATTTCTTTAATCAACCGTTAATCATATTCATATGGGATCCAAAGCTGAACCTTCTTCTTGATTCTCCCATCTTCTCCAGAGAAAGCTCGAGATCCAATTCCTGCAAAAAACCATGCCGTCCCACAAGAACCAGTTCGTATCAGCAATGATAAAGCAGGGCTTCCTCTCCGACCCATTGCTCTCCCCTCCGCCGAACAACCCCACCCGACCCACCAGTTCCAGCCCCAGCCCGACCCTCTTCGAGATGATGTCGGAGGAGCAGGCGCGCGACTCCAAGCGCTCCATTGAAGCTCGCATCAAGCTCCAGGATAGGGTCTTCAAGGTGTTGGCAGAGGCCCCGTTTCAGGATAGTAATAATAATGGCGCGGGCCGGCTGGGGCCCGGTGACGTCAGGCTGACGGTGAGTGGCTGCGACGGGTTTAGTGTTTCCATGGAGGTTCACCGGCGGATTCTTTCCCGGCGGAGCAGGTTCTTCTGTGAGAAGCTCCGGGGAAGTGGGTCCCAGGTGGTGACGGTGGAGATTCTTGAGTGCGATGACGTGGAGGTGTATGTGGAAGCTGTGGTGCTCATGTACTGTGAGGACTTGAAGAGGAGGTTGATGGGCGAGGGCGTTTCCAAGGTCTTGGAATTACTCAAGGTTCATTTCTTCTTCTCTATTGATTCCTGTATGGCTTCATGCATTTTGATCAGTTGCTTTCATTTTTTCTTTTGAGAATTTTCTTGGTTTGTACTGGAATATTGGAGAGTTACTTTTGTAGTTGGTGAAGGAATTCATGACTTTGATATCTGCCAATTCTACATTTGAGTGTTTGTTATCTAAATGCCAACAAGTTGATTGGATATGATTCTTGGTGAAACTGCAAATTCTACATTTGAATGTTTGTTTTCTAATGCCAACAAGTTGACCATAGTTGATGGGATATGACTCTTGCTCTTTTTTTTCCCATGGATTTGACTAGAGCTTTGATATTTCTGATTCAATGGCAAAAGCAGACTGATTTGATTCGCATTTTCAGGTGTGTTCGGCTGTTTCTTTTGATGATGGGATTCTTGCATGTTTGGAGTACTTGGAAGCAGTTCCCTGGTCAGAGGAGGAGGAGGAAAAAGTGGTGGCTCAACTCAGAGACCTAAATCTGAAAGAACTAAATCTCCCTCCTGTCACTCCCGTGCTTCAGAGAGTAGCTGCAAAGCCATCAACATCAGCTCTGGCTGATGACATCTTCCTGCAACTCTTATCAGGAGTTCTGCAAGCCAAAGATGACAAAGCGCGCAGAGAAATGAAGATGCTGGTCTCCCGTCTCCTCAAACAGGAAGCTTCAGACAATCGTGGTTGCATCACCGGATTTGATGTTTCAAAGGACACAATGGGTCACATCTGCCATAGATGCCTAAGCTCACTGATCCTCAGCCTTTCTGAAGCAACCTGTGCTGATGAATCCAGGCAGGATAGAGGGGTTCTGATGAGTGAGATAGCCCGAGCTGCAGACAACATGCAGTGGATCGTGGACATCTTGGTTGACAGGAAGATGGGGGATGATTTTGTGACTCTATGGGCTGATCAGAAAGAACTTGCAGATTTGCATTCCAAGATTCCCACAATGTACAGGCATGAGGTCAGCAAGATAACTGCTCAGCTGTGTGTCGCGATTGGGAGAGGTCGTGTTTTGGTGTCTAAAGATGCAAGATACGCTCTCCTGGCGACCTGGCTTGAAGCCCTTTACGAAGACTACAGTTGGATGAGGAGATCTTCGAGGTCGATAGACAAGAAACTAATTGAGGATGGATTGAGCCAGACGATTCTGACGCTGCCAATGTCGCAGCAGCAGAGCATTTTGATGAACTGGTTTGATAGGTTTCTGAACAAGGGAGATGATTGCCCTAATATTCAGAGGGCTTTTGAGGTGTGGTGGAGGAGGTCTTTTGTGAAGCAGCTTGCTGTTGATTCTTCTTCCCAGTTGCAGATTACTGTTTATGATTACTCTACCTGACTTGCTGCATCTCTTCATGATGTATTTTTGTTAATTGTAGTTGTATCAGTTTTCCACTTGTAGAAAGTTCTAGCACTTTCTAGAATGCCCAAGCTAAATATGTAGTGGGGTTTTATCCAACTCAATAGCAAAATGCAAAATGCAAAATTACAACTTTATCTTGCAATTTTATAGATCAACTTCTACCATGAAATTGAAAGTTGTAGAAATTTTAAAACTCTCATGTTATCCTAAAAATACTCAAGTATATCCCTAAGTAGAAGAAGTTCATAAGATAACAATGCTTTTATATTATTAGTTTTGCATGATAAACATGCCAGTTTATTCAAAATTACCAACTTCCGAAAAGCAAGTACCATTTGGAATAGACAATGGTTTTTTTTTTTTTTTGAAATCTGGACTAGACAATGGCTAATGCATAAAGATATACCAACTATGTCATTCACCAGGCAATTATGTATTTTCTAATCAATTCATCGTAATATTGGGTCTGGTCCATAGCTCAGCTTCACCTCCTCCACTCTACAAGAGATGAACACGAGAGTTAGAACCATGAATTGATCTCAAAAAGAACCATCAAAATCAGGTATTTATTTATAATATAGCATTGTGGAAGTGAACTACTTACTTCTGCCTAATCTTAAACATCCCAGTGCCAATCCGCGTAGGTATTCCCATGATGATGCATTCAGTAACTCCTTCGATTTTATCATTCTTACCAGTAACAGAAGCATGGAAAAGGTGATCTGCTGTCTTCTCAAAAGAAGCCAGCATCAGAACACTATCCTTCATCTTCGCAATACCATACCTTGTAATACCAAGTACTTCACCCTGCCACCAAAAGACACGCCAGTTTATTAACATAACAAAGAATAAAATTTATATAAAGGAAAATTAAAAAGGCTGAACTAACCTTATAAGTCATCAGATCTCCAAGGAGCATCATATGCCGTATGTCTATTGTCATTCCATGACTAGACATGGTGTGCCTAATCTCAGAAATTATTGAAGTTCTAGCAGCTTCGATTCCGAGAGTCTGATACACTTCCATGACATGATTGCTCTTGGTTTCAAGACCATCAACTCCTTCAGTTCCCATAACTCCTAGAAGACCAGTACTGCAAGAAGCAGAAATGCAATTTACAAGGTATCCATAACAATACTGACACTCCATAGCACAGATACTATATTCCACTGAAATTGGATCAATAGCAGGAGAATAATTATGCATAACATAACAAGCTTTAATTTGAGAGTTCATGTTTGAATCCTGTAATCATATACATGACTTGACCTATAATATAATAAAATAAAAATAAAAGTATATTCACGGAAATAAAATCAACTTCTTCAATGTTACAAGCCGTACAATCTAAAACTTACCCTTCGGCAAACAAATGGTACTTGGAAGACTTGGAATCTCCTTTCACATCATCCTTTTTAATGATCACACGTTCCACAGTACTAATACCCTGTCATACCAATGAAATAACATAATAAGGAATTACGTAATTAGATTTGTATATACATTAAAAAAGCTCAAATTGCTGCATTGCATGGCTAAACTAAATTAACACTTGTATCTTACCGACACATCAATCTCAGGAAGCTTATTTTTGTAATTATGAAGCTCAAAATGAAGCTTACTCCTCTCAACCTGGGGAGTGACACACAGCTTACTAAAGCCCTTAACTTCAACATGCTGCAAAAAACACGATACTTTTTTGATGACTCTGTAAAATGAGACGCGGGAAACTTAATCAGCCACAGCTTACCCTTTCCTTGAGTTTGATTCTTGGGGTCCGCAAAATCGATTCTCTCACACTACAGGCGTTGATAGCAAGCCCTGATGCTTTAATGATTTTCATGTCAAGTGAAATATGTATAGCTGCCATCCTTCCAGTCATCACAATTTTTATACTTTTTGCTACCTAAGCATCATATAAAAAACATTAAAATAGAATAGTTTGAAACAACGATAACAACATTAAATCTGGAGAAGATGCAGCTCAGAAGCATCAAAGATGCCAGTTCAGTGACACCATATCTCCATGTCGAGATCAGATGATGAGTAAACAAAAACATCCTCTGGTATGCTTATGTTAATCCTTGATTCATCTCGATCATAAGAGGGAAACAGCTCACCTGTCCCAGACGTGTTCTCTCTATACGAGCTTTTGCCTTTCTAGCCGACTCTTCTTTATGCTCATCCATCAGTTTTGCAGATATAATTGGCGTACTAATTTTTTTGGCAGCATCTATAATCTCTTTTATACGAGGAACTCCAAGTGTGACATCTATCTTACGATTAAGGAGAAACTACAAAGAACCTTGAAGACCAAGGAACCAGAATCAATATACATATATAATACCTCAATAAAGGATACTCATGCTAGCAACCCCTGCAAAGTGAAAAGTTTTTAATGTCATTTGTGTGCCAGGTTCTCCAATGCTCTGGGCTGCAATTGCACCAATGGCGGTTCCCTCCTGCAACCTTTTACTATGATATCTTGAAATGCAGATACTCAAAAAGACCTGAGATATTGGCAAGATGAGTACCATCAGAGACAACATTTTCCAACTTCGAATCTAAATGAATAATCAAGGGATTTACATGTCAGTAGTGATCATGTCTGTGCCCAAAACAAGGAGAAACTAAGGTAAAAAATCTTTAGGAGAGAGTTGGGATGTTTGAGCACTTTAAACTAATAGTTTAAAACACCGAACATCTAAACACTGATAATGTCGGGAGTAGCAAAACCTTGTCTATTTCATCTAAACAAACACACACACACACACACCAAAAAAGTTTAATAAGAAAGAAGGGTAAAAAACAGAACAGGCACCTCTAGCTGTCGAGCAGTAATGCCATATATATTTGAGTAGATATTTTCAAAAGAGTACTGATTGTCACATCCATATTGATCTGCTATTGTGTTCTCCAATGCCGTAGCACATTTTTCTTTAAGGAATGTTTCCAGTGAGTCTCTAAAAGCCAAAGAACATCCACCTTCAGGAGTCATATCACGTTTTAAGAGCCTTTCATCAGTCATTCTACAGATATCAGAAGGAGACAAACTCTTCAGTTCACCTGCAGGGCAGGTTGCCTGCATATGTTTACAAGTCAGACATAGAAGCTTTATTTCTGAAACCCTGTTTGGAAATTGATTGAAGAGAAATACACAACCTTCACTTTCATAAGTAACCGGTCAAAATTCAAGGGCTGTCCACTTTTCTCTTCCATCTGTGAAGGATCCATACCGTCGTCACCATAGACAAATTGCACTATACACGAGCTAGCATTTCTTACAGTATTATCATAGCCCAGTGACAGGTCCTCTAAACCTTTCATAAGTCTACGTGACATGTATCCAGTATCGGCAGTTTTAACCTGCCGTCAGAAAATATGTCCAAGCATTAACTTTTCCACGAGACAAGGACACAAATATTGCAACAGAATGCCAAACGTCATTACAGAACATTAAATGATTTAGAGGAAATGCAAAAATTAAATGATACATCTGTATGGAAAGTATAACACCTCAGAAGTATAAAATTGCATCCCTATAATCCAAAATTGACTAGTACAGAATAAGGGCCAAACATACCGCTGTATCCACCAGACCTTCTCTTCCTCCCATTGTGTGGAAGAAGAACTCTGTAGCAGTTAAACCGCTATAAAATGAATTAGCCACAAATCCCTTAGCCTGAAAGAAAAACAAAAAGGAGTACATCAGGCCGAAATCCTTGTTGAGACATAAAACTCTCTACTGTTGTTCCAAAAATAGGCTGAAATCCTTATTAAGATGCACAATAAGAAGAAAAAAAATTTAATGCACCAATGTACAATTTTCTTCAAAACAATGCATTTGCACTTTTGTTGAAAATCAAATTAAAAATTGATCATTTCTATGTAATTGCATTACTGAATTTCCAAGTACCCAACCTGACAAAAGCAAGCAGCACATGCATTCCTGCAGGCTACAAAATGACATACGATGCAAAAATTTAACATACCTGCGGGATCCTTGATTTTGTTTGAAAATGAGGAAGACTTCTGTCGATGAAACCATTTGGAGCTCGCTTGCCACCTACGGATTGCTGTCCAACACATGCAACCATCTGACTGATGTTTATAGGAGATCCCTTTGAACCACATTGTGACATTATCAGAGGGCTATTCCTCCATTGTAGGCCCTTCATACATTCCTTCAAATTGTTCCAAAACAAAGTAATTACAAGGCAGAAAGGGGTA
Organism: Sherardia arvensis; assembly: GCA_948330725.1. Taxonomy (NCBI): domain Eukaryota; kingdom Viridiplantae; phylum Streptophyta; class Magnoliopsida; order Gentianales; family Rubiaceae; genus Sherardia; species Sherardia arvensis. The sequence continues at coordinate 6,833,816 of OX415237.1, read as the reverse complement.
ATCAATTTATCACGAGTTTAAAAGGATTTAATTCGAGACAACCTGATAAGAAAATTTATATCACTTACAACAACTTAAATTAAACATGATTACCTTCAAAATGTGAATTTATAGAGATGAAGCAGTTTACATAACAAATTACTTTTACAATGTTTTCTGAATCTTACAGGTTATTCTACAGAAACAGACATCTATAGGCTCTAACTACACCATCCTACAAGACAAATGGGCTCCACACTAATATACAGTAAATATTTAAACCAATCTACAGAAGATGATTACAATTCAAAGATAGCTATAAACCCCTTTCAGTAACCAACACAAGCCAGAAGATTTAAGAAAAAAAGCAGGTAGATACCAATGAAACTGATATTACCTTTGCAGCATGTTCTCGGATATCATTCAGAACCCCTGTTATTTTAGATTCAAGTGTAAGGGCAGCATCATGGCCTGGTTGCAACTCAGACCGTCCGTTAGTAAACTGTTCTATCAAATCATCACAATCCCCATATCCTTTATGGATCTTTTCATCCTTGGCAGCAATCAAAGGAGCAGGTGGTTGGACGTCCTCAATTCCAATAGAGAATCCGTGATTCCCTATCCACCTAGCACTGCAAGTGACATGTTAAAGAATCAGATGGATAACAATCAAGTTCATATCTGGGAGTAACTGTTCAGGTACATTGTCAGAATCCAATTTCAAATCCATCATTTGCAAAAAAAAAAAAAAAACACTTCACTAACTGTCATGATATGATGGATGGTTAAATATCTTGGGCGACTAAATGCAAAATAAACAGAAATAGGGGGTAGCAAAGGTGTATATGTTGAAATGATATGCAGAATGGATTAAAAAAAGTAGTTACTACATTAGTGATTACAAGCAGAGCATGAGAATGTGAGTACATTTTCACAGTTATAGATGGTAATGAGATGCAATTAATATTATTTATAATAAGGAAGTATCAGATTAGACGTCCTCAATGCAAACAGAAAAACAAAATATAGTGACAAGAGGATTGGTGCTTAAGGTGGTGTTATAAATGGGAAAAATTCCATCACATGTTATGCTCAGGCTATAAATATAGTTTGATGACACTTAGCCTAATAAAATTTCACAAGAGCCCGCATCTCTAAGTCATGGGACAAGATTTATGCAACTGAAGTGTTAAGAAGGCAGGCAGCAAATAAATCTGAATTTGATGATAGGCACTTAGGCTTGTTAGCCTCTGAGATTCAAAGTGTATTTGAAAAAAATACTCGGGAAAATGCAACTGATACAATGAAATACAGAGAACGACTGTACGGGGATGGAATACTCGCAAAACCCCACAATAAGACTGCAGTAAACTGTAGCCCTCTGAACTTCCAGAAAGGTTACAGATGACATTCAGAAAATGTAGTCCCTTCTGTTTATAAAGCTCATAATTTCTTTACATGGTTATCCCGTATTGAAATTAAGTTTTACTCTCTATATATGTGTGACAAGGGGCTCGGGTCATTCTTAAAAGGAAGGGATGAAACAACTTTTCCAGTGTGTAGCAAAACCTCATCAATTGGAAAAACCATCATAAAATGAAGTAGATATGCACCGGTACAAATTATAACCATACCTCAACTTTGCTAAGCGGTTCATACATGCAGCAGAAGCATGGGACTCGTAGTCTCTCAAAAGAACTGAATAAAGGCCATCTTTGTTTCCATTTCCTGTTCCAAACATAAATGTGATTATACAATCAAATAATACTAAATTACAGTAAAGCATCCAATGTCATCATGGAAAAAATGAGGTGGGTAAGGCAAGCGAATGTAGATCACTTGTGGACCAAAGAAGAAGCACATTGTCAGACTTGATGAAAACTATCATATTCTTTTTTTAAGACCACATGCCCAAAAAGGCTCCGAAGAAGTATGTTAGTCTTAAACCATTTAAAAGACGAAAATGTAAGTTGGCAGAAAATATCAAAATCAAATACCAAATCAGAAAGTGGACCATCTTCATACTGTTTGAAGTTTCATTTGACGGAATGGTCCCATTTCTAGGTAAACTTTATTAGAAATGGGATTTGCTATTCAAATTAAGTACATCTCACCCAAATTAAACTATTATATATGCAATTACTAAAAACTGAATACTAGTGTTCTCCCTCTTACGTTCTCACTAAAAACTAAACATACCTTCACTACTCCCTTATCTCTCTCTTTTACCCTAAATAATGTGCATACAAATTGGTTAAATTATGAACAGAGGATGTATAGCTAGTGAAAAGTGAAGATGTGGTTTACCCTTAGCAAAAGTTAAAACGAGACAATAATTTGGACAGAAAGAGTACCAAATTCTTGTGAATACATTTTTTAACGTACCTAAGGTAGCTTTACCCAATTGTCCACTGATCAGCTCACTATTACGGAAGTACACAAACCCGTCATTTGGGCACATGGTATCTCTGGCCTTCATGTAACTCTTTTCAGTGACAGTAAGATTTAAGTACACCCTCATCCTTGCAAAAGGACGCAATAGTACATTGAACAACTGCTTGCCTGTCCAGAGCTCAACTGGCTAAAATTGTTTTAAAAAACATATGGATAAGGAAATGGTACAAAGTTCCAGCATATGTAAAGCTCTAACAATGTTAACAAGATCATTTATATTTACTGAGTGCAGGATGCAAGTGAAGCACGTCCATCTTCCATTTATCACATGATGAACAAACTATATAATTGAAATTTTCCTCTTAGAAATACCTGGTCTCCCACTCTCTCTCTAACAATGTCTGGCCTGCCATTTTAGGTTTTTAGAGATGTCTTATATCGATTTTTGATAAGATGTTTGAATATATAAAAAATGGATAAAATTTTGTCTTATTTCATATTGAAATTATAATAAATAAAATGACTTCGAAAAAAAATTGTTTGGTGGTTAAACATACTTAGGGGGGCAGAGGGAGTAAAATCTAGGGGCCCTCTTAGAATAATACAAGTAGGATTCCTTTACAGACCTCCATGATCAAAAAGTTTGAAAACTTTAAAGTAAATTTGAATCTCTGTGAATTTCCAAGCCGTCAGAGCATACCCAATTATGTTAAGGTTGAGATGAGGCACATCCAATAGTACCCTTTTCAATAAATTTCAAACTAAGGCAAGTAATTTGGCAACGGTGGCACTAAGAACTAGATAAGGCAGCAAGCCAGCAACTAGTAGTGCAACAATTAGCAGTGAGAATATAACCAATAGTGCGCCCATAAATCTCATTACTCAGCTATTACACTAAGAGAGGAGGTATTAAGGATATGTAGCACTAATTTTGACCCAGTACAGCAAGCAAAAATTATACGGTAGCAAAACAAACCTTAACCAATGCTGGAGTTGGCAAATCAATATGATCCATCCCGTCACCCATGTATGAACACATAAGTGAAAAGGTAGCACGGTCATAAAAAGTGTCCTTCCTTGTAATAAGAAAGGATGATGTCAAGAAATCTTGAGTTGAGGCAACCAAGATCTCTCCATTTTTCGGAGTGCATAAGTTATGTTGCACCTGCACCATCAGAAACAAAGCACCAACAATCAATCACTAGAGTTAATAAATAGAACCTACTGAACTGATCCTCCGCAGAACGCATGAAGAAACACTTACACCCATGAGAAATGTAGCCTCAGACCGAGCCTCCTCGGTCTGGGGCACGTGCATATTCATCTCATCACCATCGAAATCAGCATTATATGGATTGCAAACCGATTCATTGAATCTCAGTGTCCGCCAAGGCATTATCCTTGCCTGCGGGAAATAGAAGGCATAAGTATAAATGACAAAAGAGGAGATGATGCATCAGGATATTACCCCAGTGCTCAATATGAAGAATAAATGACAAAAGAGGACATGGTCCATCAAGCTATCAGAAGTCATATTACCCTGTGGCTCATAATAGACATGCGATGTAGACTAGGCTGTCTATTAAACAGAACAATGTCTCCATCTTCTAAATGACGATGCACTATGTAGCCACATTTCAATTCATCAGCATGACGCTTTCTACTAGAAAACATCAATGATCTACGGAAAAAATACAAAGTGAGTTGTTAAAGCACTGAATTTCAAAACATAAGTTAAAAAGAAAAGGTTGATTACTTACATTTCAGTACCATCAGGCTGGCTAATTAACTTTGCCCCTGGGTACTTGTTGGATCCATTTCGAACACACTGCCTCAACTTCTCTATGTTATGATATGAAACCCGCTCAGGGTAGGTCAAAATCCGAGCCATCAGTATAGGAATCGCTACCTAGATCAGTAAGCATATCAACAATTACAAATAATAGAATATACTACACAGCAATGGAGCATTCATCCAAGGTGAGAATATGAGAAATCATAAAATAAAATAAAGACATGCTGTCATTTATAAAGACGCAAATTATACCATACACCTGGGGTATGTACCCCCAGGTGCATTCTAAAATTTATGTATGTGCATTTCTATGTGTGTAAATGTGCATTATAAATCTTTTTACTTAAAATTTCTAAAAATAGTATATGTGAATTATTATTAATAGAATGTACAATTACTAAGGTAAAACACTTAATAAAAGTGGGTGTACATACACCGGTGACATGGTATAAGAATTGTTATAAAGATGCCAAACTAAATTCACATATTAATAGGACAGGTGCATTACCTCAGTAATTTTCAAATTTGGATCTGGAGATATGACAGTTCTTCCAGTATACTCAACACGCTTTCCACTTAAATTTCCTCGGAATCGTCCCTGCTTCCCTTTGAGACGTTGGACAAAGCCACTTAAGGGTTTTGTCGGGGGATCTACAGTTGTGGAACCTACACGTGCTTCGCTGTTGATATATTGTGCAACCTCCACTTGCAGAGCTGTCCAACCAGTCTGCATCACACAGAAAATAACAAAACGCATAAAATTATATACTACCTTAAAACATATTATACATCCAACTGTTAAGAGTTGAGTATAAGAAAAGTCTGGGTGAGTAAAATGCTTCATAATCCAGAACCCTTAATTGTCCTAAACCAATTTCCAGAAAACCCAAGAAATAAAAATGCAATACAGAAATCAGGCACGTATTAATAAAACTATGCATCAGACTTGGAAAATTAGAAGTTGATAAAATGTTAAAATTTTAGAGATCATCTCCATATATCTGCGGGTAAAACAACTGTGTCTAGCACATTTCAAAGCCTTAAACCATAGCCATGCATTATATAGTATATATATTGCAAGACATTATACGTACAAAACATGTGTAAATGCTGGATTAGAGACATGATAGCAGATTTTTCACTTAAATTCCCTTAAACAACAAAGCTAAATGAACAATCATTATATTATGATTTACACAGCCTAGCATCTTGGTCATGGATAATTTTATTGTGTGTGTGTGTATTTACGGAAAATATGGGTATTTTGTATAGAATACAAAGAAGAGATAAGCTGAATATTAGTTCTAAAACCAGAATTGGCGGTTAGAATTGAAAAGGAAAAAAACATCGTACTAAACATCCTAAAGTATAAGTACAAGTCTACAATGACTAACGAATATAACCAAAAAAAAAAAGAGGGAGAGAAAATTTTGAAGCCAATGAAAAGGGAAATTAAGGAAAAAATGTTACCAAGCTTGTATCAGAAGGGTTGGGTTCAGAAATTTCTTGGCGTAAACAAGCATTGGCTTGAATGATGCGCTTAAGTCTCTCTGAAATGTCATTCTCATTGCTGCATGTAATTGGCATAGCACACAATTCGTCAGTTTTCAATAAGAAGGAACATTTGCTCAGTGCAGATACTAAGGCAATCTAAAACTGATTATAAAGGAATAATTTGCTAATCCTCACAATGAGTTCACTGATGGTAGCATGAACAAATGGCAACCCCACTACATTCCTCAAAAGCCATACACATTTCTCATTTGAATATACCAAACCAAAAAACCAAATAAAATAAAAATAGTTCAAGTGGTCATCAGAATATTCACTGCACATGAAAGAGTATTTTATTTGAGAAGTGACATTTAAAAGAAATTTAACCATTGGTAAATAGTGTTAAGTGAAAAATATAAGGTACCCAACCACTTTGGACCCTCCCTATTTATGATTGAAAGGGAATAGAGATAGACCAACAACTGAGTAGTAATGTGTGCACATAGTAATCCCACATAAAAGTAAGGCATTACACATATACACACAGAGAGTATATATGATGATATTACCTCTGTGTTCCACCATCAACAAAAACAGAAGGACGTATAGCTGTTGGAGGCACAAGTATACTGGTCACCATGAGTTTCTCAGGTCTACCACCTAGGTATAGCATTTCACAGTCCTGCAGAGAATTTTTTAAAAAAAAACAAATTTTAATAATATCAAGAGAAAAGAATGCTACATTGTGTTTGTGTATTTGGGAATAAATAATACCTCATCCGACATATTTTTCAGAAGGGAATAAATTAGTTTAGGGTCCATTTCATCAGGAACGATGGAATTTGGGTGAGATATAGCTGCTCTACAATCCTTTGATAAGCTAACGTCGACCTTTGCCCGTTCATGGACAATTCCCAGTGTTTTTGTATTTTTTTTCACCATACCTAAAACGAGAAGAATGTTAACTTAAATTACAGCAATTGAAACTTTTTCTCTATATCTTTCAATTCAAACAACAAAACTGTGTCAATAATATATTGATAATTCCACTATTAAGTGAAACAGAAACATGTATTTCTTTTCCAAAAACAGTCTAAAATAAGGGGCAAGTGGTGCCAAAATATCTGCATGTATGAATTTGTTTAGTCTTGCCTTAGTTTCAATGGGCCATTGTTCCCATGACCTACATTCACAGAGTAACCAGTCCTTATGATGTGCTCAGAATCCCCTTTATAAGAACAAGAGTTCATCAAACGGTTGTACATGTTTAAATTCAAATTACTCTGGTTGACCACAAACTACACTTGTGTACAGGGCATGAGCATTGAGCAGACAAACTTAAGTCAGAAGTTTCAGTCATAAAAGCAAAATTAGGAGTAAGACTTGGGATTGGCTGACTACCAGCCTGTTAAAATCTTAAGATCACCGGCACACCCTTTGATGGCACAGGAGAAGGTCAAAAATTAAGAGAAGGCAAGACTGAGGTGGAGAAGAACTAACGCACTAAAGGATGTCTTATATAATATTTATTAGTGAAAGAAATATGACAATGGTGCATGATCCATTGTCATAGTGTGGGATGAAGGTTGAAAATAGCTTTTACTAAAAAATTTGCACTGATATTGGACAAACAACAAACCGGTAATATTTTGTCATCTCACAAAGGCATCCCTCCCCTTCACTTTTAAATTAGAGCAGTTTCTACAAAATTATATATAAGCAAAAATTGCAACTAATTAACCTTGAGTGATTGGAAGAACGTGTTCACTGGAACTTCGATTATAGTACATGCCAGTGAAACTTATACCAAAGGATATAAGAGGGGTTTTCCATGGTATTTCAATGCGGAAATTAAATGTTTCACATTAAATCATATTTATGGATTTTCCTTACCATCTGAAAAGTTGAGTCAAAAATATAATAATATAATATATATATATATATAGAGAGAGAGAGAGAGAGTCAAACCATTCACACATTCACATCGTAAACATACAGCTGCTTTTTTACTACTTGCCAAGGCGTTACACTTTTTCACTATCTGCTTTTTCACCTCATTCTTGCGCAACGGCTCCAGTTTTGGATTTCTCATCTTCTTTAAAAAGGTGGCACGCTCTTTATCCCCAAGAAGGACATGGGAACATTGCTGTACAGTAAATATATAGGTGAATTAAGGTTCAACAATCAGTAATTAAACTCAAGGTGCAATTCGAACAAAATTACATATTTTTGGGAAAGAATCATTATAGCAGCACCCGTCCCAAATTATGCATTCTTAAACTACCAAAATACTTTATTGATAGACAGTAATGGATAAGGATCTATAGAAATTCATGGAATTATATAGTTCCAACACCAAAATAATTAGATCTTAATATGAAAATACACATGCCAGGAAAAGTAAATTCACATGCACAATAATTACTATTGATGAAATTGGCTAGCAGCACAGGTACTTAGAGCACATCCATAATAGATTATACAATTAAACAGCTAGCTAAACACCAGAGTATATAGAAATAGCATACTATCATCTATGTGTGAAAACTATGTATAATATGTTTGGCATAAGAACGTAATCGTATACAGTAATCTTTTACAAGTACATAAGCATGAAGTAAAATGCTACCTTGCAAATGCACTTCAGGATATCGATGACAATAGGCATATAGCCGACATTGTAAACAGGCAATGCGAGATTCAGAAATCCATAATGGCCAGGACATTCACGAAAAGTCCCACCACAGGTCTCACAAATGCCATTCTTGTTCGGTGGACCCTGAATCAAATGAACTTTCAAATGAATAGCCACACAACAAGTTACCAATTGAAACCATACATATGTGAAACCACCAGTTAATCCTAATAAGTAATAAGCAATATCAGCATCCCCTTTTTTCCCATAGGTACAGAATGAAAGAAATTCTGCACAACCATATGTACAGTGTATGTAACTTGAATTCATCAACAAAGCTCAAGTGTAGGTTGATAGGAAAGCATATAGCTACCAAAAATTCAAGATTACTTATGACGTATTATAGCGATATATTTGTTCATATAGAGCCATAAACACAAACTACAACCTAAGCACAAATTAAACATCATTTTATCATAAGAAAAACGTTTTTCAATGCAAATGAGCAAGTTTCAGATACATACCAGGCGAGGATCCAACAAACCGCCTGGAATAGGCTTCCTGTTAGCATCGTAATATTGACCACAAAATATCTGCGTATCAGCTGCTTTCAGTATATCAGACTCTCCAAAAGAAGTGAACTGAACACTCTCTCTATAAAAACAAAAACAAAAACAAACACAAAATCAAACTCCATCATCATACATAAAAAGAGCTCAAAATCGAATCTCGAATTGGGGAAACACACTCACATTCTGCGAGGGCCGACGTCTTCAATGTATGGCTGCTTGGTGAACCGGAAAGATGCACCTTGTGCTCTCTTCATGGAACCGGTTCAAACTGAGCCCACGTGCACAGAGTGATACGATGGGTATAACCCCACTGTATAACTAACTCCTCCGTCGATTGATTGGTGAATTCGTTTCCCCGGAAAACTGTAAACGGGAAGTTTTGCAGGAAGAGCTAAAGGTTTAAGGCGGGAGAAAGAGGGTTTTGCTGAAAGACGAACAGGATGATAATATCAATATATATTTGTTTTGCCCTAGTTGACCGTGTTATGTGGCGGCGCAGTGGTAATTGATTGTGCCTTGCCTTTTAGCTCCTCAACCTGATGGTCGCGAGTTCGAAGGTTCATTTATTGTTTCTTATTTTTCGTTTTGGTTTTTACTTTTTGAACCCTAAATTAAATTCTGAAGATTTTGAAAGACTTTTTTTCTTCAACTAGGCTAACCGGATCGGGCGTTGCCCGATATATTTTAAATATTTTTAAAATGTTTTTATTTTTTGATAATGAGAAGATAAAAATCAAGTTTGACTATCTAAAATAGCAATGAGATTGGGCATCCGCAACAGTAATGGATTTATGGAGCATTCTTTGTGTGCCATAATTTAAAATTTGATAAAATTAAGTAAAAACAAACTACTAACAATGAAATAAAATAAAATTTGAAGGAGCATTTCTTATATTTACTATATGATTTATTTTAAAAATATAAAATTATTGATTGGTTGCCCATGCACAAATGAAAATATAACAATTCCTTATTAATTATATATATTGATGCAGGGGAATATATTGTAATGTCATAATAATATAAAATTTCATGTTTTTACAGATTGTGTCTGTTGTTCAAAAATAATTGTCTTTTTAATAGGAGATTTGACCTTTCATAATGTACCTTTTAAATTTTTTTGGTTAAATGAATCATGGATAATTCTCTCTTTTAATTATATAAAAAAACGTATCCACTTCTTAAGTAAGGAGTAGTCTTTATTAAATAGTAGCTGTCATTCTTAATTAAGGAGTGGCCATTGTTAGGAAAAGTGTTTTTTAAACTGCAACCATTGTGAATGTTATTTTGTACATAACCATAAGATAAATTCACACATTGCTTCAAAGTTTAGTAGCTAAATTTCCAAACAATAATTATACATGCATGTCCAGTTTACTATTACAGGTCTGAAAAATACAATATGTGGTCCCCGAATTGTGTTAGTGCACCCAAAATAGTAAACATGGACATGTAATGTATCACTCATCTTTCCAAAAAATACACCACATAAAAATGTGCAAGGTTTATTCTAATTCTTACTACCTTTATCTAACCATACTTGGGCCATGTTACACAGAGATTTTCTTTATTTCAGTTCAGTTTAAGTTTTTTCATTTTTTAATTAAGTTCAGTTTAAACGAATATATTTATATTTATTTCGATTTAGTTCAGTAGTTATATTTGTTACTATTTTATATTTCAACCACATACAATGATATATTTAAAAATTAAAATTGTTAGTTCGTTAAATTTATTTATTCATTTTCAGTTCAGTTCCCTATTTTTCAATACAATTCAGTCCAGTTTAGTTCAGTTCAGTTTCATTCAATTGGAAAAAGGAAGTATTTTTGTTTTCCAATTCTTGCATTAGTTGATAAAAAAAAATTTCTTGCATTAGTGTTTGTATAGTAATGATTTATTGTATTTAATTATGTAATATAAAATTTTCTCATTTATTTTTCTAATTATATAACATGAAATTAAGCTTAAATCAAAATGTAAAGGAGCAATATATTGTTTTAATTATTAACATACATAATTGTTATGTTTGATGCCTGACTTATAGCTTAATATCGGTTGGAGGAGAATCTTATTTAATATTGACTTATAGCTTTTATTTTTGAGTATTTAACTATATATTTCATTGTGTATATTTTTATGTACGGTAATAATTCATAATCAACGGAAATAAAAAAATAGTTATAGTCTATTAAACTTATATAAAATTTACTATTTAAAATACATGTTCACACTTATAATTAATGACATGGTAGATAATTTCCAAAATATTTGCTTATTATAGTAATCGATTTCTTTTCACATTTATAAAATATGATGTTTTGATATATCTTTATCATGTTTTATTATTATTATTTATAGGAATGTTTTCAGAAAATTTTTATGTGACTGATAAAAATCAACAAAAAAACGGCTAAGGGCCTTACCAGTCGTTTAAAATGTTTGGTTACTTCAAAAGAAAGTGTATTCGTGAATCGGTCACTCCACATCCTTCGATTCAGCTATTGTGCATCGAATTATTAACCGATCTATCTAATTTGGTCATCAATAGCCACAAGCATTCTAGAATATATATAACCAATATATATACCTCAAACTTGTGCCGGTGGCTCTGTCGAGAGGTTCACGATGCCATCAGCATTTTGAAGCAGATGGCGACCTTTAGGAGCTTGAACTTGCTAGTCACGTTGGGTCTCGGGTTATGGTTTCTTCACCTTCGTAAATATTGATAAATATTCAGAACTTTATATTTATGATGGGTATTATATAAAGGAAGCTTAACATTTTGTCCACCCGCACCCGAGACACTATTGCTAACCCAGCTTGGATGATATCTTCTCTGGATTTAAACAATTTGTAACTTTTTGTTCCGTTACGTAGTAAAGACAGAAACATATATATTGGAGCTCTTCTTCTTAAAAGAACAATTTGCCTTTTTCACTTGTCGTGCCATAAATATAGTGCACCCACATAAAAGTAGAGATCTCAATGTTGTAACAATCTTGTGAATCCCTTCAAATCATAATAATAAGATTATTCATAGATCAAACTCCATGTTCAAGCTTGACCGAAAAGGGGAAAATGGTTATGTGATTGTCGAGTAAACTCCACTGTGAATTTTCATAATTCTTCAGTCTTATTAAGAAAGAACTATGAATTTTTTTACTATATTCATCAACGTGGAGCTTTATTAGAACCTAGAAGTGTGGCATGGTGACAAAAATATGATGAGATTAGGAGACCTTATTTATATAATAATACGTAAAATATCGAAAATATACTAATACCATAAAATATTTTGAACTCAACGCATAATACCATAAATTAATTCAGAACATTGAGAGAAGTCTTATCTTAAATCTTAATATTAAATAATAAAACACTGTTGATTTTTTAACTGGAAAAACTAATAAAATCTTAATCGGAAAAATTAATAAAATCTTAAGTCTTAAATCTTAACTAATTAGATGGCATGTATGGAATTAATGGAGATTAAATCAGTACATGAATTATTTAACTTTTTATATTATATTACTAAAGTATATACAAATATGGTAAAAAAGTGACTACCTAATTAAAACGACACAACCTTCCAAAATTATACGCATACTATATATGTAAAAACACCCTAGTAAACAGAAGCATTTTAGTCTAAAAATAGACGTTAGCAAACATGTCCACACAATCTAAAAAACAAGCATTTTATTCTAAAAAACAACCCGTTAAGCGTGAAGTACAAGCATGTTCTAAAAAACTACCTGTTTGGTCTAAAAACAAGCATTCAAGTGTGAAATTCAAGCATGTTGAATGCAATTTGCATAAATTGTAGAAAAACCCCCGCGCGTGAATGCAATTTGCATAAATTGTAGAAAAAACCCCGTCCCGAACTTCTTTGCATATAAACCCCGTCACTATATAGTGACCGTCACTTCCAAGACTAATTATTAAAACATAGTAGATCATTTTAGTATAAATTTATACTAAAATATGTTTTAATGTAAAAATTCAAAAAATTTCATACAAAATTTTAAAATATTTAAATGATGAAATATACAGTTCAAAAATAATAGGTACACTATATAAGTTAAACATATAAAAACTTTCATTGGAAGTTCAGAAAATCTTTTCGTTTCGTTCTGTTCTCACGATAATTTATAATTATTTTATTATTCTTCCGGGCTTCTCACCATTTGTTCCTCCTTATCTCATCATCGAACACCCGCCTTTCCTGCTAAAAAACCTTTAGTTTTGCTCTGAAAGCTTGCTTTTTAGAGTACCAACATCACATTTATGGGCGAGATCCTCTGATTGCAGTAACCGTGAGGTTTAATAGGTAAACAAACATAACTTTTGATTGAGTGCTTCAGATTTTTTTTTAAAATCACCTTTACAAAGGTGGGAGAATATATTTGGCTCCCCAGACCAAAGGGTCAACATGACAAAATTAAATCTCCTAACCGTCTAAGAGAATATCCAATGGAGCTCTTTAATTTAACTTTTCTTAATAAGGAGTGATCCTTATTCATTATTTACCATTGTGGATTTTTTAAGTAGCACTTCTTATAAGGTAGTTACTCCTTACTTAAGGAGCACTACCTAATTTAATGTGGAGCATTTTGAAACTTTATTTTTGCTATTATTAGTTAATGATGGGTAGACGTTAAATAATTAGTCTTGGAAGTGACGGTCACTATATAGTGACGGAGTTTATATGCAAAGAAGTTTGAGACGGGGGGTTTTCTGCAACTTATGCAAATTGCATTCACGCGTGGGGATTTTTTCCTGCAATTTATGCAAATTGCATTCAACATGCTTGAATTTCACACTTGAATGCTTGTTTTTAGACCAAACATGTTTTTTTTAGAACATGTTTGCATTTCACACTTAACAGGTTGTTTTTTAGAGAATGCTTGCATTTCACAGTTAAAAGGTTGCTTTTTAGAGTTCATGTATTTTGAAAAAAAAAAGTTGGTTTTATAGAGCGTGCTTGAATTTCACCCTTGAATCCTTGTTTTTTTGACCAAACAGGTAGTTTTTTAGAACATGCTTGTATTTCACGCTTAACGGATTGTTTTTTAGAATAAAATGCTTGTTTTTTAGATTGTGTGGATATGTTTGCTAACGTCTATTTTTAGACTAAAATGCTTGTTTTTTAGAACATGCTTGTATTTCACGCTTTACGGGTTGTTTTTTAGAATAAAATGCTTGTTTTTTTAGTCTGTGTAGATATGTTTGCTAACGTCTATTTTTAGACTAATGCTTATTTTTTAGATTGAGTGAACAGTGCGCGTGAATGAATAGTGCATTTTTGTCAAAATTACAAATAAGGACCTCCTTCCTTCCATATTCCAATATAGTCCTTCGTCACTATATAGTGACCGTCACTCAAGAGACCAACTCATGTTTTAATACAAAAATGCATCATTTAAATTTAAATACATTAGTGATAGTTGCATATTATCATTTAAAAATGTTGGTTTTTAAGAAACTTTGCAATATAGAAATAGGATTAGGATTAATGATGTAGTATATTTTTAGCCCAAAGAATTGGTATGGGACCGTGATCCTCTCCGCTAACTTTCTTCTAAAACCCTTTAAACCCTCGGACGCTTCCACCCACACACTGTCCCAGGGCGCAGCAATGAAGACGGTGAAAGGCAAAGTGGTGTCAACAAAGCCAATTTCCCTATCAAACGCCGCCAAATACATCTCCCGTTTCACCTCCTCCGACACCGGAGCTTCCTCCGGCCTCGCCTTCTACCTCCATCGCGTCAACAGCCTTGCCGCTCTTCACAAGAAGCCCAAAGGAGGAGAAAAGAATCACTCCCGCCGCGAAAACCCAGGGAGAGAAAATGAGGGGAAGGGGAAGAATGATAGCTTGGAGGTGGAAAAAGAGGAGACTGTGAAGATTGAGCAGAGCCCAGATGAAATTTCTGGGAGAAAAAGAAAGAAGGCGAAGAAAAGTGACGATTTTGAGCAGGAAAAGGTAGAGAATGGTGCAGTAATTGTGAAAACTGAACCTGAGGATGGGGTTGTTGAGAAAAAGAGAAAGAAGAGGAAGAAGAGCGAAGCTGATGGAGCTGGGATTGAATTGAAGCAAGAGATTGTTGATGGCGATGGCAATGCTGTTGTGGATGGGGTCTCTGAGAAAAAGAGAAAGAAGGGGAAGAAGAACGCAATGGAAGTGAAGCAAGAGATGGTTGATGGTGATGGGGCGGCGGAGAATGCTCTTGGTGAAGGAGGGAAGAAAAGGAAGCACATGGAAGTTGTTGGCGAAGACTTAGATACGAATGATCTGAGTGGGAAGAAGAAGAAGAAGAAGAGGAAGATTGAAGGGGAGGGGAAGTAGAGTGAGTCACAACCTATGAGTATTATGTACCCTCAATATAAGCAAGGTTTGTTTCTTGTTTACAGAATGAAATTATTCCCAGTCTTATGCTGTGATCTAGATGTTGTGCAAATTTCTTTGCTATTGTAACTCTTGAATGTAAGAGATTGACAAAGTTTATTGGATATTCTTGCACTATTTTTGACTCTATTAAATGTATTGTGTGATATGTTGTTTCCTCTAGCTCTAGGTATGTATCATCTGACATGCGTGTATCTGTTTCTTTTACTTATGGAGCTAGTTTGTTTGTTTCAGTGTATAACTTAGTTTTGCAGCTTCAGAAAACTAGAGAAGGTTTCTTGTTTGAGGCTGTAGTGGCTAATACTTATAACCCGGACTTTGTATGAGTGTCTTCTAATCTTACTTTTGTGGGAAACTAGGATTTTATAGACAACTGATTGCTCCAGAAATCATTGTTATTCATTTTGTTTTCTGCCAGTTGGTAAAATTTGCTTAGGTTGAAAATGTCTGCTTAAAATTTATTGGGGGCAGCTTACATGTGATTTTTCACTGCTAAGATAAATTCTTTGCTGGAAAGGGTGTCATAAAGGAAGAGATCTGTTAGAATAGTTAACAAATTTTATTTCACAAAGGTCTCGAACAGCTTTTCTTCTCTCAAGAGGCCAGCAGATTCTGTGCTTGCTTTTCATAGGAAAAACTATCTTTCTTTGAATCATCTGCAGACCAGATGAAGATGCCATTAAGTTTCCCTTCACCCTCTAAGATACTGCTGGCTTTGAAGAACCCATGTTCAGGAGATAGCCCACCACTATTATCGGTGCCAAAGCTCACTATAATCTTTCCGCCCTCATAGTTCCTGCTTTGCTCTTCAAAGTGCTGTAGAAACTGAGTTACGGTTGTACCCCGATCGTAGGCGTAGAACTGGAAATTAACATAGTCTATGAAACGCCCGTGTGTCCGCCAGAGAGCCAGGTAATGTTCTTGGACAGCTTCATCAGCAAAGGGAGCAATTGATGTAAATGAAACTATATTGTGGTTTTTAAGGTAATGCAAGAGTCTGCCTATGCACGTGGCAAATGTTTCAGGATCTGCTGCAAAGTGTTCATAGTCGATATCTATCCCATCCAGGTTGTACTCTTTCACTATCTTGCTTATAGAATTGATGGCACTCTCCACCCAAGAATCAACGGAAGAAGGTGTGAAGTTGACCGGGAAATTATGGCCTACTGTATCTCCACCTAGGCTCATTGCTACCTTTACATTTGGATGCTGAGCCTTGATTTGGGAAACTGCTGCAGGGGTGAGGTTATCTGTGTCCCAATAGACGGTGAAATTGCCATTAGTAGGAAGTGGAGTTGATGTATTTGTGTAGTCAATGGCAAATGATAGAATGAAGTGGAATTCCACATTAGGATTGATCGGTACATCTGAAAAGGTAACATGCTTTCCCTCTGCACCGATATATTCTCTGAATAGTTTTGTTGCCTGAACATCTGGAGAAAGGCGGAAAATGAGCAGTAGGATGAGAATGTAAATGTCCATGCTTCTGAAACAGGTTATGATTGTCTGCTTTCTTGAGGTTCATTGATGTGTTTATATAGGCTTCTGTTCAGGTTTGAGATTTCCTTGTTCCCAATCACCTTTTACAATGCTTGTTTCTGTTTTCTATGTATATGACTTCCATACATGTTTTTGACTTGTTCTTTATATTATCAGAGAACAATTTTTCAAAATTCTATTCAATTTGTAGAATACTTTCCCGAGTGTTTGTTTCTCTTCCTCCAAAATTCCTTATCCATGCGAGTTCAATGTCTGACGCTTGTTTGATTTGTATGGTTTTTGTCACCTTTTCCCGATTCCATGAGCATGCGAAATAGAATGGTCTTGTTAGTGTCTTGAAGGTACATTTTCTTGTGTAAACAAGGTTTTGGTAAAAATGCAATCGTCTTTAGCCATGGAATCTTGTCGAAAGTGATCTTGTTGTTTTTAGTGAATCCAACTGAATCTGCTAAGAAAGTGTGGAGTTGATAAGTTTGTTATTGTCGGGGTGCTGATATAGGATTGTTCCGTAGTGCAGATATATATGTAATACCGAGTCTTTGGAGATGCCATTGCAGGCTGTGGTTGTGGCTGGCTTTGTTGATAACGTAAGATTAAGAAGGCCTGCAAGAGTAATTGTTTTGGCCATTTACTGGCCATCTACCAATGTGTTAGTGTAACTTGACATTATGTGCAACTAGATTCCTAAGCGGCAGCTATTGGGAAAGAAAGGTTCAAATGTGGCCTAAAAGTTTTGTTTTAATTTAACTATTTGGATCAGATAACTCATCTAGATTCATCTAAGCTGATAAGTGATAACTGCATATAGTGGATCCATTGAGCTGTTAATTGAAACAATAGGGAAACTGAAGCGGCGTACGTGGAACAAACAATGAACTATTAATCAAATCCTCGTTGAATTCATAGAACTACTACTGAAGAATTGACAGATATAGAGGAGAATCTCTCAATTTCATTCAACATCAAAGCCGTCTTACAAAATAACCATAAAACTTTTTATATATTAAACCTAGCTGCTATTAAATATAATAAATAACAAAAAGATTCTCTCTAACTTAAAATATTATTTTAAGTGTCCGAAAAATAATAAAACACAATTTTGACCCTTAAGATAAGAGAAATTCGTCCAGAAACCAACAACTCTAATGTATAACATGAGTTCTTATTAGAGCGACATTTCCAATAAAATACGCTACTAATCAAAATCTGCGAAAACTCTTCGACTGCTCCAATTTCCACAAGGTTCATGCCACATCAGAAACATAGAAACCATAGACAACCGGGTGGAAGCAAAGTTACCTACACCATTGCATGTATATCTTAAGAGAATCTGAACAAACTTGGACCCTTAATTATTCCTAGTTTGTGATGATCTAATGAGCAAAACCAATTGGATTAGTCCTAATGACGAAGCTTTCTTTCTGGCATGTGTAAAGAGCAAGAAAATTAACCATCAAACAGTGGAAAGTTAACCTTTTACACCTACTGACGTACATCAAAAGAAAAGAATGATTTATCTTCTTATATAAACATCCTGAATTCAAGTAATCAAAATCAGACAGAAAATGGCCAGAAAATCTTGTTCTGATCATCAATGGATGCTCC
Organism: Sherardia arvensis; assembly: GCA_948330725.1. Classification (NCBI taxonomy): domain Eukaryota; kingdom Viridiplantae; phylum Streptophyta; class Magnoliopsida; order Gentianales; family Rubiaceae; genus Sherardia; species Sherardia arvensis. The sequence goes on along the minus strand of OX415237.1, from coordinate 6,815,433 downwards.
TAGCTTTCCTTTTCCAAACTTCCATCCTTTACGCAGGTGCAGCAGAGCAGACACCCATTATTAGTAACCACAGCAAGGTATCAACACCGCATATAATATTATAATTTTCATGATATTTTATTTTTAGAATAGAAACTGTGATGAAATCCCTAAACGGTTGTCTGCATTAATGCAGAGTAACTGTTCATACAGCGTGACCATAGAAACGACTTGCTCGAAAGGTTCAGGAACATCCGATCACGTCAGCCTGCGGTTCGGGGACCTGAACTCGAACGACGTCGTCATTCGCCACCTGAACTCGAAGCACATGCGGCAGGTCGACCCGCTGGAGCCGGAAGTCCTGGACGACGTTCCCCGGAAGCCATTTCAGGCTTGCATCGTCGATCAGTTCCAAGTCAACGGTCCCTGCGTAGAATCCCCGGTCTGCTACTTGTACCTGAAATCGAACGGAGAAGATGACTGGAGGCCTGGTTTTGCGCAGGTTCAGACCGTGGGAGAGCCGCGGCTAAGCTCTGGGTATTTCTACTTCCGACGGTTTTTACCCCGGAACGCTTGGTACGGGTCTGATCTCTGTGAGACGGAGACGACACCGTTTGGTGTCAAGTACAAGAGAAAAGTATAGAGAATGTTTACAAATGATTACATTGCAATATTGATTTCATGCATATTCTTAAGTAGAATGTTGATCTGTTATGGTAGAACTCGCAGAATATGATGAATCTACTATAGTAGTAGCATTTGCAGAACTTTCATTCCCTGAAGAATCAACATCTAATTCTTCAATTATAAATTCTTGAGTACTGTTTCTTCCAAGGTTTTCAAGTTCCCTTGCAACCTCCTTCATAAATGGCCTATCCTCTCCTTTCACACTTGTGCATTTCTTGGCAATCATAGCAACTTCTTTTAAAGGCTCCGTATTTTCACTGCTAGATATGTCGGCGTCAAAAATTCCATTCAAGTGGTCATTTTGTATAGCAGAAAGGAAGTAGTTGGATAGGAATCTTTGCGCTTCGGGCCTATCCGACGCCAGCACTTTCTTTCCTGTCAAAAGCTCCATCAAAACAATTCCAAAACTGTAAACATCACTTTTCTCGGTCAGTAGCCCTGTTTGGAGGTACTCGGGATCTAAATACCCGTGTGTCCCCAACACCATTGTGGCAACATGATCATCACCCGCTGGGAGCAGTCTTGATATCCCAAAATCCGCTACTTTTGCAGTGTAATTCTTGTCCAAGAGAATGTTTGCGGACTTAATATCCCTATGGATGATAGGAGGAAAGGCAACTGAATGCAAATATGAAAGTACTCCAGCAACTTCTGTGGCAATTTGAAGCCGGATATTCCATGTTAGCCTGGATGTTGATGCTTCAGATCTCATGTTATGCAAATGCTCATAGAGTGTACCATTGTCTATGAACTCATAAACGAGTAATGGTACTTCTGTCTCTAGACAACAACCAAGGAGCTTAACAACATTTCTATTGTTGATTTGGGATAAAAGAATTACCTCATTTATGAACTGCTCAACTTGTTGCTCATCTACTCTTTTAGACTTCTTAATTGCCACCTCTTTGTTGCTAATCAACTCTCCCTTGAACACTACCCCAAATCCACCTCTGCCAACAATGTGCTTTTCGTCGAAATTGTTTGTGGCAGTTTGTAATTCCTTGATGGTGAATATTCTGGCAGCATAATTGTTGTCTCCTTTGCCATTGAGTTTTTGCTGTAAAAGCAGTCCACCATTTTTTTCAAAGAACTCCTCTCTGAGCCTACTTGACTTTCGCCTCGCCAGTCTAGCATAAACAAACAAGGAGAAAGCGACCAGAACTGCGCTGCCTATGCTTGCTCCAATGACTGGAAAAACATGTTCAGAAAATAAATGTCAGGGCAGGAGATGATAGTGCTAATAATACAACTGAAGTGCTATAAGCACTCAATACTTGGCGAGAGTAAATTCTAACCTGCCCAATAAAGACCTCTCTTGTGCTTGGGTTGGCATTGATCTCCATTCTTACTTCCATCTTCGCGATAATATCCTTTGTTACACTTGCATTCATAACCTCCTATACTGTTCTTACAGGAACTGTATTTTCCACAGTTATGAAGAGCTGGATCTGCACATTCATCAACATCTGCAAAAGGTACAAAATGTTTATAACATGTAGGTCAGAAAATATGTAAAACATATAATAAATCAATGATCATACCTTGACAACCATTGATTGGGAGATATGGATTACCCCCAAAACCCTCTATACACCTGCACTTGTACCCGATCGCCCCATCTTGATCATAACACTCACTATTCTCTTTCGTGCAGGCGTAAGAGCTCATGTTCATTCTTGCTACTTTACATGTAACATTATATTCTGCGACCCAATCCACGACAACAGGAACACTCGACATCTTGTTGACATTGGTAAAATTATCAGCAGAAAAGCGAAAAGCAGCATTTTCAACCACAAAAGCATAGCTACAAGGATTGAACTTCAAAATACCACTATGATTCTGGTAACTATTCAAGGAGATGTTAACCTGCCAAGCTCCCTGAGGAATGGTTTCATGGCAGCATCCATGGCCTAAACAAGCACTGTCAGTAGCAGCTTCTTCCTTGCTGTCGCATGTAGACGAGCACTCATGGGAATACAAGCCTGATTCAGTATAACCATCAACTTTAACAAAGGTATCACACCCGATTCCTACGATCTTATTAGCAGAACTGTTGAAGCTGAAGATATCTGGTAAGAGCATTTCCGAGCTTCTGTAATCATTGAAAGTAGTAGCACTCTTTTTTTGGGGATAATAGCAATCATATCCTGCCTTGAACAAAATACGCAGCTGGCTATCTTTAAGGGAGATACTCGAGACTTGGACGTTACCATCTCTCAGAAAAAGCCTGGAATTGGAAGAAGAGTGGTTACATATGACTAAGAAGGTTTCATTCAGGTAACAACCCTCTCGCGTGCCGAATGGAAATGGAATGGCTATATCACCACAGCTGGCCTGATCCTCGCATCCAGGCTTCGCTACTGAAGCATAACTGGGAGTGATCAGAATCAACATCGCGAAAATGTAAGTATACAAATCCATATGTATTGTTTCTGATCTGACTGAGAAGCCTATACTTCTTGAAAGTTGGAATTCTTTAGCTAAAAGTAGTGTGCAAGGTTAGCAAATATTATCAAGGCATCAAAGACATATCTTTACTCAAAGTGCATCCAATAGAATAGCAAAAGAATGCAGCATACTTATCATATGGCTGGTGAGATGAATAAATTAAATCCTACTTTTTTGTCCACCAACAGTTTTAAGCTATTAATTAACAAGAAACTAAAATGATTCTTTATAAAGCTGTCAAAAGCAGATCTAAGAGACCATTTGTTTTGTTGATCATATTCATAAGAATCATTATATCCATTGTCAATATTTTAGTTCATATGCATGAGATTGGCAGTTGGAAAGTAAAGGGAGCAGTGTGATCTACATCTTGAAAAAAAGGTAATCGATTCACAATTACAGTATCTAACAAATTTAATCATTAGATCATGCACTTTGATCCATAACCATAGACAGTTTGGATCGGCGCGGCGGAGATTACTAAAGTAAATTACTACTTCACCCCTAAAATTTGGGATTACCGCCCCTGTCCATAGCTATTAATGGTCTACTCCAAATTTGACGGAAACTGATCGGAAATTAAAGGGACAACGCGTTATTTGTAATGATTCTGGCCGGTGAAATGATATGTATCCCTTTTGACCACCCTCTCTCGTTACCTAATTTGTTCTTTCTCAATTCTCAGTAGTTATTAATTGGTAATGGTCAAAAGAGTAGAGCTTATTTAAATCATCTCACCAGCATTATGATACTTGTGCTGCATGCTTTGCCATTGTTTATTAACTCATGAACTTTCTCAGATGCCTTGATAATATTTCTTAAACCTGATCATGCATTCCAGCCGTAAATCACATTCCATCTAATTGTTTAAGTTAATTTCAAAGTATAAAAAGGCTGAGCCAAAATTGAAAGTTTCATCAACAAAATGAGTTTCTATACCTGCAACTTCATGCTTTTCTTGATGATGATTTCGATTACGAATATTGCTTCAGTAGTGAAGCCCGGGTGCGAGGACCAGGCCACCTGCGGAAACATATCGATTCCATTCCCATTCGGCACCAGACCGGAATGCTACCTGAACGTAAGCTTCGCCGTTACATGCAACTATTCCAACACCAGGGTTTTTCTAAAAGACAGTGAAATCGAGGTCACAAGCATCACTCTCGAGCCCAGTCAGTTGCGCATCTTGTACGACGTGGGATATGATTGCTACGGTCCCAAAAACAAGTACAAGGGCGTTTCCCGGTACACAGAGCCCGGAATGGAACTACAAGACGTCCTTGCCTTTAACAACACCGCCAATAAGCTCATCACCGTCGGATGCGATACCTATGCTATAGTTACAGGTATAACGGATACCTTTGTAAGGCATGCCGTATTTTACTCATTTGCCGTCTGTATTTTTGTTAAACAATCATATAATATACAATAATTATGATATGTAACAGATTTGCAAGTGTATGCAATAGAAGTAATATATATGATGCATATGTCTGATATACATAATTATTGACCATATCATATATATTGAAAATGCTTTTTTATTTTGGACTGCAAAATACGGACTGCATCTAGCATATGCTTTTTTTTTGTCGGGTAAGAAACTGACAACACTATGTATATATACCTGCAGGTGTCAGTACGGCAGGTGATTACCTTACTGGATGCATGTCTCGATGTGCAAGTAAGGAAATTGTCAAGGATGGTGCTTGTTCTGGTATTGGCTGTTGCAAGACATCTATTCCTGAGGGTGCCTGGCAGATCAACATCTCATTGGATAGCTTTGAAAAACACAAGGGCATCTTAGACTTTAATCCATGTAGCTATGCTTTTGTGATGGAAGAAGAAGCTTTCCATTTTTTTGCTGATAATCTCACCAATACAAAACAGAACTCGAGTGTTCCCGTTGTGGTGGATTGGGTTGCGGAGTATAACGTGACATGCGCCAAAGCAACCTCTAACGCTTGTAAGGCCGAGCATAGCGAATGCTATGACCAGCCTGGGGCTATAGGGTACAAGTGTAGGTGCAAACATGGTTTTGAAGGCAATCCATATCTCAGCAATGGTTGTCAAGGTAATATATATACTAAGATCTTGTTCTCCCGACTTAATCTTCTGCTAAACTGTTATTTCAGATCATGTTTTCAACATCGATGATGATTTTTGCAAACTATATTTTATATTTGTGTGTTTTCTGATAAGGCTGTTTATGAACTTCTGCAGATATTATTGAATGTGCAAATCCAGCTCTTCATGACTGTGGAAACCACAGTACCTGTCATAATACAGAGGGGAGTTATACTTGCAAGTGTAAGCATGGGTACTACGGTGATGGCAGAAAGAATGGAGATCGATGTCAAAAAAGAATGAATTATATGCCAGGTTGCTTACTTTTCTTTTTTCTTTGGCTTTTTTTCCTAATCATCAAAACAGCTCAAAAGTAAATATTTTTATTTAATTTTTTCAAATAAAAATTACAAAACAAAAAATAAAAGTAAAAATACTGAATGACTACTCGAAGTAACATGAACTGACGTTGCATTATTGTTGTTGTCTTTTGGGTGCAGTCATTGGTGTAAGTATAGGCAGTGCAGTCGTGCTGGCTCTTTCCTTCATAATTTACTCCAGACTCTCAAGAAGAAGAGCAAGTAGACTGAGAGAGGAGTTCTTTAAAAAGAATGGAGGACTGCTATTGCAGCAAAAGCTCACCGGCCATGGAGATAACAACTACACTGCTAGAATTTTCACTGTCAAGGAATTGCAGATGGCGACAAATAATTTCGACGAAAACCATATTGTTGGTCGAGGAGGATTCGGGATAGTGTTCAAGGGAGAGTTAACAGACAAAAAAATCGTAGCAATCAAGAAATCAAGAGGTATAGAAGTCCAACAAGTTGAGCAATTCATAAATGAGGTAATTCTTTTGTCCCAAATCAACAACAGAAATGTTGTCAAGCTTCTAGGATGTTGCCTGGAGACAGAAGTGCCATTACTTGTTTATGAGTTCTTAGACAATGACACTCTTCATGAGCATTTGCATAACGTCAGATCATTTCCAAGGCTTTCATGGAATATCAGGCTTCGAATCGCGATAGAAGTTGCTGGAGTACTTTCATATTTACACTCCGTGGCATTTCCCCCCATCATCCATAGGGATATCAAGTCCGCTAACATTCTCTTGGACAAAAATTACACTGCAAAAGTAGCAGATTTCGGGATATCAAGATTACTCCCTGCTGGTAGTGATCATGTTGCTACGATGGTGCTAGGCACACATGGATATTTAGATCCCGAATATCTCCAGACGGGGCTATTGACTGAGAAAAGTGATGTCTACAGTTTTGGAATTGTTTTGATGGAGCTTTTGACAGGGAAGAAAGTGTTGGCGGCGGATAGGCCTGAAGCGCAGACATTTCTGTCCAACTACTTCCTTTGTGCTATTCAAAATGACCATCTGAATGATATTTTTGATGATAGCATTTTACAGAATGAGAATATGGAGCAATTACAAGAAGTTGCCGTGATTGCTAGGAAATGTATAAGTGTGAAAGGCGAGGATAGACCATTTATGAAGGAGGTAGCAAGGGAACTTGAAACACTCGGAAGAAATACTCGAGAATTCATAGTTGAAGGTCTAGCTAATGAGAGCGAAGGTAATGTAGATGTTTCTAACATAGATTCGTCCAAGTCCGTGCGCTTTTCCTTAACGGAACAACATGATGTTGCTACTAGTAGCAGCTATAGTAGGTGACTAAGATGAGAATCAGAATGTGAAATTATGTAAACCATCAAATGTTAGTGCTAATCATTAACTCATTTTTATATGAAAATAAATGTTTATTGTTAATTTATATTGTTACAATGGTATCTACTACATTATTGTTGGCTCATAGGTGTTAAAGAGACGTCGTCCACAAAATTGAACGCAACTGCATGTTGTGATTTACCATCATAGTGGTGACACAGATTGTACGTTGGATTATACATAAGTTGTATGAGCAGTGCAAGAGGAAACAACAGGAGTTTGACATTGTGGTACTTTACTGTCCCGCCTCGGAAATGCTAGACTCGGAGTTTTTCAAGGCCAAAATAGATGAGTTGTTGTGTTTTCCATTCAACAAAACTGTCAGCAATCAGTTGAGTGTCTCACCTTCAATTACATTAATGCTTCCATCCACCCCTTAGTAGACTACATCGACAAGCTGATTATAAGATTTTGGACATGTATGGAGCCAAGGTGATCAAATATCACGGAATTGATGCATATCCCTTCACTAGAGAAGCCAGTGTTGAGGAGAAGATGAATAAGGTCAGGGAAATCAAACTAGAGTCCATATTGGTTGAGGATGTTTATCGAGGTTTTGACAGGAGGGATACCATTTCGGCAGGTGAGTTGGTCTCGGGCAAGAATAAGGTTATTGTTTACATGAGCGTCTTACGTGATAATGTGGTGTTCAGTACTTGGTTGATACCAAAGTTGGTAAAGGAGTACACAGAGCTAAAAAAGAATAGGGGTACTGAGTTTGAAATGGTGTATATAAATGGTGTTTATGATGATCTTGAAAGCAAAGAAATGGAAGAGGTTGATGCTCAGAATGTTGAGGAAATGCCATGGCTTGTTGTAGAAAACGCACATCATCCCTGAGAGATTTGAGGAAATTGGTTGGATTTGGAGAGGATGGACATCTTTGTTCATTTCATTATGCGGACATTCAAGATGCTCTACTTTATTGTTTGAGCGATACTTTATCGTGGATTTTAGGTGCAGAGACATTTTGATGTTGCAGGTCTAATATTGACTTGAAATACCCCTGGTTTGCTAATGCAGGTTTAGGTAATAGTGTAAAAATGAGGGTAATTTTGTCTTTTTCAGACCTGCAAAATCAAATTGTCTATGCACCTAACACTGGCCTACTTTATTCCAAGATATCTACAGTGCGTTTGGATACCAACACTGTGTGGAGAAATTGGTTTAATATGTTAGACCAGCATTGTAACAATTCATTTTCAGATTGGACAAATCTCTTCGCGGTTTTAATTTCAATGAAGGAGATTCAAATGTAGCTATCTAATTTTCCTATAAAAACACTTTTAAGGGTTAAATATAGACTAAAGTGCAAAAACTAGACCAAACATTGGTCAAAATACCCAATTTCTAGACCCAACATTCAAAGTGCTCAATTTTGTAGTACCCTACATTCTAAAACGGAAATTATACATGCATGTCCAATTTACTAATGCAGGTCTGAAAAAGACAATATTTTGCCCCTGAATTGTGCTAGTGCAGGTCCAAACTGTGAAATAGTGAAGGGTAATATTGTCTTTTCAGACCTGCATTAGTAAATTGGACCTGCATGTATAAAACCCCTTCTAAAAATACCCAATTTCTAGACCTTAGTTAATTTTCTCCGTTAGTTCAGTTAGTTTGAGGGGGTATTTTAATAATTTATATTCTAAAAAAAATCATACTTCACTCTTTTTTTTGTATCTCCCGCAAGAAATTACCAATTCCTCTTTCGCTCTGTAACTCACAAGCGCCCGATGTAGGGGTATCGTGCCTACCCAGAAAATTGATCCGGCCCGGCCCGGATTTTTTGACCCGGACTCAAATTTTTAGTATTACGGGCCGGATCCCGGACAACACTTTTTTCACTTTCCGGGTTTGACTTTCCGGGTTCCGGGTCGGTTTGGGTCAAACCCGGGTTTTCCCGGGTCAACCCAGTTATTTTTTTGTGGAGATACGAAGAAAAAATGGGAAGTATGATTTTTAGAATATAAATTACGAAAATACCCCTCAAATTAACTGAACTAACGAAAGAAATTAACCAAGGTCTAGAAATTGGGTGTTTTTAGAATGTAGGGTACTAGAAATTGAGCACTTTGAATGATGGGTCTAGAAATTGGGTATTTTGACCAATGTTTGGTCTAGTTTTTGCACTTTAGTCTTAAATATAAGTCTGCAGACCAAGACGGTGGCTACCGATTGCTCAGGTTACTCGGCGCAGAAGCAAAATGCCCTACATATACTCTTTAAGCTAGGCACCAAAAATTAGAACGGCTCTTGAGGTGACATCATAAGCAATCCTTCGAATTGGATATCACTTGAAACCCGCTTCACATATACAATGAAACTTATGTAGATAAAAGAGAGTACACAATAAATGTTTTTAAAATAAAAGAGTACATTACAGACATTATTCTTGTGGTAACACTTCACAAGAGGACTCCTAGAGTCAAGTCAAAAGAACAACATTGTTTTGCATTTGTAGAACAATTGATCACAACTCAAGTCTTGATCAAAATTATATATCCGCGTCGTTTCTTAAGGGGACTGATTTTTCATTTGGCATACGCCACAGTACTCGGCTCACTTTCAGCCTTTGAGTGTTATAGATTTTCTTGATCAGACTCTCATCATCTCGATATAGCATGAATACTCCTACAAGAAGATTCCTATCTAAAACATCCTAATGAACTTGTAGGCAAAGTTCATGTCCAAGCTCAGCCTCTATTTCGGCAGAAGTAGCATAGTGCCACCTACAATCTTGATTGTGTGGAGTGCGAAGACCTATAAAAATTAAAGAAGCAAGATGAACTTATTAAATCAAATAAAGAATTTCCAAAAAAAGAAATGAAAGGCAATGCGAATTTACTTTATAATACCAAAGACAATTGAACTGTCCTTGGTATATATTGACATAAAGCTCACTCATGTTAATTAAAGAAAAGGTTGTCTGGACGTGTGGTGTTTATTTAAATGCGTGAAAATTCCTATCAGTTATGATCTACAATGATAATGGATGTGATTTAGTTGATATTATATAAAACAAGAAAATTGTAGGTGTGGTCATAAAACAATTTTCATTGGGGAGAGTGTAATGTACTTTATAGTGTTAAGGATTTCAATCAATGCATTAATGCTAGGGCCCTTGAAACAATTAGTTTATATAGACTAATGTCATGTTAAAAACATGCATTACTTTTCTTTGATGGCACACCCGTTATTTTTCAGACTACTATTTAGATTAATCATGTAAGGCGACCCTTTATTTTCTTTCCCCTATGCTCATTGCAAATTTATAACTTTTTAATTTTCTTTGGGAACAACAACTATGAGGTAGAAATAATACTTATTTAAAACAGGAGCAAACATGAGTTTCTTGAGAGATATTAAAAAAAAAACTTACGTTACAAAGTAGAGTACAACTTCTGGTTTTGGTGGAAGTGCTTCACAATGATTAGTCTGAAGTAAGGACCTAGTTCCTAAAGTATCATGTATTGACCGTGTGCACACCACTCATGGAATCGGTGTCTGTTCAGCTTCACTACTACACCCTCCAATCAATTATCAGGCATTGCCTCGTTAATTCCATGCATTCTGTTCACATGATCTTTATTAAATATTCCGACCTCTACATTTGGATCATGCTGATACTTGTCCCACCAACCATGGACAAAGAAAGCCACTTCTTTTTGTGGCCAATCTATGATCAACAGTCCAATGTATTGATAGTTTGATACGTAGTTAAGCGCCAGCTTGTAGATTATACAATCATACTCAGGCTTTGGGGCTTGGTATTGGTTACAACTGGTCTCTTGAGTATGCCCTTATATGGCTACCAAAATGATAAATTATCACCAAAAACTTATCTTAAGTGAGACAAACAAAATCCAACTTTATCACATGAAAAAATAATTAATAAAAATAACATAAAAATGAAGTTGCAACAATTCAATTTATTTTGATCTTGTAGTTCATGTCACTCAACCATCTTAATCATTACAATGCATATATTATAGTTTTGGCCTTATTTTTGTAGAAAATCCTTAAGGTTGAAACTAACACAAACATGTAGAATGAAGTTGACTCTTAATCCATCCCAATCTAGTATGAAAGAAATTCACACACAACTCGCAATTAGTTATTGGGGAGTTAGATATAAGACACAACAACTAATTGAGGAGTTAGATATAAGACACAACAACTAATCAAAATGATAATCTATTATACCGTCTTTTTAAGGCCTTGAGAAGTTGAAGCAACATCGGAACTTTCAGCAGCAAAGAAGTCACCACCTGCGTATGAGGAGGAGCCGTGCCACTCCAATTTTGAAAATTTGAAAAAATCACATGCATTCTACTATTATGCAATATTTGAATGCTTGGAGAAATAGCAGGCTTCCACATAAAAGGCACTTAACCAAATTTAAATATTTCTAGTGAAATAAACTAACTTTTAAGTAGTAGGATATATTCAATATTCACACGATTCATGTCTTTAAATCGTGATATTAATTTACACTAATCAATTTTGAGGAAAATTACATGGTTTTCCATAGTAAAATTACATGTGTTGCCTGATGAATTCTTATTTAAAATTTTGCAGTGCGAATCTTATGTTAAATCAACTTATGCATGTACAATAAGTTACATCTATCAATTTGATTTTGATCTCAACTATTCTACAAAGTATATTTTGTTATCAACTTGTAGGATTATAATCTAGCTTTCACACATTCATATTTCAAAGTCTAATATGTGTATCTGGATGTGTGATTAAAATGGAGAATGAGTTATAAATGCATATTGTGTTGAACACATAATAAAGAGGTGCTAAATTCACCAATGAAGAGCGTTCTTTATACATGGCTGCACCTTGGAAAACATCCCCCAAGTAACAAAAATCTCTGATTTTCACCCCTCTTAGAAAGACAGTGTTATCAATTTGATCAATTGGAGTAGGAGAATGATGAGGAATGAGAAGTGACTATTTTTAGATTATTCATATAATCTAAAAATGGTAACCATGGTTCTAGAAGCTTTATTTTAAGTATGTTTTATTTATTTCCTTTTAGATTTAGGACATTATTATTATAGGACAATAGAGGAAATCTTAATCCTCTTTAGATTTACTTTTCTTAGGTAATATATAATGTAATCTCCTATGGAGAATTATGGAGACAATTGATATATAAAATTCTTTGCGACAAAAATCGTAAATCTTCAAGTGCGAGCGACTCAAACTTACCCGACAGATGCGACGTTTGACGGACCCTAAAGCGTGACGTGGAAGGACAATATCGTTACTTTATAAGTTTCCAGGCGATTATACATCTTTTCTACATCCATCAACTACCACTTAACCAATTATTCACCACGTTCGAATCCTAGGATCCGTTATGTAAAACCCGCGCTATCCGTTCTGCAACATTTTGGTATCAGAGCTCGGTTGAACATGATGAACTCGAAGTGGCCACATATTCATGAATTTCCAGATGGTAGATTTAGCCCTCGAAAATTTGAAGACATTGCGAATTTTGAACAAGGAAGCATGTCAGTCAAAGAATATATTAACAAATTTAAGGAATTGAAGGTACATTGCCGAGTTCATGAGGGCGAAGAGATGGCTTTGGCTAGATTCAAGTCAGGCCTTAAGCCAGAGATCCGAAGTTGTATGATACCTCACCCAGTTGGTACTATCACTGAAGCCTTTCAACTAGCTCTTCAATTTGAGAAGAATGTGCAATTTAGTTCTTTCACTAAGGTGAACACTACACGAGAAAGGATTGCAAAGAGGTTTACACTTCCACAGAGTCATACTAAAGCTGCAATTACTGAGTCCCAAGTCGAATCACCAAGTGTTGAAGAACGAGAGAATGGAGATAAGTCTTTGTTGAATCTGAGAGAACGGATCTTTAACGACTCGAAAACAATTTTTCAGACTACTGTGAATTGTGGGAGGGAGTACCGGAAACTCACCATTGACGGGAGAAGTAATATAAATGTGATTTCGGAAACTACAACTGAGAGGCTTGAACTGCAGACTGATTCACATCCTGAACCATACAAAGTTGCTTGGATGAACAACACAACTATTTCGGTAAACAGAAGATGTTTAGTACACTTGAAGAAGGGTAGATATTCAGATTCTGTTTGGTGTGATGTTGTGCCTACCAGGATTACTCATATTCTTTTAGGTCGTCCTTGGATAAATGATCGGAATGTTTCACATAATGGTCATATCAATACTTACTCTTTTAACTTTAACAATGAGCACATTATCTTAAAGTCTTTGAGTCCAGAAGGTTTGCAGAAATTCATAAAACCAACAAGCGCTAAGGTAATGACTGAGAAGGTTGAAGCAAGCGAGGAAGATTCAAAGAGCAGTCAAACTTTAGAGAATGTACATGTTACAGAAGATGATGAAGAGAAAACAAAGTGCGACCATGTCTTTGAGCATTTTAAGGTGGTTGAAGATGTTGAAGAGGATAAGCAATGCAAACCAATGTTTGAGAAGAAACCCGATGAAGAGACTTTCAAGAGGGAAGAAACAGTTGCAGAAGAGAGAAATGTTGAAATATCAGCTACCAATTCAGAAGAAACAAAGTGGGAGAGAGAAATTAAGTTTACTAAATCTGCACTTTTGTCTTTTGGAGGAGTTAAGAAGATTACTAAAACTCAAGTGAAGTATTTTCCCAAGTTGCCTAAGTTAGTTTCTGTAGTATCACATGGTGGAAGTAAGGATGTGCTACGTCTCAGAAAAATTCCGAAATTAGTATATGGCCAGAAATATCTTGTTCGTTGGAAGTATCTCGTTCGATGGAAGGGACATCCACGTGAAGAATGTTCAAGGTATACAGATGATTGGAACTTTCTAAGATGACCTATGATTTTAACTCGTCGGAGTCGAGTTTTTTCAAGCTGGCGGGAATGATGAGGAATGAGAAGTGACTATTTTTAGATTATTCATATAATTTAAAAATGGTAACCATGGTTCTAGAAGCTTTATTTTAAGTATGTTTTATTTATTTCCTTTTAGATTTAGGACATTATTATTATAGGACAATAGATGAAATCTTAATCCTCTTTAGATTTACTTTTCTTAGGTAATATATAATGTAATCTCCTATGGAAATTATGGAGACAATTGATATATGAAATTCTTTGCGACAAAAAATGGTAATCTCCTAGTGCGAGCGACTCAAACTTACCCGACAGATGCGACGTTTGACGGACCCTGAAGCGTGACGTGGAAGGACAATATCGTTACTTTATAAGTTTCCAGGTGATTATGCATTTTTTCTACATCCATCAACTACCACTTAACCAGTTATTCACCACGTTCGAATCCTAGGATCCGTTATGTAAAACCCGTGCTATCTGTTCTGCATCAGAGAATCTCTAGCAAGGCAATTCAAGAGGAAATCTAAAAGGTGCCTTGAAAAGGATGACTTGTGGACTTGGACTCCTTTGCCTTTCATTTTCCTCATCAAGCTGCTCAATCCAATTTCTAACTTCTAGACATTCTTGAGCTTCTTCTCCAGCTGATCCACATCAATCTCATCAAGAAACTTCATAATATTGCTGGGCAAGCTCTTACTCATCTTCTTGCCACTGTCCTTGAGCTTAAGTCTCAAAACTCTAATAAAGTTATCAATAAGAGTCTCAATCTGGTGAGAAGTGATGTGTTCCGGTAGAGAACCAAAAGTCAATTTTAAAGCAACTATTCCAACTCCCCATATACCTGATTGAACATTAGGATTCTCTTCTCCATCTCCCATGTGGTAGGCAAGTCTAATGGTTGGGCAAGATTCACCAATTGAACTAAGATCTAGACAAGACTCATTTTCTTGAAAATAAACTCCAATAAGAGATGAATTGACCTCAGGGTCAAATCTGTGATGGTGATGGACAGTGTTTACTCCCTTAAGCACGAAGTCAAGAATCACTGCTATGCAGTCTTGTGGGATCTTGTTGGTATTTTTGCCTTCAACAAGAACCGAATCTCCATGGTGGTGGATGCGTCTAGTATAGTTGATTGGTTAGATTTACATGTGTGAGGAAAACATGGTCAATGATGTCGATCCGGTTAGTCATGGTCTTCTCTTTGTCCAAGCATGTTATCAAAAAGTCAAGAAATTCTCTGGAAAAGACTCTCTTATGGCCATATAACAGAGTTGCAATCACACTTCCCATCTTTCCTTTAGATTTTAACTCAAGATATTCCTCGTCCATCATCCGTTCAATTCTATGGGGCAATCGTTTGATCTTCTTTGTATCCCTGGCCAATTTGGCCTTGAGTATCTTGACTAGACGGTCATCCATCACCATTATTTGTGAAGGTGTGAGATTTTCAAGCAAGGAACCGTAGGCCATCTCTAAGGCTAAAATTCCCGCTCCCCACACTCCCATTTGACTTAGCTTCAAAGAGTTGTCTTGCCCAACCACAAGCATATGGTCTTCATGATCAGCCAAACACACCCTCTGTGGACCGAAAACTCCAATTCTGGAGGAGTTGACCTCTGTTTCATAACTTGGGCGAAAAGTTTGAATGAGTCTAATGCCCAAAAGGATAGATTTCATCACCATTGCAATGTACTCCTCTGGCATCCTATCAGGGAAACTTTTCATGATGTAATGCAATAAAGTGCATCCCTGACCAATACTCACGTGGTCACCGTCATCAACTGCCATGGAAGATTTTCTTGAAGAGAGAAATGGTGTCTGTGCGTGAGGTGTAGTTGGAGAATGAGTGTTGTGTAGTTGGAGAACGAGCATGGAAGAAATGAAGAAGGGTGTTGGTCCTGAATTTACAGTTTCTCTTATATTTCAATTTCTTTATTTTTTTTAAAAAACAAATCTAAAATTGATGAGGGCTCTGGAAGATCACTGTAGTGGTGGACCCATATATCACTCAATTACCCTTCCAGCCTCCATCTATCTGTTTTCTCTCCCAAAATAAATAGCAATTCTACCCGTTATCACATGATAATGTTCTCTTTATATTTATTGTTTGCCCAACCAATAAGATAATTCTCATTTTGTTGCTAATTCAAATTATAGAAAGAGACATATCATTGTAAGACTCTTAATGTTTTTAGTTGTGCATGTCAACTTGTAAAACTCTATTTTTGAACGATTTTTCAAAATCGGAAATGAAAGTTATTTTAGTTTTTTTATCAACTAAAATACGTAATCAAAGATTTAAAGTAAATAGTATTTGGTAAAATTCATGTGCAATTTGATAAAGAGAAAATGAATAGTGGAAAGTGGTTGCAAAATTGAAAGTTGCTCAAAGTATTGAGAATGAATTGAAGTGGGCAGAACCTAATTACATTCAACAGTTTTCACTTTTGTTCTACCGAAATGGTACCGGCCTTAGTATGTGAGAATGGAGGAAGATAGTGACGTGTTACGAACCATTTAATAAACCAAATGGAGTACCACTTCATTTATTTAATATAAAGCCTACTTCCTCGGTTCAACCCCAACCTTACGCTATTCATCATCGAATTTTGACCAACTATTTGAATATGTTTGTAATCATCAATGATATTAAATGTGATGTCGTTAAAATCATTACAATCCATAATATTCAAATATCAAAAAAATTTCTAATAATATACGTAATGCAAGATATTAATGATCAAAATCATATGCTGGGAAATATGAAAAAGATTCCTTGAAAACTAGGGTGTGTGTGACATGAGAGTAATAGGCAATAGTCCCCCATAGAAAGAGAAAGCATACTATATACATAACTTTCACCCTCTTTTCAATTTCAGTTTAATAATAAAGTTGTTGTAAGTAGTATTATGATTGTCCCCATTAAAAAAGGACCCATCAACACAATAATTGTGTGCTTTCAAAATCTAAACCCAAAATGGAATATGAAGATACATTACTTGCTCCCCTGTGAAAATTGTGTTCAGATTTAATCATGGAATGTGGAAATGGGGCCTTTTGTTTCTTTTGACCACTACATGAACGGAAAAATGGAAACTCTTTTTCACCGCAAAAAATGGCAAAATCCTTAAATATACCTAAGAATGCAGTGTGTAGGCTTCTTTCCTGGATAAATAATTCTTATTCATCTCAGAATTAGATGAATAAAAGTTACTCCAAAGTGAAGGGCCATCAGCAAGGGTTCAAAAAGATTTTATCCACTGAAAAATGGATGATCTAGGCGCATGCATTACACCGTTCTATCACTACCTAGCCTCAACTTATCTTTAGCATTCTTCTAAATTTGTCTGTTCCATTCATTTTACATATAATGACAATTTTTTACTGAATATTTAATGATTGATAAGCTAGGCACGGGCATTCAAATATAATAAATATTAATAAAAATAAACTTGATTATATTGTGATGAACGCAAACAAATATTTGAACATCTCTCTATCCAAACATCACTAAAGTAAAATATGACCAATGTTGTTTGATAATCTCACTAATAACAACTGAGCCGTTTTGCAGTTTTGAATGTTCTTCAAATTTGGTTCGTCTGTAAAATTAGAAGAGTTAAAGGATTAGTTACTAGAAAAGCTTGGAACCTTATGGTCCTAATCATATTATTTGGAAAAGAATATTAAGAAAATAAGGTACACACTCCTCTTCATGAAAATAATCTGAGATGTTCAATAACTAAATAACAGAATACCTTCTTTAACTTATTATCCTTGAAGAAATAATACCATCCATCTCCAAATATTCGTATTGTTTGATTTATTTCATTGGAAAAATTCACAAAGCATAGCCTAAGAATTACAGATCTGTAGAAGAACACCAAATCAAATTTTGAAAACAATGTATCAACAATTATATATAGACGACATTCCAGATCAAATTTTGAGTTTTGTGCTGCGTTTAGATCTAATTCATTGCATGCTTCAAATTTTACTTTTGACTAATTAATTTGAGATTTGGAAATCTAAATGAGGCCAACTTTCTCTCTATAAAAATAAGAGAGTATTGAGTATGTTTTAGGGTTTTCTATCCCTCTTTATCGTCTTGATCATAGCCTGATCTGCACGTTTTGTAGGCAGAAATTTGGGGTTTAGTCATATCAGTGATTAGGGTTCAGAGGATACCACAAAATCCCCCATGCATAGAAGAATGAAATTGTTGATCAGTTTAGATTTATCTGTTTTGGGCAGCAGCATAAAGTAAGATTCCCGTGCGGATTGGTGGAAGGAAAGACCACGGGTTGGGCGGCGGCATCTTGAGACGCAACCATCTGAAAAAAGGGTTTTTACGTGGCTCGGTAAGTTTTCACAACAACCAAGGTAGCAGGTACACACGAGGTTTAGTGGTAGTTTAATTCCCCCACTAGGGGGTTTTAATTTTCATCACAGACACATGCATTGGAAAAGAGGAAAAGTAATTATGGCATTTCGTATCCCCAAAAGAAAGTTCAATTCAGATGCATTTAGGAGGGAAGAATATGAAGGGACTTGTAGTAAAGTTTTATCCGTAAATATCAAGAGTGGGAATGAACTTTCAAAGCACTCAAACATTCCCTTTAGATCTAGTAATAAGTGCAGAAACTCATCAAATCCTTGTAAAGTTATTCACTATAAAATGGGAGACAACCACTCCTTTGACTCATCGGAGCAGGAAACAATCCTGGAGGATAAGAGTACTTAGAGGAAAGGAGAGATCCTGCCAGCATTGGAGTCGATTTCAGCAACTTTTCTCGCCCAGCCAGAAGGGGTGGGGTCATGGCTTTGACACAAGAAGACATTGTTGAGGCAATACCATTGGAGCATAACTGTCTACTAGCTTATTAGATGGACAATAGGCCCTTCACGGAAGAGGATTTGAATGAATACTTCATCCATTATTGGTCCATCCCAACTGAGCCAATCCATGGACACGATAAGTTCTTTGTGGTTAGATTTGATTCGAGGGAGGAGGCTCTTGCAGTCCTCCATAGAAGCCCTGATGCGATGGCTGGAGGTATTTTAGCATTTAGAAGGTAGGGAATGGAGAAGGTTAAAGGAAATGCGTAGTTCCATGGACTGCCATCAGAAGCGTTTGCACCTATGGCAGCGATTAAAGCTGCCAGTATGCCGGGGGACATTATCGAAGTGGAGATTGAGCCACCACCGGCTCTGAATGTCAAATTTCCGAGAGCTACAATGTGGGTGGTGCCAGGGGAACCACTCGTCATAGGTTTCTAGCTATGTGGAATTGGAGTATATTCATATACCAAAGAATCGGAGAATCTGGGTGGATGCGCAGTATGAGCATTTATATCACTTTTGCAGAAGATGTGGAGTTATAGGGATTCCTATGCACTGCTGCCCTATAGTGAGTAATGTCATGTTGGATGAGTTCATTGAGCATAAAGTACAATGCCACTTTTCCAAGCGTGGAGTGAATATCATATACGATCCAAGCCGAGAGATGTACTGATACGAGTATAAATGGAAAACTAGGGTAATTAGGAATTATTCTCTTACCAAGAATTTTCCTATAAATATGTGTTTTAATTCTAGTAAGATTTTATTTATTTTCCATAATAGTTATAGAATTGGATTTATTATTTCCATATTAATGTTAGGATTGTGATTTTTATTCGAGGTTATAAATATATGCCTCAGCCTTGTAATTTGGACAGAGATTTATTATAAAGAAAAAGGAGGTTTTCCGGATTAATTGACAGTTGTTCAATTTCAAGATTCAGTTGAGTCGCCCATGACAGGTGTTCGTGGTTTCTAGTTAATTAGCTGACAGCTGTTCAAGCGATTTTCATATCCCAAAAGCAATTTATATATATTCCGCTGCAACAAAGTAAATTACCGAGAAAATACGCATCAAAGTGGTATCGAGCAAGGATTTCACAAATTCTAGTTTGTAAATGGTCATGGAGAATAAATATAAAAATATGGAAGAACGTATGGCTTCGTTGGAGAAAAAGATGGTGCTTGTGTCAGAATTTGTGAGACAGGGTTTTAAGCTGGATATCCCGAAATTTGGAGATAAAGTAAACCAAGAAAGTTATTTGGAATGGATCCAGCAATGTGAGAGAACTTTTGACTTTAAGTATGATGATTGCTCGAGGTGCGAGATGGCTATAAAACAACTCACAGCGCGTGCATTCTTGTGGTATGAAATTTTGGAATTTGAGCGAAGGGTTCAGGGAAAATCAGAAATCAACTCATGGATTAAATTGAAGAAACATCTTGATCGACTATTCTTACCTTCTACCGATATGTTAAAACAAGAGTCTTTAACTGTGGCTGAACTTGTGGCGAGTGACGAGCAATTTGAGGCAAAGAATGATGTTGATGGTTGTGTTGATGCTAATGTTGAAGATGTCGTTGAGGATGGTGAGGAGGATAGTTCTACTTCTCTAACCGAAGTCTACAATGTTAATGATTATTCTACTCCTCTGATTGAAACCGAGAGTGTTATGTACTCATGTTCTATAGTCCTTAATGTTCATAATGAGATTAAAGAAGAAGATCTTGAAGGAAGTGACATGGCAATACTTGATGTTGGTATAAACGAGGAAGATGCAGAGAAAGAATAGGTTCATCCTATGATTTTTGAAGCTCGATACAAAATTGCTGAGAAAACAAAATCTATGTTTTCACGGAATGATCAATCGATTAATTCTTTTCTTGAGAATGATGAACTTTGGAGTCATGTAAATTCTGAGTTTGGAAAGACTGGTGACTTTGCTACACATCACAACTTTATTCATGTGTCATTTGATCGATATTCGAAAGGTTGTGAGTTTGACAAAGGGTCACTGAGAGGACGAATTCGAGGGAGAATCCATTCAAATTCGGGAAGGATGATACAAGATGGGATTGGCAAAAGCAAGTACATCGCATCTCAAATATATGGAAGCAACATACTCATATTGATTGGAGATGAAGAATATCAAGAATTGAGGACAATTCTTTTCGAAGAAGAGGAGAATGATACGAGTATAAATGGAAAACTAGGTTAATTAGGAATTATTCTCTTACCAAGAATTTTCCTATAAATATGTGTTTTAATTCTAGTAAGATTTTATTTATTTTCCATAATAGTTATAGAATTGGATTTATTATTTCCATATTAATGTTAGGATTGTGATTTTTATTCGAGGTTATTAATATATGCCTCAGCCTTGTAATTTGGACAGAGATTTATTATAAAGAAAAAGGAGGTTTTCCGGATTAGTTGACAGTTGTTCAATTTCAAGATTCAGTTGAGTCGCCCATGACAGGTGTTCGTGGTTTCTAGTTAATTGGTTGACAGCTGTTCAAGCGATTTTCATATCCCAAAAGCAATTTATAGATATTCCGCTGCAGCAAAGTAAATTACTGAGAAAATACGCATCATGCACGCCGGAGATGTACGCACCTACAATCACCGCCGGCGACACCTATACACAAATATCCCGGCGAATTATATGGAATCGAGGAGGCTCTGTACAGACACATGAGGGATATGGCGAAGTTCAAGAAGGATTACTGATTTTAATGAGGTAGGAACCTGGAAGCAACAGGCGTGTCATCATTGGAGATAGAGATCGGGGTAATCCATTTCAACTCCGACAACTTTTTTAATAGATTAGATTATAATCAGTTCAATTCAGTTGTAACCAACTAACTTGGGAGATTCATTAAATGAGATTTTGAATTATTTGTTTAATTAGAATAATTTTTTGATATATATTATTATTTCAATAAACTAAATGCTACTTCAGTTCACTTCAATTAAATTTAGTTCAATTAATTTTAATTTTATTTAGTTTAATTTAATTCATTTCAATGTAATTTAGTCAAATTCAGTTCAGTTCACTTTAAGATCAATTATATAACATTTTTTTTAGCAAAATTGAACGGCGAGTTGTAGCAAAATTGACGCTTTTGAACTCAATGCCGTTCATATACCAATCAGTGGATATTTTTTGCATAACCATTTTTTCACTTTATGTGACTAATATTTTTTAGATTTTTAGTCGCACTTTTAAGTCATAAAAGAAAAGTGTGACTGGAACTTGTGTGATTTGTAGTGTAAATCTAAAAAACCCATCATTAATTATAACATTGGCTTCCAAATTCTGATTATTAAGATATTAAGAGACTCAAGAACATTTTCCTCTTACAAATGTTCAAATAGAAATGTCTGCATACATCATTTAGATCAATGGATCAACAACACTAAGTTCAATAGCATTTAGAGACTCCAGCAGGCCTTCTTTAAATATTCTCACTGACTTTAACTGTTCTTCAATAACTATCTTATTCTTCAGTATAACTTGCTTCATCTGTTTTGCCTTCATCAGCATTGTCATTTTCAGATAAGACATCCTGAAGATGCTAAAATTTGGACAATGCTTTTCCCAATCAATATTTGGACATCGAATGTCGCAGGAAAAAAACTATGAAATGAAACTCACAGTGACAACAACTCCTTTCTCCTGATAATCATGTTCCATTGCAAGGGTTGATAAGGTAGCATCATGATTATCAGCGATTTCGGGTGAGATTTCAGAAAATTTGGGGCAATTAATTAACATCATCTTGATCTTGGACTTTTAGAATGTCAATAATCAAATTACATGTAAATTCCCAGAAATATTTACATCAATGCTGTTATATCAAGGGCTAAATTCATTAAGATCGTATGATGATGAGTTTGATTGCATCCTAATATTAATAGCTTTACTCTACATACCGATATAATCGAATATGACAAGGTAATTAATATTCAGAGACTAGATTCATCCTTATACATATGGTTCTCAATCAAAGTAGATGCAAATTATTTGGTTCTTAATATTCAATTTTACAAATTTAGAAGAAATATAACACACTGAAACATATACTACAAGATATAACACCTAATCTGCAATTGAAATTTCAAAACCAGCCCTTGGAAAGGGGGTTTCTATTATCAAATCTAATTTCTGTGTAATTCCAGAAATCGCGATTCTAATATCAAAAATCAGAGAGTTGCAGAAAATTATGAGCTCTTCGCGACAGAATTCAGAACCGTACAGCCAATGGTTCTTCTTCTATAATATAAGATTTAATAACTAGAAGAAGTGGAGATTACACTGTTCAAATCAAGCATAACAAATCCAAAACAAAATTGGCATTCTTGCAAATTCAGAAAAGGTTTCAGCAGCTTGAACAACTAGGGCACAATCTTGGTATGAAATTAAACATGCATTCTCGTTCATAAAATAACTAGCCCTCTGTTTACTCAACACTCTTGAAATCTCTATACAAACCGTCATCCTCGTGAAGACGCAGCTTAAGCTTCAGATAGCGCCTAATTCACAGGCGAAAGTTCATGATTTGGTTTCCCTTAAGATTTAGGTTTCCCTTATTCATCATCTTGTTCACAGCCGGCAAAGAAAATTCAGGATGAATGGAGGATTCCTGAGTATGATTTACCAGATACAATATTTGCTAGGGTTTATGAAACCAGAATGGATCTCATTCTAAGAATCAAGGTAATTAAATCCCAGGAAAAGTGGATTCCCAGTCAATCGACTGCCCTACAGCATTGTCCAGGGCCTGATTTTGATCGCCAAGCCATATTTCAACGAACCTGGATATGCACACCTGGGCAGCATTGTCTTTACCAAATGGTTGTGAATAGTGAATATACCAAATGGATGAAATCTTTATACAGTTCGGCACTTCGGCTTTGAATTCATCAGATTCGATCTCTTCCTAAAAAAATTGTAGTCCCTGATTTCTTCACCATCAGCTCCGATCTCCCTCATTCCGATCAGACCAACACCTTAGGACTTTGGTAAAGCTAGTGGTTAAGTATAAGGTGTTGATTAAAATTGTTAAAGTACTGCGATATATAAATAAGGTGTGGGCAAAACTTTTCAAAGGTATCTTATCTTAATAGTCAAACTACCATCTTATCTTCTTATATTTAACTTATTCCTAAACGGAACTAGAATAGTTATTGCTCCGGTCAATAAATAAATTAATAAAAAGCATTAAAAAGGATGAAACTACGTAGTTTTGACTAAAGCCGCCACACAACCACCGCAAGTTCACCATATTCCGGCGCCTATCATTTATTTATATATATATTTCCTTTTTAACTTCTTTTAATTTTATTGTTTCATTCTTTATCGATGATGATACAATAACTTCCGCCTTATATTTTTTCAAATACAACTCATTCCACCTATAAAGTCCTAATTTACACGGTAATTTCAGTCCATCATGCTAATTAACACGTCTGCGAAAGGAAAACATGAATGTGCGATTTATGGAATATGTATGGAAATATTTTGTATCACTACAAGATCACCATAAATTATATAAATATATTAGACTATAAATATAGATTATAGTGTTTCTATGTTAATTATGCATGGATCGCTAGCATTATTTCCTTAAAATGTGTACTTATATAAATATTTATCTATTAACTTAATATTAAATAATTTAATTACATTTTGATCTCAATATATATTATTTTATAATAATTACTTTTGATGAATAACCTGGCAATTACGATATATATTGACAATTTCACAATCTTTTGAAATTTGCCTCTATAATTTTATTAATTATCTTAAAGAGTTTTTTTTAAACACACTTCATGCTCATCTTGATAAGTTTGTTCATAATATTTACATAAAAAAAACATTAAATATATCGTGCACGATGATATTTAGCTAGTTTTATTTAATAAATAATAGAACAAATTATATGAATACTTTAATCTTTTATATCTTATAATAGTCAAATATACCATCAATTATCTTCTCTTATTTTAAAAATATCCATATTTAATTGATAATAAGATAAATTATATGAATATTTTTTTTATTTTATCTTAATAGTCAAACATAACATCTTATCTTCTCTTACATTCAAAGTATCCATATTTATTAATTGAGAATAAAATAAATTATATGAATTTTATTTTCAAAGAAAGTAAATTAAGGTGTTTGCTAAATGCAGGTCCAGTTTACTTATGCAGATCCAATGAAAGTGAGAAAATATCATAATTACCCTTCATTCGTTTATTAATTTTTACAAATATATTTCTAAAACCCTAACATTGAATGCATAAACCCGTCTATGTAATGATTGAACACGTATCCCAATCATAAATTACTTTTTCATGAATTATAATACATATTTAAGAGGGATATTATGGTCACTTCAAATTTAATTTGAACCTATAGAAATAAACTGGACCTGCATATAGAATAGAACCACCCTAAATTAATTGTTAGTTTCTTAGAAAATGAATTTTTACTTAATTTTTCCCTTTTGAAGGCCGAGTATATTAGTCACTTGCATGATGATCGATTAAATGTGATAGATACAAACTTTAAACAATTTATTCGATAAAGGGAGAGTAAAATTCAATGGGCAAAAATGCATAATTATCTATTATATATATCTTTCATATCACCTTATTTTCCCCTCTAATTTCCCATCAATCTTGAACATTCTCCAACTCCATATCCACAAAATGCATTTCATTATGGTGCATCCAAAGCAAAAGCAACCTTGCAAACATACAATGCAACAATTGGTGATTAGCTAGATTGATAATTTGATTTCTTTTCCTTTGGAAACACCCAAAGGAGTTAGGGTGCTTCGATGTGCTTATTCAAATCAACATAATTTCCTAGAAAATAAATTAGAATCAAATGGCAAGATTTTGAAATCTTATTCATAAAATCACGATCATATCAAATGAGTATACATACACATATATATATATACCGTCAACTCCACACATCAATCAATTGAGTATATCTATCGTGGTGTGGAGTCAACTCAAATGAGTATATATATATATATATATATATATATATATATACATTCGACTCCACACCACGATCACTAGTCGACTCCACGTCATCTTTTATATTATATATGGTGAACTCGTAACAAGAGTATATATATTTTCGACTCCATGCCACGATCACTCATCGACTCCATACCATCTTTGAAATGAGTATGTATATGTGAGAATACGCTTTTACCCTTACCAAACCAAAAATACATAATCAAATAAATACTCTTAAACACACATGCATGGTTTGCTTTCAATATAAAGGCAATCTATGAGAGCAGTGCATCTTAAAGCACGCATCTGTCAGTCGTTAGTCCAAATCTGACAAAGAGAGATTGGTACGTATCTAACTAAATATGATGTATGAATACTTAATACCTGAAATTAGCCCCAAAACTCATATCAGAGGATTCTCTGTTGCATAAATAACCCTCTATTTCCTCAACTTTTGAAATCTTTATACAACCCGACATCGTAAACTGACCTGTTCACCCTTCCGACAGATCTATGATCCTGCTCTCTCCAGCTGAAAACCTGCATTTGAATGATATATAAGCAATTAAATCATCAGGGAAATTTGTACTTTTGTGCGTTCCATGCCTACTACAAAAGAAAAGAGAGAAAATGAAGGTTGCCTTCATAGGGTTTTAAGGTTCATCATGCCGATTATTAACCCCTCATGGTTCTAAGTAAGCCCACATCTGACTTGTTCATCCGGCCGGTAAACTTTTCAGCATAACCTTGAGATCCTCAATCTCTTGGCCTTCCCTCCGCATAAACCCTCGTCTGCCTTGCAATAAATATCTAGTTTTAAGGCATTAATTTCAATTCAATTCAGGCATTAATGAAAAAATATATTTTTATTCAATTCAGTTCAGTGAAATTATAATATAATGATTTTAAGTTTATATTGAAAATTCATATTCAGTTCATTTCAGTTAAGTGTAGTTCAATTCAGTTCTATTTTCTATTATTGAGTTTCTGTTTCTCTACCATTAGGTAGAGACTGTCAAATTCTTGTTGCTATATATATATATATATATATATATATATATATATATATATCCAATTCATTTGGTTGCAATTTCTATTCGATTTCAAACAATGCAGCGATTTGTTCCTTCAATTTCTTTTTGTTAGTATTATATTAATCACCAAAAAAACTGTTTACAATATGGGCTCCTAGCCTGACAAATCAATGTATATCAACTAGACTTGTAAGGAAAAATGAAACTCCTAACATTTACTCATATCCTGCCAAAATCCTCGGCTTAAACTTTTTAACTTGCAAACTCTGTTTCTGAAATATTCTCCTGTTCCTTTCTAACCATATGTGGTATAGAATGCTAACTATACAAAAGAACCTCATTTTTACCTTTCTTCTGGTCAGATGAGTGAACTGCTTCCTTAGTGCTCTGAAGTTACTTTCAAAGCAAACATGAAAGGTCTCTTGTACAGCCCTAGAATAGGGACATTAAAGAAAGATATATGTTGTACAGTCTCTCCATGTGCTCCACAAAAACACCAACTATTATTTCGATTGAGCAACATCCCCTTTGACTGGAGCAGTGCAATGGTAGAAAGTCTGCCCTTTGAAAGCATCCAAAGAAAGAAAGAGTGCCTTGGGAGTAAGCCTGTTCTCCAGGTGACTGAAGCAAAATGTTTCGATTAAATTATATACATACTTAAGTTCAATTTTGTTTATTAAGCTAGGGTCACTTTATTAAGTTCGGTTCAGATGAAATATGATTCGATAAAATTCAACTTCATTTAGTTACACTGTTACATTAATGCATTGATATTTTTTTCTTCAATTCAATTCAATTAAGTTCCAATAAGATTCAATTCAATTCAGTTAGAAGAGTTAGGTCCAATTTAAGTTCAGTATTAATGAAATATGACTTTATAAAATTTTGCTAATATAATTATATCAATGCATACATTTGTTAGTTCGTTTTAGTTCAATTCAGTATACTTCAGATTATCAAGTTAGGTTCGATTTATTAAGTGAATATGATTCGATAAAATATAGCATAATTTGGTTATATCAATGCATGGATTTTTTTTTTCATCGATTCAGTTCAATAAAGTCCAGTTCTAAATACTTAAGCTCAATTCTGTATAATGTATGTTCATTTTATTAAGTTCGGTTTTGGATGAAGTATAATTTGATAAAATTCAGATAATTTAATCATGTCAATGCAGTGATTTTTTTATGAAATTCAGTTTTGTTCAGTTGAGTTCAATTCAATATATTTAAATGAGTGTTTTGTAATTGATAATTTGAATATAAACATATTTATCAAAATATTAAATGAATTTTAATTCAATTAAAAAAGTACCGGTATATTAAACATGCCCTAGGGTATATTTATATTTTTTCTTGTCATAATTATGACAAGTACCGGTTTATCTTTTGTAAGGCCTTAGTTAATTAGGACAAGAAATCTAGCTGTAATTATAAGAAGTCAGTGGAAATTTGTGAGAAAGTTTTCTAAAAGTCCAACTTTCCTGACTTTCCATAAGAGTTTTTATACGTTTTAACTTATACAGTGTACCTTTTAATTTGAACTGTAAAATTTGTTATTTGAATTTTATTAATGTTTTAATGTAAATTCATGAATTTTTGCATTAAAACATGTTTTACTATATGTTCCCTTTGATACTATCAATGTTTTAACACAAAATAGTATCACTTGATCTTAAATATATAGTGGTAGTTCCATAACACTTAGGAAAGTCGGACTTTCTAGAGACTTTGCAGAAATTTGTAGGTCATCCCAATGGGTCAAAAGCTGGTTTAAAGACAATGCAAACTCTCTAGAAAGTCCAACTTTCCTAAGTGTTATGGAACTACCATTATATATTTAGACTCAAGTGATACAATTTTGTGTTAAAACATTGATCATTTTAAAATAAACATATAGTAAAACATGTTTTAATGCAAAAATTTTTAAATTTTAATGTAAAAATTAAAAAATTTGAAATAACAAAATATACAGTTCAAATTAAAAGGTACATTTTATAAGTTAAAACGTATAAACACTTTCATAGAAAGTCAGTAAAGTTAGGAGTTCCAGAAACTTTCTCTAAAGACAAACTAGTATAATGCCCATGCACGAATATTTGTTTAAAAATACAATTATATATATATATAATTAGTAAGCAAATGTTTTATTCATTATTAATATATATACAAATTTTATTGGACTTGGAAAGATATTAAAATTTTGACATTTTAATTATAATAAATCAACTAAATAATATAGTGTTTTAAAATTTTGATTTTATTAATAATATTGTAGTACATTATAATATTTTTTTCACTGTATACTCTATAATATTTAAATGCTTTATTTATAATAGGTTTTTTGAGTCGAAAAATAAACGCCGACCATAAAAAATAGTGAATAAATAATATAAATTAAAATTTAACAATAGCTAATTTTGATAACTTGCGATGGTTGTTGCGAAAAATCCATATTTCTTAATAGGCGTTATGGATTTAAATTCTTAGAAATATATTATAATGTTCAATGAGGAATCTTATTAGTTCATAAAAATCCAATAACCCACCAACTCCTCATGTTCTTACTTTCACTATCATTAATTAATTAATTAATATTAGAAATTATTATCAAATAAAATATAAAATAATACATGTTTCTTGGATTTTATATGCATATCAAGATTCTCAAAATTTTACTACAGATCCAAAGGCATAATTTAATCATAAACAGCAAAATCATATTAGTGGAATCAATCCAAATTTGGTATTATCATTAACT
This sequence comes from Sherardia arvensis, assembly GCA_948330725.1. NCBI lineage: Eukaryota > Viridiplantae > Streptophyta > Magnoliopsida > Gentianales > Rubiaceae > Sherardia > Sherardia arvensis. Next base: position 6,785,946 of record OX415237.1, on the reverse strand, counting down.
CAATTCCCACACAATGGAAAAGCCAAATAATTTTTTTTTAAAATTGCATTTTTATTGAGTTGCATACCACATTTCATTCATTTGAATGTTTTTACGGAAGATGTTTCAAAAAAGATTGCATTTTTCTGAGTTACATACAACATTAACATCCATATGAATTTTGAGACCATTAACAATGAACAATCTCAATTCCATTACATACCCCTGATTCAGTGCAGACATATGACAATAAAAGGGGCTGAAAATCAACACAATCAAGAAATGCACACAAGTCTGTCATTTTATACCACCTGCAAACAAGCAACATACTGTACAAACATTTTTGAAGATCATCAAACAGCAGTGCTTTGGGAGCTTTCGGCAAAAGTGTGCCTGTTGGTTTGAAGATGCCAAACACCATCACATCTCTCTTTGATGGACATATCAGCTGATTTGTCAAAGATATGAACGGAACGATCAATAGCAGTCTGATTAACATGCACCACCATATTAAAAAGAAACACCCTACCTTGCCAGGTTTTATCCCGTCATCCTGCATTTTCTTGAACAAAAATGAAGTCTCTTTAGGTTTACCTGCAAATTTTCATAATCAGAAAAGACACAACATTGTAATTCTTTTATAAATAGCACAAAAGAGTGAAAATCTGCCTTTCTATTTGAAATTTACTATCGATCAGTTTCACAAAGTTCTTAACTAATCTTTCTATTCTAGCACGTATGTTTAAACATGAGACAGAGTTTAAACACTGAACGAAAGAACACAAGAATTGGTTACGCAGTTCGGTGCTAAAACACCTACGTCTGCGGGACCTTGCCCAGTCTGAAAATCATCCACTAAAATAATTCAGATCAGTTACAATGTTCTCCAAACAATTAACTATCTAAAACTTATCTTATTCGTGTGGATTCGTGAGATCCCCTCACTGCCGGTCAGCAACTCCTCGTTGATGTCTTGACCACTTCCCCTGAAGTATTAAGGCTTGTTGTTTTCAGACTCCTGGCGATGGCGAAAACCTATTGAACTCCCTTCAATAAGCTGCTCCAACTTTAAAACTATTCTGATCTGCAGAATACTTTCTTGTAAGATGGATGAATGTTGTCACAGCTTTCTTCTCTATTTATAGTTCAAGGATGTGCTTCCGTGTTGATCTTCTCGATCCTTCAATCACGACAATGCTGATCTCTCGTCCAGCTTGTCACATCTACACTTAGTCTTCTAGCTATATTCTACTTCTATAGCTATAGGATAAGAAATATATTCTTTCCTTAATTAAGACTAATTCTAAATAGAATACAACTCACAAATATATTTTTTATCTAATTAAATCAGGACCGAATCATTCTTCAAATATCATCTTGATTCGTCAGAATATCTTGTTTGATCGCATCTGAGTTGTACTTCACTTCAAAGACATATTGCTCGATTTCTGATCTTTTTGAGCAAGTGTTTAAACATAAGAGCATGTTTAAACATAGTCAACTTTCCACAAAATTGCCAACAAACTAATGCTGAGTCTACTGGACTCTTCTATATCCCCCTTTGACATTTTGTGGAACCATAAACTTTATTTTGATGCATGACTCCCCCTTTCATTTAGAAATCCATTCTTCATTCTCACAAGCATCAATTATCAGAAACATCATGCAATATCAATTTAGCTCCCCCTACTCACCAGACATAGGAAGAAACAATTTTGCCATACTCTTGTTCCAAACATAATTGGACACATTAATAACTCAAGACATGCAAAAGAAATGGCCGCCAATATCATCAAAATAATCTCCCCCTTGGGAACAAAAATGTCAAAGACAGACCAAAAATATCCCAACATAAAAACACAAACTAGCACAAGAAATGTCTGAGCATCCAATCACAGAGGCAGAGAGAGAGAGAGAAACAAAACAACAAGGAGAATAAACACAGAAATTTAGATTTTCTGAGATCCAATGCTCTCATCTCCACTGTCATCAGACTCAAACAAGGCTTTAAATTCTTCCTTCAGCTCAATGATCTTGAGACGATGAGCTTTAAGCTGTGCCTTGATCTCTGCAATCCTGAATTTGGCATAGTTCACTTTTGCATGTGGCACATCAGAATCCTCCTCAACTGGTTCAGTGAGATCATTTCTCTTGGCACTGACAGTCTTATTAACCTGAGCCACTAGACAAGGAAGAATCACATCATCTTCAGCCTCAACCACTCCAGCATGCCTTAAAATTCCAGTAATGAGAGCAGGATAGACCAGATACTCATCTGACTTCAGACTCTAGGCAATAAAATGAATCCTCTCATACAAAAACCAACCCAGATTGAAAGGTTCCTGGTTCCAATGCAATACATAAGCCCTGCCATTTCCTCAGTCACTCTGGAGACATTTTTGGACATTGTCCACATATTTGCCACTACCCTGTACATGCAGAAATACTTTTGGGTAAGGGAAGATGCCAGAATGGTTGGTGCATCACCCCATTCAGCCAAGCTGCCACCAGATAATTCTAAGGCCACCACATCATAGTTCAGGGTAAATCCTTCAGGATAAGCACTAGATGGACAACTCCTTTGATCAGTTCCAAGATACAGATTAATGGTAAATGGATCAAACCTGTACAATTTACCTCTGATATACACCTTGCGAAACCAGGAAGAGTTAGGGTCACTATTCCCTTTCCTCAGGTTGGAGTAAAATTCATAAACCAGATCCTTGTTGGCATTGACATAGGAGTTAGCAGGTTTAAACATATGGATACTTTCATGAACTGCACAAAGGCTGGAAGTTTAAACTGATCAGTCAGCCTCTTTTCCACATTCAGGCTCTTCTTGACCAATTTAGCATGCTTTAGAACTGAGTTCTGAGAGTAGAACTTCTCATTGAGTGCACTCAACAGTAAAGGATCTTCATCACCAACTCTGAGCTTAGACCTAAGCCATCCTGTCTTCACCTTATCACTGCTCCTAGTAGAATCTGAGTGTGCAGAATCAACACTACTCATCTCAACCTCATCAGCAGTCTTGATTGGCTCCTCCTCCTCTCTTTCAGGAACTTGCAGTTCTTCAGTGGCCACTTGCTTGAATACTTCAGAAGCTGCTGACCTCTTCCTCTTCTTAGATTCTGCAGGAAACACATGAATTACTGGTGGCAGATCATCCAAGTTCTTCTTCTTTCTCTGCTGCTTTCTCTTAGCCTTCTTCTGTTGTCTCTTCTTAGGCTTAAGTTCAGACAAAAACACATCATCCTCATTCTCTGACTTTTCCTCAGCCTCCCAAGTCCAATTGAACACATTCTGCTGAGCAGATGGTTGATCAGCAATATCATTGTTGACACCAACAGACCCAATCTCCACACCTTGTTTTCCCTTTCTTTTCTGATAGACCTTCTTAATACTTGGCCCTTTAAGTTCCTTCTCATGTCCAGATTCAGTATCCCTTTTATCAGACTCCAATAAAGGCACCTCCTCAAAAGTAATTAGCATAGGCACTATGGGATTCAACTCTACTTGGTTTCCTATAGTTTCAGTATTCTCAACTTCAGGACCATCAGACCCTTCAGCAACATCTACTCTCTCATGCACACAAATTGGGGATTTTGGGGCAGAATCATCACTCATGTACCCCTGAAGACTCAGTAAACTCTCTACAACCCCAACCTCAACATCATTAACTCCCAAACTTGCTAAAGTATTAGATTTAGGACAACCCATAGTGGTCTAAACACAGGCTCAGGTTCAAACACAACACCAAGGTTGAATACGGCAGAAACTAACAGAGTGTACCTTGTAAACACCTTCCTAGATTTCAGATACTCAAGAAAAATCAGATCTTGAACACAGATCGAGGGTTTACCTTGTGCATGCAATCAGTTACTTTACGGGCGAGAGAATGGTGGAAGCACTGTGATTGTAACTCTGCAGTAAGAATGTTGAGACCCCTTGAGACCGTCGGCCAAGACTGCTTTGATCGGAGATCGGAAAGCTGAGCTGAAGCTAAACCAAGATCTCTGCTTGCTGGAATTCGGAACGACGAAGAGCAGTATTATGCAGAAAAAAACTTCTTTTTCCCTCTTATATTTTCGACTTTTCCAAAATTCAAATCCAAGTCCAAAATAGAAATTAGCTCCCTATTTATATTTCAGTCCCTCCATTCTTCAACAATATCTGATTTCCCCTCATAAAATAAATATGAGCCCAAGTCTCTGTCTTTCAGCCCAGAAGTCTAAATTATTCAGCCCATTCTCAACTATTGACTAGTCTGGCCCAATAGACGATCCACTTCATTTTCTGGCTAACTCTCCAGTGTTTAAACACATTGTTTCACAGTGTTTAAACATCTTTCACACCGACTTCTTTTTGTATTTTTCTTTTTCAACCGAAATAAAAGACACAAAACAGTAAACACTAATATACAACAAATAAGAGGTGATCAGAGGTACCTCAAATTCGACAAACACCTAAGTGTTGTCTTAGTGTCTCAAATGTTGCAGAATCCAGTGGTTTGGTGAAGATATCTGAATACTGTTCAGCACTAGGAACAAATTCAATGGTCAGTTCCTTCTTTTCCACCAAGTCTCTGATGAAGTGGTGCTTGATATATATGTGTTTGGTCTTCTTATGATCAACAGGATCATGTGAAAGATCAATGGCTCCCTTATTATCACATTTTATGATTAGAGTATCCTGCTTGAAACCATAGTCCTTCAACATCTGCTTCATCCATAGTAGTTGCTGGCAACAACTTCCAGCTGCTAAATACTCAGATTCAGTGGTAGACAGTGAGATAGAATTCTGCTTCTTGCTGTACCATGACACTAGATTCCCTCCTACATAGAAACATCCTCCAGTAGTACTTTTCCTGTCTTCTGAATTCCCAGCCCAATCAGAATCAGTGTAGCCAATAATCTCAGCTTGACTTCCTCTAGAATACCAGAGACCATAATCAGCAGTTCCATGTACATATCTGATAATCCTCTTGACTGCAGAAAGATGACAATCCTTGGGATCAGATTGAAATCTCGCACATATTCTAACACACAAACAAATATCTGGCCTACTTGCAGTGAGATATAGTAAGCTCCCAATTATACTTCTATAGAGCTTGATATCTACCTTCACACCATACTTGTCATAAGTCAGTTTCTCTGTAGATGCCATTGGAGTTCGCATACTCTTAGAATCATCCATTCCAAATCTCTTAACCAAGTTTAAAGTGTACTTGGTTTGATTGATGAAGATACCTTCCTTGTGTTGTTTGACTTGAAGTCCTAGAAAATACGTCAGTTCACCAACCATGCTCATTTCAAACTCACTCTTCATCATCCATCCCAAATCTCTTAACCAAGTTTAAAGTGTACTTGGTTTGACTGATGAAGATACCTTCCTTGTGTTGTTTGACTTAGAGCCCTAGAAAATAGGACAGCTTACCAACCATACTCATTTCAAACTCACTCTTCATCATCTCTATAAAGCTATCAACCAACTTTTGAGATGTTGACCCAAAGACAATATCATCTACATAGATTTGGGCAAGCAGAATATGTTTTTCATGTTTAAACACAAAGAGCGTTCGGTCTACTCCCCCTCGTCGATAGCCTTTCTGCAAAAGAAATTGGGTGAGACGCTCATACCAAGCCCTGGGAGCTTGCTTAAGACCATATAACGCCTTCTTCAATCTGTAAACGTGATCAGGGAAATACGGATCTTCAAAACCCTTGGGTTGTTCAACATATACTTCTTCCTTGACAATGCCATTCAAGAATGCACTCTTGACATCCATCTGAAACAACTTAAACTTCATAATACACGACATAGCAAGCAAAAAGCGAACAGATTCTAACCTTGCAACCGGAGCAAAGGTTGCATCAAAGTCAACACCTTCAACTTGAGTATATCCTTGAGCTACAATTCTAGCCTTGTTTCTGGTGATATTACCATCTCCATCAGACTTATTCTTGAAAATCCACTTAGTGCCAATGACATTGACTCCTGGAGATCCTGGAACAAGATACCATACATCACTCCTTGTGAGCTGCTCCAGTTCTTCTTGCATAGCTGAAATCTAGTACTCATCATTCAATGCTTCCTTGTGATTTTTGGGTTCTATGGAAGAGAGAAAACATTGCAACACATGCATTCCAGCGTTCATTTTGGCATATTCTTTCCGTTTTGTTTGCCTCAGAATGTACGTGTTAGGTGGAGGGTTGACAGAGGTAGTAGCTTCAGATACAGTGTTAATTTCAGGAGCTTCAGATGATGTTGTAACATCAGACAGTGTTGTAACATCCGGCAGTGTTGTAACATCAGGCAGCGATTAATCAATATCTGAACTGATTGGTAGATCAGGTTCATCTTCAAGTAAAATTCCACTGCTGATGTCCTTCATATCTTTAATGACCACATTGTTGGACTCCATCATGACATTTGTGCGATTATTGAAAACCCTGTATGCCCTGCTATTTGGAGAATAACCAAGAAAAATACCAACATCAGCCATTTTATCAAACTTACCGAGAGGTTCACGATCTCTGAGAATGTAGCATGCACTCCCAAATATATGAAAGTAACAGACGTTTGGCTTCCTCCCTTTCCAGAGTTCATAGGCAGTTTTCTGAGTGAATGGATGGAGATAGACTCGGTTTATTGTATGACACGCAGTATGAACTGCCTCAGCCCACCATTTCTTGGGAGTATCATTTTCTGCCATCATAGCTCTTGACATGTTGATGAGAGTCATGTTCTTGCGTTCAACAATACCATTTTGCTGTGGTGTGATTGGGGCAGAAAACTCATGCTTGATTCCAAGTTTTGAACAGAAATCCATCATAGTCGAGTTTGCAAATTCCCTTCCATGGTCACTCCTTACTCGAACCACTTTAAGACCGTCATGTGATCTTTCAGTATTAACTTGTGTAATGAGCTCAATAATGCTCGCTGCATCAGATTTTTCTTTCAGGAGTTTCACCCAAGTAAACCTGGAGAAATCAATTACACAAACAAAGATATATTTCTTTCCCGAAACATTAGATAGACTGATTGGTCCCATTAAATCCATATGCAGCAGTTCAAGACCATAGGAAGTAGTAATCTCATGAAATTTAGAATGTGGTGACCTGACCTGTTTACCTTCGTGGCATGGTGGACAGTTCAACTCCTTTGTATAAGAGAGTAATGGTACTCCTCTTATTGCTTCAAGCTTTGTCACCTTAGACAGTGTTTTTAGGTTTGCATGACCAAGCTTCTTGTGCCACAGAAGATTGCCGTCCACTCTTACTTTGAGACAACTTACTGAATCATCCAAAATGTAGCAGTTATCTGATTATCTAGTGCCAATAAGAACACCCCGCTCGTCCTTCCTGACTGTGCACACTTTATCATCAAATAAAACTGTTAGTTTGTTGTCACATAGATGGCTAATACTGAGCAAATTTACCTTTAGTCCATCCACCAGAAGTACGTCTTGAAATACTGGAAAGTTCTTGACTTGTAACTCCCCCTTTCCAGTTATTCTACATTTCTTCCCATCTCCAAATCTGACTGTTCCAGTCCATGGAACAATATTGCTCAACAACTCAGGAGTACCTGTCATATGTCTAGAACAATCACTATCGAAATACCAGGCATCTATGGCATATGAGTTATAACAGGTATGAACAACATAACAATAGTTGGTTTTGGAACCCATACCTTTTTTGAGTGCTGAGACCTTTCTGATTGTACCATGTTGTAACCTGCTCCATTTGTTGATCCTTGAATCAGATCTCGTAACAGACGAAAAAAATGTCTCTTGTAATGTCCTGGTCGTCGGCAATAATTGCACGTTGCCTCCCACCATGGCTGAAACATATTTTGCTGTTGATGATAGGTAGGTTTATAACCTATACCAAACTTTGGAGCATTAGTGAGATTGTTTGGAGCTCTAACAGATTTCTCTTTCCTCACTTGGCCTGGATTAGGTTGAATCACCTTCTTGTTCAACTTCCCTTTTGTCTGATCATTCTTGTTGGTCACTTCCATTCCATCATATCCTAATCCATGTCGATCTCCAGCAAATTTTACCATACCAAGAATATCATCTAGAGCTGTTGTTCCTTTGTTCAGTTTGGTGATGGTTCCTTCAGCGACTTTTGCTCGAACGAGAGCTATCTTCAGTTCTTCCCTCATTGCCTTAATAGTGATCTGTTGTTGCTCAATTTCTTCATTCAGGCTATGATTGTCTTTCTGTAACACTTTATTCTGTTCAGTCACACTGATCCAGAGTTTATGGAGTTTGTCGTATGATTCATGAACATCCTCAGAGTCCATGTTTAAACTTTCACTCTCTGAAACGACAGTAGCACCAAAAGCAACATAGGTTTCTTCTTCACTTTCTTCGTTGCTTTGAACAGTGATTGCTCCGAACGTTACATGGTTGCTGACATGTTCTTCATCAGAATCTTCCGCATCACTAAACGTAGCATTGTAGGCTTTCCCCTTTTTGTTAGCTGATCCACTCGGACACTGTGATTGAATATGCCCGTAACCTTCGCATTCTCGACATTGAATTTTCCCAGCATGTTTAAACACTGGTTTGGGTTCTGCTTGATCATTATTTGTTCTTCTGCTCATACTTGAACTTTTCCCCCTTCCTTCATTTCTTCGATTTTGAGATTTCCTCAGAACTTTTGCAAATCTTCTTGATATATGAGCAAGCTCATCCTCGTCCACATCTTCATTGCTGTTTACGGTAGAGTGTTTAGACACAGAGTTTTGTTCAGCTGTTTTTCGTACAGCTGCAGTGAATGCCAGATCATTCTGCCTTACTGTAGCTAACTCCTTCATTTCAAAGGCTGACAATGCTCCCATGACCTCATCCACTGTCATTTCAGATGTATCATGTAGTTCCTCCATTGCAATAGTTTTTCCTTTGAACCTTGGTGGTAGAGACCTCAATATCTTCTGCACTATATCATCTTCAATGAATGGTTTCCCCAACTGATGAGCTGTGTTGACCAGATCTCCGATCTTTGAATTATAGTCGGCAATGGTCTCATTATCATGCATAACCATCGTATCAAAGGTGGACTTTACTGTATGCATTTTTTGTCGTTTCATTTTTGCGTCCCCTTCATAGCTGGCTTTCAACTTCTCCCATGCATCTTTAGCAGTACAACATGTTGAAATTAAGCGAAAAGTTTCTTGATCAACACAAGAGTTGATGCAGTTGAGTGTTTTGCTATTAAGTCGTTTGTCCTTCCTCTCTTGAGTCGTCAGCTCTTCTCTGTTTTTCAAAACTCCTTCGGTTGCGCCTGCTGCAGGTGGTTGTCTGGCTAGTGTCCACTTGTTCTCGACCCAGTACCATGCTTCTTCATCTAGAGCATCAATGTAATGCCTCATCCTTGCCTTCCAATAACCGTAGTTATTCTTATCCAGCATAGGTGCACGTGTATATAATGAACCATCCTTCTCTTGGTTCGCCATGATCGATAGGGATCTCCACTGGCCTTGTTAAAGGCACAACTCAGTGGACTAGCTCTGATACCAAATGAAATTTACTATCGATCAGTTTCACAAAGTTCTTAACTAATCTTTCTATTCTAGCACGTATGTTTAAACATGAGACATAGTTTAAACACTGAAAAAAAGAACACAAGAATTGGTTACGCAGTTCGGTGCTAAAACACCTACGTCTGCGGGGCCTTGCCCAGTCTGAAAATCATCCACAAAAATAATTCAGATCAGTTACAATGTTTTCCAAACAATTAACTACCTAAAACTTATCTTATTCGTGTGGATTCGTGAGATCCCCTCACTGCCGGTCAGCAACTCCCCGTTGCTGTCTTGACCACTTCCCCTGAAGTATTAAGGCTTGTTGTTTTCAGACTCCTGGCTATGGCGAAGACCTATTGAACTCCCTTCAATAAGCTGCTCCAACTTTAAAGCTATTCTGATCTGCAGAATACTTTCTTGTAAGATGGATGAATGTTGTCACAACTTTCTTCTCTATTTATAGTTCGAGGCTGTGCTTCCGTGTTGATCTTCTCGATCCTTCAATCACGGCAATGCTGATCTCTCGTCCAGTCTGTCACAGCTACACTTAGTCTTCTAGCTATATTCTACTTTATAGCTATAGGATAAGAAATATATTCTTTCCTTAATTAAGACTAATTCTAAATAGAATACAACTCACAAATACATTCTTTATCTAATTAAATCAGGACCGAATCATTCTTCAAATATCATCTTGATTCGTCAGAATATCTTGTTTGATCGCATCTGAGTTGTACTTCACTTCAAAGACATATTGCTCAGTTTCTGATCTTTTTGAGCAAGTGTTTAAACATAAGAGCATGTTTAAACATAGTCAACTTCTACAAAATTGCCAACAAACTAATGCTGAGTCCACTGGACTCTTCACTATTTACATGGGGACTTCCATAAAGTTCAACAAAATTTCCAACAAATGAATTTCATCAATATTATAAAAATCAAATTCAGAAAGTTACACATCATGGCCTGAATGGATCAGAACGACTGCTTAGTCTTCTGCTTCTCTTTTAGCCTCTTAAGCTTGATTATATACTTCACATCCTCCTCCCCAGCTCCTCAGATTCAATATCATCATCACTAAAATGTAAACATCTTTTTCTGCAGTGTTATCAATCCACAAATCATCGACCTTTATATCAGCTGAATGCAACAATATCACCACACATCAATAAACAATTGAGATATCAATATTTACCAGGATACCATTAAGGACTCGATTGATTTCCATTGATATCAAATACAAAATAACAAACCCGTGCACACCGCCTGCAGCAAGACCCAATCATCAGAGTGGATACTGAGAATAGCACAGTAACAACAAATTATACATATATATCATCCTAAAACATCCCCACAATCATTAACTTCAACCCGTCAGCACTACCGAAAAAACGAATTAGTTACCTGTCGCCGATGGTGGCAGACTACATAATATAGAAAGGATAGAGAAATTGGAAGCAAATTTGAGGAGAGAGAAAGGCTCAAGCGTATGCAATTCGGGGGTTTCGAATTCCCAAATTAGAGTCTCGATTTCTTTTGCAAATTGAAGCGAATTTTAACCTAGGTCTGAATCTCTACTGACATAAGAGAATTTTAACCTGACTAGGTGGTGCCAGCCCGCGCGTCGCGCGGGCTGTAGGTATTTGGTATTTTTTGAAAAATTATTTTAGCCAATACTGTCAGTATGTAAAAGCTTTTTTGGAACATTTGCAATTGAGTTTCGGAGTATTGGAGAGCTCTTTTGTCTGTTTTTGATTTCATATGCATAGTACGATATGCTCTTTTCTCTCAAAAACGATATGCTTTTTGATTTCAGTATTTGTCTGCTCTTTTGTGCAGCATCTCATGCAAAATTTGACAAGGAGGGGATAAGTGTATTGCACAAACTACTTCTGCAAGGTATGGTTTTGACATTATATTCTTCATTGATGATTCTCAGCTCAATGAAAATGATCGAATATGATGTAAAATTTGTATTAATAATGCAGGTTTTGCCAGCCAATAATAAGGGTTATGAACTCAGGAGCCTTAACACAAATTGGCAGTTCTTGCTACCAGCCTTTTCTGCTATCTTTGCCTTCAACTCCTTCCTAAGCTGTCTCAAACTCAAACTCATATTAGCAGCTTTATTTGATGGTTTCTTGTATTCTTCTCTCATCTCTTTAGCAGGGGAAGTGAGTATATAGGTATTATCAGCTTGGCAACAGTTCTTTCAATCGCAATGTTCTCTTTGACATCATCAGCAACTTCACAGTCATTCTCATCCCTTAGGCTGAGAGAAAGCAAGCCTTTTGATTTTTGAGAAGTTTTTTGATGAGCCGCCTTCAACACGATATGAAGCCAGAGTGAATGGAGCTCCTACAAAACCGACCACTGCTGCTTCATTGTTAAACCTAAATTTAAAGCAGCCAGCATTTTATAAATTGTAGTAAACTAAAATCATTAATCAGGAAAGAAGTTTTTCCAAATTTTGAGAAGGCTGACATAAAGATGGTTAGCTAGGACAATATTGAGGAACGTAACATGATTTTTGAATAGCATGCAATTCATTTTCAGCAAATAAAAACTTTCATTGTGAACACATTCTCATGTAGGTTCAAGACAAATATATGAATTTTTTGCTACATTGGCTCATCGTGAAAAAATCACATACATGTTCAAGAAAGTAAGGTTTCATGAAAGCTCAATAAGGAAACATGTTTTAGAAAGTTAACTTGGCAAGTTGGCACAAACACAAGGGGTGAACAATGATATGATGCGGTTTTCTAGGAATGAGAGCTAGAAATGGATACAGACCTCCTTTCGCAAGATTGTTAATGCTTCACCAACATATGGAACAGACTCCTCTGGGAAGAACTCCCTGACTTTCTCAACATAACCAAATCTGTTCAGGGGATTATATATGACAGGACCTTTTCCTTTGACAATGTCAAAAGGGATATTCATACCAGTGAGTGGGGTAAGAATAAAATAAAATGACCTACAAATGAACAATACCACCACAAAGTTAAAAGGTAGCACCAGAAAATGCATTTCAATTGATCGGGAATGCAGTGCACACATTATTCTAAAACAAGGAAGCACTAAAATAGATGATTTTGTAAATAAAATATAATGTCTTTGCTATGAAGAAATTATGTTTTTCAGGATTAGAATGCAATGCAATCAGCATTAATAAATCGAAAAGATTAGTAAGCCACATTCAACTCACCAGTTAAGCTCAACAGTTTCTATTTCTTCATATCCCAGAGAAAACTTTTCCAACTAAGCTATTTCTCAGCTTCACAGATGATGCATATACCTCGGTGGCATCAACTGATCTCCCCATCAAAAACATGTCAACATATATAAACAAAAATAAAACCTCCATCACCCTCAGTGAAGTAAAAAATAAAACAAAAACACTAAGGACAAGCTTAAACAGTGAAAGCACCTTACATTTACCTAAAGATAATTTGCTTTTCTGGTAATTTGCTCAGTCTCAATTCACTCTCAACTTGTTCAATTCAGCTCCAGTTTAGCAATCTGCACAGCACAATCAACGAAAGAGGATCAGAAGAATTGTCTAGAGAGAGCCTAGAGATTATGTAGAAAACATTGTGATTACTTACCAAATGCTTCTGTAAAAGGATGTCCTTCAAATTATCTGCAGCCACAGTGAACTACTGTGATTACTAAAATAAAGGTCTGTTTTAAATCTTCAGGAACCATTAAAAAAAAGTTGTGACAAGTATCATGAAATTGCATTTAGAGCACCTTTATGACCTGCATTCAGAGCAAAACCTCGGAAATTGCTGACAAGAACTGATGGATTTCACGCTGGTCCGTCTTTTGTCCATCCAAAGATTTTTAATAAGTTACTCCATTCTCCATAACCTACAAACATAATAATATCTCAGCAAGAAGTTCCAAACGACTGAACTTAAAAGGAATGAAGACAGCAAACAAGATCCCAAAATAGCACTACAGAACAATCACTAACAGTAGAGTCACTGACAGTGTATGGATTTTCACAAAATAAAATACACATTATTAAGAGCATGTAAGGATTATCTTCATAAGGCAGTGGATAGTACTAATATTCATGAGCTTATATTTATTTTTAAGGAAAAAGAGAGAGATGATCAGAGCAATGAACATACCATTGAAAATTAGACACTGCTTCCGTCTTCTCCACCTTCTTCTCCTTCGTTTCTGCTGAATATCTGCAACGAAACTTAATCAGACACTGGACAATTCTATCAAACTAAACTAACAAAGTATGGAAAACATAGCAAAGCTTACCTTCCAAAGACCAACCTCCGGTCCATACTTAGGGACATCCTCTTCGGAAGCCGGGTGCTTGGTGGTTTCGTTAGTTTTGCCCTTTGTGGCTCTAATTTTCTAGCTAAGACGATATGAGGCTGAATTTGAGGACTATAGGTACTTGACATCTCTGCACTGAAGCACAGTTGACAAGGGATCAGCAGGGCGGTGGCCATTTGCAAATCTCGATCCCCTTTCTCTAGCTTTTCGATTAGCTTGCTGGGGGTTTTGTCTGGGTTTCCCAAGGTGTTGATTGATGAGATACTAAATAAATCGAGAAGTACCTGGTTGAGCGATTCGAGTTCGAACTGCGGGGAGATGAGGGTTTGAAGAGCCAGCTGGCCCTGCCGGGAAACGCGGTGAGCTGACCACGGTCTGCCTCTGTTGGGGTCGCGGTGTTTTCCGATGATGTTCTGCCGACTGCCGCGCGTGGATGAAGGGTGGAAGAGTGGTAACGGGGTCGAAGAACTTGTGGAGGAGCTCGGGGTTTGAGGAAGTTGCAGGAATGGTCTGGATCAAATAAAATAGGAAACGACGCGTGTAAAGGTTTTCGAGGACGCGTGTAATGGAGAAACGAAGAACAGTAAAATATGAATAAATAAATACGACCACCATTTACTATTCATAAGGCATTCCACCTTTATAGTATAAGAGATAAGCAAATTTTTACTAATGTTTTAGATCTAGCCGGTCGTGCAAGACACCTTGCTGCTAAATTAAACCCTTCCTTTCCATCTAATCCACTACGGTTAGGTATTTTTTGACGCAGGAATAGTGATGATATATAGTGATGGCTTGGGAGTTATGGCCGTGAATTATTGCAATATAATTTAATTTAGCAATCTCAGTTTAATTTAATTTAGTTCGGTATTTCAATTTAGTTCGATCCGTACAACTAAAATAAGTCAAATTGGGCCCATTAGGCCCAACAAGTGTTGGATATGGATAACACCTTTATATATACCTGTCTTCCTAAACCCTAGACGGCTTCTACAGTTCTACCCCCATCAGAAGACATATCAAACTTCTGCCGAAATTAAACACACCGAAACAGCGATGAAGGTTCCAAAAGGGTTTGGTTTTGATACAGGTTGGAAGGAGCTCCGTAAAGATGGTTCCGTCATTCGATTTATATAGAGATTTCAGGTGATCCATCTTTATCCATCATTCCGGTCAAGTTTACAGATTTTTTCAATTCAGTTAATCAATCTTTTACGGAAATGGATGAAGTCTAGTTTATCCCTGTCGTTGACCATCTCGTACGTTTTCCTCAGGAATGGTGGCTGGCCTTGCTCGTGAAGCCCCTCGAGAGGCCGCCGGGCCGGGTCAAAGAAGTCCATCAATCCGCCGCCGCCCTTGCTTACGCTACCAACGTTGTGTGCTGCCTCCTCATCGATGAACAGCATCGGTTTCGTCCTTGACGACATTGCGGGACCGAACTCCATGGGAGATATCGAGGTTAGAGCATGTGTTTACTGAAATAGATGGAGGAGCATGTTATTTTAGCAAACTTATGTTATAAAATAAAATGAACTAATCTAAATCTGGCTTTCAAGTGTATGAAAGGTGTAATTTATGACCTGTGACTGTTGTGAGTTGATGTGTACATGAATCACTATGTTGTGTGTGTGTTGTTCTTTAGTTGATGGAAGCTATAAAAACTCTTTAGACATCGACCTGCTACCGATTTACATGTTTCTCTTTTGGGTTGAATATCTTTTACCCTATCGTGTCATAGTAATAAACTCTAGACTGGTTTTCATGTGTATGGGAGGTGTAAATTATGTCTTCCTATTGTTTTGACTTGATGTGTATATGACTTGTTTGTTGTTATTTATTTGATGGAAGCTAAAAACTCTTTGGATCTGTAACATTTTTTCTTCTTCTTTTGGATTCAAATTTAAATTAAAGAATATAGATCTGGTTTTCATGTGTATGAAGGTGTATTATATGACCTGCTATATATTTTTGTGACTCAATGTGTATATGACGTGATGTTGTATGTTTTCATGTGTAGAATTTCAATTTGCATATATATACATTTGGTTAAATTGTGTTGGCTGTTCAATTTGCGTATCTATTGCAATATGGTTTCATCATGTTTTGCTATCTACTGTCAAATACGGGTTTCTGTATCTATAAAGTTTTTAAGAAAAAGGACTTGTTTAAACTGGCAGATCATACTCGTCGATCCAGAAATTGCAGGAGGAATTAGTGGCACAGCGGGAGGCAAATCGTGAGCGTGACGCGCGAATGGATGATAAGCTTGAACGAGCTATGGAGATGGTTGTCTCGGCGGAAGCAAACCGGCGCGTGATGAAAAAGGACCTCGAACAGATTCAACAGAAGCTAGAGGCGTTGCAGTGGACCAAAGAGGGAAATCCGGTGGATGGAAATGGCTCTCAAGGTGGTTCGAATGCGACTATTTGCTTCTAGGATATATCATACTTTTACAGTACTCTCCGTCTCAACCAATTTATTTATTCACGCACGGTATGTTTATAAGACAAACTCTTCATAAACCTACGGTGCGAGAATAAATAATTTGAGGGAGATGGAGAGTGGATTGTAATTGCTTGATAATAAAAAAACAAGGTGTTATTTCGTGCAATAGTGAAAAATTGTAGAATTTAAGGTTATTTTTCGTACGTGAAACTACAAATACAATTACGAACCTATACTGATTCATTTAACTGGCCGCCGGTGTTGTGCAGGGAAACAAAAACTCTTATGCAAAATCAATAATAAATATATAAATATGTAGGACTGACTTATTACTCCATAGGCTTTTAAGATGATTTAGCAGAAGAATATATTATTCCAAATGTCTCAGATTAATGAACATAATTTCATGCGATAGAAACAGACTTTTATGGACTGTTTTCATAATTGTGTACTTTGAAAATTATGGTTTTTCATATATTTGCATCCATGTTTACAAGATGATGTTCGTTTTTGACAAATTATGGTCTATATACTAATTATGTACCAAAAAAATTAAATTGGATGCAAATATATATAGCTGAGAGCTCACAAAAGAGAAAATTAAATTATAAGTTTTAGGACAGAAATCACCAAAAGTATATTTAGGAAATTAAAACAGCCATTTTCATTTCTTAAATCTGTATACACTCCAAAACTTAAACTATTCATATCTCTGTTCTTTGGCTTTGGCTTTTCTTTGGCTCCAACATACCCATCAATCTATTACAACATCTAGGCAAAGTATAGGAAAGTAATTAGATAAATCTAGCAATATATGACAGCATTTAAATAAATCCAACAACATATAATATACATCATTCTAGTCCATATAATTAATTATGTCTGTGATATCTATAATGTACCTGAATTTCGCCCTGATCTATTTCTTCAACTCTTGAAATCTCTATACAAACCGTCATCAATTCATTCTTGAATGATGTATATTTCGTCAACGTAAAATCATTTGTGAAACTTTGTAAGACTTTTTTACGATCAAGAACAAGAGAGAGAATATAAGAGGGTGCCGAGAAGCTAGGGTTTGAAGAAGATTGGGAAGAATCTAAAAGTTAAAGGGGAGAGTAAGGTATATAAAGTGAAGGGGAAGACCTAATTTTGATTGTATTATAGATATGTGGAATTTTTATATTACGGAAATGAAATTATGTGGAATTTTTTAAAATGAAAGACACAGTTTATTCATAGGATCTTCACAGCCCTTAATAATGCTTCAGAGTCTCCTCTGCTAGGATCTCAACTGGTCTGCAAAAATATATATGGACAGAGAATCTATCAGCAATATTACATCTTCTATAACTGAAACATAATCATGAGCCATAAATTTTAAGCAGAAAGAGGAACCAGATAAAATTTGCGCTGCGCTTAAAGAAAGGATAGGGTTTATTTGTTGGAGGAAAAAGAGAATAGGTTTTAAAAATGTTCATACAAATATTCTTTAGTGTTAAGGAGTATGGTGAGGTTTTGATGCACTGGGGCTGAAAGAATATCACTTACTTGATCCTCTAATATATGTCTGCTTATTTCTTATTGACCGGAATTGTAACCGAATTGGAAAAAACAATTAATATAATAATTTGAGCTGAAATGAAAATAGAAAAATATTTAACTCAAATGAACTTAAATATTTTTAAAAAAATTACATATTATTGTATGAGGTACAAATTTAACAATTTTTAATAAATTATAAATAATAATAATAAATTTAATTTAGTGAAAAATATAATTGTCTAAACTGAATGAAGTGAAATAAATTTAGATATATTTATCTGAACTGAACTAAAATATTTTTAAATATACTTAACTTAACTAAACTGACAGTGGACAGATACACAATGTAAGAAATTCTAAGAGACAAAGTTCATTTAAATGTTTGTGTTGTATCTAAAATGAACAAAACATTATGGAATGACTCTACCGGGTAAGAAACTGGCATATTTATCCTAGAGGTCCTAAGTTCAACTCTCAGGTTGAGATTATATTTGGGGCTCACTTGATTAATACCCAATTTTTTTTTTTTTTTTAAACATCATGGAACTAAGGAATATGGGGGGTCAGACATGGAAAAAATTACCAAAACACACATAACTGCACTTGCAAAATTTAGAAGAAAAACAAAATCAAAGTGTAGCTCTAAAAAAAATTGAGTTTTACATGTTTCTATATATATATATGTGCTTTAAGTGGAATAACATTTAGCCACAGAAGATACTCATATATATTGATTAGAAAAACATTATAGAATTTAACATAAGCATATATACAATATTTTGCTACTTACTAGAACAGTAAATAATTTAAAGAGAGCCAAGCATGGATGCTCACAAGATGCAATAAAATAAAATCAGTAACCTAAGCACCATTAAAGAATATATCAAAAGAGAAAAGAACTATATATCTTTGAACTTTGAACTTTGAAAGGTATACATCTAAAAAATCAGCATCAATAATATTGATAAAAATCAATTACATTATAGAAAAAAAAAATGAAACAACATTTAAATAGCAAGAAATTTATGAATCAAAATAGTAGCTAGGTTAGTTCAGGAATTTAAATTACCAACTGAATGCGAGCTTTTATTATATGTTTCTGCAATTCCAAGAAGCCAGGTTAAATACAGCAATAATAATATAGATAAGAAGGAAATTAGGCACTGGAATCCTTTGGCATGGAGGGAGTTTTTGGTGTTTCTGCTCTTCATTGTCATTGCTTATCTCCATCAAATTTTAAAAAAATCCAACATAATAACACAAAAATATATATAAATCACATCTAAAGTTTTTTTTTAAAAAACATTGAATTCACCTATACACAAAACAAAACAAAACAAAACAAAACAAGAACTCATGAAAAACTATAAACTAGACTGGGATGATTGATGCATGATTTATTGTCCCTGAGCTCTGGTGCAGCATTGGCGCCAGAGAAACTCCGGCCAGTACCTCAGGCCAAAGTTTGTTTTAGTTCCTTTAGTTTAGTTAGATTTATATCAATTGAGTTCTTTAAAAATCAGCTGAAAATAATTCATATGCATAATTACAGCTATTTATTGATCAAAAACTTTGGTTGAATAAGGTTTAGCCATAGCTCGAGTCAAATGGAATTAAATTTTCATTTGAAAGGCGAAGTTCAATTTTTGCAGATAGGCATTAATGAAAGATCCAGGAATTGGAGTCTGCAATGCACACGTCGTGATATCCGTGAGTTAAATCTCATTGATTTTCTTTTTTGATTGTTTTATGAAATTAAATTTCATTGAATTTGGTTTTAGGTTAACTGTACTTTTGATTCGTTTTTTTTTATTATTAACACATAGATTCGAATAATACAGCCTATACATCTTCTGATCAAAAGCTACATGAAGCAGAACACAGATCAAACACATTTATGGACGAGGCGCAAGGTAAGTGAATTGATATTAAACCAAAAATTCCGAAGCAATAACTTGTTCTATTGCTTCGGAATTTCATAATAAAAAAGTTCTCTTTTTAAGTATCAAACTATTTTTTCTTCACCTGATTTGAAAATTAGAAAACATAAACAGGCCTAATTTGAGACAAATTTCATTCTCTAATTAAACAGGCCATGATTGCTGCAGGTGAAGCTGTAGAGGAAGCTCTAATTCTAGCATCTGAATTTGTTCACCGGAATGGAGCTCAAGCTGCAAAAGAGGCACTAACAAAAGCGCAGAGTTTGGTATCAAAATATCTCAACCACAATCTAACAGAACATCTAGCATTTTTATCCAAAGGTCTTAACTTGGTCGGAGCTCAAGCTCTAAATGAGGCATTAACAGAAGCTCAAGTGCTCATATCAGAATCTCTTAACCATCTTCAAAAGGCTATAAATTTAACATCAAAATGTCTGCACGAGCGTGGCCGTGGAGCTCGAGCTAAAATGGAAGCGACTCTTTTAGAAGCTGAAAATTTAACATTAGAAGCTCTTAAGAAGCTTCTGAAAGCCGTGAGTTTAGTGTCGGGGTTTCTTCAAGTTGGAGATAAAGATACAATGGAAGCTCTATCTATGGTGTTGAGAGATGTATCAGAATGTCTTAAGGAGCATGGACGTGTTATGGTGAGTACTCTTCAATATATATGGACATTGTTCTTTGACAGTTTCTGTTTCATATATCTCTGATACAATTTCTTTCTTGATCATATGATAAGGCTGCAAATAAGAGAGTTGCGGAGATTGTGAATGCTTTTGGCGGATTAGCGAAAAATGGTACAAACTGATTTTTCTTAGCAAAAATTACAAACAATTAACCAAAATTTACGAAGTTATATACTAAATTAGTTGATTGGTATTGTGCAGGGTTCGAAAACAGAAACGCTGCTAACAAACTTTTTCTATTCAAGTTTATGAATATATAAATACATAATTAAACACCAAGCACCCATTCATACTTTGTTTTTCCGAAATAAAGTCCCGGACTAATTAACATGCACTCTAACATACAAAACCCTCTATTCACTCAACACTCTTGAAATCTCTATACAAACCGTCATGCATTGGACTTTCAGGCCATCTGACACTGCATAACCTTCACTTGACTATCCGGTGAAACCAAACAAAAACCTTTGAAACTAAAAGAAAGAAGCTTGAGTTGCTTAAAAATGTTGTTAGGCATACCGGCTAAGATTCTCATTGTGAACTGATCCAATACAAGCAACCACTCCAAGTACGTTATCCCACTGATTTTCTTCAGACAACAAAGCTGAAAGGATTGCTCTTCGAGAGAGCAACATAGTCTGCAAAGATAAAAGTCAAAACCTAAAAGGGCGTGCTTAATGCATAGCTAGCATTTCATATTCTTCTGTCTAGAAATCAACCTGCTTGTAGCTTGCCAAAGCTTTCCTTGAGCATAGTCTGCTCATCGACGAGTGATTGAATCTTGTCTTCCACCACCAGTTGAACCTTGGCTTCTTCACCAGTTTTATTAATCTCGATGTCAAGTTCTGGCAGAGTCAAATGCTCAACAGTATCCAGCACCTGGTTTCACATACCATTGGGATTGGATAAAATCAGATTAACCTTCATAAATAATATATTAGTTATATATACTACCCAAAACCAAGAGTAAATGAATATAGAGATTAAATTGTACCTTTCTTTTCTTGGTTTTCTTTGCGGCCTTCTTCGCCTTTTCCATGTCTGTTTGATCATCATCATCTTCAACAGGATTCTTGTTAGAGTTTCTCAGGCTGAAGCAATTCTTAAGAGCGCTATCAAGTGCCTCTTGAGATAATGATCCTTCATCACTCAATTTCATCGCGCGCGGACAAAGTTTGCTGTGCCGTTCAGCCCTTGATTGCAAATGCTCAGAGTTCATCATACCTAGAACTGAGTTCTTCTTCTTTGCGTCTCTCGAAAACCTTGTCAAAATATACTGAGTTGGAATGGTAAATGCCACATATCCTCCCATGTGGTTTAAGATCCTCCCATGATCTGTGTCATTCCTCATCACCATGCTGCAATGAATTATAAACCGAATCAGTATTCAACCTCAAATGCTCACCAATTATACTCAAATCAGTACGACAAATTTATCTTAAAATATATGATTAAAAAAATACACATGCTCACCAATTTTTGAAATCTTTATATAAATCGAAACTTATGTTATCTAGGTTAAAACCCATCTCACGGATCCACCCATCAAACACCATAAATCTAAATTCAGACCCTTTCCTAGTACTAACGGATTGATATCGATCGGTTTCATTGACGAGCATATGAGTTTTGGGATAGCGGTGGCGGCTAGGTTTTGGGATAGCGGCTGCCTAGGGTTTAGGAACAAGTTTATATAGAGATTGAATCGTAGAGACGAGGATATGAGTTTTGGGTAGCGGCGGCGGCTAGGTTTTAGGATAGAGGCTGCCTAGGGTTTAGGAACAAGTTTATACAGAGATTGAACCGTATAGACGAGCATATGAGTTTGGGTAGCGGCGGCTAGGTTTTGGGATAGAGGCTGCCTAGGGTTTAGGAACAAGTTTATATAGAGATTGAACCGTATAGACGAGCATATGAGTTTTGGGTAGCGACGGCGGCTAGGTTTTGGGATCGAGGCTGCCTAGGGTTTATGAACAAGTTTATATAGAGATTGAACCGTATAGACGAGCATATGAGTTTTGGGTAGCGGCGGCGGCTAGGTTTTGGGATCGAGGCCGCCTAGGGTTTAGGAACAAGTTTATATAGAGATTGAACCGTATAGACGACGAGCATGTGAGTTTTGGGTAGCGGCGGCGGCTAGGTTTTGGGATCGAGGCTGCCTAGGGTTTAGGAACAAGTTTATAGAGTGAACCGTATAGAGACGAGCATATGAGTTTTGGGTAGCGGCGGGTAGATTTTTGGAAGAGGCTGCCTAGGGTTTAGGATACAAGTTTATATAGAGATTGAACCGTATAGACAAGCATATGAGTTTTGGGTAGCGGCGGCTAGGTTTTGGGATAGAGGCTGCCTAGGGTTTAGGAACAGGCGATTTTATATAGAGATTGAAACGTATAGAAAAAACAATAGTCATAGTGGGCCTAAAAGCAAGCCCACTAGTTACTCTAAAACTATCTCTATGATAGAGTTTCAATTTTGAAAGATTTCATAATTATTTTGGCCCATCTAACATTTGCTCTATTTTACCATTCCGTGAATTTATTACTATAAATAATAATATCTATATTCATCTATTTGAGACTCCCAAGAGCACACAATTAATTTTATTTGCAAGTTTATGTTTCTAATATTTTTATGTGTGTGAAGATGTGAATGATTAAGAAAGTATAGGATAAAAAATGAAAGAAAAAGTAAGAATCAATATTAACATTAAATTTTAGAGTATGGAATAAGTCCAGTTCATATACCTTTTCAATCTTCAAATTTTACAAAGTCTCTATATTCGAGTGTGGAATATATAGTAGCCGTTGGAAGCCATAATATAGTTAAAACTGGAAAATTTAGCTAAAAATTCAATTATAGAGTTACTGCAAAGGCATGCTCTAATGAGGTGTAATCCAGAACCAAGATTTTTTGTCAATCGTTTTTAGACGATTTTCAAAACCTTAATATGAAAGTTAAAGAGTTTTATTAAGAAAGTCAAATTTTCAGAGGACCATCTCTTTTAAATTTTGTAATAAATTAATTAAATTGTGTAGTATTTTACAGTTAGGTTTTTTTTTTTGTGTATTCAAAATTTTTAGTTTTTCCTAGTGGGAAAATTTAGGAAACTGAATCAGAAAAAGAAGGCACCAAAACGTAGCTTTGGGGGAAAAGGTAAGAATGGCTGCTGGTAATCTATCTATACTATTAAAACAGCAACTTTTGGAAAAATCAAACCTCCCCTCCTTGCGCCACGTCACCTTCTTAAATCATCTATTCTCACGACACATCAGCTTTTTAAGATCTCCAAAAAAAGACACGTATTTATCATTTTTTTTCTTTTCTTAATTTAACGCTTCAGTTTTCCTCTTTTCGAAAACCATTCCTTTTCTCTTACTGATGAAGCTCAATTAATTACGCTGTTATTTTCCAA
Source organism: Sherardia arvensis (assembly GCA_948330725.1). Lineage (NCBI taxonomy): Eukaryota > Viridiplantae > Streptophyta > Magnoliopsida > Gentianales > Rubiaceae > Sherardia > Sherardia arvensis. The sequence goes on along the minus strand of OX415237.1, from coordinate 6,762,100 downwards.
GCGTCCGGATTCAATGTATAACGTCTGTTTCAAGGTCATCTTTTCGTTATCCCCAAATTGATAAACCCTGTAACAAATTAGAATGGATTGATCAGAGATTCTTCAAAGCTTGATCACTGATGAGAAGCTCTTAGCGGGTCGCAACCTGGAGGGGAGCAGGTTGCTGGCGGCGCGAGCGAGGGAATCCGAACCGGCACTCTTCTGCGCCGACCAGATCGTCGCCGTCGCCGACATACTCCTTGCCGGAGACAATCTGATCGGAGGTTATCTTTCCGACTTGTACGCTGTGCTCCAGGTGCCGCTGCCGCCTGCGACTGTGGACTATGCGGTGTTTCTGAAGAGCTTCAGAAGGCCGTCGGCTCTTTGGACCCTCACAAGAATGTTCTTCCTTTCTCCGAACCTGCTTCTAGGGTCCTCCATGATCTTCCTTTTTTACACGATGTTGTTTTACAGGTTTGTTTTTAAACATCTACCAATCTATATTCTTCCTGATTTCCTATATCAAATTTTATTTTTAAAGAATAGTTTTGATTTGATTTGTGATGATGGCTTTGTAGAATAAGCTTAAGAATTTGGTCTAGAGAGTTCAGAAGTTTCAGGTATTCTTAAAGCCTCTATCTTTATGTCAATAACATTGTTATCATTTGGAAGTCTATTTATTTGAAAACTCTTTTGTTTGTGTTGCAATATTAGGTTGTCTCTACCGACCCTTGCCTTCTACATGTCCTGTTTGTGAGAAGTCTAACGCGTGCATCAGGAGATTGATGGATCGGAACAACCATAATGTTGTCGGTAACGATTTCTTAAATTGCACAGTTGTACTAAATTTTGTTGTTTGTATGTTTTTGGTTTCTGTGTTCATCTACAAGGAAAAGGACAATGTTAACAATGCTTAAAGCTTGGAATTTTCTATTTGATTGTCTATTGGAACAGCAGTGCATAAATACTAGATTTTGATGAAGATGGAGGATGCAAGGTTGGATTTTCATGAATGCAGAGAAATTTATGCCGGCCAAAGAGGAATTTAGATGAAGGATTGCTTGTGGAATAAGCGCTACAACAGTGACCTCCAATTTGGTGCCAAATTTAAAATTTGGTCTCAGGTACATTCAAAAATCCAAACATGCAGTTCGATAATATAAAAAACAAGTCATTGATATTAGACTGTTACAAATTTAATATTGTTTCTTGCTACTTTTTTTGGTACGCATAGTGAAACTGTCTCTTATTATGTGCAGCTTCAATTTGGGTTCCAAATAAACTTTCTTACAGCTTTATCGCACACTGATCAACGATTACTCAGACTTATTATATTGCTAAAATCTAAATGAATATTTCTGAGACGGTGTCCTACAGTTGAATGTTATGCATACATAATCATATTGGATAACCTCACTAACTATCTGTTTTTGTAATTGACAGTCTTGCATTTGGTAAAAAAGAGTAATGTTTTAGTATTTTAAAATAGAGCTTATTATCCATTTGTTTGTATAATGGAAGTTAATAATCTTATTCCATGCTTACTTGAGGTACAGTTGTGGTTGATGTGTTTGTTACGATTTTTTTAATGTTCCTTTTTATGCTGCTGCTTTGTGAGATTTTTATATAATAAGAATGTTTAGAATAGTAATACATACACCCTTTTATGCTGCTGTTTTGTATTCTTTAAAAATAACGTTCATCTTTCTTTGACCTTTTGAGAGAATTCTACTCCCCGATAAAATTTGATTGTTTACCTTAATTTCTACTTGATTCAGTTAGTTTATTTAGCAAGGAGTTAAGAATTTGATTATGCCAGTTTTTTTCTTCTTTTGACAGAAAAGGGATTAAATCTATTGAAGAAATTGGACAAAGGAGATCGACTGAGACTATTAAAGGCTGAATTGCATAAAGAATGGAGCTTTGATGTTGCTGCCATGGCATTTTTCATGTTGCTGCAAGCATAAAGTTTTATGTTCTAGAGGAAGATAACGGTATCTGACTTTCTGGCCTCTTAGTGTTCTGTATTATCACTGCATTTATAATTTAATTGTTCTTAGTTTAGTTTGTGTTTTAGGTGAAACTAATTAACTGGCTCTTATGTTGGATACATCATTAGCTTTCAGCCTTTCACATCTGATCAAGACAAGAGAAATGGTGATGGATGAAATGGCATGACAAACAAGCTGAAGGGTTGATTTGATGATTTGTTGTACTGTCAATAGCCTCATCAGTTGTCATACGAGGATTTTTCTCTTCTCTGTGACTATCTATTAGTCTGAATACAAGCTCAAAGAGGGACATGTACTCATTATGCTCTTTTTCTATGGTTTTTTGTCATCATGTTATACTGAAAGACGAGTAGATCCTCTTGATAGTGTACATAACTTGGATTGTGGATAGGGTGCACATTATTTTGAAATACAAACTTTGTACTTCAAGAATATTAACCTTATCTTGACTACCATGTTTTGTATAATAGTATAATATAAGCTTTGTTTTTGATTTCATGTTGTTTATAATTGTTGCAGGGGTCTGAGCTTATTAATTAATACTATGAACTAAAAGTGAACTTTTATATTGTTGAGTAACATAAACTAATGTTAACCGTTTGTTTTTGTTCAAGTATGCCTATCCTCAAAAGAATTAAAAAAGTATACTTTATTAAATAAATAAGAATTTTAAATTTTACAAAATTAAACTCCTAAGAAATTATGAAGTTTTTACTGGAAATATATGTTTTATGTACAAAATTTTGATATCTTTATGATAACTAGCACATTGTTAAGTTTATAACTATCATAATTCATAATGTATCCATTATCTCTACATTAATAAAGAATTATTTTTATCATAACCTATTTAGATAAATATTTGAACTAATCAATTAAAATGACACCGGGCATCGGCCCGGGTATTATCTAGTAACTCTATAATAAAAATTAAAGGCACTTCTGCATATATACACTAAATGCTGCTGGTAAAATGTTTTATTTTAAAAAAGTGCTGGTAAAATTATTTTACCCCGTGATAGTTGGAAGTCAATTTACAAATGTGACAAATTAATAAATATAATTTCATTTTATAGAACAGGCTTTTAAGGACTAATTTCATGTTTTTTTACCATAAAGTGTCCATGTTTGTCATATAATGGTTGTTTTTTGACAAATGATGACTTCTGTATGTATCTACCAATTAAAGTAGATGAACGTATATATAGATATGATCATAGAAATCATGAACTTTAAAAAGTTGCTCAAAAGTACTATTGCCTTCCTTGAGTTTCTGTAACTTATGATAATCTGTATCATTTATTCTCTGTGTTGCAAAACAGCATTCCTGCAATGAAGTAAGCGTCGATCTGGATGACTTCTACTAGCAATACATGAAAACGGCCTAATCGATCAAAAAAGATGAGTTGGAAGATGAAAATTTCTTGCAACGAATGAACTGATGCAGTTAAATGCAGATGATGAAATGAATGATGCTTTAGAACAGCTTAGGAAACCAAAATGTCGCGAACCATATAAACATGCTTCCATTTCAAATGGCTGCTACATTGTCAACTATGAAACAGATTCAATGATAAGGGATCATTTGGATCGGATCAGAAAGATGAACATACAAGACTTTCGACAAAATGGAACTTGCTAGAAACACAATGGTCTCAAAATAAACCAAACTTTATGGTCTTAGATAACAGAAATTTTCATCCTTAAACCTGCCAAAAATCAAATCATGTAATATTGCCTGACGAAAAAATACTGCAAGATAACACACATAATTAACTGCATCATTCACACAGACCAAAAAATTTCCTATTTAAGGATGGTCGATTACATACTGAATGATGGTAAATATAAAGGACAAAGCTGCGTAATTCTCTTTACAACTCAAGAAATCTCTATACAAACCGACATCAAGTTCTCTGTCCACTTCATTGATGTAAAATATAAGTGAACACTTTGTATGATAAGACCATAAAAGAGAGAAGATGGAGGTTGGGAGTGCGGGCGACAAAGGTATATAAAGCGTAGGAAAGGGAATGGGAGAAGCAAATGGAAACATAAGCTCCGTACTTTTGATACCTAAGCCCTTTAGGCTTAATAGGAATTCCCTGCAATATTAATACAACGAGCTTGTTAGACATGGCAACAATTGATAACATACTAATATAAGTAAGCATTTATAAACTGCATACTTGATCTGATCCGGTTCAATGTCCCTTAGCCATTGTAGATCAATAAATCCATGTTCCCTCGTAATCATGTTTAGGAAATTCTGCACAAAAAAATATTTACATTTGCTTATTGATTTTTGAAAAAACATAAGCAAATAATAATGATGGAGCAATAGGGGAAAAAATTAGGATTTCTTACCTTACTCTACCTGCTAACCCATTATTCCTTCCACTTTGTTTGATTGTATTAGCAATCTCATCGACATCCATTCACCATTGCACTAAATCCATTGTCTCGGGTGTCCTCTCTCTTTTTCTCAAGTTGCATGTACATTGGCGCCTTTTTGGTAATGGGGTTTCACCCAAAATGTTTACATTTGTTAACATCTGCGCCAGTATCAACCAAAATATCGATAGTAGGTCGATGCCTTCAGACAATACCTAGCGCCTTGCATTCATGGTTTCTGAAAGGGAAATTCATTATCAGTTTCTTCTAGTTCAAATCATAAATAACATACATCATAAACCTCTTCCAAAAGAAGAAGAAGAAAAATTACAGATCCAAAGAGATCAGTGTGATAGCTGTTTCCATCAAATAAATAACCACAAATATACAACATCAAGTCATAACTTACACCTTCCATACACATGAAAACCAGATCCATATTCTTAAAAAAAAATTGAATCCAAAAGAAGAAGAAAAATGTTACAGATCTAAAGAATTTGTAACTTCCATCAAATAAATAACAAACACACAACATCAGGTCATATACACATCAAGTTACAACAATATCACGTCATAAATTACACCTTTCCTACACATGAAAACCAGACCTACATTTTTTATAAAAATATTTTAAATCCATCTGCACAACACATAATATAATCAACAACAAAAAACGCATGAAAAAAAACTGTAACTTATAGACAGGGATGTTGTATAAAGATTGATTACCTGAAATCTTTGTACAAACCGACTGATTGAACCATCATTGCAACAACTCGACCGAAAACCTCCTTCCAACCAGTTCTAAACTCAAACCCTTCTAATATCTTCATAGCTAATTCGATGTCGGTTTTGGGATAGCGACTGCCTAGGGTTTAGGAACAGACAATTTTATATAGAGATTAAACCGTATAGAAAAAACAATAGCCATAATGGGCCTATTGAGGTGTAATCCAGATCAAACACTAATTAGTTAGGTGTTTGTGTCAACATCCAAGGGTTTAATTGCAAAATTAATATTCTCTTCTGTAATAGCTAGAAAGGTCAAGGACCTAATTGCAATAATTAGCTAGGAGCTAGCTTTGAGTGAGCTAACTGAATCAGTTGCAACTGATTCTTCCAACTGATCGGATTGTGACCAGTGATGGATTAGATTGATATAATACTCATGTTGTTGAGTTAGTTAGGGCATTCTTGGAATGAGAATCAATTGAATTGTTTTCTTTTAATTTCTTCTGCAATTAATAACTGATCGGAATCTCTCCGATCAATTATCAATCGGAAATTACTCCGGCAGTCCCGGGATTGCAACAAACTTGGTATCGAGCAAGTCTTCGCACCTGTGATGCCCAACCGCACAAGGTCGGAGAAGATGGATCAGAATTTTGCGGAACTCGAGAATCGCGTCGGAGAAAGAATGGCGACGGTCGATCAACGCAACCGAGAACTGCAGAACAAGGTGGAGCTAGGGTTCCAGGAGCTACGCACTGAACAGGAGCAGCGGCAAGTAACAGTGGAAACGGAACTGAAGACGGTGATTGAGAATCAACATCAGTTGCGCAGCGCCGGCGATCAAACGGCGGAAGAGGTCAAGCGTGAATTGAAGGCTATGATTGCAGATGCTAATGCGGATGTCAAGAGAGAGCAGATTCAATTCCAAGAGCTGATGACAGGGAAAATGCAGGAGATAATGTTAGCAATCAGATCAGAAAAGGCTCAGACAGTCACCGGAGTTACGCCACCGCCGGTGCAAGGTATTCGCCTCAATGATCCTTCATTTGAGATTGCTAATCATTCCTTGCGTGGTATTACATCAGCTATGCATCATGATTCTAGAAATTTTCATTCAGAACCTCATAGAAATTTAAAATTTCCCCAAACTGAGATGCATTTTGGTCAATTTGACCCTAGAAATGTTGCTGGACATAGTAATGTGATGAATCTAGGTGGAAGGGATGAATATGCTGGTATAAGGATTGGTATTGATAATAGATTAGCTGTGACAGAAGAGGAGGTTGATTGGAGAGATAGGTTTGGCAGAAGTGCTGAAAACCAAAGGGCTAAGATAGACCTAGTTTGCTTTAATGGTAATGAACCTAAAGAATGGCTTAGAAAGTGTCATACCTTCTTTAGCTATTATCAGGTTCCTGATCATCAGAATGTTGCTGCTATAGAGGTCTATATGATAGATAAGGCCAGAATTTGGTATCAAGTTGTTGTTTCTGGCAAGGGACTTAAGAGTTGGGAAGAGTTTTGATGTATGTTGAAACAGAGATTTACACCATTGTCATTAAGAGATGAAGTGCAAGAATTTAATAAGTTGTATCAGAAGTCTTCTGTCAAAGTGTACATTGAAGAGTTTGATGAACTGAGGGTGTTGTTGGCTGAAAAGAATTTGCCAATGTCTGAGCAGTATTTCATTTCTAGTTTCATTAGTGGGGAGGACTTGAAACCTGGAGTCATGCAACTTAAACCAGGTAGTTTACAGCAGACAATGGAGTTGGCAATGTGGGAGGAGAGAAAGTGGGAGATTACTAGTAAGAGAAGAACCTCACAGGCATCATTTCATCAAGTGCCAAATTCTAGAACTGTTGAGAAAAGTTTATGGAAGGGAGACCAAATGGACAAAGGAGGAAATGACAAATTCTAAAGGTTATCTCCTGAATTGCAGCAATACAGGAGGGAACATAGGTTGTGTTACAAATGTGGTGAAGGTTTTGCACCTGGACATGTGTGTAAGATGAAAGAAATTAGTTTTATTGGAGATGATATCCCTTTGGCACCTAGTGAGATAATGGTAATGGAGGATGAGGAGGGGTTTCTATAATTGTTGGAAGATGATACCACTGAGAAACAGATAGAACTTAAATCAGTGGGGCTCAGTAACATTGAGCTCAATCAGTTTGGAAAGCATCATACTATGACCTTCTATGGGAAATTGTATGACCAAACCATTAGTATTTTACTGGATACAGGTGCATCTGATAGCTTTATTGATCCCAGGGTTATCAAGATAGTGAGGCTTGGAACTATGGAGACTAGGCCTTTTGCAATTAGGGTGGCTAATGGCGACATTATAAAAGGATCTACCCTGTGTCCTAGAGTGGTTTGGAATCTGATGAAACATAGATTTGTAACAGACTTGAAAGTGATGAAACTAGGAGGTCATGATATAATATGAGGAGTGGACTGGATTTCTTCATTTGATCCTGTGGTCTTTGATTGGACAAGGCAAAGAGTTGCAATTCTTAGCCAAGGAAGATATTGGATTTTGGAAGGAAGTACCACTGGATGTGCTTACAAAATTAAAGAGTGCACTGAAGACATCAAGAAAAGGAAGCTCAAAATAGAGGCATTGGAAAGTGTACAGGATTTACTAGCTGGTGTTACTGCTTTAGACAAATATCAGATGGAGATAGACTTGAAGAAGCCTTTAGTGATGGTGTCAGACAGGAATCAAGAGAAGTCAAATGTGGTTAAGACTACAGGGGTTGAAGCACAGTTGGAGCAGAAGACACTCAATCAGAAATTGCCAGTCAAAAGGAAATTATTTTCAGAAGAAATTGAAGACTTGAAGGCACCTGTTGAGATTAAACAGTTTCTATCCATATTCCCTGATGTTTTTTCTATCCTTATTGAGTTACCTCCTAAGAGGGCTATTGACCACAAAATAAATCTGAAAAATGATGCAATTCCTTTTAAATTGAAACCATACAGGTATCCACATTCCCATAAATCAGAAATTGAAGATCAAGTAGCTGAGATGCTCAAGAATAAAGTGATACAAGCTAGCAATAGTTCTTATGCTTCCCCAGTTATATTAGTGAAGAAAAAAGACTCCACTTGGAGAATGTGTGTGGATTACAGAAGGTTGAATGAAGCCACAATTAAGGGTAGATATCCCATACCTGTAATTGATGAGTTACTTGATGAGTTACATGGTGCAAAAATATTTTCTAAGCTTGATTTAAGAGCAGGTTATCACCAGATTAGAATGAGGACATCTGATGTAGATAAGACTGCCTTTTCAACACATTCTGGCCATTATGAGTTTTTGGTTATGCCTTTTGGTTTGACAAATGCTCCAGCTACATTTCAGAGTTTAATGAACAATATTTTTGAGAAATATCTGAGAAAATTTGTGCTAGTGTTTTTTGATGATATTTTGGCATATAATAGTAGCTTGGAACAGCATATTAAGCATTTGCAGATGATCCTAGATATTCTCAGTACACATACTCTGAAAGCCAAACTTTCCAAGTGTACATTTGGAAGTCTTAAAGTGGATTATTTAGGTCATGTGATTTATGGTGATGGAGTAGCAGTTGACAATCAGAAAATAGCTTGTATAGAACAGTGGCCTTTACCTAAAAATGTGAAAGAACTAAGAGGATTTTTAGGCTTAACTAACTATTATAGAAGGTTTATCTTGAACTATGGCCTTATATGTAAGCCATTGCATTTACTGTTGAGAAAAAATGCTTTTGTTTGGAAAGAAAAAGCTACACAGGCATTTATGAAATTAAAGAAAATAATGACTACTGCACTAGTGCTTAAACTCCCTGAATTTGATAAGGATTTTGTGGTGGAAACTGATGCTTCTGAATATGGAATAGATGCTGTTTTGATGCAAGATAATAGGCCTATTGCCTTTTTAAGTAAAGCATTTTGTCCAAGGAATAGAGGCCTTTTTACTTATGAGAAGGAGCTTCTAGCTGTGGTAATGGCAATTGATAAGTGGAAACACTATTTAATAGGCCATCATTTTGTTATTAAAACTGATCATCAAAGCTTAAAGTACCTCATTGAACAGAAATTGACTCGTGCATTGCAACACAAGTGGATTACTAAACTTTTAGGACTGAGTTTTGATATACAATACAAGGCTGGGAAGACGAATGCAGCTGCTGATGCTCTTTCAAGACATCCTAATTTGTACATTAATAAATTGGGAGAATTGGTGGATATCAGTACTGAGGAAATTTCACCTATACACTGGGATGAAGAGGTTAGTGATGGACAGTGTCACAGTGTGATTGAGTTGGAGGTTCAACCTATTGGCATGACCTGTCAGAGTTCTAGCAGTAGTTCATCAGTAGTACTACTTTGGATGACTCAAATAGCTACCAATTATGAGGATGATCCTTACTGTCAAAATTTGATTTGTCAGTTAACTATTTCTTCACAGGGAGGGAATCTAGCTGAAAATGAGTTTTCATACACTCAAGGGTTACTGAGAAAAGGTAGTAAGTTAGTGATTGGAAATAATGGAACTATTAAACAGGATTTGATGCAAGCTACGCATTCTTCTGCTGTGGGAGGACATTCAGGTCAGACTGTAACTATTAAAAGAGTCTTATCTCTCTTTTTCTGGCCAAAAATGAAGGAGCAAATTTCTTAGTTCATCAGAACATGTGTGGTGTGTCAAACTAGCAAGCCTGAACATTGTCTGACACCAGGCTTACTGCAACCATAACCTATTCCCAGTCATGCTTGGAGACAAGTTACAATGGACTTTATTGAAAAATTGCCTATGTCTCAGGGATTTGACACTATATTGGTAGTGGTGGACAGATTAACTAAATTTGGTCATTTTGTGTAGTTGAAACATCCATTCATTGCTGTTCAAGTTGCAAAATCTTATCTGGAAGAGGCAGGAAAATTGCATGGAGTTCCTGATACTATCACTTCAGATAGAGACAAGATATTTACTAGTAATTTCTGGAAAGAGATTATGTCTCTGATGCAAGTAAAATTGCAGTTCAGTACAGCTTATCATCCAGAGACTGATGGTCAAACTGAGAGATTAAATCAAACATTCGAACAATATTTGAGATGTTTCTGTTGTGATAAGCCAGATACTTGGAGTGAATGGATTGGATCTACAGAATGGTGGTATAACACTTCATATTATGCCAGCCTCAAAATGTCACCACGTGAAGCTCTATTTGGAGTTAAACCAATATCTTTACCACTAGGAATTTTTACTGATGCTGTGTTCCCAGCAACTGCAAATTTATTGGCTCAGAAAGACAAGGTTCATCAACTTCTGAATAAGCATTTGCGAAATGCTCAGAATAGAATGAAACACTTTGCTGATATGAACAGAAGTGACAGAAACTTGGTTGAAGGAGATTTGGTATATCTGAAGTTGCAGAAGTTGCAGAAGTACATGCAAATGTCTGTGGCTCATAGAGCAAGCCAGAAGTTGTCACCAAAATTTTATGGACCATTCAAAGTTTTGCAGAAGATTGGAGCTGTGGCTCATAAACTGGAGTTGCCTAAACATAGCAGAGTACATCCAGTCTTTCATGTCTCTTTGCTCAAAAAACACATAGGTCCACCTCCTACTTCTGTATTAGTCCTACTAGATGAGGAATCAGTTGAAGGTGCCTTACTGGAACCTTACAAGATATTGCAAAGAAGGTTGCTCAGCAGGGATCAAGAAATAATTGTACAATGGTTGATTGAATGGAAAGGATTACTAGCTGAAGAAGCTTCTTCGGAAGATGCTTATTTTATCTCCAAACAATTTCCAAATTTTCCTTGCTGAGGACAGCTAGAAGCTAAGAGGGAGGGAGTGTCAACATCCAAGGGTTTAATTGCAAAATTAATATTCTCTTCTGTAATAGCTAGAAAGGTCAAGGATCTAATTGCAATAATTAACTAGGAGGCTAGGAGTTAGCTTTGAGTGAGCTAACTGAATCAGTTGCAACTGATTCTTCCAACTGATCAGATTGTGATCAGTGATGGATTAGATTGATATAATACTCATGTTGTTGAGTTAGTTAGGGCATTCTTGGAATGAGAATCAATTGAATTGTTTTCTTTTAATTTCTTCTGCAATTAATTGATCGGAATCTCTCCGATCAATTATCAATCGGAAATTACTCTGGCAGTCCCGGGATTGCAACAGTTTGCTGTATGCAGGTCCAGTTTACTTCTGCAGGTCCAATAAAGTGTGAAAATACCATAATTACCCTTCACTGGTTTATTCGTTTTTACAAATATATTTCTAAAACCTTAACCTTGAATGCATAAACCCGTTTATGTAATGATTGAACACGTGTCCAAATTATAAATCATTTTTTCGTGAATTATAATACATATTTAAGAGGGACATTATTGTCACTTCAGATTTAATTTGGACCTGCAGAAGTAAAGTGGACCTGCATTTAGAACCACCCATTAATTAATACGGTCATTTTTGAAAATAAAAATTTTATTTCAAGCCTCTGGAAAGGGTGCTGATATTGCCAGAGCAATATTTAGCATCCAGAGCAAAATAACTAGTATTTTCCTAAAATACCCTTTGCACATGCTGTTCATCTTTTTTCTTGTTGTTTGAAACTAAGGCAGCTTAGAACATAATTTCTAGTGAGAGCAGGCAGGCATAATTCCATTTCTATACCTCAGATTCATGCTCATACTCAGATTCCATGAGTCATATGAGTCAAGAACTCCATCAAAATCAACAACCATCAACAACCATGAGTTGATACATAACTCATGAGTCCATCAACAACCATGTTCATGCATAACTCCATCAACAACCATGCTCAGATTCCCTCCTCAAATGAACTGAGTCAAAATGCTCACAAATACAAAAACACAAAGCCCAGAAATCTGAGCTGATCGTCGTCCAAAGCTGAGAGCAGCTAGGGTTTTAGACAGAGTGAATGGGGAAAGGCAATGAAGGGAAGAGAAGCAGCGGCGCATCCGCGGAGAAGAATGCGGCGGTGGCGATGAAGCCAAGCCCCAAGGATGAGATCGATGCTATATTCTCCGGAAAGAAGAGGAAGACGTCGTTCGATGTGAAGAAAGATCCAGATTCAGGTTCAGGGTCAATAACCGCTGGTACGACGAAGAAGAAGGCGAAAAGGGAGAAGGAGAAGAAGAGGGGAGGGGGAGGAAGAAGACGAGGGATGGATTGAGAAATTATACGGAGGAGGAATTGGGCATTGGGAAGAAGGATGCGGAAGGAACTGCTCTCTGTCCCTTCGACTGCGACTGCGACTGCGACTGCTCTCTATATTTCAAATCAACTCAGATTCCATACATAACTCCATCAAAATCAAGAACTCCATCCTCCAACTGAGTCATATGCTCACAAAGAATAAGACTTTTACAACATTATAGTCTACATTAAGAAAAACTGTCACTGAAATGTAGTACCTCAGCCTTCTCAACTGCACCGTGCTCTTCCACAATCTTCTGGAGCTCGTTGTTATTGACAGTCCTCAGAATATTTCCGACGTAGAGCCTCCTTGCAGCATCAGACGAAGGGTCCGCCGTAGCCACCGAAGATACTCCCTCTACTACAGCATTCAGTGTTAAATGTGTGTTCAGCCTGAGCTTAAACGAAAATCTGGGGAAGGAAACTGTAAATGATTTGGGGATTGGATTCTACAGAAGATTGGTTGGGTTTGGTGAAAACATGAAGGTTGATAATGATAGTGAGTTCATCTTCTCTGCAAATGCTTCTGAGCAAACGGATAGAAGGAGGAAGAAGAAAATGAGGTTTATCGAACTAGTACAGGTTATTGGCGAAAAGGGAAGTGGCATGTGTAAAGGAGGGTATTTTAGAAAAATACTAGTTATTTTGCTCTAGATGCTAAATATTGATCTGGCAATATCAGCATCCCTTTGGAAAACGTCCAGAATCGTTTGACAAAGCAAAACCGGGCATATAATCCCAAACTATTCTAGCAATCACAACAATCCTTGCATGAGAAGCTAGTTGGTGAGCCATATTGCTCTTTAATATAGGTAACCAACAAGGAAATTTCATTCCAAGAATTTCCAACTTCCTTCTTAGGCTCCGTTTGATAAAACTGAAATCTGAACTCTGAAGTCTGAAGTCTGAAAATGATAAGTTTTGAATACTAATATGTGCAGTTGTTTGACGGCTTTGAGTGTTTACCCCGGCCTTCCCCTTTTTTCTCCTTTCTCTCTCCTCTGTACCCGAGCCCCAAGTTTCAGATCTGATCGGAGAGGTGGTTCTGGGCCAACACCGGCGCTCCTCGCCGCAGCCCGACCACCCTTTCCACCACCATCCCTTTCCTTTTCAGTACCCAGCCACCCCTTCTCTCTCTCACCGGAAAACTTTCATCCCCGCCAACGACGACAGCTCAGAGCATCGACGCCGCGATCCAACGATGGAAAGTCCATCGACGCGATTTTCCTCCTCGCCGCTGGGTGAGGAAGCCGGAAAGACAGTCACCGACGGCCATGGAGATCACCGGAGGACCACCAAAAGCCGCCGCTTTTTGCTGCCGGAACCACAAGGGGCAACAGATCCGGCTCCTATAAGCCTAGATCGGACACTGAGACATACCCACGCGCCACACGCGCGGCCTACACAGCCACCACGCGCCACTGCGCGCCGTTGGAGTCGCGAACAAGCCGGCGTATCAGCGGATCTAATCCTTCGCCGGAAAACGCGCCTCCTTTTTGACGCAACGCGCCGGCGAGTGAGTACACGCGCCACCACCTACACAGTCTCCCTCCACCGACAGTATCTTGGATCCAGTTGCAGATGAATGGTTTCTATTATGTTCTTTATTTATGTCAGATGAAATATGTGCTTCATTATGGTCTTTTTGCATAATTATCTGGACTACTTTATCGAGTATTCAGTGCCTATCTGTTGTTTTCCTTGTAAACGGATTAGTCGCGCTATGGAAAATCCCCTAGGCTTCTAGTCTCTATTCTGTTAAACAGTGCAGGAGAAATCCAAGTCAGAATAGTCTTGATGACATATTTCTGGCGACTCTGTGATGAATTTAGACTGGTAGACTTGGTTGACTCTAACTTTATTGATGGGGTTGGTTCAAGTTACTGATACTTTACCTGCTAGATAGTTAGATGCTTTCGGGCATTAGACTTTAGGATGTTCAGATGTATTTCATCGAATTTTTTTAGAATTAGGAATAGCGTGCAACCGCGCTTCAGTATGACGATAGAGTCATAGATAATTATGGTGTAACCGCCACGAGTACGGAGAAGATTTAGATAGAAATATGTTTAGACAAGAAGGATTCCCAAGAGAAATTTCAAAACCTCATTTTCAAGTTTCCTCATTTCCTAAACACCTGGAAAATTCAATGTCATTAGTTCAGAGAGATAAACCTGGTACATCTCAAAACATAGGAGTAATTTCACAAATAAATTCACAATATTCAAGTAATTCAGAATATTCTTCAGAATCTGAAGAAGAAGAGATAGAAAATCAGATAGAAGCAATAGAACAACAATTTGAAGATTACCCAGAAGAGAAACCACAATTACAAATTAATAGAATAAAAAACCCTAGATCAAATAGAAATTGGGTAAATAATAGAACAAAAAATTACTATCCCAGACCTACGCCTCCAGATATTCAATATGAAGAACAGAATAATGCATTAAATAGTTATGATGGATCATCTTTATATCAATGGAACATAGATGGAAAGTCTGAATATCAAATATTAAATATATTACAAGAAATGGGTATGGCTAGGATGGCATACAAAGCCAAAACCACACATTCAGAACCTCTGATTGTTGGATTTCTAGTAACAGGTTTTACGGGTCAGCTAAAAGGCTGGTGGGATAATCACTTAACAATAGAAGATAAACAAGCCATTATTAATCATGAAATAGAAGAAGTAAAAGAAGAAAGTAATGAAATACAATATGTAATGGTTCAAGATGGTTCAGCTTATTTAATATATGTCATATCTAAGCCCAGTTCAGCAAACAATCAGCATTCAGCCATCATCTACTCAACAACAGCGATCAACTCAACAGCTAAGGATTTATTTTTAACACAAGTATTAAGACGAACAGACTCAAATACAGCATTTTGGAAAGAAAAATTTATTACAGGATTACCAAATCTATTTTCACAAAGAATAATCACTAATTTACAAAAAACATTAGGAGCAGACAAAATAAATTATGATGCATTAACATTCGGTCAGATATTTGCATTTATTAAGAAAGAAGCATTAACATTATGCCAAGATTTAAAAATTCAACATAAGTATGGACCTGAAAGAAAAGAAATGGGTACTTTTTGTCAACAATTTGGAATAATGGGGATTAAACCACCTTCATCTGAAAAGAAAAGAATATTCAGAAAAAGTAGAAAATACAAATATAATAGTAGAGATAATTATAAAAATTATAATAAAAATCAAAATACACAGAAGTATAAAAGAAAAAATAAATACAAAAATATTCAGTGTTATAAATGCAAGAAATTTGGTCACACTGCTTCACACTGTAAAACAGAGAAAAAGATAAATTCACTATTTTCAGAAGATAAAGAACTAAGAAATAAATTATTATCATTATTAGTAGAAAACTCAGATATAGAACAAACAGAATATGATTCAACATCAGATAGTTCAGATAATTCAGATGTGTGTCAATGTAAGATTCAAACAATCAATATGTTAAATAATACAAAAAATAATAAAAAAAACTTTATTAGACATTATTGATAAAATAGCAGATTCAGAAAATAAAAATGATTATATAGAAAAACTAAAAGAATTAGTAACAGAAGAAGAAAAACCAAAAATACCACAAATAGAAGAAGTATTTAGTTTAAGTAAAACAATCACAAAATACGCTGAAATAGAAAAAAGAAAACCAATAAAAGCAGATGATTTAAAAACAGAAATTAATAAACTAAAAACAGAGGTTAGTTCAATAAAAAAAGAATTAAGTAGGTTAAAAGATAAAGATTTAGATTTAGAGTTCAAATTAAACAACATAAGCCAAAATAATATGCCTAGTACAAGTATAGCTGAAGAAACTCCAACAGATAATCAATTTTTTAGTGCTATTAATAAGATTAATATGGAAAAATGGTACTCATTAGTAACTATAGGAGTTGAAGACTTTAGTGTCACAGTTATAGCATTACTAGATAGTGGTGCAGACCAATCATGTATTAGAGATGGAATAATTCCTACTAAGTATCTTGTTAAAACTAAAGAAAGATTATCTGCAGCAAATGGTACTCCAATGACAGTAAACAAAAAACTACCTAATGGATTTATATGTAACAATAATTATTGTATTAAACATTCATTTCTCATATTAGAAAATGTGTCTTATGATGCTGTATTAGGAAATCCATTTTTATATCAGATTACCCCTTTCAAGAAAACTCAACAAGGAATTAGTACTAAAATATTAGGAACAAAATTACTATTTCCATTTATTGATCCTCCTACTCAGATAGAATTAAATTTATTACAGTCTAACTCCATATATCGAAAGATTTGTTTGTTAAATACTAAACAAAAAAATATTTTATATTTAAAAGAAGAATTAAGTTATTCAAAAATAGAAGAACTAATTAATAACAATTTAATACAACAAAAGATTTCAAAATTAGAAGAAGAATTTAAAAATCAAGTATGTTCAAATAATCCAAATGATTTTTGGGATAGAAAAAAACATATAGTATCATTACCATATGAGAAAGAATTCAATGAACAGAATATTCCAACTAAAGCTAGACCAATTCAAATGAACACGGAATTAGTAGAATTATGTAAGCAAGAAATTCAAAGTCATTTAGATAAAAAACTAATTAGAGAAAGCAAATCTCCATGGAGTTGCTCAGCTTTTTATGTCAATAAACAGGCAGAAAAAGAGAGAGGAGTTCCTAGATTAGTTATAAATTACAAACCAGTAAATAAAGTATTACAATGGATAAGATATCCTATTCCAAACAAAAGAGATTTATTAAACAGATTATATAATGCAAGAGTATTTTCAAAGTTTGATTTAAAATCCGGATATTGGCAAATTCAAATAGATGAGAAAGATAAATATAAAACAGCATTTGTAGTCCCATTTGGCCAATATGAATGGAATGTTATGCCATTTGGATTAAAAAATGCACCATCAGAATTTCAAAAGATTATGAATGATATATTTAATCCCTACTCAAAATTTTTAATAGTATACATAGATGATATATTAGTTTATTCTGATTTAATAGATAGTCCTTTAAACACTTAAATTTACTACTAAATATTATAAAGAAAAATGGTCTAGTAATATCGGAACCTAAAATGAAATTATTTCAAACAAAAATTAGATTTTTAGGGCATGATATTCATTTAGGAAAAATTAAACCAATACAAAGAGCAATTGAATTTGCAGATAAATTTCCAGATGAAATAAAGGATAAAAATCATTTACAAAGATTTTTAGGTTGTTTAAATTACATATCAGACTTTTTCCCTAAATTAAGGATAATTTGTAAGCCTTTATATGACAGATTAAAAATTAATCCATCACCTTGGACAGATAAACATACACAAATAGTCAAAGAGGTAAAATTAAAATCAAAATCATTACCATGTCTAGGAATTCCACACCCATTGGCGTTTATGATAATAGAAACAGATGCATCAAACTTAGGATATGGGGGTATATTAAAACAATTGCATTTAGAAAAAGAAAACATAGTTAGGTATCATTCGGGATTATGGACTGTGGCACAGATGAATAATTCAACAGTTAAAAAAAAAAGTTTTATCAATTGTTTTCTGTATTTCAAAATTTCAAGATGATTTGTATAATAAAAAGTTTTTATTAAAAATTGATTGCAAATCAGCAAAAGAAATTTTACAGAAAGATGTAAAAAATTTAGTTTCAAAACAAATTTTTGCACGATGGCAAGCAATATTATCAGTTTTTGATTTTGAAATAGAATTCATTAAAGGAAAGGATAACTCCCTTCCAGATTTTTTGACTCGAGAATTCCTTCAAGGAAATCATGAGTAAATATTCAAGTACAGCAGCATCCTCAAATTCAAAAACAGCCAAAGATTATGAAATTCCACGACCATTAGCACCTAAAACACCTACTCCAGATTTTCCACCTCTTACTTATTCCACAGTTGCCCAGACTCCTTATTCAAGGTTGATTCAAACACCAGTTTTAACATCCAATTACACCATATTCCCTAAACCTAGCACACAATCCTCTACTCAACAACCAAAAGCCCCTTCCTATTTTGATAAACCAAACCCGGAATATATTTTCCTTACTCATTTTCAAACAGAACCAGAAGTCCATCAGTTAAAGAATTTTGTATCCAAACATTTTGTACCTACAAGTCAATGGATGGCAGATGATATTCAAAAAACTCAACAATTTTATGAATTGATTCTAATAGACACCCAGTCAGTTGATATTCAGCATATGAAAAATAGATCAGATCCCAACAGAATAGACTTTTCCAAAATCCAAATTAAAAATATTCTTCAGCCTACCCAGTTCAAAGATATACATTCCCCAGTTTCATTCACAGTTCGTCATATCCCTCAAACATTCAACTATGTAGATTATATGCAAGCCTGGTATAGAACATTTTATATTAGGTCATTTGATCATTCATGGTTCATCAATTTTCATTCATCCTTCGACGGAGAAATCCCAATGTGGTTCATAGATTGGTGGCTCAAATTGGGACCATCAGCAGAAATTCTACCACAACCAGTATCGGAGGCATTGGAAACATTCTACAGACTCAGCAAAGCAAAACAATTCGAGAAGCATATATTATTCCATGCAATATTCCGAGTACCATGGATATTTGCGTGGAGTTTTCAGATAAGACAGATTCATGAAGGTTTGCCTTGCTCACTCATAAGGCAATTCAAGATAAAATGGTGGAGCAACTACAAAGTCCAGTTTTGTTCAACAGAAGCGGTGGCCCATTATCTTAAAACAGGAGAAAAATTAAGAATTCAACTCAGTCCAGAAGACAGCCCAATCAAAGGAGGCCCTATTCAACAAGCCCTAAGTATTCAGACCAACAGCAAAAGCCCAGTTCAGCAAACAATCAGCATTCAGCCATCATCTACTCAACAACAGCGATCAACTCAACAGCTAAGGATTTTACCTGCAACATTAAGAACAAGTCAAGAAGAAGAAGATTTCAAAAAAATTTACCAGATGTTCAAGCAAATGAAGGAAACAGAAGTAAAACAAGAAGACAGTCAAGATGAAGATCCATTCGGAGGCCCATTAGCCCAAGATCCATACGAGCTATAATTCAACAAGTAGCAGCCCAATTCAAGATTCAATTAATGGAGAGCAGATTCCAAAGTGATAAAATTCAACAGACCGGAGCAAATGGAGGGACCAGACACCCATTTCAAGTTCAACAATTAAAGGAGTGCAGATTCCAAAAGAGCTACTATTCAACAGACCGGAGCAAGTGGAGGGACCAGACGCCCACTTCAGAAGACCATTTCAGAATCAATATAATTAAAAGATGAGATTATTGGAGCAACAAGCCAACGTGGAGGGCCCATTTCAACACTACAGATTCAAGGAGTGCTATTATTGAAGAAACAAGCCAACGTGGGGGGGCCATTAATCACTACTGATTCATCATTACACCTGAATAGTATTAGTAAGAATTTCCTATAAATAGACTAGCTTTCATTGAGAAGGAGGCATGCTGATTTCAGCCCCTTCTTACTCTCTACAATCCCAATCTTGAGTTCATAGAACTTCCCAAGCCTTGTACCCAAGCCAAGCCTTGTAAACAACCATTCCCATGTACTCTTCTCTCTCCCATTAAGCCTTTATTCAATACAAGAAATTATTCAAGGTACTGATTTTCTCATGTTTTTTAATTTTACTTATATATATATATATATATATATATATATATATATACTATGTCATTAATTACGCTAAATTTTATTTGATATACACAAGTTATGTTTATTTACTGTTTATTAAGTTTTATTTTATTTTTCAAATTCAATAAGCTTAGCATTTTTAATCATGATTAAGCTAATTAATCACCACTTAATCAAGATTAGCAAAAATTAATTACACTTAATAATGCGTTTATATATATATATATGTAAATTGGAAGAATAAATTTTAATTGATTTTTTAACATTAGAAAATAGTTTAAGAACCAGTATTAATTAACACTAACAAGAAAAAGTAAACTGTTATGATGTGAATATGATCAAGATTTAATATAAAATATTTATAAATATTACATTTATTTAATTTTGAAAATATTATATATATATATATATATATACATATATATGTATATATATAAGTTTCAACATTAAAGTACTCGGATTTCAAATTTGAGTGTGTATGATAATTAGAATAATTTAAATATATATTATATCTGTATCTAATATAATATAACTATAATATTTTAAAATGAGTTATACAATTATTGATTATCATTTTAAAATTAATTTCTAAATTATTTTCTAATTAAATAATCGGTTTTTCTATCGAGTGCCCATGGGCACTCATTAACAAATAAAGATTCCATCAGATTGCGTGCTATTTGTTGATTTTTAATACTCATCGAGTAAATGTACCTATCTAGGTAAATGTAATTCAACTACTTATTTAATGGAAGAAACAATATTTACTTTACCGTATAAAAACACGCTCATTATCATTAAATACGTCCGTTTATCTTCCTTTTTACTCTACTTTTTTATGCTCTCCTTCGCCTTCTGAATTATTATAAACTTTATATGAAAACAATTGATTTCAATACAAATTCCACCTCCAAATCTCAACCCAACAACTTTAGTACTGGATTTGTATTTCAACTTTTTGGTATAACAGATGTGTGTGAATGATGATATAATTTTTATGATTCGTATAGGCTTGAAGACAGATGTGTGCAAAGGGTGATATAATTTTTGATCTGTATAGGCTTGATGAATTTCATTGACATGGATTAGGGAAGGATATGTTTGAAAAAAAAAAAAGTAAAAAAATGCAGTGCAGTAATATATAAGAGAAAACCAATAGACACAGCTAATACCAGTAAATATATGTTCGTGTATATTATTTTTATCTCGATCAAATAAGTGATTGAATTACATTTATCTAGACAGGTTCATTTACTCTATGGGCATTAAAAATCAACAAATAACACGCAATCTGGAATCTTTATTTGTTAACGAGTGCCCGGGCACTCGTTAGAAAAAATCGTTAAATAATTAATATACAAGAAATATTAAATAACTATGATTATAATTTTTGACAAAAATATTATCTTAAAGGTATGTTTTTTAAAAATCAAATTTTAAATAACGTATACCATCTTCAGATTCAGACATAAGTGATACACAAATCACTTAATCAAGTCATACAGATTGTACGAACCGTTCAGAGCCACTTTTTTGGTTCAGACACGCAAATTTTTTTATCAAACACGCGGAACGTAAACTTAATCCATTAAGTTAAGCGCTGAAAGTGGTTATCAAACGCAACCTTAGCCTACCTATCAGTTCTGCACTCTCAACGGGGGATGATCAAGCTCTCAAATTGTTCTGATTATTACCAGGCAGTCGCCTGCTAAAGAAGCCTCTCGGAGGTTTTCTTCCGCCGCCAAATCTAGCACTAGTTCCAAGCCCATGACTTCTGCGAATATGGGATCCGAAACACCTGAGCATTTCATAGTCATGGCTTTAATGAACTTCCCATTTGTGTCCACTGCAACAGCTGCTAAATCCGCACATACATCCTTTATACCTGCATCAAATGTGATCAGAGGACCTCTTAGTATTGGCTGCAGTAAGGAGGTTTCCTCAAGGTCGGCCGAAACGCGTTCCGGCCAGCCAATTGCTTCATTGAACTGTTGGAGGTTTCTGCTCACAGACATAGCTAAAAATTCCGCTATCACTCTCTGATCCGTGAACATTTGATTATTTCATTGCAGCCATATAGCGTCACTTAGCATAAGGATGAGCTCCGCTGTTTCATCCTCCGACTGTGTGAGCAAGTGTCTGAACCAATTCTCGCCTCTCTGACATCTCGAGCGCTCAATATGGAGTGATTAACCCGCCTCCTCCCATTGTCTATTGGCAAACTCACACTCAAAGAATAAGTGTGCAGAAGATCCATATTCTATTTGGCATAATGGACATATGCCAATGGAATACTTAAAGTTTTAGCTCTCAGGTTAGAGATGGTTGGGAGAGTGTCTGTAATAAACCGCCATGCAAAATTTTTTGCTCTCTGAGGAACCTTGAACTTCCAAAATCTGGTCCAGAACCGTTTCTCCGTATCTCGATCATTTTGCTGTTGCTGAGTACTCTGAGACTGACTCTCTCTTAGCATATGATACGCCGATCTTACCGTAAACTTTCCAGTGGTTGTATGGTGCCAGTGCCAATGGTCCAAGCCTCACGATTTGCCAGTTTAATCTTGAGAATATGATCCACATCATCTATATGAAAGTACCGGTGCAACAAGTCCATATTCCACCATCCAGTAGTCTGATCAATTATATCGGCCACGAAATGTATATGGCTGGGAATAACATCAGGATCTTGAACTCTGAAATTTTCTCCTCCTGGCAGCCAGGGGTCAATAACATATTCTCGTATTCAAACCAGAGCGGATTTGCTTCCTGGCTCCCTGTCGAACAACTTCTACACCCTTCAGTATACTCCTCCACGCCCATGATACGTTCTGGATACGCCTCCATATGCTGGCTCCTGGATAGTATTTATCCGCAAAAACTCTAGAGACCAAAGAATGTGGCTCAGTAAGAAATCGCCATGCTTGTTTTCCAAGTAGCATTATATTCATTGCCTGAAGATCTCTAAACCCTAGACCACCATACGCTTTCCCCTTCGTCAACCTTTTCCAGTCCGCCCAATGGATTTTCTTCTTTGTCTCAGAATCACCCCACCAAAAGTTCTTCATCAGAGCAGCACCTCTCCTTGGATCTCAAAACATTGCACAAATAACATGGGATTGCTTGTATCAAAGATTTCAGTAAAACTTCCATCAACAGAGACACGTAAATTGTATGCAGTTTAATATAAAAGCAGACAAACCAAAGAGAGACACGTAAATCCATCAACAAACCAAGATAGATTGCTTTTAAGGTGCAGGTTTTATATACGAACAACAACAAACAACCTTCACCAATGTAGAATAATAATTATGGTTTGCAGCGTTTAAGATTAGTAAAAAAATTATTTAGAACTAGGGATTGCAGGGGTTGCGCGAACGCAATCCCCCAAGCAACAAATAATGACGACTGGATCTCCCGCTTGGGGAGACCATAGGAAGGCAGCCTCCGTAGTGCAATGGAAGCCGCCGACCTAGGCAATGGGCCTCATTGATCGCCCAAAGACCCCGTCCAGGTAAGTGAGTTTCTTGGTGCTGATTCCTCTGCTTTTATACTACATGCTATCGCGCCTCTGTTATACAATCTCCGATGTGGGATAATTAACTTTCCTCCTAAGAGCAAGCCCAACAGCTACTCTAAAACAATCTCTATAATAGAGTACCAAATTTCAAAAACTCCATAATTATTTTGTGCTCATCCAACAGTTGCTCTATTTTACCATTCCATGAATTTATTACCATAAATAATAATAGCTATATTTAATTCTGTTTGAGACTTCCAAGAGCACACAATTAGGGTCTGTTTGTCTAAAGTTATTTCTTACCGATCTGAATTTAACCGAATTGAACTGAAATGAAGTGAAATTCATGTTTTGAAAATTATAATCAGAAATAATCAAATTATTTATGATCAAATTTACTTGAATTCGATCAAATTATATTTTATTGAACTGAATTAAACTAAATTGCACTGAGTTGAATTAAACTAAATTCTCTATTTATAAGCTCCGGCAAACAATGTATTAATTTTATTTGCAAATTTATGATTTTAATAAATTTATGTGTGTAAAGATACAAATGATTAAGAAAGTATAGAATAAAAAAAGGAAAGAAAATATAAGAATCAATGATAACATTAAATTTTAGAGTATGAAAGAAGTATGCCCATATGCCTTTTCAATCTTCCAATTTTACCGTATCTCTATTTTAGAGTATGAGATAGAGTAGCTGTTGGAAGCCACAATATAGGCAAATAGAGTAAATTTAACTAAAAACTCTATTATAGAGTAACTGTTGGGCATGCTCTAAACCAGAAGATAAAGGGATTTTTTATTAATCCTTTTTCATTTTATATTTGGACAAAATTAAATTCCTGCGGAACAGGTTTTAGATTGATGATTGAATAGTGTATTTTCCGATTTAATATTTTTCAAATTTTGCAACAAAATCTTATAAAAAAGGTTTGATGGTGAGCTACTTAAATTTAGAGATGCTAGGTAGGTTAGCTTTCGGTGTGCATGTTGCACCCAACGTAATGAAAAATATAATAATAATTTATGTTGAGAGAATTAAAATATAATATGTTAACATTTCCGTTACTTAATATGAATGATATTGAGTTAAATTTGAAAGTCAGCATACCATTTAACCAAAAAACAAAAAATTATTGTTTCATTATTAACCAGCGAATAGGCAATTCTTCGAGTTGATCTCCGTTTTGCTGAACTCACAATACTGACTTGCAATTGTTGTGACTTGATTTGTGTATGACTTGATGCTGTGTATTTGTTGTATTTATTTGATGGAAACAACTATAAAATCTCTTTAGATCTTCACCATATTTTTTTCTTCTTTGCGAGGGGTTTATGATGTAGGAGTTATTTATGAATTGAACTAGAAGAGACTGACATGGAATTTCCCTTTTAGAAACCTTAAATGCAAGGCGTTAGCTATTGTAGGAAGACATCGACCTACTACCGATTTGCATGATTCTCATTTGGGTTGAACATCTTTTAGCTTATAATAAACCCTAGACTGGTTTTCATGTGTTTGAAAAGTGTAATTTATGACTTGCTAATGCTGGGATGTGTATATGACTTGATGTTGTATTTATAATATAGAAACTGATAGTGTTATTTATGTGTTTTCAATAGTTCTTGTTTCAGGATCAAGGTAATGGAGGCGACAATGAGAATTTTGCGCAATTGGAGTTATCTCTACAGGTTCCTTGATATGATTTGTATTGTTTCCTTTGCTACACACATATTACAGGTTCCTTTGCTCACAGCCATCCCTTCTTTTCAATCCAGCTTTGCAAAAATAAAATCGGTAACCTAAGCCATTAAAAGAAAATTCAGAAGGGAATACAACTTTTTTAAAAAAAATTAAAACCATCAAATTGGCTGGGAGAATTATTCACGACTCCTCGCTACTAGAATATCAAGCCATCTAAGGCAGTTCATCCTTCATGTGTTAAGGCAGAAAACAAATGCCTTCCCTGGTAGTGACTTGAATGAGAAAAATCATCTAAGGCGGTTCCTCTTCCGCCTTAGATGTTTTTGGGTTTAAGGCGTTTATTTCCGCCTTGGATGTAGACTTATACGCCTTACTAAAAGCTTACGAACTCGCTAGCATGAACGTCTGTATGATATGAATTGGCTCGTTGCGATACCGTAACTAGCAAACGCTAGTTCCAAACAAATGGTTGATTGTTATGTTACGACAGCAGCTTACGGATCGCCAGATGAAATACTAACGACTTCGCTACATTGAAAAGCCTAGACAGGTTACGAGACTGGTTACGACTTCCAGCGTGCGGATCGCTAATATTGGTTACGATCTCGTAGGTGAACCTAGTTTGTCATATATTTATCTGCTGACGAGACTGGTTACGACAAATAGGGGCGAATCGCTCGGTCATAAGTAGCGAACTCGTTACAAGCCAAGTTAAACCAAACGAGCCAGGTTACGACAGCCACTAGCTACTCGCAGGTAACACCGTAGCGAGCCCGCAACCGAACAATTGTTTTTCATAAAAATTGTGAAAATGATATTATAAAAATATCATAAAAGTAGTTGGTTCGAGAGAGTTAACGATTTCGTAAGACAATCGCTTATGTGTGTAGTGACGATATCGCTACAAAACTCGCTAACGTTAAACGACGTCGTCTTTGCTCTGGGTGAGCGAGAAAAAAAATTTACGTTACGAGTAAGCTAGACATTCGCCTGGCATTGGCGTGTATTGTTACGAGCTCGACAGAGATTAGATTGGAGAGGCAGAGAAGAACGAGCGATTGGGTAGCGAGGGCGCAAAAACTAAGCTCAGAAATATAATTCGGGCGATTGACGTAGCGATAGTACAAGCTAATCGCAAATATTTTAATGTTACGGGCGAGAGAAGTAACGAGCTCGCAGGCAATTCGTAAGTGTCACAAAATTATAGGATTTGAGCCATTTCCACCCATTTCCACTAAAATTGGGTTTCATTTTAATTGTCTAAACTGTCAATTGCAAGATGCATGGTATTTAAGCACAAAACATGAACATGAAACACTATCAAGCCACATTTTATAAACTTATGGAAGTAATGGAACTCAAAAGTAAATATATGCATCCATTTGACAAAAAAAGAAACTAGCTTTTATTGGGAATGTGAGGCCTAGAGATGTACCGAGATCTAATAAGGACCAAGTGTCTAGCCAATGCATCTCTACCATCCTCCAACTCCTTCTTGGTGTACGGTGCATGATTTTCCTCGATAATCTAAGAATATGAAATGTTTTTTTAATGCTATTGAATGCAACGTAGATAGTAATAGGTACAATAAGTAGGTTATAAGAATGCTTACGCGATGTAATTCCAAATTATCTTGAACAAGGCCAGCTACACACTCGCTTGCGTACAACATCATATAGTAACCGCACTCCCAATTTGACAATTGCTTTCGGTGCTGAAAGCGAAGAAGTATAACAAATGATTTGAAATGAAATCATAGTGGAAATAAATGAGCATTGGATTTGTACTGTCACCTGAATCTGTATAAGGTTGACCTTTTGGTCGGATTTTTTGGCTTGGTTCAATGCTATTTGGAGTTTGGATGGTTTAGGGTCTTTGCTACCACGTTTGATACCAAACGCCTCTATTTGAGTAACATAACCACCAATTCCCTTAGCTCTTCCCGGATGCTCGGCCTTCCCAAGTGCCCTACGTAGCACATCGTGTTTACCGACAGGGATTAACAAGCCTTCTTCAACTTCACGCTCGACCTCGTCCTAAAAAGGTAGTATAGTAAATGAAAAGTTATTATCATAATCAACTGTTGTGTTTGATTGTTTGATTGTAGATACTAAAATGGAACATGGTATGGCGTAGTAGGTTAAGCGTCCCACTCGATATATGTTGTAGGGTCTTCGGCAATGACTAGCTTGTTCGCCACTTCCGCGTCCATGCCCCCATCCACTAGCTTGTTAGGAATAAAGCACTAACCGAAACAAAAATATTTGGCTAATTCGCATGACACTATTATTGCAAGATGTAGTAAGTAAACTAACCTTTGCGTCATTTTCTAACCATCGTTTCTTGAATGCCTCCCAAGTAAGGGTTACAATGTGATTGTAACGCGTACTTGGATCTTCCCCAAACCTCGTGCCCTTCGGTTTGATATAATCCTTGGCAAGGGTATATTTGTGTTCTCGATGAGCTTTTGATACGATTTGAAGAGCCTTCTTCTTCACTTGATCATAGGATGTTGCCTCGATAATAAAGGGGCGCTACAAATGTGATCATAAAAATAGTCACACTCACAATTTTCAATTGAAATTAAAAATAACAAGTACCACACTAACCTTGCATTCCTTCCATATATCCTTTTTGATTTCGACCATCGCGCGACATCATCGTCGGGTGAAATAGCAACACCAATGTCATTAAACTTGACATGTGTTAGTATTTTGTTATCGATCCTAATCTCTAATTCGCGACAATGTGTGAGGAGTTGAGCTTCTTTCGATGCGCGAGTCACTTCTCGTTGTCTTCTAACCTCACTTGAACCGCCAACAACATTTTCCCCCCCACTTGAGTCGGAGTTAATGGAACTTGAAGGGCTCTCCATTAAGCTTCCTTTGTATATTGAAATTTGTTAATGACTAACACAATACTAATAAATCAAAGTTGTACTTTGTAGTAAAAACATTATATTTCATAATCCTAAAATTTAGGGCTAAGCAAGCTATGGAGAATTTTAAAAGAAAATCTTGATTTTCGTTCAGGACATGCTTCTGACATGATATTTAGTAATAACATGATAAATGGAGGCACCATGTACAAGAAAATCAAATTTTTAGCAAATAAGAATGAAAAAAATCGTACCTTTGGTATATGACAAAGTTGTGTCGGTAGAATTGATTATTTTGGTTGGGGATGGTCTACCTTGTTTGTCCCTCTCCTACCCATAACAAAGGATGTTACCAAATTGAACAAGAACAAATAAATATTGACATTAATTGAAAAAACCAAACCCTAAAAATGTGGTTGAGAATTTATTGCAAAACTTACCAATCTTTTGCATGCAATTAGTGGCTAGTTCCACTTTGTTTTGACACAATTGATGTGAGAAGATGTATGGGATGGGTGATGGAGATTTGATGTGAAGAAAGTTGAGGAGATTTGAGAAGATGTGCAAAAGTTTGGACTTTTGGAGATGAAACCCGTAAGAAGTGAGGATAAGATGCCAAAAGTGTTGTGTTTTTCTGTTCTATAACGTGTTTACTTTATTCTAGCTTACCTTGTTGCGAAATCGGCACTCTCTCGTTACACCTGACGTGGATATTTACGATGACGTTACGTGCTCATGTGATTGCCTTTTATGCTCTACTTAATCCTTCTAGCGACATCGTAACTGAAAAGCTGACATAAAGTATGTTACTAGGATGTTGCGACATCGCTACAAATGAACCCATGAACCCTACTTAAGATTTTATTTTGTTTTTTTAATGCACTCATACATTTTTAAATCACGATTTAAACGAAATGATGGTATAAGACACTAATCATTCTATTTTAAGAATAATTTTCATTTGTTCCGTCGTATGCTCATGTAGAACGGGGTAGGGATTTGGTCACTTAATCTGCAATTACATAATTTGAAAGAGTTTTAAGAAACGTAGTCTTTAATTGTAAGACAATAAGAAACTCTACACATCATGTGTACGCTTGAAAACGCTATCCATCGCTTACCTTTAGAGACAACAGCATAGTAGAGCTTCACACATGAACTACATATATATATATATATGCGCAGTTCAAGTGCATTTCATTAGAGATACTTAGTTTATTACAACTCATTTATGTGATTACAAGCACGATTATTGAATTAAACAAAGTTTCATGCACACGTTCACTCACCAACTGTCATCACTAATCATACTACCGAGTATCGCTTAATAACATTGCATGCTGATGTACTAAGATGTACTCTGCTTGACATAATGTGATGTTCGATATTTTCCAAATTGAGTATTATACTGTTTTGATATAAAATGTACATATTTAAGAATATGATATTGCGTTTAAAAATTTAAACCGAATTATTGATGTTTTACATAGAGTTATGTCATACTGCTTATGTACAAAGATGTACTCTACCTGAGTGAATATCATGATGGATATTTAACAAATAGAGTATTGTACTGCATCTAGTCTACACATCATGTGTACGCTTGAAAACGCTATCCATCGCTTACCTTTAGAGACAACAACATAGTAGAGCTTCACACATAAACTACATATATATATATGTGCAGTTCAAGTGCATTTCATTAGAGATACTTAGTTTATTACAACTCATTTATGTGATTACAAGCACGATTATTGAATTAAACAAAGTTTCATGCACACGTTCACTCACCAACTGTCATCACTAATCATACTACTGAGTATCGCTTAATAACATTGCATGCTGATGTACTAAGATGTACTCTGCTTGACATAATGTGATGTTCGATATTTTCCAAATTGAGTATTATACTGTTTGGATTTAAAATGTACATATTTAAGAATATGATATTGCGTTTAAAAATTTAAACCGAATTATTGATGTTTTACATAGAGTTATGTCATACTGCTTATGTACAAAGATGTACTCTACCTGAGTGAATATCATGATGGATATTTAACAAATAGAGTATTGTACTGCATCTATATAAAATATATATATGTTAGAATGTGAAAATTGCTAATAAAAAATTAAAAAGTTTTATTTTTTAGTTACAATCTAATTAGCTTGTGTAGTAGCGAATTCGCTAGTATACACGTTACCACAGTTAAACCCTAAACCCACAAACCCGCAGACCCACAAACCCACATAACCCAGAAAACCAGTTGGCGACGGGGTTGCGATAGCGCTAGTTAGTAGTTCAAATAAAAAAAAGACTTTATGGGTTACGACCTCGCTACTAATTAGAATGATTCTTCTGTAGCGAGTTCGCTACTTGAACGCTTGCCTGGCGAGGCCTTTTAAGACTCGCTACTAGATACTCAGGCTTGAGCGAAATATTAACGACTTCGCAACATAGAGTTGCGTGTGAACTAGCGATCTCGCTACATATAGAAGCGTATCTTCTAGCGATATCGCAAGTACTTTTACTATAAATAAAAAAAAGGGGATCGGGCTAAAATTAATTAGCCCCAAATTGAAAAACCCTTCTCCGGCGACGAAACTGTAAGTTCCGACAAAATGCGGCCAAAGACCAGAGGAGTTGTGCGAGGACGGGGTGGTAGAGGCTCAGACAGTGGACGGGGAAGTGGTCAGGCGGTGGGAAGTAAACGGCGTCGGACTGAGGAGCCTGCGGTTCAGGCAGAGATTCCAGTCGCCCCGCCGCCGCTTCGAGTCGCCCCGCCGCCGCTGGAAGTTCCAGAAGTCCCTGCCGCCGCTGTTGCAGCCGGAAATGATGGTGGGGAAGGGCCCAGCAGTTCCAGTGAGGAGGAGGACACTCCTGAGTTCTTCAACAACGCCGCAGAAGCTAGGTATGAGCGTTGTTCCTCTCGGAAACTTGTCAATAATAATGTGTTTGATAGTACTGTGGTGCCTTCGCTGCAACTAGATTACGTGCTAGACCATTTTAGGGCACAACATCTAGATACATTGCTTATGTTGCCTGAGCCTGTTTACCATGAGGAGGTTCTCCAATTTTATGCAAACCTAGGTTTAGAGGAAGGGGTGGAGGAAATAACTACATTGGTGCGGGGTGTTAAGTTTACGGTCGATAAGTTTAGCATCAATGAAGTTCTGAAATGTCCGTATCTGTCTCGTACCGACCTGAGGCCTACCAAAAAGGATGGTCCGTACGAGGTACATTACTAGCAGAGGTTTCCTTCTGTTAGCCCGAAGCAACCGTTGAATGCCGGTGAGATGGGTCAGAAGTGGTTTAAAAGGACTTCTGATAGGCCGGGTACAGTTAGGTTATACCTGATCCACAGGCTTACCGAGGAGCAGAGATTAGTTTTTGAGCTAATCTGCGGTAATGTGGTCCCGTCCCTAGGCATGCATGTGAGCCCACAGTTTGCAGTCTCATGGTGTTCTACTATATCATGGAGAAGCTTCCAATCAACCCCGGCTTCACAATTCTGACCCAAATGATGAAGATGGCCAGACACAAGAACGCCGCGCTTCCGTATGGCAATTTGATTGTAGCTCTGATCAGGAAAGCGGGTGTTTTTCCAAGAGGCCGTCCCATGCCGCTCGGCAAATACGACAAGGAGTGGCTCAAGCACAAGAGGTTAGAGTTGAAGGCCGATGGGAAGTACGCGAGAAAGAAAGAAGCTGAAGAGGCAGCCAGAAGGGCAAGGGGTAGGATGGGAGTATTAGGTATGATTCTAGCTTGTTATTAACTGTAGTTGGTTCTAGTTGTTTAATTTGTTAATGTTTGGTTCTTATCAACCTTGATTTGTTTGTGTAGATGCTGTTTTTGATGCCCGTGGTAGGCTTGTGGTGTCTATGGGCCAGTTATTAAATGAGATTGAAATGGCCGAGAAAAGGGCATGTGCTAACAACAAACGGCTCGGCGAACTGATATCCAGCGGGGTAGTGGAGTGCGATCTGAGCGATGAGGAGGAGATACCTGATTTCCGCACCACATTTCCCAAGCAAAAAGACACCGCGGGTCCTAGCGAAGATTTGGCTACAGCCACCGGGAAGGAGCCATCCGATGGGAAACTTGTTGCTGATCATGTAAGTGATGCAGATGCGGATAGTGATGATGGTGATCATCAGACCGACTCTGATGCAGAAGATGACCCGGCGAGGTATGAGATGATTAGGAAAGAGAGGCTGATCGGAGAACCCGACGATGATGTTGAACCGGGCCAAGGAAAAGAAGAGAACACCTGCATCGAGACTGAAGCTCAACCAGCTGGCCAGAACGAGCAAGACAAGCAACAAGAGGGAGAAGGCAGTTCGGGGGAGAAGGCCGAAGGCAGCGACAAGATGTGTGTTGATGACTTGCATGATATGTTAGTCGCAGGCCTCTGATTTCGTAGTTTAGTTTGGTTTAAACATTTACTTTTTTGAATATTAACTAGTTTTTGGGTTATGATCACTTGTGTACGCGTCACCAAAGATACCGCTTTGGTTACATGAATGTGGTCAATAACTTCAACAATTTTTAAATGTATGTTGTTCAATTATTTTTAGAGTTGTTACTTCAGTTCAGCAAAATCAAGTACTTTTCGTATAGTGCGTGCTCCTAGCGATATCGCTTGGTACTCGCTCCAATTTACGTGTAACCTGCGAGATCGCTACGTATCGTATTCAGTCAACAGAGCCAAGTTGGCGACTCACTAGCGAACTCGCTAACTGTGTAACTGAAAAGTAGCGATCTCGCAACAAGTCATATTCAGTCAACAGAGCCAAGTTGGCGCCTCACTAGCGAACTCGCTACCGATGTAACTAGTGAGTCGCTAAGTAACTTAATGTAGCGATATCGCTAAGTAGCCTGTATGGTAGCGATATCGCTAGTGTGCACGTTATCACAGTTAAACCCTAACCATGAACCCGCGAACCCACAAACGAATTCAATACTTTCAATTTAATTTAGTTTGATTTGATGAAATAACATTCAAAAAAATTCAGTATAACCTTTCAAATTCCATAAGGAATTAACTTTTTTTGGGGGTTTGCATGAGGATATCTTGAAAAGGTAAAAATGCCTTTATTTTTTTACTAGGAACTCTACAATCTTTTTCATAAATAGAGCACCTGAACCCTATAAATTTCCTTCATTCCAACATTCCCTTCTCCCTTCTCCTATTGTTTGCCTTTTGCTTCCCATGGATTTGTCTATATTCGAAGCCCTCCCAAATGACATGATAAATCTAATCATGATTCGTGTTTACTTCGACTCGGTTCTTCGTGCGTACGCGACCGCAACAGCGATAGAATGGCATAAACAGTGGCTCACCGACGCTTCTGCACTAGGTCACACAGACTCGACCTATGTCTTGGCCCTATTTGCAATATGTTGCGGGGGTGACATTCAGAGAGGCATGAATGTCATCACCACCCTGAAGAGAACCGATAAGAAAGGCCTCCGGGAAGCTCTAGTACGCGTCATCAGAGCCGGTTTGGGTAACGCTTGGGGTTGGGCGCACTACTACAGGTTCCTCAGAGATGGAGTAGTCACGCCCAGGCCCATCTGCTGCGTGGAACATGCTGCCCTCAATCGCAGAGTGAGGTACGATCGCTGGGAGAGACTTGATCCAGCGGACATCTCATGTGATGCATGCACCTGCGATCAGGAATTGGTTCACGTCCTCGGTCCTCGTTTAGGCTAAATGTTCTAGTATTTTTGATTATGTTTTTTTACCATTTTTGCCCAAATTTGGTATGAGTGTAATAACATTTTGTTTGCCATTTTGGCACATTTCATTATTTAATAAGTTTTTTTTTGTGATATTTACATTTTATGTAAGTTTATTAATTTTTATTAATAAGCGATTTCGTCACTGTCACGTTTCATGATGATTTATTAGTAACAGAACACCGAGCGAAATCGCAACTAACAAGCGCCTGTGTACGACGTCCTAACGATATCGCAACAAGTCGTATTCAGTCAACAGAGCCTGGCTAGAGATTCTGTAGCGAGATCTTAACAACAACGATTGAAAAAAAAAAACTCAACATTGCCGTGGCATGAAACGAGTTCGCTACATAGTAAGAACCCATCAAAAAAGGGTTTTTGGGTTTGGGTCTATATTGGGCGTATAAGTGTTGGGCCTTAGCCTGTGTAAGTATTGGGCCTTAGCCTATGTAAGTACTGGGCCTTAGCCTTGGTGTTTCATGTTCAGTTTGCGCTGGTCGGCGACTTATCGAACCCTTGTGAAATGTAAGTGTATATAAACTGAAAAATCACCTTCTAATCAGCCGATGTGGGACAAATGATGGCGATCTGTGTTACGACTTCGCTAGCCGTGTAACTTATTGTAGCGAACTCGCTACGAGTCGTACTCATTAGACAGAGCCTAGCTTGAGATTTCCTAGTGATTTCTTAACGACAAAGCTTGACACACCTGGCAAACAATTGTAGCGCTTGGAGAGTAGCGATATCGCTACAGTATACGGACCCATCACGAAAAACCTTTGAAATTCGATCAGTAATTATTTTGGTTGGGGATGCCAACTTGGTCAATGAAAAGGTGTGAATGCCATCAGTAACAACCTTTGAAATTCCATCAGTAATTAATTTATTTTGGGGGTTTGCATGGGGTGTCCATGGAACGGTGAGAATGCCTTTACATTTTCCTTCCATTAATACCATAGTGACTGCTTTTTGTCTAAGAACTCTGACATATTTTTGAATAATGGAGCACCTCAACCCTTTAAATATCAACCCCTTCTCTATTTAGAACCTCATTAGACCCTTCATTCACACATTCCCTTCTGCCTTCTCATATTCCTTGCCTTCTGCTTCCAATGGATGTGTCTCTATTCAGCGCCCTACCAGATGACATGATAAATCTGGTATTGATTCGTGCTGAGTTCGATTGGGTTCTTCGTCGCTACGTGAGCGGAAGAGCGACCGAGTGGGCTCGACAGTGGCTCACCGAAGCTTCTGCAGTAGGTCACACACCGTCGATCTATGTGTTGGCTGTTTTTGCAATCTGCGAAGGTGACATTCAAAGAGGCATGAATGTCATCACAACCATGAAGAGAACCGACAAACAGGGCCTCCGTCTAGCTAGGCAACGCGTCAGAAGAGGTCTGAGATACGCTTGGGGTTGGACACACTACCGCAGGTACTTCTCAGAAGCAGCAGTTATGCCTAGGCCGATCTGCTGCATTCCGCATGCTGGCCTCAATGACTTTGTGAGGTACGATCCCTGGCTGCCCCTTGATCCGGCGGACATCACCTGTGATGCATGCACTTGCGATCAGGAACTGCTTCATGTACTCGGTGTACGAATCATCTACTAGTATTAGTTGTTTGTTCTTTACAATGTAAGTTTGCATCACCAGTTTGTTTCGATTGTAATGAAGTTGTGTTTTCCATTTTGGCACATTTACAATTAATTTTTTCTTGTTTTGATATATTGTCCCTTACATTTTATTTATTCATCCTAAGAGCCCATATCGTATCAGCAAAATCATTCACTTTTTGTATAGTAGTGCGTGGACATAGGGATATCGTCACTGTCACGTTTCATGATGATTTATTATGAACAGAACACCAAGCGATATCGCAACTAACTAGCACCTGTTTACGAGGTCCTTACGATCTCGCAACAAGCCGTATTCAGTCAACAGAGAACACTACAATTGAGAACCAACACGGGGACAATGAGACCTCCGAGAACACTACAATTGATCACCCTTCAATACGCACCTGTTTAGACCCTTTTAAAAATTTTGTTTTGGAGTTAAAACGGCCAGTTCAGCCTAAATCTGTGACCCATACAGACGCCGTTGCGATATCGCTAAAACGTCGCTAACACCTTTGGATAGCCTGCGAACTCGTAACATTTCAATCACCCTCACATGCATTGTACATTGAACAATGACAAATTTGACGTGCACAAAAGCGATACCGTAACATCAAACGCAATATACTACCGTCCCAGTTACGACATCTCCCACATCCTCGCCTGCTAAAATTAGGGTTTAGCAAAGCTTACGAGGTCGCAACGCCCAAACCTACAACTAACGAGATAACCTACGAAATCGCTACGGACACGTTTATATTACTACAAAGGTTACGAGATCGGAACAACCAATTCAATTTAAGGCGGATACATTTTTTCCGCCTTGGTCAAGCACTTTTTAACGTCAAAACCCATTTCCGCCTTTAACTGCCTCTTTCCGTCTTAAATGTAATTTTTTTTTGCTAGCTTGAAGAGGTAGCGAACTCGCTACATACCATCAAGGCGTAAAAAAACGCGCCCCCATCAAACGCCTTAAATATGTGCCTTGCATCCACCCCTTTGTAGTAGTGCCTCAACCCTACATGAAACCAATAGAATTACATGATTGAGTTTGGATAAACCCAATGATACACATGAAACCTTTTTGGGGTTACTGTGGCAATTTGTTGCCCGGAGGCTATATTCCATTCTAATATCGGAAGCAAAATGAGATAACAGAGATGTGTCTTAAAATATTACAATATTCACATTGTAATATTGGGCATAATATTCACATTTTTTTATCATGTAATTATTCAATTTCTAGCTATTAGCTTTTCAGAAGAGAAGAAGAAGAATTAGAAGAATAAACGGATTACAATAATGGAAGAGCTTGGAAAGGAATCAGTACCAAGGTTTTTGCCGAGTACGAAAACGGAGAGTACCAATATTGTATGTTTAATGCAACAATCTACTCATTAAATTAAATATGAATTCCCTATCTCAGAGCTCCGGCTTAGCGTTGGCGCCGGAGAAACTCCGGCCAATGCCTCGGGTGCTCCCGCGTCGGCTTTCCTCCGCTGTCTGCAAGGTTGGTTTTAGTTCCTTTTGTTTAGTTAGATTTATATCAATTGAGCTCCTTAAAAATCAGCTCTGAAAAGAATTCATATACGATTAAAGCTTTTAATTTTTCTGCTGTAGATTATAAGGGCATCTCCAATGGTTACATTTTTGGACTTGCTTGGCAATTTTTATAAAATATTTAGCACTACCTTACCATTGATTTACCCTTTACAAGCACTAGCTTCACAAGCAACTAGACTTGGCAAGCAACTAGGTTGAGTAGGCCTCACATCAATAATTCAATATATTTAGATGTGTATTAGAAATGAATGAGATCATACAAGCTAATTTATGATATTAATAACCATTGGAGATACTTGTAATTTGCTAGCTAATTAGGTTGAATTAACGTAATCTACAATGTATTATAGCTTACCGTTGAAGATGCTCTAATATGTATCAAACTTTCATTATTATTCATTCACTTTTTGCAGATAGGCATTAATGAAAGATCCAGGAATTGGAGTCTTCAATGCACACGTCGTGAAATCCGTGAGTTAAATCTCATTGAATTTTCTTTTTTTAATTGTTTTATGGAATTAAATTTCATTGAATTTGGTTTTAGGTTAACTGTACTTTTGATTCGTTGTTTTCTTAACATATAGACTCGATTAATTCAGCATATACATCTTCTGATCAAGAGCTACATGAAGCAGAACACAGAGCAAACACATTTATTGACGAGGTGTGAGGTAAGTGAATTGATGCTAAACCAAAAATTCCGAAGCAACAACTTGTTCTATTGCTTCGGAATTTCATTCAATAAAAATTTTCTCTTTTATATGCATATAGTATCCAACCATTTTTTCTCCACCTGATTTGAAAATTAGTTAACATATATAGGCCTAATTTGAGACAAATTTCATTCTCTAATTAAACAGGCCATGATTGCTGCAGGTGAAGCTGTAGAGGAAGCTCTAATTTCAGCATTCGAATCGGTTTACCAGAATGGAGCTCAAGCTGCAAAAGAGGCACTAACAAAATCTCAAAGTTTGGCATCAAAATATCTCAACTACAATCTAACAGAATATATATCTAGCATTTTTATCCGAAGGTCTTAACTTGGTCGGAGCTCAAGCTCTAAATGAGGCGGTAACAGAAGCTCAAGCGCTCATATCAGAATCACTTAACAATCTTCAAAAGGCTATAAATTTATAACATCAAAATGTCTGCACGAGCGTGGCCGTGGAGCTAGAGCTAAAATGGAAGCGACTCTTTTAGAAGCTGAAAATTTAACATTAGAATCTCTTAAGAAGCTTCTGAAAGCCGTGATTTTAGTGTCGGGGTTTCTTCAAGTTGGAGATAAAGATACAATGGAAGCTCTATCTATGGTGTTGAGAGATGTATCAGAATGTCTTGAGGAGCATGGACGTGTTATGGTGAGTACTCTTCAATATATATGGACATTGTTCTTTGACAGTTTCTGTTTTATATATCTCTGATACAATTTCTTTCTTGATCATATGATAAGGCTGCAAATAAGAGAGTTGCGGAGATTGTGAATGCTTTTGGCGGATTAGCGAAAAATGGTACAAACTGATTTTTCTTAGCAAAAATTACAAACAATTAACCAAAATTTACGAAGTTATATACTAAAATATTTGATTGGTATTGTGCAGGGTTCAAAAACAGAAACACTGCTGCATCCTAGAAGCAAATGCTGACTGCTTTAACAGTTCTACACTATCTAGATCAATGATTAATGTGATTTCCTTGATGCGACATGATTTTAAATATGATTCAGAAATGTTTAATATAAAAATTACTGTCCATGTTCTTGTTGCTGTTTGATGACTTCAGTTTTAATTGTCTATTCATTTATGTAAACTTTCTGACCTAAATACATTTAGTTGGAGAAATAAGAGAGAAGCTAAATAGTTAATTATATAAGGATCATTTTTCGAATTCCTGTCTAAAAGTACAAATATTGTGGATAATGCTTCTGCTTCTTGAAATCTTTATACAACCCGAGCGACGCTCCTTTGATACTATTGCCTACTCTCAGAAGCTTCTGGAGATACGAGTCCAAGAAATCTTGTGTGCGCGTTACATTTCTCTTGCTTGTTGCATTCCATTGGGCACATCTCTCCAGGATGTTCTCATCTCGAAATAACTGCAAGACTTGGGTTCTTGCTCAACCCGATCTCCATCTTCTTCATCCCAAGTTCCATTCCAGGACATACGGTCGCGTGTAGAGGTCCGAGCCAAACCAAAGTTTTGCTGTCCATGCCTTGCCTTCGTGGAGCTGCAAGTTCTGTGGGAAACAAATCTGAGGTGAGGCCGCCCGAGCTCAAATCATAAAAACTAATTGTACAACTAATAAATTGATATTGGGTACCTGGAAGCGGCATTTGAAATCTTTATATAAATCGAGAATCCATCCTGACAAAGATGTTTGAAATCTTATTAAACCCCAAAGAAAATTAGCAAAATTAGCAAGGGGAAACTGATCATGGCAGGAGGTACAGAACATTTCTTTACATGAAAAGATCAAGTAATTCACCAACCCAGAAACAGCCCTAAACGAGACAGCAGCTAAATTCACATTCACAGACACACGCACATAATTAAGGAATAAAACACACTAGATCTGGCTTGGAAAAATACACCCAGAAACAATGGATCACGCAAGAACAATCAAATACAACTGAAAAAATGAACCAACAGCTTGGAAAAAAAGGAACAACTTTTAAGCAGATAACCTAAGTACCTGTCCAGGAGGAAACATCGCAGGAGGAGCCAACGCCGGAGGGAGCATCCGTGGGTTGACAGCCATCGTTCGCCGCCTTGGTTGACCTTGTTTCACCGTTAATGGTCGCCGATGAGGCCGCCTTAGTTGACTGGTGTTGATCGGCGTCGGCACCTTGTTCCTCGTATTCCCTGCAAACCATACAAATCAGAAAACAATCAATCTGCGGTGATCCCGATGAAGCATGACACAATAGAACCTTAGAATTCACAAGAATCGGGAAAAGTTTGATTACCTCGGTCGGATGTTCTGAACAATCCTTGCTGCCTAGGGTTTCAGGGTGACATGGTCGGGTGTCGTAGGATGTCCTAAAGTGGATTTGATTCTTTTATTTGTATTATAAGACCCAATGGACCTAAAGTGGACAAACAATTGAAATGAACCAGAATTCTTAATGGGCCTATCAGAATTAGCTTTTTGGAGCAAAATTTTGGAGCATGTTAAGAGCCTGGTTAGTTAACTTATCTGAATATTTTTCAGTTTGGTTCGATTTAATTCAGTATTTTTCATTTCGGTTTAGTATTTTTCAGTTTAGTACATTATACTTTTAAAAAAATTTAAACAAAATATATTTAGTCCTACAATCCAGTTCAGAGAAATTGTAATTTATTTCAATTCAGTTCCCCGAAAATATAATTGATGATTTTAAGTTTATATTGAAAAATTCAATTCATTTCAGTTAAGTGTAGTTCAGTTCAATTCAGCCAAGTGTAGTTCAATTCAATTCTATTTTCTATTCTTGAGTTTTTGTTTCTCTACCATTAGATAGATTTCCATTTGATTTGGTTGCAATATCCATTCGATTTCAAACAATACATTGATTTTTTCTTCAATTTCTTTTTGTTCAATTTAGTCAGTTCAATATATTGTAGTTCAATTAAGTTTATTAAGTTCAGTTTTGATATTTTATGATTTGATAAAACATGACTTCACTTAGTTATATCAATCCATTGATGTTTTCTTCAATTCAGTATTATTCAGTTCATTTCAGTTTAATAAGTTATGTCCAATTTGTTAAGTTTAGAATTGATGAAGTATGAGTTGATAAAATTCTGATTTAATTGTGTCAATGCATAATTTTGTAAGTTCAGCTTAATTAGGTTCGGTTTAGTTCAATTCAATATGCTTCGGTTCATTTCTGTTTATCAAGCTAGGTTCGATTTATTAAGTTTGGTGGTGATAAAATTTGATTTGATAAAATATAGCACAAATTGGTTATATCAATTCAGTTCAATGAAGTTCAGTTTAGTATAGTTCAGTTCAATTCTATTTAACTTCTGGGATCATTTTATCAAGTTTCGTTCTGATGAAGTATAATTTGATAAAATTTAGCTAATTTAGTTATATAATTTCAGTGATTTGTTTCTTCAATTCAGTTTTTTTCAGTTAAATTCAATATAATGGCTTGTATTGTAACAAAAATTTTGAATATAAATATATTTTATATAAAAAAACAAATGAATTTAACCAGTTAAGTATTTTTCAGTTCAGTAATTTTCAGTTTAATTCAGTTCAGTTCAGTTCAGGCGTTTTATACAGGCGCCCTAAGTAGCGGATTCCTTCTATTTGTATAGATTTGCTTTGTATTTCTGAATCATTTTCAAGATTGTAGGTCTTTAATGTGATTGTTACATAAATTTGTTGCATATATATGCTTGGCTAAAATTAGAAGATTTGGTGGTTCTTGTATATTGACAACAAGAATTGGTATATTCATATCATCTGGACAACTTTGTTTGATTGTTTTGACCATCTGGTCCATATAAAATAAAAGAACTTGAAAAAAAAAAAAACAACGTAGAGGTTGACCTAATTTTATTGTTGCTTTTGTTTTGGGAATTTGAAGAAGAAGTTATGTCCTATCAAGCTTTCAATTTCAGTATCTAATTTTTGTTATATGTTTTGGGCATCTCGATAACTCAGGCACAAGTCAAGTGCTCTCTCAACTTCTATTCCAACCTGCAACAATTCACCTGCAGTTGAAATAAATGGTGAGGTGATTGCTGCTAAGGAGGCTAGTGACAGCAGGAAATAAAGGTGAAGGTGGTATGAATGTAATTGAAGGCTATGACCGAAATTTAGGGAAACAAGTAATGAACCATCATTATCCAATGGAGGTTGAGGAGGAAATGTGGTCAAATGATGAGGAGGACGGTGAAATATTTGGTGTTGGTGAGGAGGAACCACCATAAGTTTTTGGTGATGTATATATAGAACCTCATAAATTCAAAGATCCTGATTATGAGTTTGAAGATGATCCTCACTTAGGAGAGTTGTTTAAGGATAGAACTGCATAGTGGAAGCAACTTGAAATGGCAGTGGTGGGAAAAGGGTCGATATGTACGGAGGGTGAAAATGATATGTTATGGTTAGAGCCTGGTGATGAGGTTGATGATGATGACCTTCATTGTCAGTCTAGTTCTGATGAAGAAACTGCAAAGTTGTGTGAAGTTAGGGTGAAAAATAGGTTTGTGATGCCAGGACAGAATAAAGATGTAAATTTCAAAGTCCATTAGTTTTTCTAGATCGTTCAAAAGTTTTATGGGGCTGCGATGCACCACGGGACTAATCAAAAAAGGAAAATAAGGATGAAAAGAAGCAATCCCAAGAGGGCCACCACATTTTGTAATAATACTCTGAAGTGCAGTTGGAAGGTGAGCATCAATTAT
This sequence comes from Sherardia arvensis, assembly GCA_948330725.1. Classification (NCBI taxonomy): domain Eukaryota; kingdom Viridiplantae; phylum Streptophyta; class Magnoliopsida; order Gentianales; family Rubiaceae; genus Sherardia; species Sherardia arvensis. Next base: position 6,719,614 of record OX415237.1, on the reverse strand, counting down.
AGGAAGCAAACTGATTGCTGGGAGCTCACCCGAATGCGCCTGCAGCATAGCTGCCTTATTACTTTTAACCACGGTTGTACTAGCTCTGAATATTTGAGCAAGACGTATCAGGATACATTCACATTATGCCTCAATTGAGAGTATGTCAACCGTCGACAAGGTGAAGAAGGATCTGAATATCCATATCTCCAAACACAAGGTGAAAAGCGCCAAAAACAAAACCTTAGAGTGTATACACCATGATTTGAAGGAACAATACAAGCTGCTTCGAGGATATTGTAATGAGTTGCACGCTACTAATCTTGGAACCACAGCCTTCATCCAAACTGAGAGCGCTTCCAGTTCTTCCGAGTTGTTCCATATTTAATGGTTGTAAGAGAGGGTTTATAGAACATTGTAGGCCTCTGATTGGAGTGGATGGATGCCATCTGAAGGGACCACACAAGGGTATTCTTCTCACTGCCATTGGAATTGATCCAAATGACCAAAATTTTCCCGTGCCATTCGCGTAGTTGATGTGGAGTGCTTAAGCTCATGGACTTGGTTCTTAACAGCATTGCAATCAGATTTTAAGATCCATGATTCAAGCAACTGGACATTGTTATCAGATAAACAAAAGGTAATTTTTGCCTTTTATGTTCTCCCAGTTGCAACAATTTATGTATTTAATGTGCTATTAAGTTTGATGAAATATGAGAGTTTCGAATGCAGGGACAAATAGATTCAATCGGGGATGTATTTCCAAAGGCTGAACATCAGAGGTGCACCTTGGCATCTTTATAAAAAATTTAGAGAAGCTGGACACACAAGTCTGGAGCTTAAACAATTGCTATGGGCAGCTGCAAAGTGCACCAATATTCCTCAATTTAATCACAAGATGGAAGACATTAAGAAAATAAGTCCCACTGCGTATACTTGTCTTGAGAAGAAAAATCCAAGCGAATGGTCTCGTGTTTGGTTCAGAACTTCAGTTAAATGTGACATCCTAGTCAACAACTCAACAATTTTACAAGGGAAGCTCGATTCAAGCCGATTATGACTATGTGGGAAGCACTCCGATTTTATGTGATGGACAGTTGCAGAAGAAGAGAAACGCCATTGCTAAGATTAAAGGGGAATTAGATCCAAAAGTGTGGAAAAAGTTGTATTAGAACATGCGAGATTCTAGCGTGTTCAAGGTAACTCATTCAGTGGAGTTTTGGTATAAAATTCAGAGCTTATAATAAGATGGTTGTCAGTATCGGGTGGATTTGCTGGGAAGGATTTGTGGTTGTAAGAAATGGCAGTTGAGTGGCATTCCGTGTGCTCATGCAATTACAACAATCAGCTTCATTAAAGAAGAGCCAATGAGGTTTGTGCATGACTTCTACCTTAAAGATTCAAACAAGAAGGCATACAAGTATACGGTTTATCCCATTAATGGTCCTGATCTGTGGGATCAATGGCGGATGTATAGCCAAGCACAGTATGGCTGAAGCCATACAAAATTTTGAAACTGTAGCATGAAATGATGAAGAAGTATGAACAATATAGGTTTCCGCTTACTTACTGATCCAATCTCGCGGTAATAGGCGCGTGTGGTTTGTCTAATTTTTTTTATTTTCCTCCTTCAATTTAATTGAAACGTCTGCAATAATAGGCGCATGTGGTCTGTTTAATTCATATTCTGTTTTCCTTCTTTCTATTTAATTGGACAGACCTAATTTAGGTAAGAAAAAAAAATAAAGGAATAAAAAAAGTAGATGTACACGTGTAACCGGGTAATCCCTAATTGTATCGTACTAAATTTGTTATGTTATATAAAATTTTTAGTTATTTTTTGTAATTAATTACTTTTTAGAAAAATAATATTTGCAAATTCTTTTAAAAGACCAGTTTTTCTTAATGTTTTGGAACTACCATTATGTATTTAGACTTAAATGATATGTTTTTGTATTCTTTTCAAAAAATATATGTTTTTGTATTAAGACATTGATTATTTTAAAGTAAATATATACTAAAATATGTTTTAATGCAAAAATAAAAGAGATTTTGTACAAAAAAATTTATTAATTAAAAATATAGTTCAAATTAAAAAATAAACCGTATAAGTTAAAACGTATAAAGACTTTTATGGAAAGTCAGCAAAGTTCGGAGTTCAAGAGATTTTCTCAAAAATTTTAGTACTATTTCAGTCATAGCTTAAAAAAATTTATGAATCCGCCACTGTGTGGAATTACGGTCCAAGCAGCAATATTTTACCGAATAATTTTCTGAGATTGCCAGGAAGGCCAAATTGAATGGAAGAATTAAGTCTGCATGGAAAATTCCAAAGAGAAATAAACCTGAGGTGGGAGAGGGAGGAGTTCAGATTGCAGCCCGGTCTCCGAGAGGCAAGTATGACTGTGGAAATTGTCGCAAGTCTGGCCATAACAAGGCTACAGGTTCAGATTTAAAGGTTGCTGCATATACACAGCTGTATTTTCTGCACTGAATCCCTTGCATTTTTTTTAACGATGAATACAACTTTAAGGTGTCACTCCAAAGATATTAAAATGAAAATGGCATGAATACATTGTTGTCCATTTCAAGATGATGTTCATTGTTGTTGCTATTTCTTGTCCAGGAAAATCAAACTGCGCAGGTCAAATCCTCAAAGAGAAAGATCAGTATCAAATGTCTCTAACTTTCGTATTCTGTATGCTTCACAACTGGCCAACATTAAAATAAAGCACATTTTTGGTCAGGAAAATGATGCTGGAGTTGGTGTTCCGTCCAATAAGAAGGTAAATATTTCCTCTTTATCAAATTGGTTCACCAGTTTAGCAAGCTTTCTGCATGTTTTGATGTATGAAGCGAAAATTAATAATTGCATTTTATCATATGTATGAGAGAAAACGTTATTCGTGCAGTTTGTGTAAGAGTGATACACATTACAACATAACTTGTCTCAGTTCAATTGTCGGTATGAAATTCAGGCCGAACGTGGATTATTGTGAAATGAGAGGTGACACTTTTCCCCGACCGAATGAGCCTCCACATTCTTCTTGAGCCCAGCTTTTGTATCTAGTAGTAGTATATTAAAGATGTTGTATGAATGGTGACTATCGAATGACTTTTCTTTTGGTACACTTTTATGTCCGTTTTAATTCAGTACGATTGACAATTAGCTCGTACAAATTGAGCATGGATGAATGCAAAAAAATTTCCCAGAAGAATGAGCCACTAATCGTATAATCCCTATTAGCTTTATTGTTATTACTATTAATAACAATCTCGTTTACTTTATTTTTTTTAGAACTGGACATAAGTCTTCGTCAAAGGAATTTATGGGGCGGGCAGGATAATTTTGGGATGGAATTGGGCATTAGAGGGGAAAGGAGAGTTTTGAGTTTATATAGAGGTAAAAGAGATAAAAAAAAACTAAAATATCCTTGGTAATTGCTAGTCACGTGGGTGAGCATTGACTGTGTAAAAATGTAGAATGGCCAAATGCCATGAATTTTACATTTTGAATTTTAAGGGGTTATGATATGGACATGTTCTTAAGAGCATCTTTTATCACGAAACCTCTTCCCCAACTTTTTCCCCAAAAATTTCTTCAAAATCTCCTAAAAAACCATTCTCCACTATCATAAAAACTCTTACACACTTTACACATCATCTCATTCTTGTCCCACCTTAATTTCTCTCTCATCCACCTAATCATTTTTTTCTTTTACATTATCATTATTATTATATTCATATATAATTAACACAATACTAATATAAGATGGTACAGTGATATTTACATGACATTTAAATTATGTAGAATAATCTGAATTTAAATAAAAAGTTATTTGAAATTACGTACTACCTCTGTCTCAACCAAATCGATACATTTGACTTTTACACTATTTAACACACATCTTTGACCAACCGTATTTTTATTTACTTATATTATCGAAAAATAAAAAATTGATATTTGAATACTCTATATTGCGATTAATCTAACGATACCAAATATGATTATATTAATGATTATATATCTATTTAAATAAGCGGTCAAAGTTTAAAAGTAAATAGTGTCAAAAAGTTAGAGTGCACGTTAGACTGAGAAGGAGGGAATATTATATATTATAAAAAAATATTTGAAATTACTAGATTCATGTAATAAAATTAAAGACACCTCAAACATTTAACTTCCGTAAAAAAGTGAGGACAAATTCTCTAAAAAGTTCGACTTTCCTAAGTGTTATGGAACTACCACTATATGTTTAAGGTCAAGTGATACTATTTTGTGTTAAAACATTGATAGTATCAAAGTGAACATATAGTAAAACATGTTTTAATGCAAAAATTCATGAATTTACATTAAAACATTAATAAAATTCAAATAACAAATTTTACGGTTCAAATTAAAAGGTATACTGTATAAGTTAAAGAGAATAACATTCATCCGGATGATCCTGATATAGGCCTTATCAGGCACCAATAAGATAATGACACGTGTACAATTGTAATGTTTTAATTGGTTAATATATTTTTAGTAAATTTCTAAAACCCTAATTTAGAATGCCTAAACCCGTCTGGGTAATGATTGAACACGTGGCCCAATCATAAATTAGTTAAAGATGATGTGTCGTTATTTAATTGGTGCCTGATATTGCCAATATCAGGATGATCCTGATATATGTTAAACTGTAAGTTAAAACGTATAAACACTCTTATGGAAAGTCAGGAAAGTTGGACTTTCAGGAGAGTTTCTCAAAAGTGAGTACTTGAAAGATTTAAACATCAAATAGTAACATAAAAAAACTGGAACTAATTAGGAATAAAAAGTATAAATTGATTTAATCAATCCCTTCCTGAATTAAGTCCTATAAAAAAGGTGGTGACTGGGCGACAAGCACCGAGATTCACGTGAATAGAATGGTTGCGTATGAGTAACCGGAGGAAGAAATTCTTCCCTGAATTAAAGGAGAACGCAAATTAAAATCTGCCATAGTGAATAAAAATCTCTTTTTTTTTGAGATTCTCTTACAAAAAACCCCACCTAAAATTCCCCATAGCACATTCCTTTAAAGCTTAAAAGGGGCCATGAATTATACATTAGGCAAATCAAGCGGCATAAAAAATCTTTTATTCTTTAACTATTTATTTAGTTGAAATACTTTATTTTAATCTTGAAATTGAATTAATTTGGGGTTGATTTTTTCCGACTTATCCAATAACTTTATAGTTTAGTTCAGTTAATTCAATATTTTTTAGTTCAATTCAGTAAAATTAATCAGTCACGGAGCTTTTATAGAAGCGGTATGTTTAACGGTGCCGTTATCACCCCTTGGATAATCAATGGACAGGCCAGTCTTCAACCCTCTTTAGCTCGGCCCATTGTCAACAAATATGGCGGGAAACGTCTGGGGAACCAATAAACACCAAAATAGATTCTCCCAAGAGTCGCTTACTCGCTACTGAGAAGAAGATTGCAAGCACATCCAAGTAAATCAATGGAATCAATTCTCAAGGTTTATCTTTTTCACTTTGACATATCGCATGCCGATTGTTTCAATTATTTGCAAAATTTGTGCATAAATCAGACTAATATTTCCCCCCTTTTGGATTCAGAAATATTTTGGGTTCTCCACATTTCGGCCTTACCAGCGAGAAATCGTTGAGAAGATAGTCGATGGAAGGGATTGCTTGGTCGTCATGTCCACGGGTAGCGGTAAATCGCTATGGTAAATAATCATCAATTTATTGTTGTATGATGTTTTTGAGGGCTTTGTATTCATCATTTTGTTTAAATTGTGTGTTGAAGCTATCAACTACCTCCACTGATCACCAAAAAGACTGCTGTAGTCATTAGCCCTCTCATTTCCCTTATGCAAGATCAGGTATTGTGGCCTTTTGATGCTTCAGATTCTCTATTTTTTTGTTTTCTTAGAGTAAAGTATTGATCTTTGTGGGGTTAACGTGTAGGTGATGGCATTAAAGGAAAGGGGCATTAAGACTGAGCATCTCTCTAGTGCCCAGAATGCCAAAACTGTGCAGACTCTTGCTGAAAAGGGTCACTATGACATTCTGTACATGACCCCGGAAAAGGCTTGCTTGCTTTCCCCGAGGTGCGTTATGTAACATTTCATTATGTCCCACTTGCGAAAGTTGCAATTTTTACTTGCATTCTTGCTTTATATATATTATTTTGGAAGCTAGATTAGTTCTTGATGTATATATAGTGTGTGGATTGTCACTTATAAAAAATACTGTGTCTTTTCTTTAAACTTAGAGCAACACAGGGAAGATGATTTCTTTGTGTGCATTTGTGAGTAATATGTGGATTCGCTTTGTTGCTTCATCGCATCCAAGCTATACTGACTGCAAGTGTTGGTTTACTGTGCCTTCATTTTAAGACTTGGTTTAGGCAGGTCCTCCTTTTATCATTTCGACCACTGACCTAAAACTATTTTGCAGTTTTTGGTCTAAAATGCAAGAAACGGGAATATGTCTTTTGGCTGTTGATGAGGCGCATTGCATCTCAGAGTGGGGCCAGAGTTTTAGGTGATGTTCTCTACCAGAAAGCTTGCACCTTTTCTTGTTCATGAATCATTATAATGTTGCAGTTCTATGATCACATTTACCTTTAAAGCTTAGGCTGGCTTTACAATTTTTCTTTCTTTTTCAGGGTTGAGTACAAAAGGTTAGACAAGTTGCGGGATGTGCTTATGAATGTTCCAGTTATAGGCTTAACCGCAACAGCCACTGGGAAGTAAGTGTTTTGCAATTATAATATATTTGTCCCTGCAGGCTTATAGCTCTTTTCTACCACCTACTCAGTTGTAGCTCTGTCGATTTTCTGTTGTAACGTGATTCAGGGTTCGTGTTGACATAATGAATTCCCTGAAGATGAGTAATCCACATGTTACAGTTGGATCTTTTGATCGCCACAACCTATTTTATGGTGTTAAATCTGTCCAAAACCACAGTCAACCCGTTGTGGATGATCTAGTGGAAGAACTCACTAAGTATGCACAGAGTGGATGCTCCTCAATTGTTTACTGCACTACTGTCAAAGATGCTGAAGAAGTAATTTCTCGAGTTCATGTGTAGTTCCTTTTCTTTTCTCTTTTTAGAGTGCTCAAATCTGTGATAAATTACTTTTCTACTGTTTGCTTAGGTCTTCACGTCACTTTTAAAAGCTGGAGTTAAATCTGGTATCTACCATGGTCAAATGTCTAATGGTGAAAGGGAGAAGTCGCACAGGTCTATGCTTTTCCTGCTTAGATTTCTTGATTAATCTCCTTAGCTTGATGTTATGTGATTTTTGCTAGATACATACTGAGAACCTCTTGTTAAAGAGGTCTAGTTTTCTCCAGAGCTTATTGAAGGATTGCTAACTGTATCTTTACCTTGTCCAGATCATTCATCAGAGATGAATACTATGTAATGGTAGCTACTATTGCATTTGGAATGGGTATTGATAAGCCAGACATTAGATATGTGATACATTATGGTTGCCCAAAAAGTCTAGAATCCTATTATCAGGAAAGTGGTCGATGTGGCCGAGATGGTGTGGCTTCAGTCTGTTGGCTGTATTTCACAAGGAGCGATTTTGCAAAGGGAGATTTTTATTCTAGAGAAGCAAAATCAGTAGGTTTCATTTCCTTCTAAATGTCATAAAAGTTTGAATCAGAAGCTCTTCATATAAGATGCAAACCTTCAATTATCATCTGGTCATCTTCTGGGTTTTGGCTGACTTTAAATTATTTGATGCTCAATCAGGAAGATCATAAAGCAGCTATTTTGGAGTCTTTTGGAGCTGCACAAAGTTATTGCTTTCTGACATCCTGTAGAAGAAAATTTCTCTTGGAATACTTTGGGCAAAATTACGCTCCCGACAGATGTGGTATGGATGTTTCATAACCTATCCTTTCGTTGCTCTCAGCAAGACTGTCGAGTTAGAAAGTGTCTGGTGCACGATTAATTAGAATATTGTCATTCACAAATTGTGAGAGATTAATTTTTCATGACCATCACTTGTGTGTTTTAAATAGGGCATTAAGCATACTTTAGAGAATAATTTTTTGGGAAAACAATCTCAGATTAGGTTTCTTGTCTTTTGGTTTCTAATGAAAAACAATGAATACCTATGAAGCGTCTACCCAATAATCAGAGTGTGCATAATGGTACAAATTTTTATGTGTGTTAAGTGCCAGGCCAAAATAATCTTTTTGTCACCATTTTTCGATGCACACCCTTGTACTTTCCAAAACCTGACTCAATTCACTGGAATCATGGGATAGAGAGAGTATTAAGCACTGCCCCTCTTCTCTTGGTGGAGATATATACATTAAGCATCATACATTTCATACTTGCAGAAAATTGTGATAATTGCACTAGCGCAAAAGAGGAGATTGATAGGGCTAGAGAAGCATTTCTTCTCATAGGCTGTGTCCGTTCCTGCGGAGGGCGCTGGGGCCTTAATATGCCTATCGATGTTCTTCGGGGTTCTCAGGTAAGTCTTCCTCTGAAGTCCTGAATTTGGTACTAGCCTACTAGGGGAAATTACTTTTCAAGTTCTCCATTTCTTACCATGAAAGGCCCACCTTAAATGTGGAAACCTTGCCACCTTTTGTTTATGCTTAGATACGTAAGCATAGTAGGACTAACACCTAAAGAAAAATTTGACATGTTGATTTATTTCAAGTCAATGTATGTCAGATTGTGCGGTCAACTGTTGGCATGGCAATTTGTGCAAAGATTTGCATCTACATCTTTCTGTTAATAAATTGAGTTTTTTAAGTTTGAGTTTGAGATATCTATTATCTCCTAATCCTCTAGATGGGTTGCTCAAAAATGTTGTAATTTTGCATGATATTTTCTCAACACAGTCGAAGAAACTTATAAATGCTGGGCTTGACAAGCTTCCATTTCATGGGATGGGGAAAGAGATGACGGCAAACTGGTGGAAGTCCCTTGGGGATCAATTGATTTCAAATGGTAAGCAAAACAAGATACATTAGCTAGTATGTCACCAATCTAAAGTCACTTTAGGTTTACCAAAGTGATGGCAATTTTCAAGTATCTTTGTGTTGTTGCCTGTCATTTTCTTTTCTAAACCATGTTTGGAAGGATCTTTTGTAGCACCAAAAAGGAAATGAGTAAAAATGGAAATTTATGAAGTCAAAGTGGTAAAATAAGGGAGACAAAAGTATATGATAGTATTAAACATTTGGTTGCAGGAGTGTGTTAGGTCAACTAGCATATCTATTTCTATTACAGCATTTATTCTGAAGAGTCATTCCGTTTGCTGTTTCATTTGGTGTAGGCTATTTGATGCAGAAATATGAGTCTCTCTACCGAAGTGTAAGGTGAGTTGCATCTCTTTTGTTATTTTTGAAAGTTCCCGATAAATTCTCAAGTACCTTTCTTTCTTCTTTTGGCATACTCTACTGTATGACAACCTAGTCATTAGACATGCTGATTTATGTGTTTTGTTTTCACTAATACAGTGCGAGTCCAAAGGGGTTAAAGTTTGTGAGCTCATGCAGACCTGATTATCAGCCACCCTTATATCTGCCTATTACTTCTGAAATGACTGGTGATGAGGAAAATAAGGAAACAGGTGGCACAGCAGCTACTGGAGTTGAAGGGATGTCTGAGGTTGGCTAATCTCGTGGAAATGATGATGCTTTAGTTTTTTTGGAAATTTAAAACTATATTGCCATTTACTTGATTACTTGTGCTACTGTTCAGGCTGAGGAACAACTTTATAAATTGCTTTTGGATAAGAGAATGCAACTTGCAAGAAATAGTGGAACTGCTCCGTGAGTTCTCATTCCCCCACCCCCAAGTTGATCTTTATGATTATCTTTATTAATTGCATTTATGACATAACTATACTATTCATCGAAAGAATTCCGCTTGGTAACTTTTTTGTGAATATAGGTATGCAATTTGTGGTGATGAAACCTTGAGGAGGATGGTATTAACAAGGCCATCAACAAAAGCAAGACTAGCTAATATAGATGGAGTTAACCAGGTAGATTCAAAGAACTGATGCATGTGATTTATAGTGTTTTATATTCTCAGAATTCACTCTGTTGCACTCATTTGCATACTACTGAGCTAGCTGAATCTGTCTGTGATGTTTATATACAACTGAAATTTGTAGGTCTGAACTTCTTGAAAACACTTTATGTTGGTTCAGATTTCCAAGATTCTGGAATTCTGTGTTTCTGTATTTGATTTGGCATCCATCCTTAAGTATGAAAACTTGAATCGGGTTTCATGGATATTCATTTGACATCTTTTCTAACTTGGAATCGTCATCAATATTGCAGCACTTGATGCAAGTTCATGGTGATCATTTTCTGAACACAATCCAGCAGCTGTCTAAAGAACTTGACATTTCTTTGGATAGAGATCCCGACACTCTACCTCCTCCCGTTTCAAGCCAGGCTGTTAGAGTGCCTAGGAAAACAAACCTTCCCCCCGCTAAGTTTGAAGCATGGAAAATGTGGCAAGAAGATGGCCTCACAATGCAAAATATAGCTGTCAGTAGTCATTTCCCCTCTCTTTTACTTATTCCCGTTCACCATTCTCGAACCTTAACTAAATGTAATCTGCTTCAGAATCATCCGCGAAGATCTGCTCCTATAAAAGAGCAGACAGTGGGAGAGTATCTTCTTGAAGCTGCAAGGGAGGGATGCACAATTAACTGGCTCAGATTCTGTGAAGAGATTGGGTTGACCCAAGCAGTGTATCAGAGCATTCAGAATGCTGTAGCAAAAGTTGGAAAAGAAAAAATGAAGCCCATCAAGAACGAATTACCTAGAGAGGTAACTGAAATAGGCTTTTGGAGCTTATGACCAAATATACGGTGTGTCTGTGTCCTTTCTAATCTGATTCTCAATTTGACAGGTAAATTATTTCCAGATCAAGACATGCTTGACAATACAAGAGCTGGGGCTTTCTTCAGCCATATATCTGTCTAACCATGAGGATAACTACAAGAAAGATGGCAATGAAAATGGACTGTTAATGGAGGACGATAATCTGGCTGAGAGTAATGTACAGGGCACAAGCACAGAAGAAGATGTGGAGCTCTCTGAGAACCCATCGGTTGCAAGGAAACGGCAAAAGGTCGAAGAAGTGAAAGCAACAGAGAGCGCAATCATAGACCGGGTGGAGAAGTCTGCCTCAGGGGTAGGTTTTCCAGATTTATTTGTTTTTCCATTTTAAGGTTACTGTTTTTGTTTATAGATCGGCTTTGAACTATGCAGGTAAGCCTTTCTGATCTGGTGGAGCATTTCAATGGCTCTACGGAGGAGTCCTTGCTTGAACTGCTGGCCAATCTAGAAGGCGAGTTTGTGATATTTAGGAAGAATGGTATGTACATGATCATGTAGGTTAGTTCTTAGTTAGGGGAATGATTAATGATGACTTAAGATATATAAGTATGTTAAATCAAAGCTTGTTTTAATGAATGAATGCTGTAATAGGTTGTTTTGAGAAACACGTGAAAATGAAACTGCGACATACTATTTTTGGTTCATTAGGTTTGATACATTATCCCGAAAACACCTATATGACGGCAAGTTTGACCATTAACAATTTCTGTGACTATTGACAAAATTTATAATTTTGATATTTGGAAAATACATGTTTAAAACATTCCAAACATATATAATATGAAGATATTACTCACATAATATTTCATATTTGCAATAAAGAATGCAACAAAAATTATGATGAATAATAATGTACCAAACCTAGTGAACTGGAGGGAGTATAATTTGAATATCACACATGATCTGATGGACACCTAGGGATGAGAACGATCAAGAGTGTTTGTTATAAAGATTGAGATCGGGTCGGTTAGAGATTGGATCGAGATCGTTCATATAATAAATGAACCGATCATGATCAAAATTTTAACATCGTTTATTAAATGAACGATCAACGATCATAAATATAAAAACTCGATAATGATTGCGAACAGATCGATAAAAATAAAGTAATATAATTATATAATATGTATGTCTATAGTTTGTTGTGAACTTTTATTAATTTGATAATGAATATATTTTTGACTTTTTTTTAATAAACTTTTAAGTTGATCAAATGATCGACCACGATCGATCAATGCATTGATCGAACCGATCATTATCTATCATTCATCATTTGATCGATTATCTATAACGAGTTGAACACGAGCCAATCACGATCGTTGTAATTTTTAAACGATCCGATCATGATCATGAAATATTTTAATCGCTTCAATCGCGATCGATCATGATCACCTCATATTTAAAACGATCATGAATCTAGTGATGATCATGATCGGATCAGCTCGTTATCAATTCACCCCTATGGACACCTTAATCCAACAACAGTATAGTAAAATTACTCCAGACAGACAGCACCAAAATGAAGATTTCACAAATCCAACAACAATATCTCCATTTTGAATAAATTCAGTGAAAACTATCCTTTGAATACATTTTTTAAGAAAATCCTTTGAATACACTTAGATATTGGTTAAAAGATGATGTCAGTCTGTGCTTCAGCTACATATGCCCTGCCTCAGGAACAGAGAAGAGCCTTCAGACAATAGAACTATGATTTCGCTGCAAAAAATTTGTAATATTGAAGTCAGAATCAGAAGGCAGCAGGCTGATCATTTGTTAGTCGTCATGAAGAAAATTGTCGGGAGTATGCAGTCCTATCCGATGTTTAGGGATGTCCAAAGGGTGCCTGCATTTCTTCTGTAGCTCCGTAAACTTGTCAATATCAAAATTGAACTTCTTGATTAGCTTCCTTTGCCTCGAAAGGAAAAGCCTTTGCATGAAGTCTTGATAAGTTGGGTCTCTTGAGGTCATTAGGAAGTAAGCGTAGCCAACAACTATCCCAGATGCAGTAGTGAAAAAGGCTATCGGCTCCATAACGTCCCAGGAGAACTCCCAGAATGTTAGGCGAAAGAAGAGACTGACTTGGACCACAGAAAGACCTAAACCAGTCCACAAAATGCAACGAACCTGTTTATGAGCGAGTCTATCGATTTCTTCCTTCTTCTTCCGCAGCTGGCTCATCTCTGTCTTGCAAGGGTCGTCTTCAGGTAACAGAGCAAGAGGTACTGCTTTTCTGACCAAATCAACCACCTGAACAATAATAAGAACGATATGAGCTAGGGTTGTTACAAAATACATTAAGCAGCCAATTGAGATAGTGAAGCTGAAACTAGGCGACAAAATATGGCACCTTTGACACACAAATGTCGTTTTCCTAGCATTTATTGCATATAGAACCATATAAAACATACACAGTGGACATGAAGCCCGAAATGGCAAATCATAGAAAAAGATTAAGAAGTTATCAAAGATGCTTATCTTCATGTTCTAGTACACTTGTTAAAGCAATCTTTTGTACAAAACTCATATCTAACATCCAAGAAATATAAATTATAAACAGAAAGTCAGAAACCACAACATTTATTATAAGATTGAATCATTTTCGAAAACAAATTTATTCATTCCGCTGCATAGATCTTCTGCACATTCACACGTTTCCAAGGACTAAATAACCAAAACACTATATTATACACGTGTCTATAATTACTCGAGAACGTATATTATACATGTATCAAGAGTGTAATCATACACGTGCCAATCTATCAATAGCATATATCATACGCGTGTCAAACTGTTAATCTATCAAGAGCGGATGTCATTTGTGTGTCATTCTATCAGGAGTACATATCATACATGTCAATCTATCAAGAGCATCAGTCATATATATCATATGCTGATATGCATGTCAATCTATCGAAAGCGTATATCCCACATATGTTAATCTATTGAGAGCGTATATCATACATGTGCCAATATCAATCTATCAAGACCATTTCACAAACGTGTTATAAAAGATTTTGCCAACACATTTTACTGAAAAGAAGAACAGCACATGTATCCTCTTTTTCTTTTTCCAAACATCCCACACACCAACAACAAAAAGAAGCCTTCACACTTCCATCAAAGCAATAAATAAACATTTTCCACACGATACACATTATATAAATTTATGCACAGCAAGTCAGAAAGGAATCATATTCTCCTCACAAACACGTAGACAGAGAACCAAATGGTAAACTCAGAAGCAAGAACAACAATTTTATAATTAAAAAAGGAAAGTAAAGAATGGAAAAGGAAAGCGACCTTGTCAGGATGGAGGTAGACTTTATCCCTGAAGAGCAAGACGACGCCGGCCTCATCCAGAACCTTCGCAAAAGCGCAAGCTTCGTCGGCCGATTTGGCAACGCCGATGCTCTGGCAAGCATCCAGCAGCTCCTTGTAGTCGATCACCTCCTTGCAGTCCGTTCCCAGCTTCGCCTTCAGCGCCTCCACGTTCACCATCTTCATCAGCTTCTTCGCCTCACCGTACGACATCGTCTCCCCATCCCCACCCCCATTCCCAATCCCAAACAAGCTCTTACTCTTAACCGCATCAATCGTCTCACCTTCTTCGTCCTTTCTCGCGCCGGAGCTGCAGAAGTACGCCGGCGAGGGGCGAATCAGGCCCGGCCGGGCCACGCGGGTGGCTCCATTTCGGAACAGGGTCAAGGACGCTCTTCTCCACATTAGGTTGGTTTGTTGTAAGCGGGTACCAACGGGGACGACGAACCAGTATTTGTGGATGGTTGGTTTCCTTAAATAGCAGGGGAGTGGAGATATAAATGGAAAGAAGGGTGTTTTGGTGGGGAGAGGCAAGGCTAGTGTGTGAGTGTGTGTTTTTGGGAATCGGGAAAAACGGAGGAGGAGTTGAGGGGCGTTTAAATGGGGTAAGAATGTGGCTGGTCTTACGGGGGAAGGGATTCCTATAATCTTATTCCGTTTTGTAACAGTGAGTCAGTGAGTCAGAATTAAATAGAGTATCCGAGTTAGGATGAACCAGGTAGGAAGATGGGGTGAGACCGAGTCGGCCCAGTTAGATACGCACTTTTGTTCTACTAGTGCGTGTTGCATAATTAACCTATCATCAATTTGCTTTAGAGAAGGTCTAACTATCCAGTTCGTTTCAAGTAAACTAACTTGAACTGAACTAAAATAAAAATAACTAAACTGAAATATAATAAAAATGTTGAAATATATTAGAAGTAGCGAGAATCATTTCACATGATCATGACTCGTCTTATAAGTGGAGTAAGACTCGATACTTACATAAGAGATTAGTCAGAACTTGCGAGTTAACTCAAATCGTTGCTAACCAATTTGTTCACTCTTACTTCTTATAAATTCAAAATTTTAATGTTTTATCATAAATATATCTTAAGTTTATCATGGATCTATCTTAGTAATCTTATATGTATGGTTTCATTTCATTTTCATTTTCATTTTAAATTATTATTAAATATTGTCAACTTGACTGCTAATAAAGCGTGTGTGTTTAATTGATAAAAATAGAGCGTGTGTTAAACGGAGGAAGTGCAAGTTGAGACGCGTTAACAAAGCTGAGGCACACCACTACAAAAGCTACTATTGGTGCGTTGTGCATAACTAGGGTGAATCTCATGCATTTCCAAGAACTTGTTCCCCCGCGGTTATTTTTTTTGAAGTATTATTCACGGTTTGTTATTTTACTCAAAATAGTAAAAAATATTATTAAATTGTTATTTGAATATTACTAAAATTTTCAATAAACATAATAACAGAGAATGTTTTGGATTACAAGAATAAATTATTGAATTGTATATAGCAATAGTACTCTCGATCCATTTTTTTTCTTCAAAATAAACTCTAAACATGAAGTATTATACAAGCAGTAGTATCAACATGTGATATAGTTTTGAATTTGGGAAACACTTGTGTAAGGCATTTTTTTGAGCCCAAATTAGTAATTAATCTCATTTTTAAATACACTACAAGTCATGTCCTACCATAAAACCGTCTTATTTATTTGTTTGTGTTTGAATTTTATAATATATATTTTCAAGATATCAAAATTTTAAATATAGTTAATATTCGTGAAATTCACATGAAAATCTATGTTTTGAGACTAATGTCAATTGTGAAACAAAAATGTGGAGCACTAGAAATTGTTCTTGTACATATTCTTAATCTTAGGTAAAATCATTTTGAAACTCATATGAAATTCATGAAATGTTCATAAAGTTAAAGTTGAAGGCCAACCCTTCATATTAATTATTATATATTGTAAAAACAAGACTATTGTTTGAAGAGAATATTGGTAAATCGGGGATAAAAGTGGAGCAACAAGCATTGGAATAAAAGGGTGAGGAATTTGAAATTTAACACTAACAAGGAAGTCAGCCGGCATGTCTTTAACGACAAAGTCTGGGATTTATTATCAAATATGGTCAATTAGGAATGCAAAGTTGGTTTCTTGTTCTACATCTTAATTCATTTGTTGGGATCATTTTGATATAAGTTTGGTCAGATTTGTTGAAACACTAATTGATGGGTCTATTATGTGTTTAGGACAATAATTCTACATAAATATGTTTAAGACTACTTTAAGATCACGATGAATTTATATGCCGTTTTAAATTTCTTGGACTGAGAATATTCATACGCACATGGTTGGCCTCGTTTTGTAAATTATAGTACAGTTAATTTTAATTCTTAAGATCTTTTCTCAATATTTCTTGTATCGGACGATTTTATACGTTTTTCAGAAGAATGTAAAATCATTTTTATCTTAGAATATACTACTTTATATGATTAGTGAAATAATTATTAATTTAAGTTTGATTATCAAAAAGAACTATTAATTTTTCTGAAGTTGTTTTTAGGTGGACATGTGGAGTATTAGATTCATTTTTTTTCTAGCATAGTACAAATTGAGTTTTTCCAAATTTATTTCATCATTGAAAATAGTAATGAAAGTGAGAAAAAATCATTAAAAAACAAGTAACACATTAGTAACATACGTAAATTTAGTAGCATAACCAAACTTAGTTAAATGAGAAAAAATATATCTGATATAATTAAATTTTAAAAAATTATTTAAGTAAGAGCATGGATTTTTAACACTCAATAAAAACTTGCAAAATGTAAAGAGCATGTCAAATGCAAGTCTCATTATTAAAAATTTTAATTGCCCAAAATGCACAAATTTTCTTCAACCTTTTAGTTAATTTCAAGGTCAATAGTATGTGCATTATGATGTGGATTGAGGCTTTAAATATTGATGCTCATATTAAAATTTTCAGCTTAATAACTTAGCAAAATGTAATCAAAAAACATGTACATCATGTGAGGAAAATGAACTCAAAAGCAAAACAAATCCTAATGGTAAGATTATTTGTAAGGAATATCAAATGACAAATGTAGAGTGGATCTCATAATGGGACATCTTAAAGAAAATGGAATCAATTTTAGTAAATTGACAAACAATAATTATTAACCTACAATGTATCAAATTGAGAAGATCTTAACTAGAACAATTCAACTAGTATAAAATAAAATAAACTATGATCCATCAAAAATATACTCAGAGTAATACATTTATTAGACAAGATTTAGTGAATGTGTAACATTAAATTGAGTGTGGTATGTATAAAATATGTGATGCTATGGACCATATGCCATAAATATTAATGGATCTGATTATCTAATAGTTACAGATATAAAAATACATAACTCTTCGTTCTACAAAAATTGTTGTTTTATATAATAAAAGAATTCAAAATGAAATGATTTTGTTGAGTTCACTGATGATGATGATGAATGATATTATACATTATAAGAACCAGAAGAACACTCAACAGTCCTTAATAAGAGTGAACTCAAAAGAATCAAGTGTGACCAATACTGATCCTACCAATGTAGCCATAGTTAGATATATGCAAACCATATTTCAGCTGCTGTGTGCTGATTTGGTTAATGCCTTTACCAAGCCTCGGGCGATTTTCCAGAACCAGAATGTGTTCATCAGTGTCAGCAATGGAGGTACCGCGAGCAGGCTGTAAAATCCCAAGGGATACACTAGCTTCACCTGAAGATTTTGCAAGTGATTATTAACTGATAGAGAGACTCCCAACCAATAACTGAGCATGATTGAGAAAGTTGTCTGGAAAAGATCTCAACGAAGCGCATATTTTGGGAGATCATTTATGACAAGAAACATACTAAATCTTACATACTACAGGCCGGAAATTCGATATGTGATCAAAATTTATATATAGAGCTCAGTAAGTTGCATTTACAACAATATCCAGAAAGATTATGCCAAGGAATTCACTGTATCTGAGTAGATGCTCACCTGATCGAAATAAGTGAACATGTGGTAGAAAAGGTAGACAAACAGAAGAATCCTCGCTATCTGAAACATCAGAATCAACAGTAAGGATAGAATGAAAATTCATTGTTGCTAAGAGACATGGCAATGTGGATAATATATACTGAAGAGGATAGTGAATGCTCGTGTCTGCAGTTAAGATTTCCCACGAAAAAACACTTCCCATGATATAAGTTTCCTTACAATGCCTCGTGAAGTAAGTGGAATGCAGGTTTTACTGTTTCGGCATCACTTTTTGATGCGTTTCATTTTCTTTTCTTTTTTAAAGCTTGACAGACTTAGTAACATATATACCTCTGACAAAAATATACTCCAGATAGACAATAAAAGGGAAAAAAATTCAAAACTTTTGATCAGCATTACCAGCCAACCAAGAAATAGGGCCAATCCATTGATAGTATACAGATTAGAATTCTTCTTTCCAGCAGTGTCTAAATACCTGAAAGCAGAATATCAGTAGCTAAACTGTAAAACGTCACGAAGAAGCTAATGGCACTGTGCAATTTACCATCTCAGATTAACAAAGGGTGTGGTGCTTTCAGTGAAAAGAACCATCATGATGTAAACATGTGCTTGACCACTTAAAAGGGACTGAATGATTGAAAACATCGAGAGCCCATGGTGCAAAATCTGAAACACAACAGGTAGAAACAATTCATATTCTGAGCAATTCAATTACGAATAACAGCTAGCTCCATTGATCTATGTGCTATATTTACTTATAGAGTGCAACAGAAGTCCAGCATGCAGATGGTAAGAAATGACTCATTTGAAACACATGACATGCTTCTACTTACATACACAAAACCACCCAATTCTGGAAACTGGTAAATGATCATCGCCAAGTCTGACAGAAAGTACCCAACAGACATCTGCAACACAAAAAAGTAAAAAAACTAACACATGAAAAGTATGTCATACTAAGAAAATGGCCACGAGAATGTAAATATCACACTGACACGGGACAGGTAACAGAACTTTCAGCACCAAAAGCGGATAGGGAGCTCTCAACAACCCTAATAACGATAACAATAAATAGGCCTTTCTGGCTGTCCTTTTTTCTTTTAGGTATCTAAGGCACTTAGGCACAAACGTATTCACTAAAATATAGAAGAGTGCAAATTAGATTTAAACCAACGTAAAACACAAGTTCCATTGAAACTTACCGCCAACACAGTATCTGAAAATGTTGAAGTTCTGTTAATCATTAGAATTTTGTCCTCAGGGCCCACAGTGAAAATATCGGATGCAGTCAAGAGATATAGAGAAGAAGTGGCAACTAGAATCGCATGTAGAGTGGAAAAACCCCTACAAAGCAAAGACTTACATGTTATCAAAACCACAATATAATGTCAGTTATAGTTTGTTCATGACAAAAATAACTTTATAAACTACTGAGTAACTCCAATACATAAGTGCAGAGGAAGATTCACCTATTGTTCCATTCAAGTTTTTCTTTCTTGGTGAGTTTAGCGTACCCATCAAAAACCAAAGAGCTTACCCAACCTGTTAAGTCATAAACCTTCAACAACAAAATTGGATTTCTTTATACAGCATCAGCAGTGGAAAAAAGAATGAAAAACTCTAGCAACATTACACAGGTATGATACACCTAGCAGTTATACAGAAAGCGCCATAAAATGGAACCCAAAACACTATATACAAGTGACGAGAAGGACGACAAACAATTGTCAGCTTCCCCAATTTTTAATGCTTAGTTTGTAATACAGTGTGCAATGCAATTATGCATTTTCTATACATGAATCACTCGCAAAGCGTTTTTATGAAATTTTCAACTCTAATAACATTTATGGCTCTTTCCCAATATGCAAATTACAATGGACTAAATCGATAACTTGCAGAAAAACAAAGAACAATTGTTGGTGCCATGAAGCTAGACCAGTGAGCTATTACGCTTTCATTCCAACAAACAATGTGGTGATGATGCGCAACTAGATTAATAGCGAAAATAGAAGCATCAGAAAATTTGAACCCGAAGTCTTATACATTGAAAGCCTTGATAATAAGGCACATTATGTCTGTTTGCTTCAAGCTTAAGCAAACTAACTAAGCACATGAAATTAAGATCAGCAGGAGGGAAGCTTGAAAAACAAAGCTAGTCTTTTGAGTAAACTTATGAACATTGCACATGGTATTTTACACAAACACCTCCAAACATGTACTAAAACACAATTTCTCCTCAATATCATCAATATCAGAAATGCAACCAAAGCTTTAGAAACGGTTAATTTCAAATACGAAGCAGCAAACTCACAATCTTGCACATAATGATGCCTGCAAACACAGACAGCAGCCACCATCCCTCCTTCGAGGGCGCGGCGACAAAGCTGATCGAACCATCAATGTCCATGCTTCTGCAAAGTCAAGAAACTGCAAAAAAACCAAACTTGTAATTTGTAAACAACACTGCAAAACTAAAAACCTGAGTCCACTATTTAACATAATCTAGAACTCACAGTGGCAAAACCCTGCAAAATTCCCGTGGGATTGACTGCTGAAAAGCCCAGAATCAATATATAGCACGTAAAAGTGGGATAAAAAGTGAGGAAGTAAGGCTTGTCACCTATGAAGTTTCAAACTTTTTAAGAATGTGGGGCGAGAAACTGACAATGATGGGTGGAAATGGGATTCAATGCTACCTGGTACAGAGAGTTGAGACTGAGAAGTTTCAACATTTTGAAATCATTGAAAACAATGAAGGGATTTCTGTGGTTTGTTCTGATGGTAGCTGGGATTATTAAAGAGGTGTTTTGGAGTGTACCAAAACTGGGCAGAGGAAGCAGTCAAATCAGAAGATTCAAAACTAGGGGGGTATTATTTTAAGGACATGATTATGTGCGTATTCTCTGCTCATTTTTTGGGCTCGAAATGTAGAAAAAACAAGAAAGGAAATTGAGGAAATAATTCGTGGAGGATGAGAAAAGAAAGAAGAAACAAAAATATAGTTTGAGCTCGATACGCACCACTAATATATATATGGTACAAATCTCACGTTTTTTGACGTTTATAGGTACCAACCATGTTCAAATTCTGGTTTATGCATGTGTTCTATTCACTTTTCATTAAATTCAGTTTAACACATATAGCAGTTGTTCAATTTAGTGATATCATGTGTAATAATAATCATAATAAAAATATATTGATTTAATGTTATGTATAAGTATACATGTGATATTTCAGGCTCCGATTACTTCACTGTTTTTACTGTAACGTATTCACACCATATCTAAGTTTAAAACACGAGACTAGAAAAGTATTGTGATTTATTATTACATTAATATCAAGTCAATGTCAAAAGCATGCACTAGAAAGTCTCTATAGCCATTACTAATTACAATTATTTAAGTTTGCAAGACTCGGACCTCTAGCATAACAACGGCAGTCGGCCAAGCAAAAACAATTCAGAAAGCACCCTAATTTATTCCCTTCAACCTACGTCTGTCATGCCACACAAAACACAGAATCCATAATAAACTTTTGGCTTGGTGATATTCACTGTAAATTATGA
Organism: Sherardia arvensis; assembly: GCA_948330725.1. Taxonomy (NCBI): domain Eukaryota; kingdom Viridiplantae; phylum Streptophyta; class Magnoliopsida; order Gentianales; family Rubiaceae; genus Sherardia; species Sherardia arvensis. The sequence goes on along the minus strand of OX415237.1, from coordinate 6,697,809 downwards.
AATTTAAATATAAAGTCATATTTCAATATGACCATGTAACATCTCAGTATCAAAACCAACAAAATTTCTCCACAAATAAAATATATGTTGGCACCTAATTAATAAACTCAAACAACTCATGAAACAATACATCATATAAAATATAAATCATATGTATTCAAGAGTAGCATTTCAGATTCACATTTTTAATAGTAGATTTAGATTACTCCGTTTAATTTTGAACAACTGGTATTAACTTGGTCAAACATTTTTCAACCAACCTTTACCCATGAATATGAAAAATTATGTGAGTAATAATATTATCATTTGATGATGAATTTTACCATTATATATTTTATTTAAATATCAAATTTATCATCAATTAATACATATAATTTTACTGACCAAACATACCTTAGAACAATATGAATTATAATTGTGTAGTCGCGCAACATGCGCATATTAAAAAAAGAAAGGCGTGCAAGTCTCTTCCGATTTTTCATGATCCGAAAGTTTCAGTCGTATTTAGGCCATTTCGAGGCCATTTTTCGACAGCATCGTCAACCCGTGCCCTAGATTCTGGGGTAGGTTCCCCATAACGGAATGATGGAGACCTTCTTCCTCCTCTCGGGGGAGTTGATGCAATCGGTGAAAATGAGAATCATCTTCCTCTTCATTGGGGAGATGTTGCAATTGGTGGAAATGGAAACACTTCTCTTGAAAGAGTTGGAAATGAGATTTTTGTTAAAATAGTTAATGAAAGTTTCGATGAGATTGTAGAGAACCTGACACATCTAGAGAATCTTGCTCCTTAGCCGCATTAGAATCGCGCGACCTTCCCGCTACTTAATCTTTTTACTCGTGGCCATATTATGTTTTTCCTGCTGCTTCCAGAAAACCTGACTCCTTAATCGCATCAAAGAGTTTCTAGACGTGGATGCTGGGATAAACTAAAGAATTGCTCAGGAAGTTAAGAGGGGAAATTCTAAGAGTCATGGTATTCGCCAGTTTCTAAGCTATAAAAACATACCTACCGATTTGAAGGAATACACAACGTGATACTCACATGCATTTCCTTACATGTCATGATGTGGTATATGATATGTGATTCAACATGTCATGGCGATGATTGGATTCTTGTTTGCATTGTTCATTTCATGTTTCCAGCCAAATTTACAAAGATTAAGATACAATTGGTTTATGTATGCATAATGAAGTTGTTGTTCTTCTTCATTTACAACATGCCGAGCCGAGGGGTGGCTACGGAGATGTTGTGCTTTCTCCATCTTTACCACCCTCACTAATGATAATATAGATAGCTCACTCTACTACGTTATCCTAACGTGTGTTTTAATAATATAAAATTTTCATGAACAGATTTACACATGAAAATGAAAATATTAATGGTAAACAACATTTGTACCATATATAAGAAGACATGCATTTTTAAGAAAACCATACTCTCTACCTGACACGTGTCATGCCATGTTAGATCCACGTCAACATCTGCCTCACCTTTTTAATTTTCTTCCAATTTTATTTTCCCAAACCGAAGCCCGTCTCTTTCTCTTTTTTCTACCTTAATTCCTTCTTTATATTAATGCCATAAATTCATCTTGAATTTCTATCCAAAAAAGGCTTTTGGTTTTCTAAACCCCTTTTCCAAATTGTAACACCTCCGTTTTAATTATATTGATGTCGTTCACTTCTTCTTCTTCTTCTTCTTTAGTTTAATGGAATTATTCCCCTCTTCAATTTCTCTATCAATTGATTTCTTTTCTTTTTTCTTCAGTTTCCCTCTTCAATTCCTCTATAAATTAATTTTTTTATGATTGGGAACAAGCAATATGGTGACCGATGCCAGATATTGGAGTATCATGAGTTCCACTAGCTTGAATACTTAGGGCGGAGACGATGAATTAGGCAGTTAAGCAGTTCTGCTCATGCTATTCTTTTATTTACATGACCAAGAGGCTAAGGAATTATTTTTACGGTGATTTCTCACGTTTCACTAAGAATTCTATTGGCATTGATGGGATGGACAAAGATGCAGATTTCTGTAGGGATGTTGGGTGATTCATCAAGTTTCACTAAGGTAATAACCATTCAAATCTTGAGTACTCTTTAGTCATTGTTGTTAACTGTCAATTTATGTTGGTGACTAATTGAATGTATACTTTTTAATATGTAATTTAAATTCACTTACAGAAACACAGAGGGAATCTTTGGTAATATTGCAGGAAGAACAGTTGTGAGCCATGACAACAAATTATAGATTCACCAAAATTAAGTGGGAAGAAGGTGTCAAGAGATCAAATTTGGGTACGTAGATTATTGTTTATTTTCAAAAAAAAAGTATGAAGCTAGTCATTAGATTATGTCAGTTGAGGCATGCATGCTCTAACATTTTTTAAATTTCTGCTTAAGTGAATTTTAATGTTTAAATATTAATGTGTTTCCATGTCAAAATTTCCTCCCAATACCTGCACACCAGATAAACACGATTGGGTGGTATGTAGTTCAATAGCAATGTCTAGAGTATGATGAAGGTTATGATCAACTTCAATAGTTTATATAATAAATTGTATAGAGTTCATTTTTATAAATCATAACGGCAGTAGCTCTACCAAAAAGAATTAGTTGTACTGAAATGAGATTGACCTAAAAGGTTTAGTTTCTCTTTATCATAGTGATGGGCATGAAATGGTACGTGAGGAAGTTATCCACCTGATTTTGAAATTGGGTTAAGAGTTTTTCCTGAAGAAAGATACATCTATGCTATAGGATGCATGCGACTGTGTAAAATCTCTACAACAACAGATGCCTCAATATCATGGAATCTGAACATAGAACATCCAATTAGTTCATATATATACCATACTTGTAATTTTGAAAGATTGCATTTTCTTATATGCATAAGTCCAATTACCTTTATTTTTTACACAAAATATTTGCCTTTATATGCTTAAAACGTGATTAATATTATTTATAAATGTAATATATACATATACTATATCATTAATTTACACATTATAATTTCACCTTGATAATAAACTTAGAAAATTGGGCAATGTGCGACCTGACAATGCTAGTATAGTCAATATGAAAAAATCATTTGTACTTGGAGCATTTGTAAATTTCTCTTACGTGTACTTGCTATAAATTATTACAATTGGGCTGAACATCACTAGGCTAATGAGAGCCCGACTAAATTCCTTCGGCCTTAGCCCAAGAGGGAGCACCGACTTGAGTCCACACGTCGCCTTCAACCACTTGCTCTCTTTCTTCTACCTTTCTCTTACCCTTTCCTATCGCCGAAGAAACAACTCTCACTCACCTGAATCTGACGTTGACCGCCGCGCCACTCCGCTCCCTTTCCGACCGGCAAACGAGGTTCAAATGTAAACCTATCTTGTTAGGCTTTTATCTTTTCAAATTTGGTGATTTTAAAAAAATTTATTATTGAATGTGCTATGAAATCAGTGATACTAGGTTGTCCAATTGTTTACCTACTGGTAAAAATCTTTTCAAAAGGTTGCATTTTTTTAAAAAAAAAATTGCAATTTGTTTGCTTTGTTCTAGTTCTAGCTGAAATATTATGCTGAGAACTAATGAATTAGGTAATAGCATCTATGTTGCACCAATACGGGTACGAATACGTATACGGGTACGGGTACGGCAAACGGTAAAATTCAAAAATTGGAGGTACGGGTATGGCTAAAATATATTAATAATATGTATATTCTGAAAATAATAATATGAAATTAATGTATTAAATTAAGACTAAAGTGCAAAAACTAGACCAAACATTGGTCAAAATACCTAATTTCTAGACCCAACATTCAAAGTGCTCAATTTCTAGTACCCTACATTCTAAAAATACTCAATTTCTAGACTTTGGTTAATTTTCACCGTTAGTTCAGTTAGTTTGAGGGGTATTATAGTAATTTATATTTTTAAAAAAATTATACCTCACTTTTTTTTCCGTATCACCCGCACGAAAATCACCAATTCCTCTTTCGCTCTGTAACTCACAAGCACCCGACGTAGGGGTACTGTGCCAACCCAGAAAATTGATCCGGCCCGGCCCGGATTTTTTGACCCGGACTCAGATTAGTATTACGGGTCGGATTCCGGACTACACTTTTTTCACTTTTCGAGTTTGAATTTCCGGGTTTGACTTTCCGGGTTCCGGGTCGATTTGGATCAAACTCGAATTTTCCCGGGTCAACCCAGTTATTTTTTTGTGGAGATACGAAGAAAAAATGGGAAGTATGATTTTTTAGAATATAAATTACTAAAATACCCCTCAAACTATCTGAACTAACGGAAGAAATTAATCAAGGTCTAGAAATTGGGTGTTTTTAGAATGTAGGGTACTAGAAATTGAGCACTTTGAATGTTGGGTCTAGAAATTAGGTATTTTGACCAATGTTTGGTCTAGTTTTTGCACTTTAGTCTTAAATTAAACCATTTCATAAGTTTCAAGAAACATAAATATAGCAATCCAAACTAACTTTGTCCCAAAAAAAAGTAATCCAAACTCATAATGTTCAAATAAAAGCAAAATAAAATGACCTACTTGAGATTTTATGATATCAATTCATCTTCCAATGTTGGCTCATCAAGTGAGAGATTTGCAAACTTCAGATATCCCACGTTATCAAAAGAATCAAATGAATCTCCTCCAACATCCCACATTTTGGTCTTCTCATCATCATACTGCTAGGAGGTCCTCGATAAAAGACAAAGGTTGTTATGGATGAAAACCAATTCTTCAGCACGAGTGGGATTCAACTTGTTCCTCTTGAGTGAGTGAATGAAACTGTATGTGCTCCAGTTTCGTTCACAACATGAAGAGGATGAAGGTTGACCAGGTAATTTAAAAGCCAATGATTGAAGCAAGGGAGTTTGTGCACCAAAACTAGCCCACCATTTCCTGGGTTCAAGAGACCTTGGAGGAGTGAGAATTCAGCAAATTCATCAATAACTTGATCAAAGTTCTCGTTACTTGAAAACAATCTACGAAACGCCCTATTCTTCTCACGATATACTTCACCATCCTTGCGAGTGGCAAGCCTACTAGAATCCTCAAGAAGCCATTCTTGACTATAAAACTTTCACAAAAATAGTTTCAAAACAAATCACATATAAGAGGATGAAATAAAAATAAATTAATTGAAAGATAGTATCGTACATACTACATACCTTGGGTTCAATGAGTGTGCAACACAATGCAAAGGAGTGTAGCTCTTAGTCCAACGAGCAATAAGGATATCATGAACAATATTATGAAAGGAACTAAATTCAGACAATAGATTTCTTCTCTTTCTTGTAAATTTCCAACTTCACATTTTCAATCATTGAGTCCCACATCTCGTAAACCAAATAGCCTCTTGCTTTCTTAACCAGATAAGAAGGTTACATATATGTTGGGGGGCAATTTCGAAGGGATTTTGAAGAAGGTTATGAAAATTTGGGTGAGTATAGGTCAAGTTGAACCTCCTATACATCAAACTGTAAGGGTAAGCTTCTTCAACCTTTACTCATGATAATGTGGAGTTTTGGTTATGTTATTAGGGGCAACATGGGGTGGTTACAGTATAGGGTTGGCTGCTACTCCTGCTTAAAGTACATGTTACTAAAATTATATGAATACAAAGCATTCCTTTTTTTGCCAACACATAGATGATATGTATAATGTGTACTGAATTTAGTACTAACCTTCTTGTAACTCTGCAAGCAAGCTATGCTGCTCTGAAACGGCAACAAACCCGATCAATTGGTGAAGTTTCGACTAACAGGAATGCCTCCGCAAGTTCAAGAAAGCAAACCGTTCAAAATCAAGTGTTTTTTACTCTATTTCAAAACTCAGTGCAGGATTCATGTACATTTAGCATTACTAAATTTGAATGTAAATTGCAGCTTTACTTACGATTTCAAAAATTATTTAATCATATTATTTGTTCATATGTTAAAGACTTAAATATGAGGAGTGAGGCTTTGAGAGTGATGAAAGACTTGGAACAAATATTCAACATAGCTTTGATAATGTTTTGAATTTTGTTTCTCTCATTCCGTTCCTTGAGGATATTAGAAACACTATCTATTTACTTCGTTTTCACGTCTATACAACATAAATACTTTAATTAATGAATCAGTACTTTAACCATGTGATGTTATTTTTACTTAATTGTACTACATGTCAATAAAAATATTAAATTCAAACAGACATCTTGTGCGGAATGGATATTTAACTTTAACTACGGCAAAATCTAAAAATTAAAAGTACGGGTATATCAAGGGTGCAGCTAAAATATATTAATAATATATATTATAAATAATATGTAAATTCTGAAAATATAAATATGAAATTAATGTATCAAGTTAAATCATTTCATAAGTTTCAAGAAACATAAATATAGCAAGCAATTCAAACTAATTTTGGTATATGTAGACAGGATAGAAGTTGGGAGGACTAAAACTTTTCTGCAGTTTTACGGCTATAGTATGAGACTTTGAAGTAGGGTTTACCTAGGCTAGACTTTATATATACATATATAATTTGGACGGTAAATTTTGTTACTTAGAAAATTTAAAAGTTGATATGAAATATCTTGAATTTTTGCAATAAAACATATTTTTCTAAATGTTTTCTTTAAAATAATCGATATTTTAGCATAAAAATGTATCATTTAAATTTAAATGCGTAGTGGTAATTCCACAAGATTTAGGAAAGTTGAAAGACTTCCACCGTATGGAATTAAATAAGAGATTTTCTCTTCGCCTCTTCACCTTGTCCCAGATCTCTTAGCCTTCCCAAATCATAACTGCGGATAATTATCGAGGAAAACGGGACTCTTCGGCCTTCTCCCGTACCAGGTACGTACCGAATGTTGGTCAATTGTGTTCTTTTGCAAGCTAGCTACGTTACCCGCTATCATATCTGGGCACCCAACTTCATCGGGGACGGTCAGCCGTCCCCGTCTGTTTGGGGACGCCAGGGAGACGTCTCCGACGCGTACCCGTGGCGTCCCCGTCTCCGAGACGGTTCCGGGACGGGTACACGGCCTAGCCGCCGTACCCGTGCAACATAGAATAGCATTTCAGCCCCTTTGGGATTAGGTTGGTTGAGTTGAATAGAGATTGAATGATTCTATAGATTGATACAGTTGTACATTTATTGTTTGTGAATTGCAGCATTCTCTTGAGGCAAAATGTCTTGGTGCACTATCGAATCTGACCCTGGTGAGTGTTTTTTTTATCCAGTGCTTTTGTGTGCACCTGTGATTTGAACCTATGTATATCATTTCAATGTAGATACATGTTCCAGAATGTATGGATAGTATGAAAAGTTTATGGAAAGGGTTTTAGGTGAACTTGTGTCACTTTTTATGTTCTAGGGTTTCACTTGTAGTTTAATCTTAAATTCTATCCACGATGTTTCATGGTGGAAGTGATTATCTTGTTCATGTTTTCAAATTAGTTCCTTGACTGTTTTGAAAAATGGAAGCTGTATGCTATCTCTTCTTCCTGTTTGATGATGATGTGCACCTGTGATGTGGTCAATATATGCTCATATTTTCATCTCGTCAGTCTGGAACGAACAATATACATGCTATCTTTAGCTTTTGTGCTAGTAATGCGAACCTAAAGTATCCATATCTGCATATCACCACTCACAGGGTACAGCTTTGTCAAAACACTTCGTAGGATGGTCTCTTCCTCTTTTTCTTATGCTCCAATAACCTTGACACACCAGCATGAACTGTTTCATTTCTTTAGTTTTTGCAGTGTTTAATATGATTTTAGTGTTTCGCTTGTGTTGAATGTGGAGTGATCTTTGAAGGGATTTATTAAAATAGGAAACATATAAGAATGCCATATCATTTCATTGTTAATCTGTTTGATTGTGGGGCAGGTGTTTTCACGGAGCTTATACAGCAGATGCAAGTTAAAGGCGTGCAGGTGCTTATCTATTTTTTGCTGCCTTTTTTCCCTTTTTTCTTATTATGCTAAGCAGTTTATGTTTGGAATTTCGGTGAGAACCCCACCTTGCTTTTACTTTAGCCTCTTAAACTATGTATAATTAATCACTACAAAAAGAACTGGGAAGCAAATTATAATTTAGAGTGTTCTAAGTCAAAAGGTGCATTATTTGATGGTGAACTGTAATTTGTATGTATGTGGCTTCCTTTCCTCTCAGTCTCATGTATAATTCTGTATTGGACTATGCTGCTGCTTTTATGCTTCCCATCTAGGTACCAGATTGAACGATTTTTGTTTTGGAAGTGGATTAGATGTGTAAATTCCTCTGCCAAATTGACTATTTTATAGGTTTTATTTGTCTTCTGCATAAACTTGCCCTTGTTGGGTTGAGCTTTATTGCAAGTTCCATTCTTTTCAATACTAATTGTTAATGATGATGCATGCAGGTTGAGGAGTTGTATTCATTGGATATCGATTCCCTTAGCGAGCTTAGGTATATTCTCTAATTTGGTCTGTTCATTAATCTTGTGTTATTTTTTCTCTTTTTCATGTGCTCTTTTCCAATTGGCTGAAATATATATTTGATTGTTCAGGCCAATTTATGGGTTGATATTCCTCTTTAAATGGCGTCCTGGTGAAAAAGATGACCGAGTTGTCATCAAGGATCCAAACCCAAACTTGTTTTTCGCTAGTCAGGTGAGTTTTGCTTCATGTTTCATATATATTTTTTAGCTGATTGAGATGACATTCTAGCTGAACTGAACTTTCCTTCTTTGTACAGGTCATAAACAATGCATGCGCGACTCAGGCTATACTTTCTATTCTCATGAATAGTCAAGATGTTGACATTGGTCCAGAATTATCAGCTCTGAAAGAATTCACCAGAAATTTCCCCCCTGAATTGAAAGGCCTGGCCATCAACAACAGTGATGCAATTCGTGCTGCTCATAACAGTTTTGCCAGACCGGAGCCTTTTGTGCCCGAGGAACAGAGAGCCGCTGGAAAAGATGATGATGTCTATCACTTCATTAGCTACTTGCCGGTGGATGGCGTGCTCTATGAGCTTGATGGGCTGAAGGAAGGGCCCATCAGTCTCGGGCCCTGCCCCGGTGGTCCCAACGACCTAGATTGGCTACGAATGGTGCAGCCGGTGATTCAGGAACGCATTGAAAGGTACTCTCAGAATGAAATCAGGTTCAATCTATTGGCAGTTATCAGGAACAGGAAAGAAATCTATACAGCTGAGCTGAGGGAGCTTCAGAGGAGAAGGGAGCGTATTGTGAATCAGCAGCAACTACTGAGGCAGCAGGGTGACTACAGCAAAGAGGATGAGCATATCAATATGCTTGGTGAGATTAACGAAGGAATCGAGGCTGCAACTGAGAAGATCTTGATCGAGGAGGAAAAGTTCAAGAAATGGAAGACTGAAAATATCCGCAGGAAGCACAACTACATTCCTTTCCTCTTCAACTTTCTCAAGATTCTTGCTGAGAAGAAGCAGCTCAGACCTCTCATAGAGAAGGCAAAGCAAAATTCCATAAAGCCCACTAATCCCCAGTGAAGCTGTACATCAATCTTCCCTAGTTTGAACCTGGATTGGGAATTGGAAAAATGTTTCGATTTTGGGAAATGGGATACGAGTTTCATATGCTTCTCGTTTTCTGACATACTCCTAGAGACCAGAATGTTAGCTGTTATTTATTTACATTTTGAAAACTTGCTTCTACTACATTATATGTTATTCCTAATAAAACTTGTTAGCTTTTATCTTTCAGTCCAGAGTATTTCATTGCAGACTATTTTCCACACTGCACAATAGTGTAAAAAGTGCTGAAAAGTGAAACCTCCCTGGTTAATGGCGTTGTTCATTTTACTCGTGGAAGTTCTTACTTGTGCTAAATTTAAATTGCTCACAAAATTAATCAGACAGGTAACAAAAAAATTGATGATATGACCAGAATCAAAGAATTAAAGCTGTTTGCTGATGCCATAGAACAAAGTAGAGATAATAGGTTCAAGACTTGAATCTTGCCAACTCGTCTGTCGCTTTTAGCCGACAGATTTGCCAGATATCTTACATCTTATTCACCAGTTAGCAAAATGCATTGGTGAGAAGAAATAACGCTAAAGAGGGGTCCAAATGGCCTCAAGAGTACAAGCTATTATTATTGCTAGCAACATAGTTGAGGTGAACTCAGAAATGCATGCATAGGAGGCTGAATATTTACAAGTCTCGTGCACTCATCCCATTTGCTTATCGTCATCATCATCACGGCCTAATATCCACCTTGAATGTATGCATTCAGGCGGTCCAACTCATTGCGGTGTTCCCTCACAACAGCACGAACCACATCTCCAATGGACACCATTCCTATCATCCCTTTCTCACTCACCACCGGAATGTGCCTAATACGCTTATCTGTCACACATAATTAATACGTGGTCAGATTACAATGGGGAGAGTCAAGTATCCCATGTTAGAGCACTAATAAGCTGACTATACCTGTCATCAGCTGCATGGCTTTCAGTACTTTGGTATCTGGAGTCACCGTGATAAGCTTGTTCTGAACATTAAATAAACAACTGCTGTCAAAAAATGCGTGTGTTGGAAGATGGACCTGACTAGCAAAAGTAGCAGTGCATACCTCTTCAGTCATGATATCCCCGACTTTGGTTGATTTAGATGATCTTCCTTGTACAATGATTTTCCTAAGGTAATCTGGATCGAACACCAAAACATCACGAAATAGAGAATAGAGTATGTACGTGTACAATACAGCTCCTCGGATGCATGATTATATCTTAGATTTACAAAATATCTTTTAGTTTGGTCCTAAGATGAAGATCAATGGTTCATAGCATTGAGAAACAACAATTTAATGCTCAAAATAACAAAGGCTAGTAGAAATGAGATAAGGTTAAAAGGGAGCAAACATGAGCTTCTTAATCATCACATATTTTCAGCGGTGTCAGTAAAAAAACATGCTGTACAGGCATAGACCAATGTCATTGAGATGTTTGACCTTAATGTTAAAGATTTACCTCTTTCAGTAATGATACCAGCAAGTGCCTTCTCCTGTTCAGGTTTAACCACAACCAGAGCTCCAACATTGTGGGTTGTCATCTGCATGATACATAAACTAGTGAAGAAAGGAACCATTTCATGTCATAATACTGAAAGGAATGTGTAAATACATGTATTGATGCAGTGCTCAGATACGTTTTTTAGTGACTTAACATACCGACTTCACTGCATCATAAACAGAATCATCTGTGGTACACCAAAGCCAAGAGCCATCAGCACTTTTACCCTTAGCCGCTAATATATCAGAAATGGTGGTACTTTCAAAGCCATGTTCTTCTAGTTTAGCCGCTGAGGTTGACTCATGTCTCGCAAGGAAAAGTGGGCGTGCGACCGGGTTGACCACACGAACATGTTGCAGAACGGCACTCTTAAGGATACTCCCATGAGAGAAGATAGAGCGAATTCCTCCTTGCATTTTGTCTTGACAGATCTTTCTGAAAAGTTAATGTTTTCACATATCAGTAAATAATCTTTTAGATGCTTCTGCTAAGAAAACAAAGATGATCTACTATGTACTAACAACAGACAAACAATACCCAGCTTAAGCAAAACCAACAAATCGTGAGATTAAATTGAACTCTAAACCAAAAGATAATCCAAACAACTCCCAACTCTTGTTATGCACTTATGCAAATACACATTATGAACTAGATATTACATCAATATTGTTAATTAGTTCAAAAATACAGTGTTCTCAAGTTCCGAAAATGAATTGACAAGGGCTCAGGATTTTTCAAGACAACAAGAGACTACCACCCTCATCTCTTCCCATTACATCCAAATCTAAAAGGGTCCATTAGCCAAACTATGAAGCTGATAAAAATGCTTAATAAGAGGTCTTTGGATAGGAGAACTATCACAAAAACAGAAACTTGAATCAATTAAACATGCTAGTTTTGAAATGTCAGTGAACAGATTATCCATACTCAGTCTACTGTACAGATCCTAGGCCTTCCATACCAAAAAAAACACCATTTTTTGTCAAATACTACACCTTGAATCAGATTCTTGATGATAAAAAACAAAAAGAAAGGCTCTTTTCTTGTATTTCTATAAAGGGTCTTGGAATACAACCACATAAATCAAGAAATGGAGCTTATCAATATCCAGGCTGATCTACAGAGCAATTAAAAACAGAAAAAGAAGTACTTTTTTTTTGTTTTGTTGATAAAGCAAGAAGAAGGATGATGAGAAATATTACCAGAAAACAGAAGAGAGCTCAACAGTGGTAGAGAACTAGATGAAGAAGAGTAAAGTTGAAATGGAATGTAGCTGAGTGCGGTGAATTAAGCAGAAGGATCCTGTCTCTTGCACATTTATTTAATGAAAGGAGTTATCTTCCAAAATATTATCCACTTCACTTGCAACTTGTGTCCTTTTTAATCTATTTTTAAAAATTATATATAATAATAAGAGGAAAGATAGCCTGGACTCGCTTTCACGTAGCTATGGTGCACACGAGAAGATCAGTAACATTGACATTTCATGTGCTTGCCCAACCATCGCCCATGATGATGTGCTCCTTTATCCCAAACCAAAATAAATAAATACCAACTATCAAATTTAAAATAAAAATGAAAGCACTATTTATAACTTCTCACTCCATTAGGTATAATACTCTTACAACACTTTTGTAACACTTTTAAAAATAAAGTCGATTTGAAATATCACACATAATTTTCTATAATTATATTGAATACAGAATATTATTTATTTTAATATCATGATAATTATAAATCATATTATAAACATGAATATCATGTTCGAAAACATAAGTATATCTTTTATCAACAACTAAATAAATATTTTTGATTAAATAAGTATGTACTCTTCTTCTTTTTATAATTTCTTTTATAAACGTTTGAAGTTCTTTTTAAATGACGTTAACCATTCCTCTTTTTTCTTTCTACCTTTAATTTCCCTTTTTAAAATAGGGTTACATAATGTTGGGATGTATATTTTGAAAAGAGGAAATAAATCAAGCTTGGATTAAACATAGGCAGACCTTTTTATAATTATACATTTACAATTTGTAATGGTCATTTTTGTTAATCAGTCACCGTCAATAACGTTTTAACTTTCTTTTCCTTGTACCAAATGAGAAAATGATGAGAATGGTTTATAATCTTGGGAAAGAAAAATATTAGTCCAATATTACAATTCAGTATTTTTTATATTTTAAAATATAATATAAATTTATGAAAATATTTTTATTTATTATATTTATTAAAAAATTAATTAATAAAATTTTAAAATAAAATTATAATTTTAATAGTATTTTGAACTTTATTGAGTAAAATATCAAACAATTAATAAAATTGATAACAAAAGGATAGATGTGGATAGGACAAGAAGTTAGGGACCAGATTTCCTTAATATATTCAGCCATTGGATGTCGGGTGGTGAGTCATGCGGTACTTGGCTCATCTACAGAGCTTTAGTTAAGTGTACACATACGATCACACCGGATCAAGAATTCAAGATTAATAATATAATAATACATAAAAATGTCTATATTAATGAACCTTTTAATATTATGGAATGGACTGGAACAATCAACAATATTTACAAAACAAAATACCTTTATTAAAAATAACAACCTGCAATTATGTCTGTGTTTGAGAAAAAAAAACTTGAATATCAGCACAAACAAAATGATAGTCATCGACAATAAGTTTATTACGATCATATTGATCTAGGAACATTTTCGCATTCAAAAGCAACTGTTTGATAAGGATAGCATTCGAAGTTTACAATCACCTAATCGAAACCAGATTATTTTAACAACCGTGTAAGTAACCATTCGAAATTGAAGAATTTTGTAAGGACTTTTGATGCGGGACGAATAACATGGATAATTAAATAGAGTCACTCCTCATTCCTCGTCATTAATATATAATGTAATCTCCCGTGGGTAAATATTAGACGAAAAATCGTAATCTAAAAGTTCGAAACACTCATATTACCAACATGCCTGACGTTTGATGGACCACGATATCATTACTTTTTACAAGTTTTTCAGTCTATATTCTACCTCTTTTCTACATTCATGAACTACAATTAGTCAATTAGCCAGTTTTTACCACGTTCGAATCCTAAAATCCGTTTTATCAGACTCACACTACCGTCCATGTCTCATATTCAGTAATAGTAGTCCGGTTGTAAGTGAGTAGTGTGGGTTTGATGAAACGATTGTTAAAGTCGCACGTGATGAACAACTAGGTAATTGTAGTGAATTTGATGAAGCAGTCTTAAGATTCCAACGTGTTGGAGAATATATTTAAGAAAATGAGACCTACATTTATTTATGTATATGTTTTAACAACTATTTATCATGTGTAACAAAAATTCTAAATGAATCAAACAATTTGGTAACAATCTTGTATATGATTTAATTTTGTAGCTTTAAATATATTTGAATTTTGCATGGTCAAGCATGTCAGAATGCATTCTCTTTAAGCGCCTCATAAGTCACAACTCACATGTGAGTATCACAAATTCACAATGCTAATTTTGAGCTCAAGAAAAAACAATGCAAATTGCGGAATTTGGTTCCAAAACGAATCTTCAGAAATTTGAGGCATTTTTCTTTGACAAGTTCGAAACCTGTCATTTTATTTTTCTTTGACAAGTTCGGAGAAATAAGCAAATGTGTAGATAATATTTAATGGGCAAAACCTTAATAACATTCCCAAATTGCAACAAAAGAACCGACTCAATAAACTAAATGTTAAAAAGTGATTGGTGATGGCTGCCAGCGAGCAATGTTGCTTGAACAGAATCACAAAACTGATTCTCTGGAATCTTATAGAGTGAAACAATCATATCACCCGCATAAAATCTCTCCCTAACAGCCATATTAGCTTAAAATAACAACGAACATGTAACTCTCGATTCCTATCTACTCTCCCACAACCATCCCGAACCCAAACTTGTAATCCTTTTTCCGATGGTCAATCTGCAAATACAAATGTTTATACAAGCATTTTGTTAAATGAGTCCCCGCTTTCATTTCAAAACAGGCATATTGACAGCACATTATAAACTAGACTCTATAAAGGAATAAGGGGGGACATTGTGTCTTTTTACCTCTGCTGAAAGAATGAAGTTAAGGCCAAAATTTAGTCGCTCCTCTAAGTAAGCAGATGCGCAGCCATTTGAGTCTATCTTTCCCCGAAGGCGACACTGTCAAGTTAATGTGAAATTAGTAAGCGGATATGTGGATCATGCTCATGCATTATCATGAAAATTACTTGCAATTCATCCAGAAATAACAGTCCGTTTCAACAACTATCTAGTCCATACTAACTAATGAAGCGACTAGATTTGACTTCACAATCAAAAAAATTTGAAGCTTAAATACCTCATACTTCTAATAAGCAGGCGACCAGACAATCTAAGTATTGAACCAACATCACATTTCACAATAAGGGTACCTGGCGAAGGATGTAATCATAACCAAAGCTAGCAGTGACATCGCGAGACAGGTGGTTGTACATGAAATCAGTAGCCAGAGAAATCTACACGGTAGTAAAATAAAATGTCAGAAGTATGTACAATGAAAGAGACAAAAAATGTGCCAATAGATAGGAGCTTACCTTCTCAGTGAGTTTCTGAACATAACTCAAAGCAACTATTCCAGTACTAGCAACTTGTGCAGTAGCAACCTGTGTGAAACAGAAGTATTATGAGTGATGCTAAACAAACAAATGCCTCTTGCTGGGCCAGAATTCTATTCATCAGCAAATTTGACAATTAAGAAACATATTAGTAATTCAGACTCTTTACTTTGTTCTCGTCATAAACATATTACAGTCCGCATTCATGATCACCAGAAAACAGGAAATTGGGACAACTTGACACAGTTCATTCATGTATGGATTTACAAGCACTAAAATTTAGTTATACTGTGTTGATGGCTCACAACTCACGAGCCACGAGAATATGTAAAGTTATATAATAATATTTAATCCTAAAATTTATCTGGAAATGCCTATTGTATCACAGATATGTCTAAATTAATTCTTCCATTACAAACCACTCACGAATGTAACTTTTAGTTCAATCTGAACAGTGAAGCCTTTACCTCACTATCGATTACTGGAGATTCAAATTGTCGCTTTACAATTTTAAAATAGAAAAAAGGACATCGTGATATTAATACACAGTAGAGCATCAACAGCCTGAGAATTTTGTAAGACAAAAACCTGTCTTTATGAAAATATACCCCTTTGTCAATTTTATTTTCTTTATCTCAAATAAAACCCATTCAATTGCCTAAACAAAGAGGTTCACATCAGATACAACCACTGGCCTTTTGAAAGACTATAGTAAATCATCTACCAATAGTAAAGCACAAATAGGACAAAAATTAAGAGCGGATGCATTGGTAAAGAAAAGTACCATCTTTTCAGTATTGTACCGGGCACCATAACCAATGCCTGACTTCCTTTGTTGACCAGCCCAAAAGATCTCACCACCCAAAGACAAATTTGGGGTTATACTCTGCAAATGCAAGATTCTCATTGATCAACAAAGAATATGAGAGCATCAAGCAGAAAAATTATAAGGTATCAATCATGATACATGCATCAATCAAATATTGACAATGTAGTACATGGAACTATCTGCTCAGAATATGAACAAAAACAAACTGAAGCAGTAGTGGCCAGTAGGAATCAAACAAGATATGAAGCATTCTCAGCAAGTATTTCATGAAAGTACATTCCAAATGAGTTGCCAAATCGTTTTCATGCCCTTATTAAACAAGAGAGTTTTGCTTTTGGGACAAACTATAGTCATCGAGTTGTTTCCGTAACTGAAAGAATAAAACTTGTCCCACAAAAATAAGTTCTATCATAATAAAAAGTTACAAACTGCTAGGCCATGTCACGTGCAATGATAATCAAAATAGTACTTCAAATTTATTACACTAAGCATCTCGTTGAAAGAGAAAATTTTACCTGAATATAGTTGGCACCAAACAAAGCACCAGTTCCCATTTGAACTTGACTCCTGAAGTCTCTTCCCTTCAGATTACATGAACATAAACAAGTTATAAATCAACTCATTAATATAACATGAATAATTACATAAGCCAAACGTTCTAATGGCATACACAGACATAACCAAAACAGCTCAGTACCTTGTAATCAAGATTCGCTATGCATTGCGACATGTGCGGTTCACTTGTAAGCTGGGAAATAGAAAAATTAGCCATTCAACAAACAGAATGAAGAAAAGAAACAACAAAGACACAAATAATCCAGATATATAATGATTACTTGTGCTGAACCCTTAAAAGCGAGATTGTCAGTCAGATCACCCTTCCACCGGGCAGATAGCCTACCATCAGTCATAACCCTCCCGATAAGCATAAGCTGCAAAAAGCAATACAAACGTCACAAACATTCCACAATTTCCTATAAGATTCAACTGCAAAACAAAAATTTAAGAGCTGCATACCTTAGGGTCCAAAAAGTTAGCACCAAACTCGTAATGTGCAGTGGGGATTTTAATAGTCTCCGGCGACTGGGCAGGAATTTCAGTAGGTCCCATGAACAAGCTGAGACAAATATCCAGTCATGACACTGTAATAACACAATTTTATACACAAGTAAAAGGATCTTTCAAAAAAGAAAAAAACTACCTGTGGCTAAGCATGAACTTCTGATTGAGCAATTTCGAAAAGTCGAGTCGGAATCCCTCGAAAACATCCGGCTTTAGCGACACTGTTAATCAATCAAGCAAGCATTAGCTCAGGAACCCAATCGAGTCAAATCAGAGCATAGTAAAATCGTTAAAAAAAATCGAGAATTACTCATAGCTTCACGGTGGAGTTCTTCGTAGGGGATGGGGCACGGGAGGTCAAGGTAGTCGACTTTCTCGATCTTCGGGGGAGCGGCGGCGGCGGCGGGGACGGTTCCCGGAGGATATACTGGAGTTGCCATTGCTGATTGATTCGTATCCTGAGCTCGAGACGATCTCTGCGATGAGACTAGAAGAAGAAAAGCTTCTTCTGGGTAGCAGAGCGGCTGTATAAGTATAAACTCAAGAGAGATCTTTGCGAGCAAGAAAAAGAAAAACCCTTCCCCAAATATCCAAAACCCCTAGCCTACAACCCGGTGCCCGACCCGGACCCATTGTCTACTCGGTACCTTCAAAATCATGGAAATTAATTTTTTACTTAAACTATAAGTTAGTTAATTTAGGACATTTATCTCTGAGCTTATTTCTTACAAATTGAATTAAACGGATTGAATTGAACGGAATTGAATTAAATTAAATTAAACTGAGTTAGATTAAGCTGGATTAAATTGAATTGAATTGAATTGAATTGAAGTGAAATATTATGTATTAAAAAATAGAGTCAGTATGTTTAAATTTATCTGAAATTGATCAAGTTATAATTTTACTGAACTGAATTAAATTAAAGTAAATTAAACTGGACTAATTTAAATTAACCTAAACTAAATTAAATTGATCACCTATGTTTATAAAGTTCAACAGATATGGCCCTCTTGTGATAAAAAAGAAAGACTTTATTACTTTGATTTTATATTTACAATCGTATAAAGAATTGATTAAAAAAATCAATTTAAACTTTAAAGGATTAGATAAGAAACTCAGGTCGTGTTTGGTTGGAGTGGATTTTGACAGTCCATACTTAAATTTAGTATTTAGAAAGTCTGAAATTTTGCAAGTCTAAATTACCACAAATTTATTTGGTTCGTTTGAGATTTTGTAAATGTGAAATAAAAATCTGGTTCAATTGGAGATTTAGACTTGAATTTTTTTAGTTAACTTTTAAAAAAAACTAAATCAAAATGGAAGTTAATTATTTTAAATTTGGTATAATAATATGATTGCTCATTATCTCTATAAAATTTTGTGTCATATTAAATTTGGTTTTTCAAAATAAAATTAATGAACTTTGTATAATAGTTTGTAATCATTTACTTCTATTTTAAATAAATTATTCTAAAATTTTTGGACTTTGATAGTGTAGAATTTTTCAATAAACCAAACAAACCCTCAAATTTCATGAAAAAGTGTAATATTTTTCTTTATGAAAGTAAGTAAATAAATTTAACATTTTCCACGAAAATAAACCTTTTATAAGTAGCGCGACATTGGATTTTGGCCCAATTATTGAAATCGACTATATTTTGATTTTAACAACAGACCAATTATGAAAAAATTTGACAAACACTGTATTCAAACACAGGAGTGAAGCAAACTCCGGCGCCCGGCGGAACTCGTAGCTTCTCCAGCCTTTCCCGCCCCTCAGCTGCCGTCTCCGGTGAGATTTTCTATCCCCGTTCTGTTCAAATTTCAGCTCAGTGTTTGACTGTTTGGTGTTTTACATTTCAGCTCAGAGTTCATACTTGCATAACTCTTGTCTATGTAACTCTAAATTTACTAAGTAATCTAATTAGGAGAATCTCGAACAACATGCATCAGGGTTTTGGATTTTCTGAAGGATTTAGTATATATTATCAATTATTTTTTTATAAAAAATTCATCATTAATGTAGAGAATCGGGTAGTACATTTTATACTTCTTGTGGAAATGGATCAACTAGCAAATTCTTTCTCTCTGCTTGAAATGGACGCAGAAGACGATCGGGAGCCGACAATAGTTGCAGCTGAGGGTGAGTTTTACATTTGGATTTGAATCTTGTTTGTTTCAACTCGTGTTACCTCATTTACCGATATATAAAATGATTCGATTTTTGGGGAGACCTATAGCCCCAGCCCTAATATTGGGGAAATCCAATGTCGTGAAATCCAATATTGGGGAGACCTATAACCCTCAACTCGTGTTATGTTGTGTTTTAGCTGATGCTGTTCTTGAAAAGGAGAAGAGGGATTTGGCTGCTTCGAAGATGGATAAATCGGGTCAGCAAAGCTCAAAAGCAGATTCCACGGAGTACAGGATGCCACTGGTGTGGATTGACCTTGAAATGACTGGTGAGCTTCGAACTCTCAAGTTATTGGACCGATTGTTGCTTAGTCTTTTTTAATTATACTCTAGAAAGGTTACATGTGACTAGAGGGTTCGTTTAACCTTTACGAGCTGCATCAGTGAACCTAAAGCTCCTTTCTGTTTTAGGTTTTTGAGATTAATTTGAGTCTTGACTCTTGAGTCAACATAAGCAACATTCTGGTGTCAGTGCAGTTGTCAGAATTCCTCTTTTCAGGCTTGTTGCTTTGTCATTTTCCTGCAACACCACATTCCTCTCTGCTTGCATTTTCCTCCCACCCATAAGTCTTTCATTCAAAACATCCCCCTTCGGCTTTATTGCAGTCTTTCATAAGTTAAAATTTTTTTTTTGATGTCCACCAGTTTCTTCCTCTCCTTGTTCACAAAAAAATTGGTTTGTGAGTTTTGGCTTCTAAAGTTCTCTGGCTTAGACCCAAGTCTTCAACTATCTGAAACTCTTCCTTCTTAAAGCTCTGACTGAGGATAGCAGCTATGAAAAAGAACATCAGTTAAAATTTTCCTTATCATGGCTGTATTTGCAACATTTTATAGTGCTTGCGTATAAGAGCATGTAATTATTCTTTAAATTGGTCTCTTCCAGAGATGGAAGCGTTTGTTTATGTGTACTTTAACATGCTCTATTTCCTCCTTTTCTGTGCTGCCTAATTCTTCTTATTTCTTCACTTTTAAGAAGAGTCTGTAGGTGATTGTTAGGTCATGAGCAATGTTTGGGTAAAACTTAGTTTTGGAAAGGGAAGAGTCTCATGATCTGCATTCTGCAGTGATGATGGGGGTAAATATTACGTTTAGTGAACTTGAGTTAAGTAAAAGTATGTTATACTTGTACAGTAGTTCACATTTGAGTTCTCAGCCAGTACAAAACTGATTTAATGGTTTCCTGGTATTTTTGAAATGGTCAAGATTAGCTTGTTCATTTCTTTTGAATTTTATTTATTTATGTGCAATCCTCTGGTTGGCTGCATATGCAGGTCTAAACATTGAAGTTGACAGGATATTGGAGATTGCTTGTGTGATTACAGACGGTCATTTGAAAAAATCAATTGAGGTATTTTGGCCTTCATCATTCAGTTTAGCTTCATGTTGTTCCTGTACTGCTTCTCTGCTGACTGGCTTTACCATCAGCATGTTTGTACCTCATCATAATTCTCTGTGATACATGTCATGGAAAAAAACTACTGTTACATAGTGTTTCTGCTGGACTTAATCGATGTGATTTTTAATTACATGACACAATATAAGACTCTAGTAACTTTAGGTTGCAAGGTATTCTCCTAATCATGAATAAGATTAGAGTTGCTGTTAGCTGAGAAAAATGTGCAAGTGAAAAAACAAAAATTGATTTTGGGCAAAGTAGACACTGATTAGCATTTACATGCTGAATTGTGGCTTAAGTGAACTTTTATTGTGGCTTTCTGAATTATTTGTACATCTACTGCTTTAATAATAAGTAGATTATAGTATTAAGTTGTAGAAGTGGCAGTTTACATCACAGTTATATTGGCTTGATAAACCATATTTTGTGCCCTCACACATAATAAAACTGAGGTTTCAATAGAAGCTGTAAATTAGCAAGTTTGCTATAGCCTCTCATGTGTAAAGATGAAATAAACCTTAGTTCACTCCATTCACGTGTCTTAAGCGTCCCATGCCATGAGAAACTCAATACGTGCACTGAAACACAAAATACTAAGCTCTGGAACACTTTCAGGTTGATTTATGTAATTATGTTCTCCTCCAAAGCTATTTAGAATAATTTACTCTTAGGAACTAAATGTTGATTTCTTATCACTTAGGGTCCTGATTTGGTCATTCATCAAAGTGAAGAGTGTATGGAGAGAATGGGAGAATGGTGTCAAGAACACCATGCAGCAAGTGGTAAGGCACTAGATAAAGTTTCTTCCGTTATATTCAATCGTGAAATATTTTCTAACCCAATAGGTGTCCAATATACTCTCGTGATTAAATCTATCTGCTAACCACAATATTTGTGTAGGCTTGACCAAAAAGGTACTCAGTAGTACAATTACCGAGCAAGAAGCTGAAGCCCAGGTACTTTGCTTCAATTCTGAGTTTCCAAGTAATCATGCATCACAAGCTTAATCAGCCAGTAACAGATTGGTGCAAAATTTTGCTCTTCAATAAATTTTCTGGTTAGACATTGTATTTTATGGTTCTTGTTACAGGTTATTGAATTCGTGAAGAAACATGTGGGAACCTACTCTCCTCTTCTAGCTGGAAATTCAGTTTATGTGGATTTAATGTTTTTGAAGGTATGGTTACTGATTGTATAATTTTTTGTAGTGATTGGTCATTGGATGAGTATGTCAGAGACTCCTAACACTAGTTAATTTCTTAACATCCCGGCACTTCATAAAGTTTCGACCATAACTCTCCTTATGTATGTCACATTTTTATTTTTATTTTTAAAAACTATGTATGTCAGATTCTTAGATCGGAATAAATGCTCTCTGCAGCCTGGTCTAAATCTTGATTATTGCATCTAGTCAGAGATAGACGACTTTTAGTCTCTATTAGGATGACAAATAGCTGTACAAGTCCGCCCCCCTTAATATTTTGCTGTTTCATTGGTGCTGGGCTCTTAATTAAAATACTCCCTGTTCACACAAACTCTGCTTCCTTAATTTTTATTTATATACTCTGCAGAAATACTTGCCTAAACTAGCAAAGTCCTTTTTCCAAGTGCTTGTTAGTAGTTCCTTAATTCACGCTTATAAAAAGTACTCTTTGCGGCAGAAATACATGCCTGAACTAGCAAGTCTTTTCCCTCACGTGCTTGTGGACGTTAGCAGCTTGAAGGCATTATGTGTCCGATGGTATCCCAAAGGTGATATTCACTGTTTTTGTTTATGTATTCAGAAGATTTTGACAAATTATTCTGTGATTGCTGGATTCCAAGACTTGACTTTCCTATACGGTTTTTTGTTTTATTGATAGAAAACAAGAAGGCCCCTGAAAAGGAATGCAATCATAGAGCCATGGATGACATTAAAGAGAGTATTGCTCAACTCAAATACTACAAGGAGGCGATATTCAAGCCACCAACTAAAAAGAAATGATGGATCAATGGGATATGGTTGAAACTTGAGAGTTCTTAGATCAAATTCTATTTAGCCTCAGCGTAATACATTAAGCCTATTGCTTCTTTGACGTGAATCTTAATCTTGAAATAGCTGCAAACTGTTTTTCATAAGTATTAAATATCAGCTTGTCTTAGACACATGCAATACTTGATAAAAACAAGGTAGCTTTTGGTCGAATTGATCCAGTTACTGATGCTTATTTCTAGCCCTAGAACCTATATTTTGTGGTCTTTATGATGCCGTGTAGCAGCTTAAGTGCTCCAGATCCCATGCATTGGTATCAATCTTCACTTTTGGTCACCCAGCACAGTCTTGAACACAGCTGAAAAATCAAGGTCCCCTAAGCCCAAATTCCTGGCTTTCTTGAAAGCCTGCATTTTCATACAAATGCAACTAGACTTGTAACAGAACGAAGGCGAATAGGATGGCAATAATCAACAGAAAAAAGAGTGGAAAATGTGATTATTTCCCATTCTCTAAAACCGAAACAGTACCTCATTAGCTGCAGCTGCAACTGGCATTGAGACTGCATTTTCATCCCCGAGGGCGAGGGCCAATCTCATGTCCTTCTGCTGATGCTTCAGAGGAAAAGCGGGATTGTAGTTACCTTGGACCATTGTGGGTCCCTTCATCTTGAACATTGGATTTGCAACTGCAGCAAGATCCTGCTCGAGACAACATGAAAGCTGGTAAGATGAAGTTGGCAACAGTGGTGTACGAAAAATATGCTGTTAGCTCTCTTACCAACACATCTAGAAGAGTTTGGGAGCTCAGTCCACTTTTGTCAGCCAATACAAGCCCCTCCGAAAATGCATTCATCATACTGCAATGTAGCAAATCAGCCATCATGAACGTGCAACATAGATAAAAGTAGAGAACACAAGAATATTATTTCTAGCAAACTAGATTACCACAATATAAACAATGGCTAATGATTACCTGCCCATAATCATGTTTACAACAAGTTTCATTTTTGCTCCATTTCCGACCTGCCCTAAGAAAAATGACTTCTTTCCGAGGACATCAAAAGCAGGAACAACTTCATCATACAACGGCTGCAATAACACGATTTAGCAATCATTACTAAAATTTGCCATGAAACAGGGCTTAGTTCTCAAGTTCTCTTCTTGGCAGTTTTTACACATTTTAAACAATGAACAAATATTTTCATGAATAAAGACGAGAAGTAGGTTTCAACATGACTCAAACAAACAATGACGCATCATGCGATAAGAAAAAATGACAGGAAAATAGATAACATCACAAAGTGAAGGCATACAGGGGATGTTGAAATTAAACCTGCCGTTATTAAAAAAAAAAGGTAGATTGGGGGGCTAAACAGAGAAAATCTACCTTATCCCCAGCAGCAAGGATAACTAGTTGACCATCTTCAGCAGGCTTCTTGCTGCCAGAAACTGGACCCTCAAGAAAATGACCACCCTTTGATGTAATAGCCTAACAACATTGAAATAGAGCAAACAATGTAGATCAACAATACATAAATAAAAAACCCTCATTTCTTTAACATTTCATCGATGACTTAATATAGCTGAACTTTAATAAGTTTAGGAGACCTCACTGATCTTTGATGATGTTTCGGCATCAACAGTTGACATGTCAATATAACCTTTACCGCTGCAAATTTGCTCAAGGACACCGTCTTTATCAAAAACCACCTGACAATCAGCAAGCGTCGGCACTTTAAACAACTAGTTAAAACTCATTTCTACACTGAATAAATTATGCCATTTTAACTAACCGAGAGAGCTGCAGGAGGGTCTGACAGCATCCCTATGGTGTACTTGCATTTCTTCACTACAGCTGCAGGAGTTTCTCCAACGGAAGCTCCATGTTCAACCAATTCATCACACTGCAAGTTCCCAAACAAGAAACAAGAAAACGAGATTATGCAAACTAGTCACATTTCCCTTTCAGAAACAACTACTTCTCTAGGACAGCTACATATTCAAGCACATGTATACATCATACTTTCCTCTATGTGAATGTAACCATAAACTCAGAGCATCAACAATAACAAGTCAACCTTATCTCACTATACATGGATCATATGTTGACGTATATAACAAACACAAAATCTGCTAAGACAAAATCAAAACTTTCTTCTCTTTAGGAAACAATCATCAAGCAAGCATTCATAGGAAAGTTGGAAAAAAACAATCA
Organism: Sherardia arvensis; assembly: GCA_948330725.1. Taxonomy (NCBI): domain Eukaryota; kingdom Viridiplantae; phylum Streptophyta; class Magnoliopsida; order Gentianales; family Rubiaceae; genus Sherardia; species Sherardia arvensis. The sequence continues at coordinate 6,672,468 of OX415237.1, read as the reverse complement.
GAAAATAGAGAGAGAGGAGAAGATAATACCCTGGAGAGAGTGCGATTCCAAACAGTGACCTTGAATCCATGGCGCAGCAGGTTCATTGCCATAGCCTTCCCCATTATACCCATTCCCAGGAACCCGATTTCCTCCATCTTTTCTCGATCACTCAAAATACTCAGTGACCTCTGTGTACTGAACTCCAGGGGTTCAAAATTGCTTCTTTTATTTGTTATAATATTATCTGTTGGAGTACATTGATTGGTGGCCTGTAATATAAATATGTTTCAAAAAATCAAAAAACAAAAGGGTCGACAGCGACGCTCTGCAATATGGACAAATTAGTTGTTTAATCCGAGTAATGCAACATCGGAAAGTTCGATTATTGGTCATTGGTCCCTGAGCTTTTGGAGAATAACTAGAGTTTGACAAATTACTTTGTTTAGGCTTCTGATCCACAATGGCTCAACAAATTTATTAATTAAGATTAAAGTAGCATTTGGCCAATGCTATTGTGTTAGGTCAAGCTATGTGCATAAGTATCTAAAGTTGGTAATAAATTGCACGTTAAAAAGTTATAGACCTAGTCTAAATTAGATTAAGATGTGTTTGACCATCGTCTTGTAAGGGAAATAACAAATAAGGGAAATAACAAATATGACGATAAACGAATTTTCAATCATCGAAATTCTACAATATTTACTATTTGTGTTTGTCTCTGTGAGAGAGAAATTTACCAAGGATTCCGTCGGACTTGGATTACTTTAGGATCAAAATCAAAACTTTTCATACACGCCAACTGTAGAATCGAGGAATTCAATATTTATAAAAGTCTCGGCATTAAGAGAAATATTCATTAGATCCGTAACATGTCGACTTTGTTGTAGATGCATTATTATAAATTAACATAATCTAAAGTAAGATCGAACTGTATTTGATTTGTACCCATTCACTAAAGAGATTCAACACTTGTGCAAAACCAATCTAATAACATGTTTATATTTTGGTTGACTATAAACATCAATGCTCGACAGCTATGTAGATCTCCCATAACCAATTATGCAAAGTTTAGTACTCCTCCTTTTCATCTTAATTTGCCAATGCTTACTAGTAACTTTATCAAAATTGATTATTTTTAATATTTAATTAAATTATTAATAATCAAATATAATCATACGAGATTTTGCTAGATTCGTCGTAATGTATATTTTCATAATATCAACACTTCGTTACACATAATTACACACAAATAAAGATATTCATGATCTAAAATGTTCAATCAATTTGAAAATGTAAAAAATCACAGTTTCAGTAGGAGAGAAGAAGTACTATTTAGTAGATGAACACTACTATTGGCGATACTGCTACTAGATTTGTAAACAAGTTAGACTTTGAGCTTATACCGTGTTAGATTACTTTTTGCTCTATCAAATATTTGGCCACCAGCCAATCAGATCTGATTTGTTGGGATTGCTCTAGTACCGATATTAATTTACGTGTATTTTCAGCCACTTATAGAGAGACTAAATCACAAAATTCTTAAATGGAATAATAAATGGCTAAACATGGCAGGAAGACTCATTTTAGTTAAGCATGTACTTGCATATGTTCCACATCATATATGGTGTGTTATGGCTCCAACAAAACACATCATTGAGTAAATGGAAACAATTTGTTCCAACTTTTTATGGGGGAAGACTGAATATGGTTTTAAAAGGCACTGGATGGGCTGAGACTCTCTCTGTTATCCCAAGACTCAGAATGATTTTGATTTGAAATGTTTTCATAAAGTCATACACAGTTTTTCCCTCAAATTGCATTGGAAACTTCAGATAGGAAAAACTATATGGTCTAGGATTATTTGGTCTCTGCCTCCATCTTACAGGTCATCTGATCTATGGAAAAGGGTGAAGAGTGTCAACCACATTGCAGAATTACATTCTATACTACAGGTAGGAAGAGGTGAGTGTAACTTTTGGAATAGTAACTGGACTGGTAAAGGTTTTCTGGCTGACAAATGGAACGGAACTCAGTTTCCCTTACATGAACTAACAATTGCAGAATTTCAAGCAGACATGAACAATCTAATGACTATAATAGCCAGTGGACTGGATTCTGACAGCTTAAATACTACATCTGTACCAATTCAGTTGTTTGACAGAGATGATAAACTGATATGGATACCTTCAAGCTCAGGTAAATTCTCAGTCTCTTCTGCATATACCATTTTAATGAATTCCTGAGGGGAAAGACAGTCAATGGGAAAGGTATGGAACTCTATCCTACCTCCAAAAATATCTATTTTCACTTGGAAGCTAATTAATTATTTTCTCCCCTTTGATGAGATACTCAAAAGGTGGAAGATAACATTAGCTTCAAAATGTCCATTCTGTGAGGCAGAAGACTCTTTATCTCATTGCTTTCTCAAATGTGTCTACTCCCATGCTATGTGGATAGAGATTTTTAAGACTCTAGAAATTGGTTATATCTCTTTTGAACACATTTTTGATGCACTATCCTTTTTCTGGTCTATCTCATCTTTCTCCAAAGCTAAAAACAATGTCTGCCATATTTTACCTAGCATATTAGTATGGATTGTATGGAAACATAGATGTTGTTATTTTTATGAGAATAAACCTATGAACACTACTGGGATGATAAAACAGATGCATGCAACTACAATTTCTATTTTCTCTATTCATGCTCAATACATGAGCTCTAATTGCAGCAGAATGAGAGATCTAGGATACTTCCAGGCCATAAAAATTCCAAAACCAAAACTGATCAAATGTGTAAAATGGAACCCACCTGATAGTGGTTTTAAGCTGAATACTGATGCTTCCTGTCCATATTTGAGCAATTCTTTTGGAGGTTATGTGGTCAGAAATCATGCAGGAAGGATCATGACCATGGGAATAGAACAACACGCTGCACCTGAAGATCCCTTATTTGCTGAGCTACAAGCATGCACTACAGGTATTCAGCAATGTATAGAGCATGAATACTTTCCACTAATTATTGAGTTGGATTGTTTGCAGGCTATCCAGATATTGAACAACACAAGAGCCATACCGTGAAAAGTGGAAAGAATTATCTGGAACATATGGACTCTGACCGCTGGAAAAGAGGTTTTCTTCACACACATCTACAGACAACAAAACTTGGTGGCTCACAATCTGGCTGAGGTCGCAAAACAGAGACAAATTAATGTTGGCAGAACCAACATTAGCTGCTCAGAATCTTCTCACTCTTTGCATCTGGCCATAATGGGAGATTATATGCAACTACCAACTCTAAGGCATCAAGATCAATAGTCACAATCTCTCTCTAATACTTATTCTCTCAATCACTCTTAGTTCTGGCTACCAATTACATGTGGATTTTGACAATGAAAACCTGACTTGTTAGTATCCTCTCACAGGGTGTAGGTGCTCCGGGAGGAGGTAGCACTAGGGGTGAGAGGATCTCTCAAGATCATTTTCAAAAGCAAAATCTTACATGTTTTAATAGTCTTATGCTTTATTGACAATTCAGACCATAATAATGTACTCTCTCTTGCTATTTATTCAATAAAAGCTTGGGGAAGCTAGAAAAACCCTCCACCATCATTGGTGGTTTCAATTAAAAAAAATTAATTTACATATATTCATTTTTTAGATTTTTGTAATTTTCTTCTTGATGATGCGCTATAAAATATCACCTTATTAGAGAAATATCTGTAGCAATCTTTAGTTAGATTCTTGATGAAACTTTCTTATTAGTATCATGGCTAGATGGAATAATTCGGTATGCTTTACATACTACTCCACTGTTCAACCTTGTAAAGACTTGCTATCTTCCGGTGGTCAAGAGGCCACCGGGCTCAATGGGTGGTCGGTTGAGGTTCAGGTAGAGAGTATTTATTATAATAGAGCCGAGTTTTCTGTTTAGGCTGTGAGAAAGTGGGATGGTGAATTCTTATGACCTCCAGAATGCTATACTTGCCTACTTGGCGATGTCTATACACAAACAAAAGAGGGAAGTTTGTTTTTAGCTATATTAGTTACCGGCATTGATACAGAGATGATTTAGTTATTGTAATATTTTCAGACACATTTATGATATCCCACCTTGCTTCCGTATTGGATCGTAATATAGCGTTCGGGCAACATATTGCCGCATTAACCCAAAAAGATTTCATGTGTATCATTGGGTTTACCAAAATCCAATCATGTAATTTTATTGTTTTTATGTAGGATTGAGGAGTCGTGAATAATCCTCCCATCCACTTAGTTTTAACTAAAAAAAAGTAGATGACACTTTTTTCATATATTATATATATATATATACTTTTTTTTGAGCAAACCACTTTAAAGTGGGGGAATTATATTAGCCTTCCCAAACCTCATAAAATGGACAATGATACAAATAGAGCCCCGAGAGCAGGCAGAATTTGCACGGAGATAAACTCTAAAAGCATTGGTAGATGTTTTTCAAAAGAATAGGCTCAAAAGCCCTATACAAAAGAATAAACTATGAATTTAGCTAGAGCCTATTAGAGAATTACTAAGCAAAACTCAAGGTGATCCCAACAAAGACATAACTATCTAAATATGTGTAACTAATAGTAAGATCTTAGATAAATGCAGCTATTGAGATTTGGATCATTTGGGGTGAAGCATCTGCTGTCATCTGGTATCCTAGTGAGTAGTGGATTAGCTTGCAGGAGAATGAAGATCTATCTCAGGTAGTGGTAGCATGCATGTCATCGTTTCTGTATAGATGCCTTCTGCAAAATTAATACAGAAAGATATGAGAGTAGCATCAATTCATGGAGGGTGTAATCTTAGAGTATGAGTGCCCTATTTATCCAGCAGATAGAGTCCTTTAACAGTGCAAGGCAATGAGATAACATAGTCAAAATTCATAGACAGTTTGGAACCGATGGCATGCTTTGCTAATGCATCTGCAACAGAATTGCTCTCTCTATAGATATGCTGAACATTATAATTATTAGCAGAGCAAACCTGAGCAATATCATGGCATAGTGTAAAAAGTCTCCAAGGAGCAAGTTCAGGGTCTGATATTATCCTAGTTGCTTGCTTACAATCAGTCTCAAATGAGCATGTTAAATTCAGATCAATGGCAACTTTAATACCAAGTCCTATTGCCAAAAGCTCAACATGTAGGGGTGACTGTGTTGTGGTGTGAAGTGATCTAGCTGTAACCAAGGTTCCTTGTGAATCTCTAATGATAATGCCTAGACCAATTTCATGTGATGTGAGCTAAGAGGCTTCAGAATTTAGTTTATAATGGATTACTGGTCTAGACCAGGAGACTTTGGTTATAGTTTTCTTAGGAGGCCTAATCCACTTGCGAAAATACCCATTATCAGCCAGATCAATATCATGAGCAGATTGAATATAGACGGGCTTAGCCATAAAAGAGTCATATATCATCACTTTAATTTCATGAAGGATTCCGGGGATAGTAGGTTTTATCATAGATAAATCTATTTCTAGCCTTCCAAAGAGTGCAGCATGAGAAAATAGCAATGTTATGTATCAATTGAGTATGTATAGCAGTGAGGCCAGGCCTATATAGATAATGTAAGATTCTGTTCCAAATGGTAGTGAAAAATGGTGTTCTGATACCTATAAAAGAGTTGACACCCTCCTAGATCTGAGTAGCAAGTTGACATTTATTGAAAAGATGATCCAAATAGTCTAAGCTATCACAGAAACAACATTTAGACACTATATTGAAACCATAACATTTGAGCACATTGTCAAAAGGTAAGAGAGAGTTCAACTTTTTCCACATAAAGATAGATATTTTATTGGAAATTTTGGTCCACAGTTTAGGGAGTCATGCAGAGGTACCTCTTTTCATATAATAAAATGAATGATACGAAAATCACTTGAAAAGTAGTATAAATTATTGTGGGTGGGACATTGGAAGTTAGAAATTATAAAATTTTCACCTTAAATCACTATAAAAATTTATATGTACCATTGGAATTCGTTTGTTCTCATTCTCCATATATCCACGTTTTTCTATAATTAATCTTCAATCAGTCAAAGGCTTCTTCTTAAGATATTTGGCTAGAAGAGGTCTGGGGTTCAACCCCCCAATTCATCCCCTCTGAGTTTCTCCTGATCTCAAAAGTCTGCAAGGCGTGCTCAACTCAAAGTAGTGAGTTACCGGAGCTACATCAACTGGCGCATGAAGTGCGAAGCGGCGAAATACATCAGACGGTGTAAGTGGGATCTTCACCCCACTCAAAGCGTTGGTGAGGATCTCAGACCACTCGACGTACGGATCAGTAAAATAGGCTAAATTAGGTTAATTAGGATTCATGTATATACTCGATTAGACTGTTGTAATGTACTGAAAAAAAATTAATCTTCCACGTTTCCATTTATAGGATTTATTTTCAGTGTTAGAATAATCTTTGATGAAAATATTTTTCCAATTTCCAAGAAAAGGTAGCTTTTGGATTAAGCATTTATGAACTGTATGATTGATAAACAAAGACCACTTAATCCTTCATCAATCATGATGCTTTTATCAATAATCCTTGACCTTCCCACTTGGAATTATTTTTTCACAAGCCGTAAAAAAGATTTATGTGGTGGTTAATTGTGTTTTTTTTAGTGTATTAGTAATTGATGGCCAACTCAAATTTGTAAACTATGTTTTGAACATTACTTGCTAAAGATTTGAAAGAGTTTACAATCTTGATCTGAAAAATTGACTTAAAAATGTCATGGTCCTAAATGCCTTGAAAAAAAGGACTAATAATATACCGGAACGGAGTAGTTATTTATTTATTTGGTAGATAAAAATGTGATATTTTTTTTAAGGTAAGCAGTAAAAAGACACTCTAAGATAATAATAGTAGTACTCTATATCTTCTCTTACTAATGATCTGGACATTTTCTTTTAAGAGTCAAATTTAATAAATTTTAATAGTAATTTTACATCTGTATATAAATTATAAAATTATTATGTTAGGTACTGTTAAACTCCTTGTTACATATGTTTGTCAAAAAGTATTTTCGTACATTATATTAATATATGAAATAAAATATTAACGTTTAAACATGATCATTAAAAACCGTGATATGGGTGAGATAGAGGGAATACATTTCAATTATAGGTAATGGTAAGAGAGATCTACTTAGTAACATAAATTGCTCTAGAAATTCAAGCATTTTACATAAGGTGCTTTAAACAAGAGATGACCGGAACTTCTCTTCCTTCAATGGTTCCAATAGCGTTGATGCAACTCGAATTCGTTTGCTTGGATCCGTCGTTGGGAAGTATGTAGATGTCATTCATGGTTATATTTAGGCACGGAACGTTCTTGCTGCACTCCAATTGCACCGCCACTTCACTCGGTGATGTGCCCGTCACATTTCTGAATGTAACATCTTGAATTTGCACGGCAGATTGCTGAAACAATATTTTTGTTAAATTTTATATTGCGATGGTGAAATATTAGGTGTTCTAAAGAAGTGTTAACTGCTACTCACATGAATTTGACATTCCGAGCGGGCGCAATAGTATTGATCGATGAAGATGGGATTTGATGCATTGTTACACACTAATCCATCAAAAACAATATCTCTCGCATAACCTTTACCACACTATAGAATTCGCAAAACAATAATATCAATAAAATTAGAGTATAAGGTAAATCTTAAAAACAAAATTTGATTGATATCTTTACCAGATGTAACTAATTACCTGCCATGTCTTGATCCTTGCACCATTTTGAGTGTTTGTGAATGTAATATCTTTAAATTCAAGATGCTCGACTATGTTATATGAACATTGTGCGCCTAAACTGCCAATGCTGTAGTTGAAAATAATGTACAAAATTAATATTTTTTTCAAGATATAAATGCAATTTTTTAACATAAAAGTAAAATTGCAAAAACTAAACGATATTTTACCTTATACCATGTCCCGGACCACAAGTAATATTTCTAGCTTTAATGTAAGAAGTTCCATTCAAAATTGCGATGCAATCGTCACCTGTTTCAAACATCAAATAAAAAAGCTTCTAATGTCCATTTATATTTATTTGAAAAATAAACAAATGTTTTCATTTTTTAGAAGTAAAAAAATTAAAAAAATTACCTGTTCCAATGATGGAATCTTCAATGGTGACATTAGTAGAACTCGAAAAATGTATCCCATCCGTGTTCGTACTATGTTCAGGGGCCGTAATTATTATATTTTTCAGATTTGCATTCTCTAATCCCATTAACTTCAAATGCAAATTAGGATTATCCAAGAATCTCAGATCTATAACACTAACATTACTCGATCTTAGAATCTCCATCGCCACAGGTTTAACTTTACTCTGAAAATAATAATCAGAATGTATCGAAAGTTAAAAATCGATGCTAAATATGCATCCATTAGGAAACTCATATAATTATGAAAATTATTATTTTATGTGAAAAATATTAAACATATAAATAATAAATTACCGGATTATCCCACCATTGAGCACCTTGGCCATTAATCATGCCACCACCGGATATTTCCATCCCCGTCAAGCTATCAAAATGTATCAAAGCTGGACAAGATTTCTCATCGCAATTCCAATCATCAGGGTTTTGAGGTCCTTGAATTTCTCCATTGATCTACAAACATAACATTAATTCGAAAATAGCATGAGGTTAATTAACGTTCAAAAATATTTAAAATTACAACATTAAGATGAGATTTAATGAAATACAAACCTGAATATAGATGATTGGAGATTGACATGGTCCATTAAATCCCACCTGTTTGATTAAGTACTTCTTATCTGCCGGAATCACCATCGTCGGAAACGAATTCGCCGAAGAATTGCACATTGCTCCCCACGTTTGCAGGAATGCCTTGCAACAATAATATAAAAAAAATTAAATCAGAGAAAATTATATATATTTGATATCGCAAACATACATTTATAAATTCTGTTTACATAAAATTAATATAATTTTAAAAAGTTTATTACCTGAGAATCATCAGTTTTACCATCTCCAACAGCTCCATGATCAAGAACACTGTAAAGTGACGATACTTGTGAAGGAATAATTCTCGATGCGACAAATAAAGGATGGATTAAACCAATAAGCAAGATATACATATTCATAATGGATTTTTTTTTCTCTCACAAAAAAATCGAGTTTTACTGTAGTTGAAACCTGGATTCAAACTTTTTTTTTGTGTAGTATTGAAACGAAAATCGATTAGTTTATATAGGTCTAAGAATCCAAATTAGTAAAATTTATTTGAATTAATCGAATTAATTAGCAAATCAGAATTTGATTTGTGTTCTTGGTTGGGGTTGATGTTTATTTTCATCAGATTAAGTAAAAATTAAAAGATGAGAGGTAAGTTTTAGACTAATATGGAAGTAAAATCTTCTAAAATGCAAAATTTAATTGAATAGTTATTATACAAGGCTCATATATTTAATCGTTGTGGCTTGACATTTGAAGCGGTAAAATTTTTATTGAATAAATAAATAAAGTTTCTAAAAACATATTTGGTCGGTATAGAACTATTATTTTTGATTATTAATATTTGACTTTAGAGATTTATTTTTTAAAATAATCTGAAACTGTGCGTGATTATAGATTAGATCGAATACTTACATTATTAATAATTTCAATATTATTCTATATATCAAAGCAAGCAAGTTTTCTAAGAAGATCCGAAGCATATACTTTCTTTGATTCAAGCGATATTTATGAATTGACTTTTTAAATTCAAACAAATAACTTGATCGAATAATTAAATTATAAATGATTTTGATATTATTACATACTAAAAAAGCAAGCAAGTTTTCTAAAAAGCTTCGAAGCACATGCCCTCCGTTTAAGTGAAATTTGAGAGTTAATTTTTTAAAGTCAAACAAATGACTTTGATCCAGAATAATTTTAATTTATTATTTATTAATAATTTTATTTTAAAGGGAATTAGAACATTTATTGTTACGGTCAATATATGAATTAATAAAAAGAATTAAAAAATATAAAACTACGTAGTTTTGATTAAAACTACCACACAATCACCACAAGATCACCATATTCCGGCGCCTACAATTTTTATATATTTCTTATCTGTTAAAAATGCATACATATATAGAACATAATTATTTTTGGTCAATAATAACACACTAATATTTCTCATCATATATTCCATTATCGAAAATTAATCGATATTTAGTATATGTAACACTCTTCAAAAATATCCATAGCATATATTAATGCATCTAAATAACAACACATGCATTCTCATGGTATAAATATTAACGGAATTCCTATTACATGTTTTCTTTTACTAATACAGTCTGTATTTTGATTGAAACTAACAAGATTGTCTTTATTGATTTATCTTGTTCAAACTTTAACTACTTGATCGAGGGTGTATTAGTCTTTCCTGGAAATAATTGGGCTGCAAAAGTAAAATACAACCTGCAAGTAGCATTGCCCAATATTAATAGTTTCATTAACATTTTCACAAATCAAATCACAATAAACCACAAATACATTATTCCAACAGCTCACATGTTTTATACCTTTCTGCAATGATGATGATCAATTCACCTTTCTGCATATTTTGTTTCTGCATTGAGAGGAAAATCCATGATTTATCCAATGCAGACAGACCCCAGATTCGAACAATAACAGTGAAGGAGAAATACGCATGCACCTATTTCCAGCAAAATCAATCCATTTTCAAAAACACAGAAATATATCTGTGAAGACGAAGAGGTACATCATCAAACTATATTTAATTTATATTGTCATGTTTTATTAATATTACAATTTAATTACAATTTAATAAAACCGCCGCAATCTGGCATGACACTGCCATTGAGAATGCGTTTCTGATTATTCTCACCTAAATAATTTTTAAGTAGGGTTTGTATTTAACTACATTCAGATATACCGCACAACATGCGGTTCAACCAACCTAGTTGATACAATATTTTTAGGGTGGTTCTATATGCAGGTCCACTTTATTTCCGCATGTCCAAACTAAATTGAAAGTGACAATAATATCCCTTTCTAATTTGTATTATAATTTACGAAACAATCATTTATTATTTGAACACTATTCAATCATTACATAGACGGATTTATACATTCAAAGTTAGGGGTACGTGAATTTATACTAGTAAATTCATGTTATATACGGAATTTTGCTTTATAAACTTTATCATATTATAAATTATGTTTGATTTTTTGTCTAGAAAAAAGTTATGATCGCAAAACTTGAAACTAGCGAGCACTACTCGAATCGACCCGCTCGATTAACATTTTATGCTCTTTGCACCGTTCAAGCACTTTCTGGCGCATTCCGCCGCTCCACTCTTCATTGTGGCCCGAATCACATCCGTTCTGCAGAACATGTAAGACTTGTTGAGTTAATTCAATTTCATTCTTTACGTACTTCCTTAATATAGTCAATCGTTGCTAATTTCGTATGTGATTTTGCAGATCATCGTGCGATTGCAAGCTCTCATTCAAGAGCTCGCCATCCTCTTCAATTTAATTTCAATTTTTTGTTTAGCCAATTCTCAACCATCTCTGATGATTTCAAGCCTCTTTGACATTTTAACCCCCCGTTTGGCATCAAGAGGTTACAAGAGATTTGAATGAGAGTTTTGGTTTTTTTGCTAAAAATAGATTTTTGACTGATCAAATAGCTACTTATGATGTTTGGTGAGATAATGAATCATCTAACTGTTTGATCCAAACCTCTCAATTTGAAATCGCTTGAGAAAGTTGCGTTTCCAACTTAATAACTCAACAATTAATATTACAATTTTTCTTTTTATCCTTTACTCTCAGCTTTCATGCGTAAAAATTCTTTCAAACATTTTTTCTAGTAATTAAACACAATATTTTTATTGCTTATTATCCTTTTAAAAATTGCAAGTTTTTATTTTATCCTTACAAGAATATTAACTAAAAATATATAAAAATCTTATATATGTTAATCAAAAATACCTCAAAATAAATAAAAATACAAAAATTATTAGAAGAGTTTTTTCTTACTTTTAAAATAATAGATCACACACTAATCGAACTAAAAAAAACCTTATAATAAATTTTAATTATTTCTATTTTCTAAAACAGTAAATTTTAATTATCTCTAATAAATATAAAATATCAGTATTAAAAATATTTTTCATACTTCAAAATAAAATTACATTAAATTTTATAAAACTAATGATAAATTTTATTTATTTGTGTCCATTTTTGTCATTTAGCATAACAAACAGCTATCCACTATTTATTTTTTACCAAACACTCATTTTACAAACAGTTAGTCAAAACAGCTAATACAATCTTCTAACAGCTAACAGCTAGTACAATTTGCTAACAGTTAACAGCTAACCGCTAGCTGCCAAACGGGGTCTTTGTCGGGATGATCAGCACTTTTGAAGAAAAGGAAGGCTATATTCATATCTTCCTCATACACACTGATCATCTGGTTTACACCATATACGAAGATGAGGACCGCTCCAACGTATTTTGAGATTTGGTGTGCGAAAGTTCAATTCTAAACATTTTAATTTTAAAAATATAATAATATTATTAATTGATTAAAAATAATATATTTTGGAATTCAAAATAGTTTTATCCGAAAGATTAAAATTAATAATATGAGCATTTAATATTTTAAAAGGCCAAAATTTAAAGTAGAAAATACCCTTCAATAAAATTAAAAGATGCAAAAGTTAAATAAAAAAATCCTCCAGAAAATAACTTCAATCTTTATATCTTTAAAAAAATTATAAACATATACATATACAATACACCTAACTTTTTTTTGGATCTCTTAAATTTTCGGACCCCGTACGGAAGCACAATCCACACTGGACCAGGTCCGGTCCTGATAAAGATAATTTATTTTAAAATTTTTTAAAAACCATCGTGTATTTATAGATTTTCAATCCTATTATATATGATTAGAGAATTACAATTGATCTTATTAGAATTCTCCAATGCATGTTCTATCTTAATTAATTAATGATTAAATTACACAAACCATTTTTAATAGTTAAACTACATCAACCATAAGTTAATTTCTCATTCCTTGTCCCATTACTTTCTAACAGCTCCTAATACGTCCCCTCAAAAATAAAATTAGAGTTTTAACATAATTATTATGACACGTGATACTGGAAAGTCGGGCTACCATGTGGCTATGTACTCAATAAGTCTGAGAAAAGCAACAGGCCCGTCGAGTAAACGTGCCAGACAATTTTGGAGTTTAAACTTGTCTAAAAAATTATTAATTTTAGTTTGGAGAGCCTTGTCAGGTGGACTTCCAACTGCGGTCAATCGGGTAAAGCAAAATCCAGACTCACATGCAACATGTCCTCGATGCGCACAGGGGATGAAGACGAAGCTCACCTTTTCTTAACTTGCTCATATTCCAGTCAAGTATGGTCACGGTCAGAGCTACCAATTCAGCCACCAACTCTACATCTAAATTTTCCTAGTGTTTTTTCTTAATGTTTATAGGACATCCAGGGGAAGATCTAGACGTGGAGTTGATCTTTGTTCTTTGGGAAATCTGGAAGCAACGTAATAAAAAGGTTCAAAAACTTTTTTATAAGCCCAGAGAGGTGTGTGGAACAGGTGGAAAATAATCTTTCGATGTTTTCACCACAGAATCGTCGAAATCAAGAGGAGGACCAGATGGGCACCTTTTTTTCCAGAAGAAAGACCACACCCATAGATTTCCCTAAACTTAATTTACAATGGGGAAGTTGAGGAAGCCCTAAAAGATGCATGTGCTGTAAGTTTTGATGGATCATTCTAGAAAGCCCGCCTTGACATTGAAGGGTGAAGGATCTGGAAATCAAGGAGGCTTTTGGACACCTCTATTACCGGATCAGATTTCTTTACAGTAGTAACACCAATTCAGACAGAGACGGAATCTTGCTGGAGAGCACTGAACGCAACTAGCAGGTTGGGTATCACGAGGGCATCTATATTTTTGGACTTAGCAGTACTAGTTTCTTCCATAATAAAACTCAGATACCTCACCACTCGAGGTTAAAGGGATTGTCTCAAGTATCAGGCGATTGCTAGATTATTTTACGGAATTCGCAGTGATCAAGGTCAAATGTGTTTTGTAAAATATGGAACATCTGGCCACTAGGCTTTGTGAAATATTTGTAATTCTATGACTTGTTCTCTCTGATTATCTATATATTTATGTTTTTACTCAAAAAAAAAAAGTGTATTTCTATGTTATATTTACAAAAAAGCTCAATATATGACAGCCGATTATAAATATTTTACAAGTTGTATTAATTGAAATTTTTGTTTCTCTATTAGTCTATAAAAATGAGGTTACGTTTGATGGAAGCAGCCAAACCTCTAGATTAAGGCTGCTGTACTTGGCTAAATTTCTCCAAATCACAAGATTAGTTAGACCTGCAGCCTTCTCAATTTCTCCTTTTTGCCATTGAATCTGCAGGAATGGACTTGACCAGATCCTTGATATCTCACAAGATTAGGCTGCAGTCTCATGATTCACATACATTTTGGCACATAGATCTTTCAGAAGAAAGGGAAATTAGATCTTTCATGAAAGGGAAATCAAGATTTACATACACTTTGGCAAAAATGCAATGTTTTGTTTACAACAGAAAAGCAGACAAACTCATGATAGTTAGCAATATATGATCTGATAGGCTATAGCAAGAACCGGAGCAAAGCAGAATTTTGAGCAACATCTACTGTAAGAAGCAAAATCAATCGCAAGATCTGTGCGGCTCGACATCTACTACCCGAACAGCTCTTCACCAAACACTGTATGTCGTACTTATGTAATTAACCCTGACTCGATCGAACAGATCTTCACCAAACACCCGCCATATGTAAGGTCTTGTAGATAACCGGGAACATGACAGCCAGGAGAAGAAAACCCAGCGCATTCATCAGCTGCCTCGCCATTATTGCAAATATTATTATGATTTCTGAATGACAGAGATGACTAAGCTTTGATCTGCAAGTGTATTTATAAGACCAATTGACATTAGGTTGCCGACATCTGTGTCTTCAACTATGACAAGTGTTTCATAACCACATCATCACAACAACGTGAATAACGTTGATCAGCAGACACAATCTAAGCTACCTTATCAACAAATGGTCCCTTTTCTTTTCATTACACATTTTTGACATTTAGTACATGTATTTTCCCACGAAGCTCAGTCATGACTCGTCAGTCGTCGCATTATCTTATATCTTATTAAACCTTTATACGTGCACTTAGTCTAAACCACACACTTAACTTCAATTAAGTATGCTTATAATTAATCTTTATAATTGGTAGTTACGATACGATTAATCAATTTACAACACAACTAGCTTGAACAAAGTAAAAATATTGAATTATAATTAAGTTTATTTACCTGCAGGGCTAATAAATAAATACCAAACATGAGCAACAGTAACATAATTCCACAAGATGGAGGCGATTTGTAAGATTACAAAGAAGAGATTAATTCTTTTTGTATCTAAATCGATGAGTGAAAATCAGTGCGACCTATCTAGTCTAGACTAAAACATAAAAACAAGAGGATATATATAAGCACAGCGGTCTTGTAATAAGCTGCATTCTCAGCTAATATGAGTCTGACAAGTCTAAGCATAAAATCGATCGGAGTATTGGACTTGCTCCCTTAATATGCAATTCCATCCCGACCAGTTTCAATTATTTTCCCTTAGTTAGAGTCTTTCCAGGTTAATTTCACAGATTTAAGACATGTGAAATTTGGTCCAACCGCATCAAAAGTTGAAAAATCAAATGAAATATCAGATTGTACGATCTACAAATTAATGTAATTCAAGAGTAAGCGTCATAAGATAAGTATTAAAAATACCTTGACTTGGATTTCTCCCTATACTCTCAAAATGTACTTAGATCGGAAGTCAACAAGGTTTTAACCAACACTCATCGAAAAAATCAAGATTTGGCAGACCAACAGACTCAACCAATACCTTATCAAGAGTAGGCCCTTCAAAACCATTTCCCATTAATCCCATCTCTAAAAACTATGAAAAAGAAAATAAAAACCAGTACCACATAAACTAATAAAATTTAAAAGAAAAAAAGAAAATGAATGGATAAATATGTGGGTGATACTAGTCTGGTAGAGCTTATGCTATATATATTGAGGTTGTATACACAGTCCACTATTTTATATTTATGTAGTGTAAAATATGGTATGTATTTATAAAAATATTATCATTTATTTTGTTCGTTTGGAGCGATATTGTAATTTCAATAGTATTTTGGAATACATATAACACTTTAGTACATTATCCGGCTACAGCTCATCCCACACAAACCCTAGGTATCATTTTTTGACGCAATATTCATAAACTAAAGTGTTATATACAGTCCGATATTTTACTCAATGTAATCCAAAAAAATACAATTAAAATTACAATACCGCCCCCTAAGTTGTCCAATGAATATAATATATAAAAATATTTTTTAAAATTCATATCATATTTTAAATACAATAGTAAAATACTGGATTGTGTATCACAACATTTTTTTTTTTTGAAATAGTGTATCACAACACCCTTAATAAACTAGTACAAGTATTTCTGTACTTTGTCAGGAATTTGTTCTTCTTTGGGCTGAAAACATTTCCTACTATGGCCAGAAAGCGTTACAGAGACTATCCCTACTAATAAAGTTACGGATTTTTAATTTGCAGGATAAATTACTGTTGTAGAGTCCAAAATTAATGCTTAAAAAAGACCCAGTTATCTGGTCCTCATGAAAACATCAAGCGCCTACAGTATTTCAATCTGGGCGATGTTCACAATTGCAGCAGCAGTAAGGGAAATGCTTTCAACCGGGTATATTCAACTGCAAAGAATTCAGATAAAAAAACAAAGTATTGAACATAAACTTGAACTGACCACATTTATATTAGATAAAATTCCACAGTTACATACATATACTGCAGTTGCCCACGAAACAGACGTTCGTCGACACCCTCTTTTATTTTCCGGGCTGACTGAATACGAACTTCTTAAAAACAACGAAATGCTGCAGTCTTACAGACAATACTGCAGACCTTATTTATACGAAATGAAAACTTCCAAAGCACACATAATAAAATAAACGTCTGGCATCTCATAAAAAGAGTAATCTTCTGATCATTCCTTTTACGAGACCGACACGGGTAGAAATAGAACACAAGAACAGGTACGTCAGCCCTTAAGCATTGGAACTTGGACACATATGTATGTATATCAGTCCCACAATTCGATGGTTTCAGTACTAGTCCCGGCAATCTTGTCCCAGTCGTTTGGAAGGCAAACAAAGGCACTATAACCATATTCATGCACGCAGTGGTCACCTGGAGGACAGCAAGAGTTATAATAGTCGCAGAAATCGCCCCGCCTGCAATATTTCAAAGGCCCCTCCACCTCCTCCAGGACCTTCCTTGCACCAGTGGTACTTCCATTGGTCGACGTCGAGTAAAATACTGCAAAATATATAGTTTATAAGAATGTTCTTTATAAAGCATTTAAAATTAAACGGAAGTGATAATATACAGTCAAGTATTTTACTCAGCGAGTTCGTATAAACTCACCTGTCATAACCAGGAGAAGAAAAACCAGCGCATTCATCTGCTTGGCCATTTCGATTGAGGTGAGCTCAGTTTGTTGTGTGTGATTACTATGCCATGCCCTCTGTCTATTTATAAGACCATGCATGGCTAAGAATGGATATATATTTCATATCCAACCACATCCACACATTTTTCTAGCAAAAATGAGGATAAACTTATTTACTAATAATTCAAATAATTGTTTTAGCTATTAGTTATGTGCATAATATTCATTACCAATAAAAATGTGACATTTAAACTAGATTTCTTTTTCGAAGATCCATATGCATTATGAAGTGTCGCTAAATTAGATTCTTTTGCAAAGCATGCACCTAGATCTAATGTTTATTATGAATTATGTTATGTTTTGATGAATAATAATTTTGCAGCACGATTTGATTTAACAATATAATAACAATGACGCAAATAGCTAGATGCTCATTGATTCAAAATTTTGTGAATAATAAATAATACAGAAAATATAATGACCTTATTTAAGTTGTCATATTATATGCACTAATTTTTTTTATTTTAAAGAATATTCATTCAAACGGTTGGGAATTACGTAAAAATATTATAATAAATGGAATCAACATCAAATTTACAAAGTAGAAGATCCAATAAAATGGTAATACAGTCTTTAAAAATATTATATAACTTTTGTGAGAGGCATGAACCGCTTAAGAAGTCATCAAAATCCAATCAATCTTTTAAAATATGAATGTTCAACATCTGCAACACCAAAAATCTAGGTTGTTTAAGCGAAAATACGTATGTTCATCCAATACTAAAAATGTCAAATTTAAAAGATATACACTTAGCAACAAAAATCAATTAAAAACGATGAAAAAATATTATTTCCGCATGTCAAAGTTTAGGGGAGATAGCTAAGAACATATAGCGACTTAATTAGGATTTTTCAAAGAGGGGAGAAAGCAATTTTTATTTGTCATCCTATTAAATTTTTATGTTATCAAATATCAATTCCTCCATATTATCATATATACTTTAGAACTTATTTAACATTTTGGTTCCAATACATTTTCTACTTTGTTTTTCAATCATCCTACCATGAGAATCACGGGTTTCAGCAATATTCCAAATAGCTCCCCTCTCTTTCAACTATTAGAATGGAACAAAATGTATGGTCCATTTACTTCTTAGCGTTTTGCATTTTAACATTTATTGTTGTTTGTCATACAAAGCTCAATCGTGGCATTATCTCAAACGAAACTCTTTTTCTAAGAACTAAATCATTCTACGAGAGATACAGGGAATCCAAGCTTCTATATTATTATACTCCATCCATTTCAGACTACTTTAGGCCGTAACTTTTTGACATTATTTAATATTAAGTTTTGATTATATTGTGTTTGTAAGATATAGGATGAAAGGTACAAACGCTGCATCACTACAAATGGTATACACACTAGTTTGGGAACCTGATTCATCGATGTCTTGATGATTTCCGCCTCCATGAAATTCGAGCTTTCGCCGTGATGGGATGGTGACGGCCGATGAGTTGCGGGTCGGAAAAGCGGGCAAGGCTGGGGAAGCCGTATCGTGAGGAGTTTAGGAATGAAACTGGAGACAAAGTATCGTGAGGATAAATCATGATTTTTTGGAAACTATTTTAATAATTAATAAAATATTAAAAAGGTTAACTAGAGTTTGCATTAGCTAATTTGATTGGGTTGAGATTAAAAGAAACGGCATCATTTTTATCAGGGGCGGAGTTAGAAATTTTATACGAGGGGGCCGGAACTTAAGAATTATAGGGTAATTCGTTGAAATGTCATAAAAATTAGAACATTAAAGACAAACATTGTTAGATAAATATATAAAACTAATGATTTTAGCATCATAATATGGACCATTATATTTTTCAAGTCGCACATTCCTCTCTCATAGTCTATTAATAAATTTAAACTTGAGATCCTATTAATGAATTTAAACTAACTGAATTATAAAAAGTAAGAGGGAAAAAATGAGAGAACTAATGAAGTGTTTTTTTGTCGATTTTCTTGCTTTTAAATAGAAGTTTTTTTAATTTGAAAATATAGTTCATAACATCTGTATATATTTTTAGTATTATAAAAGGCAACTCATAATTTGACTCAAATTTTAATATTGCTGGTGGTCGTCGTTTCACTCACACAAATAATACCTGCAATGCACTAAGGATAAACACCTAGTACAGTGGTAAGCAGGGCCGAATCCACAGAAAACGGTGTGAAACTATTGATTAACCTACTAATTAAGTTTGGTTTAGCAACCACGCCTTAAGTTGAAAGTTGTTTGATTATAACTACTGAAAAGAGAACAATAAGACACAAATACAATGCAACGCAATGCAAAGAAGAGAAAATATATATGATGAAAGATGTCGGCTTAGACTAACTTGTAGGTTCATTCATTGATCATTGGCTAAAGATGAGTTATTTCTGCAAATCAATTAGTTATATAGAGGCAAGTATTCGCTAAACCCCTAAAATCCCCTCTTATTACCCATTAGCAAGCAAGTATTTGCTGAACTTGCTAAATTATAATATCAAAGCAAAGAGGACCCAATTCACATAACCATTCAAGTATTCGCAAACAATGGTTATCTACTCTGTTGATTACTCCCTTGTGATTACAGTCTATATCAGTTATCTGTTTTTCACAAGGAAATTGCTACTCAAATTAGCCCTAACTTAACATGAATCAAGGTGATCAAACTTAACCCATAAAGTATAGATTCATACAATAATCAACAAAGAATTCACAGATCATAACTATAAGCCCATTAATCCTCACAAATTCATGAACCCACTTCGTTAATCCAAGCCGAACAATTAACTTAGCTACTCATACTATAATCAAAACACACAAAACAAATATGAGAATGCATATTACTAATATAGAGAGGAAGAATGTCACCAAATAATGTCGAATCACAAACCCTAGAAGTTGGGCATCGGTTCTTCAAGATTCAGCCGAGAGAAAGATTAAAGAGAGAGTAAAACTAAAAACTAAGAATCGAAGAGGAGAGAGCGTGGAGGCCGATGGCCTAAGGAGATATATATACTCCTTCTCCTAAAACCCTAATGTCTTATAAAATAACTAATTGGCCCAATATAAAGTTTGGCATTATTTTACATGAAGAATAAAATTCCAATCCAACTAGGAATTAGTGGTGAACCTTTCCAAGATGAAAGAAATAATGTTTGTTGGGTTTGAAGTCTTCTTTTCAGCCCATAGTATTAATGCTCTTCTAATCCTCCAATTTAGCTCCAATTAGCTCCAAAATTGCTCTTTCCCTTCAATTAGCTCCATACCAAGTAATCACAATCTAGCCACCAAAAACAACTCCATAAGTTCCATAATCACACAATTAAGCACAAATTTCCCATAAATAAACAACACAATATTCAACACATCAATTGCGTATTAATTTTTTAAAATATAATATTGCCTTATTAAATATAATATAATTAAACTACCTTCTTTGTTCAAAATAAGTAAAGTACATACATCTATTTCTATATGGGATATGCGATTGATATATGATCATTATTATATTTAAGAATATATTGTTTACAAGGGAATGTAATCAATAAAAATTTGAAGAAAAAAACAATACAATTTAACTATAATATTCCTATATTTAAGAAGATCTAAAAGAATCATATTCTAATTGTATTTTATTGTAATTACATAATATTATACTAATTATGTTCTCATTTTCCTTTTATAACTCATCCTTCATATTTTTCAATAGTGAAAAAAGTAAAAATAATTCATGAGAGAGGCCACATATAGCAATTTACTCTAACAAAACAAATTTAACATTTAACTAACACCTATAATTAAGATAAATTTAAATGTTGAGGGGTGTTCCATATGAAATGTAGAGAAAGCTGTGCAAAAAATACCCTGATTTGCAATGGGTATTCCATAAGAAATGCAGAGGAAGAGGCCGCGCTACGGGAATTGGCCAAGGCAGCACCTTCACATCTAGTTGAGATATTTGATTACTGTTTAGGGCAACATCCTGGATTGATGCTCAGGTAGCTAGTACAAATAATCTTCATTTTTTTCTCGTTCCAAACACTGAGCCACAACAGCTCAATTTAATTACTTGACCACTTCATACTAATGCTTCACTTACCTTGGCTTGTTTTTTTGCTCGATAGGGAGTCCTTGTTCTCGGATGGATATTCAATTGACATTAGTCGGGAAGATATGTTGTCATTTGATTCCAAGTTGGGACTTGCCCCAAAGGTTATCGATGCATGGTCAAAGGTGTTGATGGCAAAGTGGTGCGAAAGGTAAATGTAGTAACTGTAAAATTAAATTCAGTAAAAGATGATAAATATAGGTTTAGTGACAAACAATTGTACATTTATGTTTTGTTCCACTAAAAAATCACGTGCAAGACTTCAGTTGCATGTATTCGTTAAAAAAAATTAGTTTCAAGTGTGGCTCCTTATCAATTGTCCATTGAAGAGAGTTTTGCAAATTATTTGTAGGCATGGATTACTAAAATGTTTCTTTAAGTAAATACTTATCAACAAACAATCATGTTGCATGAATGCAATCATGCGTAGTTTCAAGTGTGGCTGCTTATCAGTTGCACTGAAGGGATTTTTGCAAATAAGTTGTAGGCATGAATTACTTAAATTATTCTTTAAGCAAGTGCTCCATTTTACAACCATGTTGCATGAATACAGTCATGCGTCTGTTAATTAGGTTTGAACTGTATTTGTTCCCAATTTTGTATTATAGTCTGGACATTATTTCGATCATCAAAAACCTTTCAAGAAATGCTCCCCCAATCCACTGATGAAGTTGTTGATCGTTGGGTATTTTGGATGATTGCTTGCAGGCGATGTGCATATAACTACATTAACGCAACTCTGGTAAGAATTTTGGGTGTGTGCTACGTTGATTACTGTCCATATTCATGTCCTCAACAGTTCATAACTATGGTCATATATTTCTGAGTAATTGTGAATTATTACACAGTTTATGATTCTGATACTCATGGAGGGCCTATATTCTGTGATAGCTGTGGACTGACGTAAGTGCGAGATTACAATAATCAGGACCCAGAGCTACCTTGATCACAAAAAATGGGATGGATTTGGTTCTCAAACCGTAAGCACTGTATATTATAGTCTCTGTCTTGAAAATGTACATTGTTCTCATGGGGTGCTTACTTTTTGACAATTCCATAATGACTTATTGATGTGTGGTTAGGCTGCTTGTGTCGTCCGGTTTTTAATGAGAATTGGAGATCGTCGTGAATTCAAGGAGCTGCAGTGGGTTTACAAGGTTGCCCTACCATGTTGGATAGGACCGAGCGAAAAGAAAGATACTGGTCTTTTCAATCATGCACCTGCTGCAAAACTATGAAATTAGTAGTTCATGGCCATTGGACCAAACACTGCGACATGTAGCATGTTCTATTAGTTGGTGCAAACTAATCGGAACAAAATATACTTATTGTGTTTTTTGGAATTTTTCCTAGTCCAAAACCATCTTCCACAAACGGATATGCCGTTGTTGAGAAATTGTCACTAGTAAAATGAATGTGAGGCGTGCTGCCCTTTTAAGAAATGTTCGGAAAATAGTTGAGGCTAAAACGATCAAGAAAGTTGAGAAAAAACTAAGCTCTTCCCAGATGGATCAGGTGAGGAAGAGGAAGTATCCCATGTGAATTTGAGGGAGGCTAGTTTTGGTTTTGGTGCACTCGAAATCATGATTTTTTGGAAACTATTTTAATAATTAGTAAAATATAAAAAAGGTTAACTAGAGTTTGCATTAGCTAACTTGATTGGGTTGAGATTAAAAGAAACGGCATCGTTTTTATCAGGGGCAGAGCTAAGAATTTTATACAAGGGGGGCCGGAACTTAAGAATTATAGGGTAATTCGTTGAAATGTCATTAAAATTAGAACATTAAAGACAAACATTGCTAGATAAATATATAAAATTGATGATTTTAGCATCACAATACTACATTTTTCATGTCGCACATTCCTCTCCCATAGTCTATTAATGAATTCAAACTAACTGAATTATAAAAAGTAAGAGGGAAAAAAACGAGAGAGTTAATGATGTGATTTTTTGTTGATTTTTTTTGCTTTTAAATAGTTGCTTTTTTAAATTTGAACATATAGTTCATATCATCTATATATATTTTTAGTATTGATAAAAGGCAACTCATAATTTGAATCAAATTTTAATATTGTGAATCAATTTTTTAAATATAATATTACCTTATTAAATATAATGAAATTAAACTACCTTATTTGTTCAAAAAAAGTAAAGTAAATAAATCTATTCCTATATTGGATATGGGATTGATATATGATTATAATTATATTTAAGAATATATTATTTACAAGGGATTGTAATCAATCAAAATTTGAAGAAAAAATATACAATTTAACTATATTATTCTTATATTTTAAGAAGATCCAAAAAAATCATATATATTCTAATTGTATTTGATTGTAATTACATAATATTATACTAATTATGATCTCATTTTCCTTTATAACTCATCCTTCATATTTTTTAATAGTAAAAAAAAAGTAAAAAGAGTTCATGAGAGGGGCCATGTATAGCAATTTACTCTAACAAAATAAATTTAAAATTTATCTAAAACCTATAATTAAGATAAATTAAATGTTGAGGGGTGTTCAATATTAAATGTAGAGAAAGCTGTGCAAAAAACGCTCTGATTTGCAATGGGTATTCCATAAGAAATGCAGAGAAGTTATAAGGGTTGCAACCTCCAAAAATGCTTGAAAAATATCTTTTGAGGTAGTTATTGTAAGCCCTCAAGAAGGTGCAGCCTGGATTTTCCATAGTGTTTTCTTAAGGATTTATGTAAAAGCATGGAGAATAATCTGTGCAACGGGATGTGTACTGATACATCCTTGGAACTAACATCAAATGAATCCGATATTAGGCATCCAACTGAATTTAAGATTTTCAAGGACTCGAGATGAGTGCTACCATCTGTCTCTGTGGAAATGTCATCCGAACCACTACCACTGGCGGAGCTAGATTCTTATGATAGTGTATATATATACACATATATATACATATATATATACATATACACATATTTAATTTATTCATTTTGATATGATGGTTTAGTAGTATTGAATTCATCAACCCACACTGTACAAATAATAAATAATTTGCACTCAAACTGTAAGTTTTATTAACATATAAATTTTGATATTATAATTTAGTTGTTAAAAATAAGTTTACATAGTGATATATTAGTTTCTTTCGTATTGTTAACCCCATAGTCATTCAAATTTATTAGGATTAATTTGTTTAAAATTGACAAATATTGATAAATGTACTTTATAATAGTACTATATACAAAAAATTAGGGGGTCAATTGCACCCAAATCTTAAACATGTAGCTCCACCCCTGACCACTACCACCAGCTTCTTCTCCCAAATAGTTCCTTGAATCCAAATTTTATTATCCAAGTACATCACATGTACTAGCGCTAAGTGAAGCCGCTAAGGGGCTGAATTGACTGAAACTACCATCAAGCACCAACCAACTATTGATGGTCCTTAAGCACTCAAAAGTCAACCAGGAAATATAAGAGCATTCCTTTGATACTTTACCAATTTTACTATCTGGATCTTCATGTTCTTGCCTAAAAGTGCCATCACTTTCATTCCCGACTTCATCACATAACGCGCCACCTACTAATGTGCATGGACCATGGCAAGAGAATGTGCCAAAACGAAAGGTACCTTCGAGTCCAACATCGTTCGAAAAAGGCACCAACTAGAGTTGTGCGCTGCCGGCTTGCTTCGACACACCGTGTTACATCACCGGCCTGCTCCGATTCACTGCGCCGAGTTGGAATTTGGTCTTGGAGGGCTTCTCTATGAATTTGGCAAGTGTGTTGGTTGGGATGACGTAGAAGACAAGCTGGTCTTAGACGTCGAAATCATATAGATCAGTGGGTCTAAGACGACGATCTGTAAGAGGATTATCGCGGCCAATCGATTGAACTTCACAGTGGTGATTTGAATTTGGGGTAGAGAAGGCGAAGAAGGTGTTGACAAAAGAGAAGATAATTTGGGGTTTATGTGTTGATTTTCAAAATATGCAATATAGTCACTGAATTTATGAACTACTAACATATAGGCATCGAGAATAGAATAATTGATTTTTGACCCCAAAACTTATTAAAGTTGGGTTTGTCATGTCATATGCCTTATCATAAGACTACATTATCTAATAATTATTTGTGTTAAGGATCCACACCACGGGTTTTTTTATTGTTTTCACCACGCAAGGAGTTGAATATGTCATATTATGTAGTATAATAGTATTGGCTTTTCCATGAACTTCAGTTTTCACATTTGCATACCTTCTCATCAAATGCACTCTCAAAAATTTAAAATCTACGGTCACAATATATATTCTTCATCTCCATTTTCATTTCATCGATAAAGAATATGTTGTCTTCACAATTAGCTTGATCACCCCCATCTCCATGACAAAATTTTGAATCATTGTCGTCGCAACGAAAAGAACTCCACAAAATTTCTTATATATAAGAAGGCATCATCACATTACTCAAACTAATAATCTCTCACATGGAATCTTATCTTCCTTCATTCATTTTTCTTTATGTCTTTTTGAATATTGGAAGAAATAAACTCAATCCTGTTGAATTATGCAATTAAGTCAGACTTCCTAGAGTGTCTAGTTTATTTCAATATATATCAATTGTACCAATTATTGACTAATCAATATTATCTTAATTTTATCATGGAAACTAACTCTGAAAATTTTATAAATAAAAAATACATGTTATATTCTGCAGCAGTAAAATCATTCACTTAAATCAGCATTGATTTATTAGATTTCATGGAAGAAGAAGATCAAAAACCTTGAGAAATTAACTGAAATAACCTTATAAAATGTACGGAAAGCTAAATAGATCTGATTTCATATATTTTCACCCCAATTATATATATTAAGTTTAATTTGGAGTTGACATTTGATCATAATCCTCTCTTGAAATGGTGAAGGGTCATCCAGAAGGCATATTCTTTATCGATATTATCAGGGCTGATTTGTTTGCAACTTTTATTATTCGTTGACATTCCACAAACTAATCCACAAATTCTATTGATATGCATATCTTTACAACTGTGAAAATCCAATTATGCACGAATCAATATTAATGTTCATGAATATGATAGATTATATTGTGATATTAATTCTATCTCATTAATTTGGGCATGTGTAAATAGTTATCAAGAGGAATCTTGATCCTCTGGCTATAAAAACCAGACCCTAGTGCATTATATTTTCAACACAATTACATATTGCATTGGAAAAATGGTCTTACATGAACGATTGAGGTTGTTTACTAGCCAGGAATGACCTGCCCGCATCCCAAACAATCGGGACGATTGTCCTGATTACTTGGTTTTTGGTCGGCGGGTCATTTCTGGTTACGTTGACAACATCATTATTGTTATGCAAGATCTTTTTTATATATATATTTTTAGCTTCCTGTGAATTTAAATGTTCTATTACATCATGTAGTTCTAAACTTAGTTCAATGAATGTTAATTTCATCAAAATAATTAGTTTGATATTGATAGTTACCATTTTATTTTTTATAAAATTTATATTACCTTCAGTGCAATATTTAGCAAAAATCGGTGGAATTGGTGTAGTTTAGAAACTAATCTAGTATAGGGTGTGAGGGAATTCATAGATGCAGTCCAACATTATTTTCGCAGTCAGTATTTATATTAAAAATTTCTGATATACCCTAATTTATGAGAACCACATTTACTTTTGAATTAATACTGATGGTATTAATGGCACTTCATGAATAAATACGGAATGCATAAGTAAATATTAGACTGCATATAACAGTGCTCTAAAACAACTATTCATATGAATGTCCTTAATTTCACCATTACATGCAATACTTAATCTGTTCTCCCGTATATTCTGCATTATGATATACAGAAAAGAAAGGGTGTTGATACATGCAGATCGAACCTTTATCTTTATAGTTCAAGATACGGTTTGAATTTACGAAAATGTCTTCATTTATTATATTCATTGGAAAATATAGAAATATTCAGGAGTTCTATTGTAATTTGAATAGTAGTTTGGACTACGTACCCTCAGTATAATACTTTCCTCAGTATAATACTAAAGTGCGTATAGCGGTTCAGAAAAGAAACTGCTGAAAAACCTCCATAACTGGTGCCCTAACGTGGTAATTCAGCAACAAATTCATCAATGTTCTTTTCTGAACTCCCACCTTCAACAACAGCTTCCATAGCCAACTTCTTCCACTTAGCACTATTTTTCTCGATCTCTTTTCCTTTATCTCCCTCCATTACCTCCTTCAAGCACCTGACCAGTACTTCCTTTCTAACGATCCCTTCCTCGTCGGCTTTCGCCCTAACCCCAACGCCCCACACATCCTCAAGAAGCTTGGCATTGGTGGGCTGATCGTTTTTCACAAGCCTGTGTGAAAAACGCAGCTGTCAAGATCCCAAATCCCTTAGCCACATCCAAAGCCCACGCCAAGAGAGCTTTCTTAAAGTAGGAAGGTTTTGCAAAATCATGGGCAAAATAGGGAAGATTCGGAAAACATGGAAACCAGTGTGATAGTCGCATTCAGTGAATGCGACTTTGATTTAATTTTAAATGCAAATTCATTTTCTGACGGGTTAATGGTGAGAGTAACATGGCGGCCACGTGGGTGCTGACGTGTCGTAAAGTCGCATTCAGCGAATGCGACTTTAATTAAATATTAAATTTTAAATATTTATGTTTAATTTTAAATGTTAAACTTTGCATTTTTTTTTCTAAGTAAAGTCGCATTTAGTGAATGCGACTTTCTATGTTTATTTTTTAGTTTGTAATTTTTGACGAAATTCGACCCATCGGGGATTTTAATTATTTTTAATTAAAGTCGCATTCACTGAATGCGACTTTGCATTTTTTACTTTTTTATTTTTTTAAATAAAGTCGCATTTATAGAATGCGACTTTGCATGTTGAATTTTTAGTTTGTAATTACTGACGAAATTTGACTATCACAGTGGGGGTTTTAATTATTTTTAATTAAAAATCGCATTCGCTGAATGTGACTTTGCATTTTTAATTTTTAATTATTACTTGATGAAATTCGACTTTTGATATATGCGACTATCAAATACGACTTTTGGTAATTTTCAAATTAAAATGACTTTCACCATATGCGACGTCATGTATTATTTACATTGTGCAAAATTTTCATAATTTTAATTGTAACTTTATAAATTATACTCATATAATATAATTATATAATTAAAGACATCCTAACGATTTAAAATAATAATAATTTTTTGGATTTGTTGAATTATACACATTCGTGTTTCTATGCATTCTGGTGCTGTATTTCAAGTTCTATTAGGGTGTGTTTGGTTAATATAATTGACAATGAAATTGATATTCTAATGCCATAGAATTGAAGTTGTGAATTGATGTTCAAATATTTTATAAATTCTAGTGTTTGGTTAACTAGTAATATCTCTTAACAATTGAGATTGTAATCCCAATTTTTGTGTTTGTATTGACACACAAAAATTAGATTTAGAATTGCCATTTATTATTACTGTTATTTTACTTTCTATTCTTTTTTTTTTTTTTTGCAACAGTATTTCCATCATTTGCATAGACTATTAATGCCATACTTATTGATTGGTATATAATAAAACAATAAAAAGAAATGAAATGAAAGCAGACTAATAATAATAATAATAATAATAATAATAATAATAATAATAATAATAATAATATCTTAGTTTATATATCAATCACTTCTTGTTGAAAATATCTAAAGCTAACTTTGAAGATAGTTAATACAAGTTAATACACTAGTTAGGGATCATAGTATTATACACTAGTACTATCCTTAACTTCTAAGCAGCTCAAAAATTAATCCATCACCGCCTTCACCTCTTCAGCTCGCTATGAGAATCGGAAAACTGAAACGCATTAGGGGTTAGCTCCGTCAAAAGCTTGCATATAGCTCCTCAACAACAAAACTATATATCTTTCTCAACACAAAGGCAAAGCCTATTTCCAAGAGTGAGGCTCTTCCATTTATGATCATTTGAATTGTTAATCACTAACCTCTCAGCATTTCCAGCTAAAAAGAAAAAATAACTTGGTAATTAAGGTCAAAATATGACGCAAAACCTACTTTAAACACATCATGCTAAGACCTGCTGAGTATCATAATCAATAATTAACAGATCACGCCTACCAAATTAAATCTAATTAGAAATCATACAATCACAAACATAGGATCAAGCACATAAAAAAGTCATCGGAAAACCATAGCCGATGCTGATCATTGATGTTGTATCAAAGAAAGCCACAATTAAACCAAAATGTGAATTGTTTCATCAAGCAAATCAGCTCACCTTGTCAAGTTCATACAATAGAAGAGACAAAGCAAAAAAAATAAAATAAAACTCATTTCAAAATCCCAGATTGGAAACAAAAACGGAAGAAATGCCTCTCCAACCAGGAGATTGAATCGATAAAGAAATGCCTCTCCAATCAGTTTGATAGTCCCTTTTCCCTCAAAATTAATTCAGAGAACACAAATTTCTATTAAGGTGACTTACAAGCAGAAAATAGAGTTCTAATTAGAAATGAAAAGCAAAGCAAATTGAACATGAAAAAGAAAATCCTAAAAACAAACACCATAGAGATCAACAATTTATCAATGAAAGGGAGACATCCAACTACAGAGCAGAAGAGACACCAGAGTTGTAAAATCAAGCCTCATGAGAATATCAGCATTTTTCTTTGAACTACATTTGAACTGAGAGACATCCGACTTTTTCTATTCTTAAAGGAAAACTGAGACATCAGATTAAAACATATGCAGACCAAGAATAGAAACTAATGCCGCAACAAAAAATTTTGATTAAAAAAACCTAGCAAAAGAGAGCATTCATATATAGAGGCGGAATATTTGAGTAATGATCTGACAGCAAAACATACAAAGACACTTCCTTTATATAGGCTATTTCAGTAATGATCTAACAGCAAAACATAAAAAGGACCCTTCCTTTATATATAAGGCTATTTGAGTAATGATCTGACAGCAACAAAACATACAAAGACACTTTCTTTATATAACAACTAAACTAAAATTTTCCTAAACTTCAAGACTGGACTTTTGCTGAAAATAAAGGCAGGAAATCTCCACTTTACCTCAGATATAGAGTGGTTTAAAGACACAATTTGCTCAGTCACTCAGTTTGCATCCATGGCCTCGTAGCATCCATTGTTACCCTTAAAACATCAACCAAAATATCCATCAGTTTAGATTTAATTTAATTTATCGAAACTCCTTGTATATATTCGCAGTGCATAAAAATCACGAAGCAGCAACTCAACAACCAAAAATAGAAGCATCAAAGAAGCAATTTTTAACAAAGACAATAACTACATTTTTGGATGAAGAATTTTATCAAACACCTTGTTGACACTGAATAATATATGTTTACATATTTAAAGATAAAAATCAGCAATAAACAGTTGATTAGAAATATAGAGATGGGAGAACCTTCTGAGAGAAAGTGCAGAATCACAAACGCATGATCATTCTCAAACTTGGGATCCTCTGAACGCCTCCATCGGTTCCTTAACAATATACACAGTCACTATCAGTTTTATTGTATCAACGTTGATATCATAAAGCAACCAAGCATACAGTGTCTATGTGAAGCAGAAACATACCATATTCATCAATTGGAGCTTTGTAATCATAGCTTATGGCGACAAAAAGACCAGAAGCTGTTCGGCCGAAATTTGTTCCTCCATGGTACTGTTATACATAATACGAAAACAAACCATCAGGAAATCTCACACCTAATTATATTCCCTAATAGTAAGTTAGTAACATAAAGTAAAGCGAGGAAATGGCTAATCATGAAAGGGTGAACTAACCATGTAGTAGTTGAAAAATGAACCATTGTTGTGAACAAATCTAGCAACTGCAGAAGCTAGATCCTCTGCTGGTCTATGAGGATTAGGTCCACCAAACTGTGTGTACCTGTGATTAAGGTTCAACAACAATTTAGCAAGCTTTCACCTAAGACACTAGACAGTGACAAACTAATTACGAAACAAGCTGAAATAAAAACCTACCATCAAGACCATACTTCAGTGAAAATCTTTGGTTTCCATGGCTTGTTTAGTGTTAAACCCTCACAGTAGAACCCATTACTAGCGTCAATCTGAATAATCAGCAACAATCATTCATGATACCAAATATGCAAGAAATTTAGCAGAAATTAATGTTTCATAAATAAAATAAAAATAAAATATGCAGCGCTTCTGGACCAGAGGAGCGGACGAGCAGAGCAACGACGACGACCGGAGGAGCCTAACAACACGCTTCAACCAAATCACACAGTTCCACACATTAAAAAAAACACACACACACTCACACAGTTCCACAGCCTTCTCACACCTTAAAACACACACACTCACACAGTGATATCAGACATGGCTGCTCTTGCCTCTTGCAATCTCAGTTCTTCTGCTCCTAGCCATGGCAGGCCACTCAAGTAATTATCAAACCTTTTTCAAAAAAATTCCTGCATTTTTTCCCTCTTGAAGTTAATAAGACACCATTTTTGTTCCATTTTCAAATTAATCCCACTCCGCTTCAAGCAATTACAAACATGCAAATCAACAATACCTGTCGGAAATAATTACCTATATAATCAACAGAAATTGGGCGATAATTACCTCTCCTCGGCTAGAACCCGCCGGAAACTACCTGTCGGAAATAACCCGCCTGTCGCCCGTCGTCCCGCCGCCGCCCGTTGACCTGTCACTCGCCACCACCGCCCGTCCGTCGCCCCTCTCACTCACCCACACCGCCCGTCGAGATCTCCCCGTCAGTCAGCCACACCTCCCTGCCACTCGCCACCACCGGCCCCTCCGTCGCCCCTGTCACTCACCCACACCGCCCGGCCACCGCCCGTTCTTCACCCGCACCGCCCGCCCGTCAGTCACCCGCACCGCCCAGTCCACCAACCGCCGTCCCGTCACTCACCGGGATCTCTCCCTCACCCGCCGTCCCGTCACTCACCGGAATCTCTTCCTCACCCGCCGTCCCGTCACTCACCCACCGTCCCCCACTCGCCGTCCCGTCTCGCCGTCCCCGTCACTCACCGTCCCCGCCCCGATCTAAAACCAGATCTGTTTCTGCCCAGCTCTGTGTTTTCAGTTTTTTCTCTTCTTTTTTTTTCTGTTGTTGTCGCCCGATTTTTATTTTTTAGTCTCGCCCATTTTCTCATTCCGGACCTGGCTTTTCGTTGACTGAAATTTGACCAAAGTCGCATTCCTGTAATGCGACTATATGCCACGCAGATCAGACCACGTAATCCATGTCACCACGCAGGTCAAGTATATCATTTTTCTTTTAAATTTATAAATAAATCAAAGTCGCATTCAGGTAATGCGACTTTCCTAATTGTTTCCATGTCCCCGTAATCTTCCTATTTGTATCCTATGTTTACTGTTCCATCACAAAAGCATCTTTCTCTCCAAGAACGAGTCGTAGATAAGAATATCCTCGTGGCGACCGTCTTCTTCCAGTTTCTTGATGAGTTGTGCCATCGTGGCAGATCCTGAGACCTGCAGGCTTTCCACGTAGGCTTCGGAGCTCTCTGCAGAGCCGAGGCCGCCGGCGTCGTGTCCATCGGAAAAGGTTTCGAAGTGGATCTGGGATTCTGGGTGTGCGAATTGCATGGATCTGGAGAGGAATATTGAGTTTACGAAGGTGATTTTGAGCCCTTTTGAAACCAAGCGTTTGGAGCATGTAATGGATATGGAAGAACCAGTAGTGCATGGATTGGTCTGCCATTTTGGTTGCTGTCATGATGAAGCTAGGTTTAATTTCAAGGTATCGTAGCTTCGATTTTTTCTTTTGGATCGATGATTTCTTTCTGAGAAGAAGAAGACGTACGATGGTACGTAATTAAGTGAGTTAGATTAGACCACCAACAGAGTGCTACCCCAATTATAATTTTATAATAATAATTAGAACAAATTTTTTGTTCTTATTATTACAGTGTATAAGCTTGGCTATCAGCCAATCATTTTATGTCAAAGAGTTCTATAGATAATTTGAAATGTAGATTAATTTTGTTCACATATTTTTGGATACATACGGCTTCCTATTTTTAGTACTGGCTCCAACTATGACGAGGTCTTAGGGTGCGTTTGATAACTAAGACCAGCACTTAACTTAATGGATTAAGTGCTTATTCACTTTCCGCGTGTTTGATAAAGGGATTCTGTGTGTCTGAACCAAATAAGTGTCAATAAGTAATACTGAACCGCGCGTACAATTTGAACGATTTCATTAAGTGATCCGCATATCAATTATGACTGAATCTGAAGATGCTACGCGTTATTTGAAAATTTGAAAATTTTCTAAATCTACATGTAAGATAATATTTGTGTCAAAAATCATAATCATATTTATTTAATATTTCTTGTGTATTAATTAATTAATTAATTAGCAAATAATTTAGTAATTTATTTTAAAATAATAATCAATAATTGTATACTCATTATAAAATATTATATAATTAAATTATATTAGATATAGATATAATATATATTTAAATTACTGTAATTATCATGCACACTCAAATTTGAATCCGAGTACTTTAAAGTTGAAATATATATTATAACGTTTTAAAAATTAAATAAATAGAATATTTATAAATATTATATATTAAAATTAGATCATATTCACATTATAATAATTGATTTTTTCTTAATAATACTGACTCATAAATTATTTTCTAATGTTCAAATAATTAATTAGGATTTATTTTTTCAATTAACATATTTAGTTTTCAGCACTTATCTAAATTTTATCAAACAACTGCACATATTAGTATTCAGCACTTATCATATTCAGTTTTCAGATTTCAGTTTTATCAAACAGAGCATTAAGCTAAATATCTGAATATGGGTCCCAAAATTGAAATATAAATGTGTGATTAGCTTGTACTATATAACATACATTTATTTGTGCAATATTATATATTTTGAGGTGAAACATATAAGTAATATTTTAGATTTAAATTCTTTACGATTTAAAAATAAATTTGAAATAAATTAGAAACTATAGTTACATATATACGTCTGATAAGTCCATCGTTTGCACTCTAGGGCTTCATTCAGACTTGGATTAGGGCCCGAGAAGGTCAGGGGTTCGAGATACGCGCGAGATGGACTTATGGGTCCATCGGTCCAAATCTTTGTAAGGAACGCGTATATTCTGAATGGCCTCCAATGAGTATACTTCCTCTAATTATGGGAATACAATTATTATCACCATAAGAGTTGTATTCTTACTCTGATTACAAACCCTGCCGATTTACATTTTGGAACACTATAAATACAAAGGTTTAGTAGATCTCTCGATTCAATATCTTACACGCACTACGCCTTACGCTTATAAACTTCTCAAAACTGTCACTGATTTAATCATCAGAGTGTCTACCGCCAGCCACCTCGGGACTTTGTCTTGCAGATTAGTTCGTGAGCTCGATCAAGATCAAGCACGGGTTCCAGACATCCATCAATTTGGCACACCCAGTGGGATCACGTGATATTTTGATCTAATCGATTTCAAACTCATGACTGATCCGGCTAAGAACCCTCACAGGAGTACGCGAGTCCGTTCTCTGGCCCCGACAGGAATTGGAAGCATTGGCGACGGGCCTCTCCAGAACGACGACGGCGAGATGCGCCCAACAACCAACTCCCGGCGGATGTCCGAGACAAGGGCCGAGGTAGATCCTCCGATAGGAGATCCGCCTCGGACCTCAGCAGTCGACCAAGAAGCGAGAAGGAGCGTAAATGGTGTGCACCGATCACCCGAAGAATCCTCTCCTTGGGAGTTGAAAAATAAAATATCTCGTCTGGATGGAACAATCGTCTTTTCACAGGAAGACGCGGTTCCTAATCAGTTTCTCCATTCTGATCCTTTGCTAATAATCATTGCTATTAACCACACCGTGGTTAGAAGGTTTCTCGTGGACGGGGGAAATGAAATATAAATCATGTTTCTCAGTTGCTATGAGCGGTTGGGATAAAACAAAAGTGATATCGTCCCTATGAATTCGACCAATCTCAGGGTTTGGTCCCCATATCATTTGGCCATGAAGTTCCCGACAAATCAAGTGATAGCCACGGTACAAGTAAGCCAAGAAGTGGCTCGAGTATGCACCATTGTTGCCATCAAGGAGCCTGAGAGGGAGAGCCTCGAGAAATCAACTCTCAGGCGCGTCAAGTATTCCGAGTCCGAGCCCATGCAACTCGGAGAATCCGGAATAGTCGAGGTGGGTACATTCCTACCCCCGAGAGAAAGGCAAAGCTTCAAGACCTTCTTAACCAATACATTGACGTCTTCTCGTGGGATACCAATGGTTTGGTAGGAGTACCCGCCTAGATGGCGGAGCATTATTATTCCTCATAGTAGTTAGTTATCTCGAAGGCCTTGCCCACTTCTTTCTCGGGCGCCGGATTTCAATCGGGCACCTCATACTTAGTCCGATCAAAAGTTAGAGGAGTAGCATACCATGCGCTACTATTGGAGGGGAATTCAAATGGTTTCAGGCCTCGAGGAGACAGTCGGATGAACATGCTTCTTCGCAGAATACAACCGGTATAAACTTTGGAATAAATTCAAACTGGTGTCTTCCTCATTCCTGGCGCACCAAGAGATGACAGCCATGATAGACACCACAAGGAAAAGTTACAGATATAAACATATGAGAAATCATCATTCTACCATAAGGTTATGACATAATGTTATGAGCCAAGACTTTGTAATTTAGATATTAAATGACGCAAAATTCAACAAAATTGAACTAACTGTATAGTTATATTTACAACATTTAAAATGATTATTTTTCTCAAATAGATAATTAAAAATAGTCTAATGAAATAAAAACACAAACTCATCTCATGAAAATATGAAATAAAGAGCGGTTCTATATATCATAATTTTATCATAAAACCTTTCTATATCCAAGACTCTCTCTTGAAAAAATACCTTGTATTTTAAAATTAAAATTGAAAATTAGCCTTTTTATTTTGAAACATTTAAATAGTAAATTTCCCTAACACCCTTAAATTTTATTGTGATATAAACGAGTCCTAATATTTTTCATAACTCTAATATCTTTAAATTTAACATCGATCGTGTTCATTTTTTTCTCGTCTCCATGATATTGAAGATTAGATATGAGAATTATAGAATCACAGTTTTAAAGCAATAAATCACCGCTATAAACACTTTTTTAGTGGTAGATGAAATTTAATTCACCATTTTAACTAGTACTTGTAAGACCAGCGGTACAAGCTGCAGGAGCAGATGAAAACTTTGGATCTTTATGAAAAAACTAAGTAATGAACAGAAGGTCCCGGCCGGAGATTGAATGATTCAATTTGCGCCGGCGGGTGGCCCGGGGGGCTTATCAGGTGAGCATAAGGTTACATATGGAATGGGAGCATCGCGTAAATAAATTTTGTAGCAGCCGCTTCCGGCAGGACAACACGGCGCTTTCAGGTCACAGGCTGCGTACAAACCGCAACGCGCCACCGTCTTACCTTCACTCCAACCTGCAGATGCTGCATTCAGTGACATGTGTATTTGAATTATAAATTCAACATGTTGAAATATATACACATAATTGAAGACAGAATTTAATTTGATTTATATGAATACTGGAAACTCACCCATCAGAACAAGGAGGAGAAGGAAAACCAGAGCGTTCATCTGCTTGGCCATCTTAGATTTAAAAATATACAGTATAGATTGATCAGCTGAACTTGCTGCGTGTGTATATATATAAGGCCGACACCAGGTGGCAAAGAAATGAATTAATCAAAACTTGAGGGGCCTGTGTGCAAACTTAAATGCATTATTTTCAATCATTTACTTGAATCATGCATGCATTCATGTCCTGACCTAATTGTTTGATTAATAGGGTCGGACTCATGTTCAAGTAGCTGCGTTTCTTTACTGCAATTTAAATCACAGACCCCCCCTTTGTCTCCCATGCACTACATGTGGGTATTAATGAAACTTAGTTTTCAAAATTTAGACTAATTTTAATATTTTATGTATGCATTTAGTTCATAGAAGTAAAAAGAAAACCATTGGAATAAACTCTAGCCTATATTACTATTCTTATTTCAAATTATAAGAGGTTTAATTGTAGAATAGCTAGTCTTGGAAAAGAAATGGAGTTTCGCGATCATGCTTAATTATCAATGAATTGGTCGTATTTTTCACCAATTTGAATTGAGAGAGAATCATACATCTACGGTTTAACTACACCGACTAGTAACAATCCATAATCTATTTAAGAAATGTAAAAATTAGCCGGCCTTAATTCCTCGGCGTAGAAGGAATCCAACATCAACGGAGTCGTGGTCAAAGGAGTTCTGATCAAGGATCAATGTATTTGAGGAGTCTAGCAAAAGATTGAGGAGTCTTGTAATTCACACGGAATAGTTTAGTGTGATATACTTTATACTCTATACATACTAGTAAACTAGTGGGTGATTTTGATTGGATAAAAGCTTCGTTAACGTAGGTCAATTTCACTGAACTAAACTGTGTTACCGATTTCCTATGTTTTTTAGTCTTCATGTTTTAACATTGTACAGTGCGAAGTGTATATGATATATATTTTGACAAAGTTAATTTATCACTTATCAAAGAAATAAAAACCGTGGTTCATATCACATTCATGATTCATACAATGATTGATGCAGATCGAACAGATGAGGGCAAGCTTTTACACCAGGCACCATCTAAACTAATTAACTTGAAACAAAGAACGTTCAGAAGTAAAAACAAAATAACTCTCTACAGTAAATACTATGAAATGATTATTTAGGGAGGATCGATCTGCAGATGATCTAGTATAATTTTAGGGCTCAGGGATCGAGCTAGCTTCACTTGGCGCATAAGGTAACGTAGGTACCGGGATCATAGCGTAGATAATATTTACGGCAGGTGGTTCCGGCGGGACAGCAAGGTGCTTCCGTCTCACAGAAATCATTTATCTTGCAAGGCTTCACAACTTTTCCGGCGACCTTCCTACCGGTCGAACCGGCGGTTGATCCGAATGCTGCATTCAGTTACAGAATTTGTAATCATACAAACATATAAAAGAGTTAAATTTCCGCAAATATTTTCGAGGAAATGAGTGGATTTATTATTTTTTGAGGATTGTGGAAACTCACCCAGCGAGAGAACGAGGAGAAGAAAAACTAGAGCTTTCAGCTGCTTGGCCATTAGAATGCAGATGATCGGCTTGAGTGGCAGACTGGGCAGTGTTTATAAGGTCGACACCACGTGGTAGACTATGAATTCATCGAAACTTGAGGGGCCTCTGGGCAAATTAATGAGCTCATTGCAATGCATTTCTTTCATCATTTACTATTTTTTTTTTTGGATCAAATATACCACCCCACAAATTATACCATACACCCGGAGTATGTATCCCCAGGTGCATTCTAAGATTTATACATGTGCATTTGTACGTGAATAAATGTGTATTGTAAATTTTTTTTGACATATAATTTCTATAAATAGTATATGTGAATTGTTATCAATGGAACACACAATTATTAAGGTAAAACACACATTAAAGGTGGGTGTACATACACCCGTGATATGGTATAAGAATCCTTAGGTGGTGGGAGATATATTGGGCCTCCCTGACCCTAATAGAACAACCAGAAATGGCAATAAGTTTGCATCCAAGGATGACTTACAAAAAGGAGAAAAACTCCTGAGCAGCAGAAACTGCTCCAAAATTGGGATCTCGCAGAAAAGGAGATCCAAATCTAGACTTTTTAGTATACATTTCTCATGACTCTAGAGCCTGTTAGTGAATTGACTGAGCAAAACACAAATCGGCACCAGAGATGAAAATAACACTGAAGAGTAGCATAGAAAATATAACCTATTACATTATGTTGCCTTCTGAGGCCTGAGCAGATTGGACCCAGATGAAAGCTTTGTATTGCCTTTTGAGGTCTGAGCAGAAAGGTACAGAAGAAGTGTTCCTGCCAAATCTGCATAGGTAGCAACACATTAGTAGCACCTATTCATACATACTCTAAGGGTAGGGGTTCCCAAAGAATCAAGATTTAAGAGGCCTTTGATCCTCTGTGGAAGTGACTGGAAAGAGAGTGAGCCAGTGAGTTGTTCTGAGAAAGCCATTCTTGCCATAACATCAGCAGAAGCATTAGCCTCTCTGAGAATATGAGAGACAAGACCAGCCTTTGGCATTAAAGGGTATACAAGATTAAACACGAGCCAGGGGAAATTGTTTGTATCTTGTATAGTCATTACAACCTGAGAGCAGTCAGATTCAATCATATAGTGAGAGTTCATAGCTTCTGCCAACTTTATACATGTAGCAATAGCTAGTATTTCTGCTTCCAGTGGAGAGGAGGCATCAATATAGTCTGTAAACAATTTGACAACAAAACTAGCAGAGTTTCTGATTACAATACCAATCCCAGCTTTTTTATGTTGATGCCATGAAGCATCAACATTCACTTTAAAACCATGAAGTGGGGGTGACCATTTGACTGGAAGTATTATAGGACTAGGTGGCCTAGCATGCAAAGGTAAAATTCCAAGTCCAGACAGTTCCTTATCAAAAGCAGATGTAGTATAGAATGGCCTTGCACAGAAAGTTTGAAAAACATGATTTCTAACTGAAAGTTTAAGAGTGTCAGGACTGGGATCAATGTCTTCAAAAAGTCTGGCATTCCTAATTTTCCATAGAAACCAACAAATAAAACTAGGGATGATGTGGAACAAAGTAGAGTGCAGTTTAGTATGTCCCTGATATGACCAATAATAGGAGAGTCTGTTCCATAAAGTTGAAAATTTTTGGTCTCTGATTCTCATCAGACCATGGAAATCAGATCATAATATTTTAGCAACAGAACAATCATTAAAGAAGTGATCAACATAGTCATTATCACAGCAAAATGGACATTTAGATGGCAAATTGAAACCCATTTTTATAAGAATATCTGGGAATGGGAAGAATGCATTAATGAGTTTCCACATAAATACATTCACTTTTTTCTGAATTCTTGGATTACATACTTTGTGAAGAGAGTCAGATACATTTCTAGAGTTTGCAAATCTGAAAGCTTGCAAATCCACACATAAAACACCACTTCTTGTTCAAGAAACTTGCAATTTAAATAATCTGAAAGCAACAAATCCACACATGGAACGACAAATGTAAAATACACACCCTACATCAAATAATTGTTTCAAATGAATATTCATATTCACTCAGACATGTTTGCTGGAATTTCATCCATTCCCTTCTCTTTCGGTTCTGGCCCCGATGTGCTGCCTTGTTCAGCCACACCCTCATCATTTGCGCCACCAGCTTCAGCACCACCCGCACCACCATCCTTCTCCTGTTCTGCAGTGTTGGGTGTGTTCTGGTTGACAAGTGGCTCATCATCGTCGCTAGAGTCCGGTAGACTACCAAAGTCTGGCTCCGGACCAGGGGACAACACGATATCAAGCTTGAAATCCTCGATAATCTTATCCTGCATTTTTACAACCTCTTCGAGCTCCGCCTCTTGCTTCTCCAGCTGATCATCAAAGCATTCCCACATCCGCATCAATTTGCCCATCATGTTTTTCAATTTCATGCCTGCAAAGAACATAGTTAAAAATGGTATATTCTTAATCATCAAGTCAAAAATTATAAGAAACCTAAACAGGATACTTACGCTCAGGGATTGATGGAGCACCTCCGTCTTCGGCGTCCCTCTTCCTCTTGGCAACTCTAGCAGCGACGCCATTTTCCACTGGCTTCTTCTTGTACTTGTTTGTACCAAGGTCAAGTTCTAGATGACAGTGTTGGAGCCATTTCGCGTCATACAGTTGATTCCTGATCGGGGCATCGACGGGGACAAAGCCTTGAGTCTTCATCAGCCTTGTAATGAGTGAGCCATATGGGAATTGCTTGGTAGCGTGATTAGCCGACTTCTTCATGTACTCAGCAATAGCGTACCCTGGATTTACTAGCAGGCCCCGCACAATGTAGTAAAAAATCATACATGTGGCTATAGTAGGCTCACAAGCATGACCACCTGTTGGCAGCACATTCCCACAAATCCACTCAAATACTATGCGGTGCTCGCTCGACAAATGCTCAATGTCGTACTCCACTGCCTTCCCGGCTCCATCACTAGTGGGAGGCTCTGCATGGAAGAACTCCAAGCCTAATTCTGCGGGATCTAAGGGTTGCTTTTCAGATACATCAGGCCACTTGTGGTCATAATAGCAATCATAAACAACACCGCTACTCTCCCCAACCAAAGCTGGATAACTAGTCCACGGCACTCCTAAGGCAGCATTTATACTATACTTTGTCACTGGAATGATGACATCAGCCACCTTAGAAACCTCACTCTCACTAGGATTTCTACCTAAGTTCGCATAAAACTGCCTAACCATGTCAGGGTATACTGGAGCATCCAGTGTAATCAATTTATCTAAATGCGACGCCTTAAAGTAATCCAGCACATAGAGTAGGGTTTTACCGATAGTGGAGCGAACCTTAAGCACCTTCGTGGCGGTTAGAGGCATGCGCATGTGCTTAATATATCGCTGCTCCGCGGTGGGGCTGAAGAAGTAGTCACTGGAATCTTCATCTCCTTTCTTGCTCGGCTTTGGTTTCCTATACTTCGGTGCCTTTGCAGCTGCAGAAAGCAACTCATCGTCGGCGGGCACTCGCTTAGCTCCCTTGCCCTTCTTCACATTCTTCACAGGCTCCTCCTGAACCTCACTCTCTTCTGGAGTTTCTGATTCCTCCTAATCGTCTGGCTCACTATCTTCTCCATCCTCACTATCTTCACCTTGATCACTATCCTCTCTTTCCTCTGCACCTTCAGAGTCTTCTTCATCGTCTTCTGAATCCTCTCCATCTTCCTCTGGCTCTGTTTCTGGCTCAGTAACTTTTTTCTTTCCCTTCCCTTCAACTGTGGGTGTTTTCCTCCTCCTGTGCACCAGCGTTGACCCATCATCCTCCTCGCTCGAATCATTGGATTGACTCACCGCAGCACGAGCCGGAACCTTGTCAATCTGCAGGTTTTTACTTTTCCGGCTAGCAGGGTGCCGGAGGACAGGCTCTTTCTGCCGGCGAGCGACAGCAGCGGTGGGAACTACCATTTCCCGATCACATTCACGTCTGCCGGCGACTTGCTTTGTACGGGCCATGGCTTGGATTAGATCTAGGTTTTTACAGGTTTCGA
The DNA here is from genome assembly GCA_948330725.1 of Sherardia arvensis. NCBI lineage: Eukaryota > Viridiplantae > Streptophyta > Magnoliopsida > Gentianales > Rubiaceae > Sherardia > Sherardia arvensis. The sequence continues at coordinate 6,629,394 of OX415237.1, read as the reverse complement.
TTTGGGGTTTTTTGTTGCAAAGGGTACTGAATAGCTTTGAGGCTGACCCGGTTTTATTATATACTAACTCAATCTTACGAACTCGGAAAACCGTAAATTGAAAACTGCTACACTTTTGCGAAGTCGCAAACATAAATTTAGCACTTTTTTCGAGTTCGTAAGATTGTGTCAAATGACATCTTCCAAATTAATCATTTCAACAGAGGAATACCCGATAAACCACCCGGAGTATAAAACTTATTACTCTTACCCTTTCGAGTTCGTAACATGGTAAACTGTTATTTACTAGACCTGTGCGAATTCGCAAACCCAAAATGTAGCACTTTTTTCGAGTTCGTTCCGAGTGTCAAATGACATCTTCCAAATTCAGCATTTCAACAGAGGAATACCCGACAAACCACCCGGAGTATAAAACTTATTACTCTTACTCTTTCGAGTTCGTAATCTGTGCATTTCATTTCATCCCTTTTTCCACTAATGTTACGAGTTAGTAACTATGTTAGAGCCAAAACATTAGTTTTTTAATAAAAAAAAACTAACACCCATGTGTTTCGATTCTTAAGATACTTGATTGTTTCCTAAATAACGTAGATTGCGAACTCGAAAACTACTGTCACTAAGAATTTACGCATTTGTATATGTATTATTAAGCGGGAATCCCACCTTTATTTCCCACATTTTTCACTACCCTCATCACCCACTTTATTCAACACTACTTTTTTTTCTCTCAAATCTATAGATCTAGTTCAACCATATTCCTCTCAAAATCAAAAGCTCAAACATCATTTTCATTCAACAAGAACAATCTATTGTGTGGGTGAGATTCTAGTTCCTTGTATGTGTACAATTTCCCATTTTCTAATTTTACTTATGTAATTTTAACTTTCATTTCTCGTCATGAAATCTTTGAGAATGATATAATCGAGAATGCTCGATGGGCTAAATTGTACTTTGTATTTAGCCATACTAAGTATCATGTCGTCATGTTCTTCACATTACCATATATTTTTCTTTACTTTGCATTTAGGGTTTTGTAGATTTGAGTAATTCCAACTTCATATTAGTATAGAATAACTTCGTGTTATTGTTATAGTTTATGGTGAAGTTTATCTGAGTTTTGAAGTATCATTTGAATGATTTTTACAATTAACTAACTTGAATGTCTAAACCTACACCTAAACCTAGCATTAAATACATGGTGAATTCATACAAACCCTAGGTACACCTTAATAAATGAGCATTCATGGAGACAATGCATAACCCTAATTGTAGTCTACTATAGTTTACACCTACAGTAGTGCATCAAGTTTATTCTTAATTCATTGGTTTTGTTCTCCTATGCTTATGTCTATCTCAATTCTAAGGTACCACATGGCTCCCCAAAAAAAGAAGCAAGTAAAGAAGTCGGTGAAAAGAACTAGGGCTTCCACGAACGACGATGATGGTGGAGATAACTTGCACCCTCGTATTTATTTTCACGAGCTTATGCGAAGGATGAAGAAAGGTGTTTTAACACCATTGGAATTCAACGACAGTGGTGAGCCAACCTCGAAAGAAAGGAGCAAATGGGCAAGTTGGGTTGGCAAGACGGCAAGAACTCGTATTGATATTAAGTACAACGATTGGCGTCTAGTTCCTCGTTCAATGAAAGAAAGGCTCTTCGGGGAGTGCACGGTAAATTAATTTGTTTATTTAGTGGCAATAAAGATACATATTCAACTTGAGTATTAGTAAGTAGTATCTTACACACATATTGATTATGATGGCATCATAATTCTAATCCATATTTATTTATGATTTTGTATCATTTAGCGACCATTTCTAATAGATGCACCCAACGTGGAACTTCTCCAAGAAAAAACTCTACAACGGTTGGGGAAGATTGCAAGAGATTATCGAGCCATGCTAGCTCGAGACTATGTTTTTGGGGAGAAAAAGCACTTGGACCCTAGACTCATATACACCACCATTTCACAACAAAGTTGGGAGTTCTTCAAAAAGTATGCACAAGGCTATTTTGATGATGTAAGTAAACAACACAATTTCAATATCTTCACAATGTTTTTTGATTTGGTTGACATGTCATGTACAAGTATACAACTTAACTTTTTTGGCATGATGTTCAATCTAAGGGCACGCATACAAAAAAAAGCCAGAATGCCCAAGCCAACAAATTGCCACATAGAATGAGTCGAGGCGGGATGCCATTAGCGGTGGATAGATTCGTGAGGGACGATAGGGAACGAAGAATCCAAGAAAAAATTGCTCAGGGAATGCCGGAGGCTGAGGCAAGGGATACGACCCAACCAATGTGTGTGGACGAGATTAAGAACTTTGAGCTCTACCTCAAGGCAAGAGAGAAGAAAGATGGTGGATATGGAGACAAGGAGGAAATGACCACCTTCTTAACGGATCTTGTTAGTTTAATTGCTTACATTGTGGCGTTCATATTGAAAATGTAGGTTACTCCTTGTGTGAATATCACTAACTTCTTCTTGTTTACGTTGCAATTACTAGGAGTCAAACAAAGAAAAGGACGACAATGGGGTCTTTGTACCATTCAAGAAGGGGTATGACATCCTAAGTGAGAGTTTGGGCCGTGGTGAGCATCCCGGGAGAATAAGGACGTGCGGCTCATATGTGTCGAAGCAAGATCTCTTGAACAAGAATACAAAGCGAAAACCGTCCAACGAGAGTTTGATCAAAATGTTGTACGAGGAGGTGAAGGAGCTGAAATCTTGTCAAGGTAAGCGTGACATTGCTTTGCACATGGTTGCTAAAAGAAATGGGACACACTTACCCAACAACCTCGACGACCTCACAATGCAATGGGATCCAACCACAACCAAAGCACCTATTGAGAAGCAAATTCTTGATGACCCTATATCACCATCTCCGATCGAGTCCGAGGATGAGGGTGTGCCATACGATCATTCTTTTGAGCCAATCATCGAGGAAAGTGTGCCCCATTCAACCCGTGAATCAATGGTTAGTATTCTAAAATTAATCATACTCTTTACATTTTGTGTACTATATATAATCCCTTCAATATATAGTTATCACAAGTTGTATTATTATCGTAACATGTTGCTAGTCTGCACCTAGAGGTTCATTTTTTTCATTTCTTTTGGTAGGGGTCATATGCATGCAAACTCTATGTTGAGATGAGCTCATTAAAACCCCCCATGGTTGTGGAAAATGGAATTTTTGAGGAGTCAATTAAAAAACATCACCATAAAGATGTGCCGGAGGGCTTAGGTGTTGTTTCTGTGCTTGATATCTTCTTTGAAAACGCACTCTTGCCTATTCCCGATCCCTCGTGTCGATTGCTTAAGGGAACAAAGGGGTTGCTTCTCTTATGGCCTAGGAGGTTGATTAGGGTCGAGAGCTTAGGTGAGGATGAGCCAACCAATCTTTTCCCACCACCACTAGTCAAGGGTAAACGTGTCTTTGCAATGGATTCAAATACCCAACCAAAACCGACCGACGTTGATGACATGCCCCCTTCCGTTAGACTCTCATTTGAGAGGATAGCCGACCACAACCAATTAGGGACCTACGACTTCCCTTGTCCTAAACCAATTTTTGGAGTTGGTAAATTGGTAACCTTGTGTTGGGTGGGCTTTGAAGACATGTGGCGGTTTGACATGATAACGGAGACTCTAATGTCGCTATTTCAATGGTATGTGTTCTTTCTATTTATACTTTAGTATTGGTGTCGCCGTTACATATTACACGACCTTCCATATTATGTAACCAATTCTTTTTGGGCATGGATGAAGTTTCTTGCATGGTGTAGCACAAAGTCGTGGTAGGCCTTGGATTGGTTTTCTGTGCCCCGAGCATAATCAAGAGATTGTGCATTCTCATGAAGAACGACTCTCCTACTTGAAGGTTGGACTTAGCGATCCTACTAAAGTGCTATTCTTGTTGCCATTGCTCCACAAGTAAGTGCTTCTTTGATATTTCAAATTTGCATTCTCATGACTAGCTACATTGTTTAACTTCTATTTCGATTTTTTATCGGATTAGTGGACATTGGCGTTTGGTTGCAATCAACAAGACAACTAAACAACTTTACTGGATTGATTCTCTACACCTACCACCGATTCCTTCGATTGTTGAGTTAGTCAAGCAAGCATTGGAGTTTGTCAATCCCAGCGGTCAATCGGTCTTCGGGTTGCATCAAATCATGGTATGCCAAACTATGTACATAAGCAATGTTTGCACCATTGATTTAAAATGGTCTTTCTTACAACTACTTACTACTACTTTTTCATGTGTTTTGAAAAGTACAAGAAGCAAAAAAATTGTTGGGAATGCGGCTATTTCACAATGGCGACGGCACTTCAAGTTGTCTCTTCCGCAAAATTGAACAATAATTTTGAATCGGTGAGTACATACTACAATTGTACTTCCCTTTGTTGTTAGATTCGCTCTACCAAACATGGTATTAAAATTGATAAGTTTTGTATGTCATCTTCTCCTAGCTTTTCAAGAAGGACTCAACTCCTTACACACTTGATGATCTCAAGACAGTTATTAACAATTTTGCGGGGTATGTGCTAAATGTCCGAGGGTCGAGACTTTCAAAGGCCTGAATGTAAGTATGTCGGTTGTGACCATCTTTGTTTGGTATTCTTGATTGTAACTTTGGATTTTGGTTGCTTTTCGATGGGTATGAAGCCCTAGACATGGTTGGTCTTTTGCTATAACATTCGTCACTTTATTATCGTTAGAACGCTACAAAGCCACATGTTGTAATTTGGATATCGCCTTTTAGGCCTAACAATTTATTCGAAATTCTATTTGGGTCATTTTGTGACCATTTTTAACATACATGTTCCTACGATTTCGAAATGTGCCTGCATTTATTTGGACCAGGGTACAAGAACATTCACCCTAAAAAGAAATCATTTCCACCAACCAAGTTAAGCTTATTACGAATTCGAAACCTCCCACGGTTTTACTCTTTCGAACTCGAAAGCCACCCCTAATTCTATCACTAAGAAACAGAGGTATCCCCTATTTAGCACCCGACTTAGAAACTTTTTGACGTCAAATGCACGTTCCTTCCTAATCGTAAATTTGATTACATCACAAATACTTTACGAATAGAAACTATGGTAACAACTGTCACTGAATTTTCGCCCGGAATAGAAACAAAATAATTGAAAAATACTACGTTTTACGACTCGAATGAAGATGGAAATAATGCTGTTACCTTTCGATTTCGAAAGTACTCATCCAGGCTAGGCTCCTAATACCCTGAATTGCACCCGATCAACATGGAATGCACACCTTACTGCATGTATATTACTTTTCGTAAACTAGATCTTGTTAATCCCCTTCGATGGAGTAAACATGTGCAACCTTTTACTTACTAGTAGAAAAGAGCATCATAATCTATGTATCACCTTCCTATCTTTCTACTAGTAACATGCAATCAATAACCATTCAAATTCTGTCTAAATGAAGAAATATTATTCGACGTCGAATATATTTCAAAACATCCTTCTACGAATCGTAGACTTCAATTTGCTCCTTCCAGGTGAAATAACACAATTTTACAATGTTTCTACTCGAACACAATGGACCATCACCTTTCGAACTCGAAAAGTATGCACGGCGGTTGCTTCCGCCGTGCAAAACTGGAACGCCGATGCACGGCTGTTCTAGTAACGGCGGTTGCACCCGCCGTGCCTCCGGCGATCTACCGACGTTGGCGCTTCCTTCCTGCACTAGTGATTTTTCAGTTTAATTTAATTTAGTAATTCTCGTGAAATATGAATTGATGAAATTCAGCTTAATTTAGATATTTATTAATATTTTTAATTAATACATTAATATTATTTTCAGTTTAGTTCTATATTTTTTGATATTATTACTATTTGAAATTAATATACGTGCGATTTTAAATACTAAGATTTTAAATACGTGCGCTTTTTTTCAATAGTAGTAAAGAACTAGGTATGCCAACAGATGAAAGCAAAAAATAATCAGTAAAAATCGATCGAGCTTTATCTCTGTATTGAAATCGCCACAACACGTTCTTTTAATATTTATCTACACGTATTTATTAATGCACAAAACACGCACGCAATAAATTCGTACTACTTTTTATCTAAAAAGATGATCAATGGACATAATTTTATAAAAATGGTGGAATTAAATCATGTGATTTTCCATCCAGTTCATGCCTGCGGCTTGGATAGTGCTTGGATCCGCTCGATCATTTGGCTTCTCTGGGTTTGAATCTATCAGATCAAAGCTGCTCTTATTCATTTCTCTCACTTTCATCAAAAATAAACCCTAACTTTCTTATAACTCATATCGATCTACTCCCCCGTCCCAATCAAAAAACCTGCAACGAATACTCAATTCTTAAGAAAAATAATGTGGCAATAGGATATATATGCAAAAAAATGACAAAAAACAATTTTCACCTCATAAATATGTTGGTCAATCAATTTTTAGAGATTCAATAAGGGTAAAATAGATAATTTATTCTTTTTTTTGCCAACCCAAAATGAAAAGTAAGATATTTTGGTTAGTATGGAGGGAGTACGACATAATACACAAGATGTAGTTACGGTACATCAAACCATGAAAGAACTAATCGGGCAGTTTAATAAAATATTGGTTGATAAACAAAGTACAATTTGGGATTGGGAATGCACTCAAAGTTCAATTTTTACTACTCTGATAATTAATTTATTGGAGTAATGTGCAACACTTGTGCGATGGAGAGAATCTCCAGTTTACTCGTGCGATCAATATAATTAGGTTTACCTTTCAGAGCCATGAGCATAATGTTAAGTAAATGTCGTAACTACAAATATTATGATAATTATAAAATATATTATGGCGTGCATAATCCAAAAGCAAAATGAGTTGGTTTTTTAAGTGACGGTCACTATATAGTGACGAAAAACTATATTGGAATATGGAAGAAATGAGGTCCTTATTTGTAATTTTGACAATAAGGTACTATTCACTCACGCGCACTGTTCACTCAGTCTAAAAAACAAGCATTTTAGTCTAAAAATAGACGTTAGCAAACATATCCTCACAGTCTAAAAAACAAGCATTTCATTCTGAAAAACAACCCGTTAAGCGTGAAATACAAGCATGTTCTAAAAAGCAACCTGTTTGGTCTAAAAAAACAAGCATTCAAGGGTGAAATTCAAGCATACTCTATAAAACCTTTTTTCTTTTGCTTCAAAATACATGAACTCTAAAAAGCAACCTGTTAACTGTGAAATACAAACATTCTCTAAAAAACAACCTGTTAAGTGTGAAATACAAGCATGTTCTAAAAAATAACCTATTTGGTCTAAAAAACAAGCATTTAAAGGTGAAATTCAAGCATGCTCTATAAAACCTTCTTTTTTTTTGCTTCAAAATACTTGAACTCTAAAAAGCAACCTGTTAACTGTGAAATGCAAGCATTCTCTAAAAAACAACCTGTTAAGTGTAAAATGCAAGCATGTTCTAAAAAACAACATGTTTGGTCTAAAAATCAAGCATTCAAGTGTGAAATTCAAGCATGCAGAATGCAATTTGCATAAATTGCAGAAAAACCCCCGCGCGTGTATGCAATTTGCATAAATTGCAAAAAAAAACCCGTCCCAAATTTCTTTACATATAAACCCCGTCACTATATAATGACCGTCACTTCCAAAACTAATTAAAGCAAAATAGAGAAAAATAAAAATATATAATAATAAGAAGTAATAAAATAAAATGCATTATCAATGACCAAAATTAAACGAAGTGATAATAAAATTTTCTCTATTGATTGCACGATCCACCTAGGTCTGGGCTTAGATTGGTTAGGCAGACTAGACCTGACCTTGGTTTCAAACTCAATGTGGATGTTGCTTTTCAGGGACAATACTATGGTCTTGATTTTGTGTTAAGGGACTCATCTGGCAACATTGTATCAACTGGCAGAAGCATATCTTTTGCATCTTCTCCGGTTGAAGATGTAATATTAAAAGCCAATTTGGCTGGATACCACTTTGAGACTTTCTATGGACAACACAATTTTTGCATAGAATCAGATTCTCTAAATGGCATATTATGGTTCTCAATCCAATCACTGCACACTTGAAACTTTTTGAACTATGTGATAGGGCTCGCCAGATGGTTAAGGTTCCAGTGGTTCATACACTCAGATAAGAAAATCAGATTGCTGATACACTTGTAAAGTTGGCTCTTTCACAAAAGTTAAATGCAGTTTTCACTTGGGAGTTACTGCCCTCTGACATCAAAGCCATTAGTTTGCTAGATAAAGTAAGCTTGCCATCCAAAATCCATAAAATCCCTCCCCAAAATCTGGTGACCAAGCGTTCAATGTTAATAATTTCTTTTATGCGCTCCTATGCGATTTTTGTGTAGTTAGAATTAGATTCATCTCGCTCCTGGAGGGACTCTAAATAAAGAACTAGCTCAACACTTGACGCCGCCACAGTGCTACCAGTGGACAATCTACATAAATTTCAGAAAAGATAAAAGAGAAGGAAATGATTGATGAAGAGTAATTGGATTTGATGTTTTATTAGATCGATTCTTTTATGCAAAAATAAGTCCAAAATGTTGTGTAAGTCATAACTTAAAATCAGACCCGTATTAATAGTTTAATACATACTCCTAATAAAATGAAAAATCAATTCCAATTCCCAATCCCAATTACATCTACTTCTCTACGCTTTTGTTCATTGGAAAGGAAATTAAATTATCGTACACTAGATTATTTACAAATTATTTACAATATCAATTTATGTGTATGTGCAAATTTTATAAAGTACATGAAATACGATTTAAAAAGTTGTAATGATTTAATAATTTCATTCATCAATAATATATGCATGTAAAATTTATGAAATATAATTAAAGTCTTAAAAATTCAATTGTAATGTTAAATACATGAGCAAATAAAAATAATAATAAACTATACTTTATTTGATGATAACCATTATGAAAATTAACTAATAAATCCTACATAAACGATTAACCAACATGTTCAACATCATTTTTTCCCACTCCTAATTGATGATGATCTTTTTACCATAATTAATGCCACAATAGTAACAATTTACAAAACATCAATCAAATGATATATTTCCAAGCAAGAAAATATATTTTTTAGGAAAACAACAAAATGTTCAAGAAAATACATTCAAAATAGTTAATAACCAACACTTCCAATTTGTATAGAATTTAGGATTTTCTCTCAAATGTTCAACTTTATTGGCAAGAGAAAAATGATTTATACTTTCACAGTGAATAATCAACTTCGTATCCTTTAAACAATAATAATCAGCACTTCTAATTATAATTTTCCTGTCAAGAATGGCTCCTTTTTTTAGCATTAACCTCGCTGCTCTAGAATCTCTTAGCTATTCCTTATATTATATGGGTATCCATATTTTTCATCAGTGCAAGCCTTATTTAATTTTGAGTCTCGGATCTGTTGTTGTTCATTTCCTCATCTCCAGTGGCATCTTTCTTTTTTCCATCTGATGAGGAGGGACTTTTCTTCCTTCAACTGACTTGGCTGAAACTGGCGATTCCTTGGGGTCAGTAGCAGGTTCCTCGAATAACAGTTGTTCATGTTTCTTCACGTATTCCAGGAACAACTTAAATGTCGGGCTGTTTTAGAGGAAATTAACGTTCAAGAGCCAACTAAATGTTTGCATAGAGTAGGTTAGTATCATACTTTGCAAAGAGGGAAATCAAGAACATCAGCACAAATTAGTAGGCTCAGTATATCACCAGGTTTCACCTCCTCCACCGATCCATGCGCTGAATGAACATTGAAAATAAAATAAAAGAACTTAAGAGTAACAACCATCCATCATACAGTGAGCAGCTAAAGAAATATTCAAATTAACATCCTCATCCATTTTTCCAACTAAAGCAGGTAAGCTGAACCTCGGCCTAGAAAATGAACCCTAAGCATAAAGCTTCTAAACTGTACAGTACAATCAAGTTCAAAGTTTTTATTACAGGTACTATGACATTTCAAATGCATCAGTTTAGGTTAAAAATATTGAGTTATCACGGTACAGTGCAATGGTGCATCGAACATATATTTCACATAGTGTAGCAGCCAGCATGTGCATTATTTTTTCACACGGTTTTTAGACAAACTGAGATAAAGCCATTTTCTTTGTATATAAAATTCGAAAAGAAAAAAAGACAAATTCCAGAAGGAGGGCATGACGAAGAATCAAGCAGGAGCATCTCCATTATATCAAAGCAGCATCAACAACTGAAATCCCTCTCTAACCATTCACCAAAACCAATCAAACTGAAATGGATAATAAGTGTATAAATAATCATTCCTTACATGTCTACATATCTGAGACAACATACAAAAAACAATCGTACATGTGGGAGTAAAGAAATACTTTGTAAAAACAGACAAATATCTTAACATTCACTCTCAGAAGTGAGCTCGGATAGCAATATCCATGTAATCAATATTTTGCCCAAGAACTCTACTGTGAAAAGCCAATCTCGAGAAACTCAACCCATCACTAATTACATACCCATCTCTGTTTCAATAAACTGAACATAAGAGTTAGCAGCAGAGCCATACCAAGCGCTACAAAAACATAAGATTTTTTATAAAAAATGTCACTTTTGAAGCTCAACATACCTTGGCTATAAAACGAATAACTATAAAATATATGTCATTAAGAAAATGCAAAAGACCATATCCGACTTGGTAGATCTGTTTTTACTTCCTTTTAGAAACATCTTTAATGTCTGCATCAAATAAGAAGGAAAGGGGTGTGTTTTAATCTATGCAAACTTAAAACAGCTCTTGCACGACTCTAACACTGACAGTGCCTTTAAGAATTTGAAAAGAACAAGTTGAACCCAATTAAGGCAGTGACGAAACCTTCCTAAGAATCACAAAATAGAGCTAGCGGGCATCAAAATAACTCAAAATATGGCACCTGCATCACCAAAATTACCAACACTTTGTTCTGTACATACACATAAGGGCACCTTTAAAGCTAGTTAAACAATAGATTGAACTTCTGATCACATATCTCTATAATTAGTAATTCTTGAAAAACATTTGAAATCACGTACTCAAAACATGTTTACAATTTGATAAACAAAAGTACTTACTTCAGTCATTCTTCCAAAAGCCACTCATTTGTATCCAATACGCTTGTCAAACTCCAAGCACCGAGACATTTTGGAAAACACAATCCTCAATATAATCCACAAACTTCTTCGACTGCTCGACTGCTCAACTGCTCAACATAGACCCAATAGCAAAAATCAAAAGTTTCAATCTGAAAAAACATCAAAACTTTAGATATGAAATTGAAACTTACAAATAATTTGCTTCACATATCGCCTGTAAAGGTCCAGCTCATCCAATTGAGAGGGAAAAATTTTCCGCTGGATTTTGAGGATCTTTGGAGAGATCAGACCGCAATGTTGAATACCAGAGATACCCGGATCGTGAATTTTATCTTCAGGCAAGCTCTGGAAGAAGAGAAGAGAAAGAGTCGGAAAAGCTTTAAACAGGAGAGATCTGCGCAGGAAAACTCTAGAGCATTGAGATTTAATTAGGCGACAATGAATTAATTAGACGACAAAGTAGTAATTAAGGAATATAAATATTCGCTTAGAAAGGTGAGAAAATTAAACACGCCAAATAGAAAAGAAATCGGCTTCAAGAGCAGAAAAAAAAATAAAAATGGAAAAGACAGGTGTCAATTTTAGAAGGATTTAGAAAACTGAGGTGTCAATTTTAAAAGGATTTAGAAAGCTGAGGTGGCGCAAGGAGAAAAAGTTTAGTTGTTGTTTTAATAGTATAGATAGATATCGTCCTCCACTCTAATTACATGACTGGTCAAGATCCAAAATGACCTGAGGCTATAAAAATATATATATTCATGTTGCTTGTTGAGCACTGTGAAGGATAAATAATTAGATTGAGCACTGTGAAGGATAAATAATTTAAATAATTATATTTAAATTGCTCTCTTTGACTCTTTCTTATATATCATCATGAATCATGATGAGCCTATATATACACGTCACCTTACGAAGAGAAAACAAATTCAACAACTGTAAAAATAGTGATTCACATATGGTTTCGAAAAACTTTACTGAAATTAACCCTAGGCTAAGCAAAAATATCATGACATCATTTTTCTGGTAATTTTACCTGGGACTGATGATATGATCGTAATGAAGCTAGTTTGAACAGTTGCAGAGTACTTTCTCCGTTCGGTTAAGATTGTCTTAGTTAATTGTTTTGAAATTTTATTTGACCGTTGATAATTTTAATTACATGCATTAGTGATGGTAAAAATTTTATATTTTGAATATACATGTTATGGAGAATCCAAAACTATATCACATGATTATATTTGTATTGATGTTAAACTATAAATTGATGGTCAAACATGCTACAGTGAATAGTGCGATAAGACATACATAGCTGAACGGAGGGAGTACTGTTAAGTCGGTTACAATTTTAAACTGAACTACTATATTTGAAACCAAACTGAAATGTTATACGCAGTCCAGCATTTTACTCAGTGTAATTTAAAATACGAATGAAATGACAGTATCGTCCCTATAAGTTGGTTAGTTTCTCAAAAATCAGATAAGTTGAGATCATTTTCATATTTTCATACCGTATTTTGAATTATTAAAGTAAATACTGAACTGCGTATAGCAACATCCAAAAAAACCTGTATAATATTGAAGCGAGATATTGAGAAGACTAAAGTGCAAAAACTAGACCAAACATTGATCAAACTACCCAATTTCTAGACAGAACATTCAAAGTGCTCAATTTCTAGTACCCTACATTCTAAAAACACCCAATTTTTAGATATTGGTTAATTTCTTCAGTTAGTTCAGTTAGTTTGAGGGGTATTTTAGTAATTTATATTCTAAAAAATCATACTTCCCATTTGTTCTTCGTATCTCCACAAAAAAATAACTGGGTTGACCCGAGAAAAACCGGGTTTGACCCAAACCGACCCGAAAAGTCAAACCCAGAAAGTCAAACCCGGAAAGTGAAAAAAATATTGTCCCCGATCCGGCCCGTAATACTAAAATTCTGAGTCCGGGTCAAAAAATCAGGGCCGGGCCGGATCAATTTTATGGGTTGGCACAGTACCCTTACGTCGGGCGCTTGTGAGTTGCAGAGTAAAAGAGAAATTGGTGATTTTCGTGCAGGAGATACCAAAAAAAAAGTGAAATATGATTTTTTAGAATATAAATTATTAAAATACCCCTCAAACTAACTGAACTAACGTAGAAAATTAACCAAGGTCTATAAATTGGGTATTATTAGAATGTAAGGTACTAAAAATTGAGCACTTTGAATATTGGGTTTAGAAATTGGGTATTTTGATCAATGTTTGGTCTACTTTTTAAACCTTAGCCTATTGAGAAGATCAGATATAATTAAATTTATGCAATGACTTGAAAATTAATCATTTTCGTTGACGACTTGTGTGATCGATGTTGTACCCACCAACTTTATTGATTGGCTCAAGCAACTCATGAATAACGCGATTCTCAACACGGAGATATCTTTTATTTTTTTGTTTTTTAAGAAAATATGATTTGCTTTTGCACCATCAGTTAATATTCAAACATTTTACAATAGTAGAAAAGTAAGTTCGCCTCCATAATCAACACCGTTGGATAATTATGAAACGTGATACCGACATGCCCGTGCTTTGTTCAATTTTTAATGAATTAAAATTTCATTTATATTGCTGATAAAATATCACAAAAGAAGAGTTGGTCTCTGGAGTGACTGTCTATATTATAGCATAATATAGACCAATGACTAAATTATAATATGGAAGGAACGAGGTCCTAATTTGCAAAATTTGGGAAAAATATTATTCACGGCACTGTTCACGACACTGTTCACGCAAAGAATATGTACACAAATCACAGTTTTCAACTTAAACAATCAAGTTTCACAAAAACCACAGTTTTCAGCCTAAAAAATCAAGTTTCTACAATCACTCTAGTTTTCAGTCTAAATAATTAAGTTTTAACAATCTTCACAGTGTTCACAATAAATAATCAAGTTTCGCAAACACCAAAGTTTTCAACCTAAACAATCAAGTTTTCACAACAAAAATAGTTTTCAACCTAAACAATCAAGTTTTACAAACACCACAGTGTTCAGCCTAAAAAATATAGTTTCTACAATCACTGTAGTTTCAACCTTAATAACCAAGTTTTCACAATCACAATTTTCACATTAAAAAATCAAGTTTTACAAACACCACAGTTTTCACAATAAATAATCAAGTTTCAACACAAATCAAGAAGCCTAGTTTTCAAGTTAAACACATAAAATTTCATATGCAGACAAAAACCACACTAAACAGTCTAGTTTTCAAGCTAAACACATAAATTTCATAACAAGACAGAATCCACATTAAAAAGTCCAGTTTCCAAGATAAACACATAAAATTTTAAAAGCAGAAATACATCACATTAGACAATCTAGTTTTCATAGTAAAACACATAAAATTCATGGAAGAAATTTGTAGAGCAGTCACAAAGTACAAAAAAATAACAAAAAAGGGGGAAACCACAAAAAGAGCTAACTCTGCATCTTCTCCTCCAATTAGATTGGTTCGAATGGGGCAAGGTCCAGAGGTCGAGAAGATTCACCTGCCGGAGTTTTTCGACGGCTCCTCCTTGATACGGACGGAGAGGATATACAAGGAGTACCGTGATTTAATCATCTGCAAGTACCGGGAAGACCCGTCCAGGAAGCTCACCTTCTCCGCCGTCCGCAAGTCGCTCGTCGGCGACGTCACCACCATCCGCAAGGTCTTCGCCTTCCTCGAGGAATGGGGGCTCATCAACTTCACGAAGGCTGGGGGTGATGACGAGGCGGAGGCGCGGCGGAGATGGGTGGTTAGGGTTGAGGAAGGTCCGCCGCACGGGGTGAAGGTTGTGCTGGCGCCTAATTCAACGAAGGTGGCTACGCCGCTCCCGCCTCCTGTGATGCTGCCTCCGCTGCAGGAGTCTGCTGCTGAAGGTGGGTCGAAATCGCAAGAGATCTTCCACCAGCCGGAGACAATCGAGCCGGCTCCAAACCAGGAGCACCGGCGTCGATTCAGGTCAGCCGCGCCGCCGATTGGAACGTCGCGATCCCTCTCTTATCGCCGCTGGTTCAGTCGCCGACATCGCCGGAATCACGAGCTTTGCCGGAGAATTCGTCGGAGAAGCAGCAGAATGCGGCGATTGCGATGACGGTGATTACGACGGCACCGGCGCCGTTTTACTACGAGCCGGTTGGATTGGTTGGATTGCGCAGAAATTGAAAGAGGGTTTGGGGATGAGAAATTGGGAACGACTGAAGGTTTTGTAAAATAAAAAATAGAAATATGGTATATATATTTATGAAGGAGGGTATGTGATGCAATTTCCCTATATTACTAAAAAGGATCCGCGTAAATATTAATTGCAAAAGAGGAGCCGCCTTTCCTATTTTAATTGCAGAAATAGGCCGTCTATATTATAGCTATAATATAGACGGTCTATTCCAAGACTAATATCAAAAGGAAAGGAAATGTGAATACTGAATAACATGAGATATAATGTTTGCAAAGTCTCTAGAAAGTCCGACTTTCCTAAGTATTATGGAACTACCACTATATATTTAAGGTCAAGTGATACTATTTTGTGTTAAAACATTGATAGTATCAAAGTGAACATATAGTAAAACATGTTTTAATGCAAAAATTCATGAATTTACATTAAAACATTAATAAAATTCAAATAACAAATTTTACAGTTCAAATTAAAACATACACTGTATAAGGTGAAACGTATAAAGATTTTCACAGAAAGTCAGGAAAGTTGAACTTTCAGGAGAATTTCTCTATAATGTTTGTAAATTGTGAAAATAAAATGTATAAAATCTTTAAGAAATCGAATTGCATAGAGATATTATAAAATAAGAAAATTCAATTGCATGAATGAAAGGAAATATGAGCAGAATCAAATATTAAGTCAATACTCTTCACCTCACATCGATCCCTTATTACATCATCGTGTCTTCCTAATTTAATTAACTTCATATTGTCATAATGTCGACAAAAACTAATCATCTGCCAATTCACTGTTATAAAATGGCAGACATTGATCTATCATGATTGTTCTCATAACTTTTAATTTAAAAGCTAGACAAACTATGTCAATCTTATTTACATATAGTATGAGAAATTAGTTCTAAATTAGTTTCCCCAGCTATACAATGAGCTGTTTTAAGATCCCAGAGACCACAATCGACTAGATATATGGTCTATTGAGCATATTCAGCATATTCTGATGGGGTGGCTCGGATACAGAGAGAGATTATGTGGGTATCTTGGAAGAGAATGTCAAGATCTAAGGGCGTAGGCGGTATTGATTTTAGGGACCTCGGACCATTTAACTTAGCATTAATGGATAAACAAGCTTGGAGGTTAATCACTCAGCCTCACTCCCTACTTACATGTGTTCTTATGGCCAAGTATTTCAAGAATTGCAACATATTCTCTGCATTTTGAATAACAGACCGTCTTGGTCCTAGAGAAGTAGTGTCCATGGAGCCCTTAATTTGATCCGCCTTAGAGGCAAGAAAGAAATTGGTGCGGAAAGGAATACAAGTATATGCCATGATCCATGGATCCCCGGAGATGGAAACTACAAAGTGAGCAAGCTGAATGATATCCCGGAGAACCTCTTGAAAGTAGCATACATCATTGATATAGACACAAGATGGTGGAAGAGTGGGATATTGGAGGAATTTTTTAAACCCGACGATGCGGCAAAAGTCAAGACCATCCTGCTGCGAAACTTGAGCTCGGCAGACTGGTGGTACGATATTTTACAGCTTCCAAAAAATATACATTGAAATCAGATTATCACGCCGCGGTCGAGCACATTCGACTGCAAGTCAATACGTCTCAGCCCCAACAGTATAAGGTGTGGAGCAGAGCTTCTAAAAGCGATTTTGGAAGTTCGTGTACCAAAACTTATCCTTCACTTCACTTGGAGGATGTGCACAGACTTGCTGCATACCGTAGCAAACTTGCAGACTCGAGGAGTGGATATTGATCTGAACAGCCCTCTTTGTCTTGAACACGGAGACAACGCTGGCCATCTATTATTTGATAACAATTATGCAACGGAAGCTTGGTTGTCACTTGGTTTGTTGAGTTGGGTACCCGCTTCGGCCAAAACTCGCGGTGATACATGGCTTAGGGTACTCTTTACAGACAATGATGGTGTCGAACTTTGTAACCTTGTGCTTGTAGTGTGTGATGTGATTTGGTTCCATAGAAACCGACAGGTCTTTGACCAAATCCATACCGGAGCAAAGGAAATGGCAGCTTCTGTCACGGCCAGCTTGAGAAGCTTCACAACAGCGCGGGGTGGAAGGATGCTCAATCTGTCTCTCTGCTTCCTGCAACCCTGATGTTGCCACTGAAGATGGGATATTCAGCGTTTTTCGATGCCGTCATCCTCCAATCAGAAGCAGGTGCCGGCGTGGTGGTCCTAGGCCCAGATGGAAGTTTCCGTGTCGGCCCAGAAGATTTCCGCATGTTCAGGATCCAGTCTTAGCAAAATGTCTTGCTTTGGAGGAGGCCTTCATGATTGTCTCTGAATTCGTTCTTAGCTCAGTTAGCATTGCGGGGGACGCGGTGCAGGTTACATACATGGTGCGAGGTGATGTAGATTGTGCCGTGAATTACGAATTAGTTATAACTAGGTGTTTGCTAGAGAATGAAATTTTCACGGGTCTCTACTGGGTAACCCGCAGTCATTTTGACAACTCATTCTCTAGCAAATTATACTAAGACATGCCCCTTGCTTTGTAATTTGTGGAACTCCACTCCAAATTTTCTCTCTTTTGTTTTTGGGAACTATAAATGAATGAAATAATTTTTTCCTTTTTAAAAAAAGTTTTGATTTAGTTTCAAATTTTATCGTGATATTACACTTTAAGTGAATGTAAATGTTATCAGATGTATTCACCTAAACAAGAGAAGATTTGTTTACTTTCAGCCCAAAAATTTTCATGATATAAGTTTAAGAAGTTCAACATAACATTTTCAAATATACTTGGGGAATTTGGACATTTCGCAGAAGGTGTGAAATTGTTAAATTGTATCAGCATTTTAAAATCTTTGAAGGGGTAAGTCGGCACTTGCACCTTTATTTTTAGTTTAGTTTTTCTTATTTCATACTTAATCCTAACTTTGATATGTAAAACAGAATTCGTAGAGTTTAATTAATCTATTTTTTATTAAATCATATTTTGCTTTTTATAGTATTATTTTTTGTGTGGAATATTTTGCTAAATTGAAAAGAACTCTATGCAAATATCAAGGGAAATGTGGTACTTAACTTTACTGATGTCCCGATCAACTGATGTACGATGGAACTAAATCGGAGTAGAGATTGTCCTCTCTGTCTTATTCGGACAAACTTGATTTTCAACTTTTCATTTCGTTTTCCCACTAAACAAAATCCAAAGCCAAGAACCAACGAGCAAAGCAATCGTCGCTGTCCAGCTTGCTCTGCCACTGTTACCATTCATTTACCTTTATATAAGGGATTTGCTTATGTATGTTTCTAGAGAGCAATCGCACTCGATCAAGACAAGTCGGTGGTAGTCCTGACATAATTCTGCTTGGGCTGAGCGAGAATGTCAGGCGGTGGAGAAGGAGAAGATACGCTGGAGCACACTCCCACCTGGGTAGTTGCTGCTGTCTGCGCCGTCATCGTTTTCGCCTCCCTCGCCGCCGAGCGCGGCCTTCACTACGCCGGAAAGGTCCCACCTTTTTATTTCTGAGCTCACTTGCTAGATTTGTTCAGTAATTTTGTGTAAAGTTTCGTTTTTTTGTCGGTATGGCTAAATCCAAATTTGTAAAGAGCAAACACCTGTTCATTTGGATGTAAATTAACCAACTTTGATCGTAAGTTTGCATTCATAAAAGAAGGAACTTTGTCCGGCTGAGTTTGAGTACTTTTTCTTAACCATTCATCTTGCTAAGTATTCATCCTCATCCACTGAGTTAATGAAAAAAGAGTTTTCTAATTTTGCAGTATCTCAAGAGAACAAACCAGAAACCTCTATATCAAGCTTTGCAGAAGGTTAAAGAAGGTCATTATCCTCCTCCATTCATATACTCCATCTTCCTTTTTGTTCCGAATATTTTGTAGAAGTAAAACGCTTATAAGTTATAATGTGGAGCAAAAACAAAGTGTGAAACATGACTTTAGGCGGAATGAAATGAAAATTTGAAAATTTTTATGTTCTTTGAAGTGTATGTCTAATACTAATCAATGCATATATCTTTATGGTTGCAGAGTTGATGCTCTTAGGTTTCATATCACTGTTGCTTACAGTGTGTCAAAAGAGCATAGCTAAAATTTGTGTGCCTGAGTCGGTAGTCCAGCACCTGCTTCCGTGTTCATTGCTCCCAGAGCCTTTATCCAGTCATGAACCTAGTGCTAATCGTCGCTTGCTCGCAGAGGAAGAGGCTGCCACTGGTTATTGTGCTAAGAAGGTATGCATAAATTTTGTGCTTATATGGCATACTTGGTTACATGAATCTTAGGTTAATTGATTGCCTATTCTAGTCATCTTTTTGAAAGCTTGTAGATTCCGTTTCGCAGATTCAGAAGCAATGAATTTAAATGCACACATTTTCATGGGAATTTCGGTTCTAGAGAAAATTTAAAAAATCTGATTAGGCATGTGTGGCCTAGAAGAGCCTAGCTGAACTTTTACGAAAGCTCATCAATTGCATGAACATGCGTGTGTTTCGTTCGTTTTTTCCTAGACCTCAAAATATGGTGTGCTTCTGCTTTTAATTAGATGATCTACTGGATAAATATGCTAATGGAGATTGTCCTGATCAGCTAAGTAGAAATGGTTCTGGTTATTTACCGTGTACGGCTATCACTCATGCCGTTCTTTTAATTTAGGACATTCTGTACCAATTTTTTCACATGTATTCGCATAACTTTTCATTTGTCAAATCTTAGTCTTATTGTAGCTTAATCTTGTTATTAGACACATGATAATTAAAACTCTGTCTCTTTTGCAGGGTAAGGTCCCATTACTTTCACTGGAGGCCTTGCATCATTTGCACATCTTCATCTTTGTTTTAGCTGTAGTGCACGTCACATTTTCAGTTCTCACTGTTCTGTTTGGAGGGGCACAGGTAAAACTCCCATATTTTCGCCTATCCTTGTTATACTACTTCAAAATTCAGTCACCGAGTCAGATGTTATAAGTTAGATACGCCGATGGAAGCACTGGGAAGATGCTATCAACAAAGAGAATTTCGACACTCAACAAGGTACGTGATTCTCTTTTTGTACCTAACAGTTCTATCTCCATAGGCATATTTTTTTATGGCAGATGCAACAACAAAATAAAACATCCTTTGACCTAACTACTGACAATTGATGCAGTGTTAAAGAAGAGACACAAGGTCACTCATGTTCAGGACCATGATTTCATCAAGCACCGATTCCTCGGTCTGGATAGCTTCTCTGTTCTTTTGAGTTGGTTGGTAAGCTATTTCGTACTTCCTACCCGTGTAAAGAAAGTCAATTGTGAAATGTGCATCTTGTCAGACTCACTACTCAGTACTCACTACTACTTCTGTGTTGAGCTTAATCTCGTAATGTAGAACGCAAAATATCTGTGAAATATTGTGATCAATTAATATCTTTTTCATTGGTGCTGGTGTAAGAAGTAAGTGTGTAGACCTACATTCACCATGCAAACTGTTTTCTAACGTCTTTTTGTTCTGTATTGACAGCAGAAGCAGATGTTGCCTTAGAAAGAACATAAATTTCACCATATAATTCTTCTGTGTGGAGGAAGTTTTGAGATGGACAGCTTTGTGTCTCGGCATTACACTCCCCACATAATTCCTTAACCATACTAAAGGAAGCCACATAATTTATTGTGGAGGAAGTTTTGAAGGATAGCTTTGTGCCTCGGCATTACATTCCCCACATCATCATAAACCAAAAACAAAGGAATCTTTGTAGTTTTTTTCCTTTTTTCATCTCATTTGATTTTTTATTCCTTCTGTTTTTTCTAGGAGCTACGGCCATGATTCTGATGTTTTGATTTGTAGTGATTTTTTAAAATATTACTATTTCAGCATTCTTTTGGTAAGCAATTTTACGGGTCCGTGACAAAGTCAGATTATGTTGCTCTCAGGTTGGGTTTCATCATGGTAAGTCAATTGTGGATTGTCAAACATATGCCTCTCCCATTTTGTTTAAGTTTCTTAATCTGTGTAACATTTTCTTGTAGACTCATAGCAGGGGAAACCTAAAGTTCAATTTTCACAAGTACATGATACGTGCACTAGAAGCCGATTTCAGGACAGTTGTTGGCATAAGGCAAGTTATAGCAGTGGCCTTCTTGTTTTTTACCATCCAACGTCGCAAATTTATCTAGACTCATCATTAGATGATCTACTGATATCTGATATCTGATTAACTATTGTAGCTGGTATCTGTGGATATTTGTGATCATATTCCTGCTGCTGAATCTTAACGGTATGCCACCTTACACCTAATGAGCAACATTTGTTTGTATTCTTTTATGTATACCACTTATATTGTATAGGTCATTGCTTCTGCAGGTTGGCATACTTATTTTTGGATTGCATTCTTTCCATTTGTAGTAAGTGGCATTCTTTATGTTTTTATCATTCCCTCTCCGGGTCTTAGTTTTTTGGTCAGGACTCAGGATTTGAATCCACGCCATTTTTTCAGTTGCTTCTTGCTGTTGGGACGAAGTTGGAGCATGTGATTTCACAATTGGCTCAAGAGGTAGCGGAGAAGCATGATGATATACGAGGGGAATTGGTGGTGCAACCTTCGGATAACCACTTTTGGTTCCATCGGCCCCAGATAGTTTTGTTCTTGATACATTTCATTCTCTTCCAAAATGCATTTGAGATTGCATTTTTCTTTTGGATATGGGTAACATGACTTTCACCTAGCCCTTTACTTATTATTACTAGTTAAGGTTTCCATTGCCACTAAAACCCCAAATGCCGGTTTTTTTGTAGGTTCAATATGGTTTTCAGTCCTGCATTATGGGGCAAGTCCGTTTCATTGTCCCTCGGCTTGTGATCGGGTAAAGATGATCTAGTAATGCAATCGTGCCTTTTGATGAGGAAGACTCTTTGTTTATGCAATTTTGTTGTTTTGTAGGGTGTTCATCCAGGTACTCTGCAGCTACAGTACTTTGCCACTCTATGCTATCGTTACTCAAGTAAGCAAGTTTGGAATCTTGAAATTGACCTTATTTTCTCATCTTTTTTATTTTGAAAACCATAATAATGCGATCCAAGAGGGAAAACCATTATGTTGTGGCCAACTAGTTTCTCGTCGTTCATCTCGATCCTACTGACCTGAATCATTTCACTTTATTGTAGATGGGGACTCACTTTAAGAAGTCGATATTTGAAGAGCACATTCAAGTAGGGCTAGTCGGGTGGGCTCAAAAAGCAAAGCGCAACAAGGGGTTGAAGGCCGCGCTGAAAGGCGAGTCTAACCAAGGAAGCCAACCCGGTGCTGGCAGTGCTGGTGGTGCTAGCACGGTTGTAGAGATGGGGGCGATAGAGCGTAAGGATACTACTACAAGTGCAAGAGAGTCCGCTTAGGCGGTATTGTCTTAGATCATCATGTCCTATGAGTAGAAAGGCATCCTCAGAATTGGCTTCTGTGTATTAATGAAGAAAAGAACAGCTGATGAAAATAGAAGAATTTGTATGTTGTAACATTAGCAGTTCGTTGGAATTTAAATGTCCAAAGTTTGCACAAAAGCAAGAGAAAATGTAGTATTTAGGCAGGCATGTATCATGTGTGCATCTACACATTATTGTCCAAAGAAACCATATATATACATATATAGCAACATTATGTGCATTTTATTTTGTAAAATAAAATTATTAATGATTAAATATTACAAAAATAAATGAAAAGAATGAAGAATATGATAGGATAAAGTTAAAACACATTTCATACCGTATATTTTTATTTGAAGGAGATTTGATAGTCTACTGAAAAAGATTGATCATTGGCGTGGAATTGTGTAATTCAACTCTTATAAACTAAATGTGTAGATAAAATCATGGAACTAATTTAATTTATGCGGAACATGTGTAGCACGTACAACTGGTCAACAACCAGCAAATTGATCGTGATAAGGACAATTAGACCTAATCATATGAAATATTTAACAATGTATATATTGATATACGGTAGAAAATAATTATGATCGTGATAAGTGAAATATATATAATTGATTTATTGTAAGAAAATTAAAAGCACATGCCAACAAAGTTCCAACACAATTGTAACTATCTGACGCAATCGTAATCATTTTCAAAACACAACTCGATGAGTTAAAACAAAAAAACCTCTAAAATCAAACAACTGATTCGCGGATATAATCTATATAATCAGATCAATGAGAAAATTAAATTACCACAAATGTCAACTTAAATTACCATGATCATGAACATGACACATATTAACGTTAATAATCAATTGGGTTAGTCCAGTTGGACCGTGGTCTTCCGTTACTCAATGGAGGTCGGGGTTCAAATCCCTCAAGAATAATATGTCAAGTTATTTCTTCCTCATTTGTTAGGTCCAAATCTCCTAAAATATTTAATTACGGTATTGGAATTACATCCGACGATATCAAATATATGGACATATATCAAGTGAAAGCTTTATCCCACAATAGATACTTGTATTTAGTGTTGTCAGTTCTGATCCGAACCGAATAAACCGACGAACCGAATGATACCAAACCGATCCGAACCGAATTCAATCTGAGAAACAAGTATCTGAGACCGAAACTGACTTGAACCCGAAAACCGACCCGATTCGAACCCGATCTATAACCGAATTTGCTCGCACTGCACCTGACTTGAACCGACCCAAAATCGACCGAAACAAAACCAAAATCCTTAATAGTAGGTCAAATAAGAATTGTTCTTTGATTAGATAAACTCATTTTAGTTGATGTCTATAAGTCATGTAAGAGATTGATTTAGCCAATACTTGTAGAAAGTTAAGTAACATTGATCATTTGATTAGTTAAATTCAACTTAGTTAGTCTATATGCATATTTAAACTACAAAAATTCATAATTAATATCATCCAACTCATTTTGAACCTGAACGCGAATAAAACCGATCAACATATGACCGAAACCGAAATAATCCGAACCCGAATTCATCTGATTAAACTTGAGCCGATAGTAACCCGACCCGAATCAATATTAACCGACAAAAGGAAATTTTACCAATTCAACCGAATCATTTTAATTTGAAACCGATTCATCCAAACTGAAATCGATCGAACCAACCGAATTGAAACCACTGCTTGTAGTGTATTTTAAAGTTGCATGCACTTTGGTCCGCTAGACCTACAGTCCACTTCAAAATCAATCCTTCTTATAAAAATCTGCCAGTTAAATGCACATTATATTTTACTTATTTACAGTTCATATTTTCTTATATAATCATAAATACAATAGTAATTTGATATGTAATTAATTTATAATCGTATACAATAAAAATAATATCTGTGATTCATATGTTTGATACACATAATTATGGATCATAATATATATATATATATATGAAAACGTTTTTTTTATATTTTGGATCGTAATAAGCGACATAAGGTTTGCATCAGTCATGTTTCTATATCATGCCCCAAACATGTTTGACATGGTCAAGAAAATTCATTTTTAGTCAAAATAGCAAGTGGTGAGAGAATAGATCTTTAAAATGGTAAGAGGGTGTTTGGTAAATGCCTCTCAATCAGGTTTTACTTTCTACTTTCTTTATCATTTTAGTCATATAGAGCTGAATTAAGCATTTGACAATCCAACTTTTCCATGGTCGAAAAGCTAGTTTTAAACCTACAATTGTAAAGCTATGAATATAATTTTCCTAGTGGGTTATTTTTAGTTTAGCATATAACTACTGTTCACTAGTCACATTTTTATAAATCAAACAGACTTCATAAAATAGATAGGTAGTCAAAATTTGTTAAATATGAACGCCCTCTAAAGAAAAAAAAAAAGAGAAGTGCTGTAGTTTCTTAATTTGGTTGACTGATCGGCACTTTCATTTTCACTTAACATAACCCGCCAATAATTAATAAATATATACAGAACACAATTCTCAAACCAATCAATTAGCAAATAAAGTTAATAGTTAATAGTCATTTAGCAAATAAAGTCTAAAATAATATGTATTTGAACTCCTATTTATATTAGGATGGTAAATGGTAAATATATTTATTTATCTATTAGAATATAGACTAAAGTGCAAAAACTAAACCAAACATTGGTCAAAATACCTAGTTTATAGACCCAACATTCAAAGTGCTCAATTTCTAGTACCATACATTCTAAAAACACCCAATTTCTAGACATTGATTAATTTCTTCCGTTAGTTCAGTTAATTTGAGGGGTATTTTAGTAATTTATATTCTAAAAAATCATACTTCCCATTTTTTCTTCGAATCTCCACAAAAAAATAACTGGGTTGACCCGGGAAAAATCGGGTTTGACCCAAACCGACCCGGAACCCGGAAAGTCAAACTCGGAAAGTGAAAAAAGTGTTGTCCGGGATCCGGCCTGTAATACTAAAAATCTGAGTCCGGGTCAAAAAATCCGGGCCGGGTCGGATCAATTTTCTGGGGTTGGCACAATACCCCTACGTCGGGCGCTTGTGAGTTGCAGAGCGAAAGAGGAATTGGTGATTTTCATGCGGAGATACGAAAAAAAAGTGAAGTATGATTTTTTTTAGAATATAAATTACTAAAATACCCCCTCAAACTAACTGAACTAACGGTGAAAATTAACCAAGGTCTAGAAATTGGGTATTTTTAGAATGTAGGGTACTAGAAATTGAGCATTTTAAATATTGGGTCTAAAAATTGAATATTTTGATCAATATTTGATTTAATTTTTGCACTTTAGTCTAAGAATATATGTTGTACCAATCTTGTTGTAGTTAACTTGAATGGTGCCTGTGTTGATAAGAGAATAATCAAGGTGGGGAGGGAGGAAGAGTGAGAGTGTAGCTAGTTATTATTACTATCTATATATGTCCTTTTTATCATGTTACTTATTAAAATTAGATAAGCTACTATATCGGCGGCGTTAATTTAGTTACTATTCGGTTTAGATACAAAGAGGATTCTTCTAAATATGTTTATAATTTTATTATATGCCTCTACTTGTAGAGTTAATGTATTTTATTTTATAACTTGAGGTGACCTAATATATCATCCTTCCGTATTTGTGTTTTCTTATAAATGTTCAGCCAATACGTTGGAAGGAAATGTATTTTTAACAAATTTGAATGCATCTTTTTCGATCTGATAACATTTCCTTACATGACTTATTATACAAATCATGTAATTGGGTATAAATAATCTTCTTCTTACTTTAATAGTAATTGCCAAAATTTAGGCATACGCCAACTCTTTTCTTCTCCTTTCCGCGGGATTGAGTGAACAATACGAGTAGTGATTTTTAGATGTTAGATGTTAGATGTTGATTGTTAACTGATTGAATTAACTTATTGCATCAGCTGATTGTACAAATTTGTTTGGTAAAATTAGTTGATAACTAATAGTTGTTTGACTAATTTACATAGTATAATGACATATAAGGACTTGAACATACTTTATTGATTAATAAATTTATAAATAATAATTTTAATTCATGTGATTTATAAAATTTCTCATGAATTAGAAGTATTATAACAAAAACTATTGTATATTTTGAAATAGTTAAAAATATTTAATTGCTAAATTTCAATTAAAATAAATTATTTTTTATTTATTAAAGTACTTAACTAAAATAAATAATTACTCGTAAAATTATTAGTAAAATGAAAATAAATTTGTCTTATAATTTTAATATTAATATAATTATTTAGATGTGAAATGTATGATCACGTAAATGAAAACAAATAGAGTTAGGTTATAGGAGGTGAGTAAGATAAGTAGAAGATGGGTAGATATGTAATATTACATTACAAGTACAATCATCTCTTTTAAAAAGTTACAATTTCTAATTTTTATAAAATTAATTTTTTGGACCCAATCAACTCTTTCAATAAGTAAATCACTAGATACCTCTATTCTAATCATCTTTTTGGGTTGCTCAAACATTTAATGTCTTTCAAAAGACTAATTTTGATCCAAAATTGTTCACTAAGTAGTGAATTTTAACGTGCATATTCGGTTATCATACATGATCATACTAAATTCTTAGCATTTATGTCACACTAAGGGCCTGTTTAGTATAACTAATCTGAATATTTTCATTTCAGTTCAGTTCAGTATTTTTCAGTTCAGTTCAGTATCAGTTCAGTTCAGCATTTTTCAATTCAGTTCAGTAATTTTCAGTTCAGTTCAGTTCAATACTTTTCAGTTCAGTTCAGTTCAGTAATTTTCAGTTAATTGCATTGTACTTTTTTAAAAAATAAAAAAATGTTAATAATTCAACACAATTGAATCTAGTTTAGAGAAAATATAATTTATTTCAATTCAGTTCAACGAAAATGTAATTTAATGATTTGAAGTCATATTGAAAATCCAGTTGATTTAAGTTATGTGTAGTTCAATTCAGCTCATTTTAGTTAAGTGTGGTTCAACTTGGTTCATTTCTGTTAAGTGTAGTAAATTCAATTCAGTCGGTTCAATTTAGTTCAATTTAGTTGAATTCAGTTTAGTGTAGTTCAATTCAGTTCTATTTTCTATTCTTGATAATGATAAAATACATCATTTACTTATTGGTGATATGGGCTCTGACCCATATTTGGGCTCCGGCCCAGAGAGTAGTCCGGTCCATATGACGTCAGCTAGAATGGCGTTATCCGGGGACAAAGGGGACATGAATATGACCTGTCCCCGGGTAAGGACAAAAGGACAGGACCACTGCCTCTGGGCTGGAGGCTGATCACTCACACCTATAAATACAGCTTGGACTTGTGGAGAAAGGTATGTTCTATCAGATTAAACTCTCTCAATATATCCTTATTCTCTCTCCTATTCAAAGGCCCCTCTTTCATCATCACGCCGGAGTAGCTATCCTCGGGATACTACGGGGTGTTGTTTTGCAGGTCTTTAGGTGAGAGCGCGCGGAGCACAGACGAAGCCTCATCCGGACCGGAGACCCATCTTGTATCCGGACCGGGACTGGAAGCTGGTAGCATTAGTTGGCACGCCCAGTGGGACCTAAATATTTCCAGTTACAAGTTGCGTTCATGCCGCGCGGACGGCCTAGGAAGAACCCTCTCCCGGCAGAGGAGGAAGCGGGAGGAGGGCCAAAAACTAGAAAAGCCGCTACGATTAGAGCCCAAAAGATAGCGGCTGAAAAGGAACGGATTCTCCAGGCCAAGCAAGCGGCAGCAGAGGCGAGGGCCGCAGCTGAGGAGCGTCGATGACAGCGCTTGGCAACGGAGAAAGCGAAAGGGAAGAAGGCGGTTCCGGAACGGACTCTGGCGGAGATACAACGCGAGAACAGGGAACGACTGCGGGCCGAGCGGGAGGCACGGAGGCAGAACCAGTTTAGGGACCAGGAGTCGTCAGAAGGGGACACTGACAACATTGAAGGGACACCGGATTTGGGTCATCCCGAGGGATCCGACTCGGATGACGCCGAAGATTATGACCCGGAGGAGAACGATCCGGAAGATTATAGCACGGAGGACGATGCTCAGAGTCGATCGGCTAGGAACCGAGTAGGACGAAAGGTCGGCAGGGAGGAGCGTAAGCGTCATGATTCCGGGCTTGGGGGCAACATCCTGAGGACGAACATGACGGAGTACCAGCAGTTCCAAGCGTGGAAGGCAGCTCAGCGAGTTGAAGCGGATAAGCCACCTCCGGAGCAACCAAGGATGCCAAACCCAAACTTATTTCCGGGTGGACTTCAACAGCAGACCGCTGGCTTGAATCCAAATGCACCACCTTACTGGGGAGCACAAACCCAGCAAGGTTACGGGATGGGTGCACCCGGAGGCCAACATCAAATGATGTTTGGAATGCCACCTGCCGGAGGGCCCGGAGGTCAGCAGCAAATGACGTTTGGAATGCCACTTGCCGGAGGAGGTCTTCCCAGAGGTTTCGGGTTTCAGACACCTTTCTGTCCGGATTCCATTGAAGACCGATTGAACCGCCTCATCGGACGAAATGGGATCGGACCTCAGTCACCTTGGGTTCCGGAAGTATTGAGTTTCAAGTGGCCAGCCGGAACCAAGGCTCCGGATGGACTTCCAACCTACAACGGAGAAGGAGATCCGGAAGAGTTTGTCCATACTTATGCAAGTATCATGATTGCTAGGGACATTCCGGAGGAGTTGTAGTGTAAAATGTTGCCTTCGTATCTAAGAGGTAACTGCTTAACATGGTTCAAGGGTCTGCCGAACGGTCGCTTCGACATTTCTGGGATTTTTCCTTCGCTTTGGTCCGGCGCTATTCCGCCATGAAGCACACATTTGTGAACCTTGCCACAGTTTTGGCAATGAGGCAGCTGGAAACAGAGATTACTTGGGAATTCTACACCCGGTACATAGCCGCGACGATGAAGGTGGTGGACCGACACTTGCAGGAGAAGACCATTATCCATAACTTTGTCAACGGGCTGAGGGACAACACTTTCTACATCGAGCTAATAGAGAATATGCCTACATCATACTATCATCTCCAGTTGGTGGTGGAGATGCATTGTACGGTGCACGATGCCAACCAAGTCCGGATGACCACTGTGGGTTTCTTCGAGCAAAGATCTCTCACAGTGACAGGGACTCAGACCACTGCAGCCCGGGTTCCGGCCCGGACCGATCAAGCCAGACGAGTGCCCACCCCGGCAGTAGCGGCGCCAGCACCAGCAGCCGTTGCTCGTCCGACCTACACCCCTCTCTCAAAAACCCGTACGGAGATCCTCGCAGTCCACCGAGGCCTGTTTACGGATCCGCAACCTATTGTTGGCGTACCGGCACCAGCAAATGCGGACAAGTGGTGTGAGTTTCACAAGTCGCACGGGCACACCACGGAAGGATGTAGAGCGCTCCGTTCGGACATTGAAAGGTTGATTGGAGCAGGCCAGTTGAGGGACTGTGTAGCAGGAGAGGGACGACCGGCACAAGCCCTGGCCGCCGCAGCCGGACAGGGACGGAAGAGGAATTGGAGAAACAATCGCCCCCGAGGGGGGAACCAGGCTAACCCGGCAAATCAGGCACCGAGACAAGCTGCACCAGCACAGCCCCCGGCTCAGCCCCGGATGATCAATGTGATAAAAAGAATAGTTGGAGATGGGCTCTGCTCTATGACAGCAATTAAGGCCAAAAGCAGGTATGTACCTCCGGGTGAGATACAAGAGAAGAGGTTCAAGCCAAGTGAGACTATCACCTTTTCGGATGAGGATTCGGTGCCTCCCCAGGTTCCTCACTCTGATCCGATGGTGGTAATTGCCGATGTCGAAGGAGTACTGATCAAGCGAGTGTTTGTAGATGATGGTAGTAGTGTGGAAATCATGTTTGCAGAATGCTTCGATCAGCTCGGAATCGGGCGACAAAATTTGAAACCGTGCCAAACCCCCCTTTCAGGGTTCACCGGGCTGACCGTCCATCCGCTTGGGGTCATCTCTTTGAAAGTCACTTTGACGGCCTTCCAGGATCCATCAAAGCGGGCAACGGTGGAATGTAATTTCGCCATCATTGATGCAGTTTCTCCTTACAACATGATCATTGGAAGACCGTGGCTGTCGCAGGCGCGGGCGATCTGCTCGCCTTTCCACTTGATTATGAAGTTCCCCACCGAAAACGGTATCGCATCCGTCCGGGGGCACCAGCAAACCGCCCGGAGTTGCATGTTGACTGCCATCAAGGATGCCCGGTCCGGGGAGGGTCAATCCAAGCTGCCCGCCTCGGACAAGGGAAAAGCCAAAGCCGACTTGGTAGGAGCCATCCATGGAGAAGCACCATCTTATGAAGTGGAGGACATGATGGTCGGTCAGAAGGGAGTAGTCAGCGTGGGGAAGAACATGCCAGATGACGTGAAAGGAGAATTACGACGCATGTTGGCAGAATATGAAGATGTGTTTCTTGGGGAACGGAAGATTTGACTGGCATTCCGGAAGAGATCGCTGTCCACAAGCTCAACGTTTTTCCGGAACTAAAACCTATACGGCAAAAGAAGAGACCCCTCGCCCCGGAACGCGTGGAGGAAATCCGGGCGGAGGTGGTAGATTGCTAAGTGCCGGAATCGTGGAGGAGATATCCTACCCGGAGTGGATAGCAAACCCAGTTCTGGTGAAGAAACACGATGGCTCTTGGAGAATGTGTATTGACTTCACAGACCTAAACAAATGATGTCCGAAAGATAGCTATCTGCTCCCCTTCATTGATCAGCTGGTCGAGGCCATTACTGGTTACCAAGTGTTGGCATTCTTTGATGCGCACCGAGGGTATCACCAGATTACGATGGCCAAGGATGACCGCCCCAAAACATTTTTTATTACTGACTTTGGTACTTTTTGTTACAGGAAAATGCCTTTCGGATTGAAAAACGCAGGTGCAACGTATCAAAGGATGGCGGACAAGCTTTTCCGGAACCAGATGGGGCGGAACCTGGAGGTTTATGTGGACGA
Source organism: Sherardia arvensis (assembly GCA_948330725.1). Lineage (NCBI taxonomy): Eukaryota > Viridiplantae > Streptophyta > Magnoliopsida > Gentianales > Rubiaceae > Sherardia > Sherardia arvensis. The sequence goes on along the minus strand of OX415237.1, from coordinate 6,597,635 downwards.
TATGGTGGTCAAGAGCCGGACGTACGAGTCTTTCTTGTCCGACCTCCGGGAGATGTTCGACGTGCTCCGAACGGCAAATCTCAAGCTCAGCCCCGGAAAGAGCACCATTGGAGTTGGAGCAGGGAAGTTCCTGGGCTACATGGTGTCAGCTCGAGGAATCGACGTCAATCCGGAAAAGATATCGGCCCTTATGGAGATGCCGCCTCCGAGGGGGGTGAAGGACGTGCAAAAGTTAACCGGATCGTTGGCCGCTCTGAGCCGATTTCTCGCTCGGGGGGCTGAGAAGCAGCTCCCCTTTTTCAACATACTCCGTAGGGCTAAACCGTTCGAGTGGACGGAGGCGTGCGATCAGGCGTTCACGGACCTCAAAGCCCACCAAGCAAGCCTCCCGACCCTGTCCAAGCCACTGCCCGGAGAAAAGCTCTTTCTATACATAGCGGCGACGGAACATGCTATAAGCTCCGCTTTGGTCCGGGAGGATGGTAAGGTCCAACGTCCGGTTTACTTTGTGAGCAGGGCACTCCAAGGTTCGGAAACGAGGTACACTGCTTTGGAGAGGTTGATATTGGCACTGGTGCATGCCTCCCGGCGCCTCCGACCATATTTTCAACGTTATCCGATCACGGTCCTGACGAATCATCCGTTGAGACAGATCATGTTGAAGCCAGAAGCCTCGGGTCGGATGATGAAGTGGGCGGTAGAGCTTGGAGAGCACGAGATCAAGTATCATCCCCAGAAGGCTATCAAAGGGCAAGCCTTGGCGGATTTCTTGGTAGAAATGACCGAACCTTCAGGAGACCCGTCCGGGTCAGAACCACCCTCTGAAAGATGGAAGTTGCATGTAGACGGATCGTCTCACGCAAATGGAGGCGGGGCAGGAGTCTTGCTCACCTGTCCACAAGGAACAGAATACAGGTATGCCATTCAGTTCGATTTCCGTGCAACAAACAACGAGGCGGAGTATGAAGCGCTCCTAGCCGGACTCCGGCTGGCGTTGGAGATAGGGGTCACGGACGTCGAAGTATACAGTGATTCTCAGATAGTGGTCCAGTAAGTGAACGGAGAATACGAGGCGAAGGAACGGAGCTTGCAGAAGTACCTCGAAGCGGTTAAGCCGTTATTGGCCAAGTTCCGTGGCATTACCGTAACAAAGATCCCTCGCGAGGATAACGCCAAGGCGGACGCCTTAAGCAAACTCGCTTCCTCTGAGATCAAGCCGGTGGCGGAGAGCAACTTGATGATGGAGACCTTATCCGCTCGAAGTTACGACGTCCCACAGGTGGCAGCAGTGGAGGTTTCGAAGGAATCATGGATGATGCCCTTGTTTGAGTATTTGCAGCACGGAAAGCTTTCGGAGGATAAGGCATTGGCGCGGAGAATCAGACAGAAAGCACCGCGGTACACCATAGTGGACGGAACCCTGCTCAGACAGGGATATCTCCAACCATGGTTAAGGTGCGTGGACTCGGATGAGGCAGCTCGGATTGTGAATGAGATGCATGAAGGACCGAACGGCAGTCACCAGGGGGCTCGGACCATTGCGAGAAAGATAATGTGCACGGGCTACTATTGGTCGACCCTGTTTGAAGATGCGCAGAAATACGTCCGCTCCTGTGTACAGTGCCAAAGGTTTGCTCCGCTCATTCATGTTCCGCAAGAAGAAAGGGTCGGGATCACCGGTTCATGGCCTTTTGATAGATGGGGCATCGATCTGGTGGGACCTTTTCCCTCCACTCTGGTAGGATTCAAGTACATGATAGTGGCGATTGATTACTTCAGCAAATGGGTGGAAGCCGAACCCCTCAAAAACATCCGTGGCAACACTTGCGTAAAGTTTTGTTAGAAGAACATCATCTGCCGCTACGGAATCCCCAAATACATTGTCACGGATAACGGAGCCCAGTTTGAAAACGGCCCGTTTCGATCCTGGTGTAAAGAATATGGAATTACGCAGCGGCTTACATCTGTCTACCACCCACAGGCCAACGGTCAAGTGGAAGTTACGAACCGGACAATGGTGAACGGACTGAAGACTCGTTTGCGGGGGGCACGAGGAAACTGGGTCGACGAGCTGCCAAGTGTTCTTTGGGCATACAGGACAACCTAAGGATCCGCCACGGGCGAGTCGCCATACAGTTTGGTATACGGAGCGGAGGCAGTCATACCAGCTGAAGTGGGAGTCCCCAGCCTCCGGACCCTCACTTGGGACGAGGACCAAGCCGGACGGAGCTCTCCGCTCGGATCAAGCAGGCTGCTGGACTTGGACCTTTTGGAAGAAAAACGAGAGCAAGCAGCGCTTCACGAGGCCAAGGTGAAGGAGCGGATGAAGCGCTATCACGACAAACGTGTCAGGAAGGAATCATTCGTCCCCGGGCATTGGGTGATGAGGAGGAATGATAAAAGTCTGCAGGAGGCTACTGGCAAGCTTGCACCAAACTAGGAAGGCCCATACCGAGTCACAAATTCGTTTCCGGGCGGAAGCTATGAGCTGGCAGACCAGTCCGGGTGTGCAATCCCCAGAAGGTGGAACATCACCAACCTGCGAAGGTTTTACGGAGCATCCTGAGTAGGTATTCTTTCCAATAGAGTTCCTTTTCTAGCTTGCTTTTTTCAACAAGTATGTAGTTTCGGGTCCTCTGGCTAGGGTTGAGCCTAGGTTTCCGTTCCGTGTTATTTACTATGTACTCGACTCCGGCCCCATTAGACAAAGGGTATGTCTGGCCGGAATCCACCTATTTTAATGAAGGAAGAATTGCCGAATTTTATACTTGTCTATTTTTCAATTCTGCATGATTACCATCCTCCGGATCGTTTGAACAAACGGACGGGGTGAGCAAAGGCAAAGAACAAATAAAATCCTCCGGATTGTTTGAACAAACGGACGGGGTGAGCAAAGACGAACAAATAAAATCCTCCGAATTGTTTGAATAAACTGACGGGGGTGAGCAAAACAAAAGGGCAAAACAGTTTGATCAAAAAACAAGAAAAAGCGCTTGAATAAGCTAAGTCTTAAAAGAAAAGAAATCACATTTGGATAAATGATGCATTGAAAGAAATCAAGTCCGTATGGATTGGCATACAAATACAACGGATACAATTATACAATCTGATACGTTCGGATGGACTCAGACACCAAAGAATAATAAAACCTATCTATTTGGGCCAATCTATGTTCCAATTGATAGGAGGAGAGGTGGCTCCGGAGAAGGTATCATAGCGCCATTCTCCGGAGAAGGAGGTCTTGGATCTTGGGCCCCATCCCGGTTTCCGGTAGAAGGGGTCCGTTCCGGAATATTGACGTCGAGATCGTGGACTTCGGCACCACTGGTCTGACCCACCGAGCCCCGGTACGGAAAGGGAGGAATGGGTGGAAGCTCTGATGGACCGGCTGCATCCGGATCGGATCCAAATATCCCATCAGAGTCAGAATCGGAGGACTGCATTGTCTCCCTTGTGACTTTAGCCTTTCCTTTACCCTTAACCTGGGGCCCGACCCTCGGCTGATGGAACAGATTCTGGCTCGGATACCGAGAAAGAGAGCGAATCCGGATGGGAACCTGGGGACGACGTACCGGCGGAGCACCCCTTCCCCTTGCCACCTGTTGAGCACCTCTCCCCCTTGCTATTCTATTGAGAACGCAGTTGAGGCTCCGACCGTTCCCGCGACGGGCGTCTTTGAGCTCCCTTCCCGTTCCCCTCCTCCCCCTGCCAAGACCTCGTCCCCGAATACGAGCCTGACGCCGCCTCACCAATTCGGCCAACTCCCTAATGATAAAGGGACGGATGATAGCAGCATCTTGGCGAAGCCGCTCCACGCGACGGGCGGACTCTTCCGGATCGACGGATACCTGGATGCCTGCATATCTCTCGAAGGTAAAATCCACCGCCACCTGACTCGGAATGAGCGTCAGCGAAGGAGGGAGAGAACTACCGGCATGCATCCGTTTCCACCATTCAACGGCCTCCTCGAATGCAGGACGGTATCGGGACTCCCGGTCGTTCCACCCCAGCTTGAACATCCGGACAATCAACGCGCTCACATCTCGAGGAAAGTTGCGGTATATGGTCGGAGAGACGAGTCCGAGACGCAATCCGGTTAGATGGTATGACAATTGCAGAGTCATCAGATTATCTCGAAGTACCATCACCCGACCGGCAAGCTCGCGATTTTCTTCCTCCAGCCTCAGATAGTCCCGTTGAAAATCCGTCCGACTAGCCAGCCACTTCAACTTATCGCTATAAAAGGGCAGCACAGACCAAACCAAATCTAGCTCGGTTTTCAGTTTAGCTTTGTAATCTTCATGTTCCGCCTGTAACATGGAGATCGTCTCATCTTCATGCTCCCTCGCCTTCTTAGCTGCGGCTTCTTTCTCATTGGATTTATCCTCGTGCGAGCGCTTCCTTTTCTTCTCCGTCTCGGACGGTTTCTCTGGCGGTATTTTCACGTCGGTTACCGAACCGGTTGGTGGGTTATCTGCCTTGGTTACCTTGAGCTGTCGTCCGGCCGGATCAACGCCATCCTCTATCTCATGATATACTGGCAACATCCGAAACGGATAAGAAAAGGCAAGGAAAAGAAGGAAAAGCAGGGGAAGGTATAAAAAAACAACTTACGGGATGAATCCCTGCGGACATAGAAACGACATTTAGTGAACACTTCCGGCTCGTATGCCCTCAAAGGGAAGACGTATTTTCCTTTCCAGAAGGGATCCAAATCAATCTGATTAGCGACCAGCTTCGCGATGTTCTCCTCTTGTCCCTCCGGACTGAACGCCGCCTTGTCCTCCTTCTTGGCATCATGACCCCAGCTGGGGCACGGATATTTATCAGTGTTAAAGATGAAGTAACACTTCTGCCAGTTGGAGTAGCTGTCGCGCCTACCCTTGCAAGGATCCTTTATCCCCTTCCGTCTCTGAAAGGTAAAAATCCCCTCATCTTTAGTACCTTCCAAGTGGTGGAAGGCCCGGAACAGGTCTAAGGACGGCGTCACCCCGCATCGATAGCAGTTGAGTAGGAACGCCCGGACCACGGCGACTCCGTTAGGCTGTAATTGGGCCGGAGAGATGCTGAAGTGGTGAAAGATGGCGGAATAGAGGGGAGAAAGAGGGAAAGTTATCCCATAAAGGAAATGGCTCCGGGGAATAGCTGCCACAGTGGTAATATCACCCGTATACAAGCTCAGTCCAGCATCAATGGCGACCGGAACTACCATCGCCTCAACCAACTCCCTTACTGCCGGAATGATATCCACATCATCCCCCTCAGAGGGATCATCAACCTCCGGCTCCGGATTAAGGCCAACCTGAACATCCCCACCAGACAAACTGCTTATTCTCTTCATTCTCATGAGCCATGATGTGATATGCGAGGAAGTTAATGAGAAAAGAGAACGCGGAGAGAAAAATGAAGAAAAACGAAAGAAGAAGAGCGGAAGAATGAAAAGTGAAAGTGATGGGAATAGTTCAGTATTTATAGAAGAGAAGTTAGAAAAGCAAGAAAAGGGGGACCGAGTCCCAAGGCGACATGATTGCCAATTTGAAAAAAAGGGAATTTCTCGAATAGACAGCTCATTTATGACGACGCAGCACACTCCATAAATGCGCCTAAAAAAACGAGCACAGGAAACCCAAGCGCCAAGCGCGTGCTCTCACGAATAACGCACAACCCAGGAACGGAGATCCGGGTCGGATTGCATGCCTCCGGGCGGATCCCAACGACCAGATTAGACGTGATGAGACACGGGATCCCTCCTCCGGATGAGACCTCCGGACGGATCCCATGTCTCGGGGGGCTAGTGGTGATATGGGCTCTGGCCCATATTTGGGCTTCGGCCCAGAGAGTAGTCAGGTCCATATGACGTCAGCTAGAATGGCGTTATCCGGGGACAAAGTGGACATGAATATGACCTGTCCCCGGGTAAGGACAAAACGACAGGACCACTGCCTCTGGGCTGGAGGCTGACCACTCACACCTATAAATACAGCTTTGGACTTGTGGAGAAAGGTATGTTCTATCAGATTAAACTCTCTCAATATATCCTTATTCTCTCTCCTATTCAAAGGCCCCTCTTTCATCATCACGCCGGAGTAGCTATCCTCGGGATACTCCGGGGCGTTGTTTTGCAGGTTTTTAGGTGTGAGCGCGCGGAGCACGGACGAAGCCTCATCCGGACCGGAGACCCATCTTGTATCCGGACCGGGACTGGAAACTGGTAGCATCACTTATTCAATGCATTGATTGTTTTCTTCAATTCAGTTCAATGAAAATATAATTTAATGATTTTAAGTTCATATTGAAAATCCAGTTCATTTTAGTTAAATGTAGTTCAATTCAGTTCATTTTAGTTAAGTGTGGTTCAACTCAGTTCATTTCAGTTAAGTGTAGTCAATTTCAGTTCACTCAGTTCAATTCAGTTCAGTGTAGTTCAATTCAGTTTTGTTTTATATTCTTGATAAAATACAACCTCATTTAGTTATATCAATGCATTGATCGTTTTCTTCAATTCAGTTCAATTAAGTTTAGTTCAGTATGATTCAGTTCAATTAAGTTTAATTGGATTACTCCAATTAAGTTTAGTTCAGTATGATTCAGTTCAAGTCAGTTTAAAATTGATGAAATATGATTTGATAAACATTTCCTAATTAAATTGTATCAATGCATACTTTTGTAAGTTCAACTTAATTAAGTTTGGTGCTAATAAAATTTGACTTGATAAAATATAGTATAATTTGGCTGTATCAATTCAGTTAAATAAAGTTCAGTTCAATAAAGTTCAGTTCAGTATATTTCAGTTCAATTATGCTTAACTTCTAGGATAATGATGAAATATAAATTTGATGAAATCTAGCTAAATTCGATGTAGTGATTTGTTTCTTCAATTCAGTTTTGTTCATTTAAGTTCAATTCAATATACTTCAATGGTTTGTTTTTTATTAAGAATTTTGAATATACATATATGTTATATAAAAGAATCAAATGTATTTTTCAGTTCAGTTCAGTTCAGTTCAGTATTTTTCAGTTCAGTTCAGTATTTTCAGTTTAGTTCAGTTCAGTTCAGTATTTTTCAGTTCAGTTCACTATTTTTCAGTTCAGATCAGTTCAGTTCAGTTCAGACGTATTAAACAGGTCCTAAATTCTTTGCATATTCGGTTATCAACATGATCATATTATTTTAGTCTGAATTGAACAAAAAATTCACAAATGAAAAAATTAATTAAATTAACAAAATCGAAATTCCTCCATTATTCACTTTTTGGATTCTATATTATTTTATAAAAAAATTCTATATCATAATCTTTTTAATAAATGGGTTATGAAATGGTGTAGCACTCCCCATGGACCGGATCCACAATACTTCCATCCTGATACTATATACAATATTTATATTTAAATTTAGTTGACAATAAGTTAGATATTGGTAAAGAACAACATCATTGCAATGCCGGATAAAAGCATTTATGACAACGACGTGGTTTGACAGTCGGTGGAGAGTTAGATGATAAGAAGAAGGTCTGGATCTCTATCTAGTCATATATTTAATCCATATATGATTGGTTTTCGGCCTCACGGGCTAAGGAAGCGCCAAGGAGTGTTAAGAAACTTCTTGATGTATGCACACATTAATCAAATACACTTATTTGAATTCGGCCATTATGCTGATTCAAAGTAACGGGAATTTGAGACAATGAAGGTTCTGCTCAATTAATACGTGCTGAACACGCCGCCGCCTGATTAACCGCGTGCAAACACGCTTGGCATCAATTATGCGCATGCGCAATTATACGCGCACGCACGCGCATTCGCTGTTAATGACAATTGATGTTAGATGCGCGTGCATGCATACGCTGATATTCACTCATAATGATGCTTTCCCAAATGTGCCGATGTCACTAGGTTCATATAAGTTAGAACAATACGTTTAAGTTTATTCACAATCAAAAGTAATTGATACTTTGAAACTTTAAACTTAAAATTTTATTTATGAAATATTTTATATTAGTAAAATAATTCCCTCCACTGTATCTTAAATTGCACAGATCACTATTTATTTAGGAAAAATAATTATTTTCAAAATTTTAATTGAATGAACATTATTAATCAAATATGATCGTATGAAGTCTTGTTAATCTTATTAAATCGTACGATATTATAATAATCGAAATTTGACAACCAAAATAAATAAATCTTAAAAAAAGAGGAGATTGTACTTTAGAATATCCACAATAGTTGCTCATTAAAAGCACTTTTCTCAATTTAGAGCATTCCTTATTTTAAAATTACTAATGTGGAAAACCACTCATTTATAAGGAATGTTAAATTCATTATATGTGTTTAATCAACCAATGAATAAATTCATACTTTTAAATCAATTATACATTAATTGTAAGTAGTGTTTCTTCTAATATTCTTTCATTGTTCATTTATTTTTGAAGAAATTCTTTCATTGTTCGTAAATGGTTCTTACCTTGAAGATATAGTACTCACCCACTATTTTCAAAATATCAAGCACTATTTGTTTTCATACCTTGGATTTGGCCCTACTTTTCTTCCCCGCCGTTTTTTCTTTCATGTCCTCGTATCTCCGCCAGAGACATTTTGTTTGTTGATGATCGAGGCAGATGGTTCCCAGCTTTGACAGAAAGTATTAGTAGGTGATTAAAAAAACTTTAGAAAGAAGATATGTATATGATATAAACTTTTGGTTTTGGTATTTGGTGAAAAATTCATTGAATCTCCATCTAGTCATATATTTACTCCATATATGATTGATTTCGGCCTCACGGGCTATGGAAGTGCCAAGGAATGTTAAGAAACTTCTCGATGTATGCACTCATTAATAAAATACACTTATTTGAGTTCGGCCGTTATGCTGATTCAAAGTAATGGGAATTTGAGGCAATGAAGGTTCTGGTCAATTAATACGTGCTGAACACGTGCCGCCTGATTAACCGCGTGCAAATACGCATGGCATCAATTATGCGCATACGTAATTATACGCGCACGCACGCGCATACTTTTAAATCAATTATATATTAATTGTAAGTAGTGTTTCTTCTAATATTCTTTCATTGTTCATTTATTTTTGAAGAAATTATTTCATTGTTCGTAAATGGTTCTTACCTTGAAGAAATAGTACTCACCCACTATTTTCAAAATATTAAGCACTATTTGTTTTCATACCTTGAATTTGGCCCTACTTTTCTTCCCCGCCGCTTTTTCTTTCATGTCCTCGTATCTCCGCCAGAGACATTTTGTTTGTTGATGATCGAGGCAGATGGTTCCCAGCTTTGACAGAAAGTATTAGTAGGTGATTAAAAAAACTTTAGAAAGAAGATATGTATATGATAAAAACTTTTGGTTTTGGTATTTGGTGAAAAATTCATTGGATCTCCATCTAGTCATATATTTACTCCATATATGATTGGTTTTCGGCCTCACGGGCTATGGAAGCGCCAAGGAGTGTTAAGAAACTTCTCGATGTATGCACTCATTAATCAAATACACTTATTTGAGTTCGGCCGTTATGCTGATTCAAAGTAATGGGAATTTGAGGCAATGAAGGTTCTGGTCAATTAATACGTGCTGAACACGCGCCGTCTGATTAACCGCGTGCAAACACGCTTGGCATCAATTATGCGCATGCGCTGTTAATGGCAATTGATGTTAGATGCGCGTGCATGCATACGTTGATATTCACTCATAATGATGCTTTCCCAAATGCGCCGATGTCACTAGGTTCATATAAGTTAGAACAATACGTCTTAAATTTATTCACAATCAAAAGTAATTGATACTTTGAAACTTTAAACTTAAAATTTTATTTATAAAATATTTTATATTAGTAAAATAATTCCCTCCACTGTATTTAAAATTGAATCACTATTTATTTGGGAAAAATAATTATTTTCAAATTTTTAATTGAATTAACATTATTAATCAAATATTATCGTATGAAGTCTTGTTAATCTTATTAAATCGTACGATATTATAATAATGAAACTTGACAGCCAAAATAAACAAATCTTAGAAAAATGAGGAGATTGTACTTAAGATTATCCACAATAGTTGCTCACTAAAAGCACTTCTCTCAATTTAGAGCATTCCTTATTTTAAAATTAATACCGTGGAAAACCACTCATTTATAAGGAATGTTAAATTCATTATTTGTGTTTAATCAACCAATGAATAAATTCATACTTTTAAATCAATTATATATTAATTGTAAGTAGTGTTTCTTCTAATATTCTTTCATTGTTCATTTACTTTTGAAGAAATTCTTTCATTTTTCGTAAATGGTTCTTACCTTAAAGAAATAGTACTCACACACTATTTTCAAAAAATCAAGCACTATTTGTTTTCATACCTTGGATTTGGCCCTACTTTTCTTCCCCACCGCTTTTTCTTTCATGTCCTCGTATCTCCGCCAGAGACATTTTTTTTGTTGATGATCGAGGCAGATGGTTCCCAGCTTTGACAGAAAGTATTAGTAGGTGATTAAAAAAACTTTAGAAAGAAGATATGTATATGATAAAAACTTTTGGTTTTGGTATTTGGTGAAAAATTCAGTGAATCTCCATCTAGTCATATATTTACTCCATATATGATTGGTTTTCGGCCTCACGGGCTATGGAAGCGCCAATGAGTGTTAAGAAACTTCTCGATGTATGCACTCATTAATCAAATACACTTATTTGAGTTCGGCCGTTTTGCTGATTCAAAGTAATGGGAATTTGAGACAATGAAGGTTCTGCTCAATTAATAAGTGTTGAACACGCGCCGCCTGATTAACCGCGTGCAAACACGTATGGCATCAATTATGCGCATGCGTAATTATACGCGCACGCACGCGCATACTTTTAAATCAATTATATATTAATTGTAAGTAGTGTTTCTTCTAATATTCTTTCATTGTTCATTTATTTTTGAAGAAATTCTTTCATTGTTCGTAAATGGTTCTTACCTTGAAGAAATAGTACTCACCCACTATTTTCAAAATATCAAGCACTATTTGTTTTCATACCTTGGATTTGGCCCTACTTTTCTTCCCCAACGCTTTTTCTTTCATGTCCTCGTATCTCTGCCAGAGATATTTTGTTTGTTGATGATCGAGGCAGATGGTTCCCAGCTTTGACAGAAAGTATTAGTAGGTGATTAAAAAAACTTTAGAAAGAAGATATGTATATGATAAAAACTTTTGGTTTTGGTATTTGGTGAAAAATTCATTGTATCTCCATCTAGTCATATATTTACTCCATATATGATTGGTTTTCGGCCTCACGGGCTATGGAAGCGCCAAGGAGTGTTAAGAAACTTCTCGATGTATGCACTCATTAATCAATTACACTTATTTGAGTTCGGCCGTTATGCTGATTAAAAGTAATGGGAATTTGAGGCAATGAAGGTTCTGGTCAATTAATACGTGCTGAACACGCGCCGTCTGATTAACCGCGTGCAAACACGCTTGGCATCAATTATGCGCATGCGCAATTATACGCGCGCACACGCGCATTCGCTGTTAATGGCAATTGATGTTAGATGCGCGTGCATGCATACGCCCCGGATGAGACTTTGTCAGTGCTCCGCGCGCTCTCACCCTATAGGCCTGCAAAACAACGCCCCGGAGTATCCCGAGGATAGCTACTCCGGCGTGATGATGAAAGAGAGGCCTTTGAATAGGAGAGCGAATAAGGATATATTGAGAGAGTTTAATCTGATAGAACATACCTTTCTCCACAAGTCCAAAGCTGTATTTATAGTTGTGAGTGGTCAGCCTCCAACCCAAAGGCAGTGGTCCTGCCTGTTTGTCCTTATCCGGGGACAGGTCATATTCATGTCCCCTTTGTCCCCGGATAACGCCATTCTAGCTGACGTCACATGGACCGTACCGCTCTTTGGGCCGGAGCCTGGATATGGGCCAGAGCCCATATCACCACTAGCCCCCCGAGACATGGGATCCGTCCGGAGGTAACTAACCCGGAGGAAGGGTCCCGTGTCTCATCACGTCTGTTTTCTTATCGGATCCGCCCGGAGGCATGCGATCCGTCCTGGAAGTTCATTATGTACCCTGATGCGTCAGGGCACACGTTGGGCGCTTAGACTTCCCCCGCGCGTGTTCGCAAGCGCATTAATGAAGCGTGTTGATGCGCCATAAATGTGTTGTCAACTCAAAAAAATCTGTTTTCTTTTTCCAAAATAAATTCTGCTTTTCTTTTTAAGAGAGCAATCATGTCGCCTTGGGACTCGCTCCCCTTTTCGTCAGTCTTATCTCTATAAATAGTGAATCTTTTCAATCACTTTCACCTTTCATTTTCTCACTTTGTTCTTCTGTTTTCCTCGTCTATCTTCATCTTTCTCCCTCCTTCTTCATATTCTCTTCTCTTTCCTCTTTAAACTTTTCCCTTCCAAACATCATGGCTGCTGATGGTATCGATGTCAAGATAGGGGTGAACCCCGTCCCAGAGGAGGGTGATCCGAAGGCGGGAGAAACAATGGATATTGATACCACTGTGAAAGAGCTGGTCCGTGCCATGGTGGTCCCACTTTCCATCGGCTCCGGACTGATGCCATTTTTTGGGGATCATACGACCGTTGCGGCCATTCCTCGGAGCCATTTCTTTTACGGGATTAATTTTCCTCTTCCACGAACAAGGAGACTACTCAGAGCAGTAGTCACAATACTGGCCGGGTAAGCCACAACCGTTGTGCTTTTTTTTTGTATTTCTGACGTAATCGTTTGTAGGACTTCGCGGCCTATCTTATTTCTTCTCCGGGCGTTTCCGAGGCCATCAACAAGGCGTATCACACTCAGCACACACTGTTATCTCAGAAGCTAAGTGGGCTGGAGCGGAGTAATGGAAATTTGACCCGTGAGCTTGCCGCGGTAGAGGCCCGGGTTAAGGAGCTAGAGGAGCTCTCGTCTCCGTCCGCGCAGCGGGATCTATGTGTAGCATTTGCTGATAAGGTGCTCCGCAGTAAAGCTTTTGAGAAGAGTTTGCAAAATCTGTACCTTAAATCCAACAAGCTTGCAGCTTATCAAGTCTACCGGAAGATGAGAGGCTGGGTTTCGGAGACCCGACGAGGATTGTTTACCGAATGCTATTATCATCCGGATGCCGAGGCCCAGTACAACTATGACCTCGATCAGTTTTACCGCGGTAGAGTCGAGGAGATGCAGCCCTCAGTGTTGACACTATTTGAGGCTCATCCGGAGGAAGAGCCGATCCCTGTGTCGGCTGATACAGTCCGCGCCTTCGACGAGGGTTTGGTAAATCTGCAAGTGGAAGTGCCTCCTCCCCGGAAAAGGACTGCTCCGAAATCACCCGTCGAGGCCAAGTATCTGGAGGTATTCCAGATATATGGCTCTCCGGACGCCAATGAAGACGACAACGGTGATGCCGAGCCTGAAGATGGCGCTGATGGTGGCGGTCGTGGTGGTGACCGCAACAGCGAGGACTCCGACGTAGAGCGCACTCCTTAGCTTTTAATTTGCAATTTTCTGTAATAGCTTCCGTCCCACTAGGTCTGATCTTCTTTTGTTTAGTGTAGGAAGGACGATAGCAACGACTCGGATGGGAATGACAACCCTGCGGACAATGTAACTTCTCTTTTATTCAAAATAAATGCATCTTTTCTTCATCCATCTTGTGTTATCCCCTTTTTTTATCATGACTTTGTCATTCTGCGCGTGTAGCTCGGAGGTACGGGTCCTGTGCTCCGACCCGGAGGTGCAGATGGGTGTCCTTCGCCTGCTAGCTCTCATTCGAAGAGCCCTCCGTGCCCTCAGATGTGTGGATCTGGAGACAGAACTATCCGGGTGGACCATGGAAGGGGAACGGACGCGAGAACTTTTTGTCCGTTCCGGAATGGAGCCTCTTATGGAAGAGTTTCCTGATATTCCGTCATTGGCTGCTTGCCTTCGAGAAATATCCGAGGAGTTTGGTACCTTGTCTCAGTGCCAAGAATTCGCTCGCGAGCGGATCAGCGCGACTCTTGATGCAGATGAGATGATCTTCATGTTGCAGGCTGAACATGAAGATGTTAAAGCTAAGTTAAAGACCGAGCTGGATCTGGTGTGGTCCGTGCTGCCCTTCTATAGTGAGAAGTTGAAGTGGTTGGCCAGCCGGACTTCCAGCGGGACTATCTGAGGTTGGAAGAAGAAAACCGCGAGTTGGCCGGCCGGGTAATGGTTCTAAGAGATAATCTGATGACTTTGCAGCTGTTATACCATTTAACCGGATTACGGCTCGGTCTTGTAGCTCCGACCATATACCGCGACTTTCCTCGTGAAGTGAGTGCGTTGATCGTCCGGATGTTCAAGTTGAGATGGAACGACCGGGAGTCCCGATACCATCCAGCGTTCGAGGAAGCCATCGAATGGTGGAAACGGATGCATGCCGGCAGTCCTCTCCCTCCCTCACTTGTGCTTATTCCGAGTCAAGTGGCACTGGACTTCACTTTTGAGAGATATTCTGGTATTCAAGTATCTGTTGATCCGGAGGAGTCTGCTCGTCGCGTGGAGCGGCTTCGGCGAGATGCTTCTATCATCCGTCCCTTTATCATCAGGGAGTTAGTCGAATTGGCGAGGCGGCGGCAGGCTCGTATCTGGGGCCGGGGTGTTGGCAGGGGAGGAGGGGAATTCAGAGGGATGTTCAAGATGCCCGTCGCGGGAATAGTCGAAATCTCAGCTGTCTACTCAATAGGATGGCAAGAGGACGAGGTACTCAATAAGCGCGCCGTCCCCAGGTCCCCGTCCGGATCCGCTCTCCTTCGTAGTATCCGAGCCAAAACCCGTTCCGCCAGTCGAGGGCCGGCCCCTGGTCAAAGGCAAAGGAAAAGCTAAGGTCACGAGGGAACCAGCGCAATCCTCTGATTCAGACTCCGATAGTATATTCGGATCTGATCCGGATGCAGCAGGTCCATCAGAACTCCCACCTATTCCCCCCATTCCGCACCGTGGCTCGGTGGGTCGGACCAGTGGTGCCATAGTCCAAGATCTTGATCATGACGCTCCGGAGCGGATTCCTATCACCGACAACCAGGATAGAGTCCAAAATTCGAAACCTTCTTCTCCGGAGAATGGTGCTATGATACCTTCTCCGGAGCCTCCTACTCTGGAACCCACGTCCCCTCCGATCAACTGGGACATAGATTGGCCCAAGTAAATAGGTTTTATTATTCTTTTGTATCTTGGTCCATCCGGACATATTAGATTGTTGTATTTGTATACTAGTTCGTTCGGACTTGATTTATTCCGATGTATCATTTATCCAAATGTGTTTTCTTTCCTTTTAAGATTTAGCTTATTCAAGCGTTTTATCTTGTTGTTTGATCAAACTATTTTGTTTTTTCTTTTGCCCACCCCCATTAATTTGTTCAAACGATCCGGAGGTTTTTACTTGTTTTTGCCTTTGCTCATCTCCGTCAGTTTGTTCAAACGATACGGAGGATTTTACTCATGTGAATTTAAAAAAATGAACAAATATAAAATTTTCAAATCCTTCCTTCATTAAACCAAGTGGACTCTAGCCGGACATACCCTTTGTCTCTGGGGGCCGGAGTCAAGTACATAGTAAATAAAACTGAACAGGGTCCTAGGCTCAACCCTAGCCAGAGGACCCGAAACTACATACTTTTGTCGAAAAGCAAGCTAAAAGAAACTCTATCGGAAAGCATACCTACTCAGGATGCTCCGTAAAACCTCCGCAGGTTGGTGATGTTCCACCTCCTGGGGATTGCCCGTCCGGATTGGTCCGTCAGCTCATAGCTCCCACCCGGAAATGAAGCTTTGACTCGGTATGGCCCTTCCCAGTTCGGTGCAAGCTTGTCGGTGGCCTCCTGCAAACTTTTATCATTCCTCCTCATCACCCAATCTCCGGGGATGAATGACTCCTTCCTGACGCGTTTGTCGTGATAGCGCTTCATCCATTCCTTCACCTTGGCCTCGTGTAGTGCTGCTTGCTCTCGTTTTTCTTCCAAAAGATCCAAGTCCAGCAACCTGCTCGATCTGAGTGGAGAGCTCTGTCCTGCTTGATCCTCATCCCAAGTAAGGGTTCGGAGACTGGGAACTCCTACTTCAGCTGGTATGACTGCCTCCGCTCCGTACACCAAGCTGTAAGGTGACTCGCCCGTGGCGGATCCTTCGGTCGTCCTGTACGCCCAAAGGACACTTGGCAGCTCGTTGACCCAGTTCCCTCGTGCCCCCTGCAGACGGGTCTTCAATCCGTTTACCACTGTCCGGTTCGTAACTTCCACTTGACCGTTTGCCTGTGGATGGTAGACAGAGGTGAGCCGCTGCGTAATTCCATACTCCTTGCACCAAGAACAAAACGGGTTGTTTTCAAACTGAGCTCCGTTGTCCGTGACAATATACTTGGGAATTCTATAACGGCAGATGATGTTCTTCCAACAAAACTTGACGCAAGTGTTGCCACGGATGTTTGTGAGAGGTTTCGCCTCCACCGATTTGCTGAAGTAATCGATCGCCACTATCAAGTACTTAAATCCTCCCAGAGCAGAGGGAAAAGGCCCCACCAGATCAATGCCCAATCGGTCAAAGGGCCATGAACTAGTGATCCCGACCCTTTCCTCTTGAGGGACATGGATGAGCGGAGCGAACTTCTGGCACTGCACGCAGGAGCGGACATATTTTTGCGCATCCTCAAACAGGGTCGGCCAGTAATATCCCGTGCACATTATCTTCCTTGCGATGGTCTGAGCTCCCTGGTGACTGCCGTTCGGTCCCTCGTGCATCTCTTTCACAATCCGTTCCGCCTCGTCCGAGTCCACGCACCTTAACCATGGTTGGAGGTATCCCCGTCTGAACAAGGTTCTGTCCACAACGGTATATCGCGGCGCTTTCTGTCGAATCCTCCGTGCCAATGCCTTATCCTCCGGAAGCTTTCCGTGTTGCAAGTACTCGAACAAGGGCATCATCAATGATTCCTTCGAAACTTCCACCGTTGCTACCTGTGGGATGTCGTAGCTCCGGGCGGACAGGGTTTCCATCATCAGGTTGTTCTCCGGATCTGGCTTGATTTCAGAGGAGGCGAGTTTGCTCAGGGCGTCTGCCTTGCCGTTATCTTCGCGGGGGATCTGCGTCACGGTAATGCTACGGAACTTGGCCAATAGTGGCTTGACCACCTCGAGGTACTTCTGCAAGCTCCGCTCCTTCGCCTCGTATTCTCCGTTCACCTGCTGAACGACTATCTGAGAATCGATGTATACTTCAGCGTTCGTGACCCCCACCTCCAACGCCAGACGGAGTCCGGCTAAGAGCGCTTCATACTCCGCCTCGTTATTTGTCGCACGGAAGCCGAACTAAATGGCATATCTGTGTTCTGTTCCTTGTGGACAGGTGTGCAGCACCCCTGCCCCACCTCCACTTGCATGAGACGATCCGTCTACATGCAGCTTCCATCTATCGGATGGTGGTTCTGATCAGGACGGATCTCCCGAGGGCTCTGTCATTTCTACCAGAAAATCCGCCAGGGCTTGTCTTTTGATGGCCTTCCGAGGCTGATACTTAATCTTGTGCTCTCCAAGCTCCACTGCCCACTTCATCATCCTACCCGAGGCTTCTGGCTTCAACATGATCTGCCTCAACGTATGATTCGTCAGAACTGTGATTGGATGTCCTTGGAAATATGGCCGGAGGCGCCGGGAGGCATGAACCAGTGCCAATATCAACCTCTCCAGGGCAGTGTACCTCGTTTCCGGACCTTGGAGGGCACTACTTACAAAGTAAACCGGACGTTGGACCTTACCATCCTCCTGGACCAAGGCAGAGCTGATAGCATGTTCCGTTGCCGCTATATATAGAAAGAGCTCTTCTCCGGGTAGTGGTTTGGACATGGTAGGGAGGCTTGCTAAGTGGGCCTTCAGATCCGTGAACGCCTGATCGCACGCTTCCGTCCACTCAAATGGTTTGGCCCTGCGGAGTATGTTGAAAAAGGGAAGCTGCTTCTCCGCCCCCCGAGCGAGGAATCGGCTCAGAGCGGCCAGCGATCCGGTTAGCTTCTGCACGTTCTTCACCCCCCTCGGAGGTGGCATCTCCATGAGCGCTGATATCTTTTCCGGATTGACATCGATTCCTCGAGCTGACACCATGAAACCAAGGAACTTCCCCGCTCCGACTCCAATGGTGCTCTTTCCGGGACTGACTTGAGGTTCGCCGTCTGGAGCACGTCGAACATCTCCCGGAGGTCCGACAGGAAAGACTCGTATGTCCGGCTCTTTACCACCATCTCATCCACGTAGACCTCCAAGTTCCGTCCTATCTGGTTCCGGAAAAGCTTGTCCGCCATCCTTTGGTACGTTGCACCTGCATTTTTCAGTCCGAAGGGCATTTTCCTGTAACAAAAGGTACCAAAGTCAGTGATAAATGATGTTTTGGGACGGTCATCCTTGGCCATTGTGATCTGGTGATACCATCGGTGTGCATCAAAGAATGCCAACACTTGGTAACCAGTAATGGCCTCGACCAGCTGATCAATGGAGGGGAGCGGATAGCTGTCTTTCGGGCAGCACTTGTTTAGGTCTGTGAAGTCAATACACATTCTCCATGAGCCATCGTGCTTCTTCACCAGAACTGGGTTTGCTATCCACTCCGGGTAGGATATCTCCTCCACGATTCCGGCACTTAACAATCTTCCCACCTCCGCTCGGACTTCCTCCACGCGTTCCGGAGCGAGGGGTCTCTTCTTCTACCGTATAGGTTTCAGTTTCGGAAAAACGTTGAGCTTGTGAACGGCGATCTCTTCCGGAACGCCAGTCAAATCCTCCTTCCCCCATGAAACACATCCTCGTATTCCGCCAACAGGCGTCGCAATTCTTTCTTCACATCATCCGGCATATTCTTCCCCATGCTGACTACTCCCTTCTGACCGACCATCATGTCCTCCACTTCATAAGACGGTGCTTCTCCATGGATGGCTCCTACCAAGTCTGCATTGGCTTTTCCCTTGTCAGAAGCGGACAGCTTGGACTGGCCCTCCCCGGACCGGGCATCCTTGATGGCAGTCAGCATGCAACTCCGGGCTGTTTGCTGGTGTCCCCGGACCGATGCGATACCGTTTTCAGTGGGGAACTTCATAATCAAATGGAACAGCGAGCAGATAGCCCGCGCCTGTGACAGCCACGGTCTTCAAATGATCATGTTGTAAGGAGACACTGCATCAATGACAGCGAAATTACATTCCACCGTTGCCCGCTTTGACAGATCTTGGAAATCCGTCAAAGTGACCTTCAAAGGGATGACACCAAGCGGATGGACGGTCCGTCCGGTGAACCCTGATAGGGGGGTGTGACACGGTCTTAAATTCTGTCGTCCAATTCCGAGCTGATCAAAGCATTCTGCAAACATGATCTCCACGCTACGTCCATCATCTACGAACACTCGTTTGATCAGTACTCCTTCCACATCGGCGATCACCACCATTGGATCGGAGTGAGGAACCTGGGGGGGTACCGGATCCTCATCCGAAAAGGTAATAGTCTCACTTGGCTTGAACCTCTTCTCTTGTATCTCACCCGGGGGCACATATCTGCTTTTGGCCTTGATCGTTGTCATGGAGTTGAGCCCATCTCCAACTATACCGTTAATCACATTGATCATCCGGGGCTGAACCGGGCTTGTGCTGGCACGGCCTGTCACGGAGCCGGATTGACCGGGTTAGCCTGGTTCCCTCCTCGGGGGCGATTGTTCCTCGAATTCCTCTTCCACCCCTGCCCGGCCGCGGCGACCGGGGCTTGTGCTGGTCGTGCTTCACCTGCTACACAGTCCCCCAACTGGCCTGCTCCAATCAACCTCTCAATGTCCGAACGGAGCGCCCTGCATCCCTCCGTGGTATGGTCGTGCGACTTGTGGAACTCGCACCACTTGTCCACATTTGCTGGTGCTGGTACGCCAACAATAGGTTGCGGATCCGTGAATAGACCTCGGTGGACAGCGAGGATCTCCGTACGGGTTTTGGAGAGAGGGGTGTAGGTTGGCGAGCAACTGCCGCCGGTGTTGGGGCCACTGCTGCCGGAGCGGGTACGCGTCTGGCCTAATCTGTCTGGGCCGGAGCCCGGGCTGCAGTGGTCTGGATCCCTGTCACTGTGAGAGACCTTTGCTCGAAGAAGCCTACAGTGGTCATCCGGACCTGGTTGGCATCGTGTACCGTACAATGCATCTCCACCACCAACTGGATGTGATAGTATGATGTAGGCATGTTCTTCATGAGCTCGATGTAGAAAGTGTTGTCTCTCAGCCCGTTGACAAAGTTGTGGATGATAGCCTTCTCCTGTAAGTGTCGGTCCACCACCTTCATCGACGCGGCTATGTACCGGGTGTAGAACTCCCAAGTAGTCTCCGTCTCTAGCTGCCTCATTGCTAAAACTGTGGCAAGGTTCACAAACGTGTGCTTCATGGCGGAATAGCGTCGGACCAAAGCAATGGCAAAATCCCAAAATTACCGAAGCGTACCGTTTGGCAGACCCTTGAACCAAGCCAGGCAGTTACCTCTTAAATACGAAGGCAACATCTTACACTGCAACTCCTCCGGAATGTCCCTAGCGTACATGATGCTTGCGTAAGTATGGACAAACACTTCCGGGTCTCCTTCTCCGTTGTAGGTTGGGAGTCCGTCCGGAACCTTGGTCCCTGATGGCCATTTGAAACTCAACACTTCCGGAACCCAAGGTGACTGAGGTCTGATCCCATTTCATCCGATGAGGCGATTTAGACGATTTCGATGGAATCCGGACAAAAAGGCGTCTGAAATCCAAAACCCCCAGAAAATCCCCCTCCGGCAGGTGGCATTCCGACCATCATCTGCTGCTGACCTTCGGGTGCACCCATCCCGTAGCCTTGTTGAGTTTGCGCTCCCCAGTAGGGTGGCGCATTTGGATTCAAGCCAGCGGTCTGCTGTTGGTATCCGCCCGGAAACAGGTTTGGATTCGGCATTTTCGGTTGCTCCGGAGGGAGCTTATCTGCTTCAACTTGCTGAGCCGCCTTCCACGTTTGGAACTGCTGGTACTCCGTCATGTTCGTTCTCAGGATATTGCCCCCAAATCTAGAATCGTGGCACCTACGCTCCTCCGTTCCGGCCTTTCGTCCTACTCGATTCCTGCCCGATCGACTCTGAGCGTCATCTTCCGTGCTATAATCCTCCAGATCGTTCTCCTCAGGGTCGTAATCCTCTGGGTTGTAATCCTCCGCGTCATCCGAGTCGGACTCCTCAGGATTACCCAAATCCGGCGTTCCTTCAATGTTGTCAGTGTCCCCATCCGACTCCTCACGGTCTCCAAAATGGCTCTGCCGCCGTGCCTCCCGCTCGGCCCGCAGTCGCTCCCTGTTTTCACGCTGTATCTCCGCCAGAGTCCGTTCCGGAGTCGCTTTCTTTCCTTTAGCTTTCTCCGCTTCCAAGCGCTGTCGTCGAAGTTCCTCAGCTGCGGCCTTCGCCTCTTCTGCCGCCTCCTTGGCTCGGAGAACCCGTTCTCCGCTAACTTTTGGGCCCTGACTGTAGCGGCTCTTCTAGTCTTTGGCCCTCCGTCCGCTTCCTCCTCCGTCAGAAGAGGGTTCTTCCTTGGTCGTCCGCGCGTCATGGACGCAACTTATAACTGGGAATATGAGGTCCCACTGGGCGTGCCAACTGATACTACCAGCTTCCAGTCACCGTCCGGATATGAGGATAGTTTCCGGTCCGGATGAGGCTTTGTCAGTGCTCCGCACGCTCTCACCTAATAGGCCTGCAAAACAACGCCCTGGAGTATCCCGAGGATAACTACTCCGGCGTGATGATGAAAGAGGGGTCTTTGAATAGGAGAGAGAATAAGGATATATTGAGAGAGTTTAATCTGATATTACATACCTTTCTCCACAAGTCCAAAGTTGTATTTATAGTTGTGAGTGGTCAGCCTCCAACCCAAAGGCAGTGGTCCTGCCTGTTTGTCCTTATCCGGGGACAGGTCATATTCATGTCCCCTTTGTCCCCGGATAACACCATTCTAGCTGACGTCACATGGACCGGACCGCTCTTTGGGCCGGAGCCTGAATATGGGTCAGAGCCCATATCACCAACATTTTGTTTGTTGATGATCGAAACACACATGGTTTGGCCGTAATAATTTTATTAGTACTTTTGAGATTTTCATTGTTCAATATGATTGTGATTTTTTGTTAAACGATATAGTAGCCTTTTTTTTTTTACAGTAATTATACATGCAAGTCCATTTACTAATGCAGATCTTAAAAATACAATATGTGGCCACTGAATTGTACTAGTGTATCCAAATTATTATATTTTAACATGGACCTGCATGTATTACCACTGTTTTTTTAGTAGCCCTTTTATTTAGATTGGTTAAATGGGCCAGATCCATCATTTCAGGTTGGACAAACAAGAGGGTTGGATTTATTTTCCTTCATCTTTTATATGATTAAATAAAATACCGAGGAATTTTAGTGTCTTTGTAAATGGGACAGCGAAAAATCTAACATATGCATTTTTTTTCAGATTTATACAATACTAAATTTATTCTTTACAAAAATATATATAACTGTTCTAATTATTATCTTCCGAAACTTTTACTTTTTAAAATTATTTCAAACATTAACCTTTTAGCATCGTCCCTTCCACCTCTTCCATACATTTTACACACTTAAAATCATTTTAGCGCACATTTATATGAAGTTGGCAAGGCTAAAAATTTGAAATGACATATTTAAAATTAATGTATGATTATAGGTGCGGTTTGGTGGATCAATTGAAGGTACTATGCCTAAATTTATAACTCCTATCGTCATAGTCGGCGTGTTTTTTTACTTTGTTCCCAATACATCTACGGTGCATTCTTATTTAGCTTGATAAAGACTCTTTTACCCTCAGTTTGATCGTATAAATGGTTAAAATTTGGAATACTACCCTCTTAGGAAAGTAACTACTAGATGGATAATATAATAAAGAAATAAATTTAGCTAAATCAGATATTGGACTGATTTAATTTGAAAATGTTTAACTGATTTGAGTTGTTTTTTATTCTTAAACATTTGTACTGATGATGGTTGTAATGGTGACTAGAGAAGTGTCGGTGGTAGTTGAAGTGGCGTAGTAGACTATATTTGACGAGTTTTTGGAGTATGAATTGTTGTAAATAAGTAAAAAATTTAGGAGGATAATTGTCATATAACATGTATAACCCCATTTTAAAGTCTATTTTTGCAGGATTTGGTGGGCGGTGAGAATAGTGATTAACCCAAACAAATTTATTGACTATCTCTTTTGGAGAATTTTGTGGACGTTGGGCAGTGGGCGGTGAGAATAATGATTTATGACGTGCACATGTTGTTCATATTTACACGTCAAATATAATTCTTATTTCTAAATATGGTAATTACAAAAATATAAACACGTATGCGCTTTACTATTTAAAAGTATTTCATTAATTCTTCCACTTTAATTTTCTACATTTTATCCGATTAATTTCATTTGAAGTGGTGTAGTAGACTACATTTGACGAGTTTTTGGAGTATGATTCGTTTTAAATAAGTAAAATTTAGGAAGATAATTGTCATTTTACATAACCCCAAGCAAGATTTGTTAAGTCTAATTTTACAGTATCCGGTGGACGGTGAGAATAGTGATTACCCAAATAAAATTCATTGATTATATCTTTTGGAAAATTCAGTGGGCAGTGTGAGCAGTGGGTGGTGAGAATATTGATTTATGGTGTGCATATGTTGGTTCATATTTACACGTCAAATGGAATTCTTAATACGCTAATTACAAAAATATAAATATGTTGGCGCTTTACTATTTAAAAATATTTTTTGATGAGTTTTTGGAATATGAGTTGCTATAAATAAGTGAAATTTAAGAATGATAATTGTCATTTTACATAAACCAAACAAAAAAGTTTAAACCATCTTTGCAGGATTCAGTGGGTAGTGAGAATAGTAATAACCCAAATAAAAATCATTGACTACCTCTTTTGAAGAATTCGGTAGACGGTGGACGGTGAACGGTGGGTGGTGAGAATATTGATTTATGACGTGCGTATATTATTCATCTTTACACGTCAAAGAATTCTTAATACGCTAATTACAAAATATAAATCTGTCGGTGCTTTATTATTTTAAAATATTTGCTGACGAGTTTTTGAAGTATGAGTTGCTTTCATGGCTTTCCCTGTAATTTTCGGGGCCTAGTGCAAAAAACAAATTGACGCCCCTTCAATCTTCTCAAGTTCAATTTCCTTCCCAATTTTCTTAAATTTTTGTAAATAATTAACAATTATACCTCAGTCATAACGATATAAAATATATATAATATAAAAATTGTATACCCTTCAATTTTTCTCCAGTTCAATTTTTACCTTGATTCTTTTTAAATTTGTAAAACAATTTCCATTTATATCTCAAATACATAATTTGGGTCCCCTCAATTTTGAGCCCGGTGCGATCGCACGGATTGCACTTATCAAAGGACTGCGCTGGTTGCTTTAAACACATAAGAGGAAGAGAAGAGACTAAGCAGAAGAAGAGAGAAGAGCAAGGCGTGTGCCATGCTTTTCATAAAAGACAGTGCACTCACAGATCTGAATGCATGTTATCTCATGATGAACGATGAGATGCTTATACATGTTAGATTCATGCTAGATATTGGATATTTTATGCAGTGGCGTAGTTAGGATTTCACGAGTGAGGTGGTAATTTCTGTCAATTTTTTTTACATACTTACAACAATTCTTGTAAAATTAAGATATAAATAAATGAACAAAAACCATGTAATCAAAACAAATGTCATTAAAATCAAATACATACCGTTGATATTACAATAAACATCGAATGTTACCATTAAAATACTACAAAACATTAGATTTTGATGTAAACTATTGGAAATTTGTGTTTAATATTTGAGCCTTTTTTAATTTTTAAGGGTGGGAATTAATGAAAACTATTAGAAATTTGATGGGCATTATAGAAATTTTCAAAAAGTAGCGGGCCAATATTTGTAATTTTCAAAATTATATCATATTTACTTAAAAATATATATTTTTTCAGGGTGGCAGCTATCACCCTTTGCACCATGCTCACCTCCGCCCCTGATTGTATCAACCGTTTTCAATACTCAAACGCAGAATTTTATAAACTCATTCAATAACGAACCGAGCAAATCAAGTTCACTCTTAAAAAGTAATTGATAGGTGGTGAAAATAACCAACCTTTTGAAACTCTCAATTTATTTATTTTAAACCTTGAACGAATAAACAATTATTTTTCTTAAAATAAAAAATCTCAAAAGTTTTGAAATTAGTCTATCATTCTACTCCTTCTGATTCTCTATTTTTGGAACAATTTTCTTTTTTTTTTTTTTTTTGAAATGGAACTATTTCTTTTCAGGGTTCTGGAAAACGTCCAGAATCGTTTGACATAAACCTAGGAGGAGATGTCCAGGAATTAAATACCAAGGCACTCGACTTAGCAAAGTTAGCAAAAGTATGAGCAACAAAATTATGGTTTCTAGAAACCCAAAATAAACCCGAAAGATGAGAATGATTGATCAGCTGCTGAATGCGACGAACAGGCTCATAGCAGTCCAGAAAAGGCGCAGCATGGTTGTGAACCATATTAAGAACCATAAGTGCATCACCAAAAATTCCCACATTGCTTAAATTGAGTTCATTAGCCAATAATATTGCTTCTTCAAGTGCCAAAGTTTCAGCAAGGACCGGGTCATGAACATTTATGTAGCGCCTTGAAACAGCTTTTAGAAACTCTCCGTTCGCGCTCCAAGCTACCACGCCTGCTGTAGCTGCATCCTGTGTGATCCCAGCATCAAAATGTATTCGTGGGATGCGATCCGGAGGCCTCTGTAAATGACTCAGAAGTAAAGCTGGTGAAGGCATATCTGTCCTGAAATTGGCTGACTGAAAAGAGTGCAAGTTATTCACCGTCGCCGCGGCCATCTCCTCCGGACGCCTATGAGTTCCTTGGAATATAGCTTGGTTGCGTTGAAACCAAATGGCGTCGCAAATCATGAGGAAAAGTTCAACCACAACGGCATCATTTTGTTTGATAATATTTCTGAAGCGCAATTCACCTCGAGAAACATTCCCATATTGTTGAATAATGTGTAGCAACCCTGTATCAGACCAAGCCTTCCTGGCAAACTCACACTCGAAAAAGAGATGAGATGTGGTATCATCAGATGAGGTACAAAGGGGACAGCCTGATTGAATAGCCAAGGTACGCCTCCTCAAATTTTCTGCTGTAGGAAGAGAATCCGTCGACATCCTCCAAGCAAAATGAAGAACCCGGTTAGGAACCTTGAAAGACCAAAGATTCTTCCAATATTTTTGGCCCTCTATAATCCTTGTCTCAGCAACATTATGGCGCAATGGAGAGGCAGAGTGGTCAGTAGCTAAATGATAAGCAGACTTCACAGAGTAGACACCAGACTTTGCATAATGCCAGCACCAACGGTCTACCCCCGAACCATGCAATCTGGTTAAAGGAATTTTCTTTATAACTTGAACATCGGCTTCAGTAAAATATTCCTGAATGAGAGAGAGATTCCACCAAGAGGTATCATGATCTATGAGGTCCGACACTTTGGATAAATTCGAGGGTAAAGAGGAAGGATTTTGCACATAAAAATCATCAGAACGTGGCAACCAAGGATCATAGCAAATGCTAGTATTTTCCCCTGTATTGATAACCTTTCTACAACCCAGACCCAACAACTCTATACCTTCAAAGATACTCCTCCAAGCATGTGATGGATTGAGCCCAAGACAAGAGCTGAACAGATCACCACTCTGAAAGTATTTTGCCTTGTAAACTCGTGATAAAAGAGAGTGAGGTTGTGTCAATATTCTCCAAGCTTGCTTCCCCAACAATGCCACATTAAAAGCTTTTAAATCACGGAAGCCAATCCCACCAACAGATTTAGATCTACACATCTTTTGCCAAGAAGCCCAATGAATCTTACGATTCGATACTCCATCTCCCCACCAGAAGTTACTAATTAGGCTCTGTATTTCTGAAATCAGATTATCCGGAAGTTTAAAACAACCCATGGCATAGCTTGGAATCGCTTGTAACACAGATTTTATCAGCACCTCTTTTCCAGCCTTAGAAAGGTTCCGCTCAGTCCAACCATCAATCTTCCTCCTGATCTTGTCTTTGATGAAACCAAAAACTTCAGCTTTCCTCCTACCAATAATAGACGGTAAACCCAGATATTTCTCATGAGTCTGTACTTCCGGAATACCCAAAGTAGCACAAATTGACGGCCTCAGGAAAAGTGGAGTATTAGGACTAAAAACAATCCCCGATTTCTCCAAATTCACCCGCTGTCCCGAAATCTCCTCAAATAAAGAGAGAGCCCATTTAATTGTATTAATCTCCTCCAAAGAAGCCTCTCCAAACAGCAAAGTATCATCCGGAAAAAATAGATGAGTCAATCTTGGACCTCTTGGTGATGCTCCAATACCATGTAAACTTCCAGCAATTGACAGATCAGACAGTAACATCGAAAATACTTCCGAGCATATAATAAAGAGATAGGGGGATAAAGGATCACCTTGTCGAATGCCCCGTGTCGGCTGCAAATTGCCCATTTCTTCCCCATTAATAATGAAAGAAAAATGAGCAGTAGAGAGACAAAGCTTTATAAGATCAACAAAAGGAGCTGGAAATCCCATCGTAGTTAAGGTCTTCAGTACAAAAATCCATTCCACCCTGTCAAAATCCTTACTCATATCAAGCTTGATACTCATATGACCTGTAGATTGGGTCCTCCTCTTGCGCATGGTATGATGGATCTCATGAGCTACTAGAACATTATCAGTAATTAGCCTACCCGGAACAAAAGCAGACTGAGATTCCGATATAATATTCGGAATAATAGAACGCATTCTATTAGCAACAACCTTCGAGGCAATCCGATTAATCACATTGCAGAGACTGATCGGCCTGAATTGTGTAATAAGCTCTGGCTTATCCACCTTTGGCAGGAGGACAAGATGGGTGTAATTCACAGAAGGGTTAAACACACCATGATTCAAAAAATCCAGCACAAACTTTGTAATATCATTACGAACAATATGCCAGAATTTTTGGTAAAAGATAGGACTCATACCATCCGGGCCAGGTGACTTCAAAGGATGCATTTGACGCACAGCTTTAGTGACCTCCTCACCAGTGTAAGGCTTTATTAAATTTGCTCCCATAGTCTCCGTGACCTTCTTCTGCATACGACTCAGTACATTCTCCATCTGCTCTACGTTCGGATGAGAGGAAGAGAACAGGCTGCCAAAATAATCCACAATAATACTCCCAACTTTGTCTGGTTCAGTCTGAAGTACCTGATTGTTGTCCTTGAGCCCCTCAATTCGATTCACAGCTCTCCTTTTAGAAGCAAAGCGATGGAAAAATCTGGTATTTTTGTCACCTTCCTTATACCAGTGCTGCTTCGTCCGTTGCCTCCATTTGACTCCTTCAGCCTCTTGTAAGAACTCATACTCTTTCCGAAGCTCCAATAGCTCGGCCACTGTATCTGATGAGATATCCCCACTTTCTTTGTCATGTATAAGCTTCTTGAGCTGAGAAATCCGCTTTGATACCAACGGAAATTTGTCGCGACTCCAAGACATCAGACCGAGAGAACACTGTTCAAGCTTCGCTGGCAAAGGAATATCAATAGTGGGCCAAGAATCCTTCACCATACGATCACAATCTTCAGCCTTAACCCAAAAAGCTTCGAAACGGAACCTTTTCCTTCTTTGTCTATGTCTGTTCGAAAAAGGGTCCCTTTCTCGCAACATAACATGAAGACAAGCATGATCTGAAGTAGGCATCGGAACAGATGTATAACAAGACCAATGAAAAATATCCAGGAACTTTTGGTTACATACCGCACGGTCCAACCTTCCTCGCTGAGATCTTCCATCATTAAAAATCCGACACCATGTGAACCTGGAACCTTCATAGTTAAAATCAAACAAATTACAATGGTCAAGAGCTTCTTGAAAGCATTGTATCTGCCATTCAGCCCTTGGTCTGGTACCTGCGAACTCCTCTTGTGCTAGGACTTCATTAAAATCCCCTAGACAAAGCCAAGGAAGGTTATGATCATGACCATGTCCCAAAGTTCTGAAATGAATCCAAGCCTGTCTCCTTCTTGCCACATTAGGTTCACAATAGACACCCGTAAGACGCAAATCTTTCCCAAAAATGGAAGCATGCACATCAATATAGTAACCAGAAAAAGATCTCAAATTAACTGAAGTATTTTTGTTCCACAATAATGCTAGGCCACCTGAATGGCCTTGAGCATCCACACACACACCAAACATATTGAACTGATTCTTCAAACTATCAATAACAGAAGATGAACACTTGGTCTCACACAAAAATAAAATAAGAGGGGACTTCAGGCGCAAAACATTACGCAATTCCTGAACTTGTCGGGGTTCCCTCAACCCTCCCCGACAGTTCCAACTTAGGATACTCATGGATGTTGGCAGGACTGGGACTCCATGCCAGTCTCTGCCTGAGTAAAGTTGGTAACCGAAACAAAAGCAGCATCCACATCAGTAGATTCCTCGCAAACCTTTGCTTTCTTGTTTACCACTGTAGAACTTCCTTCTGGAAAGAAAACTTCTTCAACACACGGTTTCTTCCTTTTCCCCATAACCTCTTCTTCAAACAGTTTAGACTTCCCACGGCTGTTTTCACCACGTGTACCTCCACCTCTGTCAGCTCTTCCTCCACGCTGCCCTCCAGAACCACGCCGACCCCGTCCTCTGCTCCCCCCGCGACCAACAGATGCAGGTAGGATACCCAACGAAGAAAACTCCACCGGAACTTGAACCAAAAATGGACTCAGTAAATCTAGTTGAGAAGATTGACTGTTCAGTTGAGAAATATTGTTTCCAGTACCATCAGAACTAATTTCCACATCAACAGGATTTGTGGTGATGTTGACCAGTCCACCCTGTTGACCTTGCATTACGGGAATCTGATCAACCACTAACCCCCTCCCACGTGCCTCACCAACCATACCTTCACCCATTCCTTCACCAACCATCCCTTCACTGTCCCCACCTACCACATTATCTCCTCCTCCCCCAATCAGACTTTCACCCTGTCCCCCGACCTGCAACATCCCTTGTCCGCCCGCCTACAGCAGCCTTGCCTCCCGTCCCCCGACCCGACCTGCTCCTTGTCCCCCGACCTGAACCTCACCATGTCCATCAGCCCTTCCTTCACCTTCTCTGCCCGCATGCAGCAGTCGTGCCTCCCGTCCCCCTACCCGACCTGCCTCGTGTCCCCCGACCCGACCAGCACCTTGTCCCCCGACCTGAACATCACCTTGTCCACCAGCCCTTCCTTCACCTTCTCTGCCCGACTCCGACCGCTCTATAACCATCGGAGTAAACTCAGTCCCAGCCACCACTCCTTGCTCCACAGCGTGCTGTATAGCCACATCTCCCCCAGACGACTCGCCGTTGAAAATCTGCCGCTGCACGCCCGACCTAGTTGCTGATGCTTCCACCTCGAGTTGAGTACCCGACTGCCCCGTAGTCACCACCAGGTGACGTTCCTGGTTATGCAGATGTGATGGGGCATTGCGGCGAGGCGGCGAATCCCTACGCCGTGGGGGCGAAACCCTACGACGAGGCTGAGTTTGAGCTTGTCCCTGTCGAGCTCTTCGCATGGTATTCTCTGCACCCTGGCCAATCAGCGCTCCACCATCATCAAAAGGGGAAGTATTATACGTTGCCCTCATCCAAGAGGGGTAACGAATTTTCACCCTTTCTGCTGCATCCCACTGTCTCCTTTCCTCACAATCACCATGCATATGGCCAATTATGCCACAGAAAGTACAAAAAACATGAGGAAGCTTTTCATACCTATAAAGTAGGGTTTTTTGTTCACCAAATTTGTCCGTCTCTTTAGCTCTCAACAAAGGCTTAGTAACATCAATTTGACAGCGAATCCGCATGAACTTGCCCAGCACAGATCCATCGGCATCCGTAGCAACATCCATAAACTTCCCCAGCCCGTCCCCAATCCACCGAGCCGTACCAACACTCCGGAAGAAAGGAGGCACCCCGTAAACAAGCACCCAAAAAGGTTATCAAATTCCATAGTCGACAAGTCCATACCCAGAGAGGGTTCCCTGAGGACTAAAAGATACTTATCAAACAACCATGGCTCCCTATCAAAGACCCAACGCTTACGTTCCTCAGAATCAAACTGAAACAAAAACGTGTTCTCTTCTAGGGTTTTGGTCTTCAAACTAGATCCCATATTCCAGAGATCTTGAAACAATCTTGTCACATCGGATCGTGAGATGGCCCTCGGAGCGAGTATCTTCCCCACCAGAGAAAAGCGAAAATCTTCATTGGATCGGCTTGGATCACCAGGCATCACCATCCTCTCCTCATCGGTAAGAGTGAGCTTCTCGCATAGTTTTGCGATATCCTCCATAATGAAAAAAGGCTTTTACAAGTAATGATCGGCCAGAAAAGGTATTGCCGACGATCAGTTACGAGCAAAAGAAGAAAACTTTTCTTAAACCCTAGACGCCGTCAGTCGCCAGGGAGAAGAAAAGGAAAAAAGAGCTCCTATAGACCATAGTTAATAGTAAAAATATATTTTAAATTAAATTTTCTTTTTTGAAAAATTTAATAGTAAAAATATATTTTAAATTAATCTCAACAATACAATCTATTTTTCTCTCTATTTAAAATTTGTTCCGTTCTCCTTGTGCCATTTAAAAAAAGAAGTATCATCCGATTCCAGTTTCCAAACAACCCCAATCCACCGGCAACTTAAAGCAGCCACAGCCCACAGGTTTCGCATGGGGACCGTTAATCCGTGACCGTTGGATTTAGCAACACTCCGTTACTGGGAGAGCATCCAATTCTAACGGGAAATATTTCTTTTTTAAGTACTGATTTCTTTAAGAAAACTGCCAATTGCAATTAAATATTTTACACAATCAAATTCAATTATAAAGAATTACAACTTAAAATTGTTGAATTATTAAAAAGTATCGTTCACTTTAATTAAACAAAACGCCTACGTTGCTGTCAATGTGGGTACACGTATCGACTCAACTTTATTTCACAACTTTAGATTTCACATCACTATTATATTTAATTATTAAATATTACATAAATTTCATCATGGATTTGTAATCTATTCCATCAAATCTGGCCCCACATAAACAGAACAAGTAATATTGCGTAAGACGTCCTCATACTTTTGTCAAATTTCAAATCAGGAGAACATTTTCCATCGAGCTACATTTCCTCATAAGGTTAGATTTTAAATTAAAATAGAGTCTTCCTTGCAAAAGTCTTTAAATTATTTCAATATTATATTATTGAAATGATTATAATATGTAATTTATCAATATTGATTTTTTATGTAACTTTTAGCGTATGTAGTTAAAGACATAACAATCAGATACGTATTTTGAAAATCATAAAATTTTTATTATAAGTTTAGACTAAACATATAAAGTAGTTAATTTGACATTGAGGATAAACCGTTAAGTTAAACTTAAGAAATTATTTTTGTTAAAGTTATTAAAATCAAGAAATAGTACTCACGCATTCCACATATTTCACATATTATAATTGAGTAAATTGAGATTATGTGGATCTTTCCTAAAAAAACAAATTTGAAGAATTTAATTTTTTTGAATACAACAAATTTGAAGAATTTCAAATAGTAAATGCACATTGAATGAAATATAAATGCACCCGAATAGAATCGTTTTTATAGAGGAAAGAAATCACTTTTTTTAGGCAATATAAAATGTAAATTATTACAATACCAAAAAAGAGTTTCAAGTTCCAAGATTTCAAATTTGTCTCAACACGCTTGATGAAGACCATAAACCCAACCATTTTTCTCATGGTGCACTTTCCCATTCCTAGTGAGTCAAATTGTAGCATAAAACAAGAAAATGGAGAAATTTCCAATATCACTCAAAATTAACCATAACCACAAAATAAGATTTTTTAAATTTTGAGTGAGGCATGTTCTGTTAAGTTGTTAAGTGATAAATTGAACTAAATTGAACTGGCCTATTAATAAGATCAAGAAAACACGTCGTAAATGTATTTTCTACTGCTTATTTGTTAAGCTGAACTAAAGTTCAAGAAAACTATATTAAGCTATTTCATTCAGGTATATTTTATCTAACTAGATTGAATTAACAATTTCATAGAAATGAACCGTTCATTTAAGAGATTTGGCACCCCCCATATACTCTCCTGGCCCCGACAAAATGCATTAATTTAATCTCCATTCCCATTTCCAATTCCAACATACGACCAAACCAAACGATTCGTCTTATTATTCATCACGGTTGTCATCCATTTCTCATAAATACTGATATTTTCTGGCCTAAAAGCCTTGTTTTTTTGCTGCACTGATTTCGTTTCGACCTTCTCCGCGTTCATCTTGCTGGGTCGTGCGTTTCACACCTGGTGGAGAATCTGGGATTTTAAAAAGCACAAATCTTTATCACCTTTTCTTTTTGGCTATTTATAGAGTGGTGGGGTTTTGATTTTTGAGAGTTGAGGGGAAATGACAGGCGGTGGAGAAAGTGAGACAACGTTGGAGTTCACTCCCACGTGGGTGGTTGCCGCTGTATGCACCGTCATCGTCGCTGTCTCCCTTGCCGTCGAGCGCCTCATCCACTACACCGGAAAGGTGCTTCACTTCTCCATTCTCCCTTCTCTGTGTTTTTTTTTTTAAAAAAAAATACTAACTTTTTTTTCCGCTGTTGTTGAATTTATGTGTGCTTGTTTACTGTGTAAGAATTAAGAACAGTAGCAATCGATGAATGATCCATATAGCCGACCCGAGAAATGCTTAGCTTTTAACTGTTGTTGGCTAAGGCTAATTGTGATTTCTGTGTGGTGATTAGTGTGAAGACTGTATTTTTATGTGTAAAGAGTCCCTTTTTGGGTTGTAATTTGATCTGTAAGATTATATATGTTGGATTTGGAGTAATTTTATGTGTACCATCTTTCAAATTCTTTGGCTAAATGTTTTGTTAGGTTTTTTGAAAGATTAAATTCTGTGTTTTCAGGAAACAATCCTTGTTACAGTTTTCTCTATTAATTTTCTGTATCTATGATTTTGTTTAGTTTTTCTATGTATGATCCTTGATTAAAGTTTATAAAATTTTCTGGAAATGAATGCAGTACCTCAAGAGAAAGAACCAGAAGCCACTATATGAAGCTTTGCAGAAGATTAAGGAAGGTGATTCAAATTTCCTCCTTGATTTGGTTTCTTTTATTAGGTTGCTCGTTTTAATTTTTTTTTTATGTATAAGAAACTCAAGCTCAGTGCTCTTTTGGGATGTTATCCGATTTTTCGTTGCAGAGTTGATGCTCTTAGGTTTCATATCACTCCTACTGACTGTGTCTCAAGGAAGCATAGTTAAAATTTGTGTGCCTAAGTCAGTAGTCCAGCACCTTTTGCCGTGTAAGTTGCCCTCCAAATCATCTTCCAGTGAAGAAGGATCTGGTCAAGAACCTAGTACTGGTCATCGCCGCTTGCTTGCAGAGGAAGGTCATAATCTTGGTTATTGTGCTGCAAAGGTATGTATTGGTGTTGGTGATTTAAATGATGCATTATTTGATCTATACAAGTGTGCTTTAGGTGTAGGTTTTGATAATCGGGCTTTCATTGTGGTTTGGAAATTGTATGGCATTTCTCTTTTTCTTTTCCAATAAGGTTGTTAGAGTGGATCTCCCACACCACAAGTTTAAAACATGATAAGCTCCATGGGATTTTCTGTGCTCTAGGGGAAAAGTAATTCTACACAAACATAGGCTATAGGGACCTAAGCCGAATAGTTACAATAGCATGCTTATTGCTTAAACAAGCATGTACATTGAAGCATGTTTTAGTCCCCTACATAGCATACCATGTTAAATAATTGGTTCCACTTTAGTTATCTACTAGATTTGCAAGTAAGTGAAGTTTCTTGATGAGCATTTACTCTGTGGATAGTTACCAATAATGTTCATGCCTTATTCTTAGTTCCAAAGAAAGAACATTGAGGATGTACATTTCCTCCCTATTGGTTGGCAGATACACTTGTTTGGTCAAACTTTTATTTTACTAATTAATTGATTTTAGATAGATGATAAATGAGTTGATGTTTGATTAACAATTTCATGGACTCTTGCTTTTAACATTATCTCAGGGTAAGGTCCCATTGCTATCACTTGAGGCGTTGCATCATCTGCACATCTTCATCTTTGTTCTAGCTATTGTACATGTGACATTTTCAGTTCTTACTGTTCTTTTTGGAGGGGCAAAGGTGAATTTTTAATCCATGTTTTCACAATTCTTACCATGTTCCCATGGAATTTTCATACACTGATTCACTTGTGATGCTTTAGATACGCCAATGGAAGCACTGGGAAGACGCTATTGGCAAAGACAATTTTGATACCCAACATGGTACGTTGTGTTGGGCATGGATGTTAAAAGCTCAATCTCTAAAAAAGCACATATGTTTGTAAAGATTAGCATAAGCTAGTTGTTTGGCTGCTTTAAAAAGAAAAATGAAAAACCGGGTCTTTATCCTACTATTAGATACACACTGACAAATTAGAAGATTCCAGATCCTCGGAGATCTGTTCATAATATTTATAAATGCTCGAGGTGGACCATCAAATCTTAAGATGACTGTATTGTTGCGTTAAAAAGGGTTTTGGTTAAGTGGTGATGAGGAGGGTAATTTAAGAAATTATAATTATGCTGCCTCTCTTTGTACATTTAAATATACGTAAGTTCCACAGATATTTTCTTTATTTAGGTTTCTAATGATTGGCAATTGATGCAGTTCTGAGACACAAGGTCACCAATGTTCAAGATCATGATTTTATTAAGAGCCGATTCCTGGGTCTAGATAAGCACTCAGCTATTTTGGGTTGGCTGGTAAGTTATCTGTACTTCCCATCTGTTTATGGAATTTTAGTTGGTGACAATGTAACTCTAAACCCCAACATCTCTGTTTAGCTTAATCTTACTATAAAAAAGTTTCAGCAGATTAATGTGTCTCCATTTGTAACTTCACTGTTTCTTCTTGGTGCTGGTGTAACATGTGAGTAGTGTCCTTTATTTGTTATGTTTAAAAGGCACATTGTCCTTCAAAATTGTCTTTGGATGTATTAGATGGCCATATGGATGTAGATGGCCATTACATACATTAACTGAATGGAAATAGTGCTGAAAGTGAAAGACAACTGAGTGTCTTGGTGTTGTGTTTCTTGCATGTTGCATCAACCAAAACAAAGGGAACAATTATATATGTTTTTTTTAAAAAAAAATTTAAGTTGTCTTTGGTTTTTTATATCCGTTTTTCAAAGGAGTTATGGGTATTTGATGCTTGTTCCTGTATATTATCTCTTACAATCTTTTCGTATTTTCAGCATTCTTTTGGTAAGCAATTTTACGGGTCTGTCACAAAAGCGGATTATGTTGCACTCAGACTGGGTTTCATTATGGTAAGTCACTTGTCTATTAACAAATGTGGCCCTTTCTTATTAATTTTATTAATTTGCGTATCCTTTTCTCAAGACTCACTGCAAAGGAAATCCAAAGTTCAATTTTCACAAGTATATGATCCGTGCCCTAGAAGCTGATTTCAAGACTGTTGTTGGCATAAGGCAAGTTACAGCCATAGGCTTCTTAAATTTATCATTCCTATGCTTTAAGAAAATTAATATACATGCTTATTGGTCTTAATGATGATGTCTGAATATCTGATCTAATGTTGCAGCTGGTACTTGTGGGTGTTTGTGATCATATTCCTGCTGCTGAATATTAACGGTATGCCACCTTGCTCCTTTCCTATCAGCTCATTGATATTTTAACCCGCGTGATGCGAAGTTACTATAAAAATAACAATATTTGCAATGCAGGCTGGCATACTTACTTCTGGATTGCATTTGTTCCTTTTGTTGTAAGTCCATTCTTCACGTTTAATTGTGTTATTTTAGCTTTTTAACATGAGAACAGGATTTGAAACTAACAATCAATGGTTTTTTCTATTGACAAACTTGTTATCAATGTCTTTATTTTCCAGTTGCTTCTTGCTGTTGGAACGAAGTTGGAGCATGTGATTTCTCAATTGGCTCATGAGGTTGCTGAGAAGCACGTGGCCATAGAAGGGGAGTTGGTTGTGCAACCTTCTGATGATCATTTTTGGTTCCATCGGCCCCAAATAGTGCTGTTCTTGATACACTTTATTCTCTTTCAAAATGCATTCGAGATTGCATTTTTCTTTTGGATATGGGTAATAAGTTCTTCCACCCAGCCTTAGACCTTGAAATATTACAGCTTCCATGGCCATTATAACCACAAAATATTTGGTTTTCTGTAGGTTCAATATGGTTTTGACTCCTGCATCATGGGGCAAGTCCGCTACATTGTTCCTAGGCTCGTTATAGGGTAAAATATAATTTACATTCGAAATCTTGCCTCTCCATTATGATTTTTTCTTATTTGTTTATGTTATTGCATTGCTTTGTAGGGTCTTCATCCAAGTACTCTGCAGTTACAGCACATTGCCTCTTTATGCTCTTGTTACTCAGGTAAGCTCCACAAAATTACCTTAAAATTCTCACCCTTCATCTCAAGCTCACTCACTTTCATCTCTCTCTTGAATATTAGATGGGAACTCACTTTAAGAAGTCGATATTTGATGAGCACGTTCAAGTTGGCCTTGTTGGCTGGGCTCAAAAGGCAAAGCGCAACAAGGTGTTGAAGGCTGCTGGGCTGAATGGTGATTCCACCCCAGGAAGCCATGCCGGTGCAGCTGTGGAGATGGGCGAGGTGGGGCGCAAGGATGCAACTGGCGGGTCTGGTTAGTAGCGCTTCCCGGATTATCCTTTCGCAGAGAGCTGGTGAAGATTGTTGTATGCTAGTGTGTTCTTTCTAGGGATTTAGGTTGGTGCTATTCTCAGAGTTGGTATGTTGTAACTTGTGAAGTGGTGTGTTGAGCCCATACATTTTAAGGGGAAAAGGAAGCAAGTTTTCTATGATAACGAGTGCTAAATACATCTTTTAATCCATCTTTAAAAAAAGATCCATCATGACAAAATTGAATATCCACAAACAAAAGGTTTAAATTAGAATGTACTAGCTATTATCCAAAAGCACTCAAAATTGTGCTCCTTTAACCAACCCCAAACATTTACCAACCCCAATCATAACTACTTGAAGTGCACTTTAGCCGAAATTCCTTAATTCTCAACCGGCCACGTTAAAGTCCCTCTTAGCTGCTTATGCGAAAGAGAATATAAGGGATAGAGTTGAATGAAATGGTGTACTAGATTTTTAGATTTTCTATTATAAATGAAAATATAATTCTGGACGTTTTCAAAAATTTTGAATGAAAATTTCTTACTTTTAAAAAAAAATATTCGTTTTCGAAGCGTGTTGCTTCTTTATTCTAAGTACAACTCAAATATAACTAACTAGTATAATACCCCGTGGCGATGCACGGGAATTTAATTTTAAAATACTATAAATTAGTAAAAAACAATGTAATGTTAGTTAAGTAATTTTGACCAAGTATTATTTTGTGAAAATTAAGTAATATAATGTAATAGCCTTTTGGTGAAAGACAAATTGGTCGCTAAACATTGTTAAATTTTCAAAAATCTAAAAAATTAAGAAATTACATAACATTATTATCCCATCTTCTGAAACACTTCCTTATAAACTATACTAACGGCACTATGGATTGGTTGATCATTCTTGTCACAAATCAAAATATTCAATCTCTTTCTACTTTTAACTCTAAAGACAACAACGTATAGTTATTCATGAATGAAAACGGGTTTTGAGACGCAGTGTTTTTCATTGATAGTTGTCCGACGTAGGAGTAGCTTTATAACATGTTACTCTTGTATGCATATAATATAAATAAAATATTATCTAAGTAATTAAAACTTATATTTGAGTAATATAATAAAATCAAAATTTTAATGAATAGATATCCGTGCATCGGTGTGGGTGTCTTATAACCCGAACATTGCAAAAAATAGCTGATATTGATGAGTGAATAATTTATATGTAATATTAAATGGACCAACCAAATAAAATGTTTTATTTTAATTTACTCATCAATTAATTTACATTGATACGGCCATGATGTATAGGAGGTCAATTAAAACGTTTTATGTTAATACACTCATCAATTATTTTTCATATGAATTCTAAACGTTTCTTTGACCACAAACTAACTACACTGGCTGGACCATGAAAGGCATCACAACAAAATGACATTAGTTTTGAGTGGATTTAATGGGTTTTCTTAGAATATTTGTATCACCCGAGAATCATTAGCTTCAATTGGTTAATTAAATACTAAAAAATTTAGTTTTATTTTTAAATTTGACTTTTATGAAACTTTTATCATTTAAATAATTTTATAAAAAATTTAATCATTTTTCAAATCATATGAAATTTCGTATGCATATATTATCGGTAAATGAAAATATTAATAATTTTTATTAAATTTTAATGAATAGATATTCGTGCATCAGTGTGAGTGTCTTATAACCCGAACATGGCAAAAAATAGCTGATATTGATGAGTGAATAATTTATAAGTAATCTTAAATGGACCAACCAAATAAAACGTTTTATTTTAATTCACTCATCAATTAATTTACATTGATACGACCATGATGTATAGGAGGCCAATTAATGTTAATACACTCATCAATTAATTTTCATATGAATTCTAAACGTTTCTTTGACCACAAACTAACTACACTGGCCGGACCATGAAAGGCATCACAACAAAATGACATTAGTTTTGAGTGGATTTAATGGGTTTTCTTAGAATATTTGTATCACCCGAGAATCATTAGTTTCAATTGGTTAATTAAATACTAATAAATTTAGTTTTATTGTTTTATTTGACTTTTATGAAACTTTTATCATTTAAATAATTTTTGTCAAAAATTTAATCATTTTTCAAATCATATGAAATTTCGTATACATATATTATCGGTGAATGAAAATATTAATAATTTTTATGGCATAATTTGTGAGAACGGATCAACCCATAATAAAGAATTTGTGATATTAAATAAGTACAATTTTTATTTAAGGGAACGTTACAATTCAGCTTTAAAATTAAGCTTTACCGTTACAAATCAAAAATCATTTGTGACGATCATTAAGTGCAGTTTTTATTTTAGGAAGCGTTACGGCGATGGAGGTTTTTAAATTAAGTTTTGATTATATTTTCTGAAATAATTGCAGGCTATAAAGAAGAAATAGTGCATGAATTACTGGCACAAAAATAATAAAAAATCGGAGAGGATGATTTGGTACTGTGTTTATTTTTTCAAGGAACGTTACGAAGCAGAATTTAAAATTTATCTTTAACGTTACAAAAATAATGAGGAATTGGTGAGGATGATTAAGTCCAGTATTTATTTCAAGAAACGTTATGGTGTTGGGTAAGTTTTAACAATTTTTAATGAAATAATTGCATGCTATAAAAAAGAAAGGGCAACTAAATACACAAAACAAATACCAATGATCAAACTATGTTTTTAAATTGTGAACTTGGAGTTGAGTAAAGCCTGTTTTAGCCATTCTAATAATACTCTTTCACTTAGCAAATAACTAAACAGGCTCAACTTAGACTATTTCATCAAAAAAAAGCTCAGCTTAGATTAACATTTCCAAGGGAGATAATAGAACAACACATTTTGCTGATGCCTCCCCTTATTCTTATGGTAACGTACAGAAACATCTCTGGCTTTAACAAACACACTGAACTTTAATAAACTTTCATAAAGGAAAAGACTATTTACAAAATGAGAAACCATCCATAAGTAATAGTAGCAGCAAAATCAGAAAGTAATAGTCATACATAAGCCACAACTGAACTACCAACTCTAATAAGAGAAATCAGAAAAATCAGAACCGGAATAGGAATCGTAGCTAGAATCAGAATAGAACTCATCCCATGCTGGACAAGAGCATGTTGCTCTGTTCCTCCGCTACAGCCTCACACTTGTAACAGAACTCGTCCCACATCTGTAAATAAAACGCAAATCAGTCCGTGTACCAACCTAATAAACTGCCTGAACCTCAATGAACAGTGCAATTGAGGGCATGTGCTCCTCAGACTTAACTGAAATGAATTGAACTAATGTATTGAAAAAGTAACACTAAGACTAAATTAAGCTGTCATCAGAATAGAAAAAAGTTAGATAAGCTGGGAGAACCATCTATATCACTCAATAAACGATGCAATTAAACCATGTCACAACCGAACAACACTCAAAGAGTAAAAGGAGAACAAAGGAAATTAAGTAAACGTTGCTGAAACAAATTATGTA
Organism: Sherardia arvensis; assembly: GCA_948330725.1. NCBI lineage: Eukaryota > Viridiplantae > Streptophyta > Magnoliopsida > Gentianales > Rubiaceae > Sherardia > Sherardia arvensis. The sequence continues at coordinate 6,556,233 of OX415237.1, read as the reverse complement.
CCTGCAGATTACATGGTAGCAGCCATCAGCGAATTCAATCATATGCTTACACTTGATGCACTGTCTGAACCTACAACCTTTTCTGCCACATAAAGATCTAAGCTCCTGGCATTAAGTACACGGGGAGATCCAATCACACCAGTGGTAGGGCGAAGTTGATTAATCTGTGTATCCGAGGGCTGCGATTGTGCGCGGGATATTATGTTGGAAATAAAAGGTTGACCATATCAACTTGTCGCCCTTCTCAACTGTGATCAGACTAAATCAACCTGGCCAAGTAACAAAAAGATGAGAAAATGCAGAAAAACAGACAGCCAGTAAAGAGTAAACAAAATCAAAACTGACACATTACCTGTTCTAGAACCTCTTCTGAGATGTCAAAGTGATCAAATGGTATGCGCTCGCCAACGCCTTCTCCATCTTTAGAGTCTCACAGTGAAACTGAAACGCAAACTTCTTCGTAGACTCATCCTTCAATAAAAAAGAGCAGAATTTCAGTAAGGCATAGATAACATATTTGATCAAATCAATAACTGTTTATTGCAGTTTGAATTCCAATAAATATAGAGATAAGCTCTTCCAAGTAGCAGAACAATGCAAACAAAGTCAATCAAGCATATTTATATTGCATATTTTTTTTGCTTAGATGAACATAAACAAAGGCACCTCTAGCTGCAAGCTCATCCTTCCATCCCATATCCTGCAAAAGGGTCAACTGGTTATGAGTTTCCACATAGGACTGAAAATTGCAACGCAAGAACAATGGGTAGATGAAGATGACAATATTGCAAGTAACATAATCATCTTTCAAGTGTACACACAAGATCACCCCTAACCAAGAACGGTCTCAAAGTGTTTCAGTAAAATCGTACAGACACCACTGTGCACAAAAACATAACCACACGGGTGATCAACTTGTGAAAAGCACAGGAAAAAAAAAACCACTCAAACACTTTATACACAGGAAACAAAAAACAAAACAATATCTACTCAACAAAAAACATAAGCAACAGTTCAATAACTCACAGAAAAACTAAACATACTGAACAGCATAGCAAGACTTACTCGTGCAAATGAAACTGCAAGCCAGCCAATGATGTTTGGCACTGCAGCAATCATCAAAGACTACAAATGAAATAGCACAGAAAGAGTCAAACCACTTAACAGAATCAAAGGAACTAATGCAACAAAAACTACAAACACAATACCCCTTTTTCCGCAATCTGACCACTAAAAATTGCACCGACCATGGCACCAACATTCGACAGAGAACCAAACACAGAGAACTGCATTAATATCAGCAGAAAGTCAGCAACATCCATAAAAATAACAAAAAAAACTCAGCGTCATCACAGCAGAATTGAGGTCAATTACAGTAAAGCCGAACTGAATTGGCCCGAGAGCGACGATCATGACGCAAGCGACGACGGAAATCGAGCTGTCCCTGATGCCCTGAGAATTTATGGCCACCTGAAAAAGATCGGCTTGGATCAGGACTCTGCGCACAGGAACCATTTGATCAACCTGTATTCAAAGTGTCGCCTTTTCGGGTATGCCCGGAACCTGCTCCACCTGAGGATTCTCGTCCAACTCCATCACGGAAAACGGCGAGTCGATGACCCGGAGCTTGCGGACAATCGGGTTGTGACCGAACCCGGGCAGAACGATCGCAGGTGAGCCCGACCCGGCGTCGAACTGGTTGAGGAGGTCGAAGACCTTTTGGAACACCTGGGGGTCTCTGGCCTTGTAGTAGCTCGCGGTGGCGGCGGCTGATGATGGAGGAGCGGCAGGCGTAGTCGTCGAGGAGGTCGTTTACGGCTTTTCCGGCGACCTTGCTCCGCCGCCGCAGCCTTTTCGGGTATGCCCGGAACCTGCTCGACGAAAGTCCTGAGCCAGACTTGGCTTTGGCTTAGGCGGCTTAGATGATTGTGTCAAATAATTGATCGGAGCTTTTTCTCGAGCTGGAGACATTGTGGTTAAAAGGACATAAATTGTGGTTAAATGATGATTGGTAACGTAAGAGGAAGAGAGGGGAAGAAACGGCAATTCAGAAAAGAAGAAAACAAAAAAAGTTCTGGTGAATTGGCTAATGTGTCAATTTGTGGTAATTTAAAAATAAATTCAAAATTTTAACAAAATTCTAAATCATACTCTTTTAAAATATAGTATAGATGGCATAGTTTTCTTTTCAGTTGATCGGTAGTTGAACCGGTTTGAATGGTTAGTGCTGCAAATAAAATTATTAATCAATGATAATTTTAAAAGTTTTTACAAAAATTATCAATATTTCTTCAATCTTAAAATCATCTAAACTCAAATGTGTATGGTGTCTGCATTATCTCTTTTATGTATCACAATATTCTTTTTATATAATTTTATTGAAATATAGTTTAGAATTAATTTTTGGATGAAAATGTACATTTTTATTACATCTTCTGTAATAGAGTAATTTATCATATCACTTCTGACATATAATTCGAAAAAAATTGTATGTCATTCGCAACAAGAATTTATGTGTAGCTCGCTTCATTTTAGTTAACTGTTTAATTAACTGGGCTAGTTCAATTGGTCAGAGACCTCCTTAACGAAGATTAAGAGTTTAAATTTCTCCAAGAGCAATATTTCAAGCGATTTCTCCCTAATTTCTTGGGTCCAAGCGTATGTTATCCAAAAAAGAAAAAGAAAAAAAACCATTTAGTCGTAATCTTTTCAAAATTCAGCTCAGTGGAAAAGAGGCTAAAATGATAAAATGAATAATTGAGGGACTCTCTCTGAAATTTGGATGCCTCTGCAATCCCTTGCCCTAATTGTATTCATGCCCATTCAAAATCTACTGTTTAGCGGGAAAGACCAACAGTCTGCACACACACAGTCACCCACTATCCCAGCCCGGCGCCACCGCCCTCCGCCGTTGACACTGTCCATGGCTGAAGCGTCCTCCGACAGTGATTACCCCCAAAAGAAGAGACCCCGGCGAGGTAAGGGTCCGGCACAAAGAAGGACGGAACTCACTACCTCTGACGACATCGAAGATATCAATTTCAGCAAAGACGAAGCCGTAGAAATTAGGGCCTCGCTTCTGAAATGGTACGACGATAACCAGAGGGACCTTCCCTGGCGAAGAATAAGCAGTGCTGATTGCAAGGAGGAAGAGGACGAGGAGGAGAGCGAGCGGAGGGCTTACGCTGTTTGGGTGTCGGAGGTGATGCTGCAGCAAACTAGGGTTCAGACTGTGATTGATTACTTCAACAGGTGGATGAGCAAGTGGCCTACTCTTCGCCACCTGGCTCGAGCTTCTATCGAGGTCTGCATTTCCATTTACTGACATTTTCTTTTGATGATTCTCAGTCTTTTTAGTTTTGTTTAAATTCTTGTGTTTTTGAAGGAGGTGAATGATATGTGGGCTGGATTGGGGTACTATCGACGGGCTCGGTTCCTACTTGAGGTCAGCTTTATTGGATTTCCTTGTTCATTTGTGATGCTTGTTTGTAGTGTAGAAAAAATGTAGCTGTCTTACATTATTGACATAGAATTATGAATAGGGTGCGAAAATGGTTGTTGAAGAAGGTGATGGATTTCCAAAAGACGTTGCTTCTCTTCGGAAGGTCAAGGGGATTGGGGACTACACAGCTGGTGCAATTGCCTCAATTGCATTCAAACAGGTCCATGTCCAACTGATGAAGTTTTTTGTATGCTAACTCTGGTCTGCTTTTGCTGATTGTTGTCTAATGCCTATGTAGGCAGTACCTGTTGTAGATGGGAATGTCATTAGGGTCATTGCCAGACTAAGAGCAATTTCTGCAAATCCAAAAGAGAGTGCGACAGTGAAGCAAATCTGGTGAGCATATAATAGGGCAAAAATGTTTATGGTACTGTGTTTGGTCTTATTTGTGTTGTGCATCAGATTTAAGTTTTGCTGTGGTTTTATATATGAAATGGCGGTGGCTCTACTATCAGTATCTATTCTAAATGATAAAGTGAGGTCTCACATATGCACGTCCCAAATGGATAAAGCCTAGGATGAATGTAATCTGGCTGTATTCTACTGTATGTTAATCTTTTTATTTGATATTGATATGCCTTGTATGAGTATGTAAAATTAGTTTTAAGTTCTTGGAGTTTTTAGTAACTATGCACAAGTTGTTCTTCTTTTGACAATTGAATTTCTTTGCATTAGGAAACTCGCAGGGCAGTTAGTTGATCAGTATAGACCTGGAGATTTCAATCAAGCTCTAATGGAACTTGGGGCAACACTATGCAGTGTAACGAGTCCAGGTTGCACTGCATGTCCTGTTGCAGACCATTGCCTTGCTTATTCACGTTCCAAATGCGATGACTCTGTACAAGTTACAGACTATCCAACCAAAGTTGTTAAAGCAAAACAGAGGCATGATTTCGCTGCTGTCAGTGTTATTGAAATACTGGAAGGTCCGGATAGTAAATTTCTTCTTGTAAAGAGGGCGGAAAAAGGTCTACTTGCTGGACTCTGGGAGTTTCCTTCTGTTCTTGTTACCAAAGAAGCAGATTCAGCCACAAGGAGAGAAGCTACCGACCATTTTTTGAAGTCATCATTCAACCTTGATTGCACACAATCTTCTAATGTTGTTTCAAGGGAAGATGTTGGAGTTTATGTCCATGTATTTTCCCACATTCGTCTACAGATGCATGTTGAGCTGATCGTGATGCGTTCAAATGGTACATAAACTTGTTGTGGATTACAAATGCTTCTGATTTTGTTCTGATGGTTACTTTTTGTTGGCGATAGGTTTGAAGAATGCTCCAAATAAAAAGAAAGCCTCGGATGATCTAACTTGGAAATATGTTGATAGACAGACCCTTTCAACGATGGGATTAACTTCGGGAGTAAGGAAGGTAATGTCACTGGGACAATATAATGTGTTTTTGTGTTATGTTCCTTTGCATCATAAAGTTAATGCCAAGATCTCTTTTCTTTATATGCTGCTGGCTTAACATATTGTATTGCCGCTTTGATCATTCTAGTTGGAGGAAAGCATTTTTGTTCTGCTAAGATTCTTTCATATGCATTTTTTGTGTTTCTTGTCTCGGAATTATCCTTGATGACTGACAAATTTGATACTGGTTTAGGTTTATGATATGATGGAAAAACACAAGGGAAGTGGATCAAATTCCGTCGCAGCCAAAGCAAGACCTTTGAAAGCTTGTAGAAACAAAAAAGACTGAATCTTGCTGAATGCTGTAATTCATGAACCATATGCCTTTTGTCTCTTTGAACATCTGGCCAAAGATAAGGCTATTTTGTATCCACCATATCTATAACATTAGCCTATGGGCATTTTGGTAAAGTATTTTCTTTCCAATATTCAGCTCAAATTTTGTTTAAAATTAGTGGCATTTATTCCCTGAAGCAGTGTGTGGACTACAAATTCTCTTCTCTCAGAATTATCAAAAGAATGAAGAAAAATAATAATGTACTTTTTCTTCGGGTTCGGGTCTGCATTTCCTCATGATTCTGAGCAGTTTGATGAAAACAACATAGGAAATTCGGACAGGTGAAATTGAAGCGTTTCCAGAAGCTCTAATGGCTGCTGCAGCAGGAGGTGGTGGGTCGGTCGCCATATCGAGTCTCCTCTCCTCGTCGAATTTCACACAAAAATCAAAATCGGGATCCAGAGTTTCATTTTCGGTACATTGATGCATGTTTTTCGACATTTTCATTTACTGAGACTGATATTACTTTCATGAAATGCTCAGATGGTAGCTAGTAAACATTCTTCGAGTTGCTCGAAATTTAGATGCTTTGCAGTTCAGGATACTCCGGCTGCTGCAGGTGAATATCCTGTTTTTTCATATTCCTAAGTTTTGAAAACATTTTGGAGAATGTTTATTCACCCCTGTTAAAACCAGTTGCTGCTGAAACAAAGGATGAGAAGAAAGAGGATAAGGAGGAGGCTGCTGCTGCCACTCCTCCTCCTGCCGCTGCAAAGCCTAAGCCTGCTGCAAAAGCTCCGGTGAAGCCCTTGCCGGAGATGATGACTGAGGAAGTCATTCCTTCACTAAGATCAATTCTTGAATCTCAGGAAGATATAACTCAACTCGACCTGAAGTTTGAGGACAATACGGTCAGTACTATATTAATCATCGTACATTTTCTGAGTCGACTTCCTGCTGATTTTAATTGGTTTGTTTTGATGATCAACAGCTTCAAGGTTCATTCCTGAAGAAGGACATTCCATACACATTTTGGGCGTTCTTCCCGGATGGGGTTGTCTCAGGTACCATACGCCACTGATATCTGTTTGTTTGGTTTGTTGCAGTCGTATATTGTACAAAATCTCATCTTGTGTGCAGGTTCAAGAGGGTTTTCACTATCTTCTTATGGTCAAGGTGTTAGCACAGTGGAGCCTTTCCTCATAGATGAAAGGAAAATCACAGACAAACACATTGTATTCTGGGTCGAAAAGCGCTTGGCTGCTCAAGGAATTATCCCTGTGTGGAATTATTAACCACTTTATCTTCCTAGTTCATAATCCAACACATCACAACTCTATGAAAATCTCTATTGCTTTCTACAAAATGGTCGAAATAAAAGGTTATAGGTGAAGCATTTTAACTAGCATTTTGCCTTCTCTCTTTTTATTTCAATCAAACAAAAAACTAGAGCTATTATTCGAAATGCCTTATTATCAACTGAACATCATCACGAAACAGATTATGAAATAAACTAGTTAAATTAGCAAAATGAACGGCCAACATCAAGTAAGCATTTATGAATCAGAGTTGTAACTGTGTAAAAAAGGGAAAAAAAAATCAAAAAGACAAAAGTTTACAGGAAACCGATTGATTAGCAAGGCAAGCAGGTCAGTTAAACCTAAGTTCCTAGTATAAGATATCTGATTTGATTAACACAACAACACATCCTCTAAAGTTTGTAAATTCAGAGTTGTCTAAGGTGTAGTTTAAATTAAGACATCCATCACATTGGATTAGGAGCAGAAACAGCATTCGCATTGTGGATTGCCTGACGCAGTTCACTTGCAAAATCCTTCTTCATCCCGCCAGAAGCAGCAGCTGGTACCATCTGAAGGCATTTATAAGAAGCATGAGTGTGAGAAAGAGAAACAGAATGTGTGTAAGTATGTTTGCACAAATACAACCATATCTTACCATATGTGGAAGTAAAGCCTGTCCCCAAGACGGTCCACTTCTAGTATACATCACAGGCCGCTCTGTAGAAATTAAAAACAGCTTATATATTAACAAGGCTGGGAATCCATTGCCTGAAGTAAACAAAAAATCAACAGAAATATGCCCTAGATACACTAATGGCTATGTTTACACGAGAAAAAAATGGGCAGTAAAATTCCCCACATGAATTTACCAGGCAGAAGGAAATTTATCCAGCTAAAAAGACTATTGCAGAATGCCCAGTCCATGAAACCATAGACTCCCAACAACCCCACGCCCTTGTGTGTTGATTTTATCAAGTAAATGGAGCCTTGCGTTGCAAAATACATTGAGTTTCAACAACGTCAAGGTAACTCTAAAAACAAACGAGAGCAAGACTAAGCTAGTAAATGTAATATGCTACTATTTTTCCCTATTTATGGAGGAACCAACCCAGCGATAACATTTTCATGGAGGCCAGTTGTCTGATACTATAATCAACTAAAGATATTATAGAACTGTGCAATATTCCTAGGCATTATTTGACAAACAAACTACTGTAGTTGAAGTTAACAATGCAGCACCTAAGGTTATGAACTTTATGACAAAATAGCTGCCATGCAACGAGTACACGTAACATGTGAGACAAGATAAGACATTGCATAAAGATTTTAGTATAGCTTTGAACAAAATATAAAGACCAACATTAAATTTAGAGAGCATTGAAGCAGAAAAAACGCACCAGCGGAATCTTCCGGCAAACTATTGAGAGCATTTACTGCTGCTGTCCAGCCTACATTAAGAGAAAACCCATTAGTGTTCAAGGTTGATAGCCCACATTGCAAGATTATGATCAAACAATTTCACAAAAATAAAAAGACCAATAGCAGAAACTGAAGAAAACATTACATACTGACCCAAGACATGGACCAATCACAAATAGCCAAGTGACACAGTAATTTTCATACTATGATGACTCCATTAGAATGAAAAACTAAACAGACCTAATAAACATAATACATGACAAAATATTATTCATTGACCAAGAATCCAACAAGACTTACGATCATTCAGACGCTGAATTGCTTCATTGTTAGAACATCCATATATGGGTATTAACCTCGCTGAAGAGATTTCACCCACACGATTGCTGCTGCCTGAGTCTCCAAGATAGCCAACAGGAATATTCCTAGAGAAATTACCTTGAGTTCTCTCCCCATCAAAAGTATAGCTATTTGCCTTTTCCAGTCGATCTGCAAACGTAGTTTATCAACCACATGAATACGCATGAGAGAATTCGACCTATTAAATTAAAATTAAAAACACACGTTTCTGCTCTGCAATTGTTAGCAAACGGGTAAAGCTACAGAACTCCTCGAACTCTTCACCAACACACACAATATAAGTGTAATTTAATCTTTATGCCAAGCCTCAACCCGTCATCTAAATCTCTTCTTTAACACATTGCTTATCAAAGTTAATTACTTTTCTCTTCAAAATTAGATCATGTAATCAACCAAATGCAACAATTAAGAAGGCACGGAACAAGGAAAACCAAAGAGTCGAAGACAGCAAAAAACTATCAAGGTTCAAAAGAACTTTTGTGATAACCATGTCTCATAATTTTATTACAGAACAAATGATGGCTAGTGGAATATCTGTTTGTCAAGATTAAACTAGACAAGATTATCAAGATCAAGGTTTGGAACATTCAGATGGGAGTTCCACAAACTCCTTCCACTCGTGGTTTTGCCCTAGTGACAAAGGTGGGGTTATTATCCAAACAAAAAAGATAAAAACAATCAACAAGCAGTCCATGTAAGACAACCCCAAACTTGACCAAAACAGGGGCTAGCTACAAGCCTACAATGACCTTCACTCCATTAGAAAAGCCGTATATACAACCAAAAATACAAACTTAACCTAGCTACAATGACCTTCATTCGATTAAAGGAGCAGCAATCACAGCTAAAATACAAACATGTGGAATTAACATACTATTTGAAAGTAAGCTGCCCATCAGCAACAAGAGGGAACACAAGTTCCAGTGTTCAATCATGCAAAACTTAAATGCCAGTGGTACCATTCCAATCAAAACACAGCATGCAAATGTGGCAGTTAAGATCAAATAAAAAATAACAAATTGATCAGTGAACCTCACCTCCTCCAGATTTACGCCTTCCGAGCCCACGGTTCCTGCAGCACAAATTAAACGAAGATAAGAAAAGCTCAAAATATCATTTTTACAAAAACAAATTAAAATCAAGAGCTTTGATGCAGAAAGTACCGCTGATTGGGAGGAGCATATCGTCTGACAGGAGCAGCGTTTGCGGAGGCCGCCGAATCAGGGGTAGGATTCTCTAGCATCTTCTTCTTCTTTTTCTCTGGATTGAAAATATGTAAAGCCGCAGCAAATGTGGATCGGGTATCAGGTCCTCTACAATCTGATCGATCGGAGCATATTTTCGGGGCTTAGGATGAAGCGCCGCCGCCGACGACCGGTGAGGATGGAGCCGCGCTTGAGATTACGCTCGCCACCTGGCTCGGAGAAAAAATGTTGAGGGTTTCTGAAAGTGAGGTTCGCGGATATTTTGCTGGCAGCGACTAGTCGTCAATGCTAGATCTCTTACACGCGCTTGTCTGAATTAACTAATTTCACTTGCCTTTCTTAATTTCTTGCTTTGTATTTATTGTATATATTCATAAACTTCCCCACTTATCAAAAAACAACTCAAAATTCCTCAAAAAAAATAAAAAAAATAAATCAAAAGGTATACTTTTTTCCAAAACCTCTAAAATATAACTTTATACTTTACTTATTTTTCACCAACTACATCTGAAAACCGTTTCTTTTTTACAATTGTGATTTTTGTCCAATTTGACAAAATAACAGTATCGTTTTCGATACAAAAACGATATTGAGTGGTCATGTTTTAACCAAATTTTAAGAGTTCGAATCAAGTAAGCAATCACTCAACCTATCTGATTAGTGTAATTAATTTTTGCGTGCATCATTATGTGTGCATCATGGTTGCGTGCATTTTTGTGCAGCATAAACAAACTTATTAATAATGGAACTTATTAAAAATAATAAATTTTATTCATGAATCATTTGGGGAAAAAGTAAAATAAAACAACATTATTTCAAAATTCACACAAAAAAAACTAGTAAACTCAAAAAACCCAATGATTTGTTCAACAAAAAAATAATAATTAAACAAACTAAATAAACAATAATTTAGAAACATAAACTTAAAATGGGCCGCGAGAACCCGTCCCCAATCCAAAGACGTCACTGTCATCATGGGCCGGCTGAACACTCGCATCTTGGTTTGATGCATAATGCCTAAACCCCTCAATGCCAGACATGAATGTCTTTAACTCCACTAATCCTAGATCTTTAAGATCGGCCCTCCACCAATTTTTCCGTCCCGATGTTTCATGGCGGTTCTTCTCCAGTGCCTGCCCTTTTTTCTATGCAGCTTCCAACTGTCTCTCAGTCCACTCCTGCTGTCACTCAGCTCGATGGTCATGCTGGAAACTCAAGGAGTCGCACCACCACAGTGCAAAAATCGATTCATCACTTGGTTGAAATTTGGGCTACCATAGGTGTACACTTTAGTTGGTGAAAAGCACACAAGGCCCACCTCAGCACCGCACGGTGCTGAGTTCGTGGGCCTTCTTAAAATTCCCAAACCCTTCTCTTTGAAAAAGTAACGTTTAAGTGACATGATTTTTATCTTCTCTATTTTATTTTTTCGCCTCCCAAGGTTTGATTTTCTGGTCATAACTGTTGCAGGAGGGTAAAAATAAAGTTGCCCTTTGTGTATGGATAAGCAGTGAAGAACTGTATTGTTTTTGTATTGAAAATGGCTGGAGAAGCCTTCTTTATATAGACATAAGGTTCGCACTAGATAGGAAAATTATTTACTATTAATGATTTTAGAGTTTTTTTTTCAGAAACAAAAATAAGATAAATTGTTACTAATATGTTATCATACATACTATCCCAGATCTTTAAGATCGGGCCTCAACCAATTTTTACATCCCAATGCTTCATGGCAATTCTTCTCCGGTGCATGACTTTTTTCTCTGCAGCTTTTTCAACAGGCTCTCAGTCCGCTCCTGATGTGCACTCAACTCGATGGTCATGCTGGAAACTAGATGAACCGCACCACCACCGTGCTGAAATCGATTCATCACTTGGTTGAAATTTGGGCTACCATAGGTGTACACTTTTCCAGCTGGTGAAAAGCACACAAGGCCCACCTAAGCACCGCACGGTGCTGAGTTCGTGGGTATTCTTAAAATTCTCAACTCTTCTCTTTGAAAAAGTAACGTTTAAGTAACATGATTCTTTATCTTCCCTATTTTATTTTTTCGCCTCTCTAGATTTGATTTTCTGGTCATAATTGTTGCGAGAGGATAAAAATAAAGTTGTGATTTGTGTATGGATAAGCAGTGAAGAATTGTATTGTTTTTGTAATAAAAATGGCTGGAGAAGCCTTCTTATATAGTCGTAAGGTTCGCACTAGATAGGAAAATTACTTATTATTAATGATTTTAGAGTTTTTTTTCAGAAACAAAACTAAGATAAATTGTTACTAATATGTTATCATACATAGTATCCTAGATCTTTAAGATCGGCCCTCAACCAATTTTTCCGTCCCGATGCTTCATGGCTAATCTTCTCCAGTGCCTGCCCTTTTTTCTCTACAGCTTTCAACAGGCTCTCAGTCCGCTCCTGCTGTGTGCTCAACTCGATGGTCATCCTGGAAACTGGATGAGCCGCACCACCACCGTGCTGAAATCAATTCATCACTTGGTTGAAATTTGGGCTACCGTAGGTGTACACTTTTTCAGCTGGTGAAAAGCACAAAAGGCCCACCTCAGCACCGCACGGTGCTGAGTTCGTGGGTATTCTTAAAATTCTCAACCCTTCTCTTTGAAAAAGTAAAGTTTAAGTAACATGATTCTTTATCTTCTCTATTTTATTTTTTCGCCTCTCTAGATTTGATTTTCTGGTCATAATTGTTGCGGGAGGATAAAAATAAAGTTGTGCTTTGTGTATGGATAAGAAGTGAAGAACTGTATTGATTTTGTATAAAAATGGTTGGAGAAGCCTTCTTTATATAGGCATTAGGTTCGCACTAGATAGGAATATTATTTTCTATTAATGATTTTAGAGTTTTTTTTTTCAGAATCAAAACTAAGATAAATTGTTACTAATATGTTATCATACATAGTATCCGAGATTTTTAAGATCGGCCCTCAACAAAAATTTTCCGTCCCGATGCTTCATGGCGATTCTTCTCTAGTACCTGCCTTTTTTGTCTGCAGCTTTCAACAGGCTCTCAATCTGCTCCTGCTGTGCGCTCAACTCGATGGTCATGCTGGAAACTGGATGAGCCGTACCACCAGCTTGCTGAAATTGATTCATCATTTGGTTGAAATTTGGGCTACCATAGGTGTACACTTTTTCAGCTGGTGAAATGCACACAAGGCCCACCTCAGCACCGCACGGTGCTGAATTCGTGGGCATTCTTAAAATTCTCAACCCTTCTCGTTGAAAAAGTAACGTTTAAGTAACATGATTCTTTATTTCTTCTATTTTATTTTATCGCCTCTCTAGATTTGATTTTCTGGTCATAATTGTTGCGGAAGGATAAAAATAAAGTTGTGCTTTGTGTACGCATAAGCAGTGAAGAACTTTATTGTTTTTGTAATTAAAAAGGTTGGAGAAGCCTTCTTTATATCGGCATAAGGTTCGCACTAGATAGGAAAATTATTTACTATTAATGATTTTAGAGTTTTTTTTTTAGAAACAAAACCAAGATAAATTGTTACTAATATGTTATCATTCATAGTATCCTAGATCTTTAAGATCGGCCCTCATCCAATTTTTCCGCCCCGATGCTTCATGGCGATTATTCTCCAGTGCCAGCCCTTTTTTCTCTGCAGCTTTCAACAGGCTCTCAGTCTGCTCGTGCTGTGCGCTCAACTCGATGGTTATGCTGGAAACTGGATGAGCCGCACCACCAGCGTGCTGAATTCGATTCATCACTTGGTTGAAATTTGGGCTACCATAGGTGTACACTTTTTCAGCTGGTGAAAAGCACACAAGGCCCACCTCAGCACCGCACGGTGCTGAGTTCGTGGGTACTCTTAAAATTCTCAACCATTCTCTTTGAAAAAGTAACGGTTAAGTAACATGATTCTTTATCTTCTCTATTTTATTTTTTCGCCTCTCTAGATTTGATTTTCTGGTCATAATTGTTGCGGGAGGATAAAAATAAAGTTGTGCTTTGTGTATGGATAAACAATGAAGAACTGTATTGTTTTTGTAATAAAAATGGTAGGAGAAGCCTTCTTTATACATGCATAAGGTTCGCACTAGATAGGAAAATTATTTTCTATTAATGATTTTAGAGTTTTTTTTTCAGAAACAAAATTAAGATAAATTGTTACTAATATGTTATCATACATAGTATCCTAGATCTTTAAGATCGACCCTCATCCAATTTTTCCGTCACGATGCTTCATGGCGATTCTTCTCCAGTGCCTGCCCTTTTTTCTCTACAGCTTTCAACAGGCTCTCAGTCTGCTCGTGCTGTGCGCTCAACTCGATCGTCATGCTGGAAACTGGATGAGCCGCACCACCAGCGTGCTGAAATCGATTCATCATTTGGTTGAAATTTGGGCTACCATAGGTGTACACTTTTTCAGCAGGTTAAATGCACACGGGGCCCACCTCAGCACCGCACAGTACTGAATTCGTGGGCATTCTTAAAATTCTCAACCCTTCTATTTGAAAAAGTAACGTTAAAGTAACATGATTCTTTATTTTCTCTATTTTATTTTATCGCCTCTCTAAATTTGATTTTCTGGTCATAATTGTTGCGGGAGGATAAATATAAAGTTGTGCTTTGTGTATGGATAAGCAGTGAAGAACTGTATTGTTTTTGTAATAAAAATGGTTGGAGAAGCCTTCTTTACATAGGCATAAGGTTCGCACTAGATAGGAAAATTATTTACTATTAATGATTTTAGAGTTTTTTTTTTCAGAAACAAAACCAAGATAAATTGTTACTAATATGTTATCATTCATAGTATCCTAGATCTTTAAGATCGGCCCTCATCCAATTTTTCCGCCCCGATGCTTCATGGCGATTCTTCTCCAGTGCCAGCCCTTTTTTCTCTGCAGCTTTCAACAGGCTCTCAGTCTGCTCGTGCTGTGCGCTCAACTCGATGGTTATGCTGGAAACTGGATGAGCCGCACCACCAGCGTGTTGAAATCGATTCTTCATTTGGTTTAAATTTGGGCTACCATAGGTGTACACTTTTTCAGCTGGTGAAATGCACACAAGGCCCACCTCAGCACCGCACGGTGCCGAGTTCGTGGGTATTCTTAAAATTCTCAATCTTATCTTTGAAAAAGTAACGTTTAAGTAACATGATACTTTATCTTCTCTATTTTATTTTTTCGCCTCTCTAGATTTGATTTTCTAGTCTTAATTGTCGCGGTAGGATTAAAATAAAGTTGTCCATTGTGTATGGATAAGCAGTGAAGAACTGTATTGTTTTTGTAATAAAAATGGTTGGAGAAGCGTTCTTTATACATGCATAAGGTTCGCACTAGATAGGAAAATTATTTACTATTAAGGATTTTAGAGTTTTTTTTTCAGAAACATAACTAAGATAAATTGTTACTAATATGTTATCATACCTAGTATCCTAGATCTTTAAGATCGGCCCTCAACCAATTTTTCCGTCCCGATGCTTCATGGCGATTCTTCTCCAGTGCCTGCCCTTTTTTCTCTGCAGCTTTCAACAGGCTCTCAGTCTTCTCGTGCTGTGCGCTCAACTCGATGGTTATGCTGGAAACTGGATGAGCCGCACCACCAGCGTGTTGAAATCGATTCATCATTTGGTTTAAATTTTGGCTACCATAGGTGTACACTTTTTCAGCTGGTGAAATGCACACAAGGCCCACCTCAGCACCGCACGGTGCTGAGTTCGTGGGTATTCTTAAAATTCTCAACCCTTATCTTTGAAAAAGTAACGTTTAAGTAACATGATTCTTTATCTTCTCTATTTTATTTTTTCGCCTCTCTAGATTTGATTTTCTAGTCTTAATTGTCGCGGTAGGATTAAAATAAAGTTGTCCTTTGTGTATGGATAAGCAGTGAAGAACTGTATTGTTTTTGTAATAAAAATGGTTGGAGAAGTCTTCTTTATATAGGCATAAGGTTCGCACTAGATAGGAAAATTATTTACTATTAAGGATGTTAGAGTTTTTTTTTTCAAAAACAAAACTAAGATAAATTGTTACTAACATGTTATCATACATAGTATCCTAGATCTTTAAGATCGGCCCTCAACCAATTTTTCCGTCCCGATGCTTCATGGCGATTCTTCTCCAGTGCCTGCCCTTTTTTCTCTGCAGCTTTCAACAGGCTCTCAGTCCGCTCCTGCTGTGCGCTCAACTCGATGGTCATGCTGGAAACTGGATGAGCCGCACCACCAGCGTGGTGAAATCGATTCATCATTTGGTTGAAATTTGGGCTACCATAGGTGTACACTTTTTCAGCTGGTGAAATGCACACAAGGCCCACCTCAGCACCGCACGGTGCTGAATTCGTGGGCATTCTTAAAATTCTCAGCCCTTCTCTTTGAAAAAGTAACGTTTAAGTAACATGATTCTTTATTTTCTCTATTTTATTTTATCGCCTCTCTAGATTTGATTTTCTGGTCATAATTGTTGCGGAAGGATAAAAATAAAGTTGTGCTTTGTGTACGCATAAGCAGTGAAGAACTGTATTGTTTTTGTAATAAAAAAGGTTGGAGAAGCCTTCTTTATATCGGCATAAGGTTCGCACTAGATAGGAAAATTATTTACTATTAATGATTTTAGAGTTTTTCTTTTCAGAAACAAAACCAAGATAAATTGTTACTAATATGTTATCATTCATAGTATCCTAGATCTTTAAGATCGGCCCTCATCCAATTTTTCCGGCCCGATGCTTCATGGTGATTCTTCTCCAGTGCCAGCCCTTTTTTCTCTGCAGCTTTCAACAGGCTCTCAGTCTGCTCGTGCTGTGCGCTCAACTCGATGGTTATGCTGGAAACTGGATGAGCCGCACCACCAGCGTGCTGAATTCGATTCATCACTTGGTTGAAATTTGGGCTACCATAGGTGTACACTTTTTCAGCTGGTGAAAAGCACACAAGGCCCACCTCAGTACCGCACGGTGCTGAGTTCGTGGGTATTCTTAAAATTCTCAACCCTTCTCTTTGAAAAAGTAACGATTAAGTAACATGATTCTTTATCTTCTCTATTTTATTTTTTCGCCTCTCTAGATTTGATTTTCTGGTCATAATTGTTGCGGGAGGATAAAAATAAAGTTGTGCTTTGTGTATGGATAAGCAGTGAAGAACTGTATTGTTTTTGTAATAAAAATGGTTGGAGAAGACTTCTTTATATAGGCATAAGGTTCGCACTAGATAGGAAAATTATTTACTATTAATGATTTTAGATTTTTTTTTCAGAAACAAAACTAAGATAAATTGTTACTAATATGTTATCATACATAGTATCCTAGATTTTTAAGATCGGCCCTCAACCAATTTTTCCGTCCCGATGCTTCATGGCTATTCTTCTCTAGTGCCTGCCCTTTTTTCTCTGCAGCTTTCAACAGGCTCTCAGTCTGCTCCTGATGTGCGCTCAACTCGATGGTCATGCTGGAAACTGGATGAGCCGCACCACCACCGTGCTGAAATCGATTCATCACTTGGTTGAAATTTGGGCTACCATAGGTGTACACTTTTTCAGCTGGTGAAAAGCACACAAGCCCCACCTCAGCACCGCATAGTGCTGAGTTCGTGGGTATTCTTAAAATTCTCAACCCTTCTCTTTGAAAAAGTAACGTTTAAGTAACATGATTCGGTATCTTCTCTATTTTATTTTTTTCGCCTCTCTAGATTTGATTTTCTGGTCATAATTGTTGCGGAGGATAAAAATAAAGTTGTGCTTTGTGTATGGATAAGCAGTGAAGAACTGTATTGTTTTTGTAATAAAAATGGTTGGAGAAGACTTCTTTATATTGGCATAAGGTTCGCACTAGATAGGAAAATTATTTACTATTAATGATTTTAGAGTTTTTTTTTCAGAAACAAAACTAAGATAAATTGTTACTAATATGTTATCATTCATAGTATCCTAGATCTTTAAGATCGGCCCTCATCCAATTTTTCCGCCCCGATGCTTCATGGCGATTCTTCTCCAGTGCCAGCCCTTTTTTCTCTGCAGCTTTCAACAGGCTCTCAGTCTGCTCGTGCTGTGCGCTCAACTCGATGGTTATGCTGGAAACTGGATGAGCCGCACCACCAGCGTGCTGAATTCGATTCATCACTTGGTTGAAATTTGGGCTACCATAGGTGTACACTTTTTCAGCTGGTGAAAAGCACACAAGGCCCACCTCAGCACCGCACGGTGCTGAGTTCGTGGGTATTCTTAAAATTCTCAACCCTTCTCTTTGAAAAAGTAACGATTAAGTAACATGATTCTTTATCTTCTCTATTTTATTTTTTTCGCCTCCCTAGATTTGATTTTCTGGTCATAATTGTTGCGGGAGGATGAAAAAAAAGTTGCGCTTTGTGTATGGATAAGCAGTGAAGAACTGTATTGTTTTTGTAATGAAAATGGTTGGAGAAGCCTTCTTTATATAGTCATAACGTTCGCACTAGATAGGAATATTATTTACTATTAATGATTTTAGAGTTTATTTTTCCAGAATCAAAACTAAGATAAATTGGTACTAATATGTTATCATACATATGATCTGGGATTTAGTGTCATGATTGATAATATTAGCCGAATTAACATCAAATAATTGTCAACAACTAATTACCTTATATTATCACGAAGTACAACAACTTATAAAAGTTTATTACAAATAACTTATCAATATAGTTTTTTTAATCTTTTGTTGCTAGCAATTATATATCATATATTGTCATCACAGTTGAACAACTTGATACATGCATTTGATCAAATTAACAATTAGTGATTGTCAATAACGAATTACGACACGTTATCATTATAAGTAATCAAACAAATGAAACACAAATTAATTTAAAATGTTTGATCAAATTGGTCCAAAAATACTCCATGACTTATTCTGATATACCTCCAGTATAGTAAAAAAATATGACCCAAATTGCCACGTTGGTAAAATTTGTCAAATTGAATAGCCGTGATCGCTATCACCAACAATTAATTACCATATATTATTGTTATTATTATTATTCTAACAATTGACTCAAACGTTTAATTAAAATGTCTGAATTATAGCTACATTTCACACCTCAGGACTCCCCCAACAACAAATTACTACATATTGCTACTGCAAACAATTTTAAGAAAAAACATTAGTTCACGATTGATGAAATCAATCAAATTAAATAGTAATTGAGTACCAACAACTAATTAACATACATTTCTCTTATAGTCAAATTATTGGGATGAACAATGAAAACAAGAATTGGTGAAATCAACCAAAGTAAACTATCAACAAGCACCAACAACTAATTACCTTACATTACTATCATAATACAGATATTGACTCAAATTAATATATCATACAAGTACCTCGTTGATTATCTCGTTAATAACCTCTTCAAATATTTTGAAATATCAACATAAAATAATGGGTGACTTTTTTTATCAGATTAAATACTGGGTAGATAATCATAAATTTCATGTTACATTGAGTATTAGTTTGGACTTTTTATCCTTAGATGAAAAATATAAATTGGACTCTCTCCTAAAGAGAATTCGAATTTTATGAGATGTGGTGAGTCAAGCTTGCTAGAGATATATAATCTTATGCAATATTCTACCAATACTTTAGTTTGATCATTTACATAAAATATGAATGCCTTACTTTTAGTCTTTAGACGCTTTGGTAGTAGACTTTTATAAGTAAATTTGGATTTTTTTTTTTCTATCTTTACTAATTCATGCAGTCACATGCTACATAATTGATCCAACATGGAAGAAATTGTGGGATGTTAAGCTTCCACATAGAATGTTATTTATGCTTTGGATGACAAAGCATATCAAACAAAATTTTCAAAGGTGAAAATAAGTAAAGTTTAACTATATTTTAGAGTTTGACAAAATCTCATCACTGAATTCCCAATGTTGTATAATTCTGCTTCTAGAATTGATATTGAAGTTGGCATGCAACGGTTTTTGAAGGGCTGTTAGCTGCTTGGTTTTTGGGCTGGACCTCGTGCAGTGCAGGCTGTGCTCTCGCACGGGGCCTAAAATTTTAAGGGGCCAAAAAAAATGTAGGTGTATTATATATGTGTATTTTTAAAATTTTAAAAATTTAACTATTTGAGTTATTTTCTGAAGGATCTTTTTCACTTTGAATTTGAACCTTTTATTTCTCTTAAAAGGCCTTTCTTCATTGAATTTGAGGCTTTTAAATTTAAAATATTTATCTTACTAATTTTATCTTTTGGATAAGACCAATTGAATCCCAATATATAATATCATTAGTCAATTAGTAATATTATTGTATATTTTTATTATAAGGGGATCAAGAACTAGATTTCCGTACTGGGCCTCAAAATATTTTGGACCGGCCCTGCTTGGTTTCAAACTCTTTAAATCATCTAAATTTTATTTTATTTTACGGATGACGCCAGGAAGTTCCTGCCAAGTCCATCAATAGAATAATAATAATAATATTTTTATTTACTTTTTGAAAACAAAATTCATTTCAAATTACTTTTTTATTAAGATAAACCGCCAGGAATAGGTGGAGAGAGTTTTTATTTGACATCCCTACACCATAAATGACGGAAAAGTAAATAC
Organism: Sherardia arvensis; assembly: GCA_948330725.1. Taxonomy (NCBI): domain Eukaryota; kingdom Viridiplantae; phylum Streptophyta; class Magnoliopsida; order Gentianales; family Rubiaceae; genus Sherardia; species Sherardia arvensis. The sequence continues at coordinate 6,536,201 of OX415237.1, read as the reverse complement.
AGAAACTCCCAAAAAGGAGGCAACTAGTGCGATTATAAAGGGGGTTATATAAAAACCCCCTCTACATCCTAAACGAAAATACTAAATGGCGGTAACAACATATCTAATCATATCCCAATAATAGAAAAATACAAGGGGAATAGTAGTATTGTGATAATAGTCGCCATTAACGGCTCTTTCGAGCAGTCCAGGTCCCACTAGCTAACTGCAGACTATAGTGATATCAGACGATCTCATAAAACCCTAATCGCTCACAGGTCAATCTCTTTAAACGTTATCGTTACCCCCTCGGGCCAGTAGAAGACCATTTTAGTTGCTTTCAGAGAATCAGGCATTAGTATGCAGCCTAACATGAACCAGAGTGGATAATGAAATGATAATTCAATCTTTTTGATCTACAAATCTGATTCATTTCAGATTACAACAATATTTTTGAAAAACTAATAAATTAATTAATTTCAAATATGTAAATTTGAAAAATAATTTTCCAACAGCAAGATCAGTCTAAGTTTCATCAGTAATTTGGTATATATTTTTAAGCTTGAAAATCACACTAAATTAGCTTATTCTTATTTTCGAATTATATTTTAAATAATTTTAAATTAATTAAAACATCAAGAAATTAGGACATGTATACAGCTATATAAATATGGGTTTAAAGAATCTGTTAACTCATCTTATTATTGAATAACTATGAATTATAAACATTGACATTTTTTCGATTTGATCTTGTGTCTACAATACTTGATATGGTTATACAAGTTGATGATTTGTTATCAACCTGACTGTAATAGGTCGTGTCTTGCTCTCAATTTGATTTACATATTATCTATCATTTCGTTGTTTGTGCCTACTAAGGTGTTAACATTTTAGCAAACACAAATCTTGCTCTGCCAAGTAGTGTTTCGGTTGTACCAGATCCCTGCTGGTAGTGATTGATGCATGAAAAACTGCTATGTGGTTTTCGCAGCTAGGTGGTATTGCAGTTTTATTGGATTGGAATTCTAAATCCGTAATAGTACAAATGATATTAGTCTGGTTGATATTTAGGTACTTTTGTAATCGACTAATTAAATTAGATGTCAATTTTAATATGACTGCTAATGACTTGTTGATATTTAGTTACTCTAGTTATAGACTAGTTAAATAGGATGTCAATTCCACTGTAATCACTATTGTGCGATTCCCAGTATCGAATGAATTTCAACAAAATAAATAAATTAGAGAATCGCCCTATCATAACCTTGAGTTCTTAGTAAGTCTATGATAACCTAGAGTTCTTGGAAAATCCTACTGTAACCCTTGAGGTACAAAAACAAATCTCATTATTACTCTTGCTGCCATATTTAGTGACTTTCGGCAGTATTATTGATGTATCATTTTGTAAAATAATAATACTATTGAAATTCACTGTTAATGACAGTTAACAGGTTATTATAGGGCACTCCAAAAATTACAAGGAGACTTTTCAAGAATTCAGAGCTATGATAAGACGTATCAAAGAACTCGGGGTGTTTTTTCTCGATTTTTTATAACTTGTATGAAAACACAATCACCTAAAAATATAGATAATTTTAAATTTTTTGATACATTCACTACATCGACCTAATGTGGTAGGAGGATCCTACCGATATCTTATTCTAACCCTACACTATTCTATTGATCATGTACGTCTAGTTGCTCCTCGCCATGCTTCTTAGAGTGGGGTGAATCTCACTTATACCGGTTTTGATACTCCCATGTTTTTTACACCGTCGATGCAGTTCGTGTCTCTTCATCAAGCACTCTTGGAGACATTGACTTTCCCTGAGCGAGGTAAGATCTCTAACCATCTGAACTAATTTGGTTATAGAAAAAATGAAAACAAAGTAACTTTTATTTCATGGTTTTGGAAATCGTTTAGAAACAAATGACTAAAAGTTTGAAGAAAATTCCATAAGTTAACTAACAAGATATTAAATTTCGAGTAGTTTGATATGTACTAATGGTACAAATTACGATATCTAAAAATCCAAAGGGAGCCTGCTGTATGACTTTTATCTTTATTTTAAAGGGAACTACAGATATGACTTTTATCCAACATTTAACTTATTCTGCGAGCACTAAAAATAAAAAAAATTAATTATTAATTATAACCAAATAGAAGGTTTAATTTGGTAAATTGTGATCGGGAACTTTTCTGTTTTAACGGATCCGGGTCAATAGGTAAAACGAAAAACCTTTAACCCGCAGTTCGTGCTCCTACAACCTGGTGGCGCCAAACCGTTGTGTAGAATCGCCCGGTGACGAAACAGCGGCAAGGGAAAAAATGGCGGGAGAGAAAGAAGACGAAAGCTTGCACCGTCCTTCCCTGAAGAAAAGTGTTGCTTTCAACAACTACACCGTATGGAAAGACAAGGTACAGTTTTCAATTGCTGATTTAATCAATTCCTGACCCGATTTAATTGGAGGCTTTTGCAGCTCAGAGAGAATTGCTTCAAGAGGGTTCGGGAGGATCGGACACGCCTGCTTTGGAAGTTGAGGTTATCCAATGATATGGATCAGGTTCCTGTTGCTGATGATTATAGCCTCTCTTTTTCTTCAGAAATCCCTCTTTTGGATCTTCGATTGCATTTTATAACAGAAACTTTTGGTTAGTTTAATGAATTCCTTTTTTAAAAAATCGAATATATTATCTTATGATTCTCGAGCTTGTGACTGGGGGAAAATGTGCTCTAATTAAATCCTATGAGATACAAATGCCATCAGGATATTTAAAATATTGGATGTCAGTAGCGGGAGAAGTAATTAAAATCTTTGGGCAGTGGAGTATGTATTGACTATTCCGGAAATGCCAGAGTCAGTTGAAATATACAACCAAAATCGTAGAGTGTTGCCCCTAATGCAAATGAAATATTGAGACTTGTTTCTTTCATTCCGTTGCAGGATATTGTCAAGGCGACTCTCAAGGACATAGTTTTTGATGAGCTCAAGAGCATTAAGGACTCTTCTTCTGTGGATGCTAGATTTGGGTACTCATCTGTAGTCCCTGCCACTGATGATGCAATATGGGAATATGATGGACCACCCATAGGTTATAAAGGGGACCGTGAAGAAATTTTGTTAGAGATGCAAAGGATATTTTACGAGGACCTAAAATTGGAAGAGAATATAGAAGGTACGCCTATTTTGTGTCAATATGATTGTCAAATTGTTTTAGTTTAAAGAATTTCCGACTTGTGGGGTGACAGATGCATTTTAGGAGCTCCTAGAATTATCGTTAGATCATTCTTAGCTATAACAAAATCACTGTCTACAATCTGGAAATTTGTGTTATTTTTATTTCTCTATGTTCCCACTATTACATCAGGCATGAAATTGATTTCTTTCCAGAAACGAAAAAAACATGAAATTGATTTTGCTCCTCGCAGAATCAGAAATCGGGAATTGGGACGATGAAGAAGATGAATATTTGGCTCGAGAAGTATATCGGCACATGCAGCTTCAAGATGAGCAGGTAAAGTATCAACAGGATTGGTTGATTTAAATGTGGTATCTTCCTTAACTCTCATCTGCATTTGGCTGCAGTTTAAGATGTTAACAAGCTGCCTTTGTGTATAATTTAGAACACGGAAAATAGAAAGGGAAAAGTTGAAACTTTTTCAAACTTTCTTTGCTTTGCCAAACAACTTTTCCTAACCTACAAATATTAATACTTGTAGTTGATGCCGCTGAAAATTCCTCTCCATTAATAACTATAAGCTGTATTTTCTCTCTTCATTATAGAAACCGGAAAAATAACTTTGGCAGTGATTTAATTACCAGTCTAATAAGAAAATCATAGTTTGTATATGTGATGATTGAGCGTCTATGGTGGTATATATACAGTAAGAAAATGTGACTGAGCAGTTCAAGGGGAAAGACAAATTATATGATGAATAAGATAAAACCTTCAGTTTATTTTGCTTTGTATCAGCTTCAAATAATGAGTCTGATTTTATCGTCCAATTAGTTTATATTTAAACTATATTTCTCTTCTATGTGCTCCTCAAAATATAATTTTCCAAGATTGGTTTAAGAAATATGCTTTACATATTTACAGGAACAGAAAGAGATTTGGTGCCCTGTCTGCAAGCACGGGGCACTGCGACAGCATCCCCGTTTCATATCCTGCACTTTGTGTGAACTTAAACTCGATGGACACGATGAGGTTGTACTTTCATTTATCTGTGCTTCAGCTTTATGTTTTGATTTTCATCTTTTGCTTCTACATATGGTCATAACAGCTTATCCTTAATAGTGGGTCAAGAGATATTTTTGACTTAAAATTATTATAAAACAGTGGCCTATAATTGATTTTTGTTAAATAAAAGTTAGTTTCTGTGTTCATTTGTACAGGTAAAGCTAGAATTGTTGCGCACTAGGTTGGCTGAAGTTCATGCAGATCATCTGGACAGGGGTTGCACAATGAAACCTGGATTCTGCGTTGAGAGTAGATTTGGGCTTACAGCATTGTACATCAAGTGTGAAGGCTGTGGTACATTTGAGGTTGTAATGTAGCGAGATCCCAAATTTTGTCAGAGAAGAGGATTGAATAGAAAAAAACATTTTCTAATGAACTCAGTTCTGATTGTCTTATACTTTTTTTCGAACATTGTTTGCAACAAATTGAGTAAAAAAGACCATTGTTTTGCAACAAAATGACATCTCAGTAACAGTACAAAATCCACATTATATATGTTATGAATATGAAAAATAATTACATTAGCACTACTAGATGCTTCTTCAACAGCCAAACAAAAATTTGGAACATCTAAGAGAGTATATTGGACAAACACCTATCAAGGAGCATTATTCATGTTACAAGGATCATTTCATCTCATAAGGTAAGTATATGGTGTACGTCATCTATGACCATCAAAACTATATCGAAACAATGAATATTTCAAAAGGCGAAGAACAAAAGAATTGAGTGCAGCAAAAGGGCCAACCGCCTTTGTTCCTTCAAGTAACCTCGTCAATTTACAGCAAACACAAGACTTTAGCTGTACCAAACAAGTTCAAAGCCACAATTGCCTCTTGCATCAATTCACACCGCAAAAACTCAACTATAGATACAACAGCAACCACCATGTCATGACAGTCTTCCTCCGCAGTCGCTTGTTTTTCAATTTCAAGGAAACACAGCCTGCCTAAGGAGAATTAATTGTTTTCTCAACAAAATACCAACTCAAAAAAGCTCCTCGGAGTTAAATTTGTTCCATGCTTCCTGCAATTTATTTGTCATGTAGAACATAGTGAGCCAGGATGACAACATTCAGAACTCCACGAGATATCAACAGGTTTTGATCTTATTCTTGGAAACAGGTTTTTAAATTTCAATGAAAGCATAGGAATATATAACTAACTGCTCAAGAATATCCACCAACGTACAGATTGTACGTTGAGAAGCAGATATCAACAGAGAGAAATGGGTCTCGCCAAAATATGATAAATACTCGTACAATCTCTAAGTGAGAGCAGTGATAAATGGAAGTGTGAAATCTGACATAAAAAGGAAAAATTAGCCGGACAATCAAAAAATACCTTGAGCATGTCAAAGACCTTCTCCGCAATATACTTCTGTTGAAGGTTTGCGCCTTTCTGTTGCACCTTATCGGGATGTATGCACAAAGTAGCTTTTCTATATACCTTTTTCACTTGGGCCCCGGTGATGAGATCAGTCAAAGAAACAGATGTCCATCCACATTCAGGCCAAAGTACCTGATCAACCCAAAGAAGGTTAGAGCACTCACACCACAAGGAAAGGTGTTCCTACTGTGCACATGCTATCTAGGGTCAATAGAATACAACAAACTATTATTGAATGCGTGCTAGTTTGTACCCTGTAACTTTTTAGGTGAGAATGAGCAAAAGGAATTCATGGCACGCCCAAGTGCACAGAGATGTCACTTGAATTTTTTTATGTTGAATACTCCTTCTGGTTTCTTAAGTTTAGCTCTATTGCTATACACACTTTTTACTTTTTGGTTAGACTTAAGTACAAAAAGTAACAGTGACGATTAAGTAGATGTGTTTGGTTGATGTTATAGAAGACAAGAATTAATGTTCATGTCCCCTTCCTTATATGGATACTTTGTATGAGGGACAAAGTTAGAAAACCTTCCATAGTTGGCAACAGTGCCATTCTTAAGGAACAAAGGTTATATAAGTAGAACTAAATTTAATTTTTATAATTATATGGCTACAAAAAAATGGACATACTCAGCAACCCAGAAGTTCTTACATCTTAACCAACATTACAAGTTAAGTGTATTATGACGTCATTTAAAAATATTACTTTTAGGTTTTTACTATTTACACTTCTTTATGTGCTCTAAGCTATCATCTTCATATGCCAGTTTCAGCTTCTAAAAATCAAGAATTTGACATGCAGCAACTCACAAGTAAAGGACCCACATATACCTTTGACAAGAATCGAATGATGTACCACTACCGATATAAAGGGACCTAGAAAGCTGGTTCAGCTAGCACAACCTAGTTCGCAAAACATAAAAGAAGTATATGCATAAGATGGAAGAGCAAAACATACATATTGCAAGGTAGACAAAAGCGCACGCAAATTTCCTTCTTTCCCTGCAGCCCAACGCTTGATTTCAATATCTAAAGTATCCGCAATCCTCTGCATCAGATGAACGAAATTTAATACATATATCCACAAAGATGCACATCAAACTTCTTCTAGGACATTACAGAAGATGAGACAGGCAATTATAAAGCCGTGTCATAAAGAAAGCAAAAAAATTATAAACAAGTTTAAGATTGATAATGTAATGCCAAGCTAGTATGCATGAAGCCCATACAAATATGTTTGTCAGGTGCTAAACACAAGAAGAAAATGCCTAGAACACAGAAATATAGTTAAATATATGCAAGTTTTACAGAAGACAACCAACTTGCAATGTATATTTTACAACAAGGTGGAAGCAATTGCAAATTACAGAGAGATAATTATATTATCAAGACAGGCTGCAAAATACAAGACACTATAAAAATCCACTTCTTTTGTTTATCATGAGTTATTTTTAATGCACATAAAATTCATATACTCACATGTCTTTCCTCCTGCTCCCTCTGAACTTGGACATCACGCTGATTTTTTTCAGCTAGAGCTTTAGCCTGTGATCAAGGACCAATGATTAAAATAGTATAGATAGATACATTCACATTAAAATGAATCCATAGGTGAATATGTAAAATGAAATTGGCTTGATCAATCGGAAACCCAAATACTGCCAAATATATTTCACTAAATCTGCTTCTGTTTTAAACCCGGATAGAAACTAATTTAACCACATCAATCAGCTGAAGTGGTCATTAATAACATGCTCACTATTTGACATGTGAATCTTTCTCTATTGAGTTTAGATAACTCGTCTCTAGTATATTAGTAGATATTCGATTCCAGATGCTTGTTTCAAGGGATAATATTAGTAGATATTCGATTCCATAAGCAAATCACAGCGATACCCGCCACATTCCCAAAAATATATATAATTTGCTTATGCCTAGTCAAGCGCCAGACCTAAGACCAAGATAATAACATCCCAGATCAACCGAGATATTTCTGGAAACCTTGGCCATCAAGAGGAAAAGGAACTTCAGAGCTAATAATAAGATTTGGGACCAAATTCAACTTCTGGGCTTCAACTTCTGGGAGAGGAGCGGGAGAGAAGGAAGAGAAGAGAAGGCGGAATGGCAGTCTGGTGGAAGATATTAAGAATAAAGTCGAAGGGGTTGATAGGGGAGATAAAGTAATGAAACATGATGTTGAGGGGAAATAATGAGGAGAAGACAAAGTAGCTAATATCGAATGTGCCCCCCGTGAGTTATTAAGGAATAAAAAAAAATTGAAGGAAGTTATTAAGGAATAAATTATAGTAAAAGACTCTAAATGTCAAATATTGACTGGATTATTAACCCTATGTCAGCTAATAATGTAGCGTAAATAACCATGTAATTAATTTATCAATAACCCCCACATAAACAAAGTCCATAATGAGAGTCGAGCCTTACAGCGCGCTCTTGGGTTCGCTGATGCCGCTCCAATCTAGCTCTTCTTCTCTCTTCGGTTTCGCCTTCAACTTCGTTAAAGCCACCAGTTGATGGAGCTGAATTAAAAGGAAAATTGATCAGCTAGAATAAATTAGTAAGAGATGGGAAAATCTTCAAGCTTTCAACTAGCAAACTAAAATAATATTAACCTTCAAAGACTGAAGATAAACCATCAAAAATATTTGCTGCTGAAGATGCTTTCCTAATGTTGGAAGCATTTGAACTAGATGAAGCTGCCTTAGACCCCGGATTTGGGAATTGTGCATCAAATGTTGCGTCCTATACGAAGAATCACATGGAGAAGGGAAAAGGAGGGAAAAATGTAAACAAATCCTGTTAAAGATAAACATAATACAAACCAATGGTGTCATATATGATTTCACACTCACAGGAGAACTGGCTCTAGGTCTTGGAGCACTATTTGGTCGTGAGTTCATGCTGAAAAATGATTCAAAATCATTATCATTTCTTTGCTGGCTCGCTTGAGCAGCACTGGCAGCTTTTTCTTGAGCTTGAGCAGCGGCTCTAGACCGAGCCTCTGCAGCAGCCCTGTCGGCAGCAGCTCGTTCAGACTGACGCCGTGACTCAGCTGCAGCTCTATCAACGGCGGCTCTATCCCTTGCTTCTTTCTCCTTGGCTTCTGCATTAGCCCTTTCCCTAGCTTCGGCAGCAGCTTTCTCTGCTCGTTCTTTAGCGCCAGCTGCAGCTCTCTCACGTGCTTCAGCTTGCGCTCTAAGAACCGCAGCTCTCTCAGATCGTTGACGGGCTTCATTTTTAGCAGCATGTTCTGCTCGTTCTTTAGCACCAGCTGCAGCTCTCTCACGTGCCTCCCTGGTGGCCCTTTCGACAGCTTGCTTTTGCCTCGCATTCTCAATCTCCCTAGCTCTCTCCCTTTCTCTCTCAAGTCTCCTCTTTTCTAACTCTTCTTCTCTCTGGCGACGCTCCTGGTCCAACCTCTCTTTTTCCCTGAATTCCCTCTCCTGCACATCTTGCATGTTGTATTCATCCTTCTCCACATGTGAAGTGTCCCGAGTTCTAGCCCCCTTTGCATATTCTCTTTCGCGTACTTCCTTAGCATGCCTAAATTTAGCCTCTGCTTTGTCCATAGCGTCCTTCATGGCAGCTGCTGATGCAGCGGCTACAGAGCTAGCATCCATTTCCTCACCAGAATGAAAATTGCCTTCATCAATACCATGCTGAGGTTTTCTCATAACAAAATTCTCAAGATCATCTATTGAAGAAACAGAAGCTCCTTTGCTTGTCTGAGGGACACCTTTTGGGCTTTGAGAGTACGGATTATAACTGGATGGTGAAGCAAAATCATCACTCTTTTTCCTTGCATTAGAAGAAGAGAACCCTGTCTCTATTTTTGAAATTCGTCTAGGAATAGGTGGCGGGGGTCTTGAAGGAGGAGGAGCCCTAGTTGGTTGAGTTAAAAGGGGAACCTCCGAAACAATTAACCATATATCATCATGCTGATGGCCCAGTTCTGCTGATCCTGGAGAGCCATCTGCATGAGAGTTTACCGCGTCATAAGGATTAACGAATGGAGGTGAAGAAGCATTTTGACGAGATGATTTCTGAGCATTTACTGATACACTTGGCATATCAAAAAGTGGAGCATCCTGAAAACGGTCCTCGGGACCATTTCCCTGTATGGGACTTTCAGAATGTTTAAAAGAAGATCTCAAGACATGCTCTCTGTTTCCAGCTGCACCCAATCTTGAAGGAATATTATCCTTCCCCTTGTTACTCTTTTCCGGTGACATTGGAGTAGAGGATTTACCAAAACTACTCAGCGAATCGAAGGCATCAAAAACTCCACCAGAAACAGATGAGTTGTCAGGTTTTGCACCACCTGATTTTCCAAGGCTACCAATCTCATCTAGTGGATCTATGAAGGGGGTTGAAGAAACAGGAGGTGAGGTCGACTTTAACACCTCAAAGGGGTCATTATTCACATTAGATGTTGATTGACCACGACTTGGTTCTGAGGCTGGCCTGAATCCAAACAAAGCAAGAGACAAAACTTAAGGTTAGAAATACGAGAAGATGCAGCATACAAACTTGAAATCAGCCTAGAGAGCAAGCAAGTGAGCACATGCAAGTATAAGGCAATGTCATTCTAAGAAAATTGCAATCAGCAAGGCATTCATTTACTACTTAGGAAAGAAAAGAGCATTGCAACCACTGAAAAAGTTTAACTGTCCAATCTGTAACACAAAATCAACATCCATTTTGCACATCATCTAAAACTGATACTACCAGAAGACGCTATTTTTCTCATCATTAAGTTTACATTGCTAGGAAACAGGTGCATCCTTTCCTTCATTTACCACTCTAGCTTAATGCAATGATCCTTAGCTAACCATAAAATACTTGATTAATCATACAGATTTAATTTTGCAAGAAAATTTTGGCGAATAACAGCATCAATTTAGAACAACTTAATTAATATCAATGCTAGAAACAAATGATGTGCCCAATTAAAGGTAAATTCCACAACTTTGGAGCAAAATCTTAACATTTCAGTAAATACCTCTTGACCAAGGTCTCAAAGAACTCTAACTCGGCATCAGTAACTGAATTTGAAGTGCTCTTCTTCTCCTCCACACTGATTCCACCCAATTTCCCCAGAAGATCATCATCGTTCCTGCTGCTGGCACTTGCCCAATTGGCATCGAATATCCCTGCAGACATCGATTTGCTCTTAACCCCCGCCAGCCCGCTGAACAAATCATCGTCGTAAACCGGCTTATCATACACCGGCGCCGGCGAGGCTCCGGCATTGGCACTCCCTGGCGCGGAACTAAACAAGGAATCATAGTCAATCCCGCCGCCGCTGTGATCGTCATCGTAGCTGACAGTGTAGGAGGGGCGCGCGGAGGCGGAGCGTCGATCTCCTCCGCCGTCGGATCTCATCGGGTTGGATTTTCCCTGGGGCCTCAACCCGTACCCGCTCGCCAGGTCGTCCATTCGGCTCATTCGGATCCTCCGGCCGATCTACCGCTACCCGGGAACCCAAATGGATCTGGGTATCCGATGAGAAATATATTCCAAGGGCTACAATGAGCTAACGGCAGAAAGCAGAGAGAAGAATCAATCCCCAAGGAATAAACCTATCGTTTCTAAGTACAAAAGTATGTATCTTTACACACAGAAGATTAATTTATAGCTGAAGGGAGATTCAAATTTGGGGAGGCGAAGAAAGTGAGTTGGGAGAAGTTGTTCTTCGTCGTCCCCGGCTCTGCCTTCTTCTTTCTGGTTCAAGGACTTGCTTCTGCATTCTCGATTTATTCCATTGATTGAGTCGACTTGATTATTTTCCTGTTTTTTCCTTTTCTTTATTATTTTTTCACTTCCTTTTTTAAAAGATTATTTAGATTTGGGACATAATTTTGGAAAACTTCCCTCTGCAACCATTGAGTTTTAGGTGTTTTGTTTCACATCAAGGAAGGGCTAACTTCTTTGCATGCTATCAAAGGGTAATTGTCTTTGGTTTGATGTGATGAATTGATGGTGTTTAGTCTTTGTTGTTCAAGACCTTATACAGAGTGATATAATTGCTCTATTCTTCTTAAATCATAGGATCTGATCAGTGAAAGTACTAGTGAACTGCTCGATATTATACTCTGTTATGCAATAATGAATCTCCTAATGATAGGTTTCCCTCGCAATAAGGAGAGTAAAAGTGGTAAAATGCAAATTTTGAATCTTAACAGTGACAGAATTACACGTGTTTGCATTCTGACGTAGGTTTCCTTTGGGCAAATCAATTGAGTGCAGGTGGTGAAAGCCATAATTCAGCCCCTTTCATTACATACAACTATATTGTATGTTCAAGAATTATACATATTGAGTTAAACACAGATAAAAACTTAACAATATGAGATATTGCCTTCTCAATTTCCAAATAATGTGAGCAGTTGATTCCTACATATAACACATACTCATTACTCCCTCTCCCATATATTTTTAAGCTTCCGAATTAATTTCGACATAGTACTCAAGGAAACCTTATGTGAACATGAGTGGAGAGGTGTAAGAAGTCAAGATTGTCCTCCTAATTTACAGCTGTCTCAACTCCACCTATATTCAATAACCACTAATGACAATCCAAAAAATCACCACGATGATTAATCATCATTGCCAGCAATCAACGATACACCAAACCCCAAAATCACACAAATCCAACAAAAAACTAACCAGGCTTGAAATGTTGTCTTATGAATATCCGATTGTGGAGTGCTTATCGGAGAGAACAAAGAAGTTTTAACCCGTCGAAAAGAGCGATCAATGAGAAGTTGGCGAATAAGACAAAGTATCACGGCATAAAGTGGAGATCTGATGGAGAATTAAAACAATGGTATAGTCGATGGTTAAATATTTTGACCAGCCGTCTTCACAATCATCGATGAATCTGAGCTATTTAGAGACAAATGAAAAAATTTGTAGATGAATGCAAACAAAAGGAAAATCGATGGAGTAATTAATTGGGGAAGTATTGGTGAAATTTAAAAAAGTGGATGGAGTTTCTGGAAAAAGTGAGAGGCGATAGACAGGGGTCATTAATAAATTGAGGGATAAACTATTTTTTATGGCCCCAAATGACATAAATACCCCTGATTCAACCAGTACATGAGGGTCAAGGGTCGTAACTTGTACAAATAAAATTTCAGGGGTTATGAATTAGGCAGTTTTTATGGAGCCCATAAATTGTATATTCAGTATATTCGGGGCCATGAAAAACAGTTTATTTCTAATTTGAGATATTGAATGTGGTTTTCATAGGTTTTGGGTGTTTTGAAATCAGTTAATTGACAAACTTAAATGCCCAAATTGTTTATTATTTATAAGGGTAAGTTAGACATTTTTCAATTTAAGATGTTACCAAAAGAGAAAAGTTTCCAAGTAGTAAGTATTTGCCTGATAGGCAAAAATGAAAAGTAATTTCTGGAATGGAGGAAGTACAAATCAAGATGAATATGACTTGTAGCTTTACAGTAACTGAGTAGATTTTTGAGAGTCTGATTTTTGTTTTGAAATTTTGAGAGTTTGGGTTTTTGTTTGGGATTTTGAGAGTCTGGTTTTGCAAAAAGTTTGTTTGGTTGGGTTTGGATTTTGTAAGTTTATAACAAAAATTGTAAGTATAAAATGCAAAACTTGTTTGGACTAAAGTGTGGACTTGGAAGAACAAAAACCAGACTTCAGAGAGGAAAAATCTGGACTTTCTAAAATTATATGAACCAAACATAAATTTGCAAAACTGGACTTTCAAGTCCAGTTTTCCAAAAACCATGTAAACCAAATGCACCCTGAACATTTTAATGTTGTGTGGTTAAATCAAGATCTTCGAGTAAGTTAATGTACAAATATAATGAAAAATTAAATTTAAAAACAAAAATAAATAAATAATTTTTATATAAAATATGTGAGGAAAGCATGAAGCAAAATTATACAAGAAAAGACACAGTTTTGTAATCTATAAGAGAAGGATTTTATGGAAGAGGATTAATTTATGATACAAATGTGTGGGTAAATGTTGAGCCCTTACTATCCCATAGTTCATAGCATATTTAGGACTTACCTTGGGAAACATTTTGGTGCCAAGTATTGAGTTTTGAAGATAAACTTGTCAAAGTTACATGTTGAAGAATAAGTTATGTGATAATATTTTAATACACATTTTTGGAAAATTTACAAAGAAATTATAACGTATCGATGGTACCTAGGGGTGTAAATGAGTCGAGTCGAGACCGAATAAGGGTGTGCTCAAACTCGACTCTTTAAATATTTTGCGAGATCGAGCTCGATCTCTTATTGGTTTTCAAATGTCTTGTTTACATCTCACGTTATCGATGAGTTTGAGTGAGTTTGTCGACTCTCAAATCTTAATACCATTGCTGAGTTATCTATGATGTTGTCGTCTAAGTGAATTAATAATGAGAGGTTTTGTGTGATGTTATCATCCTCTCTAACTACAATTGAGAAATTAATAAACCCCAAAACTTTCCACCGCTTAATATTCTTTGCTACTCCTTCGAATTTCAGTATGGCTCGTGCTACACTAAACTTAGCTATACATACGTCCTTGTAACAGACTATACCTGTTGTTAAGGAGCGATAGTGGTTTCACGGGGATTATGTCGGTGCTTCCTGGTGATATGGGATGTAGCCCATATGAGGTTAGATAAGAGGCACGGCTCAAGAGCGATCCTCCTGTGACGTCAACTATGATTGCAGTACTTGGGGACAATGAGGACATGATAATGACTCTTTCCCGAGACCTCGTGGGTTGTCTCATTGTCATCACTATAAATACTACATCAAACAATAGTGAAAGGTATGTTCTATCAGACCAAAAATCTCTCTCGATATTTTATTCTCTCTCTTCTGCAAAAGACCCTCCTTTGATCATCACGCCGGAGTAGTTTACCTTGAAGTATCTCCGGGGTCAATTTTGCAGGTGAGAGACATCACGCGGTTGGATTGTCGGACTCCCTGGACGCTCTACACCGTATGAGGCTTGGACGACTGGACTAGACTGGTAGCATAAGTTGGCATGCTCGGTGGGACACTTCGTTTCGCTTCACGCGTCGAGTATGCCACATGGAAGATCTAAGAAGAAGGATGAGGCAGATCTTCCCTAAAAATACCGACGAAGCTGAGGGCGGCCCAAAGACCTAAAGAGCGGCGGCCGTTATCGCTGCTCGTAAAGCCGCGGAAGAGAAGGCGCGACTGGCAAAGGAAAAGGCTCGGATGGCTGCGGCAAAGGCCCGAGCAGCACTAGAAAAGCCTCGGGGTAAGAAGATCGCGTCAGATAAGGCCCGCGGCAAGAAGACTGGGGAACATACACTTAAGGACATACATCAAAACAATCGGGACAGGTTGTGCCATTAGAAAGACTTGGGGAAGGAGGAGAATTTTGGTGATGGTGAATAGTCTGAGGAGTATGGATCTGAAGGTTATGAGTCGACGAGGTGGAAATTAAAGTAGGAGGAGGATAGCCTGGCTAGCGTGGGGAACCAAAATATTTTGCAAGCCAACTTGGCGGAATTTCAGGAGTTCCAAGCCTGGAAAGTCGCCTGACGTTTGCCCGCTAACCCAGCTGGAGTCAATCAAGTCAGACCACCCATCAATGTCAACCTAGAAGATGGTCCGAACTGGGTGGAAGGGTACCAAGGTCATGGGCAACCTCCGTATGGTGGCGCGCCACCTGTCCGTCTGGCCTTCCTGCAATACCAGCAATCTCTGGCATGACTGAACACTACCACATAACCTTACTAGGGAGGGAAGGCCCGCAACATTCAGTGATAAATTATGGAATGTCCCCCCCCCCCGGTTCCGGTAATGGGATACTTGGGGTATGGATACCAAACACCCTTCAACCCCGATTCTATTGAGGATCACCTGAACCGATTGATAGGTCGGAACTGTGTGAGGCCGGAGTTGTCGTGGATCCCAGGAATTCTTGATTTCAAGTAGCTAGAGGGGTTGGAGACCTCGGATGGGGTCCCCACTTACAATGGGGAAGGAGATCCGGAGGAATTTGTCCATAAGTACCAGAGCGTGATGGGGCTTAGGACAGAAATGATTATTTGCAATGCAAGCTGCTGCCATCTTACCCGCGGGGCAATTGCCTTAGCTGGTGCAAAAGTCTTCCACCGGGATCATTGCACAACTTTTGGGACTTCGCCACCACCTTGGTATGCCGGGAAGAATTCGTTCGTCAATCTGGAAACCGTTGTGGCTATGCGGCAGCTAGAAAGGAAGTCAATTTGGGAGTATTATCTATGATATATTACTGAGTCGATGAAGGTGGTGGACCGAAAGTAGCAAGAGAAGGCTTTGATTCACAACTTTGAAGTCGTGCTTATCCCTAATGGAAGTAGAGTAGATATTATGATCGCGGGGTGTTTTGACCAACTGGGAATCGGGCGGCAGAACTTGAAGTCGTGCTTATCCCTAATGTCAGGGTTAAATCGAGCGCGAGTAGCATCACGCCCCTCCGGGCTTACAAAGATTGACAAAACATATACGTGATTGAGACCCGAGACTCTGTTCGATCGGATGGATCCCGACCGGACGGATCCCAAGTGTCGGGGAGCTAGTGGTGATATAGGATGTAGCCCATATGAGGTTAGAGAAGAGGCCTAACTCAGGAATGGTCCTCCCAACGTCAGCTATATTGGTAGTGCTCGGGATAGCGATGACATGATATTGACCCTTCCTCGGGAGTACGTAATAGGTTGGACCACCTCGTGGGCCGACTCTCTCCTCATGCCATCACTATAAATATTACATCAACCAATAGTTCAACGCATGTTCTATCAAACCGAAATACTCTCCCAACATTCTTATTCTCTCTCCTCGGTAAAAGGTCATCCTTTCATCATCACGTCGGAGTAGTTACCCTCGGGGTATCTATGGGGTCTGTTTTACGGGTGACGGGTGAGAGACACCGCACGGTTGGATTGTTGGACTCCCCGAACGCTCTACATCGTACGGGGATTGGACGACTGGACCAGACTGGTAACATCACTTCTCACCGAGATTATCCTAATATCTGACACGGGGATATGAAATTTTTAAGGTAATGTAGACAAAATAACACTAAACATTCATGTCATATTTTATGTCGTGTCGTGTCCGACACATATCCAACACGGAGCACGACACTAAACTGTCATACTGAAGCAACATATATAATCTCACGTGTTGCAGGTCATAAGGGAAACTCGATAGTTTTATAGCCATTGATAAATCAGTTATAGGTATTATCGATAATATAATATTTTAAATGGTTCGTAGATTATTAGATTTGTACTAAACCAACTATTTAAACAATGTAAGTTTTCACTGGTGATCAAATTACTTAATTTAACATACAAACAACTACGATTACAACAAAGTGAGTCTTACTGCCATAACACTAGTGGAATAATAGGCGGAATACGGCGGTTCCCCGGAGGTTGGACGGCGGTTTTGACCGCCGTCCATGGTGGCGCCGTGCAATTGGCGCCACCGATGCACGGCGGTCATAACCGCCGTGTATTGTTCCGGCTAAGTTTCCGAGTTCGGAAATCTATCCGGATGTTTATAAATCCGGCTAAGTTTACGAATTCGGAAAGTTAGCCGGATAGAACAAAAAAAACGCCGGCCGAATTGGCCGGCGAAATCAAAACCAACATAAAAACAGTTTCATCCCCAAACCATGGGTACTTGTGGATCGAATAGATCGTACCCGGAAATCCCAAAAACACAAACTATCATACTAATCTATTGATTTTCAGACTAAATCATATGAAAAACACATAATTTAAAGTCAACATTTTGTTAGAAGAAGGAGAAGGAGGGAGAGAGGGAGAGGGAGAGGGAGAAGAGAGGGAGAGGGAGAGGGAGATGGAGAAGGAGAAGAAGGAGAGGGAGAGGGAGAAAGAGAATAAGGAGAAGAAGAAGAGGGAGAGGTGGAGAATGAGTGGGAGAAGGAGAAGAAGGAGAGGGAGAGGGAGAAGAGAGGGAGAGGGAGAGGGAGATGGAGAAGGAGAAGGAGAAGAAGGAGAGGGAGAAAGAGAATAAGGAGAAGAAGAAGAGGGAGAGGTGGAGAAGGAGAAGAAGGAGAGAGGAAGAAGATGGAGAGGGAGAAGGAGATTATAACTTGCAAGGGGAGATCTGTTTGATAACAACCATCCGGCTAAGTTTCCGAGTTCGGAAACTTAGTGGGATGGTTGTAAAACGGCGGTTTCTTAAAAAGTCCCGCTGAACCGCCGTGTAAACCATCCGGCTAAATTTCCGAGTTCGGAAACTTAGCCTGATGGTTTACACGGCGGTTCTCTTAAATTCACGCGGAACCGCCGTCTAACGGCGCCGTGTTCCGGCCTGATTCTACTAGTGTAATAAATAGCTAAAGCGTAATTGATTAATCATCTAACCCAAAAGGATGATAAATAAAAATGATATAAAATTAATTGGCCATCCTAATCCTGATCTCCAAAACAAGAGAAATGAGAAATAATAAGACAAGTGGAACCGCGTAGGCAGCGTTCCACCGGCTTCCGGCGCCGGCGATGTGGATTCCGTAGAAAATATTGACCGCAGCCAGCAATATGAGAAGCCTTCCCAAGCCCTGGTGATACCAATTCCAATACTTTCTCACCTTCGATTCTTTGCCCGGCCGTGCCAAAATTGCAAAAACCTACAGTATTCATTTCAATTATACAGTACAATCTTCAAGGAATATTTAGTTTAATTTAATTATGTGATTAATATATATTTATATAGTTTAATTTAGTACAATACAATTAAATTTAATAAAAAATTAGCTCAAAATGTGAACTGATTGCTATAAGTATTGTCACACCAATCATTCTTACAAGATTCATGCTATAAAACTTTGGAATTTAATAGATGTAGTTAAATATTACTCACGCAATTTATATTTGTACCTTAACTAGTTAACATGTCCTCACTAAAGTGGTACAGATCTAATGTATTTGACTTCCTAATTTAATTCATCGACGTGTTTGCCTTTACTCTCAAAAAATATATATAAAAATCACAAATACGATGATCGATTGAAGATTTATACATTATTAATATAAGAATATTTACATCAGTTCAAACAAAATACAGACTACATAAGTAAATATTGGACTGCATCTAATTATCCAAAAACTTTTATGGCACTGGCTAGAAGAATTGACACAAATAAATCTTAACAAGCTTGTTTAATTTATAGGTGAGAATATATATATGTTGGTATGATTTCATAAAGTCACTGTCTTCTTGATCAATTTTAATTATGTATACTTTTCAATGCGTTTATACATGTTGAAATGTCAAATTTTGTGAATGCCATAATTTTCCTAACAACCAGGTAACTTTTTCCTAAAGATCTACGTAAATAAATCCTGAAACTTAATCAAATATATTATGCATGCCTGTATATTTGTACATGCATAAATCCAGTAAATATTCTGATGATGATCAAGTAGGAGGTATTTACAAACCTGAAGACAGCCGAGTACGAGAACGACGACACCGATGGCCTTGTGGCGGCCGATATCTGCATCGATCCGGTTGCTCAGAACGAAGCCGCAGATAATTCCGGCGACCCCAAGGATGAACCCTAACGACTGAACCGCGATGTGGGAGTAGAACCATATGGGATCCCACTGCCTCATGTATCGGCCCACCATGGCTCCGATCGCCAACAAAATGCCCCATCCCAGTATCACCAGAACACCATGGCTCCTTCTCAGCGAGCTCGTGTTGTCGCGTTTTACTTCAGTTTGACCTGCAAATGCACTTGTTTTCAGTGAATGTTTTATGATTCAAGTGATCCATATTTGACTGTTATTATATGTGTTATTATTTTGAATGTGAATACATGGAAAAAAATGCGATTCTCTAATCGCCCTTAGAGATCCACCCGTCCAACCCCCAGGTATTAGTGCAAAAGTAAGTCACGATATTTCCGTGCACAAGAGTTTACAAATAAGAAATTCCTACACTGTAACTGTTGAGACTCGAACATTGAATCATGGAGCAATGAATCTAATATTCGAATCGCTGGGCTTGAATACAGATAACATGATGAAGTGTGGTCCTAATCATTCCATATCAATTAAGAGTTTTTGGAATCAATGAAATCTTGATTCTACTAGGTAATGATGGTTTATGGGTAATGAAAGGTTCCATGATAAATGATTTGAGGATTAAGTATGGAGCAAGAAACAGTAAAGTAATTAATGAGGTAATTAAAGCTTAAAGAGAGCCCATCAATTTCGACCATAGATTTCTTATCATATATAACTAATATTATCATCATATGCCATATAGTTAGTGTCTCTAAACTTTTCTAATATGAAAGTCTCATATAGAATATAATATATGAATGTGTGTGATGAGAAAAATGCGTCAAAAACAAATAATCAGAGAAAAGACGTACCAAAAGCTTTAAAATATTGCAAGTCGGTCACTCTCGAACTAACCCATTATAAAATATCAACATATCACCTTTTTAAAGAAAACATCGAAACCTCATAATTGCTGGATGAACTATGATAATATTCATACACTCATCGTGGGAGCACATTCAACTAATCCTACCACGTCCAAGACACCAAATCCTTACTGTGACTGTCTCTTCAGATTAAGGTGTTATATAAACAGTCCGATATTTTATTTTTATAGTTTAAAATATGGTATGAATATATTGGACCGTGAAAAGCTCTGACTTCTTTCTCAAAAGTCAAAAGACGAAGAAAAAAGCATAAACCTGGCTTCCAAGCCAAGAAAATAGTGCAAGTAAAGTACCATAGGCAACAAAATGTTTGAAGTGTGATTCAAAATTCGAGAGATAACATGTATACCAGAAAAAGGCTTTTATTATAGTTGATGTTTTTATCTTTTTCTAGCTGAGATTTCGTTTTCAAGGTCATAATCATAAACCAAAGCTAAATAAACAATCATGCAAAACATAAATGCAAAAAACAAAGGATAAGGACGAAATCCACAAAAACCTACCGGTAGCATAATTCAGGCCGATAGACGCGTAATCGGAGTGCTGCGACAACCGCGAGCTGGAACCCGGAATCTGGTTCTGCTGTCCGACCGAGTAAATCAGCCGGCTCTCCGGCCGGTCGGTATCGGCCAGCTGAAAAGCCATGTAGATCCGAGACGGCGTGGTCACGATCTTCGACGCGTTCACTAACCGCAGGTCGCCTTTGTCTACCTCCACCGCGGCCGGAGACTGCCCGCCGAGGTAGTACATTTTCATAGCCGGAGCGCCGCCCGACTCTGCCCACCCGACGATCGCGGTTGACCCCACCATCCTCCCGTTCCGGGAGAACCCCATGCCTACGTAAGCATTCGCGTTCGGAGCCGACAGGACGAAGCTCCATTCCCTAGGCCCTGTCTGCAAGTACTGATCACAACAAACAAGAAATTAGAATTGTTGAACCGTTCTTATTCTCTCTCACACAGTCACGCAGTGACTTACTCTGAGGGTGAAGCTCTGGGAGGGCCACACAGGCTTGCAGTTGAAGGAGGCGGTGTCGAAAGGGAGCTGGAGGTCGAGGGCTCCGAGGTTTGAGGAGCAGGAATCCTCGGACTGGGATCTGACGTTGGAAATGAAGATGGAGATGATCAATATCATCACACATATCATCTTCATCTTCTGTGAATTGTTTGTTTGATTAGATATCAGAGAGAAACTGGATATTCTGCAGAGTTGGTGGTGTTTTCCCGTGATGACTAAAATGAAATGAGTGTGATATAAGCTTGTGTGTTGTTTATATATGTTTCAACGCTGGTTGGGTTTTGATTTTGATATGAGAAACAATTGGCGTCATCATTGTTTTGTTGCTTAAGACTTAGAAGAGTAGTTGCTGATGGCACATGCCGATACATGGACAGACACCAATTTGCCATCAATTAACTCCTCAATCATATTATTATTTTAAGAACATTGTGACAAATAATAGTTTTTCTATATTTTTAATCTCGATTTATTTTGTTGTTCTTTATTTTCAAGACGATGAGATATTATATCATTCTTTATTCATATTTAATTTCAATTAGGGAAAATCCCATGAATCATGTGTGTCATAGTGTATTAAGTATAAGTTATTGAGGAAAATCAACTTCCATTTTGAGTTCGGGTTTAGGTGCATGTCAGGTCAAGTTCGGTTTAGGTCTTCATGATCAAGTCTTTCGTCTCGTCGTGAGTTCAAGTTGTGTCAGGTTGGTCAAGATCCAATATCTCCCGGTTTATAGTTGGATAATCAGGTTATTTTGGTCAAGTCGGTCCATAACTCTCGGGTTATAGTTGGGTAATCAAGTTGTTTTGGTCGGGTCAGTTCGTATCAAATTGTCGTGCCGTGTCAGAATTTGATAACACTAGTCGTTCTCTCTTCTTGAATGTGCATCAAAACCATTTCTAACCCAATCTATTTGCGACTAGTGGCGAAGTTATAAATCTTGTATCTTATTTTATTATAATCCTAATTCGAGTCAGGATAATTGTGAAATTCAACTATCAACAAATTGATATATCTCTCCCATAGATAAAAGTAATTTTGGTGAACCATGTCAATCACTTATTATTCTCGTTCATTCTCATATACTGCACAACTTATCTTCGTATTGATCAATATATAATGTAAAGTATAAAATTAACACTTCGATAAAATCATTATGCTCTAACATAATGATAAACGGATTCTCACTTTAAACCATTCTCCGGGACAAGATTAAATATTCTGTCTACCAGTACCGTATCAGTCCATAAACCCCTCCATATTTGATTCAAACTTTCAATTAAATTTGGTCTCACGTCAATCCAAAGCAGCTGGCCGTGGCCGGTTAGACTGCAATTCTAAAGGAGTTTCATATTTATCAAACTATCCACATGCATAGCCACCATGACAAATAAGACGGTTCATTTTATTCTCTCTTTTTTTTTTCTTTTTTTGAGAGAGCAACTGATGATACTCCGTCTCTGCATCTACAAAAACGAACAAGGTAAAGGAGAAAGACAAACACACACTTTTCAGTTTATACTCCGGCAATTTATTAAATCCTTTCTACCAATTAGTTGTTCCACCTTTCATTACTCTACATCTCCTGAGGGCTCCATTACTAACTATTCTCAACATTCATACAACAGTAAAGGGGATTCGATATACAAAATACAAACAAAATCTTCTTCTTCTTTGATATCCTACTTTTGAGATACAGAGTCAGGGAGATCACCAGGAGATGGAGACGGGGAGGCGATGTCACTTTTCACCCTCCTATAGAAGAGTACATAGGCAGCAGCAGACTTCACCTCGTCTTCATTTATAACTGATATGTGGCTGTCGTCGAAATTGTACCACCTATTCTCGTCAAGAAGCTGCACAATAAACAGCCTAATCGTTTAAATCTGACTTTACTGAAAACAAATTCATTGATATGGTCCACCAACACAATGGCGAGGTACGAATAAAAGCAAGCACATAATCAAAAACCAATTTAGATAACCATGGTAGAGAATGAATAAACCAGCTACACTCAACTGCGCACTATTGATTTCATGATAGATAGTTGTTCTCATTGGGGTAAGAGTAAAAAGTTTGATTCAAGCTACATTGGGAAACTAGAGAAGACGATTGATAAACATACCTTGATGTTTGCTGTGTAATGCCCACTTCCCATGTTACCATAATGATTGGTTAAAGCGTAAAGTTCATACAGCTGCTGCTCTGAGCTGTCTTTGTTGGCTACATAAGTTGTCAGATCAAAATCATGGATGGGAAAATCAACAAATGTCTCCAACTTGTGCTTCATAGACCTGCTGTATGAAAACCTTTTCATATGAATGACAAGCACTTCAGGAAGCCTCCAGAGATCCAGCTTCTTACTAGCCTGCCGTCTCTCCTTACATCGAGGACAATACCTTCACAAACACAGAAACAGCCATACTGAGCACTTACAGGACATCAAGAAGCCTCAATGGTTAGGTGGAGAATGTAATCAGGGGCAGTTCTTAGGCATATCTAAGTCGCCAGCAAATAGAAGATAACAAGAAAGAAAGAGAACCCACCACATGTCCTCGGGAACCAGTGGCTCCTCACGCAAGAATGATTCTAAGCAAGAATATAATGATAGAGGTTCTGTTCGAGCCTTCTTGGCTGTGTGCCCAGATTTAGTAACTTCTGGCAAGTTTTCCAGGTAATGTGTATCATAATTTTTCAAAAGCTTCTTTGACCAATCAATAAACACCAATATTGACGGTGATGATGAGGAATGCTTGAGTTTCTTATCCTCTGCAATGCTCAGGTCAATGCATACATTATTTTCATCCACAAAAACCAGCGGAAGTTTCTGCGAATTCGTCGTTCTTGAACCCCTACCACTCCCACTTCTTGAAGGTAAGATTCCATTTTTACTGCCTTCAGCAGCTGAGTTGTTGGTAGCTGAAGCAGTAGCCGAGGTGCGACTAGTTGTCTTACTCGGTCCCACACCATTTTCACCTCTTAACATAGGTGAAAGCATGGAGTGAACAATTGACTGTATGTCACTGCTCGTAATTACATCCTCACTCAAGATTGAGGTTACGAGAGGTGTTCCGTAAGGCTTCCAGCTAACTGTACCCTGACCAGTACCAGGTTCCCTGATAAGGCAAACACAAGTAAGGGTGAGTATGAGGAATTAAAAGATCACATGAACACAAGGCAAGACAGACCTGAGCAACATAAAAGTGCACGAACTAACATATGAAACTAAATCAGGTTATAGGCAACTTGAGAAAAGAAAATGTTGCGATCATTTTAAGTCCCATCAAAATGCTATAAGACACTATTAAGATAATGGACTGATTGAAATATGATGAGAAAAGATGCTTATTTGTACATACTTCTCTTCCCTGCGGTGTATCAACTGGAGAAACTTTGTCTTCTGTGCATATTTTGGTATCTTGTAGGCTGCCAGGTGTTCATCATCTTTGACAGAAGCTAATGGTATCATCATCTCTTCCATGTACTGATATATATTATGACCGCGTATCTATGAGGAATAAGAAGTAGGCAACTTTATTAGAAATTCTTGGGAACTAATACAATGTTAAAAAGAAAAATGACATTTGCGAAAATTAGATAAGCAAACCTCAGCAAGGAGAAGCTTTTCATTGGGCTTCAATGAGCACGAAATAGCTAGGGACTTAATAAGGTCCCTGCAGCGTCCCTGCTTAGGGACTGTCACAGTGTGAGCAGCAGGAGGAGCACTTCCATCACACGTGAAAACTGTAACCGTCATACTACGGCTTAACGTAAACTGAAGGGGCAATGAGAGGTACATGAACGGATCAAATGTAACTGAGATTTTGTTACAAACAGGGCAAACCAGGGTTGACTTATATTGACCCTAGAGGACAGAAAAGAAACAAAGTTCAGAAAAATGGAAGATGTATCTAACAAAATCTATAAATCAAACAACTAAAAAGGGATAATATTAATCAGTAATTATGACATGAGAAACTGAACAACCAACATTTACCCTACCAGAGTCAGATAGGATGCAAAAGTCTACAACAAACCACATTCCTTTAAGCCGTTTTACCAGATTAAAGGGAGGAAAATGCCACCACAAGTTACTATATTTTCCATCCATATAACCCAGCTCAGTCCTAACTCATACATACACATCTCCTCCTTTCACAATAATATATCTTTTTCTACAAGAATAAAAAATTACAAGTGTTGAAGATTCAGGTAGAAATGAAACTGGAATACCAAAATACATCATAGCTCTTCGATCCAAAATACTACTTTAAATTTGGAAAATAATTTACTGACTAACCAATATGTAACATAAAACTTGACAAAGAACAAAAAATGAAATAGACTGACAGTGAGACTTCAAGTAATGAATTTATTTCTCTACATGCTAGACTAATCATGAGACTCATAGTAAAATATCAACAAGACATGTTTTTCTGAGTGGACAATATACAGGGTTAATAAGAATTCCTGCCTTTTAACACCTGTCATTAGCAGTTAGCACCACATAGTGTCATCTAAAGATAATTCACCTGGCACACATCCACAATAATCGAGTCATTACGAGCAATGTGATTTGCCCAATATTCATCAGCTACTTCTTCATCAGGCCTACCATCTGCATCCTTAGATTTGATGTATGGTTTATGCTTGACACGATTCAAGTCTTCATGAAGTCCATCTAACAGGAAAGCAAGGAGCTCCTGCACAGAAGAATGCGTTTCAATCGTTTTGATCCAAAAACAGTTACTGACTTACTGTGAATCAATTATGCTCTTTGATTGACCTGGGAATCATGCTGATTATATCCACTGAACTGTGGCGCAAAACGAGCAAGCTTTGTTTTAAATGGCCGAGGGGCAACAGGGTTCCTTCCTGGTGCCCAAAGCTTTCGAAGCAAGTCACCAAATGCTAGAGCTAATTCACCCTGAAATTTCAGGAAGATACAGTCACATTCCCTCTCAAAGTGCTACTTTAGGCCATTTGATAACTAATAATTCAAACTGTACCCCACAAAGTCAGAGCAAACACAGCATGTGAATATCAACAATTGTGATACATAATCAATACATCATGCATGTATCTAATGCAGAGTAAGAATCAATGATTAAACAAACGGTTTCGGACCACAACAAAATATAAATAGAAGGTAGAAACATCAACGAAAAAAAGATAGATGTAATCAGAGACTTACAACCATGCCAAGAGGGTTTTGCCTGTTTATTTCTTGATAATAATCTTCCCGGAAGTAACGTGCAAACTCTGGTGTGTGAACAAGACACTGAATAGCACTGTTCATAAAGCATGTGTTCCCCAGGTTCAACAACCCGGTCAAACCACAAGAGGATCCCCGCGTACTAACGCCAGCACTCCCATATGTCTTATCTACTTCCCGATTAGGTCCATAGTAATAATGGGTGTTGCCATTTCTAGATAAACCCTTGCTAGCAGACAAACCACCAGCAATAGAGAAACGTGACTGAGATGGCTCCACAAAAGCCGGTGATCCATTTTCATCCGCTCCATTTACTGGAATGCCGCCATTATTACTACCAATAACCTCCACCAAAACCTGCCCCAAACAAATACATCAAAGAAACCAAACATGGTCAACCAAAAGGAATTTGTACTGTAATCAAACATACACAAGCTATAAGAGGCGCAAGCAAAATGAATTTTAGTAAATAAGAGAGTGAATACAATTTTCGATCACCGTACTTTGTCAAAGTTCAGTTCTAGATAAGTACTGTTTTAACTGCATCATGTGTCTGTCAGTTTATTATGATGAAACACAGCGAAGTTACATATTTCACTTCTTTAAACTTGTGAGTGGTAATATTGGCAGCAAAGCCAGTAAAGAATTTAGACTGAACCATTAAAAATGCTAAAATATTTTTAAAATGGCAAGTCAAGTATCAATCCCCTAGTAGTAAATCACCCCACCCAAGCTTGAATCTTCTGTCCCACTTTTTTACTCTCCATCTTATATAAAATACTGCTAACAAAAGGGCGGACTTTTTTTCCCAGTTATAACAATCCATTCTCAATTTCTTTCTTCCATTTTGCCACCACTGCCATCATTAAAAAATAAAATAGCCAATTTTGTATACAACTTTTAAGATAATTAGTGATATGAAAAATGACTGGTAAGGATGCTAAAAGGAGAAAATCCATGTATTCTTTGCTAAATACAATAAGATTGAAGAACTGAAAACCTTTTTTTCGCATCAGATATTAAATTTATGATTCAAATCCTCTTCAACAATTCAGATTCCAGCATGAGCTGTTTAGAAATATTAAAATAAAAATGATCACATTGATGTCTATAGCGGGGTGGGCAAAGAAGTGAGGAAGATGCAGGGTCCAGTCAGCTTTCCAGGTATATACAGCAGAGGATTTTCATGGGGAGATGGGGGCGGTGGAAGCCAGGAAATAGAAAAAGTGGAGGGATGGTCAAGGAGAAGAACATGAACAGTAAAAAGAAAATATTTAGATTCCTAATATTATATTAATGTGTGTAGCCTGGAAAAAAGTTGGAGATGATGCATTTGACAAAAAAAAATCCCCACATCATAAATTTATTATTTAGGTTGATTGACAAAAAAAATTTGCAGTGTAAAGTTAAGGAGGAGTATAACTAAAAAATTGTTATGGAAGCATGATGATGTGAAACAATATTTTTGAAGTGTGACGAACTATAGCGGAACTTTGACAGAGTATGAAGATCAAAAGCAGAGACAAAAATCCACACAGAAGAGAAGCATACCTACAAAACCATATGAGGGCATAAAATCTTTATACAACTATGCATGGCAGACAAGCCAGTTATAAATTCAGATCAAATCAGAAAATTGACCTACATCTGGAGACATTCCAGTTCAAACTGAGTTTAGTCATTTGACATCCTACTAAAAAAGAGGATGTTGTGTGTGAGCTGTGTATCATGCCCTAAAGATCGAAAGAAAGATTGTGCTTTAAATGTGTTGAAATATCAATATTGAATTGTGATAACATCAATTTTTTATAGCAAAAATGCGAGTCAGATAGAACGATGCGCATGTGTAATATTGGTGGAATGGTAGACAGTGTGTAGATATGTATGTGTAATGACGATAAACAGTACCACCACAGTTTACAATCCAAAAGCATTATATGCTGAATGTCCCAGAGATAAAAATGAGTCAATTGAAGTTTCAAGTCTTTGAAAAGAAAGAGACTATAACCCAGACAAACTTACATCCTGATCCATTTGTAAATTAGCTTCCTCAAGTGTCCTCTCCACTTCAATCATCAAAGCATACTTCCGACGGCTAAAGTAATCCCAAATGTGAGCCTGAAAGGTTGGTTAACATGAATAAGAAACACTACCATATTATTCAGAACATAAACAGACTTGACAACAAGATGACTGTTAACAAGGGTGCACCTGATCAATATTAAGACAGAAAGCCTCGCAGGCTCTTTTGTGGAGTTCCCGAACAGTTTCCTGGCAATATGTACTTATTATATATCTTCTAAAGAGAGATGAAAGAAAAATGTATCATTCTATTTCACCTGTATAGAATAATAGTTGTGAGAAGAGAGAATTCAAATACCTTTCTGCTAATACGTATAGAAGAACGCTCCCCTTTTGGCAGCAGATGCAACTGCAGCCGTAAAGGATAAACTTCAACAGATAATTCTGTTTGAGAGAGACCAGAACTTATCACTTTTCTTGGCAGTGTAGGACCTCCACCATACCTGACCAACCAAAGTATGTTTCGACCCATAAAAATCCAATAAAAGTCAACAAAGAAAGATGCATCAAATTTCTGGTGCTAAAAGAATTCCCCTGCTGTATTTTAACACAACAAAGTAAGTGAACTGTGCAACAAAAGGAACTGCATTGCCATCTCCGCTCATAGATTATAAATTTAATGCTACTTCCAAGTATTTAATAGCCTCATACTGAGTTGGAAAAGTGTCAGTAAGAGAGTCATGAATGTTTACAGAAGCAGGCTAAATATTAGAGAGAGAAAAATCACAAAATCCCTATTTATATCTGGAGAAATTTGACTTAAAAGACATAAGAATCTGTACTTCTATCAAAAAAACATCTTTTACCATTCATGTAACTGACTCCATATGTTTTCAGGAAGCAATATGTAGTCAGTGCCTTCTACAAGGGTGTCATGAAGCTCTTTTCCCACTGAAGACTCCCCTGATGCCAACTCATCAATCAAAGTTGAATTATCAATACTCAACGGCCTCTTAACTGGATTAATCTGCTGGTCAGATCCATCGTTAGAACTTATCTGTTGGCTTTGAGTCACGTATTCTAGCCAGTCATGCCACCATCTGTAAGCAAACATTAGAACAAATAAATGGGAGAGGGAAAAAATAACTTCGATCAAACCATGCGCAGAACAAGACAATCACAGAACAAAAATACAACCTTATTTTCCTGCACTCCACTAGTTAAACTTCAAAACTGTATTCTTATTTATTTTGCAGCACAGAATTGGGGGTTTTACAATTTTTAACCTTTACAAAAAGATAATCAAACAGAAGCAATAGATAAGAGTCCATCCACATCTTCATCCTGAATTCCAAATTCAATAAAATAGGGCACAAATGGGGGAAAGTCTCAGCTACAACACTACCCTAGACCTCTCAAATTCCAATTTTTCATGCTAAAGTAGAAAGCTCCAGCTCAAATAAACAGCAGGGGAAAAAAGGCCTCCCCCCAAAATTCAAGCGATCTGCAGCGAACGATAATGAATTGTACCTCTGAGTGATTAGATAAAAGGTGTCCCCTGCTTTGGTGTTAGTCTCTGCGGGGTTAGTAACATCTCTGATAGCAAACTTCTCCTCCTCCGGCGTCAGCCTCGGCGGCGCCTCTGCCATTTTACCGCTCCCAGCAACGAAATTAGCAGACGATAGCGCAGCGGCAGAGAGAGTTTAGAGAGAGGAAATCAGGTGTTGTTTGATTAGAATAGAAGGAATGGTGAGAGAAATGGCGGACGGTTAACTGGAGTCATGGTATGTGAAAAAGGGGGACAGTATTTGGAAGGGTTTATATATAACTCGCCGGATTAAGCCCAAGTTTGGGATTAACTCACACCTTTTAAGTTTGTGAAATCAGTTTCCAGTCCCTCAAATTAGAAAACACACACCTTTGATCTTGTTTGGAAATTTGGAAAGGGGTTGGATTGTGAATTTTCTGACATAGTGATGAGTTTCTTACATAAATATTCGTGCATAGGGCACGAGTTTTATATTAGTTGTGCAATTATTTTGGTATAATTTAATTTATATATTATGTTATTAAAACTCGTATTGTTGAACGATATTATCATTAATTTTCAATACTATAACTATTTTTCAAATCATATGAAATTCGTGTGCATATATAAAATATTAATGAATAAAATTAATATTAAAATTGATATTTATTTATAATAATATTTTAAAATAAATATTCGTGCATCGCCACGTGAAATTACACTAGCCGGATTGTTTCTATCGAAGAACTCGGTAAATCAAATCGTTGTCACCCTCTCCAATTAGTTCAGAATCGAATACTGTAATTAGGGTTTCATTTCCAGTATACATTCAAGTTTAGTAACCATCACTTTGTGCGTTTGTTTTAGCAAAATTCAATCAATGCTTTTTGAATTGAATTCCATGTAGTTGATTTGCTATGACTAATTTTGTTTACCGACAACGATCATTAACAATAACCTGCCTTGATCAAGAGTTCATCTGTTCTTAACAGGTTTGGATCATCGCAAACAAGACGGATCGTAGGAGAAGTTCACAGACTGTGACACGGCGGATTGTTGCTCATTGGAGAACTCAATAAATGAAATAGCCGCCACCTTCTCCCATTAGTTCAGAATCAAATACTGCAATTAGGTTTTCATTTTGTATGTTTGTTTAGCAAAATTCAATCAATGCTTTTGAACTTAATTCCATGTTGTAGTTGATTTGCTATCAATAATTTTGTTCACTAGCGGTGATCACTAACACTGAAAATTATCAGTTTGAAATTTAAATTGTACCGTAATAATTATACAACTAGTATAATACTCGTGCACATGCACGAATATTTATTATTTTATAATAATTATTAATAGTATAATATATTAGTTTTATCTACAAAAAGAATATATATCCAATTTATAACTATGCAAGGTCCGTGCATGTGCACGAATATTTATTTTATAATAATTATTAATAGTATAATATATTAGTTTTATCTACAAAAAGAATATATATCCAATTTATAACTATGCAAGGTCCGTGCATAATAATTATTAATAGTATAATATATTAGTTTTATCTACAAAAAGAATATATATCCACTTTATAACTATGCAAGGTCCGTGCATGCAGTGAAAATTATCTGTTTGAAATTTAAATTGTACTGTAATAATTGTACAACTAGTATAATACTCGTGCACATGCACGAATATTTATTTATTTTATAATAATTATTAATAGTATATATTAATTTTATCTACAAAAATAATATATATCCAATTTATAACTATGCAAGGTCCGTGCATGCAGTGCCGGTCCTAAAATTACAGAAGTCTAAAGCAAAATTTAAAAATTGAGCCCTTAAATTTTAAATATGTATATTGATATATAATTTTAAGATGTTATTCCTAAAAATAAGGCACCCGTTTTTAACATGCATACGTGCGGGTACCCTGTATACGTGCAGGTCGGGTGTTCGTCACAACAAGACTGTGCAAATAAGGATTCAAATCCGGATCAGTCTATTCAATATAGACTATTTGATCATTTA
Source organism: Sherardia arvensis (assembly GCA_948330725.1). Taxonomy (NCBI): domain Eukaryota; kingdom Viridiplantae; phylum Streptophyta; class Magnoliopsida; order Gentianales; family Rubiaceae; genus Sherardia; species Sherardia arvensis. The sequence continues at coordinate 6,504,269 of OX415237.1, read as the reverse complement.
CGCTACAAGGTATAGTGATTTACTATCCAGCTTTGAGAATGAGAAACAAATGTGTAAGATGCATTCTCTTTCTAATTTATAAAAAATCAATAACGAGAGAATAAGTTTGATGTTCTTCAATTCTTGTAAAATCTCCCCACGATCATATTACTTATATTGGTCATTTTTACTAAATCTTTTCATTAATTAGTAATGAAAGGTAGCCCCTATCCTTCGTGTATAAATGTGCATCCCTGCAATTGATCCAAACCATCTTATCTTTCACAATGTCTTCAAGTTTCTTACCCAACCAATACGCTAAGCAACAAACCAGTGACCGGAGGAAAGCATATTTTCTACCTTACTTTAATTCATGCATTCCATTAAAGAGTTATGTTTTATGTACAATACTTTAGTACCAATTAGAAGAAATAAAAAGCAAACCAAATCATATGTAAACCTTGACTTGTGAGATGTGAGAAATGATTGTATATTGGATAAATTCATGCTAGAAATACTAAAACATTTGCCAATTTTTGAATATGATGTGCCAAACGGTGCTTTACGTAGCCCAAACCATATCTTCGGTGCATAATATACGTAGTATAATTTATTTTAACTTTTTATCAGAGGTAGTATAATTAAGTACGCAGAAGTATTTCTATTTAATTTTTTATGCGTATGTCGTGCACCATAAACATGTGTTTTATATATGTTTGTGCATGGGAAATATATATATTTAACATGTTTAGGAAACTGTGTATATGTTATGTATAAATGTTTGGGAAATTGTATAGTGAATAGTCATTATTCGAATTGCAGCGTCCCTCTAGCCTGCTCCCCCTCTCTCCCGACAAAGTCAACCCTACCCTGATCTAAACCCTAGGGAGGGATCGCCGGCCGGCGATTTTGCCGCCGAGGAGATCGCCTCCCCCCTACCCCTAGTATAGATCTAAACCACCCCTTCCTAAAATCCCCAAACCGGAAATCCAGTCACCATCGACTACCTACGATCCTTTTTCTGGCCAAATCGTGTTTTTTCTGGTTAATTGCTTCCCGTTTTAGACTGTAGTTGGGGGATCTCCGGCGAAGTTGATCCCGCCCCGACGCCTTGCTCTTCCTCGCGACAGAAGACCTCGACGTCAGTCTTCCTTTTGCTTATGATTCATAGCAACCGTTTCGCCGGCGGATCTAATCGGATCGGGCTTTTGACCGGAAGAACCAGCTCCGATTACCATAAAAGGGCCGGACAAAATATATGGGTGGAGAGTTGCCACACGCGCCACCACGACATGCCAGAAAGGGGAAACCTCTGTCGAACGCATCGGGCACATGCAAGAGGTCCCCACACGCACCGATACTACAGCGCGTGGATCACACGCGCCGTCCACGGCAGGAGGTGCATCTCACGAGCCGCCCACGCGCAGCTCGATCCTGTCGTCGCCAATGTGTATTCTGCGTCTTAGACGATATACCCAGTTTCTTGGGTCCTCTCTATTTGATTTGGTTTTCTTCTTTTTGTTTTGTTTTTAATTTTCTGTTCTTGGTAGTTTTAGGAATTGTTTTTTAGCTTTCAAGGGATTAACTTTAGAACTAGGTTGCTTTTGGTATGGTTTGGTCAAGTCTGTCAGTTTGCCAATTCTTGGGTTTTTTCAATGAGTCATATTGCTTGGTTAAATCCTTGTTGGCTTCCGATCTGATTTTAGTTAGACGGTAGAAATGCGAGTCAAGGTATTTTGATTACTTACCTGATGGCGGCTCTTTCTGAATCAGATTTGTAGATTGTACAAGTAAGGATTTATTTCAGTCTTGGTGCGTTTGGACTGACTTTCACATGCTCTAATTTTGTGAAATTGTTTGGGAATTCTCTTACTTGAGTTGGTAATAAGTTAGCATGTGACCTGAATTTCTCTTAGTATGAGGGGTTATGAGTAATTACCGGGACCACTTTTTGTTATTTGAGGGGTTTTAGTTAGTATTGGATGAAATTGCAGGTTTAGGGAGCATGTCCAATATTGATAATCGATTTGTGCTTGGCTAGTCAGACTCGGATTAGTTGAGAGTATTGTTGGTTATACAACCACTATGCTTATATGTCCCTTTTTCCCCATTTTAGTTTAGGACTACATAGGCCATTACTGGTCTTTTTTAGTTTTTGCTTCTGGTTTATGATTGGAATAAGCCTCCGGGCATCATGTTGTTTCCTGTCTAGGATTGGAATAACCTAAGGGCATCATATTGTACTAGTCTACGTACATCATATTCTACTAGTTTACGGGCATTTCAAATTGCATTGTGGATTGAGGAGCCATCAATAATCCTTGTTTTTTAACCTTTTAAAAAAATTGTGAATAGTAATAGAGGATGCAAGACCATATTTAAGGAACAGATCCCAAAATTAAATGGATCAATTTTACAAAATTAACCCAATAACATCAAAAGCAAAGAAAATCAGACAAAATCGGAGAAAATTTATGAAAATAGGTCCAAAATAACAAGAATGAAACACGTGGAAACAAACAAAATTGTAAAATACCATAACCAACAATATTAACGCAAAATTTTATGGTATGATATGAAAAAATATTTCAAATAAATAAAATTAGAATTGAAATTACAAAAATAACCCTGTATTTGCTACACTACAGTTGATTATAATATGGTACCGGGTCTTGGCATGGCATACACTTCTTACATATAGATTTACACTCAAATTGTGAGTTGCTCTTGGTTCATGATGGCATTTTATATATTTTTGGAAATTTTGTGTGGTCATGTTTAATAGAATTGTGTTTATGATAAAAAAAAAAGGAGTGCGTTGATGATCAAGTGAATCCAGCTGTAGCTAGAAAAGTTTGAATAAATTTGTGAAGGTTTGTCATTTGTAAAAAGGCGAATTCATGGGCTTAATTTAGAGGTCATTTGGTTGGTAGTGAGATATGTACGAATCTGAAAATTCCATGAATTAAAATCCCACAAGTTGTTTGGTTGGTAAAAAAATGTGGGAATTTCATCTTCCTAGAAATTCCAAATTTCCATACAATGGTGAAATTTCCTTACTTTGGTCTACCTAGATAACTAGAAATTCATGGAAATTTCTTCCTCCCACATCCAAACCAAACAATATTTTCCAAATCATGAGAATTTAAAATGGTGGAGGAACTTCATCTTCCTACAAAATTAATCTCTCACATTCAGTCAAACGATCTCTTAGTCACACGATGATGGCTTGTAATAGTTTGAAGGGGTCAAATTAAACGTTTATGCTTAATTAGTTTAAGCATAAAATTAATTAGTTTAACATATTTTGATTAAATGTTTATTAATACCTAATCAAATAGTACGTTTGTTGGCTAGGTTCTATTTAGTATTTGAGTATAAAAGTTTAAATTAATATTCATACTCCTACCAGAGATACTAATTATGAATGTCTTTTAGAATTAGCAGTAATAATGAATGTCTTTTTGAATGTTTTACCATATTTTGGTACGAGCGAAACTTCAAACATTTTTTGTAAGTTTATCGGAAAGTACATACAAGTCTTCTATAATGTGTTTTTTTAGCTAAAAGATTATTTGTGTAATTAAAATTGACATTTGCAAATCCAATTATCGTTGCATACTTAATTACTGATGGATACTATATGTTCGGCACAAAATATTAACATATTTAACTGCGTCCTTTATGAGTATTTAAAAGTTCCACATTCTGATAGAAAAAAAATAGAAAAAAAAAGTCCCATATTTAGTGAGTTTGTTGTGATCCATATCAATGGGATATTATTGTGAATTAAACGAATTAATCACAATATAAACAGAAATTGGATCAAGAAGAAAGAAGAATTAAGCTGAGAATTATCATTGATCCCCAGAATACAGAAATCTCATCAGACTGCAGTGTAGCCTCTTTTATTCAAAATAAACAAGAATATTTGAATCAAATCTCACATTATACTGATACCCCTCTTTTATCTTATTTACAGGAATCCTCTCTAAAAACACACTGAGAAGACAAAATCATATGGATGCCTGACAATAAAGGATGCTTTTCCTTCAAAGCTACTTATAACCTGCTCAGACCCAAAAGAGGCACTTCTATGTCTTTGGAAAAAATTTGGAACAAGAGAGTACCAAAAAAAAATCTCAGTCTTCATGTGGAAGGTAATGAACTCCATTCTGCCTTTTGATAATGTTCTCTGTTACTATGGTTTCAATATAGTGTCCAAGTGTTGTTTCTGTGATCATTCTGACACATTGGATCACTGTTTCAATGAGTGTTATATTGCCTCTGAGGTCTGGTCTGGTGTAAATGCATTTGTCAATATAGTCACTCCATCTTTTAACACTATTTGGAGCAGAATTAGTTATTACCTTAGCAGACCTGGTTTTATAAAGATACATTCTATATTAATTCACAATGTTGTACTTTTCACATGTTGGTGCATTTGGAAGGCCAGAAATAGACTTATTTTTGAAGAAATTGCACCAAACACTAGTCACATTATAACAGAGATTAAGTCTCTTATTTTCCTCTCTTTTGCTGCCAGGCCTTTCTTTATTTCATCCTCTTTTGACATTGAACTGGCTTCAAATGGATACTTCCCTAAGCATCTTAGGCCTCCCAAACCTACAATTTCTGTGCTTAAATGGTCAAAGCCTGTGGGGGGATTTAAATATAATGTTGATGCTTCATGGAAATCCCCTCTGGGCAATACTGGTCTGAGTGTAGTGGTTAGGAATGAAGTTGGTAATTTAGTATTTGCTCAATGCATTTATACAGTATCACAATCACCATTGCATGCAGAAATTTTGGCTATTGGTCTAGGCTTCTCAGTTGCTTCACAGTACAGTAGTCAAAAAGTTTTTATTGTTTCAGATTGTGCAGAGACAGTTAAAATGATTTTGGATCCTCACCTGGCTCACTGGAAATTTTTTAATCTCATTGATGAGGCACATCAATCTTTGCATGATTCTGTTTTATCATTCTCCCCTAGAGAAACAAATCAAGTCTCTGACTCACTTGCCAAACATGCATGTAATACAAAAACTAGTGCTACCTTCAGAAATCTATCTCAGTTACCTGTTGAAGCAAGAGGCTTATTAAACTTAGACAAGATGGAATTAACTTCTGTTAGGATTCATCCCCCCTAGATACAGCTGCTACGCTCACTCTTTGTTATTCTTGACTCTTTGCAGATCCCTACAAGACTCAGATCAGATAACCAGCTACATGCTTCACCATTATGCTACCAGTTACTACCTCTGCTTGGCTTCACTGACCTGCCTCTACTCCTATATTTCATGACTCAAAGAACATTTTCTTGGTGCCGCCTTGTGTTTTGAATTTTCAATTCACTAATAGGCTCTGAGAATTTTTGGTTCTAGAAGTCAATTTTTTCCTAGTTATTACTTGTATAGGTTCCACATTTTTGGAAGCTTCCTAGCTTCATGGCTATGTGTAGAGCCGTTAGGTCTTTATTCTTTTGCCTCTCCACTTCATGTAGTGGGAGTGAGAAAACTACAACCAAAATCCAATTTTGATTTTATTATTCGGTTTGGGGAGCCAAATATATTCCCCCCATCCTTGTGATGGTTATTTAAAAAAAAAAGAAAAAAAAAGGTGAGAACTAGAATAGAATTGGGGATTGAAAAGAGTCCCACAAGGTATGAGTTTTACATTTCAATTGATGTCTAATTCTCTCCCTAAAACTAGTACTATTTATACATTTATGAATTTTTGTGATGGCCAGAATAGGGCAGCATGTTGTGTTCTCTGGTTGAGCTCGTTTGCTATCTTGAAAAGACCATTTTACCATTGGGCCACTTCCCAGATCACGACAGAGTGGCAAGTAAATTAACCCAAATTCAAACTTTCTTTTATACTCAAATTGGCCCAGTTTAAATATCATGTTGATCCACACCGTCTAAATTCGTAACAATTTGTATTGGATCTTCACGCCAGATTATAAACTACCAACCTGTTATGATCGGAACTCATAACTGGGGATAAAATTGGGATATGCTCATATAAAGCTGAGAATCAGACGAGAAAGAAATCCCACAAAGAGGAGACAAGATCTGCAGATCCGATCAAATTACAAAATGCATAATCCATAATCATTTTCTATCCAATACAAATCTATATATTTCATGCTAAGCTCAGTCAACCGTACTTCTTCTATGTAAAAGACCATATTGCCCCTTTTAAGAATCTTAGTGTGTGTGGATTGGAGGATTTTAAAGATTTGGATTTGGTTTTAGAATTTTGAGAATTCTGGACTTGAAATCTGGATTTTGATTTTTTGAGATTTCAAATCCTTGTTTGGTATAGATTTGGAATTTGAATTGAATTATTTTTAAAAAAAAAGAAAATCAATATTTAATGGATTAATGTAGTTGACTTTTTATATTTTGAATTACTACACCTGTCTCAATTTAATCTGTTGACTTTTCAAACTATCCAACACATATTTTTGACTAATAGTATCTTTATTTACTGATATTATTGGAAAATCAAAATTTGATACCTGAATATATTATATGTTGCGATTAATATAATGATACCAAATATGATGATATTAATGATTATATATCTATTTAAATAAGCTAGTCAAAGTTTAAATTGCCACCGTAATTTATTACCTCAAAATTTCATGTCGTAATTTACTACATATGTCTCACTTGAATCCGCACTGTGACTTTTTGACCATATTTATTATTCAACTTTGACCGTATATTTTAATAGATATATAATTATTGATATAATCATATTTAGTATCGTTAGATTAATCTCAACATATAATATTCAAATATCAAATTTTGATTTTCCAATAATATCAGTAAATAAAGACACCGTTGGTCAAAATATGTGTTGAATAGTTTGAAAAGTCAACTGTACAGATATTGAATAAAAAAATACAAGTGGGCAAAAACTGGATTTAAGAACTGAATTTGAAATCTTATGGTGCCAAACAAGGATTTGTGCAAGATTGGATTTGAAATCCTAAAATCCCAAATCCTCCTCATGCCACACACGGCCTTAGAGCATGACACAACCTAAGCCAAAATGACTGAGCCTGTGACAGATCTATTCTGCATTTTCCACGGTGATGGTTCACACAAAAAATAAAAATAAAAATTAAAACACAAAATAAACCATCCCTCTCTTTGAAAGCTCCTTTATTGAATACACTAAAGTCTACACATGCCTCTCTTTACAGAGTCAACAATCCTTCCTAGGCAACTAACTGTGTACACTACACTTAACATGACAGGCTACTACAGTCTACAAAGAAGAAGCAACAACAGAAAACCACTATGGTCTACAACCTCGAACAGCAGAACAAAATCAGTAGCCAGTTTATTATCTGATTTCCTCACAGGATCCCACACCGGAGGAGTACCGTCAAAAGGCACAATTAGTAGGCCTCCACACTGGGAATGCTGCCAGCAGCTCACGACTTGTTCGGTAAAGGTGGTAAACCAAGCAAGGCATTTGCAAGATCTTCGTTCAGTTTCACGGGAAGTGGGGGCATCTGTTTCATTATCTCCGGCATGTCATTCAAGCTGACAAACACCTCGTGTTAGCGAAAACATGAATATGACAGCTGGCATTACTTCAAGAATGTCAGTAAAAGTCACGCTAAAAGACCAAGTATGACTTACTCATTCATGATGCTGACGATGTTGTTTCGAGTTTGGCACAGGAGACCTAGATTGTCATGGAACTGCACAAATGAAACAGAAACATACAGGAATTAGTTCAACTCTCAGGACTGTCCTGTTACAACAAGAAAAGATATAACATGTGAAAGAGAAGCTGAATGCTTATAAAGACGTAACAAGAATCATTTTTCTCCATCAAGGTGCTAGTAAATTAGTACATTACAAATGCATCATATATTATAAGGAAAAATTACCCTTAAAGCACTGAAATTTGCAGAAATTTGATCCAAGGTCTGGGCGTTTTGTTCAAGAAGTTGACCTGTTGGACCACCAATAGCTGCAAAGTACATGAAAACAGTTGAATATCAGAAGAGAATAGAATTACGTTAATCAACACAGAAAGAATTTTTCGTTTAGAAGATATGATCCAACTGTCGAGGGAGATTTTTTCACATTACATATTTAAAATTCCCCTTTTAGAATACCAGCAAATGTTTCAATTTTCCAAACAGACTCTTCAACTGGAGAAACTAAAAATCAAACTTGAGACTATTTCTCATCATCACGTCCTCTTCACTAAAAGTCAAAATAATAGGTCACAACTCCTTCCTGTGTGGGGAATGTGCAGACTTCTAAACATAATACCAGTAAAATACATGGCAAAGTCCTTTCAAAATGTAGAAGTGACAGCAAAAGAATGGATGGATGAGTACATTTAGTCTAAAGCAATCAAATAATGTAATTAGATATCTATTAAAGGATTCATTAATAAAATACGATTATCATGTCGCTTGTAAATCATGGCATCATTCAAGTGCAGAATGTTGATATGACAAGCATGGCATGAAAAATGCAAGAAAATTAGACAAGGAAATTGTCAGAGATGAGATTTTGATTTAAAATTGACTGAAACAATGAAACTCGCTAGAAACCTTTATATGAGATGCCATCATCATTGTCCATGGACATCATGGACTGGGCATAAGGAGGGCCATTAGCACGGTTTGCAACATGAGACTTCGGCACAGAATCTGTAACTTTTTCCTGCATAACAAAATGCAGTCTCAGATGCAATGTTTGTCAAAACTAACAAACATATAAATAGGTAGAAAGGAGAAATGATCAAACTTCCAATATAATGGGTAAATAAGGACCAGTAGAACTCCCTACAGTGTGAAGATAACCTATTGTAATAATGCCCAGAAAACCAAAATAAGGCCCTTGGCAAATATAATGTAGGCTGAAGATAGCTGGTAAGGTGAACAGTTAAGAGTATACCTGAGAGGGCATCTAGGTTTCAAAAGACATAAAAAGAGGAAAGATAACTTTATTATCACTGAAGTCCTTTTGTATTTACAAGGTTTTGACAAGGTAGGAACACAAACTAAAGGTTCTATCATGTCATTATAAATACATATATTCCGAGAACATGAAGTTAAAGCCGAAATTTGTATAGGTACCTTTTTATCTTTACTTTTCCTCGATGAATGATCATCTTTCCTTCGCTTTCCATTTTCCTTTTTCTGCAATTGAACAAAGGAATATTAAACCTCAATGACAAGATCATCTGATGGCCTAGCTATAAGTTAAGGTACTCAACATCTCCAAAGATCACATTTTCCCCCGGCAAGGAAAAAGGGGTAGAAACAAAGAGATCAGATTACAAATACACCTCAAAGGTCATCAGCCTAACTCATCAAACAAAACACTAAAGAATTTAGCTTAACTCTTAGAATAAAGCTAAATGAATAAGCTTTTTTTTTTCTCCCTTCTTCATTTGAAAATAAAGATAGCCAATTTGAAACTACCTGATGAACTTCAAAATGACAAGAATTTATAGGAAGTCTACACAAACAGAGGGAACACTATTTTTAATGTAACAAGTTAAATCTCTCAGCAACCTCTGTGGAGCCACCACGTTGTAGGTTGTAACAACTAAACCATAAATGAAGATTTGTTTCTTTGCGATAAAAAAAACTTAACTTTTTTATAAAGAATCATCAAACAGCCCAGGTTGTAACAACTAAAACCATAAATGAAGTTTTGTTTCTTTAAGCTCAGCAATAATTTACAAAATCCAACAATAACAACTTCATTATTAAAAAGAATCACCAAACAGACAAACGAAGAGCTTACGTTCATCCATCTACACCGCAAAGCCACATCCCGAACTGTTTTATCTTTTAATTCCATGGCGATTTTTGCATACCGCACCACAACTGAGTCTGTTGCATACCTGCAAGATGCATTTGCCTCTGTCAACTTAACTCACAAGTAGTAGGGAGGATAACTGGAGCAAACCAAATAACTGAAGATTGAGCCAAGAATATCAAGAAATCATATCTTTATCAGCCAATTAGATGTTACCAAAGTCACATGTTCTAATTAAAAAACAAAAATCCATGGCTCAATGAAAGCATAAATTTCGAACTCAAGTTATCATATTCGCCGGCAGATCCGTGCAAGTGAGCTAGAACCTTGTTTTGAAAAACAAAATGCACTAATCACAAATTAACAAGATAAAGTTACTGACTTGCTGAGTAAATCATCCAGCAGAGACTGTTCTTCAGATGTCCACTTGGCGGAAATGCCCGGGTCGTGACGCAGCGCCGCCTTGGTGGCTCCTAGAACAGAATTGTCCACCGCAGAGACGCCGTTACCGGCTCCGTTAGCGGTGTTGTTGGCACCATCTTGGCCGCTGCCGCTCCCGTTGCCTTGGCTGCTCCCGTTATGATGGGAGCCGCCGGATGGGTTCGTACTCGCCGCCATCAAGCTCTACTCCGAATCCAGCAAAAATCGATAAAAGGGTTTAGGTATCAACCCGAGAATTCTCCTCCGAACAGCGTGATGGGTTTTTGAGGGTAATTCTGGGTATGTGTGCAAGAAATGGTTGGTGGCAGCTGACAAGATGCGGGTGGGATAAGAGCAGAACAGTGTTTATTGAGTTGTTTAAGAAAAAAGCGGCTGAGATCGGATGGAGGGAAGGACGAAGCTAGAGGCGAAAGTCTGTACGGTATTGGGGATGATGTGATTCTTTTCAGAAAATATACTATACTACTAGTAATGTTTAGAGATGAAAAAAACAAGAATCTTTTTTACCAAAAAGAAGATTTTGAGTCGTTAATAAATTACCAAATTCTTGTGAACACACTTGATCAAGTGTTACAGTAGTTTCGAGTTGTTAGATAGAAAATTAGGAATCTTTAACTTGAGAAAATATCAAAAAGGGTTTGATTGTTAACAATTGACGTAATTTTCTTGTTACGTAGTTTCGAGTTATTAAAGAGGAAAAATTAAATTCAAATCGAGAAAGATATCAAAAAAAATTTGAGTCGTTGACATACTTTCGACATCTTAGTTAAATATTATGGTAGTTTCGAGTTATTAGAAATTGTCAAAACATCCAAAACATGTGGATACTTAAAAATTTTGAATCTCGATTGATTGACTTTGATTATATATTTTTGATACTTTGATAAACAAAAAAACAAAAAACAAAAGGACTATAATTTTCTAATGGCTAAAAATTTGGTCAGATGTTTACCACCCTTAGATCTCTCACCATCCTCCCACCTGATTCATTATCTTTCATATGCATACTAGCACCATCCAACTTAACTAGACCACCTTACACTCAACCCAATCTTGAGAATGCACACTAACAAGAACATCCAATTAGAGTAACTCATTAGTTTCATTGTGGTGAGAAAGTGACAAAAAAGTCACGTATTTGAAAAATGATCAGAAGAGTCACAAATACAAAACAAGGGAGTATGCCTTTAAATACTCATGCATCCCTATCTTTTCTAGAAACAAGGTTATGTATTATCATCCATTAATACATAGAATGGAAAGACTGCTCACTAACTGGAAAAACAGATGGCTAACAAATGCTAGAAGAAAAGTTCTCATAAACCATGTGCTGCTGGTTGTCCCTATCCACACCTTTACAGTATCCATAGGCAGTTTTCAAGAAAGTGGAGAGAATGGCCACAAATTTCTGTTGGGGAGAGACGGAGTATGGGAAAGGGAAAATATGGAGAAATTGGAGTAGAATGGCTTTACCTACTGATGAAATTGGACTGAGAATCAGAGATGTCAGAGGCATTTCACAAGCCTTCTCCTGCAAATTATGGTTGAAAATGCAGTAGAATGACATCCTATCCGTGGACAGTACCAAAGACCTATAAATCATCACATACATGGAGGAGAATTTGTGAGGTAACAGGACACTGTAGTGCACACTCCATAGTTCAAACTGGAAAAGCGAAGCTTTCTTTCTGGAGTACAAACCAGTTTGGTGATGGTGCCTTATTTTATAAATGGACGGAAGGAGTAAGGCAACCTTACCCCTAATTTGATTGTTGATCAATTCTGTGATAACAATAGTTTCTACTTAATATCAATGGAGTCACACACTAATCTTACTCAAATTTTACAGGAACTAACAGTGAGTATACTCACTGGGATAGGTTCATATGGATACCAAGCACACCAGGGGATTTTAGTGTCAGAATTGCATACTTCTCACTCGTAAACAGATCTACTGACATCTTCTCCATAAAACAGGTATGGAATAAACATATTCATGTACAACTGGCTATTCTAATTTGGCAAATTGCAATGAAATATTACATTTTGAAGATGTGCTAATTTGATTTGAGATTCATTTACCTTCAAAATGTCCACTATGATGTAGCCTTGATAGCATTAAATCATTTCTTTAATGAAGGCGAGAAAAATGTGGAAATATTTGATTATGTGCATTATGTATTGTCCATACCAGCCTCTTTCTTCTTTAGTGTTAAGCATAGAATTAAGTTCTATATGCAGAAAATAAAGACTCACACTACAGTCACTGTCACAACAATGATATTTGTGTTCTGATTCCTATGGTATAGAAGAAATACCATGATATATGAATTAGGGAATAAAAAAAAACAAAGATATTGAGTGCTTTTTGTTAAGAAGATCTCCTTATTTTTACAGCACATCCTCTATTTGGGAGTCAGGTGAAACAAGGAGAACTAATTAACTTTGGTTTAGTGCCTTTTTAAGGACTAAAAAGCTAAACCTAATTAGGTCTATAAAATGGAAACTATCAGATCAGGGGTACAAAATAAACACAGATGGATCCTTCATCAATAGTGAACTAGCTGGTATTGGTCTGATAATGAGGAACCAGTGTGGAGGAGTCTGTCTCATGAGAACATAATTTTACCTGTTATATCTCCCCTCCATGTTGAATTGCTCGCTGTTGAGTTTGATGTACAGGTGGATAGACAGTTTTCCTCACTCATCATTGAGATTGATTGTCAAACTGCCATTAGGGGTATACAAAATCACTCATCAATGCATTGGCAATTATATAGCCTATGCCACGAGATTAAGCACAGTTCAGAATGCTATAAAATTCAACATATCCACAGAGAAGGAAATTCGATTGCAGATTTTCTGGCTTAATTGTCACAGTCAAAACTCTCAATATCTCTACATGCACAACATGCACCAGCAAAATTGAGAGGGCTCATTCGTTTTGATATGCACGGTGTCTACTCAATCAGAATGGCATAAAAGGTTTAGATGCTACTGATTCCTCTTTTTTGACAGTTACTGAAGGCATAAAGAAAGGTGTTCTCTAGGTTTCCAAGTTAGGGTGAGCAACTAAGGAGAACTGGAATTAAACACTCAGAAGGAACTGCAACATATGGAGTCACATCTACAGACCTGACATGAATGTAATATTTTTGAAGGCCCTGACCTTACTCTTGTGGTTTGGGGAGTCCAATAAATCCCCTGTCCACGACGGTTTAAATTAAATATAATAAAAGAGAAAGTGGCAAAAAACTATCCCATTTTAATACAACTTCTGAAAGGTGTCTTTTCGAAAATGAGATTTTGGGCTATTGGGGAAAAAACACAAAATTAGAAGGGAATTTAAATTGAGCTAAGGAGATTGAAGTGCTTACCTAAACCCACAACATCGAGAAAGTTTGCGGCTTCAACATTGTACAGTTGTACTTTTCTAGCATAGTTTGTTTTAATTCCAATACTGCAATTATGATAAATTGCTCGGATTAGTGTGAAATTGCAATGTATTGTTAGCGTGAGGAACTATTGAGATTGAAATTTGCTGGTCGCAAATTCACATTAGCAATAATGAGAAATCCCAAGTGGAAATGCATGAGAAACTGCACAATTTAACTTCTATTGCGCATTGATGAGACGAAACTATTTAATCAACACCTTTCAGTGCAAGCCATACCAACGAGATAAGCTATGCATATTTAGGACATAAGCACTAATAGAGTTTGACTTTTCGAGGTTGAGATTGGGGCTCTAAAAAGATGTAGAGACGATGGTGGCACAGGGAATATATGCATTGAGGTAGAGAAGAACGTCTATTTCTTTGACTGCAGCTTTTACGCCCGAGAGGGTGAAGATGACGATTGAACTTATGGGTGTATTTGGCAGAAATTTTCATTGATTGTGTCTGAGCATATCAATTTTAATGTTTGGAAAACTGTCAAAAAATTGTTTACTTCATAAGCCCCAAAATTAGAATCTAATAAATCAGTTTCTGCTTTTGGGCGCAACGGAAGGCAAAAGCACTTTTTTTATGTTAAAAAAACACAGTTCCACTAAACACACGTTTTATGGCGTGGATGGTAATTAATGGTGACATGCTAGGGAATAGTATTATTATTGTTAAACAAGGATGACCAACAAAAATCTCATGATAATAATAAGCACCCGACCACTTTTCAAGAACCGAGAGTTAATGGATGCATAATCAAGAGTTCGGAGAGCATGAACACACTTGTTCCTTTTTTCTAGTGGCACACTTTTTAGACATATTTGGGAAAAAATTAACTCTAACTCCGAGTACTTAGATAAGTCTCATTGTAATCAGGAACGGAACCAGAGGATGATCGGAGGTGGCGACGACAACCCCTAACTTTTAGAGGTGAAATAGTAATTTAATGGAGCTTGGGCGGTGATATGATGGAGTTATAATGGAGAGCAACCTCCGCAGCGCCGATGTTTCGAAACAATCATATTCAGCGACTCTATAAATTTCCTTCCGGTTCCGCCACTGAATTTATAATCATATGTTCTAGAAAAGTTCTATTATAACCCTTGAGATACATAAAAGTCTAGTAATTACATATTAACCGACATTAACAGTGTATTTCGATATTATTGCCATGCAAGAGGAGAGTAATAGTGGTTACTCAACTCCCCTAGCTTGGCTGTTGTAGTGTAAAAGAATAGCAATAAGAAAGTTATAAAAGTAAAAGTATCTCTTCAACCGCGGGGATCAATTTTATTTCCTCTATTTATCACTGCGGGGGTGAGAAAAAGCGGAGAAAAGAGAGAAAGGGTCACTACTTGTCTTCCACGGCCAGGAACTAGGGTTTATAATTTTGATCCCCAAATTCCCACCAGCTCCATTGGATTCGACTCCACCCAAGCTTCCGCGACATCGTAGCGAATTTCTGTTACCCCAGCTTCCTACAATCAGTTATTGTCTGTGTAGAATTTAAGGGTGATGATCGATTTTATGTGTTGATTCATGGATTCCGATGGCAAGAAGTTCGGAAGAGGTAGAATGCCACGTACTCCCATTTCATGTTTTTTGTTTACTTATTTACTGGTTGTAGAATGATTGTGGACCAGAGATGCCAGTCTAGAACAAGCTATGGAACGTTCATAAAAGATGTGTTTTTGAATCTTCTCTGCACTAGAAAGTTCATAGAACAACATTCTAATTGTGTTTGGAGGTGGGTATAACCTGGCTACTGGAGTTTGGAGTTTGGAGCATAGGCATTAGATAGCTGTTGTGAGAAAAGTTCTTTACCTTGTTGCTCATTTTTGATAAGGCTTATGTGATTGCACTGCTTGAGGAATGAGCTTTCATCTGAATCATGATTCTTGAGTTTGATTAATTTAATTTGCTGGGTAGCCACTATTTTACGTGTGACCCTGTCTAGCTGTCCCAATTTATAAGTTGACTTCCTTTGTTCTGAACTTTCCTTGATTTGGTGTTTTTGTGAACTAGGCCCTAGAGAGTTGACAGGTGCTGTGGATCTTATTACTCATTACAAACTTCTGCCACAGTATGAGTATTTCTGTAAGAAGTCACTCCCAGCTTCCATTTTGGATTCGCATTATCTCCATAATGTCGTGGGAGACACAGATATCTGGAAGGGTAAAGGAAAGCAATTAGATGAGCTCATCGAGGATAGCACATTGTTGAGAGAAACAAATGCACGGATACAGCCTTTTGACCTAGATGTTCTTGGAGAAGCTTTCCAACTTAGGGAAACAGGACCAGTTAATCTATCTTCTGTAAGATTATACTAGTTTTGTATTTTTTTTCATGATTTTTTTACATGCATGAGTTTCATATTTTTGAAGTGCTGATCTGTTTCTGGTTATCTTGAAGTCCGAGAGAGGCATTCCAACAATTTCCGTAAAATCAAAAACTGAGTCCAAAGACAAGGAGAAGAAGCATAAAAAACACAGAGACAAAGACAAAGACAAAGATAAAGAACACAAAAAGCATAAACATCGACATAAAGATCGAAGTAAAGATAAAGACAAGGATAAGAAGAAAGATAAAAGTGCTCATCATGACTCTGGTGCTGAACCTTCAAAGAAACATCATGAGAAGGTGAGGATTTTGTACTTTCACCAGATGCTTCTTTGTGTACAAGATTTGTTGTATGCTCTTGAGTCCTTATATTGCTACAAATAAATTTTCCTTGATGATGAATTTTCATATTAATGCCATTTTGTTTGAGCTTCACATTGTGTTGGTAATTTACATTGTGGGGAAAAGATTAACCCTGAATATATTTTTACAAATACTTTAGCTTCTTGTGATTAACGGTATTGCGTTTTTGTTTGAATTTCATTATCAAGTACAAATCTTTTGATGAGCATGAAAGAACCTCTTACAGATTTACAGATGTGATTTAAACTTTGACATGGAGTAAATGACTTTTATCACATGTTGGACCCAAATAAGCTGTTTTGACTAAATATCTCAGAGTCGGTGCAGTTTTTTGATAGTTTTGGCTGGTCTCAGCTGTTTAATTCTGCTCTTGCTATGTAAACTTGTTTTGTTATTCATCTGTAACTAAATTATTGAAGTCATTTTTTTGTTTGATGAATGTAGAAAAGAAAGCACGATGGAGATGAAGACATTAATGACATTCACAAGCACAAGAAAAGTAAGGTATTTTTTCTTTAGTCTCGTTCTATAAACTTGTGCTTTCAGTTACTTCTTCACAATCTTGTTCTCACCTCTGTGGCTATCATTTGGTACCTATGTGCGATCTTTCTCATAAAATGATAATTGCAGCATAAGAGCTCAAGAATTGATGAGATCGGTGCAATAAGGGTAGCAGGCTGAATAAAGTTGACGTTCTTTGTAAAATTTGAAGTCCTCAGATGTTGCAGTTGGTTTGAAGGTGTTTTTACTTGTGTTCAACTCCAATTATTTGAGGTACAGACTACAGATATCAAGATATAAAATGTTCCATTGGAAAATTATTATCATTTAGTTGAACCGTTTTTGCCATGATAAACTTTTTAGTGTGGAATTGTGGATTGTTACAATCCCAAACTTTCCATTTGCATTTATGTGTGCATGTTACGTTTCATTTGAGTATTAATTTTAGCACTGCGTTGATTCTCAATACAAGAGTGTATACAATTCGTTTTGTCTCCAGTTTTGTTTGATGATAGGACCCAAGTAGCCACTCTAAATGATTCTGTTCCACCTGGGGTTAGATAGCAGAGAATTGAATGCGTACAATTAATGTGCTTGAAAATTGTTGAAGGACAATATGCAACTGGTTTCCAGAAAGTTTGTGAAAACAGTGCTGCAAAGATCCTACACCACCACTTTTTTTGATGGATAGAAAATAATTTTCTTGTAAACTATGGTGTGCTGAATGAAGATTCTAAAAATTGGTCATTGCAATTGGATAACTAAATCGTATTGGATACCTAATACTTGGCTTTATCACCTCTTCGTAAATGCTTAGGTTTCAGTTTGAGAGTGTTCAGTCTGAAATCTTCATTCATGCACCTGTTACGCTGTGATCACATCTCCACTATATAGCTGGTAGTTTACCCTCTACTCTTGTTATGTTTCAAGTGCAGAAGTCATGTGCAATAGCTTCAGACTGTCCAGAAGGCGTGTTAACCTGCTGAGGGAAATTTTAGTCGATGACACTGAAGTTTTGCATGTAGTTGTAGCGAGTCTGTAATAGTCTGGGCAGTGAGAGGAATAGACTAACAACATGAGTAGGTATGAACTATGTTTTTTCATTTTGAAAGAAACTATAGAAGAGACTGTAGTTTGTGCATCGGTTATATGGTTCAATGCATTAACGTTGTACTGGGGGCTGTAGACTTGTTGTAATTGTGGTCTATGGATGACTCCGTAACTAAAGTATGTTCCAAAATCTGGGTCCGTATTGTTATGCCCCTTTCGGATCATAGTAAAAAGAGGTTGTTCGCATTTTATTTTTAAAGTTTATCCCTCATACTATTTCTGTATGCAATGCAAGTGTAGAGCCTGGGTTGTTTGTTTTGAGTACATAAACTGACTTTACTTTCTAGTATAAAGTAACTCCAACTAAGTTTGTAACTAGTATTTTTGAAATCAAATTGAAGCCAGTTCCTCGGTTCCTATTTAAGTTTCTGGCAAAATACACTATATAACCAGGGTATGTAGAGAAGGGTATGACAATTAATTATCGTAGTATATTAGTTAGAAATAAAACGCAGACAAAATAAAGCCCACTTTGAAGGATCAAACTATTGTAGTATTTCTTTACGGTATAGTTAATTGTTAATTTCCTCACAAAATCTTTGGAGGATCTGTTTCACTTAGCTGTAAAATTTTGTGAAGACAGTATAATTTAGAAAAAATAGACTTTGCTGAGGCATATTTAAGTAACTTTTTTTAAAATCCCCTACTCAAACACAATAATAAGAATATTGTTTCGTAGTGTAGTTAATTTAGTATTAGTTAGTGGGTTATTTTTGTAAGACTAAATTGATTTTTATGACCCCATGCATAATCAATAGCCCCAGCATATCAATTTAATCAATTTGTAACCCCAACATTTAAAATTTATGACTCTCATAAATATGAATTAGGATTTGACGGGACTAATTAGAATGGACTGTTTGATTAGGATGGTTGTCGTTGTCAGAAGCTGGAATGCAAATCAACACCGGTCACACATTATATTAACTTTTTCGGATTAAACTTTATCAGGAAATTAGTGGGTGACTTTGATGATGTCACCACCGATTATATGGAGATTGAAGCAGCTAAAAGTTTACTGCTAAAATAGTCATTTTCCACACAAGGAAAATAAAGTTCATAAATCTTCACGTTTATCTGTAGATTTCGCAAAATTAGTCTGTATAGCGAATGTAACCGTTCATTCGTAGATATACATAGGTCAGCACCAAAATAAAAATAATTACAAAATAAACTATTCCAATCATCATTATCAGGATCTATACTAACTACAAAGTATTCTTAAGTTAATGAAAGTGATTACTCCACTTCATTTAATATTAATAGTGCGGTGACAATTGTTATATGGTATATTGGTATCTCGTATGTATGTATCTCACATTGATGTATAATAATAATTATGTATTTACTATTTATAAAAATACAAATTACAACGCATAATTATACAAATTAAAAAATATATTTTTAAATTTTAAAATGCACTTGAGTTATGTACCCTAGTACATGATATAATTTGCGATGCGGTGAAGGTTGACGAGTGATGATATACTATATTTAGCAAAATACCACAAAGTAGATTTGGCTTTCATTTTCGCATGGATAGTCCAATCAATTTACGAACTTTAAACTATTCGAAATTCGCATCTACGATATTTGAATTATTTTTGTTTTATTTAACAATTCAAATATTAATTTTGTTCTAAATATGATACCTTCATAAATCTCTGTCATTTTCCTTAACATCGACGTTTTTTAAGAAATATAATGATCTTTTTAAAGGTGGATTGCAATCATTTCTCCAATAAAAAATAAAATTCAATTCTCTTTAATATTAAATGTAATTATGAGGTAAAAAGTTGAGTAGTGTTAGAATGTTAGGTACCCATTTTGAACACTTTGAATGTTAAGTACAAAAATTCAATAATATTAGAATGTTAGGTACATATTTTGAACCATTTAAATGTTACATAAACCGTTGTTTAATTTCATCCCAACCAATTGTTTTGTAATTGATACTAAGCATAAAAGAACAAAAGAAAGCAACAATAATAATACTACGTAGAGTTATTCGATTGCAAAAATAATTAATCTTACATACTCAATGTATAAATACATAATATTAATATTATTTGTATAAGTTTGGTTCATTTACATGTCTTCTATACGCAGTTCGTATTTTGCTTATTTGCAGTCCGTATTTTTTTTAAATAATCATATATATAATGATTCTGATATATAACTGAATTGCAAGTGTATGCAATAGAAGTAGTATATATGATGCATATGTCTGATATACATAATTATTGACCATATTATATATATCGAAGACGTATTTTTATTTTGGACTGCAAAATAAGCAAAATATGGACTGCGTATAGCATGCCCTTCATTTATGGGCCGGGTTTGAATTTTAATTCATGAGATCCATATCCGGTCTACCCATACTTACCGGATCTAAAGAAAATGAACTTATATCCGACACATTTGTACTCTATTTTAAACTATAAAATATTAAATATCAAATTATGTACAACAATACTCTTAGTTTATGGTGATTTTGTACATTTTTAGGATGATTTTATGTGTTGTAGCCAAGGTTCTAAATTTCAGGGTACCAACACTCAACAGATGTGCCGAGACAATCCCCAAACAAAGTGACTCCCTGTCTCCCTCCAACCGTAATTCAGCCGCCGGATCAATTGTCGCCTCAAATGCTCTGGCTTTCGCGCAAGGTTCTGTCCGGGTCGGGTCAGTTTCTTCCAATCAGTTTTACCAGTTAGCAGTTCCAACCATCTTAACTAGTTTTAGCAATTTTAATAACTGCTTTCATCTGACATGTATTTTTTAAAGAAGGAATAAAATATTTTAAAATTTACGTATTTAAAAGATTATTTTAATAGTTGTTAATGAAATATTTTTATTTTAACTTGTTTAATTACATTTAAACCACATACAAATATTCATTCATAAATAATAAAATAATTCAAATAGTTCCAAGCAATTTCTAACAGTTCAAATAGGTACATACAATTCTAGCAGATAACAAGCAGGTCAACTGGACATTGAGAATAGATGAATAATTCTTTAATCGCCGACCTACTATAATGACTAGTAAATAGTAATGGTGTTTTTTTTGTTTGAAGAAAATAATAATGGTTTATTAGTTTACCTAACAAGTGTCGGTGTGCCCTCTACACATGCTAAAAATACTGGCTTGTTTTCCCATTAGGTTTATGTAAATTATTATGAGGAAGGTTATTTGCATGTTTTATTTTACTTTTGCGGTCCGCATTATTTTCAGAAAAAATAAATATTTTTAATCAAGTGGTTAAAGTTTGAACAAGATAAATTAATAAGTACAATCTTGTCAGTTCCAATCAAAATATAGACTGCATTAACAAAAGAAAACCTGCAATTAAGAATTCTGATTATTATTCCGATTATGAAGGTAAATTGGATATGATTTAATTATTGTGACATTTTTTTTCCAGAAACATTATTGTGACATTTTTTTTCCAGAAACATTAATGTGACATATAGACCACGTTCTTTCCACAGTTCAGTAATTTTTAATATAATTCAATTTAGTTCAATAAAGTACAAATACGCTGTGATAACACAAGCTTGAAATTGGTATAAAAATTATTACAAATTATTAGAGTACAATGGTTGGTACAGACAGTACACTATACAGTAAAGAAATGAAATGAGCGTCAAACCCGACCGCTTTGGTTGACCTCAATTGCCGGAACGTTGATTAAAAAAGAATATTATCGGAATGGAAGTAGGCGGGAAACTGTCGGTACTCTTATTTCTACTTCTGCTCCCTCACATTTTCAGTATACTTGGAATCATCCCAGCTATTTGGTTTCATTTAGCATTATCAATTTATTAGTTTAGTTTAGTTTAACTTAGTAAAAATAGTTGATCAAAGTGCAAAATATAGTCCCTAAAAATTCAAAATATGTAGTTTATGGTCTCCAAGTCATATCTGCCGTGACATGACTATTAAACCAGAGTTAAAATAGTCATTTTCACGCATCCACTTCTTCTCAGCCAACTCCTGCCGCCGCCACTGTTCCAACAATCGATCCCCACCACCATCTCCTCCGCACAACCTCAGCAATGCAAGAACCATTTGAAATCAAACCGACCAAATCAATCGGAACCCATTAAACTCGACATAAACTTGATTTCCTTTTAGGCATGTCGAAAAACTCTACATAAACCACACATTTCAAAGTACCAGAGTACCAGACAGAGCTCCAAATTGAGCAAGAACATGTTAGATAAAGAAAACACACCATCATTGGAAACATATGAGCCTTGGTCAGACTCGATGTCTGCATTGTAATCGGAGTCCTAGGCCGGAAGATTGAGCCATTTTCGCAGCACGACCCGACCCCAGAAAAGATGTATGCATGTGCAACCAAAACACAATAATTCTCTGGCGCAACCTAGCCATCAGCCGGCGTTTAAAATCATTTCCGAAAACCTCCCTGGCACTGCCGTCAACCTCCACCGGAGATTTCACCACCATCCCATGAATCCCTATTCACCTTGGCATCACCCCTATCATCAAACTCCTATCCAAATACCATCTCCAACGCACCCCTGATCTCAAAATCAGAGCAGTTGTTCTCCAGAGAATGCTCCAGCGAAGCCCCCTTCTTGTCGGGACCCTCAATGAAGGAGTCAACGAGGGTGGAGAGATCGGTTAAAATCTGTCTCCCTCCAGAATATTCCGTCCCACTGCTCTCGAGCTTCCTCGTTGAAAACCACCACCACCCTTTTGAACTTCCCTTGACGACGGATGGTCCATCCTCCGCCGCCGGAGCCCCTAATTCATTCGTATCAACACCACCGCCACTCCTCCAATTCCCAATTCCTTTGCCGCTCCCTTCGCCGGACCGCTTGTGGTTAACCACGTAGGGAGACGGGGGTAGACACTCCAATGCTTAAATCAGTGACAGTTTTGAGAATCTTATAAGCATAAAGCTTAGTGTACGTAAGATAATTAGAGAGGTCTACCAAACCTTTGTATTTATAGAGTTTCAATCCGTAGATCGGCATGGTTTATAATTCAAGTAAGAAATAAAAATACAACTCTTATGATAATAATACTTATATTCCCATAATTAGAGAAAGTGTATTTCTTGTAAACAATTCACAATATACGCAATCCTTATTTGGATTAGGTTAACGGTCCCGTAAACCTATCTCCCGTGTATCTCGAGCCCAAGGTCCTCTTGGACCTTGGTCTGAGTCCGATCGAAGCCTAGGAGTGCGGAACATGGACTTATCAGTAGACCCAAGGTAGATTCAGAATTCGAGGTAGATTCAGAATTCGAGGTCTCCTCTTGAGGGGATTATGCGAGATTTTTTACTCGAGGGTAAGACCAATAACTCGAGGGAGATGTCTCGGAGCAGTAACTCTGAGCATCCTCTCAGATTGACCACTCGGGTCCTCTTCTGAATATTTATTTTCAAATTGTTTCAATTGATCCAATTTGAAATTTCCCCTTGAAATCTGCAGATCTGAAGTTTCGTTGAGACATTCCATTGATGGCTTGCCCTTGACAAATTTCCCGATCAGTGTATTGATGTAATGTGAGGCTAAAGTCTGAGCATGTTGGTGAGTTACAATACATGCAATTTCTCCTCTATACTGAGTTATTGGCTTAATTTCTGGGTTAGAAGGGAGAGAGGATGCAAGGGGAAGGGATCTATTTGTAAGGGCTTGCACGAAACTTTTTCTGGCGGCAAAACCACCACACATGGGTGGTGGCGCCGCCATGGCGTTGTCTTGAGAGTTGAGACTACCGTTATATGACCGTTGTGATTGGGAATAGTGGAAAGAAACGGTAATAAGTGGCGATTAGTTTTCCGGGATAAAAATGGTGAATTTGAGGAGAGAGATTAAAACATTTAGGAGGAGAGAGTGCGCGTGTAAGTAACAATTTTTCATGACGCGACACACATTCTTATTCAAACTCAAAGGAGCATAATAAATGAAAATTTATTTATATGGTTCCAAAATATATCAAAAGCATAGTTTTGAATCCTAATATATAAAATTTAATGTTTATTACTTTGCAAAAAACAACTATGATTAATTTATAATCCCGTAACCGTATCAATTAAACTTTTTAATTTTCGTAGGCTACAAATTTGTGTAACCATATCAGATATTAAACGTCAAATCTTTATTAAAAATTTTAAACTTGGTGTTGATTAATATATCTTTTTTTTAAAAATTGTAGACGCTACATGTCCACCTTTATACTTTTATTTTGTCTTTTTCTTTTTCTCCCACTTTATGCAATTAGTAATTACTACTACCGGGTAGCATATGGAAAGGCTTCAGTGGAATGTGACAAAAGTCCTTTACATTCATCAAGTACGTTTTAAAAAAACATTTATCAAGTAATTAGGAAAGTTTATATGAAATATCTCCCAATTCAGTACTTTCCAATTCAATTCAATTTATTTTAGTTCATTATTTTTCAGTCAAGTTCAATTTAATTCACTCCAGTTCAGTTCAATATTGGACACATGTTTATTTTTTCAGTTCAAATATTTTTTTCAGTTTAATATTTCCAGTTCCGTTCGATCAAGTTCAGTTCAGTATTTTTTTAAAAAATGTACTTGATAAATGATTTTTTAGTACAATTTATCAGAATATTTTTCATTTGAGTTCAATATTTTCCAGTTCAGTTCAGTTTAGTGCATTATACTTCTAATTTTTTAAAACAAATTATATTTTAATAATTCAGTCAATCCAATTAGAGAAAATATAATTCAATTCAATTCAGTTAAGTTAAGTGAAAATAAAATTTAATCATTTTAAGTCCATCATGCACGCCAATTCAGTTCATTTAAGTTATGTGTAGTTCAATTCAGTTCATTATTCAGTTCAATTTAGTATTTTTCAATTCAGTTCAGGCGTATTAATGTTCAATAAATTTGGCAATTACCAATTTTTTAAAATATTATACATTAACAATTTGATAATTTATTTCCCGAATCGAATTTATGATGAACCGATATAACGGGTTACGAGTGTTTCTATCAAATTTTAAGGTTAATCAAACAAAAAAATACGAACTAGATAATGAATTTTTCCTAAATTTGATTAACCGAACCGAAACTAGGACTGTGCAACTGCTTCAACCCTACTCGACCCTATGCGGATAGACCCGGATCCAGAATATGTTAAAATCTTGGACCATGATCCGGCCCGATTTGACTATTCTTTGAATCGGACCCGGTTCATAATTTTTTGGGTTTGACCCGACCTGAACCGATTGACCCGGTTAGAATTTTTTATTATATTTAGAAAAAGAAAAATGCTTCTACGAACTTCTTCTTCTTGCAGGAGATCACCAGAAGGATGAGGAATGACCGTCGTGTAGGGACAGCGGAATAATTGGACTAACGCTCAGTTATCCTCAAATTACTAATTGGCCTCTGTATTCAAGGGCGGAATCACGCGCAGATTCAAATAGACTCGTGCCTATCTTAAAATTTGAAATTCAACATATGTTATTATTCACCGGTCAAATTTGGGTATTTCTAACCTCTGATCAGATGACAATTATGAACCTGCGTTTTCATCCTATATTTTTTTAGTGAATTCGACGCTGTCTGTACCGGAGACGGATGGTCCGAAACCATGGTTGTAGTAGCTACCACCAAATAGTGCCGTAGAGTATTTGAATGTTGGAATTGATGTAATTATAAATCTGGCCCTCAGAGATTCAGAATATTTGGACCTTGACCCCCACCGCCAGCAGAATCTTAGCTGGAGTCAGGAGATTGGAACATCATTTTCCCCATTCTGATTTTCTGATAATTACTCTTCTGCTTCTTCTACTACTGCTCTCTGCCACCACTCTCAGTAACACTGTTCTTTTAATAATAATTAAAAAACTCACCTTTTTCACACACTGATTACCCCAATCACACACCCACACACACACTTCAACTAGTATGCACCACCGCAGATGCAGATCTCTTTTACACACACTCACACACTGATTCTCCCTAATCACACCCTCACCAAAAATGGCCCCGTTTCCCCTTCTCCTCCTCCTCCTTCTCTTCGCTCCTGCATTATCCGACCGCCGGATTCTCCACCAGCCCTTTCAACCGGAAGGATCCCAGCCGCCGCCGAATCCATCCCCGCCACCACCGACTTTGCCGGATATCCCATTTACTCCGGCGACTAACAGTACCCCCTTTTTCCCAGAAATCCCTTCTCCTCCGCCGCCATCTCCGGCGTCTTTCGCATCCGTTCCTGCTAACATCTCCTCTCTGACGCTGCCGGAGAGTTCCAAATCCAGACCTGTTAATAAAAAGCTTGTTCCCATTGCCATCGCTGCTGTGATTGCTGCTGTGATTGTTGTCTCCATTGCAGTCGCTTTACATCTCCGACGACGGAGAAGAAGAAGGATGGATGTTTCCGGGAGCGATTCGAAGACTCAGAGATCGGAAATTAGTCAAATTACTGTTCCCAAGCTTCAGAGGCCATCGCAGACCAGCTCGGAGTTTCTGTATTTGGGTACTCTGGTGAATTCTCACGGTGCAATTGACAGCTCTGTAATTCAGCAACAGAATCCACGTCTCAGCAGCACTGCCGACGGGAGTAGTGCAGCGAATTCGAGAAAGTTTGACTCGCCGGAGCTCCGGCCGTTGCCGCCTCTTGCTGGGCATAGCCTCAGGCGAAATCACCGGAGTGGCGATGTCGATGACGATGCCGAAGAGTTTTACTCTCCAAGAGGGTCTTTAGGTGGTCGGAGCTCCACCGGGACTGGATCGGCGTCCAGGAGGGGATTTGCCGGAGTTGAAGTGGAGAAACTGATGCATTCCAGCTCTACTTCGAGCTCATCTTCCAGCTCCGGATCAGATTCTCCGGCGAGGTCCGTTTCCCTCAGCATTTCCCCGCCGGCGAGTCGAAGTCCCAAAATCTCGCGGCCCAAGTCGCCAGAATTAGTCGCTCTTCAGTCCGTGCTGCCGCCGCCTCCGCCACCGCTGCCTCTTTACAGTGTCCAGTGGGCTCCACGGAAACCATCTGCATATTCACCGTCACCGTCTCCATCCCCGCCGAGTTCATCATCGCCGGAGAGAGTCTACAGCAGAAGCAGAGAGTCGTCGCCGAGATTTATGGATTCTCCAATCTCTATCCGTAGACCGCCGGCCCTACCTCCGGTTCCGCCAGTTTCGATTCCTCCTCCGCCGCCTCCGCCTCCTCTTCCAGGTAAGCACTGGGAAAGTCCGAGAACTCCATCTCCGGCAATCAGCAAGATGGCTGACAAGCCACCGACATTAGTTACAGCATTGAAGCCTATGTCTTTAGATGCTCCGAATCTCATTTCACCAATGCAATTATCCGGGAATTCGAAGGCTGATGAGAAAACCGATGTCGATGAAAAAGATGATACTTTTGAGCTAAGAAACCTGTCCATTGGGGAGGAGACTCCCAAGCCAAAGTTGAAGCCATTGCATTGGGATAAAGTGAGAGCGAGCTCAGACCGCGAAATGGTGTGGGATCAATTGAAATCAAGCTCGTTTAAGTAAGATTCTTCAGTTCAGTTCAACTGTTTATCAGTAATGATGTTTGATGTGGAATCCTGAGTTAATCTATTTGGAATCGAGTGCAGGTTGAATGAAGAGATGATTGAGACATTGTTTGTTGTGAACAATCCAGCTCTGAGTTCCAAAGAGAATAATAATCGAAGGCCCATTGTTTCTTCTCCAACCCAAGAAAACAGGGTTCTTGATCCCAAGAAGTCACAGAACATTTCTATTCTGCTCAGGGCTGTTAATGTGACTGTGGACGAAGTTTGCGAGGCCCTCATTGAAGGTATTTCTTCAGCTTATGCACTTTTAAGAACAAAATGTGGATGATTGAGATTGATCTCCTCTCCGCATCAAAATCTAAACAAATTGAATGATTTTTGCATACACTCTACTGAATTAGATGTTATAGTATATACACCTATCAGATAGCGAATCCCGATGGGTGATGAGTAGTATTGAGTAGTGATTTAAAGACTAGAACAATGGCGTTTTACTATAGATACAGGTTCGTTATTTAAGAGTTGAGGGTATATAGAGGTTCTAAAGTGAAATGATATTTATAGGGTTCCAAGTTCAAAATATGGAGAAATTTTTGTTCTTCTCCTAGATTGAGGCTCCTTAGTGTTCATCTCAGTTATCCTTAAAAACTGTATCACCCCAATCCAACGGTCCTGTATTTTCTCATCGAAAATGGCCAATGGGGTTATGAAATCTCTCTAAATCTCTCCAAGTAAAGGGTGTGGTTTCCTCGTCCTTTTGTCACCACTTAAGCTCAAAGATGCTATTGTTCTTTATGCTGTTAGTGACCTTCTAGAAGTAGCTCCGTTAGAATCAAGAAAACGTGAAGGCATTGCCTTTACATAAAAATGCATGTTTTCTGGGCTAATAGTGGTTACTACGCAAAGTTTTGTCTGTTTCTTTCCTTCTCTAGTTGTGGTGCATATCATCGTTTTTCATCTTTCCTGCATCATGGAAGTTTATTCAAAATCATGATGATTGCTTCCTACTTGTGCTCAGGCAATGCTGATAATCTTGGAACTGATCTCCTTGAGAGTCTATTGAAGATGGCCCCAACTAAAGAAGAGGAGCGTAAACTGAATGAGTACAAAGACGATTCTCCATTCAAGCTTGGGCCAGCTGAGAAGTTTCTGAAGGCACTGCTTGATATACCCTTCGCATTCAAAAGAGTTGATGCAATGCTCTACATATCCAATTTCGAGTCAGAGATCGAGTACCTCAAAAGATCATTCGACACTTTAGAGGTAAGTATTTGTCTTTCAGTCCATTCTTTACCTTTTACCAGTTTTTCAAATACCATGTCAATCACCTCCTTGACGTACACCACTATTTTCCTAAATATTTAGGCAGCCTGTGAAGAGCTGAGGAGCAGCAGGATGTTCTTGAAACTATTAGAAGCCGTGCTGAAGACGGGGAACCGAATGAATGTTGGGACAAACCGTGGAGATGCACACGCGTTCAAGCTCGACACGCTCCTCAAACTCGTGGATGTAAAGGGAGCCGATGGAAAAACGACTCTTCTGCACTTCGTCGTGCAGGAGATAATAAGAAGTGAGGGGGCTCGTCATGCCAGCGCAAATCTAGACGGGACTCCAACTGTCAATGATGACGTCAATTGCCGGAGGCTCGGGCTTCAGGTCGTTTCCGGGCTGAGTTCAGACCTCACAAACGTTAAGAAAGCTGCTGCAATGGACTCAGAGGTTCTCAACACTGAAGTTCAGAAGCTTTCCAGTGGAATAGGCAAAATTGCAGAAGTTGTGAGGGCAATAGATGAAGACGATTCATTTGCTAGATCGATGAATGCTTTTATGAAGATGGCTGAGGAGGAGATCATAAGGATTCAAGCGCAGGAAAGCGTTGCATTGACTTTAGTCAAGGAGATCACAGAGTACTTCCATGGGAACTCAGCAAAAGAAGAAGCTCATCCTTTCAGAATATTCATGGTGGTAAGGGACTTTTTAGCTATCCTCGATCGTGTATGTAAGGAAGTTGGGATGATAAACGAGCGAACTATCGTTAGTTCGGCTCACAAATTCCCGGTTCCTGTGAACCCTAACCTGCAGCCGAATTCTGGTGGTGGATTTGGAGTAAGGCATCATAACAGTTCATCAGATGAAGATGCTAGTTTTTAGTCATTTTGACAGTGTCTTCTAAAGAATCTTTAGTAAGGGTAGTTTTATATTAGGTATTTATGTATCTATTATGTCATAATGTAAAACAATGTTTTGGTTCATTAGACACATGATGTATACATTACGTATAGAATGAGAGCAGATTGTGTATCAGGAATAAAAATTTGAAAAAACTGGGGTGCTAATTGAGATCGTCAACTTGCGAGTAATTCGAGATCGACTCGGTCAAAACTCGGTCAAACCTCGACTCGATCTAGCTCGAATCGAGATCGACTCGATTCGAAAGGTTAACGAGTCGAGTTTGAGCAAAGTCCAACTTGACTCGAAAAACTCGTGAGTAACTCGATAAGTATAATCGTTTATAGTTTTATACTATTATGAGGTTGTACTATAAATTCAATTAGTTAAATTATCTAATCTAGTTAGTTTTCATTTACTACTCAATATTGAATTAACTAATGAATTGCATTAGTATATACAAAGCCACATATATATAATTAGAAATTTTCATACTTAAATACGTTATGTGATCATGTATTTTACTTTTTGTATATTTTATGATAGTATTAGCATTTATTTAATACGGTTTTAAAATATTAATGTCAAATATAAAGAATAAATTCATTTTTATAAAGTGAAGGTGTAGTAAAATATTTTGTATTAATGGCTTGGATGCAGGTCACTTTTATACTAATTTAGAATAAACTATTAACTTGTGCAATAATTTGTTAAGTTTTTATTTAAAAAGGGAAAAAATAATTCGAGTTCGAACTCGCGAGTCGAGTCGATAATCGATAAATAATCACGAGTTCGAGTACAACATGGTATTATTAAACTCGCGAGTTCTCGAGTCGAGTCGAACACGATTAATATGGTTCTTGAATCGAGTCGAGTTACCCAATACTCGCGATCGACTCGCTCGATTAGCACCCCTAGACTCTACTAAAGATACATTTTTCTTTTTAAAATAACTAGAGACATGTATAAAAGTAATGTGCTCCTTGCTCAGGGGCTTTAAGATATATAAGGTTGATATATTTACAGGCCTTCTATACGCAGTCTCGTAGTGCCCCATTTACAGGCCTTCTATGCCCCATTTATAGTTAGCATATCACAGACAAACAACTAACGTTAGGATGGTCTCGTAGTGTTAGAGGGTCTTGATACTGAGGCGTGTACTGCATTGAGAATAATACAGGTAGTACAAGGGTACAATAGGAAATGTACAAAATCCTAGATAAAACTATACAACACAACTGGGATTCAAAGACCAATACTACTCTCTAACACTCTCCCTCAAGTTAAGCGTCGGGGTTAATTGGGACGCTAAACTTGGATCTAAAGAGCTTAAATAAGGGGTTTGTAAGACCCTTGGTGAATATGTCCGCCAACTATAACGAAGTAGGAACATGACTAACACACACCTTAACTAAAGCAACCAACTCCCGAACAAAATGACAGTCGATGTCAGTTGAAATACCCTTTTGGAGCCCACTATATTGGCATTCGAGGGTCTAGGCATCAACTCCTAAGTCTTCTGATGGCGAAGGGCATCCATTTACTCACCCATAGCACGAACCCATTTCGGGTCCATGAGAACTGCACGATAATCACAAGGCTCAGAATGATTCATAACCTGAGCAAGAAGGCCGGCCGTAACAAAATATGGCTGAGATATCACACGAAGAGTGCCATCTGGGTTCTGGTAACCAATTGATGGGTTCGGCATGGAGGAGAATCTGAGTCATAAGTAGAGTCTGACCCTAAACCAAAACCAGAAGAATCCCGAGAGACTGACGGCGGGGATGGTGGTGGTGATAAAGTAACAGGCAACACCGGTGGAGGAGCATCTGGAGTAGCTGGAACTAGGGAATGGTCATCTAACGAGCAGATAGAGCAAGGTCGAGAAGACGACGGCCGAACTGGTGCGGACGACAATGGCTCGTGTAGAATGGTCAACTGGTGCAATTGTACACTCAAAATTTGAGAAGACCTCCAGATCCGAAGTAGGTATTTTCTCGGAAGATGAGACTGGGAAAATGTTTCATCAAACTAGACATGATGAAAGAAATAGACGTGTCCATTAGTAGGGATGAGGCACTGGAAATCCTTGTAACCAGGGCTATAACCAATAAACACACATGAAATGGAGCGAGGTGCGAACTTATTCCAAGCAACAACACACAAGAACGGATATACACGTCAACTAAAAGGATGAAAGACCGTGTAGCCTTGAGTAGTCCCATAGACAACCTCAAAAGGTGATTTGTCACCAAGAACTGAGCTGGGGAGACGATTGATTACGTAAACAGCCGAACTGAATGCTTCCACCCAATAAGAATGCGTCACAGAGGAGTGATATAACATAGCAAGGGCAGTCTCCGTAATTTGACGTTGTTTACGCTCAGCTCGGTCATTCTGAGCAGGCGTGTAGGGACACGACATCTGATGATGAATGCCATAAGAAACAAAGTGTGCACGCAAACAATGATTAGTGAATTCCGTACCACCATCAGTCTGAAAACCTTTACCTTCGCAAAATACCGAGTCTCAACAAATTTCTGAAAGTGAAGAAAGATGTCGTAAAAATCCGACTTATGACGTAATGAATAACACCATGTGGATCATGAAAAATTATCAATGAATGCAGACATCATAATATGAAAATCATGTGCGGATGCGGGACAGATCGGAGATGCTCCCCATAAGTCA
The DNA here is from genome assembly GCA_948330725.1 of Sherardia arvensis. NCBI lineage: Eukaryota > Viridiplantae > Streptophyta > Magnoliopsida > Gentianales > Rubiaceae > Sherardia > Sherardia arvensis. The sequence continues at coordinate 6,471,891 of OX415237.1, read as the reverse complement.
CAATGCACCTTCTAACAACCAGTTGATCTCTTATCACTAACGGAAAATGGTAACCGACTGCTCTTAACTACATGACAAGGGAGAAACTAACATGTGCTAATAAATGTGAAGTGGCAGAAATGTGGGCCTTCTTGTTCAGCAACTGAACGGTGTCATAGGACACATGCCCAAGACGATAATGCATGTAAAGAATATTAGTGTAGAATGTTATAATCGTATTGATACGAGGGTACAACCTTTATAGGTAGAGTACGTAGATAAATTAAGTAGGTATATCTATACACACTAATACAGAGTCATAATCCTGCTAGACACACAGTTGTAACTTCCTAATACAATACAATATTATCAAATCATAACAAAATATCCTAATACTCATCCTCAAGTTGGAGCGTGAAGATCCAGAACACGCAACTTGCCAAGTAATTGTTGAAACTGATGTTTGCCAAGAGTTTTAGTGAAAATGTCTGCAGGCCGGTCCAAAGTACGAATATGATACATAGCAACAACGCCTGACTGAACAAGATCTCGAACAAAGTGACAATCCACTTCAATATATTTTGTCCTCTCATGAAACACCGGATTTGCTGCAATGTGAATGACAACTTGACTATCACATAAAAGTCGCATAGGAGCAGAATGTGTAACTCCTTAAGATGACATAAAAGACTTGAGCCATATAAGTTCACAACAAATAGCAGCCATTGCCCGATACTCCGCTTCAGCAGATGAACGAGAAACAGTCGGTTGTTTCTTCGTTTTCCAAGAAACATGTGAATCACCAAGTATAACAAAATATTGACCAATCTGAATTCCTAATAATGTCATAGCTCAAAAGGGGCATTTGAAGAATCTCAATGAGCTTTCTATTACCCGAGTGAAGACGGGAAAACATGAAACTTATAATTAAATGTACTTGCTCTTGAAGTTAGTTTTACTTCTTTCAGTGGCAACGACAAGTGTTGAAAGAGTTTTTTTTTTCCGGAATGACTTATATCAGGAATAGATTGCGGAGCAGTATGTGAGATCAATTGTTGAATGACAATTTGGTTACCTTATTTAGAGAGAGATTTGTTCTTGGGTGTTAATAGTGACGTGATTGCCAAACGATGGCGTAAACTTGTGAAAGTACGACGGATGCCCTCGTAGTTTTAGTGTATTTTCAAGTATTTCAGTGTTATATATCTCAATTTTTATGGCATTTGCTTTAAATAAATCTTTTTGTTCAAATCAGAAAAACAATTATAAAAATAAGTCTAAAATAACAAGTATGAAACATGTGGAACCAAACAAAATCATAAAATATCATAACCAAAATTTTTAAAAGAAAACATTATGGTATAATTGGGGAAAAATATTCAAAATAAATGTAATTAGCTCAAATTATACTATACACCGGAGTATGTAACCCCGTGTTGCATTCCGAAATATGTAAATGTGCATTTTCATGTGTATAATTGCGGATTGTAATTTTTTTGCTTATAGTTTCTATAAACAGTGTATGTAAATTATTATCAATAAAATGCATACAAAAATGACAATACACAAATAAATACATTACGAATATTGAATTTTTATTAGAGTGGGAGGATGGAGGATGATGCGAGTAAGGGATACGTGTAATTAGAATTTACCCACTTGTTAAACAAGAAGATAAAAAGAAACGTAAGTAAAATTCTTAATTATATATGGGTAGAATGGTAATTGTTTTTTGTTTTGAATATGACTAACATACCTATCTTCAACCCAACCAAATTCAAAAGTTGTTTTCCTACAAACCCATATCTAAAACTCGGCGGGGTGACCGCCGGCGCCTCGCCGCCGAGCTGGTCACCCCTCCCACCCTCAGCCTATCAGTCTCTAAATCTCCCCTCCTAACCCCTAAATCAGAAACCCCCTTTTCTATCGAAAAAAACAGATCGGATTTCTGATCTCCGGTTTTAACCCTGCCCAACTCCGGCGCCTACGTTCTGCGAATCACGATCGGCCCCCTTGGATCAGGTCGCAACCGCGTCCAAGGTCAACGGCCGACGCATCAACGGGATCCGGAAACCGAACGGCGACCTCGAAGGCGAGAGACGGCTCCGGCGACAAAGATCAAAAAGGTTGTTTTATTTCTTTTTTTCCTTTTTATAAAATTTACTGTCTTGTTTTTTAGATATATGTGTATTGATATTTGTACTAAAATATGTGACTTAATGTGAGTTGCTAATCTTAGTTTTCAGACGGGTCCTTTTACTTAACAAAACTTTGATTAGTTTCAGATCTAGTTTGTGCAGTTAGGAGAAATCCAAGTCAAAGTAATTTGAATAATTGCTATTGGCGATACTGTTTCTAGATTTGTAGACCGGTTAAGCTTTAAGCTTATATCGTGTTAAATTGCATTTGCTCTGTCCAATATTTGGCCGTCAGCCAATCAGACCAGGATTGGTTGAAATTTGCTCTAGTACAAATATTAATTTACATATATCTGCTTTTTAGAGGGATATGATTTGGAATGGGTATTTTTGCAAAGCTATCTTGACTAATTTATGGAGCATCCTTGCCTATTTGTTTGTCATGTCCCTCCTAACCCGTATTTGGCTGGAGGGAAGATCCGTTGGGTTTCGATCTGTGCAGTACAGTAGAGGAGAAATCCAAGTCATTTGTAGCTTTGACAGCTCAGTAATGGCATCTCTGAGCATAAACTCTGTAGATTTTGAGTATTTCTATACTGCAGAGTTAAGAATATTATACCTGTCAGGTAGTTAGATACCCCTGTGTATTGGACCTAGGTTTTCTTACGATGTATTATTTCTTTAGTAGTACATGCCACCCCGAGGCAGAGTAGTAGTACGGCTTTGCTGGAATCACTCTGCACCTCATCAAATTGCCACAAAACCCCAAAAAGATTTCATGTATTTATTGGGTTTACCCAAACCCGATCATGTATTTTTATCGCTTTTAAAAAAATTTGATGAGCCGTCAATAATGCTCCCGTCTAATTGGATGGTTTTGACTTAAAAAAAAAGTTGTTTTCCTACAAAAATATCAAAGCTACCAAAAATTACCCTAATAGAGATAACCTATGGATAAAATTCTTCGTCATACATGCACTTAACTGATAACCACTTGTTCCCTTTTATTATAGGACAACCACCTGAAGAAAATGCAAAATGTATAACTTATTTTAGTTTCAACGTTGAAAAAAATGTATATCTATATAGAAAAAAATGAAAATGAAGTCATAAAATATACTTACCATGTAAACTTGTTATATCCGCAATTCTATCAGGTCTTGAATTCCAGAAAAAGAGTGCATCGCCTAATTTTGGCTTCACAACTAGTCCGCCGTCAGTATCTTGTGCACATTGAGACAATTCATTCACTCTAATATTATAATGGAAATTCCTCTCAGAATTTGGTAAAATAGTTTCTCCACCTTCTCCAACATCCGATCTGCACTTGTAATAAAATTTAAAACTATGTTAGTTAGACACGGATACATCCGATCCGCACTTGTAATAAAATTTGAAACTATGTTACTTAGATACGGATTATTTGACATGTCTTATCCTAATATCTGATACAGGAATATGAACTTTTTAAAGCAATATAGATAAAATAGCACTAGTCAGCCATGTCATATTTTGTGTCGTGTCTGATATATATCCAACACAGAGAACGTCACTAAACTATCATGTCTGAGCAACATAGATTTAAAATGATCTTTGCATGTTAAATTGCTTTAATCTGTTGCGTACGAGAATCTGCTTACTCACATGTATATTAGAATAGTAGCAATCCGTTGTCCCAAAGCTTTAAGTCTCTCTTCGTCCATGAAGCCATCATTGTGAAGATCAAACTTCTGCCCAATATCATAGTGAACAACTTGAAGAGTTTCCGACTGAGTGGTCTGTAAGGAAAGATTTAGCACATTCAAAATTTGACTGACAGGTGAATGGATTAAACCTGGTGTATATATATATATACCTACAGGGGTGAATGTGAAATCTTCTATCCTTCTCTCAATGTCTCTGATAACTTCATTTTCTCCCCTCTCAAAATACACCTCGGAACTTGTACGAATGCTGTATTATGCAAATGATATTATTAATACGGTAACGGAGACAACAGATATTATAATTGTATATTTAAAAAACTAACAGACCTGTTAATGGACAAGGAGGTTGAATTAGGACTTAAAATTTCCGATCTCTCCAACTTAGGTTGGGCGGAATCTATCAGATACTCACATTCTTCATTTGACTGGATAGTTCAAATAGCTATATAAGTACAATGGTAGGATATAAACGGAATGAAATTATATATAGGTCGAGACATTGCAACAGACGCGTTCAACAAGTTATTACTCAACAATACCATCTTCTTCTACAGGTAACCGGAAATATCTATATTAGAGTAAACGGAAAACTATATATGAAAACATTACCAGAAAATTATGATACATGAATGCCCGAGGCTGCCAGGATAGCACTTCAATCCATTGTTCACCCCTCTCCCCCAATCCCTTTCCACCACCCCTGCAAAATACATATGATGCATCATAATAACAAGTACTGGGATAGAGAAAAGAAAGCTGACAAAGTAAACCAGCAAAATTATATTATGATAATCTTGAGGGGTGAATTACATGTGTACATCTATATGATCTCTAGAGGGATAGGAAAGGAAGAAAATCACTGATGCCAATAACATCACAGTTATTAAGGTGAGCTTGGATATTACATATGAAATTAATCCTGATGTTTTTAATCGTTTGTTTTTAACAGAGCGGCCGAATGCACTGCCTACGAGATTGATTGTAACATTCAAAGACATAGAGATTGTGTGACTATATAAATGGAGTGATACTGGCACAATTAAGTATTTCTTGATCTTATATTTAACCATAATATTCGATTAGATCCGTTAATAAATATGGGAAGTTAGGAATTGAAACATTCTTTACCTTGCGAGCATGCTACCCGTTATTTAAGTGAGACACATTCTGCGTCTCTAATTCATATTATTTGAAATAGATAATAGATATTTAAGTGAGACACCTTCTGCGTCTCTAATTCATATTTGATAATAGGGATTTAATTTTGATGTTTATTGAATATTAATACTTGGGTGTGAAACTGAATTTTTTTGCTTAAATAATACTCTTTCACTCATTGTCAAGTGACACTCTTTCAATTTTAATTCCCAACACGATTCAGTCCTAACCATTTATATTTAAAATATAATTATTTAATGAGATTCAAAATAATGTTAAAAGTCAAAATAAATTACAATATTTCACTAATTTAATTCAACTCTACTTGCGCTTTACTCGAAGTAATCAAACTTCTATAATCAATCATTTTATTCTCAATTGTTTCAACTCCACAAACAATTGTTAGTTGATTTAATATTACTTATGGCTATCATATTTTCTTGTGGTTACTATACAACTCTCAATTGTTTCAACTCGACCAACAATTGTTAGTTGATTTAATATTACTTTAAGAGTAAAAAATATGTGGGTTGTGTTTGGGTTGGTTTTCCATAGTAAATGTTATAATAATATTACAATAATGTAAAATTTTCTTTAATATATTTAAGGGCCTCACCGCGCCCTCTGAATTCTAACAGACGGCCCTAGATTACATTATTTTTAAAGAAAGATATTTATATATACTAAATTTGGGAATTTATGTTACATAATCTACTATTTAAACCATTTGCTAACTTATACTCTTCCTGAAGATAATTCCTACTAATTTTAACTAAGGTTAAAAGCTCATGTACCCCCAAGTTTATAAAAAAGTGCCAATGTACCCCCGAGTAATTCAAAAGTGCTGATGTACCCCTATTATTATATTGAATAAATAAGTGTACCTCTAAAGCCCATTTTCAACACCATTTTGAATTAAAAGACAAATTTACCCTCACTTGTGGATTTTTTTCCCTTTACCCAAATGCTCATGGGTACGAAATAAAATAATTCAAGAAATCAATATCACTCAATTACAAAATAAATGCACAATATTATTGAAAGCGGCAATTCTAGATGCAGTCCATATTTTGCTTATTTTATAGTCCAAAAAAAATACGTCTTTGATATATATGATATGATCAATAATTAAGTATATCAGACATATGCATCATATATATATATATATATTACTTCTATTGCATACACTTGCAAATCAGTTATATATCATAATTATTATATATATGATTATATAACAAAAATACGGACTGCAAATAAGTAAAAAACGGACTAAATCTAGCAGACCAGTATTGAAAAAAGTTAACATTTTTATCCAAAAACTCAACAAACTGAAAATATCGGTGAAATTACCATAATCTCGCCACCTTGAGCTAGTCACGCAAATTATTATTGGGTGTGGCGGTTTCGGTCCCCCGGCTCACACTAATTTCTGGGCACGGTGGTTTTGGTCCCCTCGACTTCAAACGCTTTCATCCGATAAAGTAACGGTGACTGGTGGTATGGATTTGGATTGCCTTTCTTAACTGGGTGTGAATGTAAAAAGGGAAGCGAGAATTAGATGAATAATTAGGTAGGGGATGATTATTCATTGATTTGGTTGGGGCATTTTCGTCATAAATTTTTTCTTTCTTACCATTAAATAATAGTGAGGGTATTCTTGTCATTTTACACTTGGCAAAAGAAAATTCTGCCCAAATTATACATTTGAGGGTATAGTAGCACTTTTGAAAAAGTTAGGGGTACATTAGCACTTTTTTAAATACTTGGGGGTACAACAGCACTTTTTTCTTTTAACTATCATACGTTCTACTAGAGAATTTAAAGCATTACAAATACTTGATACCACAGACTTTATTTCTATAGGTGTTTTCCTTGGTTCGTTTATAGAATCTGCTAGGATTACCGAATCAGTGACCATGTTTATCCTCCGACATCCCTGCCTCATAGAAGCTCTCAATGCACGCCACCAGGCTTCAGCTTCTGCCTGTAAAGGAGTCGCATCCGGAAAGAAATATGAACCTTGAATGCTTGAATCTATTGGCCACCCTGGTTTCCATATTCTCCAGCCTCCAGTTCCCAGCCAATGTGATTTCCTAAATGACCCATCAAAACTTAGTACACAAACCCCTTGTAAGAGTTGAGAACAATTACCTCTCTTTACTTAATGTAATGTGAACTCCTCATTGACAACTGCCTCATTCTGAGATCTTGGAACAACTTCATGACTCCAGCCTGTTTGCACTCTTCTCCTTTCTAGCATGATTCTGCACTCAGAAGTTGCATGATCCACACACCATTGAGTAGGTAGTAAGGCTTGGTTAAAGATCAAATGGTTCATTTGTTTCCATATTTACCACAGAATGGATACACAGTGTACAATCTTCCCTTCTTCTTCTGTGTTGATTATTAAGTAGAAAATCCATGAATTGAAGGTCAAGTTCTGGTGCTGCCTTATGAATCCAACCTCTGACCAAATCCTTTCTGATTCTGGGCAGTTGAGAAATAGATGAGATTCATCTTCCACTGCACTACTACATCTGCTGCAAATGTTTGACTCAGTGAGCCTCCTTCTTTGTATGTTTAATTGTGTTGGTAAGCATCCTGAGACTGCTTTCCAGAGGAATGTAATCAGCTTATAAGGAACCCTTATATTCCATAATCTGGCCCAAAATTTCCTTGCTTGAGATGATAATCTGATATTCTGAGTTCTTGGCATTATGGAGTTCATGGCAATATGATAACCATACTTTGTACTATAATTCCCATTCTTGGTCCATCTCCAAAAAGGAATATCAGACTCTGGTGTATTTGGATGTAGTGACAGAATATGTGGAATCACCTCAGATGGGAAGATACATCTCAATAATGAGTGTCTCCATGTATTGTTTTGCTGATCAATTAGATGCTCCACTCTGATGTTAGTATGTGTAGATATGACAACTGAGTTCTGAATAGGATTCTGCACAGTTGGAATCCAATGATCATGAACTCTAACTCCCTTTCCATTAGCAACCTTCCAGTGTAAGTTTCCTCTGATCAGTTCTGAAGCCCACACTACTGATCTCCAACCCCAGCTATCACCGGGCCTGGCAACAACTGTTCTCATGGACTCTTTCCTTAGATATTTGGCCTTATACACTTTACTGAGCAAGGATGAACCATCTTTGATTAAATTCCAAGAGTGCTTGGTTAACAAAGCCTTATTTAAAGCCACAGTGGATCTAAGACCTAATCCCCCTTCCAATTTAGATCTAGAAATGTAACTCCAAGACTTCCAATATACTGGCCTGGATTGATCTGTTCCTCCCCAGAGAAATCTTGCTGTCACTGCATCCAGCTTCTTTAGAATATTCAGGGGGATTCTAAATATACCTAAAGGATAAACTGCTATTGATTGGAGAACATGCTTGGCTAAAGTTAGTCTACCAGAGAAATTGAGTAAACCTACTTTCCAAAACTCATATTTTTGCTTCACCTTCTGAATCAAATTCTGGAATATCTGTGACTTTCTCTGATAAAAAATAATAGTAGTTCCCAGATACTTATCTCCTATTCCCTCACCTTGTATATTTAATCTTGATCTGACAGAACTTATCATTTGAGCTGAGGTATTGGGGCTGAACTTTATAGAACACTTGGCATGATTCAATATCTGGCCTGAAAAGCTTGTGTAAGCATTCAATACCTTCTCCAGATCCATGATGGCCTCCTGTGTACATTTGGTGAACAAGATGCAGTCATCTGCATACATGATATGAGAAACCACAGGTCCTCCTCTTGAAACTTGAACTCCTAAATTCCTATTACTTGACAGCTTGTTCTCTAACCATGTGGAAAAATATTGTTGGCATATGATGAAGAGATAGGGAGATAGTGGACATCCTTTTCTGAGACCTTTATTTGGAGAAAAAGTCTAACTTACCTCACCATTTATCTTTAGCTGGTATGTTACTGTTTGAACACACATCATAATGAGGTTCACCAGAGATTGAGGAACCATCAAATGACACCGAGCTTTCTCTAGGAACTTCCAAGAAACCCTATCATAAACCTTGCTTATGTCCAGTTTAATAGCTGCCAATCCAACTTTACCTCCTCTATGCTTTCTTATATATTCCACTACCTCATGAGCCAGAAGAACACTTTCTGAAATATTCCTCCCAGGTACAAAACCATTCTGACTCTCAGATATCAAAGAACCTATGTGTGCTTTCGGCCTATTTGCAATCATTTTTGTAATGATTTTATATTTCACATTGCACAATGAAATTGGTCTGAAATCTGAGGGTGTTTTTGGCAGTTTAGTCTTGGGGATAAGTATGATCTGAGTACAGTTCCAATCAATAGGAAAGCTGTTATCTTGCATAACACTGATAATTGCCGATGACAGTGAATCCCCAACTAAATCCCAATAGTGTTTGTAGAATCCAGCTGGGATTCCATCTTCACCAGGAGCTCCCCAAGGTTTCATTTGTTTCACTGCTTCCCACACATATGATGCTTAGAAAAAGGAGCTTGTAGGAGTTGTATTTGCTCTTCTGTCAGCCTCTGGTGGTTAACTTGTAAAAAATCATCCACAGAGCAAGTATCTAATCCAGTAGATCCAGAAGATCCAGTAGGTTGTCCTTGAATTCTATCCACCAGATTCTGCTGATAAATGTATATCTGTTTGATGTGTTGATTAAGAATATGGGTCACCTGTGTCTGATCATCCACCCATACACCATTAGAATCCATAATCCCTTGGATAATGTTTGCCTACTTCCTTCTGGTAGCCCATTTATGGAAAAACTTGGTGTTTCTTTCTCCAAAATTCATCCAATTTATTTTGGTCCTCTGTTGCCAATACTCTGTCTGTCTCTACTCTAATTCCTGTTTTTGTGATATGAGACTCTTGATCTTGGAATGATTCAAATATAAACCTGATCCTACCTGTGCTAGCTCCAACTCCTGAGATAACTTCTGTATTTTCTTGTCCATGTGCCCAAAAGACTGTTTATGCCAATTGCTCAGATGTATCAAAGATACTTTGAGTTTCTGTGTCAACTCTTGCACTGGATCTGCACCATTGTGATTCCCAGGAAGATGTGTGTTCCAAACTATATGAATTATCTGCTTAGGAGGATCCATGCTTGTCCACATAGCCTCAAATCTCCTCAAACCTTTGCATTTTCTCCTTTGAGGACTTAGTTCCAACACAATTGGACTATGATCTGAAACCGAGAAAGGTAAATTATTTACCTTTGCTGCTGGCCACATTATCCTCCAGGCTTTATTAGCAAAGGCTCTATCCAATCTCTCCACAATTGTATTTGGAGGAGCTTGATTGTTGGTCCAAGTATACCATAAACTTGTTGATGAAACTTCTTCCATCTGATTTGAATTCAGCAGTTGATGTAATTCTGAGTTGAGGTTTGAAGGTACTGGGGCTCCTCCTCTCTCATCTTGTTGATTTAGAATCTGATTATAGTCTCCAACCATCAATGTGGGGAGCCAGGAAAAATACTGCAAAGATGAAAGATAATTCCAGAAAAAAGGCCTGGCCGAAACAGATGGTGGTCCATAAACTAGCATAAGGCACCACCTCTGATCATTTTCCGCCGACAAAATGCAAACTACATGATTACTACTAATCTGATCTACTACTAATTCTATCTGATCAGACCAAAAGAGAGCTATACCCCCCGACCTACAAGCTGCATTTATTATTCTAGTTTACTAAAGTAGGTATTTTCTTGCCAGCGAGCAAAATGGCTCTCACTGGCCTTAGTTTCTAGCAAACACAAACGTCTAGGGCTATACCTATTTAGCAGCTGATTGATCGCTGACATTATAGGAGCGCTGTTGCAGCCCCTATAGTTCCACACAACGCCTCTCATGGCTGGTTGGGTGGTTGATTTGGTTCAACCACCGGAAAACCTTGAAGACGGGCAACTTCCTCTGCCCGCTGTAGCACCGGCAACCTTCTAGATGACACCTCTTCCTCGCCAGAGCTGGTTGAAGTATCTTCCTCCTCAGCTTTCAATTCCTCCAATAAGTCCTTGACTTGTTCTTCATGATCTGACTCATCCCGTATCTCTTCTCCCTCTGAGGATTCTGAAGAGCTTGAAGTTATCACTATAACATCTCTTCCCAGTGCAGTGGCAGTACTCTGTTGATCCTCTTTATCCTGCTCAGAAACATCTTTAATCACATGGCTCAGAATGATCTTCCTTCTTTTCGGGGAATGCATTTCTGTTGGAGCCGCATCTTCTGAATCATTGTCTCCTGCTGAGCGAGATCTCTTTACCTGTCTGCTTAAAGATGTTTGAGTGACTGGCTCTGATGCCGAGAAGTCTACGTTACCCTTGGAGGGGAGCCTCCCTCCCCATGGGTCCCTTATTTGTGGGGTTTTGTATGGGCCTCCCTCTCTATTGTATCTATTTTCATCAAACTACCATTCCAAACACTGTAATATTAATGTTTGAGAGGTAAATATTTAATGTCCGTTTATGGATTGATTGGGAAAATTAAGGGCCTATTTACTATTTATCTGCATATTTTTCAATTCAGTTTAGTTCATTATTTTCGGTTTAGTTTGGTATTTTCAGTCCAATTCAGTATTTTTATATTTTCAGTTCAATTCAGTTAAATTGAACGTATTTATATTTTTTCAGTTCAGTTAAATATATTAATATATTTCAGTTTGGTACAGTATTTTATATTTTTTCAGTTCAGTTCAGTATTTTTATATTTTTCAGTTCATTATATTTTTTTTCCAGTTCCGTTCAATTTTTTTATATTTTTTCAGTTCAGTTTATTTAAATTCAGCGATAAATAAGTTTCAGCAAACATGACCAACGTGATTTTTCAGAAATCGAATTATTCTAATTAACAAAATAAAAGATTAAAATATCTATTCCAAAAATGAATTAAAACACTTCATATAATCAGGCTCGCATTGGATCTTATTGGATGTTTCAAAATAAAATAAAAAATTAATTTTCATGGACTAACCAGTCAGAAGCCTACAACTAATAGGGAGGGAGACTCCCTTGGAGGGAAGTCTATCATTGTCCCTCTGATGCAGCTCTGCTAACACCCCTTATGTTCCAATTATAGGTCACGTCCACTATTTCAGTGGCTACATGGGCCTGTGGGATGTTTTGAATCTCACCCAACAACTCCTCTTTCCCTTCAACTCCCAGCGACTCCTCCTTCTCTTCCTCCAAGCCTATCAGTTCATTTGCCTGAGGTATACTTTCCACTGCTGCTGCTTGCCTTGATGATTGACCAACCTCAAAATTTGGCTTTCTCCTTCTCAGTACAAACCTAGTACGTCTACTGCGTCTTCTCTTATTGACTGGCTCCATCTCCACCTTTATTTTCTTCTTATCTCTGCCGTCCTCAACCTCTTGTCTTTGCCTCTTCTGCCTACGTGGCCTTCCAATTACAATAGCTGGACCTCTAGTTAACCTTGATGAGCCTGAATCATCCCCTGAGGACTCTGAGTCACTATCATCTGAAGAAATGACAATGATCTCATTATCTAAAGCATCTGGGCCCTGATTCTGCCAATCCACATTGTCTTCTCGAACCGGCGGAGGAGGAATTTCTGAGATGGCACCACCCCAACCTGGAATGGCTGAGCTCCCCTCACTGAAACTCGTAGCTGCATCACATAAGGATTAGCTTGGAGTGCAGAAGCCATTATTGCAGTCAGCGCGTCCTCTGCCGCTTCTATATTCCTGAGATCCACTGCGACTCTCTCCATTTCGACTCTCATGGCCTCCTCCAATCCTTCGGTTTGCTACCCATGCTCCCAGATTTTGCTGATCTAAAACTTGTAGTTGGGGGATGTAATCTTCTTGGTCAATGAGCATGTCTGTGGGAGGGGAGGGATTAGTTGGAGGAGCTCGCAGTTGATGCTCCACCCTTTCTCCAAAATAAGGATCAAAAGTCTGACTCCGTGGTTGAAATGGATTCCCTTCCATCCTGTCTCCAATCGTTAGTCTCCTATTAAATCCTGGCTCCACTCTCATTGATATCAAGAAACCCTCCTGGACGTCCCTATCAGCCATCTGCCTATATCTCCTCTATCTCGAGTCCATGTAGTCAGCAGGAATATTGGTATTTCTGTGTCGCCTTCTGTAGTTATACGCCCTAACATCCCTAACATACATTTGCCTACTGGGGTCATAGATGATATCGACTTCTCGCTGTTCAAAGTGCGTGCGAATTTTATGCTCAATAAACTCATCCAGAACCTCATCACTAACGATTGGGCACCTGTCCATTGGGTGACCTACCACTCCACACCTGCGACAGAACCTAAACAGACGTTCATATCTCACTGACACCCATATCCTCCTATTCTCTGGCAGGTGTACATACTCCAAATCTACATACAATCTTGTCACCAAAGGCTCGCCTGACACAATCCACATGGTTGCTCTTAGGTATCTGACATTCCTCGCCGGAGGAGGTTCAATTTCCACATCAATTATGTCCCTAGCCATATTTGCAACTTTGATTGCTGCCATCGGGGCGAAAGCCTCTGCCGGCAATCCATGAAGCTGTACCTTAACTTTAACTTTCTCTACTTGAACATCTCTTAACACGATGCCTGAGCCCCACCTTCTGAACGCTAACATTCCACCCGCCATGGCATATGGACTACGGTGCAACACTGCCAGCACTTTTTCACGCGTATCAAGTCGGACCACAAAGAAACTACCATGCCTATGAATTACCTCTGCATTTACTGACCAGAACCTCCTGAAATAATCCTCCAAATCTTCTTCAGTGAACCTTCTGTTATCCAGCCTGTAAGCTAACAGGCAGTTCTGTTCCACCGGTACCGCCTCCGCAATGTCTGATCTCGTCAATGACAGAATGCCTCCCCCCCGAGTTGGCCTAACGAAGGTGTCAAAATTGACTCGCACCGCTGGTTGCTCCCTTCTCTCCTCTGAATATTCTGATCTATTAGGGGAGAGAGCCCTTTCCACCGAGTTCAGAGATTGGCTGTCCTCCATTGACAGAGGAGGTTTTGCTTTAAAACTTGAAATAAAAATGGAATTTTTGGGGTTCCTCTGATGAAAAATGGAAGATGAAACTGTTTGATTATGAAGATGGGAAGGTTTCTTCCTTAGTGTATTTATAGATCCCTTTCTCCATAGCATCTTCTCAGCCTCCTGACATCTAATTGCGTCTGAATTGAACTTTCTAGTGGGAATTCCCACCCTCATGATTATCAAGTTACAGAAACGATGTATGTGTCCCTGCTTAAATTAATACCGCCCAATGGGGAAATTAAAAGACCACTCACCTCGTGCTCTTCTAACGCCTCGGGAAACTTCTGAATTAACTGCAACACGCTAGCTACGCTTTACCTGCACAGAGACCACCGCCACTTTCTCACGGCCAATCTATGCGTTTTCCTCCGACCAATACGCTCTGAGAATCTTTTCAAAACATATACTCCCAAACAAATAAACCCCAATGCTACCCTGCAAACCCTTTGATTGAAGTAATTTGCATGTGTAATTAAAACCCACCAGTATATTTCTGACTGATTGAATTGACAAAATCCCAAACTTTCAATAAAAAATTATTCAGATCGGTGATGATTTGATTGAAAATGAACCAAAACTACTCTCTGAAAGTAGAGAGAGAAAGTAGAGAGACTCCGATTACATGATTTCATTGGACTCAACAATACGTTGATTTATTTCCTCAGTTTGATTGTCCTCTTTCATCTAACCTGTTTGTGTGTATGCATGGAAGGAATCTAGTTTCCTTGGAAAATAGACAGCTATGTTAAGCTAAATGTTTTTTTGATAAAGCTATATGGTTCAAAATAGGTATTTCGGTTAAAAATGTGTTGTATTATTATATTTGTCTTTGCCATTTATCACGTGGGTTTGAATACCAAGTTTTACTTCAAAATTTTCGACGTTAGTATTTTAATAAAGAAAAAAGTGTTATTGTAGCCTAAATATTTAATAAGTGCTAATGTACTCATATGTTTTTGAAAAGTGCCAATATACCCTTAAATGTATATTGGACAGAATTTTCTTTTGCCAAATGTAAAATGTCAAGAACACCCTCACTATTATTTAATGGTAAAAAAGAAAAATTTTAGGACGAAAATTCCCCAACCAATTCCGTTACTTCATTGGATGAACGCGTTTGAAGGCGAGGGGACCAAAACCACCGTGCCTAGAAATTAGTGTGAGTCGGGAGATCAAAACCGCCACACCCAATAATAATTTGCGTGACTAGCTCAAATTATCAAAGGAGTGAATAGAGTTGGTGAGAGTTCATCAATGTTTTCAATTTATTAACTTTTTGGATATAAAGGTTCAATAATACTGTGCATTTATTCTGTAATTTAGTGTTATCGATTTCTTGGATCTTTTTATGTGCCCATGGGCATTTGGATCAGGGAAAAAAATAGTTCAACAAGTGAGGGTAAATTTATCTTTTAGTTCAAAATGATGTTGAAAAATTGGCTTTAGTAGTACTCTTCTTTAATCAATATAATTACATGCCTTCTATACGCAGTCCGTATTTTGCTTATTTGCAGTCCGTATTTTTATTACATAATCATATATATAATGATAATGATATTTAACTGATTTGCAAGTGCATGCAATAGAAGTAGTATATGTTATGCATATGTCTGATATACATAATTATTGACCATATTATATATATCGAAGACATATTTTTATTTTGGACCGCAAAATAAGCAAAATACGAACTGCGTATAGCATGCCCCTATAATGATAGGGGAATCAGCACTTTGAATTATTCGGGGCACATTGACACATTCTTATAAAATTAGGGATACCTATGATTTTAACCTTTAATAAATATTTCACATTCCATCTATCTTTTATTCTAACCACTGATTAGTATATTATTGATAACCATGTGGGCTAGCCCACGCGGCTCACATGACCAGAGATAAGAATCTCGCCCAACGGAGGTCAGATGCTCGAATCCCCTCTAGAGCATCATTTCCAAAACATTTCCTCTGACCTCCCTGGTCAAGTCTTCCAAAGTGCTCATACAACGAGTCGAGAACTGCATCGACGGTGTCCAGAGCATGGGGAGCACTACAGGCCGGTGTAAGTGGAATCTTCACTCCACTCAAAGCATCATGGTAGAATAAAATAGATTAGAATAGAGTAGGATTAGAATAGTTGTATGATTCTTGTACTTGATTCTGTCGTTGTAATTAGAGGCCAATAGCGCCTCCTTAAAAAAATAATTATTGATACCTTTATAATGTTTGACTTTCTACTAATAATTTAATTTTCACACTCGTAAACTAGACTAGATAAGCAGATACAATAGGGCTTTTCACGATATGAGCCCTTTTAACCTCTTTCCATCAACCAAGCGCCGGTTCAAGCGGCAAACTCAGGTATTAAGAATGTGATAGTATGAATTGATTCTGCTATTTTAGAAAGAGTGCTAGCGGATAGACAAGACCCAGATACGGGTTTGTTCCTGTTGATGGGAGAATTTAGATGTCTTAAACTTTTGTTTTTTAGAATAGTTGTAAGGAAAGTAGAGAGACATATGGTCACTCCTGCTCATGAGTTGGCCAACACTGTATTTAACTCTTGTGTTTGATAAATAAAGTTGGATATGTTAACGAAAAAAAAACCTCTTTCCATGATAAATAATCATAGTTACCAAGGTGGTCAATTCTAGCCAAGTTCTCTAAATCAATCTCAATCGTTAATTTAAACTTGGATTTATAAAATTGGAAAAATTTCTGTTAAGAACATGAGAATATTTAATATTATTATAAAGTGTATAATTATTTAATATTTATTATGAAGAACATTCTAATTGTTTCAATGACAATTTACTTGAAAAAAGATATTTATAACCTTTATTTGTAAAATCTATATTCAATAACTTTAAAATTCAAAATCTTAAAGTTAAGGATTCGTTTTCCCAATTTATACGAAATTTTATTAGTTTAGTTCTATTTAATCTATTTCAAATCAATTCAGCAATTTTGATGGAATGATTTGATAAAATTCATTTTAATTTGGGCAATTCTTCTAATTTTACTACGATTCAATACTTTTCCGTTCAGTTTAGTTCTGTTATGATCAATTAAGTTCGGTTATTTAATTAAGTTCAAATGTATAGGATCTGAGTTCATCTTAATTTAGTCATACTATTACTAATGCATTGATTTTGCACCAGTTTAGAGTTATATATTTTATATCAGTTCAGTTATCACCAAATAAGATGTGTGTTAAAATTAGATAAAAATTCTAGGAAAAGAAAATATAAAACCTAAATTTAAAAGAGTGATAGTCAAGAATAAAGGTTAAAGATCGGATGGCTGCCGGACTCCATTACATGAGGAGCAGATGCGGAAGTTCCACTGTAAAATTCATAATCAGTCATTAGTGATTCATTCTTAATCCTGCCTCTGCTAAACAAACTCTAAGGATTTCCGACATATTTTAATTATAAGAAAATTATATTAATTCACCAATTTACATAATCATCAACATATTCTAATATAACTGATATTAATATATAATATTAATTAATTCTGTTGTACTAAAATGAATGGGTGTATCAAATATTAATTTACACATTAAATTTATAATATAGCTATATCATATATATTTGCAGACAAGAATTTTCAAAATGTGGGTTTAAAAATTCGTTTAATATTTTTGTTGTTATATAATGTAAATTAAACATTATGAGAATCTGATTTATGAATATTAATAAAAAATAAATAGAAACGCATATGAGTAAATAATTATTAATAATTTTGAAATTTTGGAATTTTATTTGGAATTTTGTAAGTTTAGGAATTTTTATGGCAGTTCAATTCAGTTTCATTCAGTTCAAATTATTGGTAAAATATGACTATACGATTTAGTTTAATTTAGCCATATTATTTTTTAGTACATAAATTTTATTTCAGTTCAGTTTATTTTCATTCAGAAATAAGTTGTAAAGAACATATTCTAATAAATTTACATGCATTAATTATGAAAGTTTTCAAATTAGACATGGAACTTAAGATAATTTACAAATTTAACAAAAAATTTTGATAATGTCATAGGTATTGTACCCGTAGAATTTATGTCATAGTTTTGGTTCCACCATGACATTGAGAGTATTAGTTATAAAATTGTGGGAATTAGTTTCAAGAAAAAAAATTATTTTAGAAAAAAAATCCAAAAACCTAGGATTAAACTGAACTTTGTAGTTCAACACAAACAAACAAAGATTTGTAATTTTAGACTTAGATAGCGTAGGATTTTGAAAATCTACTTTAACCAAACATACTTGAATTTTAATTTTTTTTTTTTTAGTATGACATCCACAGACCCACTCGTCATTCGTCAACGACTAACCAAATCACTAACAACCAACACTAATTGCAATATAGGCCTCTAAAACTAATAAAAAGATTATTAATGACAATTTGGCCAACATTAAAGTCTTGATTCACGTATTTTCATGGGAAAATATGACTAAGTTGATGATTAAATGGGGAGAATTCCGTATAACAAAATGCATATCATATGCTCATATTGCCTATTAAATCCATTATAAGATTGATCCAAAGTGCAAAACCATTTCCTTCCATTCTTAACCCTCGTTATCTAAGAGTGTTGCTATACGCAGTTCAGTATTTTACTCTTATACTTCAAAATTTAGTGTCAAAATCTGAAAATGATCTCAACTTATTTGATTTTTGAAAAAAAAAAAACTAACTTGCAGGGGCATTACTGTTATTTCATTGGCATTTTGAACTATACTGAGTAAAATACTCGACTGGATATAGCATTTCAGTTACCTAACCGAAACAAATCATGGGATCGGTTCACCTAGTCGCCTTACCGATGAGGATGGTCATGGTACGCATATGGCGAGCATAGCTGCAGGAAACTTTGTCGATGGTGCAAACATGCTCGGAATTGCAAAGGGAATAGCTTCAGGTATTGTGCCTCTGGCTCATGTTGCAGTATACCAAGTATTAATTAACATTCACAACTGCTCAGAAAGTGCTGTAATTGCCGGAATGGATGCTGCTATTGATGACGGAGTACATGCCGGAATGGATGCTGCTATTGATGACGGAGTGGATGTTATTTCTAAAGTACCCGAGCTTTCAGTCGCTGTGTAATGATACAAGCACTACTGACCGGGAATTCAGGTCCACTGTTGCACTCGGAAACAAAGAAGAGCTTCATGGAGAGACAATTTTTCAGCCTGGAAATTTTCCTTCAACTCAGTTTCCCTTGCACTATCGAGATGCTGATAAATTTTGTGAATTTCTGGGTAATGATCGATGTTAGGGGAAAGATAATAGTATGCTTAGAAGGTGAGTTTCAAATAAATGAAAATAGTGTGAGGGATGTCGGCGGCGTTGGATTAATAATTGTCTTCAATAGTGAGATTGCCGATTACACTCTCCTAGCCGCTGCTCTAGTTATTCCATCCACGATTATAAGCAAGCATTTTCGCAACTGGTTCCATCTTTGTGAACCCATTCGCAACTGGTTCCATCTTTTTTAACCCATCCAAAGCCAACAGTCATGGACTTGTTTACGACATCGACCCTAATGATTACATCCTTTTTTGTGCGGCTTAAGTTACACTAATCGGACATTCTCTATTTGATAAAGCTGAAGTCTGAAATCTGAAGTGAAGTCTGAAATATGAAGTTTGAATCATTAAGTGCTGAATAGTAAAGTGATATGACTGTTTGATAAAGTTAGATACAGTTTCTGTACACTGAAATTCAAGTTTAAATAAAAAATGTTTAAACTAAATTAAATAAAAAAATGTATAAACAAAAAATAATTTAAACTATGATTAAAATTTATATTTTTTATAATCATATTTGTGAAATATTAACTTTATAATATAAAATGATAAACTGAAAATAAGAAAATAATTTACTCTAGCAAAACAAGTAATAAT
Source organism: Sherardia arvensis (assembly GCA_948330725.1). Classification (NCBI taxonomy): domain Eukaryota; kingdom Viridiplantae; phylum Streptophyta; class Magnoliopsida; order Gentianales; family Rubiaceae; genus Sherardia; species Sherardia arvensis. Next base: position 6,451,943 of record OX415237.1, on the reverse strand, counting down.
TAGTTTTGGAAGTGACGGTCACTATATAGTGACGCGGGGTTTATATGCAAACAAGTTTGATACGGGTGTTTTTCTGCAATTTATGCAAATTGCATTTACGCGCGGGGGTTTTTCCTGCAATTTATACAAATTGCATTCAGCATGCTTGAATTTCACACTTGCATGCTTGTTTTTTAGACCAAACATGTTATTTTTTAGAACATGCTTGCATTTCACACTTAACAGGTTGGTTTTTAGAGAATGCTTGCATTTCACAGTTAACAGGTTGCTTTTTAGAGTTCATGTATTTTAAAGCAAAAAAAGATGGTTTTATAGAGCATGCTTGAATTTCACCCGGAATGCTTGTTTTTTAGAACATGCTTGTATTTCACGCTTAAAATGTTGCTTTTTAGAATAAAATGCTTATTTTTTAGACTGTGTGGATATGATTGCTAACGTCTATTTTAGACTAAAATGCTTGTTTTTTAGACTGAATGAACAGTGCGCGTGTGAAAAGTGAGCGTGAGTGAATAGTGCATTTTTGTCAAAATTGCAAATAAGGACCTCCTTCCTTCCATATTCCAATATAGTCTTTCGTCACTATATAGTGACCGTCACTATATAGTGACCGTCACTCAAGAGAACAACTCAGCAAGTAATATCTTAATTTATAATTAAATAAAAACATCAAATTATAATCTGCAATGGAAAGACATTTAAAGAATATGTTATGAATCGATTATATCATTTTATAATATTAACTTTTATGTTTATATTTAAATAGTTAGCTAAAATAAAAATAAAGAAAATTAAAAATCAATTATTAAAAACGGTAATGGATATATTTAAAAAGCAAACATTTTTGACAAGTGATTTACAGTGATAAATATATTATCATTCATGCGTGTAATAAGGATTTAAAGAGATAAATATATTATCATTCTTGCGTGTAATAAAGGTTCAGACATAAGTGATTTCCAAATCACTTATTGGAAGCGTACAATTTGTACTTGACTTTCAGACGCACTCATTCCTACTTATTCGGTCAGACGTGTAGGTTTGATATAATCAAACACGCAGAATTCAATTAAGCGTTGAATCATTCAGATTCAGCGATAAGTGGCGTTATCAAACGCACCCTTAGTGTAATCGTACAACGTAAGGTTAACTGATCCAAACGCAATTGAACTATCATTCCTTCACGGTTCTCTTTAGGGAAGGTTCTGTTCAGAAGTACACAAGAACAGTGATGAATATTGGTGTGGCTAATTCAGTCTACAACGTCAAAGTTGTTACTCCAAAGCATGTAAGTATAATTATCAATTCTCGTATGCTGAATTTCTCCAAGGTGAATCAGAAACTGACATATGAAGTGACATTTACAATATTTTTCTGTACTTCCAACTCGACTGACCTTTGTAACCTGGTTGGAGGATCTATCACTTGGTTTTTTAATAAACACTTAGTTAGAAGCCCGATTGCGGCACTTTTGACTAGTTAGCTAGTTTTTTTTAAGTCCACACACTTGGTTTTTTAAGTCACCCTTAAGTCCCCACAACCTAACGACTTTTGATCCCCGACCCTAAGGATATCTGTAGTTCGCTGAGTTTGAGTTTGAGTTTTGGATTTCATCCCAAACTTGGTTTGACAAGTGATTTTGTAAAAGTTGATTTGGAAAAAAGTCTTTTACATTTATTTAAACCACACCACGGTATAGTGAAATATATGGGTTCACCACACCCTAGAAAAATCCATGAAGTACCAATATTCTTAAAAAAAAAGAGGCAGTTTGTGGGATTAGGAGGAGTATATAAAGTTATGTCTATCTATGAGCCTTCTCCGCACATACCATGAGTGGATGAGTACAGAGAATTTCCGAACATGTAAATATATTAGGCATTCTCTGCATCAATAGCGGTAATACCATATCTAACTGGCCGGTAATGGCCTATCTAACCTAATACTAGAAAAAGGGTCTAAAAGGTTCGTGGTTGTAACCAGCAACACTTTCAGAAATTCTAATTTGACTAACCGACTACATACTGGCTACAGCACTGGACCGACATTCCTAACAACATGGTCACTCCCTAGAAAGTCTGAATTCTCGCTATATGCTGTCGTCCAATCTATGCATGTACAAGACTGCCTCATGCATCGTTGTTTCCCATTGCTGGTAATAGCTACGAAGTATGACATAATCTCATTTCTCGTGGTGTGACTCTCCATGACAGTATGAGACTTTCTAGTTTGTTCACACATTATCGGTATGACAGTGAGCTGTCTGTCTGCATCAAGCATCAATGTCAAAAGACACTTCTACATGTACATACTACAAATCTGATTCAGATAGAGTCGACATAGGAAGAGTCAATACTTCCCTTGATTCGGATTTCTCCTGTCTATCATAATAATCAAATAAAAAACCAGCATATTTCTAAACAAAGGACTGATCAGAAAATACACTGGCAGACAACAAACCCAACCAGTATTCTACCAAAAACCAAAGAACCTACCCCATTATTCAAAGAAAATAAACCTAAACATCTAAAAAAGCTAAACAACCTTGTATGACAAGTTTAGTTTTGAGTTTTGGGTTTTGCAGTAATTGACTTATTATTATATTTATTTGATGTATGTGTATATATATATTTTTTTTACATAGTATTTTTTGTTGACACTTATGAATATATATATATATATATATATAATGGTGAAATTTTTTAATGATTTTTTTCTAATTTTTATTTTTTTATTTTAAAATTGTCATATTGAAACAAGTCAAGGCGATTAACATTTTTCATAGAAATGTTTGTATCATGCCATGACAAAACAACTTTTACTATTTTGGATTAGTTTGGGTATAACATATGACTCGGCCCGATTCTGTCTTGTTCAAAATATCATAAAAACAACTTAGATGGATGTGTCAGTTTTGATGAAGTATAAATGCAATATTATATTATATGTTAAAAGAAAATGGTCAATTTTTAGTCATTACTCGATGCGGCTTAAATGTTTATCGGGATGGTAATATTAATTTTGAATGGTTAATGTCGGGTCAAGACCCGACATATCTCAAATTTTTTGTCGTTAATTTTAGGAATATTACGTTAAGTGGATTCACATATTTTCACATTATCCAAGCGGGTCATGGTCGAAAATTTTGGTTAGACCAAATACAAAATATATTATATAATTTGAATGGGTATTTTATATTGAAATTAAATTAAATTTAAAATTTCTAAATTTAATTTAGATGTGTAATAATATGCTATTTGTTGTCAAACAATCAACACAAAATTTAAAAAATAATTTATATAAAAATAAAAAATAATCAAAACTTAATTCTGACTTTTACCAAAAATTAATTTTGACTCTGACCCAAAATCGAGTTTTGACTTTGACCAAAACTAGCTCCAAACAGATAAGGTTTTGAGTTTTGAATTCTTAATGAAACTCAAAACCCTAGACCCAAATCCCAAACTCGCATGCCACACAGGTCTAAATGTCCATTCTTAATTTCATACTCTTACCACTGTGCTGATTACATTCCCTTAAGGATTTAGAATTAAATAAAGACTAAAGTTCATAATTGATCATCGAATTTTATCAAAATTTCAATTTTGATCACTCAATCCACTTTTGATTATCAAACTTTCCAAGTGCTCCAAATTCGATCAACGTCTCTAATGGTGCAATTGTTCACATGGGTAAATTGGTCTTTCTAATAATAGGATGTAAATAACGCACGTGTGGAAAAATTATATATATATATATATATATATATATATATATATATATTTTCTTTTTTTGAAGAGAATATTATATTATATTAAACATGATGAACCATATTACAAAGTCTATTACATAATCGACGTGCTAATTTATGTTCTACTTCTAGGTGAATTCTGTTAATCTTAACTATTTTAAACTCCATAAAAGACATAAGAAGATTACATATATTTAATATGGCAGACTTGATTTCAAGCGGTGCAGAAGTCGGTTTACCTATAGCTCTTGCCAAGATGATCGAGTCAGTGACGATATTGATCCTCTTACAGCCATGTCTGAGTGCTGCTTTGATTGCCCTCCAACAGGTTTCTGTTTCAGCTTGTAACGGTGTGACCACCGTGAAAAAATCCGTCCCTTTAATACTGTTTTCCATGGGCCAACCTGGTTTCCAGATGCGCCACCCACCCGTTCCCAGCTTCTGTTCGCTTTTGAAAGCTCCATCAAAACTTAGTACACAAGCCTCCCTGAGTAATGACATGTCCTGCCCAAGCTTGATCTGGGATAAGGTAAGATCTTGTCTATCCACCTGCATTTCTTCTGAATTAATTCCAAAATCCCCTTGTCGAATCTGACTATTGCTAACCCTGGCCATAATTTGGGATTCTGCCAACGCATGATCTACACACCACTGTGTCTATAGTAATATGTTATGGAAAACCATATGATTTGTCTGTTTCCATATTTCCCATAAAACCGCCAGATATTTGATAAGTTCTTCCAGTTGCTGTGTAGACATGATCAGACTAAATATCCATGAGGTAAAACCTCCATTCTGCTGTTGCTGATGCGATAATCCTACAGAATTCCATATTCTGATTGACTCTGGACAACTAAGGAACAGGTGTGATTCATCTTCTGCTTCCAAATTGCATCTGTTACAAATTGCCGAAGTGGACAGCTTCCTTATAACTCGGTTTTGCTGCGTAGGAAGGCAACCTGAAATAGCTTTCCAAAGGAAAGTTGTAATCTTGTAAGGGATTCTAAGTTTCCACAATTTTGTCCAGAATTTCCGAGCCTGATCCGATGCCCTGATGCCATGTGAGCCACTAGTGCCTGAGTTCATGGCAACATGATATCCAGTCTTTGCATTGTAGTCCCCAGATTTTGTCCATTTCCAAAAAGGGGTATCTGGAACATTTGGATCTATGTGCATTGCCAGGATGTGTGGGATGATGTCAGGAGGAAAGAGGCATCTGAGTAAACAATTTCTCCAACACCTGTTTTGATGATCAATTAAGTGCTCCACCTTCATGTTGGTGTGTGTAGAAATTACAGCAGTATTCTGAATGGGATTCTGTGTGGTTGGTATCCAGTGTTCATGCAATCTAATATCCTTCCCATTTCCCACCCTCCAGTAGAGGTTTTTCCTAATCAGTTCAGAAGCCCATAATATAGATTTCAATCCCCATGTATCTCCTGGTTTAGTGTCCACTGTTTTTATAGACTCATTTCTCAGGTACTTGGCCTTATACACCTTGTACAGAAGAGATGATCCATCTTTAAGCAAAGCCCAGGCATGTTTTGCCAATAGTGCTTTGTTCATAGCCACTGAGGATCTGAGTCCTAGTCCTCCTTCTAATTTAGACCTCGCAATATAGCTCCATGATTTCCAATAAACAGGCCTGTTTTCTAAAGAGCCTCCCCAAATGAATCTAGCTGTCATCGAGTCCAACTTTTTTAGAATATTAAGAGGGATTCTAAAAATTCCAAGAGGGTACACTGCTATAGACTGAAGCACATGCTTGGCTAATGTCAGTCTTCCTGAGAAATTAAGTAATTTCGCCTTCCAGGACTCATACTTCTGTCTTACCTTCTGGATTAGGCTCTGAAAGATTTGTGACTTCCTCTGATAAAAAATGATGGTTGTACCCAGATATGACCCACCAATTCCTTCTCCTTGAATATTTAGTCTGTCTCTAACCAGCCTTTGCATTGGACTGTCAGTGTTGGGACTAAATTTGATGGAGCATTTTGAAAGGTTTAGCTTCTGTCCAGAAAACCACTCATACTCCTGTAGAACCTCTTGTAGCTCCCTGACTGCTTGTTCTGAGCATTTTATAAACAAGATGCAATCATCAGCATACATAATATGTGAAACTGTTGGGCCTCCTCGTGATACCTGTATTCCCATATGCTTGTTCTGAGAAAGTTTATGTTGCAACCAAGCAGAGAGGTATTGCTGACAGATTATAAAGAGATATGGTGACATAGGGCAGCCCTGTCTAAGGCCCTTATTAGGTATGAAAGTTTGTCCCAATTCACCATTTACCTTTACTTGATAAGACACTGTTTGAACACACAACATTATGAGGTTAATTAAATTCTGGGGAACTCTCATGTGGGACAAAGCAGCTTCCAGAAAGGTCCAAGAAACCCTGTCATATGCCTTACTCATATCTAACTTAATTGCTGCCGAACCCAATTTCCCATACTTATGCTTTCTGATGTGCTCTACCATTTCATGTGCCAAAAGCACACTCTCAGAAATATTCCTTCCCGGAACAAAACCATGCTGATTCTCAGAGATGAGGGAACCTATATGCTTCTTCAGCCTTATTGCTATCATTTTTGCAATGACTTTGTATTTCACATTACACAGGGCTATTGGTCTAAACTGAGCTGGAGTTTTTGGGAATTTTACCTTGGGAATGAGGATTATTTGTGTACAATTCCATTGCACTGGAAAGGATCCACCATTTGTAATGTTTAAGATAGCCGATGTGAATGTGTTTCCCACTATTTGCCAGAACTTTTGATAGAAGCCAGCCGGGATCCCATCCTCTCCAGGTGCACCCCATGGTTTCATGCTTTTGATTGCTTCCCAAACTTGTGCCCTAGTGAAAGGAAATTCCAGATCCCGCACTTGATTATCTGTTAGTCTTTGGCTATTAAATTCCAAAACCTGTTGGAGAGAGGTCCTTGGTCCCTGTTGAGCTTGGTATAAAGGATTCTGAGTCTGTGGATCCACTTCAGGTTGATGGATGTACACCTCCCTGATATGCTGGTTTAAGATTTGAATGATCTGTGTCTGATCCACATTCCAAACTCCATTTTCATCCATAATTCCTTGGATCATATTCACCTGCTTCCTCCTTGTCGCCCATCTGTGGAAGAATTTCGTATTTCTCTCTCCAAATTTCATCCAATTTATCTTGGTTCTCTGCTGCCAGTACTCTGCTTGTCTTTGTTCCAATTCCTGTTTCTGATTTATCAGTCTCCTTATCTGAGTAAGGTTAGAGTGTAGTCCTATTCCTGACTGTGCTTTCTCCAATTGCTCAGTAACTTCCTTTAGCTTCTCATTCATATGACCAAAGGATTGTCTGTGCCAATTACACAAGTGAACCATGGAAAGTCTGAGCTTGTCTGATAGCAATGATATAGAGTCCATCTCCATAGCATTATTTTCCATTTGTGACTCCCACACTCTTGAGATAATTTGTTTTGCAGGTTCCATGTTTACCCACATAGCTTCAAATCTTCTTAACCCCCTTGTCCTTCTCGGTTGGGGTCTTAGTTCCAGCAGAATTGGACTGTGATCTGAATTAGAGAAAGGTAAGTTATTTACCTTAGCTTGTGGCCACATGCTCTTCCATGCTGGGTTTGCAAAATCCCCGTCCAACCTCTCTACAATTGTATTTGGTGGATCTTGATTATTGCTCCATGTATACCATAAACCAGTGGATAGAACCTCTTCCATGTGATGATTCTCTAACAGGTGATGCAATTATGAAGGGGAATTACTAGGCACTGGGATTCCTCCTCTCTTGTCTTGCTGACTAAGGACTTGGTTATAATCTCCAACCATAACACTAGGGAACACAGAGAAATAGGGCAAAGATGAAAGTGAATTCCAAAAGGAGGGCCTGTCAGATACAGAAGGTGGCCCATAAACTAGGAGAAGGCACCACTTCTGATCATTTGCCCCTGAAACCAAACAGGCTATGAAATTACTATGAACCTGATCTACCACAAGATCTACCTGGTCTGACCAAAAAAGAGCTAAACCCCCAGATCTACCAGCTGCATCAATTATTCTAGAGTTTCTAAAGAAGGTGTTTTCTTGCCAACGGTCAAAATGACTACCATTGGCCTTCGTTTCTAGTAAACACAACAAACTAGGTTTATACCTATTTAGCAGCTGGTTGATCCCTTGCATTGTAGGAGCGCTGTTGTAGCCCCTACAGTTCCACACAACTCCTATCATGGCTGTTGAGGTGGTTGATTTGGTTCAACCACCTGAAAACCTGAAGTTGAGGCTCCCCCACCAGCCTCCTTCAGCATTGGCAGTCTTGATGAGGACACCTCCTCCCCTCCAGTGCTGGATGATGAGTCTTCACTGTCGTCCTTTGCCAATTCCAGAAATTCCTCAATCTGATCTTCTCCAATTTCCTCCAAGCTATCCACTGAATCTTCCTCCTTGGTACTTTCCTCTGACTGAATGACCAGAACTTCTCTTTCCCTCCCAGCAATTTGGCTCGCCTGCTCCTCTGGTTCTGAATCTGGTGCAATCTGCCTCTCCACGCAGTCCCTGATGATGTGATTCAGAATCACCTTTCTACGTTTGGGAGAACGGACTACATCTGGCTGAGGTTGCTCCGAGGCAGCTCTCTTTCTCCGCTGGAAAACTTCATTCTGTTGGATTGGTTCTGATGATGCTCTGTGCACTCCACGCACATTCCAGTTATAGGTGACATCTACCCTCACAATCTCCGAGGCATTATTCTCCACCATATCTGAGCCAGGAAGTTGTTCTGCATTGCCTATCTCCACCACTTCTTCATTTTGGCTCTGCAACTGCTGGGTAGAGGGGTTGGTTGGAAGGTCTTGTGTAAGGTCTTGTGTAGGCCTAGACGATTGGCCCACTTCGAAGTTTGGTTTTCTTCGCCTCAGTATAAACCTCGCAAACCCTCTTCTCTTTTTTCCTTTACCGCCTGGCTGCACCATTTTCTGTTTCTTCTTGCTCATTTCTTGTCCCTCTCCCTCCTGAGTCCTGTCTCTCTTCCGCCCTCTTTGACGTCCAATGACTATTGTCGGTCCTCTGGTCTGCCTGGAAGAGTCTGATAACGAGTCCAAAGATGATGCGTCTGAATCGCTTTCATCAGAAGAGATAACAATGATCTCATTTTCTTGATCACCATCTTGTTGACCTCTTTCCGGCAACTGTTCCAGCCATTGAACCTGTTGCATCGACGGGGGAACCTCCGAGATGGCTCCAGCCCATCTTGGTATAGCTTCTGCTCCTCTCACTGTGACTCTTAGGTGCATCCCATCCGCATTTCCTTGTAAAGCAGACTCCATAACCGCCGTGAGTGTACCCTCAGCCGCTTCCAGATTCCGCAGATCCACTGTTACCCGTTGCAATTCTGCTCTCATATTTTGTTCCAGCTGCTCCTGTTGCCTAACCCAGGCTCCCAAGTTTTGGACCTCTACATTTTGCAGGTTCGGGTTGTGGTTATCTTCATCAATTAGCATGTCCGTGGGTTGTGGCTCCACATTAGGGATGTGCTGTTGTAGCTCTCTATCTTGATCCCCGAAATAGGGATCAAATGTCTGTCTTGGTGCTTGGAAGGGGGAACCCTCCAACCTGTCTCCAATCTCGAATCTCCTGCTGTTACCCGGCTCCATCCTCATAGAAATTAGGAAGCCTTCCTGCATATCTCTATCTCTCATGTGCCTGTACCTCAGACGCCTGGTTTCCATGTAATCCACTGGGATGTTTGTGTTTCTGTGCTCACGCCTGTGGTTGTATGCTCGTATATCACCCGCAAACATTTGTCGCCTTGGGTCATACACGATGTCGACTCCTCTGAGCTCGAAATGGGAACGGACCTTATGTTCAATGAATTCATCTAGGACCTCATCACTTACAATTGGACACCTACTCATCAAGTGCCCAATGACTCCACATCTGCGACACACTCTAAACACTCTCTCATACTGCACCGACACCCAGATCCTCCTATGCTCCGGATTCTCCACGTACTCCAGGTTGACATAAAATCCAGTAACCAATGGTTCGCCTGGCACTACCCACATAGTTGCTCTCAGATAGGACACATTTCTGGTCGGTGGCAGTTCAATCTCCACATCTATGATATCTCCCGCCATGTTCGCCGCTTTGATTGCAGCCATTGGTGCGAATGCTTCAGCCGGAAGACCATGGAGCTGAACCCTCACCTTTATCTTTTCCACACGAACATCTCTCAGGACAATCCCCGCGCCCCACCTTCTAAAAGCCAACAAACTTCCCGCTATGGCATATGGACTTCGGTGGAGAACAGCTAGTGCTTCCTCCCGAGAATCAAACTTGACAACAAAGAAGTTCCCGTACCTATGGATTATCTCTGCAGGAACTGCCCAGAAATTATGAAAATAGGCCCCCACCATCTCCTCCGATAAGCTTCTGGAGTCTAGGCAGTATGCTAACAAGCATTTCTGTTCCACAGGAATCGACGCATTTATGTCGTCCCTTGTTAGTGTCAGGACTCCACCTCTTCGAGTCGGTCGGGTGTACATATCGAAGTTCATCCCTTCTGCATTTGGTTCCCTGTGTTCTTCTGAATAAGCTGAGCCCGTTGGAGAGAGAGCTCTCTCCTCCGTGTTCATGGAATGGCTATCTCCCATCTTAGTTTTGTTTGGAAGATGGAAATAAGGTTGAGTATTTGATCTGGTTGCTTGTTTCCAAGTATCAGGTGGAGAGAAGGGTATCTATTTTATGGTTACTGAAACTTCCTCATGGAGGGTATTTATAGATCCCTTCATCCACACCATCTTTTCAACTTCTTCGCGACTGAATCTATCTGAATTGAACTTAATTCTCGAGCCCAACTCCCTCATGATTTCCTTCTCAGTAATCGATGGCTCTGTCTATCGATTTAATATTCACCCAATTAACGAGAATATCGTGCGCTAACCTTTGGTTTCTGACGTCTTGGAACTTGCTGAAATGTACTGTCACACGCCAAATACTGCTTTTTAGACGCTCAGGCTGCCCTGCTTTCTCCTTCCCCAATCTCCGTGCCTCCAACTGGCCAATCGGACGGGGAATCTTTCTTTTCCGAGTGCTTCCAAATCACCACCAAGTCTACTTCGCGTGTGGCAGAACCCTAGTACAGACCTTTATGCATGTGCCCGATGATTGCTCCACTGTATTGCCAAGATGCTGATTTGATAGATCCCTAACTTGATTAGATAAGACCTGAAGAAATTAACCGTTGATTTGATCTGAGAAGTGACCGGAAAACGCTACTCTCCTTCTAGAGAGAGAAAGTTTCTTCGCTCAGAATCGGTTTCTGGTGTTGGTATGCTAAGAAAATTTAAACCTATATATATATATATATATATATTGAAAAATATTTTAACTCATAGAATTTCTTTTCAAATGAAAGTCTACAATTTCTTCCGATAAAAAATCTTCAAATTGAATATTTTTGAAAATTAATGTGTGTTTGGTTCGCAAAATTTTTGAGAGTCTGGATTTTGTTTTGGGTTTTTGAGAGTCTGGTTTTCCAAAAACCTTGTTAGGTTCATCAGGATTTTGCAAGTCCAAAACAAAAACCTTGTTTGGTTCGTCAGGATTTTGCAAGTCCAAAAAAAAAACCTTGTTTGGTTCGTCAGGAATTTGAAAGTCCAAAACAAATACCATATTTGGTTTGATTTAAATTTTAAACTTGTTTGGTTTGCGTGAATTTCAATTTTGTTTCGAAATTTAATTCGTAAATTATTAATCGTAACGACAATTTGAATAAAACAATGCCTTTTTCGCGCTAAATTTTGATGACTTTTGACGTTCATTATCACCCTTCGAATGCGCGCTGCATATTCATTACGTATGATTTAAAATACATACAAAAATAGCGTTATGAAATAAACAATTTTTGTTCAACAACAATTGAATACGAAGAACATGATATGACACAGTCATGATTATTACAAATTTTGTCACAAGTATAAACAGTTAACTCAAGAAACCAGTATTTTGTATTTTGAAAATCAATACTTTTACATGTATCAGAGATGAGTAGTATACAATACACACTAGTAGCTCTTAGTGGAGCAAAATTGAGTACTTAAAATGAAACCCGAAACATTTTTTTTAACAATTGAGAAGCAGTTCTCGATTGCTTAGCACCATTTAAGAACACCAGAAACATAAATTAAAGAGAATCTCTAAGCAGCCACCATTTCCAATCAGAACCATCATCCAATGAACAAAAACATCCATTGTATCCCCATGATGAGTTTTAATCGACAATCTAGTAGTCCTATTATGTCCTTGACATGGGTTCGTTCATAGGATACGCAAAACTTCAACTGTTACTGCAACGTAACCCTACAACATATTCAAACTTCATCAGCCAAGAGAATTCCAACAATAATAGCAGCATGAAGATGAGAAACTGGACAATATAAAGCATAAAACCCACTCAAAAGTTATCATCTCAATTCGAAAGTTATCACCATGATTTTTAAATATGTTATAATTACGATTTCTTGGTACATCCACTCTTGGCTCCTGCAATTGCCCGCTGACAATCTTCCATGATACTGATGATGGCAATTAACAAGACTGGTACCTTCCTGGATTAGTTAATGATTTAAAGTCTCCATGCAAATGATGATACATGGTCCAGAAGGGATTCCAAAAAGCCTCCTAATCTGAAAATATTTAGCAAGAGAAAGCTCTAAATTTGCGCCGAGATGATCAAACCTACCAATTCCATAAGCCTCTTACAATCTTTAACAGATGCATACACAATAAACAATTAGTAATCTTTAACATTACTAATTAGTGAATTCATCTTTTCAAGCAAAACTACAACAATAAAGCAAAACTTCAGTTATATGCTACTTCGTAGACATCAATCTTGTGCATTTTTTCTCAACTAAAAATCTGGGACATACAAATTAATGGTACTACAATCTCCCTATTTGATTTAAGTTCCCAGTACTTGAACAAACAAGAATACAAGTTTGTTGTGCTATAATTAAAATCGAGCAAATATATTCAAAGCGCAGTCAAAGAATCATCCATCACTTCTCACTATAATCCTCATCATCAAGAAGCGGTAAAAATATTCTAAAGCCAACCAAAAAATCATTCACAATACTCCATTCAGAAAATTCAACTGGACACAAACACCCTCAACGAATCACTTCATTCCCATAATGCTCATTTCTTTCACAAATACTATAACACACAAGATGAAGAAAAGCAAACACGAAAATAGTTATTTTTATGCTATAAATGAACAATGGCAACAACAAAAATCGAACATTCAATTCAAGCCATGTATATTTCTTGCTGAAACCCAAAAGACCCAACTCAGCAAATAATGAGATCACTGCCACATCTTCTTCCATTGCATTGAGAGAAGCTGAATAATTAACGAAAGATCAATCACTACGACATACCTCGGAGACATATAAAAGCCTTGTCGTAACCCTAGCTTTCCTGCTTTTTGCACCAAAAGCTAAGGGCTCTTCCTGCGCCACCAGCGCCTACTAGCACAAACATTCTGCCATTGAGCAGTGAAAGGAGGGCATCCCCACATCTGTATCCCTCTATAGTAAAGATGTTAATGTTAATATGTACCGTCATTCTGACATTGAATCCTAACTAGGAGTCAACAAATTTTTCAAAAAGTAAAAGAACAAAACTACGATTCAGTAATTGGATATTCAGACGAACAAATGGAAAAGCAAACAGACTAAAGGTGGAGTATTTATTTTACTGAGGAAGCTTAACAGAATATATAATACCTGTCACAGCATCCTCAATCGCGGTTATAGATGCCTCACAATCTGTGTTGTAACCAATCAGCCTGCCATCCTTGCTGCTCCTTACAATGGTATTGACAGCCCCTATTGACTGATAAACCAAATAACAAAATTAGCAGTGAACATGAACATGCATTAGGGAAATTTGTATTGCATAGTATTTTCTCTCCATCAAACCATGTCCTTATACTTTGATAGACAGAACTCAGAAATAAAAAATCTATAAAAACAGTATATACTACAAACCATGCTCGAGTCCAGTTATCTTACCTGTGCAAGTGGATGGACTTCATCACAAAATTCTGTCACTGGTTCCTATGAAGAGGAAGACGTACCTAATCGTCGCGGCTTATTTTCGGATCTGATGGCGTTGGGTAGAGGCGTCGTCGGCGAGACGACAGTCTGACCTGGGAAAGTTGGAAACAGGGACGGTCCGATCTGGGAAACTGGGCGTCGGGACGGTCTGGATCCCCGACGGCGGGACGGTCTGGTGGCGGGCCGGTACGGATCTCCGGCGACGGGAGCGTCTGGTGGCGGGGCGGTACGGATCTCCGGCAACGGGAGGCGGGGGAGGAATTCAGCGGCGGCGCCGGTATGGTGAGCAGGTACTCGTCGGCACCGGGACGGCGACCAAGGGACCCGACGAGTGGGAGAACGCGTCGAGGGAGGAGAGAGTTTAGCGACAGGGTTACAGTTTGGGGACGAGAGAGTTGGGGAAGCCAGGATTTTGAGTCTAGTTTTGGATAACAAAATCTGGACTTGAACAGTACAAAAATCAGAACTTGTGGGGTGAAAATCGGATTTGCAAAATAAAGGTGAACCAAACGCGATTTTGCAAATCAGGACTCCCAAAATTCCAGATTTGCAAAAATCAACCCTGCCAACGCAGCCTAAGGTTTTAAGCTAAAAACACTAATTTATCCTTCATAATAGTAGAACCGTTAGACACTAAACATCTATCTTAAGGGCATTGATCAAAATTACAACATCCATTGGCCTAGTTTGGTGATGAGAGTTTAGAGGTAGAGTTTTGTATTTTTTACTAAAAATAGATTTTGACTTGTCAAACAGTTATTTATCATGTTTGGTGAGAAATTTTTTACCTTAACATTTGGAATGAAAACGCTACATTCTGAAACGCTACAAAAACCTGCATTTTCAGATATTAACAAAATTATTAAGGTAAAATTTCAATCTTATCCTGCTCCTTCACGCAGGTTACCCTCTTTTTTTCAAAAAAATATTCTTTGTCCTCAAAAGTTAACGCATGCAAAATTGTCTGTAAACATGAAAGTTAATTTGTAGGAATTATAATTCAAATTGAACTCATCTTCTTCTTTTTCATAAAAAAAGATTTGAACTCATTTAGGGATAGTCTTGGAAGTGACGGTCACTATATAGTGACGGGGTTTATATGCAAAGAAATTTGGGACGGGGGTTTTTCTGCAATTTATGCAAATTGCATTCAGCATGCATGAATTTCACACTTGAATGCTTATTTTTTAGACCAAACAGGTTGTTTTTTAGAACATGCTTGCATTTCATACTTAACATGTTGTTTTTTAGAGAATGCTTGCATTTCACAGTTAACAGGTTGCTTTTCGGAGTTCATGTATTTTGAAGCAAAAATAGATGGTTTTATAGAACATGCTTGAATTTCACCCTTGAATGCTTGTTTTTTTAGACCAAACAGGTAGTTTTTTAGAACATGCTTGTATTTCACGCTTAACGGGTTGTTTTTTAGAATAAAATGCTTGTTTTTTAGACTGTGTTGATATGTTTGCTAACGTCTATTTTTACACTAAAATACTTGTTTTTTAGACTGAGTGAATAGTGCATTTTTGTCAAAATTGTAAAGAAGGACCTTCTTCCTTCCATATTCCATATAGTACTTCGTCACTCTATAGTGACTTTCACTCAAGAGACCAACTCTTGAATTTATCCTTTATTTGATAATAAAAAGAAAACTGAACTTATCTTTGAAATTGAATTAATCAAGAAAATTTAAAGTGTCTTTAAAGTTGAATGAATAATCGTGAATTAAATTTTTTATTAATATAATACTTCAAATGTGATTGTATTCTAATAAAAATGAGTGTTTTTATATTAAAATAGTTTCATATAAAATAAAATAAAATATATTTTTTCCATACAATATTCACACACGGCAAAATAATTACTCACTACTACTGAATATTAAATTATACATACAACCATGTCTTTTTCTGTCATTTAACATAATGAAACATCTAACCGCTATTTTTTATTTATCAAACGTTCATGATACAAACAGCTAGTGAAAACAGCGCTAACAGTTAACAGCTAATAGAAAATGCTAACAGCTTATAGCTAAATGCTAGTTACCAAACGGGGCCAAAGTCTGTATGGTCGAGCCCACAAATATGCAATATAAATAACAAAATAATAATAATAAATTGCAAATATAAACTTGAGATAATGAAAATAATATTTAAAAAGATAATTATTATTTTCATGAGACCATTACATGTTTTATAAACACGGATAACAATTAAAAAATTGTTAACGAAGTGGCAACCATTAACAAACCGAACACCAATAGCATATTACTTATGTAGACCGGAAAATTTTAACTTAAATCATGTGAACATAAATGAAATAATTAACCCGATTTTGGCCCATACATTCTCAAATAAAATTAGTTAATCTAAAAAATATTATTAATCACAATCCCAAAATTAAAAAGTATTGAATAAAACCAAAAGTCATATATTTTATGGGATTTTAAGAATATTTGTTAAGTTTTGTTTTATTGGACTCGCATTGTTTATGATGAACTTCATGTTATTGTAAAAATTATAGTAATGATATAGGTTTGTTTCTATATCCGTTGCGCTTATAACATTGAATAAAAATATATTAGTTATAAATATTGAAAAAATTATATAATATCTCAAAATATTTATTACTTAATATCAATGATATTGGGTTAAACTTGATATTATAATATAATATTCGATTACGAAATATTAATTCATTTATTTTAATTGATCTAATATTTATTAATTTAGGTTTGTTTCCATATCTGTTGCGCTTAACACATTAGATAAAAATATATATTAATTATAAATATTGAGAATTATTATATAATATCTCAAAATATTTGTTACTTAATTAATATGAATGACATTGGGTTAAACTTGATATCATAATGATGTGTTGATATTATATTGATTATAAGAGAATGTTTTTGAGGTAATAATATCAACTTAGACACTTTTGGTGCTGTTAATTGCAGATATTTCGTATATACCGGGAGATGACATTAAAGAACAATGAATTGCAATTGGATCAGTTTTTAGAGCAATTTGGAGCTGTTTTGGAGTTTAAAGAGGATACTAATCTAGTTGATCCTTATTCTGAAATTCCTTCACTTGACAGAATTGTGTTTCGTGTAATGATCACTAAATTGTTCGGTGAAGATGACCCGAACTAAGGTGAAACTGATGAATAATTTTACATGGAAGAATAATCACTGCACTCTTTTTCCCACTCCACACATGATTTTTTAATGAGGCAGTACTGGGCTGAATTATTGCTGAGCCAAGAGAAGCAAGAGAAAGACAGACTGAATTGAATGAGAAAGAGATCTAAAGTCGACAGATTTGAATGTTGAAACTTGCGAAAGTTGAAACTTACGAAGGATGAAATTGTTCTTCTCCTTACTAATTAGGATGTGTTTATTATGTTCATCTTTAATCCTTATTAACTAAAGGATATTTCACTATTCTTGAATGGAGTGAATGAAAAGTAACGTGCAAGTGTGCATGTGAAGTGAAACGGAAAACTACTTCTTAGTATAAAAAGGGAAGTCCTTTTTGTAGGAAAGAATCCAACCAAGCTTCCATAGACATATACTCTCTCTCTTGTATTCCCATAATAAAAGTGTTGTTATGTCCTACATTTCTTGTTGTTTTGATTCTATCATGAGTTGCTAAGTTAATTGTTCGGCTTGGATTAGCGAAATTGGTTCATGAATTTGTGAGGATTAATGGATTTAAAGTTATCTTCCGTGAATTCTCTATTGATTATTGTATAAATCTATGCTTTATGGGTTAAGTTTGATCACTTTGATTCATGCTAAGCTAGGGTTAATTTGAGTAGCAATTTCCTTGTGAAAAACAGATAACTGATACAGACTGTAATAACAAGTGAGTAATCAACATAGTAGATAACCATTGTTTGCGAATACTTGAATGGTTATGTGAATTGGGTCCTCTTTGCTTTGATATTATAATTTAGTAAGTTTAGCAAATACTTGTTTGCTAATGGGTAATAAGAGGGGATTTTAGGGGTTTATCTATATAACTAATTGATTTGCAGAAATAACTCATTTTTAGCCAATGATAAATGAATGAACCAACAAGTTAGTATAAGCCGACCTCTTCCAATCATATATATTTTCTCTTCTTGGTATTGCATTCTTTGTGTATTTATTTGCTTTATTTTCAGTAGTTATGATCAAACAAATCTCAACTTAAGGCGTGGTTGCTAAATCAAACTTAATTAGTAGGTTACTCAATAGTTTCACATCATTCTTTGTGGATTCTACCCTTCTTACCATTGTTTTAAAGTTTATGTGCTTAAGTGTTGCATGATTTATTTGTGTGAGTGAAACGACATTCACCCCCATAATATAATATTCGATTTAAAAATAGTAATGATCACTTATTTAAATCAATCTAATACTTTATGAAATACATCATAAATACTTATTTCATTGCTAACCGGCGAATAGGAAATTATATTGTAAACTACAATTATAATTAAAACTACAAAATAACCAACTAATTAACCCTCTAGCTAATTAGAGGTAAAGAATCAGTCGTAAAAATGATAATAATTTAGAAAACAAATCTCACGAGTATTTTCTAGTTACCCAATAATTGAAAAAAGATTCAAATCATGTAAACCATTCATGAAAAGAACCAAATAAATAAAATTCGGATGCCGTGGCGTGTGGAGGAAGCATGCGTGGTGTTATTTATCCGTGAAGAGTCCAGAAGACTCAGCATAATAAAGTTGGCTATTTTGTAGAAATTATCATGTTTAAACATGCTTATGTTTAAACACTTGCTGAACGGAAATCAGAAACCAAGCAAGAGTATTGAAGAAGGAGTACAACTCTTATGAAATCAAAGACAATATTCGAGAAATCAAGATGACAAGTAAAGATTGATTTTGTATCGATGGAATTAGTTTGAGAATATTTGGTAGAGTTGTATCTTAGAAAGGATTAGTCTTAAATAAGGAAAGAAGATATTTCTTATCCTTTAGCTATAGAAGTAGAGTATAGCTAGAAGACTAAGTGTAGCTATGACAAGCTGGATGAGAGATCAGCATGGCCGAGATTGAAGGATCAAGAAGATAAATACGGCAACACAGCATTGAACTATAAATACTCAATGAAGCTGCAACAGAAGCTCATCCATCTTACAAGAAAGTATTCTGCCGATCAGAATAGCTTTACAGTTGGAGCAGCTTATTGAAGGGAGTTCAATAGGTCTTTGCCGAACGCCAGCAGTCTGAAATCAACAGCCTTAATACTTCAGGGGAAGTGGTCAAGACAGCAACGAGGAGTTGTTGACCGGCGAGTGAGGGGATCTCACGAATCCATATAAGAGATAAGTCATAGATAGTTAATTGTTGTGTGAAACTCTGTAACATATCTTGATTATCTAGTGGATGAATTTCAAACTGGGCAAGGCCTCGCAGATGTAGGTGTTCAACACCGAACTGCGTAAACAACTTTGTGTGTTCTTTCTTTTTATGTTTAAACTCTGCAGTATGTTTAAACATACTTGTTAGTTTAGAAAGAATAGTTGAGAACTATTTTGAAACTGATCGATAGTAACTTTCATTTGGTATCAGAGCAGGTCCATTGAGGTGTGCCTTTAACAAGGCCAGTGGAGATCCATATCGATCATGGCGAACCAAGAGAAGGATGGTTCAATATACACACGTGCACCCATGCTGGATAAAAATAACTATGGTTATTGGAAGGCAAGGATGAGGCATTACATTGATGCTCTAGATGAAGAAGCATGGTATTGGGTTGAGAACAAGTGGTCACCAGCCAGACATCCACCTACAGCAGGGGCAGTCGAAGGTGTTCTGAAAAACAGAGAAGAACTGACAACTCAAGAGAGGAAGGATAAGCGACTAAACAGCAAAACACTCAACTGCATCAACTCGTGTGTTGATCAAGAAGCGTTTCGCTTGATTTCAACGTGCTGCACTGCTAAGGATGCATGGGAGAAACTGAAAGCAAGCTATGAAGGAGATGCAAAAATGAAACGACAAAAAATGCATACAGTAAAGACAGCATTTGATACTTTGATTATGAAGGATAACGAGACGATTACTGATTACAATGCAAAAATCAGGGATCTTGTTAACACAGCACATCAGTTGGGAAAACCATTTGTTGAAGACGATATTATTCAGAAGATATTGAGGTCTCTTCCACCGAGGTTCAAAGGGAAAACCATTGCAATGGAGGAATTACATGATACATCTGAAATGACTGTTGATGAAGTCATGGGAGCACTTTCAGCCTTTGAAATGAAGGAGCTAGCAACAGTCAGACAGAGTGATATGGCATTTACTGCAGCTGCTCATAAAACAGTTGAACAAAATCCAGTGTCTAAACATAATTCCATGTCTAAACTCTCTACCAGAAACAGCAATGAAGAAATGGACGAGGATGAGCTTGCACACATACCAAGGAGCTTTGCAAAAGTTCTGAGAAAATCTCAAAATAGGAGAAATGAAGGAAGGGAGCAGAGTTCAAGTATGAATAGAAGATCAACCAATGATCAAGCAGAACCCAAGCCAGCATTCAAACATGCTGGAAAAATTCAATGTCGAGAATGTGAAGGGTACGGGCATATTCAATCACAATGCCCAAGTGGATCAGCAAACAAGAAGGGGAAAGCCTACAATGCTACATTTAGTGATGCAGAAGACTCTGATGAAGAACATGTCAGCAATCATGTGGCATTTGGAGCAGTCATTGTTCAAAGTGATGAAGAAAGTGAAGAAGAAAACTATGTTATGTTTGGTGCTGTTGTTAGTCCAGAGAATGAGAGTTTAAACTTAGACTCTGAGGTGGTTCATGAACCTTACGACAAACTCCATGAACTCTGGATCAGTGTGACTAAACAAAATAAAGTGCTACAGAAAGACAACAATAGTTTGAATGAAGAAATTGAGAAACAGCAGATAACTATTGAGGCAATGAGAAAGGAACTGAAGATAGCTCTCATTCGAGCAGAGGTAGCAGAAGGAACCATCACCAAATTAAACAAAGGAACAGCTGCTCTAGACGAAATTCTTGGAATGGGAAAAATTGCTGGAGATCGACATGGATTAGGGTATGATGAAATAGAATTGGCTAACAAGAACAATCAGTCAAAAGGGAAGCTGAACAAGAAGTTAATGCAACCAAGTTCAAGTCAAGTTAGGAGAGAACAACCTATGAAGACTCTGAACAATTCTGTCAATGTTCCAAAATTTGGTATAGGTTATAAACCGATCTATCCTCGTCAGCAAAACAAGTTTCAACCATGGTGGGAGGCAAGGTGCAATTACTGTCGACGTCCAGGACACTATAAAAGACGTTGCTTTCGTCTGTTACAAGATCTAATGCAAAAATCAACCCATGGAGCAGGTTACAACACAGGAGCGGATTATAACACAGGAGCAAGTTATAACACAACTGCAAGTTACAACACTGGAGCAGGTTACAACACAGTACAATCAGAAAAATCTCCATACACTGCTAAAAAGGTATGGGTTCCAAAAATCATTCACTGCTATGCTGTACACACCTGCTATAGCTCTTATGCTAGAGATTCCTGGTATTTCGATAGTGGATGTTCTAGACATATGACAGGTTCTTCTGAGCTATTGAGCAATATTGTACCATGGACTGGAACTGTCAGATTTGGAGATGGGAAAAAATGCAGAATAACTGGAAAGGGGGAGTTACAAGTCAAAAACTTTCCAGTGTTTCAAGATGTACTCTTGGTGGATGGACTAAAGGCAAATTTGCTCAGCATTAGTCATCTGTGTGACAACAAACTAACAGTTTTATTTGATGATAAAATATGCACTGTCAGGAAGGATGAACAGGGTGTTCTTATTGGCACTAGATCATCAGATAACTGCTACATATTGGATGAATCAGTCAGTTGTCTCAAAGTAAGTGTGGATGATACTCTTTTGTGGCACAAGAAGCTTGGTCATGCAAATCTGAAAACTCTAGCTAAGGTAACAAAGCTTGAAGCAATAAGAGGAGTACCAGTACTCTCGTATACAAAGGAGTTAAACTGTCCACCATGTCATGAAGGTAAACAGGTTAAGTCTCCACACTCTAAACTTCATGAAATCACTACTTCTCATAGTCTTGAACTACTGCATATGGATTTGATGGGACCAATCAGTCCAGCTAATATTTCGGGAAAGAAATATATCTTTGTCTGTGTAGATGATTTCTCCAGGTTTACATGGGTAAAATTCTTGAAAGAAAAATCTGATGCAGTGGAAATAATTATTGAGCTCATTACACAAGTTAACACTGAAAAATCACATGACGGTCTCCAAGTGGTTCGAGTAAGGAGTGATCATGGACGGGAGTTTGCAAACTCTACTATGATGGATTTTTGTGCTAAACTTGGAATCAAGCATGAGTTTTCTGCTCCAATCACACCACAACAAAATGGTATTGTTGAACGCAAAAACAGGACGATCATCAACATGTCAAGGGCTATGATGGCAGAAAATGATACTCCGAAGAAATGATGGGTTGAGGCAGTTCATACTGCATGTCATACAATCAACAGAGTCTTTCTTCGTCCTCTCACTCAGAAAACTGCTTATGAACTATGGAAAGGAAGGAAGCCAAATGTCTCGTACTTTCATGTATTTGGAAGTGCATGCTACATTCTCAGAGATCGTGAACCTCTTAGTAAGTTTGACAAACGGGCTGATGTTGGGATTTTTCTTGGGTATTCTCAAAATAGCAGGGCATACAGGGTGTTCAATAACCGCACAAATGTCATGATGGAGTCCAACAATGTTGTTATTAAAGATCTGAAGGATATCAGTAGTGGAATCCTACTTGAAGATGAATCTGAGCAATTCATCGTTCCAGAAATTGATCCCCCCTTGTCAGATGTTACAACACTGTCGAATGTTATAACACTACCTGATGTTACAACATCATCTGATGTTCCTGAAAGTAACACAGTATCTGAAGCTATATCTGATCCAATTGCATCTGTAACTCCTCCTCCTAACCCGTATAATCTAAGACAGACAGCACGGAAAGACTACGCAAAGATGAATGCTGGGATGCATGTGCTTCAGTGTTTTCTTTCATCCATAGAACCCAAGAATCATAAGGAAGCATTAACTGATGAGTACTGGATTTCTGCCATGCAAGAGGAACTGGAGCAGTTCACCAGAAGTGATGTATGGTATCTTGTTCCACGACCTTCAGGTGTAAATGTCATTGGCACTAAGTGGATTTTCAAGAACAAGTCTGATGGAGATGGAAATATCACCAGAAACAAAGCCAGACTGGTGGCTCAAGGATATACTCAAGTTGAAGGAGTTGATTTTGATGCAACCTTTGCTCCAGTTGCGAGGTTAGAATCTGTTCGTTTTTTGCTTGCAATGTCCTGCATTATGAAGTTCAAGTTGTTTCAGATGGATGTAAAGAGTGCATTTTTAAACGGCATCGTTAAGGAAGAAGTCTATGTGGAGCAACCCAAGGGTTTCGAAGATCCGTATCTACCAGATCACGTGTACAGATTAAAAAAAGGCGTTATATGGGCTTAAACAAGCTCCCAGAGCGTGGTATGAACGTCTCACCCAATTTCTGTTGCAGAAAGGCTATCGACGAGGGGGAGTAGACCGAACGCTCTTTGTGTTTAAACATGAAAAACACATTCTGCTTGCTCAAATCTATGTAGATGACATTGTTTTTGGGTCCACATCTCAAAAGCTGGTTGATAGCTTTATAGAAATGATGAAGAGTGAATTTGAAATGAGCATGGTTGGCGAATTAACATACTTTTTGGGACTTCAAGTCAAACAGCACAAGGAAGGTATTTTCATCAATCAAACCAAGTACACCTTAAACTTGGTTAAAAGATTTGGGATGGATGATTCTAAGAACATGCGAACTCCAATGGCATCTACGGAAAAGTTGACGTATGACAAGTATGGTGTGAAGGTGGATATCAAGTTGTATAGAAGTATAATTGGGAGCTTATTATATCTCACTGCAAGTAGGCCAGACATTTGCCTGAGTGTTGGACTATGTGCAAGATTTCAGTCTGATCCTAAGGAGTGTCATCTGGCTGCAGTCAAGAGAATCATCAGATATGTGCATGGGACTGCTGAGTATGGTCTCTGGTACTCTAGAGGAAGTCAAGCTGAGATTATTGGCTACAGTGATTCTGATTGGGCTGGAAATTCAGAAGACAGGAAGAGTACTACTGGAGGTTGTTTCTATGTAGGAGGGAATTTAGTATCATGGTACAACAAGAAGCAGAATTCTATATCACTATCTACCACTGAATCTGAGTACTTAGCAGCTGGAAGTTGTTGTCAGCAATTACTGTGGATGAAGCAGATGTTGAAAGATTATGGATTCAAGCAGGATGCCTTAATTATTAAATGTGACAACAAGGGGGCCATTGATCTCTCTCATGATCCTGTTGATCACAAGAAGACGAAGCACATATATATCAAGCATCACTTCATCAGAGACTTGGTGGAAAAGAAGGAACTGATTATTGAGTTTGTTCCTAGTGTTGAACAGTATGCAGATATTTTCACCAAACCACTGGATTCTGCAACGTTTGAGATACTAAGACAACACTTAGGTGTTTGTCGAATTTGAGGTACCTCTGATCACCTCTTATCTGTTGTATGTTAGTGTTTACTGCTCTGTGTTATTTTTTTTGAAAAAGAAAAACAAAAAATAAAGGAAGAAGGATATTGGTGTGAAGTGTGTTTAAACACTGAGAAATCAGTGTGTTTAAACTCTGAAGAGTTAGCCAAAAATGAAGAAGAAAGTCGATTGGGCCGTACTGGTTATTGGGCTGAAAAAGGTGATGTCAGTGGGCTAAAAATGTTAATACGGGTTGAGAAGTTATTTTTGGCTACATATTTATTTTATGGGAAATAATTAGTATTTCCAGAAAGATGAGGGATCAGTGTGCAATTATGGATTTATTTTCCAAATTGGGTTCGGATTTGAAATTCTGAAAAATATTAAATATAAGAGGGAAAATTTTTGTCCCTTTTTCTCATAATTGCTGCAGCTCTGTCGTTCCCCCTTCAACAATACCTCCTCCGGCAATCAACCGAATCTCACTGTCAAATCAGCGCATCGATCGGCTTTTATCGCAACTAGAGTCTGGCCTGAGCTACGCATTGCCCAGTCTCAAGTCCAAGAACAAGAAAAATCCTGAGCTTGAGTCGACTGAAGGTTCGGTCCCAAATCTGTGCATGCAAGAGGTATTTGGTTCTAATTTGCTCAAAGATTCAGTCTTTCTGGTTAATTGAGTAGTTAGAGTGCTTGCCGCACTTAGGAGTTGTGGTGGTTGTGAACTTCTGAGATTTCTGGAAGTTGTTTCTGTGTGTTTTAACCTACTGTATATTTAAACCACTATGGGCAATCTTCCATCCAACTTGCCTATCGATTCCATCCCCACTAGAGAAGAGTTGCTTCAGGCTGAGCAACTTGGCCTGAATATCAACAGAGCCACACTAGAATCTGTGGCTATTGAGAATAATCCCACAGTTAGGGTTGATGTTGAGTATGAAGGGGGCCCAGACTTACATTTTTTTTATGAGAGTTCAGAGGTTGAGGGTCAGTCTAAACAGAATCTGGGTTCAGAAGAAGTGGCACCAAGTACAATGGTTAATCAGGTCTACCAGAGGAAGAGGAAGAGGGGTCAAGGAGTTTTTAATACAGGCACTGTTGAACATGAGAAGCATGATGATATTGAGCAGGAAGAAGAAGTGGTGAAACAAAAGAAGCCTGATGAGACTGAGCAGGAAATTGATGTAGATAGGATTGTGGAGAATGTCAGATTGATGATGGAGCCTCTGACAGAAACAGCACCAGATAGTGAGGATAGCCATCCTTTAACTGCGAAATTCAATCAGCTACAGGAGATGAAGAGAGAGAAGGTGAGGAAGCAAAAGTCTCTTCCACCAGTTATTCAAGTTTTTTCTACTAAGCAGATGAGGGTTGGAGAGCCAGTGCTTAATCTAGGCTTTGATGAAGTACCACTACCATCTGCAGAACCAGCAGCTTCAGATTCTGAAAGCAGGGGCTCTGAATCTGAGTTAGAGGAAGATGATGTATCAGATGAACCAGGTACTGCAGAGCATGTGGAGGTTAGCTCTGAATCTGATGAAGAGGAGGATGATGAGACAAGTGAGTCTGCTGCAGAAGATCAGGAATATAGCAGTTCTGAATCTGAGTCTGAGGAGGAAGATGAGGCAGCTGAGGTGCCATTAGTGTTTCCAGATGATAATCCCCTACTGGAAAATGCTTGGGATGATGTATTCTATTCCAGGAGGGTGATGACTGTATATGAAGGGCTAGTCAACAGGAAGATGCATGTTGAGAAAAAATTGACTGACAAGTTTAAACATCCTAGGTTTGTAGCCTTTATGAAGAGAATTCAGATGTTTGGGCCAGCTAATTTCTGCATCAAGGCCAACCATTCTCTGGTGCTGGAATTCTATGCCAACCTGAGAGGAACAAATGGTGCTCCAGATTCTGCATGGTACAGAAAGGTTTATCTCAGGGGCAAGCTTTATAGATTTGATGCTCAGTTGATCAACCAGCTATTAGGGACAGGGAGACGTGATTCTATCTGCCCAAACAGTGCCTATCCAGAAGGTTTTACTCTGGATTATGACTTGGTAGCACTGGAGCTTACAGGGGGCACACTTGGAGAATGGGGTGCAACCAAGACTCTTAAGGCAGCTTATCTCTCTCAGAAGTATTACTGCATGTACAGGGCTGTTGCAAATCTGTGGATCATGTCTACCAATGTGTCTCTGGTGACTGAAGAAATGGCATGCTTGATGTACTGTATTGGGACCAGAAGACCTTTTAATCTTGGTTGGTTTATCTATGATAGGGTTCTGCTAGTAGCTCAGCATCAGAAGTCTGATGAGTACATCACCTATCCTGCTCTCATAACTGGCTTACTATATCATGCTGGTATAGTTGATGGACTAGATGATAAGATCTCTTTCTGTGATGATTTACAAGTCAACAAGTCTATATACAGAAAAGTAAATGATCTACCTGCTGCTGCTGATGAAGAAGAGGCAGATCCAGAGGAGGAACCAGCTGAGATCAACTATGCTGTGGTACGGAAGAAGGAGCTGAGAGGGCTGCTCAGATATCATAGACAGAAGGTGCATGACTTTCAAGAGGAGCTGGACGCTCTTGAAGAAACTGAGGATGAGACTAGTGGTTCTGATGCATTCTGAGCCTGTTTTATCTTATTTTGTCTATCTTGTGTCCTCAGTATTGTGCTATTTTCTGGATGTTTGTTTTATTTTCCTCTGGATATTTGGATGTTTGGTTCTTTGGCACATTTTTTGTTCCCAAGGGGGAGAAGTTTCTGATTTATTTTGATGCCTTGGGAGGCCATTTATTTTGGATATGTGTCCATTTATTTTGGAACACTACTAATGTGAAATATATATTAGCTCTATCTAAGTCTGGCTGATAGGGGGAGTTTTGAAGTCATATATATTGTTTGTTTCTGATTTATTGGTGAAAGCACAAAGGTCTATACGATAGGGGGAGTGAATTATTGTCTGTGCATCAAAATAAGTGTTATGGTTCCACAAAATGCTAAAGGGGGAGATTGAAGAGTCCAGAAGACTCAGCATAATAAAGTTGGCTATTTTGTAGAAGTTATCATGTTTAAACATGCTTATGTTTAAACACTTGCTGAACGGAAATCAGAAACCAAGCAAGAGTATTGAAGAAGGAGTACAACTCTTATGAAATCAAAGACAATATTCGAGAAATCAAGATGACAAGTAAAGATTGATTTTGTATCGATAGAATTAGTTTGAGAATATTTGGTAGAGTTGTATCTTAGAAAGGATTAGTCTTAAATAAGGAAAGAAGATATTTCTTATCCTTTAGCTATAGAAGTAGAGTATAGCTAGAAGACTAAGTGTAGCTATGACAAGCTGGATGAGAGATCAGCATGGCCGAGATTGAAGGATCAAGAAGATAAATACGGCAACACAGCATTGAACTATAAATACTCAATGAAGCTGCAACAGAAGCTCATCCATCTTACAAGAAAGTATTCTGCCGATCAGAATAGCTTTATAGTTGGAGCAGCTTATTGAAGGGAGTTCAATAGGTCTTTGCCGAATGCCAGCAGTCTGAAATCAACAGCCTTAATACTTCATGGGAAGTGGTCAAGACAGCAACGAGGAGTTGTTGACCGGCGAGTGAGGGGATCTCACGAATCCATATAAGAGATAAGTCATAGATAGTTAATTGTTGTGTGAAACTCTGTAACATATCTTGATTATCTAGTGGATGAATTTCAGACTGGGCAAGGTCCCGCAGATGTAGGTGTTCAACACCGAACTGCGTAAACAATTTTGTGTGTTCTTTCTTTTTATGTTTAAACTCTGCATTATGTTTAAACATACTTGTTAGTTTAGAAAGAATAGTTGAGAACTATTTTGAAATTGATCGATAGTAACTTTCAATCCGAATAATGTTTTTCTACCCCACGTTTTCATCGCACTGGGGGATGGTGGCGGCGCATCGACCGCATTGGAGGATGTCGTTGATGGAGGTTTAGGTGGAGGTGGAGATGGAGGTGTATGCTTATGAAGACGATAATGTTTAGGATGATGGGGTTTTTTGGGTACTTTTTCTGAGATAGGTTTTTGTCCACCTTTGCTGTTGAGATGATGATGATGATGATATGGTTTTTTTAGCGTCTTATCATCAACGTCGTCGCTACTGCTGACATTTTTATTACCTTCGCTGCTGCTGACGGTAATAGTAGAGTCGGGCGAAGCAGGCGAGTTTGATTCGACGGGCGCTTGGGGAGGCAGGGAAGGTGCAGACATGATCGGACCCGGCGGTTGACTGGACATGGTTCATCACATCCACAGTAGCAGCTGGTTGCAGGGCCACCGCAGAAAGACAAATGAATGACGAAGAAATGCACAACATAACTGATGCCGCAGTGATGCTCGATGCAAACGTCATCTTGTAACTCTTACCTTTCACCAGACCTCTGTACCATATTTATACACACATGTGTGTGCTTGGGAGATGCGAAAATATTGTTTGAATAAATCAATTCAACCACGTAATGCATCGGGTGAATGCAGTTTATTTTAAGCATTGCCCAATGACTAATCCATAGGTAAATGATTCTTTTAATACAACTTGATATGATGGATTTTTTTTTTTTTAAATTAGAAACCATCATAGATGGAGGGATATTTATTAGGTTCCCCAGACCTTCAATAATCTCCTCAGAGGGAGGCAATTTGAGAGATTACAGTATAAGTTGAAAACCTAAACTGTATCTAGAGCGCAGTGTACGCTGTTCCTAAATCTAAAAATTGCGATGAAATACATCTGAACATCCTAAAGTCTAATGCCCGAAAGCATCTAACTATCTGGCAGGTAAAGTATCAGTAACTTGCACCAACCCCAACAGTAAGGTTAGAGTCAATCAAGTCTACCAGTCTAAATTCATTCACTGAGTTGCCAGAAATACGTCGTCAAGACTATTCTGACTTGGATTTCTCCTGTACTATTTCAGAATAGAGACTAGAAGCCCAAAGGATTTTCCATAGCACGGCTAATCCGTTTACAAGGAAAACAGCAGATAGGCACTGAATACTCGATAAACTAGTCCAAATAATTATGCAAAAAGACCAAATGAAGCACATATTTCATCTGACATAAATAAATAAGAAAAGAATAGAAACCATTCATCTGCAACTAGATCCAGATACTGTTGGTGGGGGAGGCTGAGGAGGTGTGGCGCGTGCAGTCACGCTCCGGCGCGTTGCGTCAGGATGGAGGCGCGTGTTCCCGGCGAAGGATAATCCGATGATACGCCGGCTTGTTCACGACTCGACGGCGCGTGGTGGCGCGTGGCAGCTGGGTCGGCCGCGCGTGAGGCGCGTGAGTAGGCCTCCGAGTCCGATTTGGTCGTGTAGTTGTCGGATCTGTTACCCCTTGTGGTTCCGGCAGCAAAAGCAGCGATTTTGGCGGTCCTCCGGTGACCTCCACGGCCGGTGACTGTCGGAAAACTGTCTTTCCGATTTCCTCACACAGCGGCGAGGAGGAGATCGCGTCGGTGGACTTTAAGATACATTTGTACATATATTTACCAAGTGAAAATTATTTTAATTATAGATTTCTTAATATCGGAAGATGTTTTATTTTAATTTGGATTGTTTGTTTTAGTAAATATGCAACTTTCATTATTTATGCGTAGTTTATATATAATATAATACATGGCCTGGCTTAAGGTCAAATCCCCATTTTATTTTTACATAATTGAGTTGAATTAAGATGTAAAATGTAATTATTTAGTTCAATGTGTTAAAATGATTATACTAAGGATCACAATTAGATTGTATTTTATCAAATTACATTTCATTAAAATGAAACTGAGTTAAATCCTCAACTCATTTTACTAAAACACAGGTTAGTATGTTGTCAATAATGATGACCTCAAATGAAGCTCTGAAATCGTAGCTAGGGTTAATTTCTTCTCAAAAGGGATTACGACCCCTAACCCTAATTGATTTTTTTTTTTGAGAAATGATATATAGAAGATAGATTACATTTCTTTCGAAAATTAATCGAGCTAAAATTAGTACAAAAGGTCCTTAATTTACAAAAATGATCAATTAAACTACAAATACTCCAACAAACTACTTGAACTAAAAGCATTACAATTTACAAGCATTCATTACGTATACATAGTCAATCTAATGGATCATTTTAGGAGATATAAGGCTGGGTCTAAATGTCCTAATGAAAATACCATCGAAAACTATATTCCTCCACACTTGACTTCTCCAATTATATGCAACCAACTTCTCTCCGGTCTCCCCCCAAAAGTACTCCTCCTCTTCCAAAACACCAACAACACTGAGCCTGTTACCGACATTTTCCGGCCACCTGATAGAGAATTCAGTCCAAGAATCTCGAGCGCCATACTCTTTCATCACCCAAAACTTCACTAAACTCGAATTCCCATGGCCAGCATATACCAGAGTAAGGTAACCTCCAAGAACAGCGAGTTTGAAACCAAAGAAACCGATATCATCTAAATCACTAGGAAGTGTAAGGTCCTCAAATTCCTCGCGAGCGCAGTTAAAAGCAACGAGATCAACCTTTGCCTTCTCCTTACTCATAGCCAACCAATGTATACAGCCATTCACGAATTCTCCAGCAACCTCATCATAATGTGCATAAGGAGAATTCCCAAGAATCCTCCAAGTTTGCATTCTAACACTGTA
Organism: Sherardia arvensis; assembly: GCA_948330725.1. Taxonomy (NCBI): domain Eukaryota; kingdom Viridiplantae; phylum Streptophyta; class Magnoliopsida; order Gentianales; family Rubiaceae; genus Sherardia; species Sherardia arvensis. Next base: position 6,420,770 of record OX415237.1, on the reverse strand, counting down.
AATGCCTACATGTTCATATGTTCCGCGCCTGTCGCGGGAGAGATAGACGATCTTGTAATCATCCTGAGAGCTGTCATATCCTAACCCGTATATGCAAATTCTGCAACTAACGAAATTCGGGATTTCCATACATTCTAAAGTGATGGGATTGAACAAGTTCAGATTCCAACCATTAATTTTATTTTCCTTTTCCAGTTGAACTAGAACCAATCCATGGCACGAACCTACAAGTGCAGACCCTGCATCCTGAACTGCAAATGGAACGGTTACATTTGTGGAGCTGCTTTCGGTTGCGAACTTTAAGGTAACTAAACCGGAATGAATATCCTGTTCTGCTAGAACGGTGCCTCCTGGCTCGTGATGATCCATATAGAAGTTGAGGTGAGCTCGGGCGAACCGAGAGCTGGAGAGCAAAGATCGCCATGATTTAGAAACACACCTGAATCTTCCTACTGATTTTACAGGAAGACGGGTGAGAATGCGGTCAGCAATGATCTCTTCGGGAATAAATGGGAGGATTTGTTTGGACATTGCTGTGTAAATGTGATGAGCAAATGAGGCTTTCTAATTAAGAAGATTGGCGCCCTAAAAGTAACCTCTCAATCGTGTTTTGCTATAACTAACCCACTACCCTTAGTTTTAGGCGGATTAACTAATCTTTCATATAAGTTGAGTACAATTTGTACAAATTCTTTATTTTCTTATTCTGAAAATTATATTTTTGCTTACATTATAGTGTTTATATATAATCTTCACATATCCTTCTAAAACATATATAATAAAATCCATTCCCCTTGTATGTATATACTCATAAAACGGTAAACATATGATAAAAAAACATTCATAATCGACCAGTTTCTTTTCACATGTCCAAATTAGACCTAATTGACCATAAATTCCTCGTAATTATTTATAATAATTACTATATTAGACTTAAAGTGATGATATTCAGTGGTGGAACCATTTAGAGGCTCGGATAGGCCAAGGTCTACCATAAAATTCGAAACCCAAGTTATATTACTGCTCTCCAACTAAATTTGGGGTTTTCCGATCTCCGGGCGAGTCTACGCTGCCGAACTGTGTTCACCTGCATTTTAGTCATTGGAGCCTACTCTAAAATAAATTTCCGGTTCCGCCGCTGATGGTAATTAATGTCTTTCTTAAGTTTTTATGATAATTTCTGAAAACTAATAAAGAATAGTTGAAATAATTTATCACTTCAACTAAACCTTTTTTTAGGGGCCGCTTGAACTAGATCTGATGAAATAAACTTGTCATCCACGTAACAACGACAAACAAAGGGTGAACATTTTGGCTTCCTTATTGCAAAGAGGATAGTTAATAAAGAAATTAGGCTCTCTTCTTGTATATACAAGGAGACGACTACACATATATTGGTGATAATGACACAACAACGTCAAAAATCAAACGTTCAATGTTTGTTGACCGTTTGGTTTAAATTAACATACAATGATGGCAAAACACATGGTTGTATTTTGAAGTTACTCAATAATTTGTATAATATGTGATATTGTATCTTAATTAACATTGTATTAGTTTGTAAACTATTGTAGATCTCCCGATACTCAAATGTAGATGGTCATATCGCAATATCTACATTCGAGGAGCTAAATTTAACATTCCGAATTTGAGTATTTTTTTTTTTTACATATATTACACACCAAAGATGATTTTGATATTTAAATATGTTCAATTGCTTAAGAAAAATTGTAAAAATACATATCATAAAGGTAAACTCTCTTGAAAGTCCAATTTTCCTAAATATTGTGGAACTAACACTATGTATTTAAACTCGAATGATACAGTTTTGTGTTAAAACATTGATTATTTTAAAGTAAACATATGGTAAAACATGTTTTAATGTAAAAATTTAAGAAATTTCATATAAAAATTAAAATAATTTAAGTTCTAAAATTTACAGTTCAGTTTAAAAGGTGCATGGTATAAGTTAAAACGTATAAATACTTTAATGAAAAGTCAGGAAAGTTGGGAGTTTTAGAAACTTTCTCTATCATAAAAATACGCTTTACAAAATGCAAGAACTTTCCATATAACAATCATGCATAACTAATAGAATCTTAGGGTGTGCATTGCAAATTTTGAATATTTCTTATATTTGGCGCATTTCAATATGATTTTAAGAGCATGCCCAAAAGTTACTCTATAATAGAGTTTTTAGCTCAATTTGCCATTTTTACCTACATTATTACTTCCAACAGCTACTCTATCCCATACTCTAAAATAGAGATATGGTAAAATTTGAAGAATGAAAAGGCATATGGAGTAGACTTGTTTCATGCTCTAAAATTTAATGCTATCATTCATTCTTACTTTTTATTTCCTTTTTTATCCTATACTTTCTTAATCATTCACATCTTCACACACATAAAAATATTAAAAACATAAAATTGCAAATAAAATAAAGGTCCTGTTTGCTGAAGTTTATAAGTAGAGCAGTTCAGTCTAATTCAACCCAGTTCAATTCAATTCCATTTAGTTCAGTAAAATATAATTTGATCAAATTCAAGTATATTTAGAAATTCTGATTCTATTTTTCAATATATAAATTTCACTTTGGTTCAGTTCGGTTCAGTGAAATATAATTTGATCAAATCAAGTAAATTTAAACTTTATAATTCTATTTTTCAATACATAAATTTCACTTTTATTCAGTTCAGTTCAATTCAAATCAGTAATAAATAAGTTCAGACAAACATACCCTAATTGTGTGCTCTTGGGAGTATCAAAAAGAATTAAGTATAGATATTAATATTTATGATAAATAATTCATGGAATAGTAATAAAATAGAGTAACTGTTGGATAGAAACAAAATAATTATAGAGTTTTTACAGTTTGGTACTCTATTATAGAGATTATTTTAGAGTAACTGTTGGGGTTACTCTAAGTGCATTTTAAATCACCGTATTGTGCATTGCAAATTGAATGCTAAATCTTTTGTATTATTAAAGACGGTTAAAATGGGGTTAACATATTTCAATCCCAACGTGATTTGATTGATTACTATCACAGTTTATTTCTTATCTGTAATGAGCGATTTGGGGAATGTACACTCGGTGTACAATATAAATTCCTAAACTGTATATGACTATGCTTGATTGGAGAATTTTATTTAAATTGATCCGAATTATAGAAAAGTAAATATTAAGTTTTAATTCTTAATATACCTAACATTTGGTGGATAGTACTCTTGAATCAAATGGTGATTAGGCTCAAACCTTAATAATTTTCCAAATCCATGTATATAATGACTCTCTTATGACTCTCCCTGTACTCACACTTCTCATTCTCTACACATATTGTCACACTTTCATCAAACAGGAGAATAAGAAACAATATGTACATGTACTTGATTTCATGCATACCTCTACTGATTCTCCTCCTTGTTGTTGGCTTGTTTAGCGCCTTTTATTTCCCCAGAAAGGAACCCATATATCCATCATCATCGTCATCATCATCATCAAGATCATGGCGATCTGCAAAAGGTTTTGAAGAGAAGCATAGCAGATATTAACATGAGGACCATCTTCACATCGTTTGACAAGAACAACGACGAGTTCATAACAAAGCAGGAGCTGATTGAATCCCTCAAGAACATTGGGGTTACGATGAGCGAGCGTGACGAGGACGAGATGGTCAGGCGCCTGGATGCCAACGGGGATGGCATGATCGATCTCCCCGAGTTCTGCAATTCTTTTGATGGCAGTTTAAGGATATTTTTAATGTTTTTGATGTGGACGAGGATGAGTTTATCTCGGTTGAGGAGCTGGGGGCTGGGGCTGGTACTATCTGCGCTGGGGTTTAAGGAAGGGAGGAAGATGGAGGATTGCGAGGAGATAATCAGGCATGTGGATTTGGATGGAGATGGGGCCATATATTTTTTCGAGTTCAAGAAGATGATGATCAAATCAGGCCACGAGCTTGTGTTGGGTAAAGAGAAATGGTATTTGTGATGTATCTGGATTCCGATAGAGTCACGTAATCTTGTTTTCCTTTGAGAATAATTCGACCCTTATAGTCTGGGTTGCACGAATTCTCTCGCAGGATAAAACTATCAAACCTTCTTGCTTCTAGGCCTGAAACAAAGAAAATGCCTTTGAAAATTTTGTTCTAGGACTGTGTCTTTACATGCATCAAGGGCATGTGTATTTATAGGGGAAATCCGTCAGTTTCAAACCACACCCGTACAGATAAGGATGAAGCAACTGCATGCAACCACAAACATGCCAAGATGCAACTGCAGATAACCACAGAACATACTAGGCAGCTGTATAGTATACCGCTCCAATTCATAACCGATGAATTAACTGAGACAACTGCATGCATGCATCCCTATCCAAATCCAAGTTGGAGTAACTGTGTACGTACGTACGTACCACCAATTTGGAAATCAAAACCACATAACAAAATTCGATTTCATATTACATATTTCTGCATGTATCCATGTAACACTTCATTCCGGAGTAGTCATACCAAAATGATTATTCCAGAATTGTGAGCTCGTGGATGGGTTTATACAAGTGTGCACTCCGCACCACCAATCTTGTTATAACGTCCCGAACTCATTAATACTCAAATCCAATTATGCTTAAATGATTGTGTTTCATAAAACAGCAACAGTTTGTACACGATTCTTGATTAATTAATTACCAGCCTGACATTGATGAATGCATAGCAAAAGAAGTGTTTAACGATTATCCCACTAATCGTAAAATAATATTATCATAAATATCAACAATTACTGTAGAAAATAATTAAAAAAAATATCAATATGAGATATATGTGCTACAAAAATAAATAAATATTTATTAATCAAGAGTTTAGGGATGATCATTGATCTGAGACCCGGTCCAGACCAGGTCGGGTTTGGATTCAATTCTTTTAAACCCATCAGATATGGGTCAGTTATGGATCTAGGATTTCAAAACAGATATGGATGTGGATATACGATATCAAACTCATACCATGATCCATATCCATATTCAAACTCATTTACATATTAATTTTATTATAATTATTATATTTCTATGTATATATTTATGTTGTACGTTCTTTGTACTAGATTATCTTCGATTTCACTAAATTGTTGAGTATTTTGATGTGTATTATGTATTGATGATTCACCATGCATATTAACATTCACACTTATCGTAAAAAAATAAATATGTTTGAACTTATCCGTATTCATTTTGAAATCTCTAACATCAAAGTAACGAATTTATAGGTGTTAGATCCGTTTAGGACCCTTAGAGGGTATTTGGTGGAGAGCTGTTTGGGGCAAAAAGAGCTGATTGAGGTACATTAGCTGTTTGACCAAGTTGTAAAGGCTAATAAACTTATTTGGTGGAACTGATTATAATAGTTGTTTGGCCCAAAAAAATGCCTTTTCAAAACGCTCATAAAAGTAGCGTTTTCAAAGAGTTGTTTGTACTTTTCATCTAAATGCCAATTTTATCCATTTACTACCACTAGATTCTATTTATTTTTCTTTTCTTGCTAGATTTTTGAGTTTCATGCACCGTTTAATTCCTTATTTGGGTTGTGAATTGTTTTAAACATATTGTAGTATCCTTATACTAATTCATAATTTCCACATATTTTGACCGGTTATCTTAATAAATATGAGTAAAAAATTGTAAGTTCATTGGGGTTTAAAATAGTAAAAATTACATTATAACATAATATGTATTAACTTTTTATATATATTTCAGAACTTCAATTTCATGAAATATTAGTATTTACTTTATTATAAATATATAATTAAATATTTATCTTCTAATAATCGAAAATGCATGATATATGAATTAATTAGTCTTGGAAGTGACGATCACTAAATAGTGACGGGGTTTATATGCAAAGAAGTTTGGGATGGGGGTTTTTATGCAATTTATACAAATTGCATTCAGCATGCTTGAATTTCACACTTGAATGCTTGTTTTTTAGACCAAACAGGTTGTTTTTTAGAACATGCTTGCATTTCACACTTAACAGGTTGTTTTTTAGAGAATACTTGCATTTCACAGTTAACAGGTTACTTTTTAGAGTTCATGTATTTTGAAGCAAAAAAAAGATGGTTTTATAGAGCATTCTTGAATTTCACCCTTGAATGTTTGTTTTTTTAGACCAAATAGGTAGTTTTTTTAGAACATGCTTGTATTTCATGCTTAACGGGTTGTTTTTTAGAATAAAATGCTTGTTTTTTAGACTGTGTGGATATGTTTGCTAACGTCTATAAATGCTTGGTTTTTAGATTGAGTGAACAGTGCGCGTGTGAATAGTGCGAGTGAGTGAATAGTGCATTATGTCAAAATTGCAAATAAGGACCTCCTTCCTTCCATATTCTAATATAGTCCTTCGTCACTATATAGTGACTGTCACTCAAAAGACCAACTCTATATGAATTATAATATTTATTATGAAGTGATTAAATAATTAAACATGATATGTTCTCTTATGTCATTTTACAAGGGTGATTAAAGAAACCGCAATCAGCTATCAGCTAATCTTACCAAACACCTTAATACAATTAGTTAATGTAATCAGCTAGTCAAAACAGTTAACGCAATCAGCTAGTCAAAACAGCTGATAAAATCAGCTATCAGCTAATCACCAAACACCCCCTTAGACTTTGTGTATATGGGTACGGATCTTGAAACTTTAGACCTGCAGATATGGATCAGATCTAGATTAGATAATTTTTTACGGGACGGATCTGGGTCTAAGTAAATTAGATCCAGACCTGCTTCACGATCATCCCTAATCAAGACCTACGCATAATTTTACTAGTGTCTAAATATTTAGACACGCAATATATGCATCATAAATATTTTGTCTATTGCATAAAAATTAAAATTAATTCTCAAAAAATGGGATGATCTAAGAACCTAGGGACAATACTCGAAAGTATTAAACTACTTGACTAGTATCACATCCATAACTCGAATCAGTAAAAACCAACTGAAATCTGCAATCTAATCCTTGTTCTAAACACAGAATCGCTGATAGTTTGTTGTCAAAATAACTACAACTTGGATTTCTCCTTTACTGTGTTCAGAAATTAAACTAGAGCCTAAAAGATTTTCCGACTAATCTGGGTCAGAAGGAAAACAAAATAGGCACAGATACTCAATTAATCAGCCCGAGTAATTTTGCAAAAGTCCCAAATAGTGCATACATCACATAAATCTAAGAACTGAGGTAAAAAAAATAAAAAATAAAAGCACCAAGTTCTACAAAGGACTCTCTAGTGAGACTGACAAGATTCCGGCTAAACTGCTGCGGCCGATGCTAGGAGGTGTAGCGTGTGGTGCTCATGCGCCGGTGCGTGAGCACGTGAAAGACGGTGTGTGGCACTCACGCGCGGAGCCGTGATTGTGAGATGCAGCACGTGGGGATCTCCCCATCTGGCGTGTTGTTAATGCGTGTGGCGGTCCCTGTGCGTCTAACCGTCCTGATTCGGAGCAGATGGAAATTAAATCTGTTTGAAACTCCGATCCTTTGAAAGAAGGGGAACGACAAGCATCCATTCTTCCTGGAGGTTGGTCACTACTGGACGGTTGGAGTTTCAGATCAGATTTCCGATCCACATCCGATCGTAACTTTGTGACGATGAAAAGGGTACCGTGTTAAAGAGAAGAAGGGGGAGAATAGACTAGCTGAAAGGTATGGGGTGGGGAGGAGCCTGCGCGGCGGTGGGGTGATCGGTGACTCCTAACCGAAAGGTATAGTGGGGAGGAGCCTGCGCTGCGGTGGGGTGATCGACGACTCCTCCCCGATGGAGATATGTTTTTGGGGGAAATGTAGAGAGAAGGAGGAGGAAAGGTTATAGAGAAGGCCAGATGAAAATATCCAATTAAGAATGACAAAATCACAATCAATATCATCAAACATTATTGGTTTAATCTTCATTTGGCTGTGTATAATTTGTTCTTATTAATAAGTCAATTCCAATTTTAAATTCAAATACTTCCCTCTACGGGTCAAAATATTAAATAATTTACATAATCATCTAAGATTATAAGAGTTAAGCGTAATACATATTAACCACAGGTTAAACTATACCTTTCGGATCATTTGTGCTGACCCAATATAGTCATGTTGTATTTCATGTCGATCCAAATTCACTAACTCTATATTTAGAGCAGGGTGGATTTTCGTGTCAATTCTACTCACAATTTTAGTCAGCCTATTTGCATAAGTCCACTCACAATTTTAGATGTCAATTCCATTAAAATCTTCTTCTTCTTTTTTCGTTTTCCAATATACCATGAATATTTTCGAAATATGAAAATAAGAATTTCAAAATCAATCCAAAATAGCCCGCCCTAATATTGAAGCACATGAACGGACTTCATGGCATGAAACAGGAGAGTGCCTAAAATAGTGTTTCTCGTTGGTAAGCGGGTTCAAAAGTGTGAGTTAATTTCTCACTTTCCTAACTTTTGAAGCAAGATCCCACCATCTCTCTCCTGCTTCACATGCATCTCCAGTTGACCCCTCCTTCGCTGCTACTATACTCCATTCACAAATTTCCTCAACTTCAAGAAGAAGACAGTTTCAGCTTCTGGGCTCAAGCTCAGTGATCATGGTGGCGCCAAACAGGTCCATCTGCCGCTGCGTATCCTCCGCCTTCGTTATCTACGCGGCTCTGTTCATCTTCTGTGCATTTCTCATTGCTGATTATAAACAAGTACTAAATTAAATCAATCATTTTCTAATGACTTATATTAAACCTTCATTCCTTCAACTTCTGCCTCTGTGTTTAATGCAGAGTCTTTTCCAGTGGCAAGCCATCAGTATCATCAAAACTGCAAATATAAATCCCATCTGTGAGGTTTGTTGGCTGATTCTATGATTTTCTTCTGCTTTTTGTTTTGTTTTTTTCGATTAGTATTAGAGTCTGTGATTTTGATTGTTCAATTTAGAGTGCGAATCGATGCGTGCCTGAGGGAACTGAGGGGTTGCCTCGAGGTATGGTTAGGAAAACTTCAGATTTTGAGATGCATCATTTATGGGGTCCTTCTATGCAAAAGGTAGAACAAAATTACCTATTCTTTTTTTCCATTTTAATGGTATTTGTTCATTTTTTGCCATGTTTTTTTTTTCATTCTTATTTTCTTGTAGAATTCAAAGTCGCCGATTAGCTTGTTGGCATTGGCAGTTGGAATAAAGCAGAAAGAGAATGTGGATAAAATGGTTCAGAAGGTTAGCTGAATGGAAGTATTTATTAATATGTGTTTGTGGTTTTGGTGGTCATTATTCTTTATTCTACAATTTTTGGTCATTTTGTCTGTGTGATTCACAGTTTCCGGAAGATCAATTTGTGATTATGCTTTTTCATTATGATGGAAATGTGGATGGATGGAAGGACTTAGAATGGAGCAATCATGCCATTCATGTCTCAGCTGTCAATCAAACAAAGTGGTAATTCGCATGCGATCTTCAGTACGATGTTCATAACCTTTTTACAGATTTTGTTGAACATTGAAAGATCGATAAGTGTTACAAAAAAGTACAGAAAGTCTGATGCCTTTGTTAAATTTGAGGTGATTCTGTTATACTCGAACAGGTGGTTTGCGAAGCGTTTCCTTCATCCTGATGTTGTTGCAGACTATGCTTATATATTCCTCTGGGATGAAGATTTAGGGGTTGAAAATTTTCATGCTGGAAGGTAAACCAAGGCTCCATTATATTCTAATTCAATGAATTCTGGTTTGATGGTTTAATTTAGTTTTTCTTACATAATTTTCACTTTGTTTGATTTACATCAGCTCAAAATAGGCTAGGAGAACATGACTTATGAGTACTATAATTTGTATACTAAAAGAAAGTCTTGATTTTCAAATCTTTGTGAAGGTATATATCAATTGTTAAAGAAGAAGGGCTTGAAATATCACAGCCAGGAATTGACCCTGAAAAATCAGAGGTGCACTACAAATTCTCAGCAAGGGACAGTAGTGTTAGAGTCCATAGAAGAACCATCAATCTGAGTGGACCGCGGAGGTGTTATGAAGACAGCACAGAGCCACCGTGCACCGGGTAAAACTGGTTTATTTAGTTCTAAGAAATGCATCTTCTTGACCAAAAATAAAAGGAAACTGAACATACTTTATGCAGGTTTGTTGAGATGATGGCTCCGGTTTTTTCACGTGCATCTTGGCGCTGCACATGGTACATGATTCAGGTATGCCATCGTATGATTTTTCAGTTAGACTAGGAAATGATATCTTCGACTTTGTTGTAATTTACCTATTTGCAGAATGACCTAATCCATGCTTGGGGATTGGATTTCCAGCTTGGTTACTGTGCACAGGTTAGCCACTATCCACTTCCTGTTAACTATATAGCATCAACCTTATTCTCATGGAACGACGGCTGAATTTTGTAGGGGAATCGAACTGCTAACATTGGAATTGTAGACTCTGAGTACGTTGTTCATTATGGTGTTCCAAGCTTGGGAGCTTCTTCAGAAAATAAGGTGCCACTGCACATTTACCTTTACTCGAACGGCTTCTAATTCTTTAGTTCATTACCTTCACTCGAACGGCTTCTAATTCTGTTAGTTCTATCACAGGTGCCTTCTACATCTGGCCTTCTTGGTGGTAGAAATGCAGTAAGCATTCCTCTTTCATTTTTTTTTGTAATATTATCTATAAGGATACCAAGGGGCTGTTCTTACTATCCCTTTTTGTTTAGCTCACTGAAAACTAAATTAAGAAATAAGTGCATTGAAAATTAGGGATAAGATTGGGAGAAAGAGCCTGACTTTTCTATAATTTGCAGATCCGAAAGCGACAATACGCGGAGCTAGAAATGTTCAAGAATAGATGGAAAAAGGCAGTCAGGGAAGATCAATGCTGGATTGACCCCTTTCACCAGCCAATACAGCAGAATCTAAACTCCAGCCTTTAACCTTTCTTGTGACTATATAGGGTAGTAATAACCTTAAATTGTGCATAGAGTTTTGCATTTTACTCAGAAGCATTACTTACAGAAAGAGAGCGATAAGTTTACATAAGACTTCTTCGGGCTACAGCTTGAGCGATAAGTTGTGCTACTTCTTCGCCACAATCCTCCTGCACATGATGTCCAGCCTGCACATGAAATTAAGACAGCATTTTGATTATAACCATGAAACAGCATACAGAATCATATGACCTTATTAACAATTACCATAGGAAGTTTGATGAGTTGGTGCTTTGATTCTTTGCAGAATTCCTCAACACCATCAAAGCTAAGCCAACGGTCCCTTTCTCCCCACATAATTGTTGTCTTAATAGTCCATTCATCGCTCATGAGTATCTTTCTCATCTCTTCCACATTAGCCTTAAAATAGTAAAAAAAATTTATAAGCCAAGGAAACATTGATACTTTTTCACCAACAAAATGATAAATCTTAAGCTCCTCACCTTAAGCTCTTTCTTCATAGTCCTGCTAAGTGCATTCAGTGCAAAACCAGCAGAACCGGACGTGAGGTAAGGCCTTCGATAAACCATTGCTATATCTTCTTTGATTTGGTAAGGACCGCAGCTTGTCAGCGCTTTATCACTCGCTCTTAGAGGGTCCTAAATATTTATCAGACAAACTTTTAATGATGAATATGCAGACTTTTCTAGGACAAAGCTTGGCGTTTTGAGTTCTTCTAACCTGAGAGAAAATTTCCCCCAATAGGAAGTTGCTGAATATGGATAAAGTAGATGGAAGATTGGCATGTTTGGCTGTAATCTATTAAAAAAGAGTAACATCAAGATTAACCTTAACAAACAAAGAGCCGAGAAATCAAGATTTGTATGCTTTACTTACTGGAGGATTCAGAAGGATGAGATCGGTAACTTTTTCCTGGTTCCTGCTGGCATATTTCACAACAGCGGGTGAAAAGTAGCCCTGCAATGGAAATTCTTAGTTTGAAATGTAAATCGAAACTGATTAATTACATTCCATCAAAGTAAATTAACCTGGACAACAAGAGTGACTTTGCCATTGGTTGTTTCTTCAACCATTGATTCCAAGGATGATACATACTCTGAATGCACAAACATATAACCACATCAGCAGTTTTATAACATTCCGATATTTTTTATCAGTTGAAAAATTATCTTTCTTATTGATTAGGATATGTATATTGGATATGGATATTAAATGTAGTTACCATCAAAAGTGTAGTCAAAACCATATTTAGGTTGAGGCTTGTCCGAAAATCCAAATCCTACAAACACGAAGAAGGCAGTATATATTCATCAGCTTTAACCTGTAATTGGTGAAGCATGCGAAAATGAAACATATTTGGAAGTACCTTAACAGAAACAAAGAGTTGAAAGCTTACCTAGCCAATCAAAAGCAATTGGATGATATCTCTTTGAGAGTATTGGAAGGACTTTTCGATAGGAGTATGCCTGAAACATGATATATATATATATATAGCGGGGTTAGCCTCAAGAACACGCATTAAACACGCAGTATAAAGTTTAATGTCATTGGCTGACCTGTGAAGGGAAACCATGCATTAACAAGATGGGATGACTGTCAGCACTTCCACTTTCAATGCAAAACCATCTATGGTACAAAATCATATAATAGAGGTTTCAATCCCTGCAAATAATCAAATGCTCAATTTCTGCAAAAGATGAACTAACTCAACTAGCACCCTAGAAACCATAGCCCCTTACAATTACCTGAAAAGATCAGATGAAGCCTGAGATTTCGCACCCATTACAAGACCAAAGATTGGATCCTTCGCCTTCTCTCCAGTGCCCCCCACAGGATATGCTTTCACCTAAAACAAACTCCAATATCATAAAAACTTGTATCATATGCACGGGTTTATTAGTTTTTGAACTGAGATAGACTGAACAAGAATCAAAAACAGTGAAAAAATAGCAATGACAAACCGAAACCAAGTTACATAGAATCATTTCAAAATATACTGAACTGAAAAACGAATAGCTAGAAAGAACTTGGCCTAAACCAAAAATAAACCTCACCATTTTTCCTTCCTTGAACCATAAATCTGCAGGACTTGGCTCATCTGAATACTTGCCTATCTCATATACAATTGCATCAACAACTGAAATACGAAAAAAAAAAAAACTTGTTATTTAATTCAATTTTACCTCCGCTAAAGGAAAATCCATCTCCAACGGATTCCGGAGCATCTATGTAATAATCCTGATGTAAACAGGCAAATTTCAGCAGATGAAAAAAAGATGAATCTTGAAATTTTGGATGAAGAAAAACCATTTACCTCGTTGCCGTTGTTAGAGCGGCAGGTCAAAGAGGAAAACTTGACATTGCAGAACTTGACAGAAGGAGGCGCCGGAGATCGGCGGAGAGCCGGCGGGGTGAGGCGGCCGGGGAACGAGCTAGTGGAAAACTGTACAACAAGGCCCATTTTGCACCGTGACCTCAGAATGAAGAAGTGGTGGAGCGTTAATAAACGCGGGAGAAAATTCGATCATATATATCTATGGCGGTTATAAGAGTCACGGGTCCCATGTAACGGATAAAGACTGTCTGGTTGTGGTTCCTTTCTTGCGGCTTCTTCTTTTTACAAATGTTAACCGATCGATTTGTAACATTCTTTTTTATTCATGTCCATCATCGACGCTACCTATCCTTCAATCCGTGAGAACTGAGAAACATACGCAGACAACTAGGTCATTTCAGTGAAATATAGTTGTTGGCAGTGACGGATCTATGCCTAGGCTAGTGCAGGCGCTATCCTGCCCTCAAATCCGCTGAACAAGACAGTGAATAGTATTTTCCGGCCTAACTGCCACTGTAACACATTTCCGTTAGGTACTACCGCCTACTCTAATATTAATTCCTAGATCCGCTACTGATTGTCGGTTTGCTTGATTTCATCATAATCAGTCTCTCTGTGTTTGTTTAGGTGTCTACTCTTAAATTAATTAAGGTTTGAAACTATGTCTTTGAATATAAGCACTCTTCCCTTCTGTGAGAGGGTTTTGGAATCAAATATACTTTTGTGAAGTATGGCTCGGATCAAGCCAATTATGTGACCGTTTGATCAAATCTGTTAGTATTATGAGTATCATCCAGATGAATGTTATACTGAGTAATGTTATATCGAAAAAAATGACCTTAAGATTATGTTTATCGAGAAATTTCACTACCACCGCTATATTTCCTACATTTATAGTGGATCAACTCCGCCAGTTCAGCAATGTTCTGGATACAAACTGATTCTAATACTTCAGTTGCCTAAGATTGTCAGATTTTAGGGTTAGGTAGGGATTTTGTTTGTAAACTTTATGTAGAAACAGGCATGAAAATGAAATGAGCCATATTGATGAAACATCTTCATATCCTTTAATATACAATCACCACTTAAGATTAGGAATAATGAAATCACTTGAAGGTGTAAGGGAGGTTAACAACGTAGAGAAGGAAGTAAGCCCAGACGACGCCGGAGATGCCGCCGAAAAAGAACCCTCCGGTGAACTTACCCCACCCCTCAGCGGTCTGGAGCTGATCAGGCTCCTTCTTCCTCCCGGTCAAAGTCAACGCCGGCGCCGTCGACTTCTCGCCCTCCTTGAAAGACGCGACACCGTACATGGTCAGGCACATGCTCAAGATCGCCACTAGCCCCGCCGCCGCCAGCGCGCCCGCCTGGCCCTTGATGTCGGTGTTCCTGAGCGGCCCGGTCATCACGAATGGGCCAACTAGGAGGTATCCGTGGGCAAGGCCCACCTCAATTCCCCGGAGAAGCGGGCTCACGGCGGTCCGATAAGCCGGAAGGTTGGAGAGGTACCACGCGATCAACGGGCTGGATGTAATCGGGGTCTCCAGGCTTCCGATGAATGGATCTCCGTTCAGAGGCTGGATCACTTGGTAGGTTGGCTGCATAAAATGTTCCATTAATGGAAAATTAAGTTGAATTCATCGAATTATATTTTTGCTGAACTGAACTGAAATGAAGAGAACGGGGAGCGTACCTTGTCGGCCTGGATTGCCTTGACGGTGAAGGTGGAGGTTTTCCGAGCAGGGAGTGACCGGAAAGGGGCGCCGGAGATGCCTTTCGGGGTGGCGAGTTTGGGGGTTAAGGAAGAGGCGAGGCTGCTTTGGAGCTGGCTGGCCATGGTGGAGGATGCCATCCCTTTTGTCACAGTTCAGAGCAGAGATTATGATGAATGAGGTTCAGGAGAAGATGGTAGGGATGGAATAATGCAAGAATGTATAATGTTTGTGTGACAGGGAAAATGGTGCAGTATCTTTTGGTTGCAAATGCGTGGCTCTGAGTGAGGATGAACTTTACATGGCATTTCTTGATTGGCCAGCATGCTGTTGGGATCTTATCCCTTATCTACATTTCTCAGAAGCCAATGGATGAGATAATAAACGGGTTCACCTAAAAAGATAAAAAATTATGTTTTAAGACATAAACAAGACACATAATAATTTTTTGGTAAAATTTTATTTTAACGTAAAATTACTAAAATACCCTTAGTAAAATAGTAAAAGCAGTAATTTCATCTTCAAATTAATGTACGGTAAAAAATTGAACAATATTAGAATGTTAGATACACGTTTTGAACACTTTGAATGTTAGGTACACAAATGATACAATATTAGAATGTTAGGTACCGAATCTGAACATTTTAAATGTTAGGTACAAAAATTAACATTTTGACCAATGCTAGGTACGAAAGACGAATTTTAGTCATTAATATTGATCATTTTAGTATACTGATAAATTTCTAGGAAATTAATATAAATTATCCAAATGTAGTAATTGGTAAAACCAAATAAGACCGTGTCCAAATGAAAAAAACTTGTTACCCTAGGGTGTGTTTGGTTGGATAAATTTTTGCAAAATTTGGACTATCCAAGTCCAGTTTTATAAAATTTTGTTTGGTTCACCAAGTTTTCCAAAATCCAGACTTGCAAAATTCTAAAAACTAATCAAATATTTTGTTCTATACTCACAAACTCAACCCAACCAAACAAGGATTTTGCAAAACCAGACTCTCAAAATCCCAAACAAAAACCCAAACTCTCAAAAATCCAAAACAAAATCCAGACTTTCAAAAATCTTGCGAACCAAACACACCCCTAGTATCCAAAATCCTCTCTTTTATTCAAACTATTTTTTCACATTCTTCCCAATTTATTAGTCTGTCAAGTTGAGTTTAAATGGTGATATTTTGATGGATAGGTACTGTGTATTGTGCTGATAAGTGTTGTGTAGTGTTATACTGAACTGAATAATAAAAAATGTTGAATAGTATAAAAAATTTATGTGAATTGAAAACTAATTAGATGAGTTAAAATATGATGAAATAAATGCAACATCAAACCTGCAAACCACACGTACTCATATATAAATCCCTCTCCAATCAATTCCAAGTTTGCTACATCCATCTCACCGCCAAATCTCGAAAAATGGCCAGAGAAATTCCCTTCATTTCTATGTTCAGCTGAACTGAAATTTGCTGGAATTCTTTGAAATTCGCTGAAATCTGCTGAACTTTGCTGAAATTTGCTGAAATCTGCTGAAATTTGCTGAAATCTGCTGAAATTAACTACAAAATGTTAATATAATACTACTACTACTATTATTATTATTAATTTGAGTTCAAACATTCAACTTCAAATTTGATCAAATAATAAAGATTTTAAAGTAATTATTTTATTTGTACAATGGTTTTTAAAAAATTACACACATCATTACAAATCAAAAAGATGAAATATTTTGTTTCGCAATAATTATTTGATCACATCATAAAGATTTCGCAATAATTATTTTGTTTGTTAATGGACATATTCATAATTAGGGCATGTTTAATATGCTTGAACTGAATTAAATGGATATTGCAACCAAATCAAATGGAAATCAATTTATCTAATGGTAGAGAAACAGAAATTCAAGAATAGAAAATAAAACTGAATTGAACTACACTAAACTGAATTGCTACACATAGCTGAAATGAACTGAACTAACAATTTCTTTATTCAAACAAACATCAAATTAATTATTCGAACAAGATTTAATGAATCTTTAAATTTAAATATATTTAATTTGAAAAATTAAAATCAGTTCTAAAATCAGTTCTTATTTTTCAAAAACTTGTATATAAAATTAGCTATATAATAAGTTTGATTAAATATCTTAAGCAAATAGTTGTTAAAAAGTCGGGAAAATTAAATTCTTGAAAAGACTATCTTTATAAAATCTAGTTCTAGTTTAACTTTGCCTATTGGGCTCAAAACTTGTATTAGCTTTTGGTGGGGTTGGGGTACCCAATGAATACCCTCCACCATGGATGGTTTAACTAATATAATTATAATTTAATCATGCATATATATGGACAACTGTTAAGTGTAGATTAAGTTGCTAGTATATGAAATTTTTTAAAAATAAAATACAATGGTTGGAGTATATCTTAAATTAGAGACCAAGTAGAAAATTTATTCTTCAACTCTTTTAGCATTCCATATTAATATAGTACTAATATATTTCCAACACTGAAAAATGGACTATAATCTTTTTAACTGGTGAACATTGAAAGATTGAAATATTATAAAATTTAAAATGTTTAGTAAATGTCTTTTTAATTCAACCAAAATTATTCAAGCAAACATTACAAATAGTTTTGAAACTAATCTAATGTTTACCATCAGTCGGCTTTAAGAAACTTGCAACCTGAATTTACAAAGAAAATTTTGACACTAAAACTACTAAGTCCCATGTGAGTGAAAATGAGAATCGTTCCCACATCAAGGCGGTAAAAGTCTCGAAATGGAGACCATCCGGTACAAATAAACACACCCTGATCAGACCCACGAATGTTTTGCTTTAACCCCACGTCCCATCTATTCCCATCCGGATCAATTAGGACACAAAATTTTTTCAAAAGACCACCAAATTTTGCCACAAAAAAAACCAGGGATCTTCAATTCCATTGCCCCAGGTATAACAGGTGCATAAAATTCCGCAAATGGCCTTTTTTCTGCTAGCCTTGGCCGGCTGACAGGAAGTTTGGCCGGCTGACAGGAAGTTTGGCCGACTTTGGCCACTCTAGCTTGCGTGGCTCATTATCTTCCTCTCTGGGTTGCTCCATCGGTAGCTTTCCTTTACCCATTGAACAGAAGAATGATGGACTGAAAAGAATGTAGTGAAACTTGTGATATTTATAGCCATTTTGCTACTAATTAATTAACACCAAAACAAAGTCGAAAAGAGAACTAATAATGTTAGTCAAATAATTTTATTATATAAATCTCATTCAACCAAAAATGTATATCAAATATTTATTATAAGTATTTTTGAATATTGTTCAAAATAAATTTTTGATAGTCGAGTCAAATATAATTAATTCTCAGTTATCATCCAGTGAAATGTAAAATTATTAACTTATATGCTGTCATAAAATATGAAATATTTTGGGCATACATATCTTTGACTTTGAGTTAGTCAACTGACAATGGAAATTAGATAATTTTTTTATTCAAACAAACATCAAATTAGATATAAAAACAAGATTTGATGAATCTTTAAATTTAAATATATTTAATTTGAAAAATTAAAAAATCAGTTCTAATATGATAAATTATTTGGTACAACTAATTTTTCTATGCTTTCTAATTTTTCAAAAGTTGTATATAAAATTAGCTACATAGTAAGTTTGATCAAATATGTTAAGCAAATAGTTGTTAAAAAGTCAGGAAAATTATATTTTTGAAAAGACTATCTTTATAAAATTTAGCTCTTGTCACCCAACTCCATTTATCCACTCTCCTTTCCGTTTTTATGGTTGAGAAATTACAGAGAGTTCGTCATCAATGGAAAACCCCTCCCAGAAGAGGTAGAATCAGATAAAGATACAGATTTTCAAGATGCTGGCCAAATCAATGGCTTCTATTGCATCCAATTCCATCATCTTCATTAACAAGAAAAACAGGGGATGCTTCCAGAAGAGCCCAGTCGTTCCAGAAAAGGCTACCGATGAGTTTAACTGAAAGGAAAACTCCAGTCCATTGATAATCAAGTTTCTTTTAACCGTGAACTCACTCACCATGATTTTAGCAGTACAGGAGAGGATTTTCTTCTCATTTATTCACATTTTCTTGATCCTTGCAGTTAAAGTATAGTACCATAAGTTTGCTTTTCTCAATATCATATGTTTGGTTTTAGGATGCTTTCATGTTTTGACTCTTGGCGGTAAAAGAAAATTTCTGGTGTATGAATGTGTTGTGATTCTTTGGAACAGTAACATGGGCACCGTCTCTCGAATTCGGATAGCTTTTGCGTTTATCATTTCCATTCATTTATAATTTTGTAGACATTATGGATAGTGATGAATTTTTGTGTTCTTCTTGCTATGACTGAATTGAACTACACTTAGCTGAAATGAATAGAACTGAACTACATTTAACTAAAATGAACTGAATTATCAATATAAACTTAAAATCGTCAAATTATGTTTTCGGGGAACTGAATTGAAATAAATTTCAATTTCTCTGAATTGGATTGAATTGGACTGAATCATTAACATATATTTTGTTAAATTTTAATTAAAGTATAATGCACTTAACTGAACTGAAAAATACCGAACTGAATTGAACTAAACTGAAAGATAATGAGCTGAATTGAACTGAAAATATTCAGATAAGTTGTACTAAACAGTCCCTTATTGTTGAATTTGTTAATTTCGAGTATAAATTAGAACTATTAAAACTAACGTTATTTGAAAATTAAAACAAAACATATTGAAGAAATATTGGTTCACAAGTAATTTCATTCGATAAATCAAAACAAAAGTAGTTCATTGACATTTTTCAATAGTAGAAAATTTTATTTAAAAATAATTTAGTGAACAAGTAAATTTTTTTTGAAATCCGCTAAAATCCTAAATCCAACTGAATTCTGCTAAAGTCCGCTGAAATCTGCTAAAATCCGCTGAATTCTGCTAAAATCGGTTTAACTTAACTGAAATGTGCAGAGTTTAAACTGAACTTGACGGGGCTCTAGCCCTCTAGCTGGTAGTACTGGCCGGCCACGGTCAAAATGGAGCGAATCCCAACGAGGATAAGGCTTTCGGAGAAGCAGAAGCAGACATGATAATCGCTCTTCCCGGCCAGCCAGAAGTTTCTTTCCGGCAGTACTCCGGCTATGTCACGGTGAGTAAAGTTGCCGGAAGAGCCCTGTTTTATTGGCTCACTGAAGCTGTTGACAATCCCCTGTCTAAGCCTTTGGTTTTCTGGCTCAATGGAGGCCCAGGTTGCTCCTCGGTCGCCTATGGCGCGTCGTAAGAAATCGGACCCTTCAGGATTAACCGAACCGGTTCTGGACTGTACCTCAACAAATTCGCGTGGAACAAATGTTGGTGTTTTATGAAACACAATCATTTAAGCATAATTGGATTTGAGTATTAGTGAGCTCGGGACGTTATAACAAGGTTGGTGGTGCGGAGTGCACACTTGTATAAACCCATCCACGAGCTCACAATTCTGGAATAATCATGTTTGTATGATTAATTCGGAATAAAGTGTTACATTGATACTAATGCAGAAATGTATACGTATATCAATTAACACGTGTTTGGTTTTGGGGTAATATGATTGGATGATTGTTTTGGTACGTACGTATGCATGCAGTTATTCCTTTGGATTGGATTGGATGCATGCATGCAGTTAACTCACCGTTGTGGATTGGATCGGGGTGTGTTCTGTGGTTACCGCAGTTGCCTCTTGGCTGTGTAGTTACTGCAATTGCCACTTGGTTGTTCTGTAGTTACTGCAGTTGCCTCTTGGTAGGTTCTGTGGTTACCTGCAGTTGTTCATCCCTATCTGATACGGTGTGGTTCGGTACCGATGGTTTTCCCTATAAATACACATGCTCTTGGTGCATGTAAAGACACTGGATCACAGAACAGTACTTACAGTCCTTAAACAAAATGTTCAAAGGCATTTCTTGTTTCACGCCTAGAAGCAAGAAGGTTCGATAGTTTTATCCTTCGAGGGAATTCGTGAAACCCAGGCTATAAGGGTCGAATTATTCTCTAAGGAAAGCGAGCCTACGTGACTCTATCGAAATCCAGATACATCACAAATACCCTTTCTCTTTACCCAACAATCTTAGAGAATAATTTGTTGTCATTGTGATGATGGATTCTGTACGTGACATGACTTCTAAGTTTATGAAGTTAGAGAAGTTTGTAGGTGTGGATTTTCGCAGGTGGCAGAAAAAGATGCACTTCCTCCTGACCACTCTCAAGGTGGTGTACGTCTTGTCTACTCCGATCACCGAACCAGCAGAGGATGAACCATTGGAGGAGACACGCAAGAGAAACGAGTGGGAGAATGATGACTACATCTGTCGCGGTCACATCTTGAATGGTATGTCTGATTCACTGTTTGATATATACCAACATGTTGAATCTGCAAGGGAGTTGTGGAATTCTTTGGAGTCAAAGTACATGGATGAGGACGCTTCTAGTAAGAAGTTCCTTGTCAGTAATTTTATGAATTACAGGATGTCAGACTCCAGGCCAGTGATGGAGCAGTACAATGAACTGCTTCGGATTCTTGGGCAATTCGCACAACACAAATTGGAAATGGATGAATCTATTTATGTGTCAAGCATAATCGACAAGCTTCCATCCACTTGGAAGGATTTCAAACACATGCTTAAGCATAAAAAGGAAGAGCTATCTCTTGTTCAACTTGGGAGCCATTTGCGCATAGAGGAAACTCTAAGGGTGCAGGAAAATGGCAAGCCCAAAGATAAAGAAACAGTGGTATCTTCTTCTATCAATGTGATGGAAGATGGTGAAAGTACTAAGAAGAAAAAGGGCAAAAAGCGTCCCTTTGTCAACAACAACAAGGAATCAAACAAAAAGCCTAAGGGTTCATGTTGGATTTGCGGCAAGACGGGGCACTTTAAACGTGACTGTCGTGTCGGAAAGAGCAAGAAGGGAGTGGTATCAAACCATTCTGGGCAGGGGTCTAAGGACCAAGGTCCACCAACTCAAGGTCAGTATTTTGACAATGATTTAATTTTTTATGAAAATTATGTCACACTCATTCCTGAAGCATTTTACATGCAGGATGATGAAGTTGCGTGGTGGGTAGATTCAGGTGCAACCAAACATGTTTGCAAGGACAAAAAGTGGTTCAAGTCATTCGAACCGGTTACTAATGGTGCCATTATTCATATGGGAAACGAATCTACCGCCGATATTCTTGGTCGAGGAGAAGTTGTGTTGAAATTCAGTTCTGGGAAATATCTTCATCTAAAGGATGTATTATATGTACCTAGAATTAGAAAGAACTTAGTTTCTGTTGGCATTTTAAATAAGTGTGGCTATAAGCAAGTGATTGAATCTGATAAGTATGTATTGTCAAGGTATTATGTGTTTGTAGGGTTTGGATATTATTGTAATGGTATGTTTATGTTGAATTTGAGTGATAATTTTAATTCTGTAAACATGGTTTGTTCTGGTGTTGATTTACCATCTTTATGGCATGCAAGACTAGGACATGTTCATTATAATCGCATGCTTAATATGTCCAAAGAAAACTTGATTCCACCTTTTGATATAAATGTGCAAAAATGTGATACTTGCAAGTTGACTAAAATTGTCAAACAACCTATGAAAAGTATTGAAAGGACATCAAGTTTGCTTGAACTCATTCATAGTGATTTATGTGATTTGCATGCAACACCATCTTTGGGAAATAAAAAATATTTGGTAACATTTATAGATGATTATTCTAGATTTTGTTACATATATTTGTTACATTCTAAAGATGAGGCAATTGCTAAATTTAAGATTTTCAAAAATGAAGTTGAATTGCAGCAATCTGTTTTGATTAAAAAGTTGCGCACTTATAGAGGAGGTGAATATTATGATCCTGTGTTTTTTGAATCTTGTGGCATAATTCATGAAGTTACCGCTCCTTATACACCACAATCAAATGGTGTGGCTGAAAGGAAAAACAGGGTTCTCAAGGAAATGGTAAATTCCATGCTATCCTACTCGGGCTTGAGTGACGGATTTTGGGGTGAAGCCATGTTAACGGCTTGCTATTTATTGAATAGGGTTCCAAATAAAAGGAACAAGAAAACTCCATATGAACTTTGGTGCAAAAAGAAACCAAACTTGATTTATCTTCGAGTTTGGGGTTGTCGGGCGGTCGTGAGACTTCCTGATCCCAAAAGGAAAACATTGGGGGAACGAGCAATTGATTGCATCTTTATTGGATATGCCATGCATTCCAAGGCTTATAGGTTCTATGTTATTGAACCTAATGATTTCATTTCGGTTCACACCGTAATTGAATCGGTAGATGCTATTTTTGATGAAACTCGATTCTCCTCAATGGCAAGACCAAAGGATATAGTTCCAATTTCATTAAGAACTATAGAGGCAGATGAAATCTCACCTGATAAGTCACTTGAACTTCGAAGAAGCAAGAGAGGAAGGATTGAAAAGTCTTTTGGTCCTGATTTCCAAATGTATTTGGTTGAGGGATCAAGAGATGAGATTGATAATGAATATTCTTATTGTTATCATGTTGATGAGGATCCTAAAACATTTAGTGAGGCAATGAAATCACGAGATGTTGTTTTCTGGAAAGAAGCGATAAATGATGAGATGGATTCCATCAGGGGTAATAATACGTGGATTCTCTCTGATCTACCACGTGGTTGCAAACCATTAGGTTGCAAATGGATCTTCAAAAGAAAGATGAAAGTCGATGGTTCTATTGACAAGTTTAAAGCCAGATTGGTTATCCAAGGCTTTAGGCAAAGGGAAGGTGTTGATTACTTTGATACATATGCCCCAGTTGCCAGGATCTCCACTATTAGGTTGTTGATTGCCTTGGCTGCTATCAACAACTTAGTGATCCATCAAATGGATGTCAAAACAGCATTTTTAAATGGAGATCTAGAAGAGGAGGTTTACATGAAACAACCAGAAGGGTTTGTTATGCCAGGAAATGAGCATAAGGTTTGTAAACTGGTTAAATCATTGTATGGGTTAAAACAAGCTCCTAAGCAATGGCATCAAAAGTTTGATGAGGTGGTTTTGTCAAATGGTTATCAATTAAACCAATCTGACAAATGTGTATATAGCAAATTTGATAATTCTGGAAATGGAGTTATTATTTGTCTATATGTGGATGACATGTTGATTTTTGGTACAAACCAAAATCAGGTTGACCTTACAAAGACTTTTTTGTCTTCAAGGTTTGACATGAAAGACATGGGGGAGGCGGATGTTATTCTTGGCATTAAGATCAAACGAGAGAATAATGAAATCTCTCTGACACAATCTCACTATATTGAAAAAATACTCAAAAAGTTTAATTGTGAGAATTGTTCCCCAGTTAGTACTCCAATTGATACAAGTGTGAACCTTGTACCTAATAAGGGTAAAGCAGTATCACAACTCGAGTACTCTCGAGTAATTGGATGCTTGATGTATGCCATGATAAGCACAAGGCCAGACATCGCTTTTGCGGTTGGCAAGTTGAGTAGATACACGAGTAATCCTAGCACCTTTCATTGGCAAGCTGTTAGGCGTGTGCTCAAGTATTTAAAGAAAACCAAGAATTATAGTTTGTGCTATGTGGGATTTCCTTCAGTGTTGGAAGGTTATTCGGATGCTAGTTGGAATAATAGCGGAGATGCTAATTCTTCTACTAGCGGTTGGACATTTTTGCTTGGTGGAGGAGCTATTTCATGGTCTTCAAAGAAGCAAACTTGTCTTGCTGACTCGACATTGGAAGCTGAATTTATTGCTTTAGCCGCAGCCGGTAAAGAGGCAGAATGGTTGCATAATCTGATCTATGAAATTCCATTGTGGCCTAAGCCAATTTCGCCTATCTCAATTCATTGTGATAGTCTAAATACTTTGTCTAATGCTTATAAGGAAGTGTACAATGGAAAATCCAGACACTTGGGCATCAGGCATAGTGCGGTTCGTGAGTTATTAACTCATGGTGTGATTTCAGTTGATTTTGTAAGAACACAGAAAAATCTAGCAGACCACTTGACGAAGGGGTTAGCTAGGGACTTGGTATTTAAGTCGGTGATCGGGATGGGTTTAAAGTCTATTTAAATCTTTGATGGTGGTATACCCAATTTCGCTCTAGTACGACGCTAGAGTCAAATTCAATGTGGAAGGCCCATTATTTAAGATTGAAACATATAATTTTATATCCCGAATGGTATATGTTTGGACATGCATGAAGACCAGAGGATGAAGTTTAAACTTCTTAATGGATTTTTTGAAAAAATACATATGCATGTGTATGATTAAAAAGATTCACCTATATGAAGAGCGAAGTGTAGCCGCTTCAAGAAGTTAAGGCTTGGCTTTGTATGCACCTCATGAATGGATTGGGACACATGGCTTGAATAGTGTCAGTTTAGCTTTTGAGTTGTATTTGAACTTGTGTGTGTATTATCTTCAAGTGTTCAAATGGGTTGAAGGGTTCAATCTTTTAGACACCCCGATTCTCGAGCATTTGGAATGTGTAATTCACTAAGATGAAAATTCAATCTATAAGACATTTTCATTTATGCACTTGTTTGGTTTTGATGGATTGTTGTTTTTCCAAATCAAGGATTATACTTAAATGGGGGAGGATTGTTGGTGTTTTATGAAACACAATCATTTAAGCATAATTGGATTTGAGTATTAGTGAGCTCGGGACGTTATAACAAGGTTGGTGGTGCGGAGTGCACACTTGTATAAACCCATCCACGAGCTCACAATTCTGGAATAATCATGTTTGTATGATTAATTCGGAATAAAGTGTTAGATTGATACTAATGCAGAAATGTATACGTATATCAATTAACACGTGTTTGGTTTTGGGGTAATATGATTGGATGATTGTTTTGGTACGTACGTATGCATGCAGTTATTCCTTTGGATTGGATTGGATGCATGCATGCATTTAACTCACCGTTGTGGATTGGATCGGGGTGTGTTCTGTGGTTACCGCAGTTGCCTCTTGGCTGTGTAGTTACTGCAATTGCCACTTGGTTGTTCTGTAGTTACTGCAGTTGCCTCTTGGTAGGTTCTGTGGTTACCTGCAGTTGTTCATCCCTATCTGATACGGTGTGGTTCGGTACCAATGATTTTCCCTATAAATACACATGCTCTTGGTGCATATAAAGACACTGGATCACAGAACAGTACTTACAGTTCTTAAACAAAATGTTCAAAGGCATTTTCTTGTTTCAGGCCTAGAAGCAAGAAGGTTCGATAGATTTATCCTGCGAGGGAATTCGTGAAACCCAGGCTATAAGGGTCGAATTATTCTCTAAGGAAAGCGAGCCTACGTGACTCTATCGAAATCCAGATACATCACAAATACCCTTTCTGTTTACCCAACAACAAACTCGCCAACTTGCTCTTTCTGGAAACCCCCGCCAGCGTAGGCTTTTCTTACACCAACACCTCTTCCGATCTGCTCAACACCGGCGACCAACGCACCACTGAGGATTCTCTCAAGTTTTTCTGACTGGATGGATGGAGCGATTTCCGCGGTACAAGAAACGGCAAGTTTATCTGACTGGGGAGAGCTACGCCGGCCATTATGTACCTCAGCTGGCTAGTGCAGTAGTCAAGTGCAAGAGCCCTATCAATCTTAAAGGATTTATAGTTGGAAATGCAGTTACATACAACTAATATGATAACTTTGGAATTGTGACATATTGGTGGAGCCATGCTATGATCTCAGACAAAATTTACAAGCAGTTGGTCAACATCCGATTGGAGCTAGCTTGAGGATTTGGGTGTTCAGTGGCGATGTTGACTCTGCGGTGCCTGTCACGGTGACAAGGTTTTCCCTGGAGCAACTAAAGCTTAGCACGGTTGTTCCATGGTATATATCCTTGGTATGTCAAGAAACAGGTTGGACGATGGACGGAAGTTTACAATGGGCTAGCTGACATTTGCGATAGTAAGAGAGCTGGACATGAAGTGCCACTTTTGAAGCCAAAAGCTGGTTTCGAGCTTTTTAGGTCATTTCTTGCAGGGAAGCCCCTTCCGTAATCATGACTCCTACCGGATGTTGGTCCAATTGTAGCAACAGTGCAAATAGGTCCGTGATGATGACTAGGGCAATAAAATGGAAATTGTAGCTAAATTTAATTGTTCTTTTTTGTCATTTATCTTAGTGGAACTTCTGAAGAAAAACAAATCACACATGCTTTTTTTTTTAAAAAAAAATTTAACCTTAAACCACCAAGAAATTAGTGGAGGAAACTTTTATTAGACATCCATAAACCGTGAAATGACAGGAATAAATACAGATAACTCTCAAAAAAGGAGGCATGCGCAACAAGTGCGATTACAAAGAGAGTTATTAAAAACTCTCTCTATATCCTAAGCAAAAAGTATTAAGAGCCGGTAATAACCCATCTAAATCCTACCTAAAAATTAGACAAAAGTACAAGGGAAAATTTTGACTTGTGATAATAGTCGCCAGCAGCGGCTCTTTCGACCAGTCAGGGTCGAACTGGCTGATTGCAGACTGATAGTGATATCGGACGATCCCCTAAACCATAGTCACTCCCATGTCACTCTCTTAGAAATTGATGATATCCCCTCGGGCCAGTAGGAGACCTTCCTGGTTGTTTCTAGAGAATCAGGGCATTCGTATGGTGGCTAACACGACCCATAGTGGATAATCAAGTGATGATCCAATCCCTCCTGTCTACAAATCTGATCTAAATGAAATCGCCAGAAAGTAAGTAGAATTACTACTAACCGACTCGGATTTCTCCTGTCCAAATACAACATCAGATCGAAAGTCAACTCACTCTATCAAACTAGTACCCATTGGAAAAGCAAGGAACTGGCAGACAGCTTACGTGACCAATATTTGAGCAAAAAGACCCAATGCAAAGCACATCCCCTAATATTAAACAGAAAATCAAATCTGAGCGAAAAAAAGAAAAAATAGAAGTAAACCCATTTCAGTCGGGAAGAGGCAGACCACCGAAGAAACTCTGGTGCGTGGCCAACACATGCAGCGCTTCGGCGCGTGAGAACACGCGCCTCAGGGAGCTGCGCGTCGCTTACGCGCAGGGCTCTACCTGGAGGCGCGCGATGGATAGAGGATGTGCGTGGCATCGCGGCTGAATCCCCTCCTGATGTTCATTGGATAGGGGAGAGAGGGGGAGGGGAGGTCACCTCCGGCCCCGCGAGAGGCGCCGGCCGGAGCCTCCCGGCGGCGAATCTGGGCAAAAAGGGAGAGGGCGGGTTCGGGAGCTTTTTCTCTAGAGAGAGAAAGGATGCTTATTTAATCTTAATTCAAATATGTTAAATTCAATTATATAATTAAAAAAAGTGATCATATAAATATAAAAACAACACTTTGGTAATTGTTATTTTATATTATTTTGCTAATGAATAACTAGTTTGGTTAGTTTTACTACTGAATAAGTGGGAATTGTATTGTTATTTAATTTGATTGATTAGATTTATGATTTAGTTTTTAGTCAATATTTTCTTCTCGACCTGGTAGTAAGTTAATATCCCAAAGGCACGGTACTACAGTTTTATAGGATTAGATCTATCAATTTGTAATGATACAAAAAGTATACATTATGTAATGGTACAGAAAGTATCAATTTGTAATGATATAAAACATAATTGAGTCGAAGTATACACTATACAGATCTGGATTTTATTGAACTGAATTAATGAAAACAAATCAATATATTGATATAACCAAATTATGCAGTATTTTATCAATCGTATCTTATCAACACCAAACTTAATAAATCAACCTACCTTAATAAATTGGAATGAACTGAAATATACTAAATTGAACTAAACCAAACTTACTTCAGCTGAACTGACAAGTGTATGCATTGGCATAATTAAATTAGCAAAATTTTATCAAATCATACTTCATCAATATTGAACTTAAATTGTACCTAACTTATTAAACCAAAATTGAACTTAACCATACTTAACTGAACTTGAAGAAATGCCAATGCATTTATATAACTAAATGAAGATGTATTTTATCAAATCATATTTCATGAGAATTGAACTTAATAAACTGAAACTAGTTAATAAACTAAACTGTGAACTGAAGTATATTTAACTGAACTTAATTGAACAAAAAGAAATTTAAGAAACAAATCATTGCATTGCTTGAAATCAAATGGATATAGCATCAAGAATTTGGCAATCTCTACTTGATGGTAGAGAAACTGAAATTCAAGAATAGAAAATAGAAATGAACTGAACTGCACATTACTGAAATGAAGTGAATTTTCAATATAAACTTAAAATCATTAAATTATATTTTCATTGGACTATATTGAATTAAATTATATTCTCTAAATTGGATTGGATTGAACTAAATTATTAACACATTATTTATTTGAAAAAATTAAAAAGTATAATGCATTGAACTAAACTGAACTGAAAATTATTCAGATAAGTTGTACTAAATAAGCCCTAAGTAATATTAACTTGTAATCAACGAAAATAAATAAAAACCACTTGACTAAGAGTAGTTTCTCATGCATGAAATTTGGGCCCGATATAAAGGGTTGGATCCAACAAAACGGATTAATTTTACCTTCACCAAAATAAGGGCACGTTTGCGTGAGCTTGTCTGAAAACAATTTAGTTCATTTCAGTTTTTTTTCTGTTCATTTCGGGTTTTTTTTCCAGTTCAGTTCAATATATTTCTATTTCTTCCAGTTCAATTTGGTATTTTTTATGTTTTTCAGTTCAATTCATTTAAGATAAATATTTTCTATTTCTTTTCCAATTCAGATATATAATTTTATATTTTTTCAGTTCAGTTCAGTTCACATAAATATTTTCCATTTATTTCCAGTGTAGTACATTTGATCTATATTTTTAATTATAACTCTCTACATTTTTTCATTTCAGCTCAATCCAGATATATATTCAGTTTAATTCAGATCAAAAAAATTTCAAATGTGATTTGATGCAATCCAAAATAACGTACTTACACTATTTTCAGTATAAATACTTTTTGTTCAATCTTAGTGGTTCAAATCCATTTTTTTTATAAAGTTCGTTGATGTTATGCGACCTAATATATGCGTACAATTAGTATTTCCAAATCAATACACCTTGTTCAATCAACATAATCCAGTTCTGTTTAAATCAGATCAATTAAGTTTTGAATTTAAATTTCATTCAGTCATATAATAACTGTGTTCTTCAGATAATTCGATTCAATTAGTGTTTATTAGACTAGCGTAATGTCACCGTGCATTGCACGGTATATTTGATCACTTATTAAACCACTTTATGAAGATTTGAGTGACTTAAGTTTAAAGTAAAATATTGACGATAATTAACAAAAATAAATTGAAATTTATAATTTATTATGATAATATTTAAAATATATTTCTTTATAATTTTGATTTTTTATGATTAACACTTGATCCTTTAAATTATATTGAAAATTTGTACTTTACTAAGAAAAAATGATCTGGTATAGAATTTATATTTAGAAAACTGAAATCTCCAAAATATGAAAAATAAGGCCACTGCCTTATCATTAGACCGCCTCACACAAGTGTATCTCATTTTTTCATAGATATTGATTCTTTAAACAATTATTTTTAAATGTTACTCTTTACACAATTAGATATAAAAATTATCACATTTTTCAAAAATATATATAATTTTCAGAAAAATGTAGACATGATGAATTTAATTATAATTTTTTATTACATTATAAATTTGTTAAAAAATTATATATGTCAAAATATTCCGAAATATATTTCATATTATAGTGCAACATCGGCTTGCTTAATTATAAAATTATTAGATAACCCAATGGTGATGATTATTAGTTTACTTAATTTCCATCATCGGTATTGTTAATAATGAAGAGCCGGCAATCAGGTTCCCTAATATATACAGTATTAGTACTAATAATGTCTAAATAGGGTGGGATCCGGACGGCTATCAACGCAATATATATTAATGACAATGGCTAAGGAAAAGAAACGCAGACAATATTGCAAACAATATTTGGTGAAACCAAATCGATATTTTTTTATGCTGAAAACAAGTAAATTTTAAAGGAAAGATATTTATGCGTGATGTTAGGAATATATAAAAATAGTAGGCGCAGGAATATGGTGAACTTGCGATGGTTATGTGGTGGTTTTAGTTAAGACTACGTAGTTTCATCATTTTTAATGTTTTTTATTAATTTATTATTTATTGTCCAGAGTAATAACTCTTCTAGTTTCGTATAGGATTAATGCCAATTTATTATTTGTGAATACGACGTATTGGAGTAATCTTCCTACGCTAGTGGTTCAATCATGTATATGAATATTTTTGGAACCAGATCATTTCATTTCAATTAAAATTACAATAAAATTTATTTCAATCATGTACAAATATAATGCTCCCCATTTTCAATCTTCGTAATGCTCTCCCATTTTCAGATCATATCCCGATTCCGACTGTAATTTTCCAGTCAAATTCCGGCCAAATATCAATGTCACCTTCAATTAATATCACATACCGTGACAAAAAGTATATTTATAATTCTAAGAGCACAAAAATCATCCTATTGATATTTGTGGACGAAGACAAAAGAAGAATAATTAGTCTAGACTAGACAATTGAAGATGGGGTAAAAGAAAGACGGAGACAGGAGAGTGAAGACTAATCTTGAGTGTGGGTGAGGTTGGAGATGAGGTCGAAGATGAAGACGAAGACGAAGACAGTATATGTATATGCTCCTCTCCTTCTGGTCGCTGCGGCTGTTTGTGCTCTAGTTAGCAGCGATGAGAGCGGCGGAGGCGGCAGGAGGAGCATGCTGGCTAACGGCCTCGCCTCCACTCCTCCGATGGGGTGGAACAGCTGGAACCATTTCAACTGCAATGTTAGTGAAGCAATCATCAGAGACACAGCGGATACGCTTGTTTCAACTGGCCTCGCTAAGCTTGGTTATACCTATGTCAACATCGGTTGGTCCCTGCTCTCCTCTCTTTACACTTGTTTTGTAACTGAAACTGACATGACTGATCATCTGCTTCAGACGATTGCTGGGCCGAATTCAATCGGGACGCCCAGGGGAAGCTTGTGCCCCACAAACTCAAGTTTCCGTCGGGAATAAAAGGCGTTGCTGATTATGTACACAGCAAGGGCCTCAAGCTGGGCATCTACTCCGACGCCGGCTACTACACATGTAGCAAGAAGATGCCAGGATCCCTGGGTTATGAGCAACAGGATGCTTACACCTTTGCGTCTTGGGTATCAGTACCACCTTCCTTTGCATCTAATTTACTAAGGCATCATCATCATCTAATTTTCCTTTGCATCTAATTTACCCAGGGTGTGGATTATCTCAAGTATGACAACTGTTTCAATGATGGCTCCAAGCCTACTATCAGGTCTCTTTCCTCATTCCTCATTTCCTCATGTCCGACTTTGTTCAAGGCTTTTATCTTGTGATTATGTGATAGATAGTCATTGGGCAAAGAGTGAGTACGAGGTACTGCCACTCTTCAGTAGGCGAGTACCTTCATGGTTTGACCCCGGGGGACTTGTCAATTTCAATTACAGGGCAGTGACCTGTCACGACTCCATCTATGTGTATATTTGATTTTTGGATTCATCGTACATGATAAATTTTGTATTATCTGATAATTAATTTTCTATATGTAGTTCCAACGCCTCATTCCCATTCGCTTGAGCTCATTCAGTCAGTATTGTGTGTGTCAGATATCCGGTGATGACCAAAGCACTGATGGAAGCAGGACGCCCCATATATTACTCCCTCTGTGAATGGTAATGGCAATGCCTGCTTCTCTTTGCTAATTATACACAAACACTTGTGTCAATAGACATGTACGTATGAGTTGCAGGGGAGACATGCACCCGGCCCTGTGGGCAACACCCGTCGGCAATAGCTGGAGGACCACCGGTGATATCTCCGATAACTGGGAAAGGTAACCAACTATTTGCCAATTCATTCATTCTGTTGATCGGTCTTGACAACCACGAAACTGCACTGCAGCATGGTATCTAGAGCTGATCAGAATGAGATTTACGCTGAATATGCGAGGCCCGGTGGCTGGAATGACCCCGACATGCTTGAAGTGGGAAATGGAGGAATGACCAATGATGAATACATTGTCCATTTCAGCATCTGGGCTGCATCCAAGGCTCCCCTTCTCATTGGCTGCGATCTGAAAAAGGCTTCCAAACAAACCATGCAGATTCTTGGCAACACGGAGGTCATCGCAGTTAACCAAGGTCCGTTTCATATTATATGTTCGCTTCTTTCTATATCTCAAGGTAAGACGTTTTTGTTTGTGTCAAAACAGACAAGCTTGGCGTTCAAGCTAAAAAGGTCCGAATGATGGGTGATCTAGAGGTAATTAATCCTCCTTATCACATCTTATGGGTGATTGCTGCTCCTTATCACATCTTTTGCTCACTTGTTATGTCATGTGTGCAGGTATGGGCAGGGCCGTTGTCGGGCTACAGAGTAGTGTTGGTGCTTGTGAACCGCAGTGGAGTGAAGGACTCTATAACAGCACACTGGGATGATATCGGCCTTCCCTCGGATACTGCAGTTATGGTTAGGGACCTCTGGGAGCACCGCACTCTACCCACAAAGTTTGTCAACAACATCACTACCACCGTTGGTGCGCACTCCTGCAAGATGTATATCTTGACTCCATAATCACCACTACCTTTGTATGGTTTCATAAATAATGATCACAAATGTACAAAATGATCACAAATGTACTGCAGTTGTTATACCAACAGTCCGTCTAAAATAAGGCTACTCCTTTTTCAGATCTGAGGATAGAAAATTACTGTTCTTTTATAGAGCTGTCGATCTATAGGCCCAAGTGCCACCTACGTAGCTGCTATGAGCAGGGATCTATGAGTAGTTTCTCATGCATGAATCACTGTGTTAAATAGGATCTGCTGCAACTACGCGCAACACCATTTGAACCAAAGCATGCATGATCTATGTTTTCTAAGCTACTAAATCCATGAAAAAACACAAACTACGAATGAAAACACGACATGTAAAATCAAATCGAGAAACATAATGACCTTTGCAACTATCTCAAGTACAAACCATCGACATGAAAATCATATCAAGTATTATGGATACGGGACACCTATCAAATCGAACAACAATATCAATGTGGACAATTCACATTTATTCGATAGTAAAACTAAACAAAATTAATCAACGATTGTTTGCCCATCTTTCTGTTGTTAAAAGAGAGGGTTTTAAGCGTTAGAGTTTAGCCTTTTTGACAGTTTGAAATAATTCATCTCAACTTCTATTGATAACCTTATTTAAACGTGTCTAAGTATATAACTTAAAACTAGAACCTCCTATTACACTTTGATTGGGGTAAGAATCCCACTTAATACACTTGTTGTTTATTGATTGACAGTTACCAATAGATTGATATTATGTCTCTAGTCACTCATTTAAACACCTCATATAATGGATGAAATGTAGACTTTAGGCTTTGTTTCAGTAATTAATCAAAGTCAATTGGCCCTAATTTTTGTAATTTAGAATAATCAAATTCTTATTGATTTAATTTTTAACCGAAATTGTCATCAATGAAATGGTGTTCTTAGTAAAAAAACAAACAATTTAAATTATTGTGTGTAAGATTCAACAAAAAAGAAATATTTTAATAAATTGGTTATAATTATAAATAAATATAATAATTGCAAATACAAGAGTGTGGTACTTGGAATGTTGATTAATAACTACTTTTTATTATTTTATTTTATCTAGCAAATATAATGACAATAATTTCTTCTTATATTCTCCGTAGCAAATAGATTGTTGCTAATTACGGTATAATTTTACGAAAAGTGAGATTATATAGATATATATTTTTCGGAAGGAAGAAAACCCCGCCTGTTCATCTTCTTTAGCCAAACCCTAGCCTGTAGGCTGGTGCAATTAATTAATCAAGCAAAGGGTACAAGCTTGTTCCCTGATTTAATCATCATATTCTTGAAGTCGAGAAAATTTATTGCCCCGTCTCCGTCCAAATCCACCTGCCTGATAATCTTCTCGCAATCCTCCATCTTATTCCCTTCCTTAAGCCCTAGCCCAGAGAGTACCCCCACCAGCTCCTTAACCGTGATAAACCCATCCTCGTCCACATCGAAAACATAGAAAATATCCTTAAACCCTGCTTCTGTGGCCATTAGAGGGCCTTCCATAGAATTGCAGAACTCATCGAGATCGATCATGCCATCCCTGTTGGCATCCAGGCGCCAGACCACGTCGTCCACGCCACGCTCGCTCATCACGATCCCGATGTTCTTGAGGGATTCAATCACCTCATGCTTTGTTATGAACTCGTCGTTATTCTTGTCCAACCCTGCGAAGATGTTCCTCGTGTGTACATCTGCTACGCTAATTCTCTTCAAAACCTTGTGCTGATCGCCATGATCTTGATGATGATCATCATGATGTTTGATTGGTGTGTTTTTAGGGAAATAAATGGTGCTGAATGAACCAGCAACAAGGAGGAGAATTAGTAGCAGTATGGATGCAATATGGTACATATTGTTTCTTTGATGAAAATGTGAAGATGGGCGTGAATCTAGAATGAGAAGTATAGGTAGTGGTAGAATGATAAAGAGAGTCATTATATAAAGGCATTTGGAAAACTATAAAGGTTTGAGCCTGATAATCATTTATTTAATTCAGAAGTACTATCCACCAAATATTAGGTTTATTAAACAAATCAAATTTAAAATTTACTTCTTTTTTGGATCAATCCTAGCAATACATGAAGAGTACTTTCCATTCAATCTCTTATTTTCAACTCATTTTTTTAATCCAAAATTTTATTCAATCATGATCAATTAATTTTCCTTTTTTTAATCTCCTCGTTATGAGTTGGTCTCTGGAGTGACCGTCTATATTATAACATAATATAGACCAAGGACTAAACTACAATATGGAAGGAAGAAGGTCTTTATTTGCAAAATTTGGGAAAGTATTATTCACGGCACTGTTCACGCGCACTATTCACGACACTGTTCACGACAATGTTCACGGCACTGTTCACGCAAAGAATATGTACTCAAATCAGTTAATATAATTTCTGTATTTTAAACACTTGTAAACACAAAAGAATGCAGGTTAGAAAGACAAGTTTCCATATTATAAACATCAGATTTTAGGTACATAAAAACTAGGTTGTTTAGGTTAAATAATGTTGTTAAATTTAGTCAAGTTTCACCAAAGTTTTCAGCCTAATAATTCACAATCATCACAGTTTTCAACTTAAACAATCAAGTTTCACAAAAACCACAGTTTTCAGCCTTAAAAATCAAGTTTCTACAATCACTCTAGTTTTCAGCCTAAATAATTAAGTTTTCACAATCTTCGCAGTTTTCATAATAAATAATCAAGTTTTGCAAACACCAAAGTTTTCAACCTAAACAATCAAGTTTTCACAATAAAAACAGTTTTCAACCTAAACAATCAAGTTTACAAACACCATAGTTTTCAGCCTAAAAAATATAGTTTCTACAATCACTGTAGTTTTCAGCCTTAATAACCAAGTTTTCACAATCACAGTTTTCACATTAAAAAATCAAGTTTTACAAACACCACAGTTTTCACAATAAATAATCAAGTTTCAACACAAATCAAGAAGCTTAGTTTTCAAGTTAAACACATAAAATTTCATATGCAGATAGAAACCACATTAAGCAGTCTAGTTTTCAACCTAAACAGATAAATTTCATAACAACACAGAATCTCATCCCCATCCTCGAGTTCTACCTCGACGAAGCCAATTACAGATGCCCAGCAAAGCACGTTGCCATGGCTAACCGCATCACCCGGATCTTCCACTACCGCCCCAAATCCATCCCTCTGCGCGAGTTCCGGCTGTCCTACCACTACTTCCCGGACCACCACCGTCGCGCCCTCGTTTCATCCTGGATCCGGAGGGCCCTCGACTGCAACGCCGAGGAGATGGAGCTTGGCTTCTACA
Organism: Sherardia arvensis; assembly: GCA_948330725.1. Taxonomy (NCBI): domain Eukaryota; kingdom Viridiplantae; phylum Streptophyta; class Magnoliopsida; order Gentianales; family Rubiaceae; genus Sherardia; species Sherardia arvensis. The sequence continues at coordinate 6,383,709 of OX415237.1, read as the reverse complement.
ACGAATAACACGAATAGTTGGATTAATACCTGAATCAGAGATTGGATTAATGCCCAATCGATTGCGCCGGTTGGATTGCGCCGGTTCGATGCAGATTGGGAACGTGAGTGATGAACGAAAGTTTGGAATTAGGAACGGAGGTTTCAGAAGGAATGAGAAAATTAAATAATAGAAATTTGCTATATATATTTATGGAGGAGGGTCTGTGATGCAATTTCCCTATATTGTTAAAAAGGACCCGTGTAAATATTAATTGCAAAAGAGGAGCTGTAATATAGCTGTAATATAGACGGTCTATTCCAAGACTAATATCCTCGTTATTTCCTTATTCCTATGATAATATTTAAAAGTTATTCTCAACTTTTTTTTGGTACCAATTTTTTTTAACCAAATTTTGGTACCCTATTTTTTCTCCCTATTTTCTTGGGCAAATTTTTAACCTCTCTTTATAGAAACTTAATTCCTAATCGATTTCAAACTTGATTCCTAATAAATTTTTAATATATTCCTTCTTCTTCCTCCTCCTCCTCCTCCTTTATAAAAGTTTTTCGTCCTTATTCCGATTCAAACAAGATTAAGAAATTTATTCCTATAATTATTGATACTTAAGATCCCCATGAACATAAATGTTTAATTCTATAGTTGTCAATTATTGTAGGCTATTTCTCTCTAAACTGAACTGTATTGAATTAAAATAATGTGTAAATTAATTAATGTAATGTAAAATATAATTAGTAAGTCTATCTAAATTTCGTTAAATTATATTTTACTGAATTGAATTAAACTGAATTGAGTTAAAATGAATAAATTAAGTTCGTAATTAATCATATTTAGTCAGAAGAATACAAATAAATAACCGCGCATCGCGCGGTACAACCAAGCCTGTTATTAAAACTTAATTTTAGTTAGACAAACCAGCATTTTGTATACCGCGCGGATGCGTGGTCTTTTGGATTGAAAATTAGTATAATAAAGTTTAATTAAGTATAAAGAATATAATTAATTCAAGAATAAACTTGAATGATGAGCCCTAAATATACTCTTGTATTATGACATTTGAGAGATAGTCTGGATAGTATTTTTCGCCAAAGTTAAGAGCTATATTGTTGATTTATTCATAGTGGTTTAGAAATGAATAATATGCATTTCGATCCTTACTTGCACTTTGTCTTGAGTTTGAATGGATGATAATCGATGACCTTCTATGATCATACTAAAGAGTCAAAGTGTCGATGCTTGAAAGTTGATGAACTGGTCACAGAAGTGGTGTGAAAGCCACATTTCCTTAGGTGGTAGAAATTGCTTAGAAAAGTGTCGCTAGAGTATGAAGGAAGTGTCACTAGAGATGAGGAACGTGTCACTGCTACCCAGAAGAAGTGTCACTATTTTGGGAGCAAAAAATGCTATGACGTCTAGTGTAGTGTGATCTCTAGTTGGTAGATTAGTGACTATGAAGGGGGTTGAGTGTTGACAAACTCTTCCCCTTGGTTATGTGATTGTAGTTTATGAATGACATGGTGAATATAAAAGTTGTTAGAGTTGGAATTCTCATAAATATGAATGGTGAATCACTATGTGTGTAGGTTGGAAGTTAATGCTATCATTGATCCCCTTATATGTGATTGTGTAATAAAATCGAGAATTCGTTCTAGCGTATGATTGTAAACAACAATTGTTAGATTCGTGGGTGGGACGCTATCGTTCATCACAATATCAAGTGTAGCAAGTTGAATTGAGATTTATATGCTATCATTGTCTTAGTTCTTAATATTTATCAAATGTCTTGTTTGTATGCTCTCACTATCGTGAGTATGAGAGTAAATTTGTCGATTCTCTAATTTTATTACCGTCGTTGACTTATTTAGAAGCTATCATCTAAGTGACTCGATGATGAGAGCTTGTGAGTGATGCTACAATTGAAAGAATAGGATGCTTTCATCCTTGACAAATGGTCAAAACTCCCTGTAATTGCATTTGCCCGGTGACAAGTTGATAGTTAGAAATTGAAATAATTTGCCTTACAAGACCTCATAATCTTAGCAGCTTCCCTTAGCTTAGATAATGCTAGTTTAGCTCTCTTTTGTAGTGTAATCCATAACCAACTTCAAATCACCCTATTTACATCGCTTTCTATATAATACATAATTATGCTTATAATCTACGTTAAAGTACTCTTACAAGTCCATTCTCCTTGTGGTTCGACCCTACTTCCCACTATCTACTCTCTAGTAGTTAGAAGTTGTAGGTGATTTATAAATATTATTTTTATCTTGCGAGAGCCCCATTTACGATGTGGGGAAATCGCTTGTCATTGAACCCAACAATTATTTAAAATAGTTAAGTTTACATCAAAATTGTTAAAGTAAAAATTATTTAAAAATTAAAAATATAAAATGCAAGCTAGAAAAAAAATTAAAACAAACTAATTGTCGCAATTGTTGTCTTCTTCGTCATCCTCATAGATCCTTTGTCGCTTCCTTAAAGTTCTGGTTGTACTGCACAGTGAGACCTAGCTACTTTTCCGCTATCTCATTAAAGAAGGTGGCTACAATGGATCCACTCTCATTCGGTGTCGAGCCACTGCTCCAGTGCAGTGCGGTATCAGGTTTAGGGGTGCTTATTCAGATGAGTTATTCGTGATAACTCGAGTCATAATATTAGGCTCAACTCGGATCTCAGCCGGCACATCGATCCTCCCGCACTTTCGACCGGAAGTCTCAGATTCTGGCAGTCAGCTCATCACCCTCATCACCTGCACTCCTTCTCCACGAACGTAAGCTGTACTTTTGAACTTTATTTACTATTCCATCTGCATGAGACCGTTTGGATTTCGTAAGCCCATTAATTAAGAGGCCCTCTTTAATTGCATATGAACAATCTGCAATTTTATTGCAATTTTATTTGCAATAACCGTTCCGGTGAACAGTTGATATATTCAAAAGAAAACAAATAAAAAGAGAAAATTACAATCAATTTGATCTCATTCTAAAGGATACGTCTATCTTCCTAACAATATAAGCTTAATACTAATTGAAAGAATGAAATGCATAGTCTCTGTTGCAGGTTTGCAGTATCGCGTTGCAGAAGTCCCTTGCTTCCTTGACTTTGACTTCGCTGCTTTCTGTTATTTACACATAAACCCCAGAAGTCTTCTAATTTGCATTTAAACCCTTGAATCTTAACAATAATATAAGGCTTTTTCTAACAAATGCCCAACAACTTTCAGATTCTATCGTAAGTTGTGAAGTCGTAAATGATTTAATGTCGGATGAGTAAATGAAATTGTCCATATAAATGCTAGTCGACCACTCATCTAACCGAAACAAAAATATTTAATCTATCCTCCCGAGTCCCGAGTAGCAGTGACCCATTTTGACCCACGAGGGACTCGTCTTGGCCCAGAATATTTGGGTCGGGTCGGGTTGAGTCAGACCAAATTCTTCAAAATGAGCAGCGTTAGTTTAGATTCAGTAAAAAATAAACTCAATCAAACGTACCCTAAAAAAAATCATAATCAAGCAAATCGAGTTATACATGGTACAAAATCGTCAGTTCCTATACGATACAACGGGTGTATGTACCCCGAGGATTCTTTCTATAAATAAATCAATTCCATACATTAATTTGGATAATTGCAATGTTACGTGCTACAACATTATGTGGAAAACTGTATATACTCCCACGTTCTTCCTAAATTCCACGGTGCTCTTACCCCGCTTTCTTCCTAAATTCCATGGTGCTTGACCGTGAAAAATAACGTTAACGGATAATATGCTCGTGGTAAACTGTTACGTACTCCCATATTCTTCCTAAATTCCACGGTGCCTGAACTGCAAAAGAAACGTGAACGAACAACGTGTGAATATTGCAAATGAAATTATATGAATCTCGAACCTAATGGATGTACATTTCCAATGAATTGTATGTACATTTTGAATAGACTACATGTGCACCTTAGATGTTGCAATCAAGTAAAATTAATTTACATTCGAAAGAAAAATAAAAAGCATGTGCATTTCAATTATATTGATGTACATTTCCAATAAACTGTATGCATATTTTGAATAAATTGTATGTGCATGTTAAATGTTGCAATCGAGTAAAATTAATTTACATTCGAGCAAAAATATAAAGCATGTGCATTTCAAATATATTGGATGTGCATCACAAATGTATTATATGTGCATTTTGATGAACTTTATAAACATTTTAAATAAAATTTATATTTATATGCATCTCAAACATATTGAATTTGCATTTTCTAATTATCGCAACCTAAAATTTAGAAGATTTTGATAAACATAGGTGTAGAAGGTATGTTATTAGGATATTTCTCGTTAAGACTATCGCAACCTAAAAATTAAGAAGGGTTGGATAAACATGAGAGTTAAAGGTATGATATCAGAATAGAGATGTCGCGTGGATAGATATAAAAAATATAGATACACAACGATGATGAAAAATTGATGTACGATAAAACAGTTAAAAGTAAAGAGTAAATAAGTTAATTTTTGAAATTTATGAAAAAAAGTGTAGGAATACGTATCGCCGTTGTACAGTATAATTTGCGCAAAATCGTTGAACAGCCTGGCCTGATGAGGAAGGTGGAATGCTTCTGTTTCAATTGCTTTTCTTAGAATGCAACTAACTATATGATGTCCTCTTCCCGCTTCCTTTTATCAAGGACCTTAAAAGATGCAAGTGCATGAAATACTCCAAACACACCCTTAATACTTACTCCAAAAACCAAATATTAAAACCTTTTATAGATTAACTTGTGTAATTGTGTTCACTTTTAGACCCAAAACTATATAAAAAGTTCAATATCCAAAGTTTCATTAGGTTTAGGTGATCTATCTTTATGCCAATATAACCATTTTTCTTCCTCCTTTTTGGTTTATTTTTCTCAATTGTAAAGGGTATTCTATTTTTATAGTCCAAAATACAGTGTGAATTTACAAAAATAAATTCTCACTTATTAAGTTCATTGAAAATTTTAACATTATTTATGAGACGTTATTATAATTTCAATGATATTTTAGACTATAATGAGTAAAATATCGGACCGCATGTATCAGTCTGGTTTTAAAAATTATGCCAGTTGGGTTAGTTTTTGCCCTTTAGAGGACCATACTTGGACAAAAGTCCACAAGATGCCCAAAAAGGTTTTAAACTAACTAATCATTCCAGGATTTCAAAAAAGCTAATCATTCCCCCGTCTATTCAAATATCTTTTCTCTTAATATTTCTTTTATCACACACACCAACTAATGGAGACTATTTCAAAATACAGACAATGCACATTCCTTACTCCACTTCTAGCTTTTGAACTCCATAACTCTAAATTATTAATCCTATAAATAAACCCCATTTTCAACTTCCATTTCAAAGGCCTTACAGAAAACCATTTTTTTCCAATATGAAACCATTTTTCCTTTCACTGTTAGTGCTCCTTTCCATTACATTTGCAAAATCCAAGGAACTGAATCATGCAGAAAAGCTCATCAGGCAGCTTAACTTGTTCCCTGAACTTGATGTCAATGTTTCTCCCAGGTATCAAAATCTGTCTGAATCTCCAGAACTAGTCGAGAAGCGGCTTTATCTTGACGCTCTCAGTAGTTCTGGCTCCACTGTCGAAGATTTAGGCCACCATGCCGGATATTATAAGCTTCCACATGCTAAGGATGCAAGGTATTACTGTTATATTATGAAATCGAATTAATGCTACGCGTAAATTGTTGTCCTGGATATGAAAATCAGAAAATGCATATGCAGGATGTTCTACTTTTTCTTCGAGTCAAGAAACAAGAAGAGCGATCCTGTCGTGCTTTGGCTAACAGGAGGACCAGGATGCAGCAGTGAACTAGCTGTGTTCTATGAAAATGGACCTTTCAAAATTGCCAAAAACATGTCTCTTGTATGGAATGATTTTGGCTGGGACAAGGTAATCTTCCATTCAATCTTCGATCACACACTCTCCATTGTCGGTTTGAATCCTCGATTTTCCATTCGCTGATAGATGATATGATTTGTGAAAATTAAGATTAATAAAAGCTGTATGATCAAAGTCTAAACTCTCATTTATCTCAAGTCTTTTCATGAACGGTATGATAACAATCATTCATAAATTGTCTGGTGTGCAATTGGCAAAGGAACAGTCTTTATCAAAAGTTTGCCAATTTGTCCATTTATGTATTCATTGAGACTTGAGAGATCTGAAAGCCACAGCAAGAATCTTTTTTGCGCAGTTTGATGGGCAGATAGTCCTTCAATTTGTGCATTAGTATGAAACATACAAAAAACAGAAATCCACTACAAAACTGACACTGATTCATGTGATCTTTACAGGTATCGAACATTATCTTTGTCGATCAGCCCATTGGAACTGGATTCAGTTACAGTTCTGATATGTCCGACATTCGCCATGATGAAGAGGGTGTCAGCAATGACATGTATGACTTCTTGCAGGTCAGCCTACTGATATTTTATCCACCTTTGCAAATTCTAATATTATGCAATTTTTTGTGACACTTTAAGAGCCTCCATTTTCTGATCATTTCTTGCAGATATTCTTCAAGGCACATCCTGAATATGTGAACAATGACTTCTTCATAACAGGAGAGTCATATGCTGGACATTACATCCCTGCTCTCGCGTCGAGAGTTGACAAAGGAAACAAAGCCAAAAAATCCAAAAAAGCCAAACAAGGGCTGCACATTAACCTAAAAGTAAGATATTCGCAATCTTGCACTCAGACTCTTATCACTATAGTGATTAGTTATTACTCTTGTATATTTTTTTTCAGTTTTTGTTATTGACAAAGTTATCATTTGATCAGGGATTTGCAATTGGAAATGGACTTACAAATCCAGAAATCCAGTACAAAGCATACACTCAATATGCAATGGACCATAATTTGATAACACAGTCAGATGCAGATGACCTGAAGCCAACTATTGATAAATGTGAAGCTCAACTTGACAGTTGTGGTAATAATCTTTATGATCACAAACATATAACTCAAATTATTATTTTCATTCTGTCTTTTAATTTGTGAGATCATATATTCATGTATAACAGGCAAAGATATTGGTGGAGTTGCTTGTGTAGCTGCATATTCACTTTGCAACAACATTTTCAACTCTATATTGGATATTGCTGGAAACATAAATGTAAGGCAGCAAAGTAAAACTCACACACATTTGTTGATTTCTGCAACATTCATTTCCTAACAAGTTAGCTATGCTATAAATCTGCAGTACTATGATATCAGAAAGCCATGCAATGTTGATATGTGCTATGATTTTTCGGACATGGAAAATTTTCTGAAAGACCAAAAGGTTAAAGATGCCTTAGGTGTTGGCAACATCAAGTTCGTGTCGTGTAGCGCTATAGTGTATCGTGCCATGATCCGTGACTGGGCGAGAAATGTCGAGGTTTTTATCCCTCCACTTCTGGAAGATGGAATGCAAGTACTAATCTATGCTGGAGAGTATGATCTCATTTGCAACTGGCTTGGTAAAAACACTAAACCCAACCTTTGTTTTTAGTTAAAAAATGTGTTCACAATGTAAAAATTGTGCATTTCACTTCATCGAACTCATTTACATGAATCAAGAAATACACACACATAACACATGTCAAGATCCTTTGAACAATTTTAAATTATTACATAGTTGACTACATTTTCTAATAAAAATTCCTGGCTCCGCCACTGGCTGACAGGGAACTCGAGATGGGTTCACGCGATGGAATGGTCGGGGAAGAAGGAGTTTGAGTTGGCACCAGAAGCGCAGTTCGTGGTGGATGGGGATGAAGCAGGGGTGCATAAGAGCCATGGACCTCTGAGCTTTCTGAAAGTGCATGATGCAGGTCATATGGTTCCCATGGATCAGCCTAAAGCAGCATTGAAGATGTTGCAGGACTGGATGCAGGGGAAACTACCATTGTACAATGAGCTTAGCCCTCGGTAAACAAAAGACACAGATTATATTGGAAAAGAATCAAACAACACAAAGTCTAGGTTTTATTATTCTACATAATGTACAATGTAATCGTTTATATTATGTGTGTATGCTGTAACTTACATTCTTCCAATATTAATACTGACTGTCTTATGGTGCAAACTGTAAAGTTGTTACATTATTATATAATTGTAAAAATGAATACATATATTAATAACATATATTATGGGATAGATTTACCAATATGCATAATTCATGACAATCACATGCTTTGTTGAAATTTTAGAATCCATGTGGTGTGGCATATCATCAAATCATGCTCATTGAATAGAGTCTCTGTAGAGATGCTATACTATGTAATTTTTCTGAAGTGACGTATGCGCTCCGTTATTTTACTCATTATAATCTAAAATATTATTAAAATTACAATAGCCTCCTGAATATTACTAAATTTCTCAATAAACTTAATAAATGAGAATATTTTAATAAATTTATACTGTATTTTGGACTACATAGATAAAGTATCGGATTTCGTATAACAAACACCCTGATTTTTTTCCTCTGAATCAACAGGAATTCTACACTGGTTGTCGGGTTGATGTTGATTGATAATTTTCTAGGTTTATATTAAAGAATAATAAGTTATCAAAGCAAAATCAAACTTAAGGGTGTGTTTGGTTCGCAAAATTTTTGAAAGTCTGGATTTTGTTTTGGAATTTTGAGAGTTTGGGTTTTTGTTTGGGATTTTGAGAGTCTGGTTTTGCAAAATCCTTGTTTGGTTGGGTTAGATTTTGTGAGTATGAAACAAAATCTTTGATTGATTTTTAGGATTTTGCAAGTCTGGATTTTGGGAAACTTGGTGAACCAAACAAGATTTTACAAAACTAGACTTGGATAGTCTAAGTTTTGCAAAAATTTGTCCAACCAAACACACTCTAAATATGTAAAAATAAATAATAAAAATAAGTATGTGAATTATTTATTTTAAAAACATGTTTTTTAAAATTAAAATGGAAGGAGAAACTAATCCAAAATGCAAAGCCCATTGATTTCATTCACTTCACAACCCCTGCTCTCATCGTCGCCACCACCACCATGACCGGACCTGCCCACTTCCTTTGAGCTTCTTTTATGCAAAGATGACACCATGGCAACTTCTGCGCCTTCCCATGTCAAGAACTCTTCCGGCTTCTCTTAGTTCCACATGTTCCTTTCTGTTTCTGTCCGAAAAAATATACCATCGCCCTGGTAATGCTTTCCTCTTGTACTGGTTATTGTATTTGTTCTTCTCCTTTACTTACTGGAAGAAAGCATTTAATGGGTTGCTTTGTGTTATCACATTTTCCTATTATATTGATTCAATCTCAGTTTATGTACTGCGTTTGTAATGTTACTGTGATAAAAGATTGCAACTTGTCCAGTTGTGAAGCTGTATAGAGTCATTCAAATTTACCTTTGTAATTGTGCTGTTTTTCAGTAACATGGTCGGGATCCCACGTGAATCTTCATGGGAGAAGATTTGCAGCTGCGAAAGCTGGAAATATTCAATTGCCAAAGATGTATGCTCCTGTCCCCCTCTCTATCTCAATATGGATATGATTAGAAGCTTTAGATTTCCCGTGACTTAACTTTAAATTTTCCATCCACTGCATAATATGCAGAAAAATGTTGTATTATTTAGCCTAAAGTAAACAGGATAATGCTGAAAATTTCACACCTTGATGTATTATCAAGGGACCCTATTGTTTAAGTGTTTTCTTTGCCCTCACTTTGTTGCCGCATTGATTGAAACCAAGAATTTGACATTTGTATTGTAAAATAATATCATGTGGCATCCTCTATGCCGTAAGGTAACTGCTGAAATATCCAAACTCACAAAACTACTGAATTATGTACATCGTGTTCCTGCAATGGTGAAGGGTTAGAATCATTTTTGTTGGACCTTTCTGAATACCTTTCTTATAAGCATATTCCCTTTCTCCAGGAAAAAGAGGTTAGATGAAGTATGTCTTGAAAGATTTCAAGAATATAGTCGGACATATATACAGTCATGGATTCTTCAAGGTATGGTTGTCCTTAAGTTGTGCTTTGCCTTGCTTCGCGTACTTAATAGGTGTTCTTTTAGTCAGCATAATTTTTGCAGAAGGAGAGAAAAGTTGTAGTCATGGCTTCTTTATTTAGTTTGTGCTCATTGCTCAATTTCTTCTTTTACCTAGGCAAAGTTTTTGTTGATGGAAAAGTTGTATACAAAGCCGGAACTCGTATCCCTGACAAAGCCACTGTGGTGATCAAGGCTGAAATTCCTAAATATGTATGTAGGTGATTACTCTTTAAAAAATTATCCTTTTACTTCAGTGAGATATATTTACTGCAGATAGAGGAAGTGTCTCACATTACCGCTTTTGTATTGCACTTTACAGAGGTGGGCATAAATTAGAGGCTGCCATTGAACATTTTGGGGTTGATGTTACTGGGAAGGTAGCTCTTGATTCAGGGTTGTCTACCGGAGGCTTTACAGATTGTTTACTACAGTATGGTGCTTCATTTGTTTATGGAGTTGATGTTGGATATGGACAGGTTCGGCTTCTTTTTATGCTCAACTACTAGCTAAGAGTAAATATTGCTAAAGAGATGTGAATATGGTTTTGTGAGATTTTACATAATTAATTTCACACCAAAGAAATTTTGAATAGTGGCAGTTAGGAATATTTACTGATGTGAAGTTAGTGGCCAAATTTCTATTTTACATGTTATGATCAAATAGCTTGCTTGTCCCGTTACAGGTGGCAGAAAAAATTCGCCAGCATGAACAGGTTAGTGTTGTAGAGCGGACTAACTTAAGATATCTAACGGAGCTTCCCCAGAAGGTTGATATAGTAACTCTGGACCTATCCTTTATATCCATACTCCTGGTAAGCTTGAGTTCTATCTAAGAAGTAAACTAATGTGGCATTTCATCAATTGTGTCGAAATCAAAATATTTTTGCCTTTTGGGATGGTTCTAAGTTTGCATTCTGTCTCAATCCAATCCTTAGGTGATGCCTGCTGTGGTTAATTTGATGAAAGAAGAAGCAACGTTGCTAACTCTTATTAAACCTCAATTTGAAGCTCGCAGAAATCAAGTAAGAAAACTAGTATCTTTTTGCTTCAGTCATCTGTTTGGAAGGATGGGGGTGAACTTGATTTTACAGGGCAAGAGTTGGGCTTTATATTACACGTTTTATCTAATCTTGAAGTAGATCCCATGAAATCTAGTCGTGTTAGCCACACATTATCTCATCAATGAATTGTAAGTTAGAATTCTCAATAAGGTCACAACAGGCAAACTCTATAAACTTGATCCCATGTTCACTCATATGACCTATTATGCTTAAGTAACATACTAACATTATATAGGCAATCCTATCGTTCTGACTTGGTTTTTACTAAAGCCTTATTTGCTCCGTCTTGCTGAGAGTGTGAAATCAAGCATATACCTTTATTCCACTGAGCAATCCTGTAAAATTTCTGTTTGTTGAATTGTGTTTTAGGTTGGTGGTGGTGGGATTGTGAGAGATCCTGCAGTCCATCAAGAGGTATAGCTTATTGCTTGGAATTTCTGTGTGTTTTAACCGTCTACTTTGCGAGGCTAAGTTTTTGTCTGTCTTCTCGGGTTTTGAATCAACAGGTTCTTGACAGAATTATAAATGGTGTGGAAAAATATGGATTCACTTGTAAAGGTTGGATTGAGTCTCCACTAAAAGGCGCTGAGGGCAATACAGAGTTTTTGGCTTGCTTTTCAAGAACAGCTGCTGAAAACTCCGAAGCACATAGCGTGGAAAGTGACTTGCATAGTAGTTCGTCACCAAATTAAAGATTTTTATGTTACTCGACAATATGAGCATGTTTTCAATCTGTGGTCATATGAGGGACAATATTTATCCAATTATGAGTAGTCACTACATTCATAAACATAATGTTCTATTGAGATTTATTTGTCAGTTCAATTGAAATATAGTAAAACATAGAGTAGTTATAGTCATGGGAATGCTAAAAACACGATATACACTTTCAACAAAAATAGTTATAGTCATGGGAATGCTAACATTTTATACACTTAAGAAACAAGAAATACATGTGTTTTCCCAATTTGTTCCTATGTTAATCCCCTATTTTTAATCAAGAGACCAATCTGAATCAGGGGTTGAAGAGTTTTTGAGAGATTCTACTATGTACATGTAGAATCGGTAAGAATCTCCTTAAACCCTAACCAAGCATTTCAAAGGGAATTTTAAGACCAAAGACTTGGCCAACTACAGAGAACCAAGAGATGAGATACTTTTCCAGTGATGCAGCATCACTGCTATACAGCATTGTCATCCACTCGCTCGTAGCACAAGGATGCAACGTGTACCAAGGCCGGTTCAAGTATGGATGATCCTGCAATCAACATCATGCTTATGTTTCTCATACAGTTGAAATACTGGCAAACATAACAAATAATTAGCCGTTCATTTGCAGAAAAAACCTACCTCCTGAGTTATGAATGTCCACTTGGATTCCTTGAGGAGCTTTTCAGTGCTGGGAGGGATGTTCTTTACAATCTCATTTAAACCCAATGTCTGACCATCTGCTAAGCAACAGTTTCATTAGTATCTAAAACTTGGTAAGGGGCTGCGGGTAAAGAATAAACTGCATCATATGCATTAACCTAATGATAAGTTGATATGTTAATCTTGCCAACAAATTAAGGAAACTGTCAAAGTGAACAACACTTGAGCTAAAAGAAATGCAAAAGCGTATATACATCAAATAAATCGATCAAAATATAAGATAAGCATTATAGTGAACTAACCAGTGCAGTATGCCCGAAAATAGAGTACTGGAACTCGATATGAAGCACTGTAGATTACATGGAAGTCATAGTGGTTGCTCCATTGTTCAGGATTACGGTCCTGATAAGGGGAAAACAAGAATATTGCACAGAAGTCATGTAAAACATATTAGAGAAAGCCAAATGCTAAACTAACGAGATAGAATACATAATCAAATGGTGTTGGTTATGTACCACGAATGCAGCGGGGTCATCAAAGCCATCTGCATCAGAACAACTCAGCTCTTCCTCTTCTTCAACCTTGTCAACAACTCCTTCGCCACACGACAGTACCTCGGCATTACACAAAACCACCACATTTTCCACCGATAAAAACCCTTCAGACTAACCAAAAGTTACAAAAAGTCAGCTAGCGCACCAAAAAAACAAGAGTAAAGTAATCAAAATGCATTTTTCAGAGTATCTGGGAGACCAACCTGAGTCGCCGGAACCGGAGCTAGCCATGGCGGATTCCGACAAGGAACCCACGAAAACTGAGGAACATCAGAATTGAACCTGTTCCATCTCTCCCTAAGAACCCTAGCCGCAACCCAGAATTCCTCCCTAGAAACAGTTCCATCCCAACAAGATTTAGAACCCGCCATATTCATCCCCAAAACTCCAAAACGACGTCGTTTATAAAAAGAGGAAAGAGAATCTGCTTATTTGCTGGGCCGAATATGTAGTTCTCCAGCAATGCGCCATATCTTGTAGCTAGCTTTGCTTTTTCACTTCCATGGAGTCTTTATCCAGAGGACTCTCAGCCTTTCCGCCATTATTAAGCTCTCCAAGAACTCCAAATTCATCTTCCAAATCCATTCTCTCCATACCCAAAAACCAGAGCAAAAATTCTAAAATTCCCAATGTAAATGAGGTTTCCATCTTCTCCATGGGATTCTTCCTTCCTCTTCCTTGCTTTGCTTCTGAGACTGACATTGTGGCAGCCGGAGAAGTGTCCAACAGGATAAACCTGGAGGCTATAGTGGTCGCCATTGACGAGTTCTTCAACAAAAACCCGTTATTTGTCGCCGGAGTGACGTTTATCTGGCTCTTCGTTGTCCCGCTGGTGCAAGCGAATCTGCGCAAGTACAAGTTCGTGGCCGCCATTGATGCTTTCAGGAAGCTCCGGGATGATCCCGCGTGTCAGCTGGTGGATATCAGGGACGGGAAGAGCTTGGAGTTCTTGAATACGCCTAATTTGACAATGCTGAACAAAAGCGCTCTCCAGGCGGAGTTCAAAGAAGGCGCCGAAGATGGCTTTGTGAAGGATGTCTTGAGGAATTTTCAGGACCCAGAGAGCACAAGTATATGCGTTTTGGACAGGTATATCACTGTACTAATGCTCAGACAGATTGCGAATGTCTGTTGTTTTCTCTGAAATATATGACTGATGAGTGATGAATGTATATATATCACTGAATGTCAGCTGTTTTCTCTGAAATAGTGTTAACCCTTTTTCTCATGGACTGTAGTTTCGATGGTAATTCGAAGAAGGTGGCCGAGTTGTTGGTCAAGAGCGGTTTTAAGGAAGCTTATGCTGTCAAGGGTGGAATTATCGGCAAGAATGGATGGCAGGTATAAACTGCTTATTTATTTGATTGGCTCAAATCTGAGACATGTAGATAGTATGTTTTGTTGTAGTGAGAGATGTTGGATTGATTCTTGGTAACTTTGCATCTTATGTTATTGAATTCGACAAAATCATTGTAAACCAACCATATTGATTGCATAAGACACCATCTATTGCTGAGCATGATGTTGCATTTCCTGACAACTCCATTTGGCTTGAAATTTCGTGTAGGAGATACAAGAAACACTGCTTCCTCCATCTGTTCATATTAACACGAAGAAGAAGGGTGGACTATCGCAAGAGCTGAAAACAGTGGACACGGGAAATGAAGATAGTGGTTCACAGTCGGCAGATAATGGTTCTGTTGCTGGCAAAATTGAAGAGACGGTCAATGGTTCTATAAAGACCGTGAGTAAACTGAAGTCGGGAAGAGAAAGTGTCCCTAGATCGTCATCACCATATCCAAATGTATGGTCTCTATCAAATACATTTTCCCTATTTGCGTACATTTGCATGTATGAATCCATGTTATATGCATATGATGATCTTGGCCTGCATATCTAAGCAATTACTCAGTGTGTTTTTTCCTTTCTTTTTTCGTTTAGCCATTATGTCCTTTCTGAAAGGGTGATAGTCATGACTATTGAGGTGAACAATAGAATACTGAATGAACAGGTGAGGGTGGGCATATTGGAGAAAGATTCTAGAAGCAGAACCGCTTAATGAAGGACACATCTGCATTTTAAATAGGGTTACTTGTAGTATGAAAGCTGGCAATGTGGTTATACAAATTTTAAATTTCCGCTTTTGGACCATTACATAAACATTAAACATTTAGCCACATCTTGATATTTCTGTTACAATTTTTAAAATGCCACCTTAGGGAAATGTTACTTATAGTATGATTGACTGCAGTATCCAGATTTAAAACCACCAGCATCTCCAACTCCGTCAAAACCAGAAAGATGATACTGAAAAACCGATTGCTGGAACAGTGTTTGGAAATTCAGGCTTGGGTGCTAAACATCTAGGAGGCTAAGACATGTACCAACAAAGCATGATGATCAAAGTACCGAATGCAGTATCAAAGACTGCAGATCAAAGAGAAGCAATGGTTTCTACCTCAAGGAGCATAGAGAAACAGATGTGTAGTTGTCAATACTTACTATATCATGTCGTATGTATACCTGATGACAATAATAACATTCCTAGTGTTGTACCGAATATTTTCCGATTTTGACAGATGTTATATAACAGAGAAAGCCTGCTGGTTCATTTGTGCAGTAGATAGCAGTTGCTCAAAGCAAAGAAGGTTAACTGATATAGTAAGTGATCATACTTAATTTGAATGTTTAAACATACTAGACATATTTAGAAACTACTCATTAGAGCCTATGTTTCATGTTCGTAGCTTCTGTACCATTTATGCAGAATACCTGAATGAATGAGTTACAGGCCTGTATTTGCATCAAGAGACTGGTATTGGCCTGTTTTGACCATTTTCAAGTCCTGGGGATTCCTGGCCATAGCCAGCAACAAAATCTTCCATGCAGGACCTATATGTCTGCATATTTGGGACCTTCTTGGCCAATTCCAATCCTATATTCATCCACTTCTTCGCCACTTCGATGTGCCCCAACTTCAGAGGGATTGCTGCACGGTTCCAGGCAGTCATGGATAGCCATTTTGCTTCTTCAATGGGATACTCCCCTTCTTTCAAACCTACCATCATCCGGAATGCTTGCTTGTAAAGGCCAAGAACTGCTTCGTCATCTGTGTCACCCTTAAAAACAGTACTTACAGAGATCAATCTTCTCAGAATTAAGGCCACAGTTTGGTAATCGGGAGTTGGGGAATCCAGGACAGCAGATAGGCAAGTATTCAGAGCAAATATAGCCACTTCGGGGTTGGATCGTGATCCCTGTGAAGCTTCAAGACCGATTTGAAGAAGATGCATTGGGTTGCAAGATTTAGAACCTGCGTAGCTTTTTATCATGCTGAGCTGCTTTTGTCCCATGTCACCTAGCCTTGAGTATAGATCATAGGTACTCCAAGTGTACATATACAGAAAGTTGGCTTTGCTGGTATCTCCATTGTCATCTTTCCATGGAATAGCGAAGTCTGATAATAAGATCTGCATAATAATAATTTGAAATATATCAGTTAGAAACATTTGTGGCTCTCACAAGAACTGCTAGACTTATTATATTTCACAAACCAGTGATTGAGCAGAATGTACATCCACATCAGATACTTAAATCTATGAGTCCTTACCTTTCCAGCTCTTTCTGACAGTTCAATGGCTTGTTTAACTTCACTTTCCAGCAGTGTTGTATTTGTTTGCTTCTCATTAGCCATAGCTGCGGATACACTCCATATCAACGATCTGCAAACCATTGCACTGTTCTCTTCTTCTTCGCCGCCAAAAGTGATGCCATAAAAGTCAGATGCCAATCTGAACAATTGTGCAGACAACCCGTAACACGCTTCCTTCCCCATTTGCACTCCAAGATTCCATGTCTGCACAGCAAACCAGTTCCTTTCCCGTTTCCCAACCTCACCTTTCCCAAGGAAGCAGTCAGCTCCAATCTCAGAAATCCGTTCATGAGCACGATTGAGGTACTTAAGGATTTCTAAGGTATTGTCAGCACCTTGAGCAAGAATTGCCACCAGAGTTCGGAAAACCACAACTTCATTGGCTGGTGATGTTTTTCGGGAGGAGTAGAAGGTCAGCAGATTGGATAAAGATGCAACAGCAACTGGAAGAGCCTGGCAGGCAAGGGCCTCATGTGCTGACAGGGAAAGGAAGTCAGGAGTAAAGTCAAGGCAGCTTGACATAGCTTGCACCTGGTTTATCGCACCAGCATGATCATTTTTTTGTAGATAGACCTTAAACTGCAGCATGCGAAAGAGAAAATGCCAACACAATAAGATAGAGTAAAGTAAATGTGCCACACATCAGAGAAAAAGGTCTCTTACCTTGAGGAAGTTGCTAGAAATGCTCGGCTCAAGCTGCAGAATCAGATTACTATCAAGAACTCAGATAACACATAATGTAAACATATTCTAAAATTGGTAATCTGCTAGTAGAGTTCATCAATCCTAACCTTTTCAGCTTCATTGATGTATTCTTGAGCTCGATCTAGTTGTGAGAGGCCTAGGTGACAGAGACAAAGTACTCTGAACCCCTTTGCTCTAAGAGCTCTACTCTCCATGTTGTGAGGGATGTATAGCATTGATTTCTCAAATAGCTCACTGCTGGTCTGAAAGTCCTTGGATCGAAAACTTTCAGCCGCACTGACAATCAATTCAAAACACAAGTACACCAAAGAAATGTTAGTTGGATAACACAAGTTATGTCACAGTTATGATGTTACTAAGTGCTAGGGTCAATTGCAACAGATAGATATAAAACAGCACAAGAAAGATATGGTTGCATCTTCTCGCCACCTCTAGAAGCACAACAAACCTTGTATTTTATCCAATAACGAAAGCAATAATATAAAACATGGCATAGAATAAGAGTATTTCACAGTGAAATCATCTAGGAAGATAAAAACTACAAATGGTATCAACTTCTCGCCATCTTAAGAAGCACAACAAACCTTATATTTCATTAATGAAAGCAATAATTTAAACACGGCATCAAAGTACAGTATTTCACAGTGAAATCATCTAAGATAAACAACTACAGATGGTATGAACTTCTTGGCACAACAAGCCTTGTATCTATTCCATAACCAAAGCAATAACTGTAAACACAATATCAAATGACTTCACAATGTAACCAATTTGGAAATGAAAACACAAGGCAAATTATACCAGTTCCACAGAAGACTATGCATTGCTGTCCTCTCCTTAGGCACCTCCTCTCCAGCGAAAAGCGCCACCACCCTCTCATCAGAGACCAACTCAGCCACCACTTTTGCTTTCACCCTTGAGCCTTCCCCGCCAACTCCAGCACCATCCCCCACCACCCTATGCACCACCCTCAGAGCTGATACAGCACTAATATGACACCTGCCTAAAAGCCCTAAGAACAGCCCCTTCACAGTCTCAGCACCAGCCGCCCCAGCTGCCTGAAAAAATGACTCAACAGCAGACACCCAAACACCTTCCGGGATCCCCTTGTTCACCACCATGCTTCTCAGCTCCTTCTCCGCCTCCGTGTACCTAGCTAGCCCTAACCACGCCTTCATCGCCAGAACACTCAAGCTCGGGTGCTGGTCCCCACCGCCGTCCCTCAAAACCCTCACACACTTCAACACATTCTCGAATTCATCCCTCTGCAAATGCGCCGCTGCCATGAATCTCAGCGTTTTAGTCCTCAGCTCCTTTAACACCAGCATCTCCTCTGCTTTCTTCACAATTCTCAGCCCCTTTTCTGACAATTCCAAGGCCTCGTTGATTAATTTCAACGCCTCGTTCACTCCAGAGACTTCATTTTTCGATAGAATGCTTTTCCCAAACGTCAGATACTGAGACGCTAATGATTTATAATTCTCCGAATTTCCAGATAACGCAACTTTTGACCGATTGAGTAATGTAACCGCTAAATTCCGATCGGAGATTTCCCAGGCGGTTCGAGATCTTGCGAGATTAACATTCAGGAACAGCCTCCGCTCGTCTTCATCCCCTTTCTCCGAACCGCTTTCAATTTTCGAGGTCAGATCTGTGGCTTTTTCGAAGCAGTTGCTCGCGAGGTCGAATTTCCGTAGATCGAGCCAGATCAGACCGGTCTTGTGGAGGAAGGAAGCGCACTTGTACGCCGGGGAAGGTATTCCGGTGACGTTAACAGCGATGTACAGCAGATCGGCGGAGATTTGCCGGAGCTTGGCGAGCTCCACGGACTTATTGCCCTCGCCGGAGGCGGAGGCGTTGGAGAGATCGACGCAGGCGTTCCAGAGTCGGTAGCTGAGCTTCCATATATGAAGGTTCGCTGAATTTGGGAATGGAGCGAGCTGTGTCAGGTGAGTTAGGGTTTTCCGGAACTCGACCGGGAGAGTTTCCGGTAATAGAGCGGTGGATGTTAACAGCTCGAGTTCCTTGACGGAGGATTCGATTTGAGAGAGAAGGTGAGAGTAAGGCTCAGAATCCTGATCGTGGCCTGACCGGAGATCCGGCGATGAGATCTCGGCGATTCTCATCTTTTCCCGGGGGAATTTGGTTTGCAGGTTGCTTTGGAGGGAAATCAGAAATTTTTCAAAATTTTAGTACACGAAAATGATACCGCTTCGAAATTAGAAATGACGCTCTCTGTAGGCTCAAGGCTCTAGCTGCAAAAGATAGGCAAAATTGCAAGAAAATGAATAGGTAAACTTTTGACTAAAGTGCTTGATAAAAAATAAAAATAAAAAGTACAAAAAAAAAATAGATTCAACATTGGTTAAAATACTTTTAGCTCTAAGGCCCTGTCCAGTTCAATTTATTTGGTGCTGTGCTGTGCTGATGAGTGTTGTGTTATGCTGTGCTGATTAGTGTTGAGTTGTGCTGATCAGTGCTGTGCTGTGCTGATCTTGTGCTGAATATTGTTGAAAGTGTTGAATAGTGTTCATTTGAGTTGAAGAAAAAACACAATATTTATTACTTAAGAACTAAAAAGTTCACTTAATTTATATTATGTTTACAAAACATAAAAATAGTGTCCATTTAGAGCTTAAATGTGTTGAGCTGAATAGGTGATGTGCTGACCAGTGTTGTGTTGTGCTGATGAGTGATGTGCTGTGCTGAAATGTGCTGCAATAAGTTGAACTGGATAGGGCCTAACATTTGAAGGACCAATTCTTGGTGAAAGAATGTAATTTATCATATTTAGTGTATCCTGCATTATATCAAATATATATAAGATTACATCATTAAATTGTCCGTTAAAAAAATCTTGTTGGCTTGTCATTCACTACACCTTACTCCTCTTTAACCTTTTGTAAATGAATATGTAGCTCTTTATTTAGGTCTGTTCTTAATTCTTTTGAGGCTTTTCTTGTCCTTCATGGGGATTTTTATGTACAAACTGGTTTCAAACTTATTTTTTTCTTTTTTGGAATGGTCCAAGGATTCAATATATCTCCCTCCACTTACATGGTGGTTTAAATTTTTCTCAAAAAAAGTTAAGATAAATTTTATTGGATCATATTTCAAATGAACTGAAAAAATCAGATAAACCCTTAATGATACTTATATGGCCATAACTGAATTTAATTTAATTGAAATACCGAGTATATTGAACTCAGTCAAAGTAAATTATAGTGTATTGAAAATAGTGATAATATGACTATATTAAATTAAAATGTTAGTGGTTTAACTCAGATGAACTGGATTCCATTCCTATCCTGGGTTGAGATTTTTCTTGGGGATCCACTTGGATTATCACTCAATTCTTTTTTAAAAAGTACATTTTATCAAATATTATTCCTCCAGAAATCAACTAAATAGAATTAAAATAAGTAAAATATAACGTATTGAAAATAATAAAAGTATGACTAAATTGAATTGAATTTTATCAATTCTTATTCCATTAGAAATAAAACTAAATTTGAATCACATAATTTTGGGAGAACGGATTAAAGTGATCTTATTTCGATAGAACTAAATTCATACTTATTCATCAACAACACTCGAATTTCAGGGATTTCTCTTTCTAAAAGTTTGTGCTCTCCCTTCTCTCTAGATTTCACAATCCCCGACAATAACTTTTCGGCAATCTATCCGTTGCAACGGTCACTGAATTCTCAGTGCCGCCGCGAACGGTAACAATCCCACCACTTCTCCGCCCCGCCACCATGGCGGGGCTTCCACCAATCAATGGCCAAAAATCCTTTCTTTCTGCTCTGCAATCCAAATCACCCCCACTCTCCAATGTGCTGTCGAACAACCCAGAAATCAGGGCAACGTCGGAGTTCAAAGGCGAGTTAGCCTGCATCTTTACCCCCGAACAAATTGAAATCCTTTCCCGTCCCTATAAGAATGCACTGGTCGGCAAATTTAGCAAAGGGCGTCCGACAATGCCAATCATAGAAACGGCTTTCAAATCGGCCGGTTTCTCGGGTAGCTACCAGTTGGGTGCGATCGACCATCGCCATATTCTGATCAGGTTTGCCAATAAAGAGGATTTCCAGAGGTGTTGGATGAAGTCGAATTGGGCGATTGAAGGTTTCTTGATGAGAGTTCTCAGATGGACACCGGAGTTTTCGACTGAAACGGAATCATCCATTGTACCGGTATGGATCACTCTTTTCCAGCCTCCTGTATACTACTATAATGATGCTGTGCTTGAACAGTTAGGTAATACAATAGGGTCCTTCATTAAAGTAGATGCAGCAACACAGCTTATTACTAGGCCCTCGGCTATCAAAATTTGTGTTGAACTAGACCTTTTGCAGCCAATCCCATATGATATCAGGTTAGGTTCTACTGTAAACTGCCCTAAGGTGAAGTTGGAGTATGAAAACCTTCCAAAATATTGCTCTCAGTGTCGTAAACTAGGCCATAACTCTGATATATGTAGAGAACTACACCCCTCAGTCACCAAAGCCCCTCAGACTGCTCCCAGAAACCAGACAAATCCAACAGCCCCTCACTCAAAAAACCTGACCCCTCTAGTTGCTCCCAAACCTATACTAGTCCCCAATCCCTCTACCCTAGAGAACCCTGCTCCCCCAACACAGATTACAAACTTAGTTGCCACAAAAATCCACACCTCAGTCCCATCCTCCTCTAACCCAAACCAGACTGTTCAATTCAAAGTGTCTAAAAGGGCTATTAGAAGGAAAAAAATTGCTGCAATCAAGGCACTAGCCTCAGAACCAAGCAATGTTGAGATTGTTCACTTCACTGCAACAACCAATGCTTCAACTAATCCACAAGCATATGAACCAGCTCCAGTTTCTCAGCTTGACAATATTGTTAGTGTTCTGAGTTCTGAATCTGAACCTGAGGCTGAGGAGGCTCCACCTGCTGCAACTTTGCTCAATACTTTGTTACCAAATCTGCCAGTTCAAATCTCCCAATCATCTCCCTCATATATACCACCTACTACCACCTCTCCTTCTACCAAATCAGCCCCCTCCTCACCTACTGGAGAAAAAGAAAAAGCTATGCCCTTTCAGGAAACAGGCAAACATATGACCCCTGCTCCAAAAATCAGAGTCAGATATGCTACAGATGATACAAATGTCAGCAATAACACCTCAGGTAAACTCTCATTCTCTCCTCCATACTTTAGAGCTAACAATCTGCTTTTCCTATACCAAGAAAAAAATAGGAACAGGTTCTCTCCATTAGCCACAGACTGCCACAGTGGAACTAAAGATGATCAAACAGGAAAAAATGATGCAGCAGCTGTGGATGACAAAGGTACATCTTTTGCTCATAAGTCAAAACCTAAAACCTATTTTTCTCAGTTGAATAAAGTGATGACTTTATCAAGAGCCTCCTCAAAAAGCTTTAAAAACATTTTCCATGATTGATAAGACCCTCAAAATTAATTGTGTTGTGTGGAATATTCAAGGAATGGAAACTGCTCTTGAAAGGTTAAAAAATCTCATTAGGGATAACAATTTAGACTTATTATGTTTAATTGAACCTAAACATGATAATCATAAATGTGATTACTATATGAGAATTTTACACTTTACTCACTGTTTTTACTCCAGTACTGGACAACTCTGGCTATTTTGGAATGATTCTATATCACTTTCCCTAATACTAGATAATCCACAATTTGTTCAAGTTCAAATTAATAGCCAGAAACTAAATGCATCTATGAATGGCATTTTTGTTTATGGTTTAAGAACCAGAAGGGAAAGAAAGGCTTTATGGACAGACCTTAGAGCAATTCCAGCTTCTGACAATTTTTTTATAGGTGATTTCAATGCTATGCTATCTATTTCTGATTATAGTGGTCCATCAACTCCTAAACTTGGTAGTATGATGGACTTCCAGAAATTCATAGATAGAATGGCATTGCTTCACATACATACTGTGGGAAATGAGTTCA
Source organism: Sherardia arvensis (assembly GCA_948330725.1). Taxonomy (NCBI): domain Eukaryota; kingdom Viridiplantae; phylum Streptophyta; class Magnoliopsida; order Gentianales; family Rubiaceae; genus Sherardia; species Sherardia arvensis. Next base: position 6,360,328 of record OX415237.1, on the reverse strand, counting down.
CCTGGTCCAATAAAAGGTTAATTCCTTCTCTGGAAAGACTGGATAGAGGCTTATGCAATTCTGCATGGAACTCTAAATTCCCTAATTCTTCCATATTGGTCCTCAATAGGGAAAACTCTGACCATAGTCCTCTATTGTTAAAGATAGGCAGTAATATTCAATCCTTCCCTAAATCTTTTAGATTCATAAATACATGGTTTAAGAGAGCTGAATTTTCTTCCTTTATCCAAAACAATTGGACTGAGCCTTTGAGTGAAACTGGACTTTTAGGTTTTTTCCTAAAATTACAAAGACTGAAAAAGGCTCTAAAGGTATGGAATAGGGAAACATTTGGAAACATACACAACAATGTTGCTAAGGCTGAAGAAGCCTTGAGAGTTCAAGAAATGATCTATGATCACAACCAATGTGATGCTGAACTCATTGTCTTGAAACTCAGAAAAGCTGAGCTTAAAAAAGCTTCCAAAGAACAAGCTCATTTTTGGAAGTACAAAGCAAAGCTTAAATGGATGAAAGAAGGAGATATGAATTCAAAATTCTTTCATAACTCCATAAAAAAAATAGATCAAAACTCAGTATCACAAAAATAAGGAGCCAAGCTGGGATCTGGTTAGAAGAAAATAATGACATTGAATCTGAAGCAGTCAGATATTATTCTTCTCTATTAACCAGTAAGCAAACTTCAGAGGATTTTCTATTTTCTTCACACTTTCTTTCAAAAATTCCAACCACCATCACACACACACAAAATTGCACTCTCTTACAGCCTGTTCAAATGGAAGAATTAAGAACTGTGATTTTTTCTCTAAATAAACACAGTACCCCAGGCCCTGATGGCTTTTCTTCAGTTTTTTACATTAAATCTTTTGAGATTATCTCTGAGGATTTACTAAAGGCTGTAAATGATTTTTTAAGAGGTGCAGACATTCCCAGAGGAATTGCAGCAACCTGGATTACTGTAATTCCTAAAAAGGATACACCATTATCATTTGATGATTTCAGGCCCATTAGTTTGTCTAATGTGATCAATAAAATCTGTTCTAAGATTTTGATGCATAGGCTCAAACCAATAATGAGTGCCTTGATATCTCCTCACCAAACTGCTTTTTTACATGGAAGAGATATCTCGGACAATGTTTTATATCTCAAAGAAATGGTGAGACATTTAAACAGAAAAACCAGGGACCCCAATTGCATTTTAAAACTTGATTTAACAAAGGCATTTGACAGGGTCAGCTGGAAGTTTTTGAAACTTATCATGAAAAAATTTGGCTTTCATGAAAGATTCATAAACTGCATTTTAAAAAACCTATCACAGGCTTGGTTTTCAGTTCTTGTTAATGGCAAGCCTGTAGGTTTTTTTCAGGCAACTAGAAGCATTAAACAGGGAGATCCACTTTCCCCTTTTTTGTTTAATATCTTCTCAGAAGCCTTTTCAAGAAGTCTAGTATATGTGTTTGAGAATGGAAAATTGTCATACTATAATTTACCTAGAAATTCAATTCCAATCTCCCACTTATCCTATGCAGATGATACAGTTCTATTTATCTCTGCAAACAATACTTCTTTGATCAGATTAAGAGCTTTTCTGGTTACTTTTGAAAAAGTCACAGGGCAAAAAATCAATTTTGAAAAGAGTGATTTTTACATAAGTAAACATGCCAGTCTTGCAAGGAAAAATATGGTCAAAACTGTTCTGGGTATGAAAGATGGCTCTTTTCCTTTCAAATACTTAGGTTGTCCTATATTTGAAGGGAAAGTTAAAAACTGTCATTTCTACCCTATGATTGAACAGATAACAAAAAGGCTTAGTTTCTGGAAACACAAATGGCTGTCCTCAGGGGGGAAGATCACCCTTATACAGACTGTTCTATATGCTATACCTTTGCATATTTTTACAGTTATGGCACCAACTGTTCACACTATTGAGTCCCTTGAAAAATTGTTTGCTAATTTTCTTTGGGGTTCTACAGAAGTTAAGGCCAACAGGAAATGGAGAAAATGGCCAAAACTGTGTCATCCAGTTGCACAGAATGGACTGGGCTTCAGGTCTCTACACCTCATTGCTCAAGCCTGCTCTATAAAGCTATGGTGGAAATTTCAAGAGGGAGCTGCTCTTTGGACTCAGTTTCTTCATTCTCTTCCCAGCTCAGCTAGGAGCTCTCAAACATGGAAGAGGATATGCTCCATCAACTGCATTGGTGAGCATTATAGCTGTGTCATACATGGTGCAGGTACTTGCAATTTTTGGTCTTCCAATTGGTCAGATATGGGTCCAATTGTAGACCACTATGACCAGTCCCTTACAAATATACCTCTGAGTTGTACAGTATCTGAGTTTATCTCTCAGAAACCTCTTTTCCTACCACAATTACAAAATGGTGTAGGTACAGACCTTTTCAATTTTCTAAGTGAGGCTGAGATACATGAACACAGACATGATAGACTAGTGTGGAAACCATCCAAAACTGGTGCCTTCACCTTCAAGTCAACCTATAATATCCTTCAAGATGATAGAAACTCCTCTCCCTCTCTTGCCATCCTATGGAAGATTCCCATACCTAAAAAGATCATTTTTTTCATGTGGAGGCTTTTTAACTCGCTTTTGCCTTTTGATGAGATTTTCACCTTCTATGGATTTCAACTTGCCTCTAAATGCTCTATGTGCAATAATGAAGATTCCATTGACCATTGGTTTAGTGGCTGCTATTTCAGCAAGGCTGTTTGGGCTGAGATGCTGGCCTCTATAGGTATCATTGATATCAACTTTGCAACCATCTGGGATAGGCTCTCATATTACCTCACACATACAGGTTTGACAAATCTTCAAGCAAGTTTGATAAAAATGTTGTGTGGGCTAATATGTTGGAGTCTCTGGAAATCTAGGAATAGGCTATTGTTTGAAGAAAAATTCCCCAGTAGGGTGCAAATCATTGGGGAAATTAAGGAAACCATGTACTTTGCACTTTCAGCCCATCCTATTACATCTAGGAATCCAGTTGATAATGAAATAGCTGCAGCTAGATACATTCCTGTCATACAGAAACCTCCCAGACCTAAGCCTAAAGTAGTACTTTGGAAAAAAACCTCCTTTTGGCTTCAAACTGAATGTGGATGCTGCATGGAGAGGTTCTCAGTGTGGCATTGGTATGATACTAAGAGACTCAGAGGGAGATACCATAGCTGCAAGCTCATTTCTCAGTACTGCCTCCTCAGCCATTGAAGCTGAAATAAAAGCCATCAGAGCTGGCTTTGATTTTGGGTATTTCTATGGTCATTTGAATTTTATTATTGAAACTGACTCTCTTAATGGGATCAGTATGATTTTTAACCCCATTACAGCACATTGGAAACTTTTCCAAGTCTGTGAGGAAGCTAACAGAAATATCCAGGTACATATATCTCACACTTTAAGGCAAGAAAACCAAGCAGCTGATTTTCTTGCTAAAAAGGCTCTACTCACAGGCCAGTGTTCCACTTACACATGGTCTCAACTTCCATCAGAGGCAAAAGCAATAATATTGCTTGACAAAAAAATCAGGTCCCAAATATCAGATGGTGATTCTACTCAAAGCTCCTGATCTGATCAAGTCTCTCCTCTCTGCCACTCAAGATCTGGCTGCTCTGGCTGTGATCTTTAAGTGTTATCTCTGGCTCAAAACTCTTCTGCAAGGCAGGTGCTTATATGACAGACTGTGTTCTGCCTCTTCCCTTTTGTTTTCAACTCATTCTGCTGGTTTCTAGGCTCTTAGTCTGGGATCTATTCCCCTCTTGTGGCTGCCTTGTGTTATACTTAGTATTTCGCTAATAACCTCCAAGTCATGGGAAAAGATTTATTACAGACTAAGAAGTTATATTTTGCCAGTAGTTTTGTACTTTACTTTTCTTTTGATGAGCATGTATTTGCTTGTAATGGCTTTTAGACAATTCTGTAAACATCTAAATGATGTAACTACACCTTTTATAGGTCATTCTTTTGGCTTGGGATGCCATAATTAAGTCCCTCCACTTTTAATGGATTTATTTTTTTAAAAAAAAAGATAGAACTAAATTGAACCATTAATCTACTATTTTAAACTATTAAAGTGTTTTCATTTTTTAAGAAGAATGGCTACCCCATTCCTATGTTAATAATATTAAAAAGTTATTCTCACTTTTTTTTCGTCCGAATTTTGGTTTGCTATTTTTTAAGGCAAATTTTTAGTCTTTTTTATACAAATTTAGCTCTTTATAGATTTCAAATTTTATTCTTAATCGATTTCGAATATATTCATTCATTTATAAAAGTATTTCGTGTAAGTATTCTATGATACTAAATAGCCCGGATCATGATATGTGTGACGTGTAAATGACATACCGGATTGTCGAATCCTCTATATTCGTGAAGAAGTGCTATACCGATTGAAGTCGATCTTTAGTCGCACAAATGGTCCGACCTCTGACGGTATCCACACGAACTCGACTATTGGGAAAGTCAGTTTAACGTGCCAGCTCCATTCATCTAAAAGCAACTGTATAGAACTGATTTCTAATATTGTTGTATTTCAACTTGTGTTTAGATGAACCTGACTGTGGCTATTTATAAGAATTGAGAAGGAGTGACTTAATGTTGAATTCATCACCATGAATTCGTAACGTCAAACGTTACAAGTCCCTATTCAATTGCTTATTAACCTTCATGAATTAATAACATTATTAATCCATTATACCCAATAACTTGTTCTATTGTGTGTGACCCTTCAGGTTCCTAAACACTTAGCAACAAATATGTAATTAGAAATTACATTGGATTTAGTCCATAATCCAACAAACTCCCACTTGGACTAAAGACAATATTTAGTCGTGATATTTCTAATACTGATCAAATTAACAACTTAATTTATCATCATATTTATAGATCAAGATTGGCCTCTAGCCAGGCATCATGACCACCCAGGTATTTAGAAATAAGTCAAATGATCGACTTCACCTATCCATGAATCAGATTCCATGTAATAATATCCTTTCACCATACTATATCCTTTATCAGTACAAGAGTAAGGTATTGTGCCAACTCTTTAAAGTACTGATGTTTTCTTGCTCCAGAATTCAACTCCCTCTAAATAAAATTAGAACTTTTCTAACTTTATTAGACCGTTTGCAAACATTTTGAGTTGATATTCCAACAAGTGGCCATCTCTAGGATATACTCTCCCACTGGAGTGGTGAATCCTATATCAATCATAAAATATCAATCTATGCTTCTTGTTATACCCAGTCCAACCATACGCAGAGTCAGTTACGACAAAAGATGAGAAGGACCAAAGCACAACTATCCACACAAATTATACTCTTTATGATTTCAAGTCAAAGGATTACTTTACACTACTGTCATACAAAGAATTTCCATTAGCACAAAAAAGTTTTTAACCTTATGGAAATCTTTAAATGGTCATTCCAATGAGATATTCTCCAATAGCTCACTCATGTATCATCATACATGCTAGTCTGTTCGTAATAACAATGCCCTTATTATTGTTAATACTATGACTAGGGAATTTTAAGAATAATAATCATATTATTCTAAGGACTTTATCATTTTAATAGTAGCCAAGTACATATAATCAAAAACGATAAAATTGTCATATGATATGTGCATATAGGATAATTTATAAATGTCATATTCCATGATTCAAGTAATCTCATGAATCAAAACACATTTCTCGTACCTCTCAAACAATACGTGTCACTAGTATTTTAATTCACCCTCTTGTACTTCTCAAGTACTTAAAATTTCATCATAATGAAATAGTGTTTCATACTTCTCAACACTTGAGAATCATCGAATGAATTAGTGATTCACATGTCTCAACACTTGAGAACCATAGAATGAATTTGTGTTTCACACTTCTTTCTCAACATATGAGAATCATCAAATGAATTAGTGTCTCACAATTCTCAACACTTGAGAATCATCGAAAATGTATTAGTGTTATTTATAACACAAAACACTCGATATGTTTCATTTTAAAATGTGCATGACTAATCAGCGGAAGCATCAAATACCGTTATGCACATCATTACATTGATATGAACGTTAAACACTAGAAACACTCCGGGTTTACCATTTCATCGAGAAATTACTATTTACATCCTTAACGTACATAAGGGTAGGTAAAAACATTTCTCATATGCATTAATTAAATAGAAAATACCATGTTACTCCCACTTGACTCATGTATACTCATAACTTATCATATAAGTAAATCTTGTATACTTAAATTGCTTATCATATAAGTTCCATAAATCAAATTTTGATTCTATGTTAGTGGTTTTAGAACTTCTCTAAGTTCTATGTACTTATCATATAAGTTCCATTCAAACATATTTTTGACTACTAGTTTGTGGTTTAATAACTTCTGTAAGTTATCTTTCTCCCACTAAATATTTTAAAATAAACAATTTATTCGAAAATATTTCATAACAAACTAGATCTTGTTCTCTGAACAACCTCAAAATCACATGATTGAAAATATGAGTGACATAACATTAATACATATATAAAATGGTTAGAAAAATCACACGACTAAGGTTAAATGAACAATATAGTTCAATCAGATAATCTCGTACTTCAAATTTTATATTTCTAAATTCAAAAGAATTCAGAAAAGTATTTCAATAAATACTTATGACCATTTTGAAGTAAAGGAAAAAAGAAAATCGTCCTATTTTTTACATAAGTCTGCATCCATCAACATGCATTAGACTTTAGTACTTAGTAGACTACTTTACCCTCCTACTTGAAGGTTGTATAGGTTAATAAACAATATATGCAACGTTAATGATTCCCAATCAATAACTTAAAAAACATGCATTTTATGCAATTGCATACATTCTAGTTTATAATTCTACTTGGTTATAGGATAGATTTTCTAATCCATTATCTTTGAATATCTTGTGTGCACTAATTGAAATAGGATTTATTCCTAAATTCAAATTTTATTGTTAAATAACACAATAAAAGAACAACGATTATTCTTAATTGTGAAATTATCCAAATTCAGCATGAAATGGAAGATGGAACATTCTTCGAAAGAAATGTTATAAAAACAATAAATAATGAATTCTTAAAATCCATATAGCGAAGAAATACTTAATGTTCCTACAATCTAAGTAGCAACAATTGCTCCATAGTAGGTCCATTTCTTCATCGCCCAATCTTTTACTCTTTCATTGGTCCTACATATTTCAAAAATATGAGAACGGGCATCAAATACCCAAATTTTAAAAGTATAAGATTTATACAATCCACATATACCTGAAGTAGAAACTTCTCTAAATTTCTTCTCCTTCACGATATTAAGATATTCCTTGCAATTTCTTTTCCAATGTCCATCTTGACCACAGTGGAAACAATTGCCCTTAGCCTTTCTGTCCATAGCTTTCTTAAGCTTACTCTTTTTATTGGAAAGAGGTTCAACCAATAACATATTTCCCTTATCATGCTTAATATACTCCTCTGCTGTAATCAACATATTCAGCAATTGAGACAGAGTGGTAACATCAACATCATCCATGTTAAAGTTCACCACAAAATTAGAGAAACTATCAGGAAGTGATTGCAAAATCAAGTCAACACTTAACTGATGTGGCAATACAAATCCCAATGATTCCAAACTCTCAATGAGGCTTATCATCTTCAACACATGAGACGATACAGCTGACTCCTCAGCCATCTTTGATCGAAAAAGCTCCTGAGAAATGTCATATCTCTCATTTCTAGCCTTTTTAAGATACAACGATGTAAGATGCATAAGCATTCCATAAGCAGTCGTGTCCTCATATTGCTTTTGTAGCTCAAAGTTCATTGAGGCTAACATAAGACAACAAGCATTTTCAGAATCATCAAAATGCTTCCAAAATGCATCTTTGACTGCTTGATCAGCCTCATCAGAAGGAGCATCAGGGATAGGGTTATCAAGGACGTAAGCGATATTCTCAAGCCTTAAAACTATTTTAAGCGCTTGAATCCATTCAATTAAATTGGAACCAGTGAGTTTATTCTCAAGAAGTACGTTATGCAGTTTCAAATTGGAAGACATTTCTACAATAACAAATGTAAGAAAATAAATTATCCAGCACATAGACAAAACTAAAAATAAATGACATCTCTCCATTTTAGTTTTGTTCCCACTATTTTATCCAAGTCAATATCCCTCAATTTTGACTTCGAGAATTTACATATAAATTTATAGCAGGCTAGGATCCAAATCTCAGCTATTATGACCTTGGGTATGCCCAACAAACCACAATAACCTCAACTAGGTAGGTAACACTTTACCAATTATAACATTTTAGATATCAACATATCTTATTTTGTCATAATCACGATATAACAGATTTAAATACTTTAGAATTTCCTCAAAATTCCCAGGATAGGCTTTTGGAGGGGTCACAAATGGTCCCGCTTAAAATCGCCAGCCTCCTTAGACAGAATTTGTATTGGATATTACTAAAAAGTTACTCTTAAATCCTTACCAGTATGAACATTTCATTCATTATGACAAAATCCTTATAACTCCTAGATACTTGCCTCAAAACCATTCGACCTTGGGTATGCCCAACAAATCAAATGTTTTGTTAAATCGAACCCATTATTCACAAATCAAATTTAAATGGCACAAATTATGATATTGGTGGAGTAATCTTGGGTATGCCCAACAAGTCAAACCAACAACAAATTTATTTGATACCACCAATAATGGAAGGCAACAATTCATGATTTAATATTAAGTGAGGGACCTTGAAATAATCATATTATCACATAATAAAAATGATACTATTATTGAACAAATAAAATATATAAACATTTTACTCCCTTCTATTTATTCAATAAAAAATCATTTATATTCTTTATAATCACATTAGTAGATAACACATGTCATAACCAACTGGTAAAACCAATTAACCATATTATATTCAAATAATATAATAGAACCAACCAGTGACACTTTTCAATTAATCACATTAATTTCAATTAAGTCAAATAATTAAATTATTTGTGAAACATGTGTGCAACCAATTGGTATCAATTAATTACATGCATCAACTTTACTTTAATCAAATAATTTCATTATTTATGCATGTAATAGTTGTATAACCAATTGGTTTAATCCACTCAATTAATTTTATTGATTTCAAATAATCACATTATTTGTCAAACATATGCACAACCAATTGATACTACTCAATTAATCACATTAATTTTACTGATTTCAAATAATCACATTACTTGTCAAACATATGCACAACCAATTTATACTATTCAATTAATCACATTAATTTTATTAACACTCAAATAATCACATTATTCATGTAGTATCAGCAAGTGGTTCAATTAAATTAATCATATTAATTTCATTGTGGTATCAAATAATCACATTATTTGTAAAACATATGCACAACCAATTGATACTATCCAATTAATCACATTAATTTTATTAACACTCAAATAATCACATTATTCATGTTGTGTCAACAATTGGTATAATTCAATTAATCATATTAATTTTATTGATTACTATATTCAGGAGTCCCAATTAATCCTATTAACTGATATAACATATGTAACGTCATACAAATTGAAATCGTCCAATTAATCTCATTAATTAGATTTCAATCATATTGAAACTAAATCAATCTTCATCAATTCATTCAGTTATACCATCCAACTAATCACATTAATTGGATTACATATGTTTAATCAAATTAAAATAAAATTGATCTCATTGATTATATAACATATGTAACGTCTCACTTGCATTGCTAAATTAATCAAACTAAAACTCAATTAATCATATTAATTGCTAACAATACAAAGTGATTTGAATAAATAAGCAAATAAACAATTTATCTCTCTTTATTTATTCAAACTGATTATATATTACAAACATATTTAACTAATTTAATTTAAACTCTTTAAACTTATTGAGATTAGTTCAAATATATTTCACATTGTTTCACCAAACAAAGTTTTCTATGCACTTAATTGCTCATTAATGCATTTAAAAGTAATTAATAATCAATTAGTTGATGCCTTAATTTCAGAAACCATTTCTAAAACAAAAAAAAAATGTTTATCATATTAAACATTCAAGGAAACTTAAGGTGGGGAATAAAATATGCTAACAATTAATCAGTCATTAATTGCATTATCAATTCTTTGGTTCTCACATTTTCTGAAAATGTAAAGTTTCTGGGGTCATTTCGGAATATCTGAGAGATATAGGGGTTTTAATGGAATCATGAAACAATTTCATTTCAGACCAACTTCTAAAGAAATCACGGCCATCTACCATTCCCTGACGATCAACTTGGCGTTGCGCTGGCAGAACTATTCTACCTGTCGCATCCAATATCTTGGACAATACTACCATATGCTCAAATGTTTACAATACTTTTCCGGAACGACAGTGAAACCCTCAGTAAACAAAGAAGTGAGAAAAATTGAATCAAATCATATTTAATTCAATTGCAAATCCCCAAACATTTCAAACAAAATCTCATAAACAACTCTTGTTCATGATCTTGTTTCTCTTGTATTAACTGAAATTCCGAAATCCAGTTCCACCATTTTCACAAATCAAATTAGACTTCAAACCATCAACTCTTTGATTAAAAGTTAGGTAGATTAAAAAAACTAAATTTCATCTTATGAAATTATAAGCAGACAATCTTTAGAAACAAACCTTTCAAATTTAGAAAAACATCTTATTCTCAAGAAAAACATCTTCTTCTCAAGAACAATACTTTGATTGTTCTTGAAACTATATAAATTCAATTTCTTTGAAAAGAATTAACTTTTATTTTGTTTTTCTTAACATTTGCACGAATTTACCATGTAATTAATCTTATTAATAATATGAAAATTATAGCATGCATATCATCAAAAACAAAATATTACGGAATGATTCACAAAATCAAAACATGATTTACAACATCACATGTAATCCATGTATATCAGCAAAACGCAAGAATATCACACAAGCTCTTGATATCACTGTAAGTATTCTATGATACTAAATAGCCTGGATCATGATATGTGTAATGCGTAAATGACATACCGGATTGTCGAATCCTCTATATTCGTGAAGAAGTGCTATACCGATTGAAGTCGATTTTTAGTCGCACAAATGGTCCGACCTCTGACGGTATCCACACGAACTCGACTATTGGGAAAGTCAGTTTAACGTGCCAGCTCCATTCATCTAAAAGCAACTGTATAGAACTGATTTCTAATATTGTTGTATTTCAACTTGTGTTTAGATGAACCTGACTGTGGCTATTTATAAGAATTGAGAAGGAGGGACTTAATGCTGAATTCATCACCATGAATTCGTAACGTCAAACGTTACAAGTCCCTATTCAATTGCTTATTAACCTTCATGAATTAATAACATTATTAATCCATTATACCCAATAACTTGTTCTATTGTGTGTGACCCTTCAGGTTCCTAAACACTTAGCAACAAATATGTAATTAGAAATTACATTGGATTTAGTCCATAATCCAACATTTCGTTCACCTCATTTTTTGGGTAAAGTTTTTATCTATTTTATACAAACTTAATTCCTAATCAATTTTTAATTTTTTAATATATTCTACTTCTTTCCTTTTGTATTTTGATATGATTTGGTTTATTAGTTCTCCCTATATTCGATTATAATTTAATTGAATTCAAATATGAGTATAAATTAATAATTGTTGAGAGAGCGGGAGATTACATAATTTTTTATTATTATTTAGTTTCTTTGATATTTTTGGGACAAATTTAATATTTTGTTACTTTGATCTCGATCTCCATCGACCCAAATATGGAGAAATATGACCAAAATCTAAATTTCGCCAAGAGTATCAGTTTAAGTGATTTATAATTCTCTCATATTAATAATTTAGCAGTTAGGATGTATCGAATTACACATAAATATTATCTCAAAAATCGCGCAACGCGCGGTTAATCCATGCTAGTTTTCTTTATAAATCATTATTAAAATAGTCATAATTCCCTTAATCATAAATATTAAATAATTACAACTCTTTTAATAATTGTGAATCATCTCACACCCTTAATAGAAATTAACATTATTTTAAGAATGTTTTGGAGAGTTTTTTTTTCAAATAAAATTTTAAAAACATTTGGAGATTATAAAATTTTAATGTTAGTGTATACTCCTCCCGTCTCAACCTGTTCTTCACACTTTGACTTTTACATTATTTATAATTGAATTTTGACAAATATTTGAATAGTTATATAATTATCAATGATATCAGATGTGATATCATTATAATCATTGCAATACATAGTATTCAGATAATATTTTTATTTTTCAATAATACACGTAATGAAAAATATTAATGGTTAAATTCATATGTTGGGAAGCGTGAAAAAGATTTCACGAAGATTAGGCCGGGACAGACTAGCATATAGTCAAGAGACAATATATGATGATTTATAGAATCAAAATCTTATTTCTAAAATTAGAATCATAATCTAGTTTGTGAAGATACTGGGGTGGACGAGGAGAAGTATATATATAGTCAGTGTAATCTGATAGAAGGTAGAACTGTCAGCCAACATGAACATTTAACACATCTCATTAATTCCTGTGACGCTATAATTCAGAAGCATCATTCTGGCTGACTAAAACAGTTGACTTTTTTTCATACCAACACTACATTAAAAGCTTATAAGAAGCTTTCATGGCCCCCTAATCCAGCACCAAGCAGTACTGGAAACATAAGAATGGCGCATGATTCAGCTTCAAAGAAAGGGGGTTGGATCACCATGCCTTTCATTCTAGGTTTGCATAATTCATTTCAGAATTCTGTTCAGTAGATTTAATTTTGTTCAGATCATGTGAAAATAGCGCAATTTTCGTCGATAATCTGTGATGATTATGCTGATAAAATCAGTGTGATGATTGACAGCAACCCTGGCTAGCTTGTCTCTGGCATATGGTGGCCTGCTCTCCGGTCTGGAAGTGTATCTGATTCAAGAATTCAACATAAAGAGAATTACTGCCGCTAAAATTTCCAATGTGTTCAACGGCTTCATTTGCATACTACCAATTGCAGCAGCAGTCTTGGCTGACTCATTTCTCGGCTGCTTCTCCGTCATCTCGATCTCCTCCTTCATTTCATTACTGGTATATTTTTGCCTGAACTGATCTGATCTGATTTCATATGCATGTTCTAATAGTTTTGTTTTTGTATGTTCAGGGAATGCTGCTCCTATCCCTGACAGCAGCCTCTAGCAAATTAAGGCCTCCGCCGTGTAAAAACAGCGGTGGCCTCTGCAGCGATCCGACAGCAATCCAGCTGACAGTTCTTTATATAGGCTTGGGGCTAGCATCCCTTGGGATGGCTGGCACCCGAGTCACCCTCGGCCCGTTGGGAGCTCACCAGTTCAACAAAGTCAGCCATCAAACCACCTTCTTCAACTGGTACATATTCACCATGTACATCTGCACTGTCATAAGTTCCACCGCCATTGTCTACGTTCAAGACCATGTAAGCTGGTCGTGGGGGTTCGGGATTTGCTTCGCCTCAAATGCATTTGGTCTAGCTCTTTTCCTCGCAGGTGCCCGCTTTTACCACCACCAGATTCCACAGGGAAGCCCTTTCGCAGGCCTTGCTCGTGTTCTTGTTGCAGCAATCAGGAAAAGGAGAAGTGTCACAGTACTCTCACATAACCCTGCAGATTACTGCCAAGAACCTGAAAGTGCAGCCACTGATATTCATACTCCCACCAGTTTCTTCAAGTTCTTGAATCGCGCAGCCATGAAAACTGAAGGAGATTGTGCAGGAACCTGCACTGTTTCAGAAGTGGAGGATCTCAAAAGCCTGATCAAAATGCTTCCCATATGGTTGAGTGCATTGATGGTGTCCATCCCACTGGTGATTCAGTTAAGCATGGGAATCCTCCAGGTTTTAACAATGGACCGACGAATTGGTAACAGCTTCACAATTCCAGCTGCATCGGTTGGAGTCTTCTTATTTCTGTCTACTTGCATAACTATACTCTTCATAGATCGGGTCTTAGTCCCTGTCTGGAACAAGGCTGCTCCCCGGCATCCCATCACACCTCTGCAGCGTGTTGGGATCGGCCACTTTCTCGATGTTCTCAGCATGGCGGCTTTAGCTCTCGTGGAAGTTAAACGACTAAAGACTGTGAAAATGTATGGCCTTCAGGACCGGGCGAATTCTGTGGTGCCGATTTCGGTATTCTGGTTGATACCATCACTAGCTCTTGCTGGGATGGGAGAAGCTTTTCATTTCCCTGGTCATACTGCATTTTACTACCAGGAGTTTCCCAAACAGTTGAAGAGTACTTCTGCTGCAATTATTTCCCTGTCAATTGGAATAGCGTTTTACGCAGGAAACGCACTGATTGATGCAGTTCGCAGGTCAACTGACTGGCTGCCGGATAATATAAACCGGGGAAGACTCGACAATCTGTACTGGCTGGTCACCATACTAGGAGGCCTCAACTTCTGTTATTTTCTTATCTGTGCTTCACTCTATAAGTATAGAAATGAAGATTGACAAGATGCAGATCTCCAGCATCTTCCAATTTTCAAGCTATATCACAACTGTGTAATAGGGCTCTAAATTCTATCAAACAAGTGCACATCAGCAGACATATCCAAGGAAATAAGCAATTTTCAAAAAACATAAAGGGAAATAAGCAAAGAGTGCATATATTAGAAGATTAAAGTATCAGATTTTACAACAGATTAAAAATTAACAAGGATGTTTATCGGTTTCTTCTGCTTAATATTAAAGTTGCTCACGGGGGTACGATACAAGAACAAAAGGCTGGTTATAACTAACGGTTAAAAAAGATCATCATCATAATCAGCTTTCATCATTCCTACTTGATTAGTGCAGGTAGGGGGCGGGCTGGTACTGGTATCCAGCTCCAAAGAAGGTGCCATGACTCGGTGAGAGGTTGTACGCAGGAGTGCCCAGGATTGCCGGCATGTGGTTGTCAGTGGGTCCTGTGAAACAGTAAGGTCTGTTATCATAGACGTACTGTGGATACCTATCAGTGGTCATTCTAGTAGGATAGAAGGTCTTGTCGGTGGGAGCATTGGCAACTCTTCCTGCACAACTTGCTCGGGGCCTTTTGGTTTGAGGTTTTGGAACTTCTGTTCCCCTTTTCTTGTCTGCCTTCACCTTCTCCAGCTGGATAACTCTTTTCTGGAGTGGCTCCAGAGGGTACAGGTATTCAATCTTGTGCTCTTCGATGCACTTCATCACAGCCTTCAAGGCACTTAGCTCTTTCTCACTCACATCATACTGTTTCAGCCACACAAAGATTTGTTGCAAATGTTATAACACAGCAAGGTCTGACATATATATGTTTTCATCAAAGTGTCTAGATGGTAACGCTAAATGCAAAACATGAACGTTTGCCATCCTCAAAGAGCATGAACATGAAGATCAAGGGAAGTGTTGAGTAGGGATACGAAAACAAACCTGTCCAGAAGGAGATGTGTTCCCCTGTTTAGCAGGTGGGGATGCTTTTGCTGCCTCAGCCAAGTAAGATTTCAGGAGTGAAACAGGCGAAAACTGCTCAGTCAGGTCAAATGCAATGGCTAGATTAACAGCATCAATTTGTCTTCCATTTCTGACTAAAACATCAATTACGCCTGAAATCAAAGTACATAATAAATGTCATACGCAAAGTTCAACAGAGTTTCATATCTTAATAATTGCTCCAGAACAACCTCACGTGTTTCCACAAAACAAAAAAAAAACCTCAAGTGTAATTATTACTGAACCACAGCATACTAACCTGGCATCCTGTTGGATAAACCAAGTGAGCGGCACAGATCAGCAGTTTGACGACGTCGAGAAACCATAGGTATCAGTTTGGATAGACTCTCCTGGTCAAAGTCAGAATTAATACCAAAAGTTGCAAGAAGCTGTAAGAATGCATGAGCCTCAAGGGAGTTCCCACTGCTAGCATCAACATCAAGCACATCCAACATTGGCTTCCAGTCTTCAGCAATATATTTTGCCCGTTCCTTAACATCTTCTGAGATCAGGACAGGAATGAGATCCTCCTCTGAATCTGCTAATAAAATGCTGAGACATTCCATCAACATTATACATGTTCGACGAAGGCCAAGCAAGGTTGCATCCTTTTTGGAGTCTGATACAGGCACATCCACATTATAGAAACCATTAAGTGAGTCTAGAACCAAAGAGGCGGGATTACTAGCAGTCTTCAATGCAACTGGAATTTCCTCCTTCATAACAGCAAGATTCTTGCGATTATCTGAAATGAATTTGTGGAGGCCTTCAGAATCCATTTTCTGACACAATGTGACAAGCTCTGGATACATCTTCACCACCAGATTCCTACTACCAGAAGACTTTACCGAATCCTTCATTTCATTCTCAGAAACCATGGCATCAATCGGTTTATCCTCCACTATTGGTGACCCGCCATTAATAACAGAAGGTTCATTGTTCCTATGCTTCTCCAGAGCATTAGTAATAGCAAAAACAGCAGCGTCTCTCTTCTCTTGAAGCCTCTCCAGCGAAGCTTGCTCCTTGGACACGATAGCCTTTTCACGCCTAGCCAGCATATCTTTTGACTCAACTATCTTAGTTTCAAAATCCTTTTCTTGGTCTTCCAGTTCAGTGAAACGCCTCTTCAGAGACTTCTCAAGACCATGAAAATGTTCCTCAATCTGTTTCCACTTCCAGTTGAGGGTAACAGCTCGATGACTCTCAAGCTCAGCAAATGCCTTCTGCAACTGTTGGATCCTGGAGCTGGTAGAGTCCATCAGAGAAGCAACTGACTGTGAATCTTCCATGGCAGCTTAGTCTACACATCCCAAAGAGACGCACCATTCAGTGTCCTCACAAACAAATTACTCACATAAAAGCAAAACATAAACAGACAAAATCTGATCCTTTTTCCTAACAGAGCTCAACATATTGCAAAAGCTACATCACTCGGTCAGGTAAGTAATGCAAATGAGAATATAACAAGAAAAACAAAACCAACCCAAACTAAAACAAGTGGTGGAGCTAACTAATTAAGCCATGCAAGTAAGATAAGCATCACGGAGCAGGTAATAAATTAAGCCTCATTTCCCAAAATGAGGAACTAAACCGACAAAAAAACACTATAACCTAAAACAGTAGAAAGCCAAAAAGCAGGGGAAAAAAGGAAACTTCACAAACAACTCTACTATTCAGGATAAAAAGGCAGGTTCAGCATTATTAATCTGCCATTGCTATTAATGCCCAAAAAATCCAAGCCACAAAGTAACAAATAAGATATTTACTAAAACTAAATAAACTACAATTAATCCACAATTAGACTAATTAATCACGCGCTAATTAATAAATCAGTCAGTTAAACCAGGTAAAAAAACAAACAGCAGGAGAAAATTACACATGTGCGCGAAGAACACGGGCTGACACGCATCGGATCAGTCAAACACAAACAAAAATGCAAAAAATAAATCATAAATATTCAGAAAAAACAAAATACTGCTAATACAATCCAGATAAGGCGGCTGAGGCAGCAAAAACGAAGCAGTAACATTTCCTGGACAATCAAGCGTTCTGATCTGGAAACGGAAGGGAGCTTACCAGATCGGGAAGCAGTAGACGGCGGCGGCGGCGGCGGACGAGGAGGAGGAGATCAGGTCATGGTGGAGAAGATGCGATTGAGTTTGAACTTGTGTGCGTGGAATCTAGGTTTTGGAATTGGGATAGGGAAGGGAGCTAGGGTGTTTTGTGGAGTCGCAGGGTAGAGAGAGAAAGTGAAAGAGTAAAGTAGAGATGGGATATTGGGAGGGAATGTAGAGTGAGAGAGTGTGAGTTGTATTTATCACATTCTCCCGACATACACCACAATTCCACTGACACGCACACCTCTGGCTCCTCTTTCCACCACTCCCTGTTTTTTATACTCTTTTTTTTACCTAATCTTCTTGTAATTTTATTCTACTACCTAGCTACCTGGATTTTGGCATTCAAACTAGGCCATTATGGTTAGAGGTGTCAAAAACTCGAGTTGTTTACAAACGGTTTGCGAATGATAAGATTAAAATTTAAATTCATGTTCGACTTGATTGGATTTGACTTGAATTTGAACTCGTTCGTATATATATGTGTTCAAACTCGAACATATTAAAACTAATGTAACTCGAACATATTAAAGCTAATGTCATAAGTTCGTTGAGCCGCTCGAAATCAAAAGAGTACTATTAGAAGTCTAGGCGGGAGAACAAACCCGCTGGGTAAAAACACACATTCATGAGTAAGATCGGGAGAATGTGGATATACAAACGAGCATATAAATCTAGTGAGATTCCATCATAAAATCAATTGGAAATACGTGGATTGGTCCACCAAACTTATATACACCCTCGTGTGCAAAACCCACTTTCGAGGAATTATTGCACAACATATAGGCCCATACCAATCATGGGCTCTGAGGAATTATTGCACAACATATAGGCCCAGACCAACCACGGGTTTTGATACCATATTAGAAACCCAGATGGGGAGAACAAACCCGCTTGGTAATTTAGTGAGATTTCATCATAAAATTAATTGACAATATGTGGATTGGCCCACCAAACTTATATAATGAATTCCGACCACGTCGTTTCTGATGTGGGTTTAACTCAACACCTTCACTTAAGTGCAAGCCCCATATAGGGGAAGTATTGCACTCGACAAATAAACGTGCAAGACCCACTTTCGAGAAATTATAACACAACATATAGGCCCAGACCAACCACGGGCTCTAATACCATATTAGAAGCCCGGATGGGGAGAACAAACCCGCTTGTTAAGGAAGCACATTTATGAGTAAGTCCGGGAGAGTGCGGATAGACAAACGGGCAAATAAGCCCAGTTAGGTCCAGCACACAAATCCAGTGAGATTCCATCATAAAATCGATTGGCAATATGTAGATTAGTCCACCAAAATTATAAACTGAGCTTTGGCCACGTCGTTTCCAATGTGGGTTTAATCTCAACAAGTACAATTATAGACATAGTATATTTTGTATTTTAAAGAATAAAATTTAAATATTTAATCATTGTGAGCTCAAGTTCGAACTGAATAAAAAAATCATTCAAATTCGAGTTCGAAGTTGATTGAGTTTACGAACCGAGTTCGAACTGAATAAAAAAATCATTCAAATTCGAGTTCGAACTAGTATAGTCTAACTCGTTCGAGTCGAGTTTGATCACGAACGAAAAATTTTGTTCGAGCTCGGCTCGTTTGCACACTAATATTTTATAGTACAAACATATTTTAGTTTAATTCTAAAGTTCAATAAATTATTTTTTCGCGTAACTATATATATCGTCACTTTTCAGTTTAGTTTAGCATCTTTTAATTTTACAACTAAATTTGAGCTAAACCGGACATAGTTTAAGATCACGAAAATTAATTTAATTTAGTCATGTACATAATAAGTATGTCTAACGTTAATATCTTTATCAATGCAATTTTTTTGACAAATAACACTTCATCTTTCTACTATGTATATATTATAAAGTAGATAGCGGCGGCATAAATATTAATTTAAAGAAAAACGCCGGCACGAAAATTTTACATTAACACATAAAACGACAGACATACCTGCGTTAGCCACCACCGGGATCTTTATATGGATTTGTTAGCCATAATTGAAATAATATATATATGGAAACAGAATCATTTCATAATAATGAAAGAGACAAATTACAAACTAAATAGTCATGGCCTAGAGGCTAGAGCCATATTACAGAAATAAAACATAAGAAAACAAAAATCGATTCTATTGAGCCTTATTACATCTGAGTGAGAGAATGAGATATAAAAGAAGCACTGGATGTCTTCCATGATATTTATCATCTCCCTTGGTGCTAACTCTTCATACTTGAGTGCCGTCAATGAACCAGACAAAGGTGTGAGCACGCAAATTTTTCGGGTTTCAACCCTGATTGCTCCTTTGATACTACCTCAGGACTTTGCTGGAACCTGCAACAGAGTGATACAAGTTGAAGGATTTAGGCCTGCTTGCAGTATCCCAAACAGAATCCGACTTATATGGGACCTTAAAGTTCCAAATTTTGTCCCACGGTTTCCGTCTCCAAGGATTCACATAAACAAGTGCCAAGAACATGATGTGCTTGAATTCCACCACATAACTCTCTTCCTCATCTGTACTCCATAATATTTCTGTTGAGCCTAAAAGATTGGAAGAAAGGCTCATGAGAAGCAGCACATGTAATAACACAATTGTTGTAGTGACAGAAACTGAATATGTACCCTTTGGTGGATTGTAGAAGTCTTCCATTGGTAGACAATCTTTAATCACACTGGGTAGCCTGATCTTCTGACAATTACCATATGGCATAACCTGAGAATGATGTAGGTTCTTAAAGGATGTAGCAGCCACCAAAAACACTTCAATGAAATCATATGATTCTGCACAACCCTTGTACTTTGCTGAGCGTAAATCTTCCTCGATGTACTTCTTGCACCTCTAAATTTCTTCCATATTGGTCCGGTGTCAAGTATTGTGTGCACCCATGGCCTTTTTCCCAAAGCAACAAGCTTACTCGAGCAGATTTTCAAGTCTCCTCTTTGATACGCGTGAAGTCGGAGTTGTAGTGACACATTCGCTTAGATAAGCCCTTCTCACAAACTTTAAATCATGCATCTGTCCATCTATAAGACTGGAGTAGATTCCCTCCCTTCAAAGATTAGGCGTGACTAAGGGTATTAGGAGCATGCTCTATTCTATTTGGCCTTTTCCTTGAAAGATATTCAGAGATATTCAGTTCCGATCTGATTAGATTAGGAATATATTATAGAGTTGTATTTTAGTTACGATTAGTCTCAATCTGTAGAAATAAGGAAATAATATATTTCCTACAGTTTAGTTATAGAATTAGTATATATCATGGAGACTAATTTCAAGCCGTGATTATCTACAAGGGAATATCAGCACAACCGTGATTGAAGGAATAAGAAGATATACACGGTAGCACGACATGGAGCTATAAATAGAGACACAAGCTGTGAGAAGTATTATCAAACTTGATAGAAAGTATTCTGCACTCAGAATAGCTTTGCATTGGAGCAGCCTTGAGTCGATCGCGTCAACTGGCCTTTGTCTTCACCAGAGTCTGAAACCACGACGCCTTAATACCTCGAGAGAGGTGGTCTTGATAGCAACGGAGAGTTGCTGACTGGTTGTGAGGAGATCTCACCAACTCACGTGGAAAAATAAGTCATTGATAGATTAAAATTGTGAACTTTGTAATTATATTGATTATGCAGTGGATGAGTGTTAGAGTGGGCTAGGCCTCGCAGATATAGGTGTGGTTACACCGAACTGCGTCATTATATCTGATGCTCTTTACTTTACTGTTTAAACTCATTAACATGATTAAACATACTTGATAAAGTTAGTAAATAGTTAAAGAACACTAGTATTCTAATCGATAGTAATTTTTATAAACCATCATCTAAACCTCCAAAAAAAAAAAAAAGTTTTCAACTATGAAAAATGTCAACTGGAAAACGTGTATTTAAGTTTGTTTGACCAAATGGAAAGTTAAGAAGCTAAACTGTCAAAAACGCAATGCTGCAAGTCGTAAAGTACAATTTAATATATTTCTTCAAGCACTCCTAGCTGCTGCCTGCTTGCCCCGATCTTATATATAAACCGACTTTGTATCCACACAAAAAACCCTTCTAAAAATACCTCAGTACACGTACGAAGAAGAAGAACGGTACTCTGAATATCAATCATCTTGTCTTAGCCATGGCGGTGCTGCTGTTTTTGTCTACGAGCGAAGCAGACAAGCTAACAGACTGCACTGATCGGTGCAACGCAACTGTGGCAACCTGCGTCAAAAGTTGTCCGACTGGCTCCGGCAGCAGTGCTTGCACCAGTTATTGCAGGAACACCGTCATGGGCCTTTGTTTGAATGACTGCCTTAATTCTTAAACCGACCTAGGATTCTGCAGTTCGTCTGTAACTTTGATCGCATCATCCGACTATCGTATCAATATGTGTTTCATTTTCCAAGTTAAATGTTGTTTGCTAATATCGTTCTTGTAATGATTATTCGTATAATCATAGATTAAAGAATTTTCTCTGCTGTCTATCTCCTTCGTTTCACCTCTCTTCATCACTTGTGACCCTTTCCCGATGCTAAAGTCAATGATTATGATACTTCAAACTCATGAGAGCTCTTACATTTTTTAAAGTCACTTAATTTTAATTAATTTTGATTGTAAGTTTAAATTAATATAAATAATAAAGTATAATGTGAAATTTTGATGAATTTAAATTATAAAAATTAAATGTATATGAATTGATCAACTCTTATACATTTTTCCAAGTTAAGATAAACTAGATGCATGACACCCAATTTTAAAATTTTATATTAAACTTTTAATAAATATAATAATATATAATACTTACTAGTATAGACATATATATACTTAAACCGAACACAAATATTATTGTATTAATTACAATTTTAATTTTATTACTAACTTTGTCTCAGTTGAAATTGCAAACTTTAATTTTTTGGGTGTATCAATCCAAGTTACATACTTTTTTTAATAATAATTTTCTTTTATTTTCTCTATTCATTTCACCAATTTTTCTCTCAAATTCACCAATTATATAAACCTTAATTAATCTGCAACTTTCCTTTTCATTCATAAACATTTACGATTCCACTCCAGCAGAGGGAGTACTTATAATTTTCTTTATATATAAACGTTTCAAAACCACTTTGAAATTTGCTTCTGAAACCCACCTTTCCAAATATACATATTTAATAATTCTGAATATGTTGCATGATCAGTCTCCAAATTATATGCATGCACATGGATAAAATAGTCAAGGATATCATGCTCACAATTTGCTTAATAGTCAAGGATATATATCATGCTCCCCAGCGAACTATTTATAATATTTTAATTAATCGGTTATATCACAATATTTTGTAATTTGTAATCTTTCACGGACAAAAGAGTTTGCATTATGCGCTATTTGTATTATTTTCAGTTTTTTTTCAAAAAATATAAATTATACTAAT
This sequence comes from Sherardia arvensis, assembly GCA_948330725.1. Classification (NCBI taxonomy): domain Eukaryota; kingdom Viridiplantae; phylum Streptophyta; class Magnoliopsida; order Gentianales; family Rubiaceae; genus Sherardia; species Sherardia arvensis. Next base: position 6,337,194 of record OX415237.1, on the reverse strand, counting down.
TTGTACAGAGTCCAGTAATTTTCAACACATGTATAAATTCTTGCTGCATGATATGTGAAAATGTATTGATATATGTGTGAGTTAGGTTCTCGTATTTCATTCGCTACGAGATATGTGAAAATGTATTGATATTTGCAACTTGAGGAGAAGCTCCTTTGCATGTTTTTTGTGGCTAGTTAAGTGTTGCTATCGTGCCTGTTCGTATGTGCATGATTTATGTTGTCATTTATGTGCAAATGGACTCATGTACATGTCCTGAATATATACTAGTTTGTAAATGGGTCATATTATATATGTAATATCATTCATGAATTTTCTTGTCATTTGATGTGTGACTGTTCTATATAAGCGGCCATTATACTGGCTGGTGATATTATACACTTTGTAAACGAGACCTAAGTGCTATGTACGTACGTAAGCTACCTCCAAAATCTTATGATACAGGGACCTAATTAAGTGCTACGTGTGGATGAACCACCTCTAGAATCTCTACGGACCTAAGTTCTACACACGGGGGGAGCCATCTCTAGAACTAGAATTCCTACGGATCTAAGTGCTACGTGTGGGTGAGCCATCTCTAGAATTCAAATGGATTTAAGTGCTACACACGGAAGCCACCTCTAGAATCCCCTAAACTTTGAAAGTGATTACAACTTCTAATTGGAATTTTTTTTCTTTCTGGAGATCGTAATATATTGAGTAATATTATCTTGGCTGTATTATAACTCCTTTTTGAAAAATTGTTAAGTTGTTGAAATGGTCAAGCATGCATGATTTCGAAAAATCTGCTGGATTGTAAATATACTAAACTGTAAATTTGTTTGAACCTCTGCCTATACAAGGTTCTTGTAAAGCAGTTGAAATGAATAAAATTAATAAAAGACTTACTGAGTCTGAAAAGAACATTAATCTTACTTCTGGTCTCTTGATAATGCTGAAGGTAATAAAAATTGGTAATATTTGGAAAAAAAGAGATGAACATATGTTACATAATAATTAGCATGTTAAATTGCATTGCAATAACTTATTGTCTTAGGTTGACTTTGTGTTTACATGTATAACTTTGTGTTTTAATGATTTTTGACACTTTCTGTCTCTGTAAGTTATTGCTTGACCTTGATGTCTATGTGCATATGTGTTATGTGGATGGTGTAGAGGCTCCTCTCTGATATTCATGTCAAAATTTATTTCGCAGAAAACAAAATTTATGAGGAACTGTTTACATTCTTGCGAAATATTAATATACTTGAATATCACCATAAATATATATATATATATACATGTTTTAATATATATATATACTTGTATATATATATATACATGTTTTACGAAAGACATCACTGAGCGAAGGTTCATTTGTCTGTTTTATTTGTGGCATGACAAACTAAGGATGTGGTGACTTTACGCTAGGGGCACTTCTGTCCCAACTCCTATTTTGATGTGCTAAATCCGATGCAACAATTGTACTGTTGATGTACTGGAAGTTTAATAATGGCATGTGTGCCTTCTATGAACATGTAGTTTGAATTTGGAATGTATCACTGTAATTAATAAAGTACTACGTAGGCTCTCAGATATCTTCTCCGTTCCCGGTTCTAAGCCTTGATGTAAACCAAGTGGTAGACACATTAGATAGACTTGTAATAATAATTTTGGGTTTAAACCAGGGTGTCACATGCGTGGTCCAATCTCTCACTCTATGTAAGTGCAAATATCCTCAAAATTGGATGTATTTGGTTGGATGAATTTTTGAAAAACTGCACTTTCAAAGTTCAGTTTTTGTAATTTTTGTTTGGTTTAAACTGTTTTTTAAAGACTAGCTTTTTGCCCCAAAGTCCAGGTTATGTAAAGTGAAGTCCAGACTTGCAAAAAAACAAGATTTTCGTTTTAAATTTGCAAAATTCTAACAAACCAAACAATGATTTTGTTTCAAACTTACATAATCACAACCCAACCAAACAAGAATTTTGCAAAAACAGACTTTCAAAATCCCAAACAAACTCTCAAAAACCCAAATCAAAATCCAAACTCTCAAAATCCACTCCAACCAAACATAGTTTTGAAAAAATTGATTTTTAAACGTGAAGAAAAGAATAACTTTGATCAGAAATATAAAACATACAAGAGAAGCCCCTAAAAACAAGACATTTGTTTTGAACCCTACAAAAATGGCACATCATCACCGCCTCGGATTCTCAAAACACCAGCCTTTATATCGACAACGCACTGCAGACAACCATAAGTATCGAGTTATTTTGAGTTTCATCATAATATGAAATGAAAGCCTCCAAATGATACAAACCTGATTTTTACGAAGTATATCCATTCCAAAAATACATTCACCGTATTCTAACAGCTTGAAGGAACCAAGGCAAAACACGTTGCCGATCTACAAAATGTTCAAGAATGTTCTTACCTCAAGATCATAAAATATAAATTATTCAAAGCTACTGCTGAATATATAGACAATGAAGAGTACCTTTATTGGAGAAATGTTTATCCACCCCAAAGTGTACTGCTTTTGACCACCAACGCCAACGATAGTTGTCCTATAACTTGTATCTATAAGCTTCGACAACCTACAAAAAGCAAGTTAGGCTCTTACCCGAACATCAGAACAAGCCGATGTGATGTGCGGGTAAATATTATCCGCTAATGAGGCTCTTACCCGCACATCAAAACAATTTGATGTGCGGTTAAATGGACTTGGTTACACAGGGAAAATATCATCACAAATTATCAGGCTCTTACCCGCACTCTATTGCACATCTTTCACTCATAACAGATATCTCAGCACCCGTATCTACCAATACCTGAAACAGATGAGAGAATCATCTCTACAAAACGAGCAACGTTTCACTGGTTTTAGGAAGATATATATACACAGACTATGATCTACTAATTTTCAAGCTATATATGTACATACTTCCAAATAATTTCCGTTTACTTCCACACCAATATATGGAGATTCCTGAAAAGGAAAATAAACAAAAGTATCAGACTTCAGGAAACCAAAAATGTGCAGGCAAATTAAACTAATGATCAGTGAAAAAACAGCTTAATTTGCACATACCTCTCCCTTTACATAATTAGGAATATGTTGTAAGTCATAGTTCCATGCCTCAACCACACCATTAAAAGGGAGTGCCTGGGATGAGATGAGCATCATAAAACTGTTAATTTATATAAACATGATGATATTCCTCGCTCGCCCTATTATCACAAAAGAGAACTGACTGGATCCTGCAGCTGGCGTTTCAGTTCAGCTCTTTGGCTGTGCCGAGTGCGCAAAAACAACTGCAGCCAGTTGAGGTCATCTGTGTGAAGGATTTTAGCTAATTCAGGATCATTCTGTGCGAGTTCAAGGAGATCAATTAATATATGACCTAACAGATGGAGTTATTTTTTTTTTTTTTGAATTGAATAGAAAATAAGTGATCGATCTATATTAGTCTAAAACAATAGAAAGGTTTCATATATAAGCTGAAATGTACTGTTTTTAAGGTTTAAGATCTTAAAATTCCTAAAACTTTAACACACTCTATGGTTTAAACAACATATTAATTTGAACATAAATATCAAACATTCATATTCATACATTGCTGTTAAATGAAGTCTTAATTTGAATATTTAAATAAACATAAAATTCAAAACATTGGCTTACATATCAAACTGAATAAAATTATTAAAATTGTTCCCCTTGATGTCAAAATTTGAGAAACTTAATTAGATACATACCATATATATTCGTCCCATCATGTTATAGTCATTCAGGATGTGTTGCTGGTATGCGGAAGGGTTCACAGCAGAACCATCAGGATTGAAGCCCAGTTCAGATTTAGCATTTCTGACACTACTACTGCAGAAAAAACACACGAGGAATAAGAATAAGCCATAATTACAAACTTTGAGTCCCTTGATCACTTGAGATTTGAGTTTTTTGTAATTCAGTTTTTTATTTTTGAATGACTTTTAGAACGATGAAAGTTACAAGCAGTGGCGGAACCACTCCCAGACCTGGGTAGCTGGCCTACCCTAAAATACGAAACTCAGGTTATATTACTGTTCTCCGGTCAAATTTGAAGCTTTCCGACCTCTGGACGACCCTAGTTTACCTGTGTTTCTACATAAATTTTTTTAGTCCTTTGAAGCTACCCTAACATAAATTTCTGGTTCCGACCTATTACAAGCTTGATAATTATTAGAATAATAGGGAAAATGAGGTGATTTCGAGCTAATTAGCAGCATTGAAAAAAACGATAAGGACAAGCACTTCACCTTGATGAAGAGGACACGGTATCGGAAATCGATATCATCTGTACCAGATCTCCATCACTGACACCATACTTGCTCAATCTCTTTGAGTTCCTCATCTCCTTCTCATTAAACACCATCCTCTGTAGCTTGAGGGGCACTCTCGTCTGCAAATGGGATCAACACCTCAGCTCAACAGCACATGACTAGATTTCACTAAATATATTTCACCAAAAACTAAACTGATCTGAACTGAACCGATTTTTTCTGAAGAATCTCAACACTGATAAGAAAAACCCTCACCTCATCCTCCACCAGTGCTTTTAGATCCTCCACCTATGAAAGCATAAGAAATGGTCAAAGTTTAAGCACATATTCATATGAAGAGCAAAATATCAGACACAAAATTCCAGTGGTGGAAGATTACTGTTATACGGGGATTGACGTTCAAAGAAATGGTTCGTTCATCGGGAGTGAGTATCCTGATGTCCATCTTCTTCACAGAAAATACTACGAGGCAGCCTTCATAATCTGAAAATGTAGCAGTTAAGAATATGGTTTCAATTTTTGTCTTGCTTTGCATTTTCAACTTAAATTACCGGCCAACCCAATGATCAAGGGGCCCCTTCTTGCCAATCAAAGTATAAGTCGACTTTCAAAGTCAAGTGGATTATTTGGTATATAAATGAATCATTTTAGTTTAGGTGATTCGAATTTTTAAAAAATTTCATAATTAATGTTAATTTATGGTCTATTTTTATTGAGATTAACGGTATATAGCATAAATATATTCAGTTTTAAAATTATATTAGAAATAAAAATATCGAGATTAAGGATAGAAAATAAATATAACACTAATTAAGACTAAATAATAACTTTTATACTTTGACTCCAAAAAACTTTAATTGGACAGCACAAGGAAGCAACTGATTGATATACAACGAGTAAGCTTTTAATGGAACGGAAGAAAGAACAACTAGGTCATGTTTAATTCAATTTATATAGTGTTGTGTTAAGCTGTGCTGTGCTAATCAGTGTTATATTGATCAGTTTTATGCTCTGTTGATCAGTGACGTGTTGTGCGCATCAGTGATTTGATGTGTTGTGTTGATCATGTGATGAATAGTGCTGAAAGTGTTGCATAGTGTTCATTTGAACTGACGAAAAACATAATATTTATTACTCAACAAAATACAAGTTTATTAAATTAATATTACTTTTACGAAACATAAAAAATAGTGTCCATTAGAGATTTAATGTGTTGAACTGAACAGTATTGTGCTGATGAATGTTATGCTGTGCTGATCAATGATATGTTGTGCTGATCAGTGCTGATAAATATTGTACTAACTAGTAATATACTGTGTTGAAATGTGATGCAATAAATTGAATTGGACAACTGATCATCAGGCCACCGATATTGAAAAGGGTAATTAATCAAGCTATCTGTCATGACACTAAAAGATAGATAATGACTTTTTGCAATACTGATAACATTAATTTAACCATGACAATAACGATATTCCACCAACTATCTGTTCTTTAATTTTCGCTTGTACAAATGGAAGCTGAAATCTGGTAATCTCCAGCTCAAGATTCACATAATTAGCAACAATCATTTTTGACTCCGACAGATTAGATTAATTAACTGACATCCGACCTATAAAAGCATCTTTCACTAATTATTTCACGATCAAGAATCAGTAAAACCTATCAAATACTTAAATATATTTATATTTTGAGCGTTCAAGTAGATTTTATCGAAACACTCATTCCTGTTATATACAAGTTTCACCCGACACGTCACCTATATATATGTACATTACAAGCTGTAGTCATAATTAACTTGTCCTCTTACGTCACCTATATATACATTACAACCCACCATAATAAATCTAGATAATCTACTGGATACTCTCCATATGAAGCATGTTATGATCATTTTTTCAAACTCTCAATAAGCTTCTTATTACGTAGATTAGTAGCAAATCTTGTATTCCGATCACCCTCCTTATACGAATGTTACTTAACCCGTTGTTTCCATCAGATAATGTTAGCCTCCGGTACATCTCATATTCACGCCGAAGGTCAAAAATATGCTCCTGGACAATAGCTGTAATGACACCGGACCGAACCTATGCACTTCCTTCTTCAGTTCCTCCAATCTTTTTATAATGAGCGGGAAAGCTGCTTTACTCCAATTTAGTAGTCTCAATGAGCAACTTTCCAGCTTATCCAAGAAAGGTATACATCCTCCTCCTTCCAAATCTCCTCGATTGTCCTTTCACAATAAGTTGGTTTGATCCAATGTGTTTCAAAACAAAAGTTCCACCTCCTTCTCTGACGGTGCGCCTGAGGATCACAACTTCCTGATTGAATATGCACCGCCATGTTGTCAGAGCAAACCATAGGAATATTCGTCACTGTAGACCACAAAAACAAATTCATCAAAACTTGATTGCAGGTGGACCTATCAAGCCGCCCTTTGTACGTGCTCAAATCACGAATCAACTTATGCCAAACGGAGAAAGGGCCAGAATTTCCCTTATCAAAAAGTTCACAGTGATCAAAGGCCTCCCGAAAGTTTTAGGATGTACTCCCTGAAATTTATCATGGGAAAGTACCTCATAAAAATCCCCGATGCAAAAGTTTAAATTGCTTCAAACACGGCGACACATAGGAACATTGGGTTCACCATATACACTAGTTAGCGAATCAAACTAAATGCTGCTTTAGCCCCGACGGCTGATTTGATTAACTATTTATACGATTATTGGTTTGATTAAACCGAGGGGTGTATAATATTAGTACATAGTATAATTCAAAACCAACGTACAAGCAAGAAATTACTTCAATCAACTTTTACATTATTGCAAAAAAGATGAGTTTTCAACTATGAAAACAGTCAACTGAAAAACATGTAAGTTTGTTTGACCAAACGAAAAGTTAAAAAGCTAATTGTCAAAAACGCAATGCTGCAAGTTGTAAAGCAGTACTTAATTTATTTCAGCATGGCATTCTTAGTTGCTTGCCCTGATCTTATATATAAACCGCCATTTGTGACTCTGTGATGAGGCTACATCTACACAATACAAACCCTTCAAAATTTCCAATGGCTTTCGCAGGTACGAAGAAGAAGAACACTACTCTGAATATCAAGCATCTCGTCTTAGCCATGGCGGTGCTGCTGTTTTTGTCTACGAGCGAAGCAGACAAGCTAACAGACTGCACTAATCTGTGCAACGCGACTGTGGCAACCTGCGTCAAAAGTTGTCCGACTGGCTCCGGCAGCAGTGCTTGCACCAGTTATTGCAGGAACACCGTCATGGGCCTTTGTTTGAATGACTGCCTTAATTCTTAAACCGACCTAGGATTCTGCAGTTTTATCGTCTGTAGCTTTGATCGGATCATCCGATTCTCCGATCAATATATGTGTTTCATTTTCTAAGTTGAATGTTGTTTTTTGCTAATTATATCGTTCTTGAGTTGTTGTAATGATTTTTCGTATAATCATATGATTAAAGAATTTTCTCTCCTGTCGATCTCGTTCGTTCCCCATCTATTGATCACATGACCCGCACTAAGACCCCAATTTATATAAAATAATATTTTTTTAATATTTTATATTAAAATTTTATTAAAAATAAAAATATATTATGCTTACTAGTATATACAATATTTATGCTTAAACTGAACACAAATATTATTTTATTATTTTACAGTTTTATTTTTAGCACCCCTCTGATCGATCTAATTTAAACTGTTCAACTTTTCTTTTAAGTGTCTGAATTTAAATTGTATACTTTCATTTTATAATAATTTTTTATTTTATTTTTCTCTAATCATTTCATCCACTTTCGTCTAAAATTCAATCATCCCCATTAATGCTACAAATTTTAATAAAACTTCAACTTTTTCTAGGTTCATAGACATTCACGTTTCCACTGGGACGGTAAAAGTTTCTTGATACAAAAGTTTCAAAACCGCTTTGAAATTTGCTTCTGAAGTTCTGAACAACCATCTTTCCATATTTCCGCTAGGATGGGGTGAGTACCTATTTGGTGTGTTTGGTTGGGTAAGTTTTTGCAAAATTTGAACTATCCAAGTCCAATTTTGTAAAATCTTGTTTGGTTCACCAAATTTCTCAAAATCCAGACTTGCAAAATCCTAAAAACCAATTAAAGATTTTGTTTCATACTCACAAAATCCAAACCAACCAAACAAGGATTTTGCAAAACCAGACTCTCAAATCCCAAACAAAAACCAGACTCTCATAAACCAAAAACAAAAATCAGACTCTCAAAAACCTGACGAACCAAACACACCCATAATGTCTTTATATAAATGTTTCAAAACCACTTTGAAATTTGCTTCCGAGCCCATCTTTCCACATACTATACATATATTTAATAATTCTGAATCTGTTGTAGATAGTGATGTCAGTTCGACTGAATCGGTTTTATATTAAATTGATTTGATTGAGTCGGTAAAATTTTCTTTTATCGGTTAATATTGGTTCGGGCCGGGTTACTATCGGCTCAAGTTTTATTGGATCAATTCGAGTTTGGATCATTTCAGTTTCGATCGTATGTTGATCGGTTCTATTCGGTTCAAAATGAGTTGGATGATATTAATTTTGAATTTTTGGTAGTGTAAATATGCATATAGACTAACTAAGTTGGGTTTAACTAATCAAATGTTCAGTCTTACTTACCTTTCCACAAATACCAGCTCAATCAATCTCTTATATGACTTTTTATAGACATCAACTAAAATGAGTATTATCTAATCAAATATCAATCCTTATCTACTTATTATTAATGCTTTTGGTTTTGTTTCGGCTGATTTTGAATCGGTTCAAATCGCATTCGGTGCGAGCAATTTCGATTATCGATCTGATTCGAATTAAGATTTCCGTATCAGATCGGTTTTCGATTAATTCGGTTCGGGTCAATTTCAATCTCAGATAATTTTTTCTCAAATTAAATCTGGTTCGGTATCATTCAATTCGGTCGGTTTAATCATAGCGGTTGAATCAGTCTACAAATTATATGCATGCACATGGATAATATTTGACTTTCAAATGTTACATAATAGTCAAGGATATCATGCTCCCGAACGAACTATTTATAATATGTTAATTAATCGGTTATATGGACAATACTTTGTAGTTTTTAATCTTTCACGGACACAAGGGTTTGGAAGTCGCCGTCCCTCCTAAAAATAGTTTTACTTCATTTTACATATTCAAATTTTAATACTATTCTGAAATTAATATATTCTGTTATCTATCTAACAACAATAATTTTCTGAAGAATATTATGATTTTTCTTACAACCATTTCTCGTATCAAAAAAACAATTCATCCCTGCGTACTTGAAACAAGTTATGAGGAGAATTTCGGAATTATATCTAATTGCAGAAATTTGATTCCGCGTGATTATATACGTTAAGCAGGAATCTCATTCCAGTTGACAATGTCAATATTTGTTGCAGATCGATTTCATACTACTACTGATCCAGAGTACAATGCTTTATATTAGTTTATTTCAACTAGCCATGATAACACCTGTATAAAAGGTCACCATTTCGGAGCTAGATCTACACAAAACAAACCCTTCTTCTTCTCCTTCTTATCACAGCAGATCTATCCGATCCCGATGAAGAACATGAATCTTCTGGTGTTATCCATGGCAGTAGCGCTGCTGCTGTTGTCCTCTAACGCTGGTGCTTTCGTGGACAAACTCACGTACTGCATGAACCAATGCGACGCAAAGGCGGTGACCTGCGTTAACGGTTGTGGTACCGGCACCGGCAGCAGTGCCTGCATCACTTACTGCAAGAACACCGGTTATGGCCTGTGTTTGGACAAGTGCCTTCATCCTTGGTAACACCATACATGATCGGCATGCATTCAGTTCATCATTGTAATCTGCAACTTGTATTTCAAGCTATGCTTTTGTATTTCATTTCAAAGTTAAATGATGATCAGCCTTCTTTTTTCTCTTGTACTAATTTATCGGCTGTTACCAGTTATTGAATGAATTTGTCTGCAATTCATTTTCTTCTTTTTACCCTCAGCATACTCTATTTTTCGCACAGTCCATGTGGGTAATTAAATTTAAAAAATCAGCTGAAAAGTTGTTAACTAAATCTACTAAAACATGTTAGACCGATCTTGGACTCAATATAGTATCTCTTGAATCTTGACAGGCATTTCTATACTTTGACAAAAGATATGTATAGGCCAGATATTTTAGCCTTTATTTAACAGTTTTTGACTAATTATTATATTGGTTGATTTAATAAAAAAAATTCATAGATATGTATATTTTATGTAAAGTTAGAGTTTTTGAAATTTAACTCTATGCTATCTCATGCAAGCCTCCCAAAATCTTTTCGGGGAGAAGCTGTGAAGACCGGTGTTGACATCATCAACATGTCCCCGTCAGTTCTCTTGGATATATAGAGATGTACCGGGAGAAGTTTGGTCAGAAAAGAATGTTTCATATGACCATCTGAAGGTGTTTAGATGTCGAGCATTTGTTCACATTTCCAAGAATGAGCGGGCCAACTTAGAGTTAAAGACGAAGGAATGCATGTATCTTGGTTCTCCCAAGGATGAATTCGGGTACCGGTTATGGGATTTAACACAGATAAAGATCGTACGAAGCCGCGATGTTGGGTTCTTCGAGGACCAGACCATCAACAATATAAAGAGGCACGTGGAGCTCAGTGTAGGCGGACTAGACAGAATTTGTAGTCTATTCCATCTCCCATGGTACAAGACACGAGGAGAGAACCGGTTGAGAATCACCACGATGAAGAAGTTGAAAACCACAAAACTGGAGAAGCTGCGGAACAATCCCATGAAGGTGGTGAAGCAGTGGAGGTAGAAAATGTACAAGTTAAACCGCAGTTTTGAATTTCCACTAGAGAGAAACGGCGTTCAACCGGATACTCCTCAGATGAGTACGTGACATTCACCGATGAGGGGGAGTCTGAGCACTACGGTGAAACTAAGGCAAGCGACCATAAAGATGAATGAGAAAAGGTTATGCAAGAGGAGATAAGTCCTTGCACGAGAATCATACATATAATCTCGTAAAGTTGCCTAAAGGGAAGCGAGATCTCAAATGCAACTATGCAAGTGGGTGTATAAGCTCAAGACTGAAGAGAAATCCAAGACCAAGGTAAAAGACACAGATCGTTGTTAAAGGATGCAATCAGAAGAAAGGCATCGGCTTTGATAAGATTTTCTCTCTGGTGGTAAAGATGTCATCAATCCGAGTTGTGTTGGTCTTCGCAGCTAGCATGGATCTGGAGGTTGAACAACTTGATGTTAAGACTTAAGACCGCCTTCCTACATGGATATTTAGAGGAGGGGAGATATAGCAACCTGAGGGATTCAAAGAACCGGGAAATGAGCACTTAGTGTGCTGACTTAAGAGAAGTATCCATGGTTTGAAGCAAGTGTCGCGTCAATGGTACAAGAAGTTTGAATCCTTCATGAATCGTCATGGGTTCAAGAAGACGCACACTAATCATTGTGTTATCATAAAGAGGTATGATCGAGGAGATTTTCTCATACTCCTACATTATGTTAATGATATGTTGATTGTTGGTCATGATAAAAGAAAGATAGCTGCTCTTAAGAAAGTATTGAGTAGCTCTTTCTTCATGAAAGATTTGGGACCGTCCCAGCAAATTCTTGGGATGCGGATCACGCGAGATCGATCCAAAAAGCAACTTTGGCTATCTCAAGAAAGAGACATTGAGAAAATTCTTGAGATTCAACATGCATTTAGTCAAACCTGTAAGTGTACCAGCTGGACATTACAAGTTTGATAGGAAGAAAAATCCAAGGAAGGATGAAGACGTGAGAGGTGTTTTAGATTCTTCGGCTGTTGGAAGCCTCATGTATGGCATAATATATACCTGGCCAGATATCGCACACGCGGTTGGTGTGGTTAGCGGATGCTTGTCAAATCTTGAGAAATAGCACTGGGTTACTGTGAAGTGGACACTTCGATAACTCAGAGGAACAACCAAAAGGTGTTTGCACTTTGGAGCTCAACAACCTGTTTTGGAGGGATACACAGATGCTGATATGCCGGAGATTTGATATCTCAAAAATCGACGTTTGGGTATCTAGCTAACTACTTTTGCAGGGGGAGTTATTTCTTGGCGGTCAAAACTTCAAAAATGTGTTACCCTTTCAACGACGGAGGTGAAATACATTGCTTCCACGAAATCTTGTAAGGAGATATTGTGGATGAAGAATTTTCTACTGGAGTGTGGGCTAAAGTAAGAGAAGTATGTCCTCTATTGTGACAAATAGAGTGCCATCCACTTAGCCAGGAATTCAGCATATCCTTCCCGAACGAAGCACATTGATGTTCGCTGTCATTGGACTTGAGATGTGTTGGAAGAAAAGCGACTACAGCTTGAGAAAATCCACATCGATGATAATTGGTCTAATATGATGACTAAACTACCAAGCAAGAAGTTCGATGATTGCTGCAATGGCGCTGGTGTAAAGATTGCTTCCAATTAGGTCGGAAGGGGGAGATTTGTTGGGTTTTCTCCTTAATTCTAGGACTTTCTTTTGGAGAAAAATGGAGAACGTTCTAGGAGATGGGGATGAATAGAGAGTGTGTGAAATATTCTAGAGATACATCCCAGAATGCATTCTTTGTCAACTATAAATAGCATGCTTTTGGAGAGATTTCATCATCCAAGTTAAAAATCATTTCCTTGTCACATCCAAGTGAGAGAGAGAGAGAGAGGGAGAGAGAGGGAGAGAGAGGGAGAGAGAGAAGTGTTCATCCTCTCTAATTAGTTTGGTTTCCACCATTGTATGAGAGTGTCTTGTAATCCGTCCACCGTAGGTGAGACATTTGTAATCCTACTATAAACTTGTATAGTGGAAGAGTTGGACTTCTTAACTCATGCGATTTTCTCGATTTGAATTTTCCGCGTAACCAATTTGGGTTTCTTTTATTGATTCTTATCTTTATTTTCATTTTTAATGTTAATCATCACATAAAAAGAGAAATATCCAATTTTTTCCAACAATAAAATTGTGATGTCTACTGATTGTCGTCTGTAACTTTGATCGCATCATCAAATTCTCCGATCAATATGTGTATCATTTCGAAGTTAAATGTTTGTTTGCTAATATAGTTCTTGAATTTTTTGTAATGATTTTTCGTACAATCATGATTAAAGAATTTTCTCCACTAGCTGTATATCTCCTTCGTTTTTGTTAGGATTTCTTATCCCAACAGTTTCCCCTCCGATCATGATCACGGCTGACCCTTTCCCGGTGCTAAAGTCAATGACGTGTTACATAAAAAAATCATCATACCGTAAGATCATCATACTTTAAAATAAATAAATAATTGAGTAATAACTCAACTTAGTTCCAATAAAATTCCACTGTTTTTTCCCATTTCCGAGAATTAACCCATGAGATTTGGGGTAAATGTACTCATAAGCTCTTACATTTTCTCTAGTCAAATTTTTTAAAATGTGTTTGTAATTTTAAAATAATATATTAATAAGGAAATTATAATGTGAAATTTTGATGAATATGTCGTAACATTTACTCCCTCTATTTCAACTCAAATTTAACAAATTATTAAACTTTTAGATTTACTAGAATTTGTTTTGACCATCAATATTTTTATTTTTGTGTATCATGAAGTTTTGATATATGAAAATAGATGTTACGTATAAGGAATCCAATAATATCTCATATGATCATAATTGATTAAAAGTACTATTTCAATTAATTAAATGTTAAAAATGCTCAATTTTGACTGAATAAATATTAATAACATTATTAATCAAATACAATCATATTAAATATTGAGATTCGTTGTAACATCTGTTTCTCATAATATCAAAATTTCATCCTACATAACCTACACATAAATAAATATTTTGACGGTAATACATATATATGATATCGATGTAAAAAAGTGAATTATAAAATTTGAGATAGTGCGAAGGGAGTACATAATATGCTTTAACTGATCACAAATATCATTGTATGTATGTAGTACACTTTTTATTTTTTTATTACGTATAATTTCTTGGAATAATGTTTCAAAATCACTTTGAATTTTGCTTCCGAACCCCATCTTCGTTATGTACATACATAACTTATCATCTGATAAGTGCATGCTAGATGTATGCCTTATTTTACTTATTTACAATCTAAAATAGAAACAATACGTTTTCAATATATATTATGGTTCATAATTATGTATACCGAGCATATATATCACATATATTATTTCTATAACATATAATTGTGTAAATCAGTTATATATTAAAATTATTATTTATATAATTATATAATAAAAATACAAACTGCAAATAAATAAAATACGGCATATATCTAGCAGATCGGTTTAAAAAAGCAAGAATAAAAGTACGTAAATTTACAAAAAAGAGCGCGCGCCTATATCAAATAGTTACGTTTATTTGTGTACATCATCTTTGAGGGCATTGGAAAACTTTCGGAATTATATTATATCTAGTTGCAGAAATTTGATTACGCACGTTACAGATGCAGGAATCTTATAATTACAGTTGACAATGTTAATATTGCTTGCAGATCGATTTCATAATCCTACTGATCCAGAGTACAAAATGTTAATTTAGTTCAATGCCTTGACCAAAGGTCACCATATCGGAGCTAGATCTACACAGAACAAACCCTTCTTCTTATCACAGCAGATCTATCCGATCCCGATCGATGAAGAACATCAATCTTCTCCTATTATCCATGGCAGTAGCTGCTGCTGTTGCGCTGCTGCTGTTGTCCTCTAACGCTGGTGCTTTCGTGGACAAACTCACGTACTGCATGAAAGCTAGACATGCCGGTATGGGATGTATAATATGAGAGCATGTCTCAAATTGTGGGAAAAGAAGTGTCTAAGATGCTAATTTCTGCCAGCGTTTCAGACCATATAGATGTTGAGAAAGAACATGCATTAAACCAGTGATCCATGGAGTCTTCATTTGAGCACATGTGACATTTTGAAGCAAATTAAAATTCATAATGTTACTAGTGTCTGAAAACCTCATCAAAAGGAAGAAGGGTATTGAAAAGTCTTCAAATGAAGAAAATGATCTTGTTTGGGATTCTCACCTTCCATAATTTGATTAAGGATATGTGATCTCTCAAAGTGTTGTAGACTGACTTAAAGTTGAAATTACCCTTTTGAGAAGGTTTCCAAATGAGTCTACCTTTCTGTAGGGCACAATAATTGCTTCATGGAGTCTGAGCATCAGGTGGTCATTAATAGCATGTTCCAGATGTGGTAGGAATTATTGTTTATGAGCAATGAACTCAGTAACAATGCAGTTTTCAGGTATTGGAGTGACTTGAGAAGGGAAGTGATCCTGGATAGGGCCATCACCTGTCCAATTGGAGGTCCGGAAATTGCAATTTCCATTTCCTAAAATAACCTGAGCATAATGTTCCCTTACGAGTTGACAGAGCAGATTCTTGTCCAGGTTTGTGAGCTTCTAGCAGAGGTAGGTAAGGAGAGCAGAAAGTGAGTCCACGTTGCTTCACCTAACTGATACTACCACCAGAGCTTAACTGAACATGCCCATTCTCCTCAATTAGAAAGTACAGTTTTTTCCATTTCCTCCATTTTACGTTAGTCTTGACCTCAGTAGATCCCTATAAAATGGCCAAGCATTGTTTTCTATGGTTTCTATAGTGTGGCCTGTTGGTATCATGACAGTAAGGATGTGCTGGGGGATGGCATATAGGACAGATTGGATAAGAATAATAAATTTGTAAAATAAAGTGTTCAATGTTTTAGTTCTTAAAATTCAGTAGAGAGTGATCATAATAATTTTAAAAAGGGCGACACGAATAATTTAAATTAAAAATAATGAAATTCTTCATAATAATTATATAGATTGGATTATTCGAAAAGGGAGCTGTTATTGCCAGAGTTATTATTAACTTCTAGAGCAAAATACTCCTCATTCCCTAAACTACCCTTATTTAGTCAAACACTAATAATATTTATTTACCCAATTTAGCTTCCTATCATTTATCGACAAAATATTCTTTTTTATCTCTTCTTTCAAATTTTACCTCCTTTCCGTACGTATTATTCCTTTCCTACAAAATTTATGCGCGAGATTTTGTGAATTTTTTTTTCCAGTTTTTCTTTCATCTTACTCTTTTCTTTGGGGTTAGAGCAAGTACAACAGTTTCTCCATTCACATTCTCCATAATAGAGAAGCAAACCTCATATTCCCCATATTTTTTCACCTCAAACCCAACAGTTTATCAATTTCTAATTCCCTAAAATTTATTAACATTTAATGCTACATATTTATCCAATTTTCTTCTATTTTTAAAATCATATATTCAATAAGTTCAAATAGTAATAAACAAGCAAATAATAAACTTATAATAAAAGTTACAATAACATTTCATATTTGAAATTACTTGCTCCATAATAATAAAATTATTAAAATATATTTTTATAAAAATAACACATTACGAATTACAATATTATTATTTTTGTAACGTGTTATGAATAATTAGACTTACCTTTTTTCAATTATTTATTACAAGTTATTTTTTTCAACCATTAGAAATAAAATGTTTAACAAAAAAACTTTAGTTTTAACGTTATGACTTATAAAAAACGTCAAAATAAATTTATTTATGGCCTTAAAGTTTAGTAGATTTATATTGGAAAGTAGATTATATTTGATTATCAAATATCAATAGATATACATGTAAAAATAGTCATATGAACAATCGTCTTTATGCATGTTTTTAGAATATGTATTTTTGATAAAATTTTATTTTAATTATTTTGAGATATTATTATTTAAAATTATTGAAGATAAATGAATGAAATAACAAAAAACAATTCAAGTAGGCAGTAGCATCAAAATTTTGCTTCTCCAAAAACTTCTTCTCATTCTCCAAATTTGGAGAATCAAATCTTCTCTCTCTTCAATTTTCCCAGTATGGAGAATGGGATGGAGAATCTGTTGAACTACAAAAATGGCTCAAATTCTCCACATTTGAGCAAATTTGCTATTATAGCAAAACTGTTGGACTTGCTCTTATGGTTTCAACCGAGAAGTTATATTGTGTGGAATCAATTTCTTCAAGCACATAAGTTCTGTGAACTGAATCAAACACGTAAGATCCAAGTAAGTTCCCAGTTTCGACTGAATTTGATTCCTCTAACTTTACTGTGATATTTTCATGTCAGATATATAACTGGACATCATGGTAGATAATGAGATCGAAAAAGTTGATGTGGACTCCAATACTATCATCAGGAGTGATGGGCAGTCACCAAGTGTTGGCAATTTGTTTGAAGCAGAATATCAAACACGTGAAGATCTCATAAAGGCTGCAAAAGAATTCTACTCCGCACAAGGGTATGCATTATCAATCAAATTCTAGGAAAAACAAATATGTGACTATTGGATGTGATAGAGGCGGTGTATATAGAGATAGACATAATGTTGCAATCGAAGATAAACAAAGAAAGACAACCACTCGTCTCGTGAATTGTCCATCTCAAATCTATGGAAAAAGGCTCTTAGAAGGATTTTGGAAGCTAACAATGAAAAATGATTTACACAACCATGAAACTTCTATTGATATGTCAGGGCATCCATCCGAGCGTGTTTTTTCTGAAGAAGAGGATCTGATTGTTGAGAAGATGAGTAAAGCTGGAGTCCCACTTCGTCAAATTATATCATCTATTCGTCAGAAAAATCCAAATTCTGAAATCATTGCTCGAGATGTATACAATATGAGGAGAAAAATCACAAAGGAGCGGCTCAAAGGACGATCTCTTATACAGGTTTTGTTTGATGAGTTTAGCGAGGCGGGATATCTATTTGATTTTAAAGTTTCTAATGAGAGCTATTTCAGTCTACATTTTAATGGTGTTAAAATCATGATTTTTGAAATTCGGAGAAGAAATTTATGGTCTGTTTAGTTCAAGGCAGGAAACCATAAAAGTGTTATGTTCCAGTGCTTCAATTTGCAGTGTTGTTTGAGTGATCAGTTGAACTGCCAAATGATTATGACATTTTAAATTTTAAATTTCTAATGAAAGCTATTTCAGTCTACATTTTAATGGTGTTAAAATCATGATTTTTGAAATTCGGAGAAGAAAGTTATGGTCTGTTTAGTTCAAGGTAGGAAACCAGAAAAGTGTTATGTTCCGGTCCTTCAATCTGCAGTGATTTTTGAGTGATCAGTTGAACTGCCAAATGATTATGAAATTTTAAATTTTAAATTTCTAATGAGAGCTATTTCAGTTTACATTTTAATGGTGTTAAAATCATGATTTTTGAAATTTGGAGAAGAAAGTTATGGTCCGTTTAGTTCAAGGTAGGAAACCAGAAAGTGTTATCTTCCAGTCCTTCAATCTGCAGTGATCTTTGAGTGATCAGTTGAACTGCCAAATGATTATGAAATTTAAACTTTAAAATTTCTAATGAGAGCTATTTCAGTCTACATTTTAATGGTGTTAAAATAATGATTTTTGAAATTTGGAAAAGAAAGTTATGGTCTGTTTAGTTCAAGGTAGGAAACCAGAAAGTGTTATGTTCCAGTCCTTCAATCTGCAGTGATCTTTGAGTGATCAGTTGAACTGCCAAATGATTATGAAATTTAAACTTTAAAATTTCTAATGAGAGCTATTTCAGTCTACATTTTAATGGTGTTAAAATCATGATTTTTGAAATTCTGAGAAGAAAGTTATGGTCTGTTTAGTTCAAGGTAGGAAACCAGAAAGTGTTATGTTCCAGTCCTTCAATCTGCAGTGATCTTTGAGTGATCAGTTGAACTGCCAAATGATTATGAAATTTAAACTTTAAAATTTCTAATGAGAGCTATTTCAATCTACATTTTAATGGTGTTAAAATCATGATTTTTGAAATTCGGAGAAGAAAGTTATGGTCTGTTTAGTTCAAGGTAGGAAACCAGAAAAATGTTAAGATGGTTTTTTGACCACTGGTCAGCAGGGTCTCTTTCCGGTTCAGTTCATTCTTTCAGCTGTCATGAAGTTGATTTTAGATGGTTTCTTTTGTTTAAGGTACATGGTGTTAACACTTTTGTGTTGAACATGATGATGTTGAACATAAAGAAGTACGTTGAAGACTAAAGCTACATCCAACCCTTTTTGTTCAAGACAATTCCTTACGTACTCATCTGTTGCTTTAGGGACATAGGAGAAGATGAGAAGAATAAGTATTTCTATGCAGATACCTCGTCATGGATATCTTGTTTTTTATATATTTTGTCACTCTTATTGTTAATTTTCTCTTGTTCAACTTTCAAGATTTATAATATTTGTTGACATTGTTACATTATGGTATGTTACTTTTTTGGTTTGTGATGCAGAACAGAAAAATTCGTTTAAAGAAAAGATAAAGATGCAGAAAGGCGAAAATTTTGCAGGAAGAGAATAAAAGAAGTCACATACGTATGGAGAGAGGTAAAATTTGAAAGAAGAGATAAAAAGGAATATTTTGTCGATAAATGATAGAAAGCTAAATTGGGTAAATAAATATTATTAGTGTTTGACTAAATAAGGGTAGTTTAGGGAATGAGGAGAATTTTTACTCTGGAACCTAATAATAGATCTGGCAATAACAGCTCCCATTCGAAATGAAACAAGAATAGAATGGAACATTGGCAGTATTTTTGGGCTTGAATTATTATTTTAATTTGTTTTGGTGATTATATATTATTCATAAATTCTACATTTACGCTGTCGAATAACAAAATTGTTTGTACATATGCGAAAAATTGTAGAAGAAATTCACTACTCGTACCTAATTAAGTAATTATTCACCCGTGTAATATTCAAAAGAATGTTATACAAGAAGTAAAGTTCACTAGAAAGTTCAAACGCAGTCGGCATCTCCTTAAGCAGTGCCGTGTGGTAAAGACCTTGACTTTCATATCATGTATCGTCGCGGTCCTCTCCCTTGACCTGCAGCTTTATTGAAGATATGTAGAAAATCCAATTTTCTGATGTCCCCCGGTTTCACATTGTAATAACTCATCATCCATCAAGAATCAAGAAATATTTTTTGGAAAATTTATGTTCCATCTCCACGCTGATGTATTATAATAGTTATACTTATAATAAAATTGATTCATTTTATGTCATAAGTAGGAGGTAGCAGCTAATTTCCTCAACTTATATTTTTAGATGAAAAATAACATCAGTAAACAATACTTAATCAACTATTTGATGTAAGACAAACAATTAGATAAGACGATCTTATAATATTATGTATTTAAAAATGTACCAAATTACAAATTTGGATACAAAAACATAAAAACATATGTATTTAACTTCTAAACCACGCGCCACTTCACGCCACTTTCTTTCCCCTTTTTCTAACCGTTGTGGCTGTCAGAGCCGTCATAACAGGCAAAAGACATAATTTTATGGCGGCTCCTCCATCCCATCACAGTGGCGACACCGCCAGAATAATCTTCAAACAAACACTAGTTCCAAAAAAACAGCTACTTTTCAATTCACTACCTTCTAATCCTGAAATAAAACCCATATCCCACTACATGAATGGAAAAATTGCATGTATTTATGCTAAGGAAGATGTCTAAACTTTTGCAGCTCATTATAACAATGCTTTGTTGGAAAATTCATTAACGGCAAACCAAACATGGAGGATGTACACAAGGCTTTTCAAGCGATGGGTTTCACCGGAAAATACCATATCGGAAGTCTTGATTACAAACACATGGGAAGCTCTTGCTTCTCTTTGGGGAACACTATATTTTTTGGCCTTTCGTCTTTTTCTTAATATTATTTACGAATGGTTAACGTAATCGAGATAGGTGTGCTTTTGTATTCATCTTTTGTAAATGAACCACTACAACTGAGTATATGAGTTTCTCCATGTATTGGCTTTAGAGGTGTACAATGTATTTTGTACTTTCAACAAGATTTTTTCTTTGTTCTTGAAAATCCCGTTTATACAATAAAAATAGTATAAGACGATATGAAAATATAAAATAAGGACATATATATATATTTGGTGTTTTGAATACCTGCATTATGTTCCATATTGCTTCTCAGGATTTTAGCCTAATATTATTATTTCCGCATAGTTATCTACAAAGGTAGCTTGGATTGTTATAGTGTCGTCTATTAACTGCGTGAACTATACACCAAAAAATATTGTGATATTAATTGAAGTATTAATATATAATTTAAATTTTCACACAAATGTGTTTATTAAGTAGTTCAAAAAATTCAACTCTTAATTTCTCGCTAAGCTTTCTAGTCAAAATTGCATACACATACACTTTTTGATAATGTATTAGTTTATTATTAAAGTTTCTACATAAATCTGCATATTCAAGGAATTTCAAGAAAAATCCACTCTTACTTTCTCATTGAAATTTTTAGTCAAAATTGCATAATTGTACACTCTTTAGTAAAAATTTAAGAAAGATTCTGCTTTGCACGTACAAATTGTAAGACCATCTCAAATGATAAGAAAATAAGAAGTGTTTCTTAAATGCCACATCATCACTTTTGATAGAATCTAAATAAGGAGCAACCAATGGAATGGTTTTTAAATTCCATACATCATTAGTTATAATAATAATATTTATTGTAAGAAGTAAATATGTAATAATAAGAATAATAAAATAATGAAACATTCAATTTTTTGTTGATGTATAATTTCAATTTCATATAAATTGAAAATGTAATAAAATGATTATAAGATTGTTCTTTATCTAGTATAAAATATTAATATAAATACATTTAGTCGTTTTGAATATATGCATATATTTTTTTTTTTGCAAACCACCATTAGTGGAGGGATATTATATTTGGCATCCCCAAACCATTAATTGACATAAAATAAAATACAATGATCTCCTCTATGGGAGGCAATTTGTAAAATTACAGAGAGGTTTCTAAAGATATAACTATTCTAAACCTTCTCTGTATCTGAAGCAGGAACTAAAACCTTAGTAGCTAGATACATCCATACTAATTCTCTGTTTTGATAGTGGCATCTAAAAAGAGATGAAATGAAAGATTCCTAAAAGACCGACACAAAAGCGTCAAACTGCTTTGACAGGTGTAATATCCCTAATTTGAAACATAAAGTCTGCACTCAATGCTCAAATCTACAAGTGTATGCACAGAGACGCCGATAGTAAATTTAAAGAAATTACTACGACTTGGATTTCTCCTCTACTGAAACTGCACACACCGAAACCCAAGGGGTCTTCCCAAAAGAAAGAGGGAGGCGACAAACAAATGGGCAGGGATACTCAATAAATTAGTCAAAGCAATTTTGCAAAAAAGTCAGAGTTCTAATCATCCATCTCTTAAAATCTAAGAAATCTAAGAAAGCCTAGAAAAGAATCAACCCACAATCATGTCCAATATAAAAGCATCGATAAGAGATATCACCAGAATAAACCTGCGAGGCACATGGAAACTCTAGCGAAGCAGCGTTAGCATCCGTGTGGGGCAACCGGTGACGGACACACTGGTATGCCTGGCGGCGGCGCGTGGAGTACCGGCGGCGGCGCTTGAAAGACCGGCAGAAATCGAACGATAACTAATCGGACCAAAACCTGTCATCTCAACCTAATTGGGCCATCTCTAGTTGAAAACTATCCGAAACCTGTCCTACCCGACCCGACCCGACCCGACCCGAGCCAACCCGAGCCGAAATCGTCGGATCCAGGCCAAGCCGACTCGGCACATCAAAAACAGCACCTGTCTCTGCTCTGTAACCTCTGGTCAGTGTCTGCGCGTGGGTGAAGTCCACCGGAGTCCACATCACCAGATCGGAGGTCTCCTCGGCGTCGTAGACCTCCCAGACTCCAAGGTCGGTGCTCACCGTCGTCAACCTCCGGCGTTGACTTTTCAGCTCGATCCCGATCTACTTAGCTCTGCCCCGTCGATGCTGGATCTGAACTCCGGCGTGAAGGTAGCGGTTGTGTGCGGTGGCGACCCGCCCAAAAACCGCCAAAAGAGAGGTAGTCGGAGTATCAAAAAAGAGATGTAGTTGTTCGATTGATATGGGGTTTTGGATTGGGGGTTGGGGGTTAGAGAGAAGAGGCGTATATCAGGGTGGGAGGGGTGGCCTGCTCGGCGGCGAAACGTTGGCGGCCACCCCGCCAGTTGATCTGGAGAAAGGCTACTGTTTGGGGAAATATGCGGAGAGAGCGTTTCTCTCGGAAAAAGAGAGTGAAAAGAGAGTGAGTGGCTTTCACGAATATATGCATATAAAAACTATGCTTTTTCTTCCATTTTATTGAAAACATGTTAATAATAATATCATAATCAAAATCTTTAAGTAAAAAAAGTTACATTTGATCTTTGTTTCCAAAATGTTGGAAAAATATATTTAACAATGTCTACTCTAAGTTTTTTTAAAAAAATCAAATATCACCCAAGGGTGGTGGGAATTATATTAGGCTTCCCTGGCCTTTAAAAAAGCCAAAAATTGGCAGCGTATATTTACAATGAGGGGATGAACCCCAAGCATATATATGCTTCAAAAAATTCCCACAGTACAGCAGGCAAAAATGAGCTAAAAATCAAGTTCTCAAAAGTCTGAAAACCTATCATAGAAGCCTTTTAGTGAATTGCCAAGGCAAAACACAATTCGGCACCTTATGTAGGCTAACTAAACTTAAAGACACTTGTAATCTAGAAGCTATTGGGTGGGATCAAAGATGCAGTGATGCTGTAAGCACTTGTTGACTTGCAATGTGGCTTGATCACAGAGAACTGCTGAGCATTGTTCCTTCACATTCAACAACAGTTAGTATCATCTGTTCAGTGGGAGTCTGGGAGAAGGAGTACAAATACTGTCAAGGTATAGTATGCCTCTTATCTTAGGAGGGAGTTGGTCATGAGAGAGCATGGAGGAAGCTTTGTTAGCATGGGCAAGTCTGGAGATGGCATCGGCTGATTGGTTGGCCTCTCTCAGAATATGAGAGAGAGAGAGGGCTTTGGGCTTTGGGCTTTAGAGGGTATTCAAGATTGAACAGTTGCCAGGGGCCACTGTAGGGGTCTTGTATAGCCTTTACTGCCTGTAAGCAATCACTCTCTATCACAAACTGAGAAGATAGAGATTCAGCCAAGAGTATTCCTTCTGTGATGGCTTGCAGTTCAGCCTCCAAAGGTGATACAGCAGTTGTGAAAATGGTTGAGATAGCAATTGATTGGCCAGCAGTGTCTCTGACTATAATTCCTATCCCTGAGCTTTTATCCTGATGCCATGATGCATCTACATTCACCTTGAGGCCTGAAGATGGAGCTAACCATTTGACTAGTACAATCTGAGGCTGGGGAGGCCTTGTATGGATAGGAAGATAGCCAATGGCTGCCAGATCCCTGTCAAACTCAGAAGCAATATAAAATGGCTTTGCACTAAAAATGTTAAAAACTTGGTCTCTGATCCCAGTTTTCAGATCCTGTAGACAGGGATTGATATTATCAAAAATCTTAGCATTTCTGGCAATCCACAGTGACCAGCAAGTAATGCTTGGAATGATGTGAAAAAGGGAAGTGTGCAGTTTAGTGGAGCCATGAAAAGACCAATAGAAAGAGAGTCTATCCCATAGTGAAGTGAATGAGAGGTCAGCAATTCCAACCATTTGGTGAAAATTGGACCATAGCCCTTTTGCCAAGAAACAGTCATTGAAGCAATGCTCAATATAGTCATTAGAATCACATAAAAGGCATTTTGAGGGAAGGTGAAAACCCATTTTCATTAAAATGTCTGGGAAAGGTAGAAAGGCATTTACTAACTTCCACATGAAAACACTCACTTTCTTCTGAATTCTATTGTTCCAGACCTTATGAAGTGATACAGATTTACCTCTCTGTGGCTTAAGAATAGCATATGCAGATTTGAAGGAGAAGATTCCAGACTTATCTGGAGTCCAAATCAGCCTATCCTCCCTTCCTTGAACAATTGATGCAACCTGTAAAACAGCTATAATTTTTTGATTAATCATAGGAGGAATAGAGATAATATATTGGTCCCTGTGTATTATAAAGTCTGACACTGAACAGGACAATGGAATATTGGTACAATTCTGGTCAAGAATCAAGCTCATTGGACCAAATCCTGTCCAATTGGCAGACCATAAGTTACAAGTTCCTGCACCATGGATTACTCTGATAAGGGGTTAAGCTTTGGGATCAATTGAAACAATCCTCTTCCAGTTGGGAGAGGTTCTATGAGACTGTGGAAGGGACCATAAAAACTGGGACCAAAGGGTAGAGGCTATTTGGAATTTCCACCACAGTTTTAGGGAACATGCCTTAATAGTAGTGGAGATGGATCGAAAACCAAGGCCATTTTGCTGAGAGGGATAGCATAGTGATTCCCATTTTCTCCAAACTTTTTTGGGCTTCAGGTCTGTTTCCCCACAGAAAAAAAGGGATAACATCTTCTGTATTTTTCTCACAACAGCCACTGGGGGGACCATGACACTCCACAGGTGCTGAGGAATAGAGTAGATACATGAGTTTATAAGTGTGAGTTTACCACCTGTGGAGAGCCACCTATTTTTCCAGTCAGAAATCCTATTTTCAATTCTCTGTAAAAATGGCTGGAAACATAAGTTGAGTGTTCTACCAGTGAAAATTGGTACCCCTAAATAAGTATATGGGAAAGAGCCTTGTTTCATGCCTAGTATAGATTTAACTTGATTGAGCTTAGCTACTGAGGCATGTTTACTCAGATAAAATTCACTCTTTTCAAAACTTATTTTTTGACCTGTAGTATGTTCAAAAATAACTAAGAAAGCCTTGATTCTATCTAGGTTTTTCTTAGATGCTTTCAAAAAAATTACAGTGTCATCAGCATAACTAAGGTGAGAGATTGGGGTAGGACCAGCTGGCAAGTCATAATATTGTAATTTACCTATTTGAAAGACATATGCAAGACTTCTGGAAAAAATTTCAGAGAAAATGTTGAACAAAAAAGGAGAGAGAGGGTCTCCTTGTTTTATTCCCCTAGTTGCTCTAAAAAATCCATTAGGCTTGCCATTAATAAGCACTGAAAAATAGGCATTACTAAGATTCCTCATAATACACAGAACAGTTAAACTGTTAAAACCAAATTGAAGTAAAACCTGGTTTAGATAGCCCCAATTTACCCTGTCAAAGGCTTTTTTAAGATCCAGTTTCAGAACAAGGTTAGGGTTCCTAACTTTTCTGTCCAAGAATCTGATCATTTCTTTAAGATAAATAACATTGTCAGCAATGTCTTTATTTTGAAGAAAAGCAGATTGAGTGGGAGACATTATTTTTGGCATTAGGGGTTTAATTCTTTCCATTATAATCTTGGAAAAAATCTTGTTGATGAAGTAGGACAAACTAATTGGCCTAAAATCATCAAAAGTAGATACCACATCTTTTTTAGGGATTAATGTAATCCAAGTGGCTGTTATACCCACTGGAATATTAGCTCCACTCATAAAGTGATGGACAGCACTTAAGAGGTCAAGCTTAATCAGATCCCATGTTCTTACAAAATATTTTGATGAGAAGCCATCTGGCCCTGGACCACTATTTTTATTCATGCCAAAAACAATGTCTTTTAATTCATCAAGAGTAACTGGTTTGGTTAACTGAACATTGTCAGCCTCAGTTATCAGTTTGGGTATTTGGCTCAGAAAATGATGATAAAACTCTCTCTGAGTATTCAGAGGAGGTTCAGATAGAAGATCTGAGTAGTAATTAACTGCTTCAGATTGGATCCGTGTAATATCATCCAGCCATGCACCACTAGAGTTTTTAATTTTAGTGATGCTGAGAGAACACCTTATTTCCTTCACTGTTTGATGAAAAAATTTGGTGTTATCATCCCCCTCTTTGAGCCATTTAATTCTGGATTTGTGTTTCCAAAATTTTTGTTGCTCTTTCAGGGCTCTAATGTGCAAGGCTTTAAATTTTTTGAGAGAGATAAGTCCATCCATTGAATTATTCTCATCATAAATTATTTCTTGCAACCTCAAATTTTCAGCAGCTTGTCTGACATTAAGCTCAATTGAACCAAAAATTGTTTTATTCCAGTGTTTGATTGCTGACTTAAGTCTGTGTAATTTCAGATGGAAACCAAGCATGCATGTATGGTTAATAGGTTGATTCCAGTCAGTTTCACTAACTGTTATAAAATCATTTCTGTTAAACCATAAATTAAGGAACCTAAATGACCTAGGTGATGCAATAATGTCACTGCCTATATTGAAAAGTAACGGAGAGTGATCAGAAGTGTCCCTATTCAAAATGAGTATGGATGAAGAAGAGTACTTAGACATCCAGCTCTGGGAGCACAAACCCCTATCCAATTTTTCAGTTGTAGGATTTCTCAGCCAGTTATTAGACCAAGTATAGGAATTACCAACTGAGTTTATCTCTAACAGAGCATTGACAGAAATGAAGTTATTAAATTTTGACATGCTTGTAGGACTAGGCAGTGATGGACCCTTATATTCTGTTGGTGACTTCATTGCATTAAAGTCCCCAATTAAAAAGGAATTGTTCATATTTCTCTGAGACAGTGCATCCCAGAGATAGCCTCTACCAGGAATAGTTCTCAATCCATAGACAAAGATCCCTTCCATGGAAGAGTTCAGTCTAGAACTAAAAATATCCACTGCTAGAAACTGTAAATGATCTGTATCAGAGTGAGTTTGATTGTCTCATTCCACATGAGCCAAATTTTGCCACTCTGAGCAGTCATGCAGTAATTAAAATGCAATTTTTCTCCTAAACCTATCACATTTATGGTTTTTGTGCCAAGGTTCTATGATGCACAAAAGTTCCAGTCTGTGTTACCTAATCAGGTCATTGAGTCTTACCATGGAAGTTCTCATGCCTCTGATATTCCATACAAGAAATCTGATTTTAATGATGTTAGACATTAAAAATTAGATTTGGTGCTTTTTGATCTGGTCAGAACCAAATTTGGAGAGGGAGGTTTAGTGCCCTTTTTGGGAGTAAATTTTTTGTTGATTTGAGTAAAAAATTGGAGATTTTGGATTTCTCTACAGCCACTTGGACTGTAGAGCCATCTAAAGGACCTTCTGTACTCAAATCATTGCAAGGAGTAGGAGACTTATCTGGGGAATCTATATGTCTGTCATCCTGTGAGGATTCTGAGGCTGATGGAGTGCCTGGATCTTGCTCTATTTCCACTTCTAGTAAAGGGAGGAACCTATTACCTGATAGAGTGACTGACAAGGGCAAACTGTTAGGAGATGAATTAGAGACACCAAAGATAGGAGTTTTACCTGTACCCACTGTAATGTCATCATGAGCAAATGTATTTTGAAGATTTGGAGTCTTCATTGAGTTGAGAAGAGCCAGGTCAGTTTGGCTTTCCTCTGAAAGGTTAGGCTCAGCAGTTTGATCATTGGCACTTGGTTGGAGAGTCTCCACAATGTCCTTGTCTGCAGGGAGAGAGTTTTGGCATGGAGTGAAGAGAGACACTTGAAGGGGGTTTGAGACTTTCTTTTTTTTTGGGTGGTTTTGTAGTGGTTTTTTGGGCTATGGCTGCTTTGAGTCTTTTGTGGTTGGTGTGAGTCCATAGGGGCCAGCATTGAGGTCGGGAGTGGGGGGCATTTGGTTGTTTAGCTAAGATGGAGACCACCTCAACTGTTGGCTTAGCTAATATGGTACTAGCAGGAGCTTTGTTATGGGATTCATGGACCACAGTTTTTCCTTTAGGTTCAGCAGGGGGGGATGAGGTCTGGTAAGTTGTCTGAGTTCAGGGTGCAATACAAGGCAATTCTGATCATCATAACCCAACATACTACACTTACTACAGTATTTGGGAATCTCCTCATACTCAATTGGGTATTTTTTGATTGAACCTTCATCTATGCCAAGCCTAATAGATGTTTTCAGTTTTTTCCTGAGATCAACCTCTACACACAACTTTATTGCAGAGGGTCTAGTAAAAGTGGATGTGGCTGTATCCATTTTAATGAAACTACCTATTTGGTTCCCTCTAGATTGGATCATGGTTTCATTGTGAAGGTAGAAGGGTACCTTAGGTATGGTGAGCCAGATTGGGACTATAGAAGATTCTTCCTCAGGGCAAAAATTGACTGTCCATTTGAGCACCTTCATCTGGGATCCAGCAAACATCCAATACCCTTTGATCCAACAGCGACGATAATCTTCCATATCTTCAAAACGGATGAGGATGTGCCTGAAGTCGATTGAACCGATCTGATATTTTCTGGTGAACCCTGCCATTGTGAAAGCGGCGTGAAGCTTCTCCATCGGAGGCTTGCCCCTGACAAACTTGCCGATTAACACATTTGTATAATGTGAGCCCAGTGATTCAACCTGTTGTCTGGTTATGATGCAGGCAATTTCTCCTCGAAATTGTGTGATAGGTGAGATTTCTGGGTTAGAGGGAAGATTGGAGGTGAGAGGAGGGGGACGGTTGGTAAGGGCGTTGAGGAAGGATTTTCCGGCGGCGTTACCACCGCGGAGTGGCGGTGGCACAGCCATAAAAGTTGCCGTTTTGTGGCCGTTAGAGAGACGTTGTAGGTGGAGATTCGTCTGAACAGTGGGGAACGGACATAAAGTTTTGGGGATTGTGAACAGTTAAAGAATAAAAGTTGGAGAGCATTTAGATGAAAACTAGGAGCGAAGTCAGATAGCCGAATTTTTTTTCCAATGTCTGCTCTAAGTTGATGATGAATGTCGCGATCTCGAGTACATATTTATTTATATTTAATTTGGTTTGGATGAGGTGATTGATAGATATTTATTTATGTGCCTGATATATGTTTTAAATATTTATTTGTGTATGTGATAATAATTTCCATTTAAATTTATTTTAAATACATATCTTTTACAATAGTTTCAACAGTTCAATATATATCAGGATCATCCTGATAGAGGCAATATCAGGCACCAATTTTAAATAGCGATTGGGCCACGTATTCAATTATTACCCAGACGGGTTTATGCTTTCTAGGTTAGGGTTTTAGAAATTTACTAAAAATATCTTAACCAATCAAAACATTACAATTGTACATGTGTCATTATCTTATTGGTGCCTGATAAGGGTTATATCAGGATCATCCGGATATATGTTATTCTCTAGTTTCAAATTTAAAAATAATCGGACAATTCTTACAATATGCTAATTTGTATATATACCATCTAAAAAAAAGTCAAAAACATAAAAGGAAAATAAGAAATTACAATTATTAATTGGTGGGGTCATTCTACATTTAATTAAGTAGTACTCCTTGAGTAAGGAGTAACTATTTAATAAGGAGTGCTCCTTAAAAATCCACAATAGTAAAAACTGAATAAAGAGCACTCCTTATTAAGAAAAGTTTGGTTAAATAGCTCCATTGAAGATGCCCTAAGGCTTTCTTTACTTCATGAAGAAAGGGGTATATTAAAGGCTAAAGTGCAAAAACTAGACCAAACATTGGTCAAAATACCCAATTTCTAGATCCAACGTTCGAAGTGTTCAATTTCTAGTACCCTACATTCTAAAAATACCCAATTTCTAGACCTTGGTTAATTTTCTCCGTTATTTCAGTTAGTTTGAGGGGTATTTTAGTAATTTATATACTAAAAAAATCATACTTCCCATTTTTTCTTCGTATCTCCCGCACGAAAATTCCCAATTCTCTTTTGTTTTGCAACTCACTAGCGCTCGACTAAGGAGTGTGCCAACTCGGAAAATTGATCCGGCCCGGCCCGGATTTTTTCACCCGAACTCAGATTTTTAGTATTACGGGCCGGATCCCGAACAACACTTTTCTCACTTTCCGGTTTGACTTTTCAGGTTCCGGGTCGGTTTGGGTCAAACCCGGTTTTTCTCGGGTCAACCTGGTAATTTTTTGTGGTGATACGAAGAAAAAATGGGAAGTATGATTTTTAAGAATATAAATTACTAAAATACCCCTCAAACTAACTGAACTAACGGAGGAAATTAACCAAGATCTAGAAATTGGGTATTTTTAGAATGTAGAGTACTAGAAATTGAGCATTTTGAATGTTGAGTCTAAAAATTGGGTGATTTGACCAATGTTTGGTCTAATTTTTGCACTTTAGTCTATATTAAAGTTCATTTTTTTAAATAATTTTAGTAGAGTTGATATTTATTGATAACTTTTGAATGTTGCTATTACTATCAAATATAAACGAAAAAAAAAGTGCTACGAAACTATTGAATAATCGATAAAGAGATCATATGTTACTTCTTCCAAAGTAGAAGATATACGATTTTATCACTACTATTTTATATTCAACTTTCCAAACTAAATTCTGCACAATATATTTTCATATTAACTTCTAGAAATTTAATAAAAATGGTATAATAAAAAATTGAATCCTAATCATCACACCATAATACGTATATTTTTTGTAGTTTGGTAATTTAAGGGTAATTTTCGTATTTTTCTAATTTTGCTTGATATGGTATTTTCACTAAACATGCCATAAATTTGACTTGTTATTTTTGACTATGATAATTTTAGATTTATTTTCGTAATTTATTTTTTGTTATTTTTGTAAGTTTGATCCAATTTATTCTTCATTTAATTTTGATATCACTTTATTTATTATTATGGTTTTATGTTCTATATTACTATTAATAGTGACATGATCAATTTTCAAATTCCAGTGGATAAATATACATTCCTATTTCTTATTTTAGTTAATTATTATCTGGCCTTAATAGTTAGCTTTAAATCAATATTATTTATTTTTAGTATTATTTACAATCAAATGAAATTGTTTAGTACAAAAGAGCTCCTGTCATAGTAATCTACAACTATTAAATGCGTCATTGTTATGTATCACTTTATTTTAGAATTTCTCTTAAGTCTTGTTCCGTTAAATTTATATAAGTAAATAAGTTTAGTTAAGTAAAAATAGAATTTGATGAAATGAATGTTAGTAATCTGATTCTGTTTTTCATTACATTAATTTTAATTTTAATTTAATTCAGTTCAGGAATAAATAAGTGCGAAATAATATGATCTATATTCATTTTTTTCATTTATGGTTGTGTTCTCTATTAATATTATAAAAATAGAAATTGGAGTTATAAAAGGAGAATGAAATCTAATTAGTATAATATTTTAGAAACTACAATTTGATGCGATTCTTTTAAATTTTATATAGTGACATTGTAATTTTTTTATTCAAATCTCCGACCCCCATATATAAAGTTCCTAGCTCTACCCTTAAATATATATACATAGTAAAATAGTGGTATCAAATTACGTTATAAATTTATGCACATGTAAAGGCCAGTTATCTTAAGATTCTTATTTTATTTTATCATATTTAAAAAATAATAGTCAACTAAATTATATCAGTTTCAAGTTAAAATTATGAACGTGTAACAATCTATTGTAATAGTCAAAGAATTACATCATAACATGCACACGTTATATTTTACAATATTAAAATTACACTTCTGTAGTGCACTAACTTTTCAACTCCGACTTCCCAACCACAATGCAGGTGGGAATTTCGCATGATGTATTATCTTCTTTTGTATAAACACTTATCAGATACTCGGTCAATCATGCAATTAAGTTGTGTTTTGTGGAATTAATAGCTAATTTGTTTCCTGATATAATGAGTATTTCAACTAACACTATATGTTTTTGGAAATAGAATTTCTTGTATCTATAATTCAAATTACCGAAATTTGAATAAATATCTACGATAATAACATTTTTTCAATCTTCATGTTACCATTCTCAAAGAATAAAACCCATGCCATCATGACATTGATATTTCATTTTTACTATGAAACACTAAAGAAGTAATTGTAATATGGTTGGAAGTGACCATTATGCAATACTAAATTATTAATGAGGAATAATGGGAAAGCATTGAGTTGAAAGTCTTCCATAACCAATTCGTCATTTTGCACTATATGATAAAATGGGAAATAATACATATTTTTGCCTCATTTTCACACTACACCGATTGCCAAAGTCAAGCACTGGTCTAATTAACCTCCTTTGTTGCAGTCATAGTCGTCGCTTGCTGGGACCTTTGGGGGCGGCTCTTCTCTATATACACCTTTGAAACCTCCAAAAAATCATATGTATTTCCTTCTTTGACTGGAACCTCCAAGTCTTCTGCTCACCGGTGACCGGTTCTTCTTCTTCGTCTCCTCATCCAAATACTTGGTTTGCTGCTGGCATTTTTGAGGACCCTTTTGCTCGGATTCATCCATTTTGTAAGCATATTTGACCCTTTTGTATTTCTCGATTCTGGACTATATCTGTTTTTGTTTTGTTTTGTTTGCTGAATGATAATTGAACTCTGCACTTTTTTTTGGGAGTTTGAGATGGGATTTGATTTTGATATGATCATGTGGATCCTTGCTTAATTGAATATATTAGCTTTTCTTAGCTCAAACATTACCTATTTATAGGTTGCTAAGATTCCTTTTTCCTTATTTTTTTGTTTCCATACTTAGTTGATCGGTCTATTCTTGTTACATGCCCCATATTTTCTGCCAAATTTATACTCAATTAATGGTGTTTTGGGAGATTTCTAGATGATCTGATTAGAAGCTTATTTTCATTGGTGTGATTTCTTGATGGCAGAGAGTCGGAGGATGTTATGAAGCTTGAAGCCTGCAAATTGGCACGTAGGAAATAGTTTAGGTCGAGTCTAGTTTTATCCTTCTACTGGTTCGGTGCCTGGTGTTTGAGAATGTCAATTCAACGGCGAAGTCATGCTGCTTTCTTTGTTTGGTTGGTTGCGTGCACTGTTTCGAGCACCGCGCTCCAGAGTGATGTAAACTGCCTGAGGTCTATAAAAGACTCCCTAGAAGACCCCTTGAACAATCTGTCACCTACCTGGAATTTTGATAACACAACCGAGGGTTTCATCTGTAGGTTCACTGGGGTCGAATGCTGGCACCCTGAGGAGAATAAGGTTTTGAATATCCGGCTTTCGGATATGGGGCTCAAGGGGGAGTTTCCTCAGGGTCTTGCGTCTTGCTCGGCTTTGACTGGTTTAGATCTTTCTAGCAACAACATCAACGGAAGTATTCCAGCCAATGTCTCCAAGCTGATCTTCTATGTTGTAAATCTAGACCTCTCCTCGAATGATTTATCAGGAGAGATTCCATCAGACCTTGTTAATTGCTCGTTTTTGAACTCCATCAGACTTGACAACAACAAGTTGTCTGGGCAAATTCCTCCAGCATTTGGCCTTCTTGACAGACTCAAGACATTTAGCGTGAGAAACAACCAATTGACTGGACAAGTACCTACATTTAGAAATGATAGTGTTAGTGTAGATTATGCAAACAATCCAGGGCTATGTGGGAAACCTTTGCCAGTATGCCAGGCTCCTGCAAAGAAATCGTCGACAGGAGTTATTGTCGGGGCTGCAGTTGGAGGGATAGTTGTTGCAGCTATATTGGCTGTTTTGAGTACATTCTTCATCAGGCGCAGGGTATCCCGGAAGAGGAAGGAAGAAGATCCCGATGGAAACAAATGGGCAAAGAGCATTAAGGGTACCAAAGCCATCAAGGTATGTTTCTTCCCTTCATACATGTTATTCTGATTTGGCTCTTGGCATTTTCAAGATCATTTCTTGAACAATGAAAGTTATACAATTTATAATCTGAACACTCCCTCGAGCTTTGCTAGTACATATGTGTGTATAACCATTTTGTATGCGTTCTATAAAATAATCTTGGCGTTCCTTATTTGCAGCTGTCGATGTTTGAGAAATCGGCTTCGAAAATGAGACTGAGTGACCTCATGAAGGCGACCAACAACTTCAGCAAAAGCAACATCATTGGGTCTGCCAGAACTGGGACTATGTACAAGGCAATAATTGGGGATGGAACTCCGCTAATGGTGAAGAGGTTACAGGATACGCAGCACTCAGAGAAACAGTTTGTATCTGAAATGGCTACTTTGGGAAACATAAAGAACAGTAGCTTGGTTCCTCTTTTGGGGTTTTGCGTCGCAAAGAGAGAGAGGCTTTTGGTATACAAGTATATGCCAAATGGAACCCTCCACGATAAGTTGCATTTCTTAAACGAAGGTGAGAAAACTTTGGATTGGCCTTTAAGGCTCAAGATTGGAATAGGTGCGGCCAAAGGATTTGCGTGGCTCCATCACAACTGCAACCCGAGAATCCTTCATCGCAACATAAGCTCCAAGTGCATCTTACTAGATGCAGAGTTTGATCCCAAGATATCCGATTTTGGGCTTGCCCGGCTCATGAATCCGATAGACACTCATTTGAGTACTTTTGTAAATGGTGAATTTGGGGACTTGGGCTATGTTGCTCCTGAGTACACGAGAACTCTTGTGGCAACCCCAAAGGGTGATGTTTACAGCTTTGGTGTGGTGCTTCTTGAGCTTGTTACAGGTGAAACACCAACATTTGTGTCAAAAGCACCCGATACCTTCAAGGGAAACCTGGTGGAATGGATATCCAACCTCTCAATGAGCTCCAAACTTCAAGAAGCCATTGACAGGTCTTTGGTTGGAAAGGGCTATGATGGGGAGGTTTTCCAGTTCTTGAAAGTTGCATGCAGCTGTGTTCTGCCATCGGCTCCCAAAGACCGGCCTTCAATGTTTGAAGTGTACCAGCTTCTTAGAGCCATAGGAGAGCGTTATAATTTCACCACCTATGATGAGCTCTTGATGCCCTCGGAATCTGGGGATGTCAATCCCCTGAACGAGCTCATTGTTTCGCGCGAAGGAATCGAGATGCTTGGACTTGGTAAAGGTAACAGCGATGTGTGAGATGTTGTTATGAATGGAATGGATTCATATTGCGTATGTAATTAGCAGATGGTCTTGGTTACAAAATGACTGTTAATATCTTATATGAGTGTTTTGGTTAATCTTATCTGTTTTTCCGCCTCTCTTGTTGGACACTGCATAACCTTAGAACCAAACTGAAACTGTGAAAGCAGTACTAATGAGAAAATTGGTTTCTTTCGACTCACTTGTTTTGATGGTACCCTCCGTGTACGTAACTTGCTGTAAATGTTGATCTTGAAACTTTGATTAGTTCCAAATTGGCCCTAAAATTCAACACTTTTTAGACCTCTTTAAAAATGTCCGACTTTCAAGAATTTGTTATTTTCTGGTATAATTTCGGCACCCAAACCCGACCTAGTAAAAAAGAATCAAGTTATCCAAATCCAATAGGCGAAACTTATTTATTAATAATGGAATTGAATTTTAAAATTTATACGGCTCAAACCCAAATATTCATGTTATTTGAAAATTAAATCAACGATTACAAAATCAACTCTCAATTCTGTCATAAATCAGTGGTAGAATATCAATTCTCCATGATTTTGGCATCATAGAATTTGTTCTTATTCATAAAGACAATTTCAATAATTTGCATAATTACACTTAATATATGGGTCAAACGGGTGACACATATAACCAACAGATTTGATGTGAAGCTAACCACTTTATTTTTTGATCATTAGAATCTAATCTAATATAGATCTATGTCGTATTTTGTATTCACGATTTTGTTTTGTTAGAAGAGGATTGTAATCGAATTTTCCAAAATTGAATGTTACTCTATTTGAGAAATTGGGGTAGTTAGGCAATTTTTTACTCAAAAAAAAGTGGAATATAATTTTAAAAGAGAAATTCTCCCAATTTTCTTAACCTTTCATACGTTTTATCTTTATATATTATACCTTCTAATTTAAACTGTATATTTTGTTACTAAAAATTTTCAAATGAAATTTATTAAATGGTCAAGTTTTCACAGTCCTCTATATATAGCACGAACACCTCTGATCACTGTCCCTTACTGTTAAAAATAGGTAGTGGCATTTTCTCGATACCTAGAACTTTCATGTTTATTAATACATGGTTCAAAAGGATTATTCATGGAGGTAATTCATCTTCATTGAAATTCATCCCTAGGGATAATTCATGTATGTTAAAAAAATCTCAAACTAAATATAATTAGTCTTGGAAGTGACGGTCACTTATAGTGACGGGATTTATATGCAAATAAGTTTGGGACGGGGATTTTTCTGAAATTTATGCAAATTACATTCACGCGCTTGAATTTCACACTTGAATGCTTGTTTTTTAGACCAAACATGTTCTTTTTTAGAACGTGCTTGAATTTCACACTTAACGGGTTGTTTTTTAGAGAATGCTTGCATTTCACAGTTTTGTTTTGATGGAAGATATATATTTCATTGCATTCCAACAAATGTCACTTACACGTCATAGCCTACACTCCAGGCCTTTTGAATAACAAAATAAGAGAAACTTTCTAAGATAATAATTAAAAAAACAAGCTAAAGCTGAGACAGTCTACTGCCCAAAACCAGACTAACTCTCTATTATGGTCCAATTCTGGTGACTCCACTTTTTACAAGGGGAGTCCGATTTGGACTAAGGGAGAAAAATCTGACAGGTTCTGAGCAGAAACTGTTAAACCTACATATAATCAAAATTAATATCTGCCAAAAGACTGCTAAAATCATAATGGCAGAGAACTTCCACGTGCTTCTGAATGGCCTCCAAAGGTTGGCTTTTGTGCTGGAAAATCCTTCTGTTCCTCTCAATCCATAGCTGGTAAGCACAGCTAACCATCATCACAAAATTCCTCTTACTCCTCCTACCTCCAACACTGCTGAGTATCTCCTGAACTCCCTCGCGTTCTGAACTGATTTGAGAGATAATCTCTGGTACAATTCCTTAGTAAAAGAGCTTTGGATAAACATGTGCTGTGGTGTTTCCAGAACAGGTTCTTGGCAAAAACAACAGCAGTTGTGTACCCCTCTTAACATACCAAATGATTGTAGTCTAGTAATGGTAGACAATCTTCCCTTCAACAACATCCACAGTAAAAAGTTGTGCCTTGGTAATAGTTTAGAGCTCCAAATGTACTTAGCCATCCTATTCTTCATGTCAGCTCCCTTTAAGAAATCATATGCCTTTGAGATGCTGAATTTCCCCTTACTGTCAACACAATCTTTCAGATTTGGGCCTATCTCATCCCTAATCTGCATCAACACTTTCCAATACCATGTTGTCCAACCCTGTGATGAGTTAGGGCAGTATGCATCCAAATGCTTCCCCTTTAGATAGTAGGCTTGTATCCATCTCAACCATAGTACATCCTTTTTGGAATGAACATCCCATAAAAGACTGCAAAGTGCAGCCCTATTCCAAATAGAAGAGTCCTTAATTCCCATTCCTCCTCTCTCTTTAGAGATGCAAAGGGTTTCCCAGGAAATAGGGATCAACTTCCTCTGATTTTCATCTCTTTCCCACAAGTAGTCCCTACACAATTTCCCAATTTCCTGGTTTACACTCTCTGGGATCTTGAATGCTCTCGCCCAATAACTATTCAGGTTCAGTAAAACAGAATTTATAAGGTATAGCTTACCAGCATAAACTAAAGATTTGGATTGGAGAGAGGTCATCTTTTCCACCACTCTTTCTACTAATTGAGCACAAGTAATCTTGTCCCAAACTACAGTTGAAAGGGGAATTCCCAAGTATTTGAACTAGGAATGCTCCCACAGGAATTTGCAAAATATCAGCCAGAGTTTCATAAGCAGGGTCCTTAAATATGGAGAAATAGACAGAGGACTTACTCTCATTGATAGCCAAACCTGTAGTCAGATAAAATTCATTGAGAATCTTCTTCACTCCAGCCATAGACTTACTAGTGGCCCTGCAGAAAATCAACAGGTCATCTGCAAAAAGAAGACTGTGGAGTGCCACTCTGTTGCATCTTTGGTGATATTCCAACTCTTTAGTCTTAAAGACCAAAGGCAGTCTTCTGGATAAGAATTACATGCAGATCACAAAAAGAAGAGGGGAGAGAGGATCTCCCTGTTTTACCCCCTTTTTCTCTGGAAATGAATCAGTATAGCATCCATTGACAGATAAACAGAAAGCAGAGCCCTATACACAAGTTCTGAACCATTTGATGAAAGGTTCAGGGAATTTCAAACTAGTCAACCAGTTGAAGAGGAACTTCCAATCAAGGCTACCAAAAGCCGTTTTCACAGTTAACAGGTTGTTTTTTAGAGAATACTTGCATTTCACAATTAACAGGTTACTTTTTAGAATTCATGTATTTTGAAGCAAAAAAAGATGGTTTTATAGAGCATGCTTGAATTTCACCCTTGAATGCTTGTTTTTTAGACTAAACAGGTAGTCTTTTAGAACATGCTTGTATTTCACACTTAACGGGTTATTTTTTAGAATAAAATGCTTGTTTTTTAGACTGTGTGGATATTTTAGCTAACGTCTATTTTTAGACTAAAATGCTTGTTTTTTAGATTGAGTGAACAGTGCGCGTGAGTGAATAGTGCATTTTTGTCAAAATTGCAAATAAGGAACTGCTTCCTTCCATATTCCAATATAATCTTTCGTCACTATAAAGTGACCGTCACTCAAAATACCAACTCAACTAAATAAGCCTCAAAAAGATTCTTATTTTCTCTCACCTTCGGCTACCAGTTTATCAAAGCTTCAAAGATTAATATCTATTTTTGCACTTTCTTTCTCTATTTAATTGGGTGTGGCCTTGTATTTCACCGTGCGATTCATTAATAAACTTTCAATTATCTTAGAGTGTATTCTTTTGTAAAAGTGTATAGATGTATAGATAGTTACCTATTCTTTTTGAGCATCATCATGCTAACGGCCTTAATTTTGGCTAACTCTCTAATATTTGAGATGTATTTTAATATTACTTTTGTGATTTTTATGAAATTTAGGGAACCAATATAATCTCATCCATCTATAATGGTTTTGAAGAAGAAGAAGAGTGTGTTTGGTTGGACAAGTTTTTGCAAAACTTGGACTATCCAAGTTCAGTTTTGTAAAATTTTGTTTGGTTCACTAAATTTTGTAAAATCCAGACTTGCAAAATCCTAAAAATCAATCAAAAATTTTGTTTCATACTCACAAATTCAACCGAACCAGGATTTTGCAAAACCAGACTCTCAAAATCCCAAACAAAAACCCAAACTCTCAAAAAGTCAAAACAAAATCCAGACTCTCAAAAATTTTGCGAACCAAACACACCTGAAATTTCTTAGATGTTTGTATTAAATATTTTAATAAAAATGTACTTATTTAAATTTAAATACATAGATATAGTTCCGCAACATTTAGGAAAGCTGATTTTCAATTTAAATTAAAGGAGTCAAGACTGTAGTCTACAGAAATCCGGGGACAAAGACCACAAGAGAAAAGCAAAGAAAAAGTAGAGGAAAAATTTCTTTTTTGATCAGAAGTGGAGGAATTTGATTTATCAAAGAAGTGCAACTCCCCATACTGTTTCCATGGTTTTCCCATAAATCATTCTTCAAGAACTTGTGTTTGCTGCGCCATTGCTACATTACCACCAAGGTACCTCCTCTTTCTGCGTTTTCTCACCGATTGTCTCACTTGGGTCCTTCAGCAATCCCCATTGTGTTGTTTGGGGACCCTGTGTGTGTGTGATGTTTTGCATGGATCATTATGTCCTGCTTTTGCATGTTTAGAAGGGAAATGAATGATGGGTTTTGATGATTATGAGTTTTGACTGTATAGCTGTATAAAGGATACAACTGGGAGCAATTTTTTAGGTTTGAGATGAAGAAGAGAGGAAGAAAGCCTAGGGTAAATAAGGTGAGGGATTCAGAGGACTGGTGTTTTGTGTGCAAAGATGGTGGAGATGTTCTCATCTGTGATTACAAGTAAGTTCCTTTCAATTAGTCAGAGGTTTTATGCCCTCTTGCTGATATTTGGTTGTACACTAATGTGTTATCTCTTGTTCCTTTTAATTTGTTTCATAGTTGAGTAATTGTTTAGAGTTTTTTTCTTGTTGTATCAGCCTAATTATACAATTTTGTTTGCTGATACAAGTAAGGAAGTAATCAGTTAAACTGAAACTGTCCGATTTTGCATGCACACTAATTTCTATGATTTGTTTTAAGCGCCATTCTTTGGAGGGGCTTCTTCCTCCTAGTACACCTTTGGGTGGTGGTCTTTTGAGAGTCTGCATGAGCCTTTCTGAAACCCTGCATTTTAATTTTATGAAGATATATATGTGATAGGAAATTAAGATTAATTGAAGCTATGATGTGATAGATAGTTGAAACTTTAGCTTTAGCTTATATATGGATTGGGCTAGTTTTCCAGGTTCAGTTTTTACAATACTCTCTTACAGAGTTACAATTGTTCTAAAATAGTTTAAAGGCTTTCCTATCACCTGTTAAATGTAATAGCAGTAATATTTAGCCTGATTAGTTTCTCAAGTTGCTTTCTCCAAGCGTAACTGTGTACTAATTCTATTTCTTTAATTATGTTTTTTTCCCGTGTAGAGATTGTCTTAAATCTTATCATGCTCATTGCATTGAGAAGGATGAGCCAATTTCGGACAGTAAGGAGCCCTGGCAATGCGGTAATCTAAATTCTATATCTTTTTCATCTGTAATACAAGTACTTTTACTTTTCCAATTTCAGCTTTGGTGCCAGTGTATCATTCTCATTCCAATTCTAGTACAGTGGCACTCATTATCAATCTTAACATGTTAGATAAATAAGAAAAGTACCAAATATATTGTTTATATACATCTCCAAACCAATTATAAAAGTTTGAAGTTCCCTTTACTGCACAAAAATCATGTTGTAATGAATGCTAGAGTATCATAAATGTGCTTAAATCTCTCTAGTATTCATGCCGATATTTTGCATGATGTCATTCAGGCAAAAATTTCAGTGTCATTATTTACAGTAATTTTTACCTTTACATTCTCCTTAATGCAATACTTTCTTATAATTCCTCTTTTGTTTTAGACTGGCATTTTTGCTGCATTTGCAAAAGAGCAGCTTCTTTTCAATGCTATTGCTGTCCCAAGGCAGTATGCCCAAAGTGCACCCCCACTGCCGAATTTGTAGTTGTCAAACGGAATTTGGGGTTCTGTTCTGATTGCTTGGATTTGGTATCAATGATAGAAGAAAACAAGGATGTCGACTCTAATGGGGTATGAAATGGCACATGTTCATTATTTGATTACCATACACTTCGAAGACTCACCTTCTTAGTAAATGAGTTGTTTGTTTGTTTGTTTTGGATAAGAAGGTTATCCCTGATGCAGCAAGTTAAGTGTATAGTTTCTGTCATGGTAAATTTAGAAGAAAAAAAAAATTTGATTTCAAATTACTATTGAGTCAAGTTGAGTTATGATATAGCAAAAATTGTTGTTTCCAAGCATTATCTCATTGCTGAAGAGTGGTAAAAGATTGTTTATGACAATAAAGAGAAGTTTTTTAAATTTGATTAAATATAAGGTGACTGGTGATGTAATCTGTGGTAGTGGCATGAGAAATTTCTGATGGAAGATGTTCTGTAACTTTCTTTATAAGCTCTTACGGCGTTTAACGTGTATATGCTTTCACTATAACATGGCTCCACTTTCGCCCATATAAACATGGAAGTCTAGTTTAAGAATGATAGAGCTGTGGATCTCACTTTATTGTAGTTGCAGGATTGCTGGAATCTTATGCTGATATACTTTCACTCCTATATTACATGGATGTTTTTATTTCTTTATGTGAATCCAAAGGTTGTCTTTATGTGTTTGCTCCTGATCTATACTAATCTTATTCACTGAAGAACATAGGTTCATGTTTGTACATGAGAAATGTTTATCTAAGTAAACAGTTTGCAAAAAACAGCCATGATGTAGTAAAAAATTGCCATTTGGTTTCTCTATAATTTTCTGTCGCCTCTTCTGCTAACCAAAATCACCATGCCTTCTGCAGTTAATTAGTCTTAAATGTTCCACTCACCAATGTATTTTGTTCGTTATTGAATGTCATGTTAATGGCCTGTTTTAATAAAGCATGGAGTATAAGGATATGGCCTATATTAAACTGATTTTTCTATATCTCATTAGGTGTACTGGTTTTCTGTTCCATCTTTGGAATGGCTTCCCACTCACATACTTGATATTGCTTGTATCTACATCAATGCACTTCATACTTATCAACTTTTGTACTTTGCTTTGATACTATCTTCTTTGCAGGTGGCAGTAGATTTTAAGGATTTGAAAACGCATGAAGGACTGTTCATGGATTACTACACCAAGGAGATTAAGAAACAAAATTGTCTCACGTTAGAAGATGTCAGTGCTGCTAAAGATAAAGCAAAGAAAGGTGACTTTGATGCGGAGGAATTTCTTATTGGCGAAGACGATGAATCTGGATCCGATTATGAAGTTGAGGTGGAAGTTGGAGAAGGCGTAGAACCTAAAGACAAAAAAGATTTCAAGGGGCAGCCAGCGAAGAAGGCCAAAAAGGTTGAATTGAAGGAAATAAAGTTTACTGGTTGGGGATCAACTCGTCTCATAAGCTTTCTGGAATCCATTGGTGAAGACACTACTAGAGAAAAACCACAAGTCCAGGTGGCAAACCTGATAATAGCTTATGCGAAAAAGAATAAATTATATGATCCAATGAAGAGGTCAACAAAATTGATCTTATGCGATCCAAAGCTTCAAAATCTTTTTGGGATGGAAGTTGTAA
The DNA here is from genome assembly GCA_948330725.1 of Sherardia arvensis. NCBI lineage: Eukaryota > Viridiplantae > Streptophyta > Magnoliopsida > Gentianales > Rubiaceae > Sherardia > Sherardia arvensis. The sequence continues at coordinate 6,293,318 of OX415237.1, read as the reverse complement.
ACAAGAGCAGAATTGGGGTTTTGTTAAAGCCTCATTTTGCTAATCATGTTTCATCAGAAGAGTCATCAGAAGAGTCATCAGAAGAGGAAGAGGAAGAGGAAGATGAGGAGGGAGAGGAAGACAAAGAGGAAGCAGAGGGGGAGAAAGATGCCTCCATGTCTTGTAAATCTAGAAGAAAACCAAAAGAGGAGAATGATTCCCTAAAAGGTAAGTCAGTTTGCTGCAAAGCAAAAAGTAGTTTTGCAGCAATAGTGGTTGAAAACATCAAGCTTGTATATTTGAGACAAAGCTTTGTGCAAGAGTTATCAAAGGATCCAGAAGCATTTCTAGAGAAAGTGACGGGAAGTTTTGTTAGAGTGAAAACAGATCCTCGGAAATATCATATTGAGCTCTTGCAGGTCACAGGTATTTTAATGAAAATTTTCTCAAACATCAACCTTTAGAATCACAATCTAGTTGACCTATAGCAGCATCTGCATGATTCATGTTAAGACCTTTTAGTTTAAAGTAACTTTGCATCTCTTTAATCACGAAACCTGTATTTTTATAATAAGGAAACTTTGCATAAACCATTCTGGAAGGATATGAGATTGACTGTAGATAATAATTAGTTATATTTAGCAAACTAAAAGTTGAAGTTAGTATATCCTACAAAGACACCCACACATCATTTTCTGTTTATCATTATAATTCATTTTGAAACTGTTTCTCTAGCTAAGACCTTCAAAATTTTAATCAAAAGCTGAAGTCTTGTTTAAATTTTTGCTGGTGGATATGAATGTATCATCAGGTGCAAAGAGAAGTACAAGTGAGAACAGTAGTGGGGAAATGACCCTTCTTGTGTCCAATATGCCAACAGAGATACGTCTGAGTTCTCTTATAGACGGTGACATTACAGAGGTAACCTTTGAATCTGCTGTTCTTCGCCTCCATTGATATTCGACCATGTCTAACACGACTTTCTTAACTTGCTTAAATTTGGCAAGTCATATCCCTTCAAAATTTACTAGCATTCCTCTGTAGTGCTGTTTCACTTAAATGCTTTTTGAATACAATTTTTTCCAATATCTCCCAGGCAGAATGCGTGGAGTTAAGTCAAAAAGTGAAGGATGGCTTGATTCCGAAGCCCACAGTAGTAAGTGACATAAAGCGGCTTCAAATCTCTTTTATCATTTAGTTTCACTTTCTGCAGAATGCTGATATTACTTGTTTCGTTTTTGTTTCCTTGTAAAAATATCACCTTTTGACTGTTAGGGCGAAATTAGAGTTTGTGTAAAAATCCAAGAAATGGGCACAGTGGTGGAAATTAAAGTTTGCTTTACAACTATCCAGCCAATTTTTTTTTTTTTTGTGGGTGGCAAAAAATAGGCTAATGATGGGCACAGTAGTGCTCTATGGTGCATTGCTTGATAAATAGCTCCACATCTATTTTCAGCTTTACGTACGCAGGACTGCTATCTTGATAATTTGCTCCTTATAATTTCTTTGAAATCTCAATATCTCATCGTATTTCATTTCACAGGCCGAGCTTGAAAAGAAGGCCAAGAGTCTGCATGTTGACATAACAAAGCATGTACGTGTCTCTTTTTTATCGCTTTGATGCTAGCTTCTAAAATCTGCCATCTTAAACTTAAAGCAAGCATAGAATAGCTAAATCCACAAGTTTTACCTATAGTTGCATGGGAATAGTTAAATCAGTTTCTGTCTCTTCTCTGATTATGTCATCAGATCTGTTCGTTTACTTGGATGCTTTCTAGTCTTGTTGATGTATTTATTTATCTTCTCTTTTCGTTAGTGGATTGCCAGAGAACTGACTTTACTGAAATCGCGCATTACTCAAGCCAATGAAAATGGCCGAAGACAACAATATCCTTTTCCAGCGTGATTATAAGCTGCTTGTCTTGATTAGTTGTGTTTTAATGGTTTATCATTCTCTATTGTAACACCCTTAACCTATAGCGTACATTGTTTGAGTTATTGGACAAGAGGAAGCTGCTGGAAAGTTCATCAGAACAATCACGTCTGCTAGACACATTCCCCGCCATAATACCAGAGGAGCTTGAAACTGATAGTGAATAAGGTGAGATATGTAACCTCAAATACAGACAATTAATTTGTTAAGTTTTTGTGCATTAGATCCTTAATTTCTATTTTGAACGTGCTCATACTCCTTTTGATCTGTTCTTTGTTATAGTTGTATGATCCTTTCGTCATCTATAATGTAGGATGTGAATATCTGTGTCGATAGCTGCTTGTTACCCAGGCTTTCTCAAAGTAGTCATCGGATCTTTCGTCGCCCTGCCTTCTTCGTATCGTTGGAAGAGATAAAGTTGAATGCTTATCCTTGTACTCTCTGTTGATTTCTGTTATGTTTGCGAAATGCTATAATTGTACACTCTAAGAATACTATTTAGAAATCCCTGATTGGTTTCCAATCAAAGCATTTGTATTGATTTCAAAATAAAAGCTGAACTGCGTTGTTATTTCGGCACAATGACGCAAGTAATGCTCACATTCTACAGGTTTTCTAATTTACTTTTTGCTCTGCATGTATGAATTGATGTCAGACGAAAGAGACCGAGAAAGAATTGAAGAAGTTTAATTGCGAATCAGGTAGTTATGTTTGTTGGCTCAAACTCTAAGCCTTAAGCATAATATAGCCTAGGATGTTATGTTTTGTTATGTTTGTGTGTCTATTTATCTCGAAAAATACAAAATATATAGTCTTGTTACAGTGACTAAAAGGGATAATAATGACTCTATCTTATCTATAGTGATTTACCTTATCTACTATTACAATCAATCACGTATTTACAATATATTCCTCCAATACAACTCCTCAAGTTGAAGCATGCAAAACTGTCTTCCAAGCAACTTGAGAATCACCAAATACCACAAACAATCCGGATAGAGAACGCCGAGTAATAGGACAAACAGTCAGAATCACAGTTTAGTAACAGAACTGCAAGCGGATAAGAACAGTCTTTGTCCTGGATGACTTTTCAGATAACTGAGAACACAAAGAGCTGCCTGCCTATCGGAACACGTGGAGCTTGCATAAACCGAGCAAGGGTATGAACAGAATAGCTAAGCTCGGGCCGAGTAACGGTGAGGTAAATAAGCCAGCCAACAAGCTGATGATATTGCTCAGGATCATCGTAGAGTGAAACTACTACACAACCAAGCTCATATTGTTGTTGGTCCATAGGAAAATTGGTAGGCATCATAACCAACATACCGGTGTCAACTAGGATATCGAGAGCATACTTTCTTTGAGACAGGAAAATTCCATCGGCCTCCTAGCAATCTCAATAACAAGGAAATACTTCAAAGGACCAAAGTTCTTCATATGAAAACATGAACTCAAGTAAGACTAAAATTCATCTATCAAGGTCAATGAACTCCCATGAATAACCAGGCAAGGCAAGAAGAACTTGGTTATAGGTTGTGACAATGCAAGAAGAACTTGGAGAATCTCAAGACTAGGTTTAGATTTATCAATTCAGTATCTGATTTCAGAACATGGTTTTTGGACATGATTCCAAAAAGCCCCATCTACAGAGGACATCCTACTCACCATGTGCATAATTTGGATAATATGGAAGGACATAAATGCCCAAGTTTTTGAAGATAAAACAGAAGCAACCATCCTATGTTCTTGTAGCAGTCATTAGTCATTGACACTCTCCAACTGCCAAATCACCAATCAAGCATGCAGGAGGAGGACTGGTTAGATGGCCTTCATTTTTGGAAAATCAAATTTGATGGCTCTTTCAAAAAAGAAATAGGTATGCGGCAGCAACTTGGACCTTTACACCAATAATTTTTTTGTTTCAGGAACTAAAGATCGGAGAGGAGCGCTTTCAGGCTTTCTCGCCACTTCATGCGAAACTTTATGCGTGCTGGAGAACGCTCAAACAGATGAAAATCCTTCAGCCAATGCGATTGCATATCAAAACGGACTCGTTACTCTTGATACAATATCTGAAGCACACGGGAGGGAGTCCACCATGACAATTGAGTCACTCTTACAAGATGTGAGATTATTGATAGATAAAGTTCCAGAAGTTAGGTTCTCAAATGTATACAGACAGTCTGTATGTAATGAGCACAATCGTGCTACTATGTTAAATCCCTCTTAAAGTTTAATGAAAATATTTGTTATCAAATAAAAAATCAAACCGCGCTGCTTTAAAACAAAAATAGAATATTTCTTTTAATCAAACAAAAACCACAACTTTTAAAGGTAAATGATTTACAATAATTAGGAATTTTATCCACCTTATCAAGCTCGCCACCTTCTTCCCTCATAAAAAACCTCCCATTTTGTGTCTCAGTCCGAACATTCCATAACGGATTCTTTCTTGCAAATACAATATAAAGTGGGTAAGTATACACCACTCCTCAAGTACGAATTAACAATTACCCATTAAAATTAAAGGATATCATGTCAAGCTACTGCATTTTGGATTCACGTCACCTGCTCAATAGTGCTTTTTTGAAAATAAAATTGTATACATTTCTTTCAATCACAGTTAATTTATAATTTGTTATAAATTTTGTATATACTCCACAAATATTTTTGGAAGTACATTACAAATTTCATGATAAGATACGATATAGAAATTTTTTTCACGCATCAAATACTAATGAAATAATTCTTTTCTAACTATTAGCAACTAATAAATTTGCTTCATACACAAATATGTTTTTCTTAACTAAAATATAATTTGAAAGTGTTTCAAAGTGCAATTCAACCACGCTAATTATTTATAGGAGGATAAATTGCACTAAAATCACGATGAAAAAAGTAACGGTAACGCGTTGATAGATCTCCAATACAAATCGAAATAGTCTCCTTCCGACACTACACTTTCTTAAGTGAGAATTCGATCACGTGGATTATAAATAGAACAACCCATCATCATTCAAGAAATTTTCACCAAAATCTAGCTACCCAGCTCAAGCACATTCGTCCCCAGTTGTGCTTTACCTGCAAGCAACTGCGAAAGATTCCTCAAATTACTATTCATGGACGAGTAATCTCTAATTCCCATTTATTTGATCTTCAATCTCTCTTACATTCTGTGTTTTGTCTGCTCATAGATTTCATATTTCGCAGATCTGATGCGTACCCAAAAGAGTTCTACTCGGAGGAGCCGCCGAGAAGAAGAGGTTCACTAACTCCGACGAACTCCTCCTCCTCCGCCGCCGCCTCCACCACCAGCGTTCACGTGACGGCGCTCGACGGCCTGGTCAACGTCAACTCGCTCTTCACAGTCGCGGTCTTCGTCGGCCTGTCATTAACGACTCCGAACCAGCACAGCCTCGAAACCTCGGCGTGCGATGCCGGAATCGACGTGGCGAAGAAGCTCCTCGTATTCGAGGTTGTCTCCTTCAGCTTCTTCCTCTTCTCGTCCCTCATCGCGCAGGGGCTGAAGCTCGCGATCAATCTGCTCAACAGCAAGGATGTGGACGAGGCGTTCCGGGCCCACATCAGTTTGAGAGTTTTAAGGTTTGGGATGCTCGGGTCCGCAATCGGGTCGGTGATGGGGTGCCTGTTCTTGATGCTGTCGATGGTTAATGTGATCGAAATCCGACTCGGGATGCTGTCCTGTGGGAGCAAGTCTACTATCCATGCTGTTACTGCTTTGATTGTGCTGGTGACTTCTGCTCTCTTGGTTTATATTTCTACTGCTGTTTATGCTTTTATGCATTAGCCTAACTTCACTGCTTGTAATTTGGAAGACTACTAATCCCTCTATTTTGATAAAAAGAAAGTCTTGATCTTGTTCTTAATACCACAAGGCATGTTCTTTTCGACTGAACTAACAGAATTCTGAAATTTCCGATCTTAACTTAAGTTGAAAAGATTGCAGGCCTAATATAGGCTTTCAAAAGAGACTCTTGTGTATTGTGTCGCATCCATTTGACGTGCAATGCAAAGAAAGTCGGTTTTTTTTGTGTTAATGCTTATTACTATCAATTTTTCACGTTTTAAGTTATTTCCTCGTTATAATGTTACTACTTTGATTGTGCTGGTGACCTCTGCCCTCTTGGTTTATGCTACTACTATGTGCCGTTCTGCATTATTTTCTCTGAACTGAACTTTAGTTGTGGCTCAGTTGCAGTGTGATATAGGCTTGTTGTAACAAGTGAGAATCTCGTGTAATGTGTCGTACCAGTTTCGTTGTGTTAGTGCTTGTTAGATTTCACCAAATGTTTATCGACAAAATGTGAGCATCCAAGGTAGAATCTTGGATCAATAAATGAGAGAGTTGTTCTTGGTATGGGGTTACCTGTGACAACCTCTCTCACCGCATCCAGAGTCTTTACTCTAGCTCTCAAAACTACTTCAACTCTCCTTTTATCCCTTGGCTGTTCAATCTTATCCACCTTGATATTCTTAGTCTTGGTTCATCCAGTTTAATAGGCATGTTTGGAAATCAACCACTCTTACTTAACTCGATCTTTCAATCCATTCATTCAACTTTGGTATTTCCAGATCCTAGCATGTGTCACTCATATAGATTTTAGTTCGAGTAATCTTTGCCTATTGCCATCTCTTCAATTGTTGCACATGGCACTAAACAATTTGGTTGGTACCATACTTGAGCATGATGCTACCTGTTTTTGAGATTATATATATGATGTTAGACTTCTTAACACTGTCAAAGGAATGGAATGTAATACTCCTCTAGCCTTCTGCATGCTAGAGTTGATAACTTTCTCTGGAGTTGATGCATTTTAATTAGGATTGCCAACTCTAAATCTGCATTGAACTTTGCTAAAGTTCTGCTTTTGATCACTAAACTATTTTCGCCTAAATATTGATCATCGAAATTCATACAACGTTAATTACTAGTGTTAGTTAATGAGAGCAAATATGCATTTTTTAAGAGAAAGATTGAAATACAAATTAAGTGCATATTACCCCTTAAATTTCAAAAAGTATCATTTATGAGTTATGACCCCTAAAATAAAAGTGTCAAATTGATAACCCCTAAAATTATAAAATGTATTATTTACGGCCTCTTGACCATTTTCCGCTAAATTATACATTATATTAAGGGTATTTAGGTAAATTTCTTAAATATAATTAAAAAAAAGTAAATCATCATCCCACTCCAAGCCCGCCTCTCATCGTCGTTCCAACCCGCCTCTCATCTATCAACTCAACATGACATTTCTATTTACGGTCGATCAAATCAGATCAGATCAAACCTGAAATCCAAATTTGAAGAGATCTTGACTAATCGGAAAAGTTAAACCTCCAAACTATTCATCTCACCAAAATCACTTAAAGGTCATAATTGTTTAATGAGAAAAGTGCTTATATGACCCCTAATTCTTGGTTAAGTGCACATATGACCCTCAGTTCTTGTTTAGTACTATTATGACCCTATTTTGGATTTTCGATCAATTTCTTCTTCCTTTCACCTCTTCACCGCTTGTCCCCCAATATACACGGACCGGCGGTTGTGCCGGGGCAGCTGCGGCGGAACGTGATAGCGTTTCTGAGGAATCTGGGGTACAGTACTATTGTCTGTAAGACAAATTGGGAAGGCTCCGGTGGGCTCACCGCCGGAAACTACGAGTTCGTCGACGTTATCCGACAGGGCTCCGGGAACAGTGTGGCAAGATACTTTGTTGATCTGGATATGGCCGGGAGTTCGAGATTGCTCGGCCGACGGTGATGTACTAGCATGCGTTGCAGTTTGTACCGAGGGTATATATGTCATTTTAGGTGAATAAAGTACCGGACGGTATAGTCAATCGTCAGATGGTTATCACTTTTCAAGTCAATGTCAATCTAAGGTTATAATAGCACTTTCTTAAAATTGAGGGTTATATTTGCACTTAACCAAGAATTGAGTGTTATATTTGCATTTTACCCTTGTTTAATCCAAATCCAAATCTTAAGAGATTTTGACTACCCGGAAAAGTTAAACCTCCAAACTATCCATCTCACAAAAATCGCCTAAAGGCCATAATTTTTTAATCAAAATCCTCTTCGATAATCTTCTCTAAAGTTTGAGTTTACCAATTTCAACTCACAAAGTTGCTGTATTGTGAAGTCTTTGGACTGATAAAAAAAGGCATATGAATTCCATAACAAAGAACGACGCCAAAATCGAAGATTTGTCTAGATTGTTAATATTGGAGAAGTCGAATCAAACACATCACATGCAGATGTGATAGCCGTCATGATAGGTGGAGTCAGGGGGATTGGAGAAGCAACATTGTGACTATTCGCACAACCAGGAGTTAGGGTGGTGGTCGGAGATATCTCAATGATGAACACGGCGGAGCAATGGCGGCGCTGCTGGCGTTGTGGGTGACGTAGATTCGACCCTGATGGAGATGGTGGTGTGATGATGTCACCATTAATTTTTAATTAAAAAATGTATGATGAAACATTTACTAAAATACCCCGACAAAGGTTAAGAATCTCATGAAAGTAGTGTTTATGGTTATAAATTATATATTTCAGAATTTTAAGGGTCATAAATTTATATTTATATTTCTAGGAAGCATGAATTTGATATTTTTATTTTAGAAATCATAAATGATATTTTCAAATTTTAAGGGACTATAAAATGCACTTTAACATAGGAAGTAGGAACTAATGTGAAAAATAGTTGACTTGTGAATATAGACTGGAATCACTGCCCTTCCAAACGTCGCCGTCGAGCAAAGATTAAGGATCCGAAGCCCTAAATCCCCAAATTGCCAAATTCCTTTACAGCTGATCATGGATTCTCTGCTCGCGAACTATGCTTCTTCCGACGATGAAGACGATCAACAGAATCCGCCGCCCCCTGCGACGGTGGCGCCCAGATCCACCGCTAAATCCCTCTTCTCTTCTATGCCACCCCCAAAACCCTCCTCCTCCGCTTTATTTTCTCTTCCCCCGCCCAAATCCCACCTCCCAAAGCCTCCGGCGAACCGATATTTGAGCGACGACGATTTAGAGGACCTGCTACCTGTAAACAGCGGTAAGCCATCATCCCTATTCTCTGCAATCCCTCAGCCGAAGGCCTCGTCGTCGTTGCTCTCTTCTCTTCCGCTTCCGCTGCCCAAAGCTCAGGATGCTGGGCCCGCTCATCCGCCTCCAACAGCGGCCCCTGAGAAGAAGAAGAAGGTAATTCAATTGAAACCGCCTGTGCTATCATCTGATGAGGAGGATGACGACGAGGAGGAAGAGCAGAGAAAGAGGAGGAAGAATCAGTCGAGCTGGCAGACTTCATGGTCGGCTATACCGGCGCCAAAGAACTCCGCCACCCTGGGTTCCTCGACGCTGGGTTCGGGTTCGGGCACCAGCAGGAGGTCTATCATTGATGCTGATGTGCCAGGATTGAAGAAGTCGGCTACCGAAAGTACAGCCGAGGCTGTTATCAACTCGGCTGTTATTGATCAGGGCTCTGTTAGCATGAGTGGTGCTAGTGATGCTAGTTATGGCAGTGATTATTCAGGTTGGGCTCCTGGAGCTGATGAGAATTATGCTGGTGCTAGTGCTGGTGAGAGTTATGCACCTGGAGTGGCTGAGAATTATGGTGATTATGCTAGTTATAGTGGTGATCAAGGGAATTATGCGAATTACGAGCAGCACCAGAGCTATCAGATTGAGGAACTGGGGCCGGAGATTTCCATGATTGGTGGAAGTGGTGGATTTAAGGTTCCTGGAAAGAGAGGGAGGAACAATGTGCCCGTGGAAATGGTTGAGGTGAAGCAGGATGAGTTGATGAAGAACAGGCCAAGGGAAGACCAGTCTAAATTGACTGGAATTGCTTTTGGTCCCTCCTATGCGGTATGTCATTGTAGTTACATTGTTTTCTTGTTTGTGTATTGTGTTTCCTTTGGATCTTCTGCATAATATCCTCAAGCATGGCCGAATATGTTGGTTTTGGTTTAACAGTGTAAAAACAAATCCGCTTTGTTTTTAAGTTAACATTGAATCCCTTTAGTGAGATGAGTTCTTAGGGGGAGTATGTGTTTTTGACGCCCTTAGGCTTCTACATAAGGCATTTTTTAGTTTCTAGAGAAGCTATCTTTGCTGTCTCTGCTGTAGTACCATTTGGGATTTTGTCTTAAGTCATTCTTTAGTGAATTTGTCGATGTGCCTGGAACCATTTATTTGTTTGTTATTGTTTCTTTTGTAGCATCTTCTTGTTATTTGGTTTTGTCCACTGCTTGATACTAGGTTGATTTCTTTTCCTTGGGCAGCCTGCATCAACCAAGGGAAAGCCTAATAAGCTACACAAGCGGAAGCATCAGATCGGCACACTGTACTATGATATGAAGTCGAAAGAGACGGAGCTCGCAGAACGGCGTGCTAAAGGTTTTCAAACGAAGGCTCAAACACAAGGGAAATACGGGTGGTGAGCAATGCCTTCCATTCGATGAGACTAAGCATTCCTTAAAGCTTTTCACTGCAAATTTCCCTCAACAGACATACTCGGGATTTGAGGTATGGGTGGTTATGTACTGTTCAGAAAGCGTTCAATTCAAAAATCTTCCATGCTGTTTGAGAGTTTAAAGCCATAGGCGTTGTATCTTGACTTTTGGATTATATTCTGTTACTGATGCATTGAGTAAAAGAAGTGCACATTTATTTTTATCCGGGTCTTTCTAAGAAATCAGAATTCAATCAAATTTATGTCTATTTTGTTTTGCAATGTCATATTACTCAGATTTAGGTTTTTACCTCTTCTCTAGTCTGCCAGGGTCGATTTTGAGAGTGTATGTTCATATATATGACAATGATACAGAGTGATGTGATATGTTCAGAGAAGGATATTAGGATTTGTTCCAGATACTAACCATATTGTTCATTTTCTTCTGCTGCACTGCACAAAAAGGCTTTAAATCCTACCTAACATTACAAAGTTAATCATTATTGTAATAAATTAAGCATGTAAATTTAGAACATCTAGCTGAGAACCAGCCGCCTTAGCGCCGCAATTTGGTTTTTCTCTTCTGGCCCTCCCCCTGCTCTTGTATTGCTGCACAGATCCTTCTCCAGCAGCCGACTGAGATCGCTGTGGGGATTACTATCCAAATAGAATTCCCGAAAAGGAAGTCTCCATAAAAGTAAAAATGGCTTGTAGCAAAATCATTTCCATCCAGGTAATAAGTGATGAAAAGCAGGATGGTAGCATAGATCTGTTCTATAGAAACTGCCAGCTGAAGCACATGCCTATAAGACTTCTTTGTAGCTATTGCAAACCTGCGTATTTGTATATCTTATGAGTTTATGACCATAATTTCATCCATGGTATGAAACATCAAACATACTTACACGCAGAGAAGGCTGAGAGGGCCGGCCAGTACAGCTGTGAGTCCAACGGCGGAGACAACTGCAGAATCACGCGATGCATACCGAGAATCACCTCTGCTGTATTCCTTCCCTGCATTTTGCAATAGTAATACATGGTGTGGACTGAGGTAAAACATAGAAAGGTTTCTTGGCCACTTACAGATTTCATCAAGGTAAAACGGGGGAGTCTTCTTGTAAAAATCTGGGGTAAATGTAAAATAACCTTCAAGGATCATATGAGCGAGCCCCGTGAAGATCCACCAGCACATCACTGTCCTTTCACACTTGGATAACTTTTTACTGAAGCCTGAAATGAACTCAGATAACGGATTCCGTTCAGAAGAGAGCAGTAAGGTCTTAACAAAGGGCATATGAACCAGTTCATCAAACAAATCCAGGCATTTACTCACCGGAAAGGATCCAGGTAGTGGAGACAATAAGAGCGGAGACGGCGAAAAATACAGATTGAAGGGCGGATCTGGACATGATTTGGGGCACAAAACCAGGCAGCTCCATATCTCTTGGGACGTAAGGATGCTCCATCGATCTGCTTCTCTGAGTCAACGCTTCTGGTCAACGAGATGTCTATCGCTCTTCTCTGCCATCCCAGCGATTTATTGCTGTTAAGCGTGAGCTTTGGATCCATCATCGTGCCCAACTAAAATAATCTAATCATTTTTTTAATCAGTCAAATCGTGATGTACCCCTTGGTTTTTAGATACTTTCAATATTCCGGTCTATTTTTCACACTTTGACTCCTAATACTGGTCTTATGATGACTCGGATTTCTCATAATTATACAAATCAAATCCGAAACTAATCAAAATTTTACTCGGCAAAAAGATCCGTCAGAAAACTAAGATTAGCACATCACATTCAGTTCAATAATTTAATACAAACATCAACATACATATACTCTAAAAAAGACTGGAAATAAATTTTTAGAAAAAAGAGAGTAAAACCACCTCCCATATAATGATCTCAACTCCGATGATGAAAATCGGACCGAATGATTGTTCGATCGACTGACTGGCTCGACCGGCCCAACCGACTGACCAACCCGACCGATCAAAGCCTGCCCGACCGACTGACCAGGATCTCCATCTTCAGGTCGGCGATCAAATCGGAACCGGGCTCTTCAGCAGCTATTTGGCGCGTTCATCTATGTCAAGCGTGGCCGTCCTGCGCGTGAATCGGCGACGGTGGCCATTGTGATCGGAAGAGATTGAGCTCAGATCTCACCAGAGAAAATCATCAGGAATAGAAACGGCAACGACAAGTTTATTGTATGATCAAGGATTAAAACTATAAACATAAATAATAAAAAGGCACGGAGGGGTAGAAATGCAGTTTTTTAAAACATTAAACAATTACAGCGGGAGAGATGAATTAATAAAATCGGGTTATAAGACCAGAATCACGTCGCGGGTGTGTGCAGTTCTTTTATTTTCGGGCATAGAAAGTTGGTGGAGACCATGTCCATGAGCTTATACTTAGACTATGGTTTCTCATATATTTTATAGATTAATTTAGATGTTTGTAATTTTTATTTGTCTAACTCAATCAATTCATTTATAATATCTAAACATTCTAAAAAAAAGTAAACGGAAAAAGAAAAATAAAATTAATTTAATAACTTAAATACTTAAATCAACTATACAATCATATTTGTAATATATGAATGTATTTTTTGTTTAAATAAATAATTAAAATATCATATTAAGATCAAGTCTAATAATAAAAATACATAAAAATGAAAAATAAAGAACGATCATATAATAATCTTATATGATAAGACCGTGCTATCCAAACTTTCTCACCCAGACTTAGACCATCTCCAATGGTTTCCCCTTATCTTTCAGCCTCTACAGTTGTTTTTACAGTTGTAACAGTATTTGAGCTCTAATAGTTCAACTCTAAATTTTCCTCTAAAACAATATTCCTTTATATTCTTAACGAAAACTTAATCTTTATTTTTATATTTGTTTGTTATATTTCGAAAATTATATCAATTAATTCTTAATCTTGCACCAATAATTTATTTAATTAAAATTAAAATTAAAATATATAATTATTCATAATAAAAATATTCATAAAACACTTAAACTTATAAATAATTTTGTAACATACATTTCTTAAAACTAGTAAAAAAAATTCTTTTAATATTAGCACTTAAAATTACATTATTAAATATAATTCTACAATTAAATATAACATATATAAGTTTCAAAAATACACATAACACAAACAACGGACCAGTAGATCTTAGAACAAAAAAACCAAAATTAGATTAAAAAAATATATCCAAAATATAATGAAAATAGAAAACCTAAAATGATTAAAAAAAAAGAAGGAAAAATTAAACTGGAAGATAAACATCAGCACAAGGATAACTGAGCTAAAAAAGAATTGAAAATACATCAGGCGGAGGAAAATAGGTTTAGCGGAGACAATTGCCGCTATATTTAACGCGGATTGTTCCTCCCGTAAAATAGCTACAGTAAAATAGTGTACGGTTGGAGCAGAAAATGGACAAAAACATAAAGTTGAAGAGTCCATTGGAAGCTCTTATGGCTCGTCCCAGTTTTTGATTCACATAAGCTGACAAAGTTTATTTTTTTGCCTAACAGTATAACAAATATTTCTAATATTGTATTTTACATTTTGGAAAACTAATTTTTTTTTAATATTTCCTCTTTTAATTCTATTATTGAATTAAATTTTTATTGCACGTTATTTATAAATTTTAATCAATTTGTTTATTATATTTGTTCGATGTTTTATTTAGATTTAGTTCAACTCATCACCAAAAACTACTCTTAGTTTAATATATTTCTATAAATTCATTAAACTAAACTTATACACATTTAATTTTACATCATGTATACTCCTAATCGACGTTGGGCGGGGTGTTCGGTGGAGAACTAATTTGGGTAAAATTAGCTGATTGAGACCAATTAACTTTTTGTCGACTAAGTTAAAAATTTTAATTTTGGTGTTTGGTGGAGAGGTAATTGGTACTAAAAATAATCTTTTCAAATCTTGGAAATAGGAACATTTTCAGTTAGCACATTGCTCTTATTACCTAACAGTTTCTATATGGTACAACGGGTGTACGTACCCCCACCTTTATTATGTGTACTCTTCTTTTCTATCCCTATTTGTTTTTCATTTTATATTATGTAGATTTCGGTCCTATCACATGTTTTCTTCTTTCGTCAAAAAACTAATTAATCCTTTCTAAAATACACGTTTAAATTAATTCAACTAAGATTAATTACTTTTGTTTACCATCTTTTTTTTTAAAAAAACATTTTCCATCTATAAATTATTAAGAAACATGTATATAATTCCTTTTAAAAAAGAAACATATATAATCATTTTTTATTTTTTATACCACTTTTTAATAATGATAAATATGTGAGTTTGGTGATGTTACAGACTATGATATCCTTTAAACTAATAATTTACGTTATAAAGTGATATTCAATAGAAACAAATTAAAAAGGCTTAAAAAATTTATTTAAGTTATTTAAAATCTCATAAATGTGTAGATATTAGTATTGAAAATATTGTTTAATTTATTTGCAATATATATGTAAACTATATACTATATTTATAAATATTAGTTTTGGAATAGACCGTCTATATTATAGCTATAATATAGACGGCCTATTCTTGCAATTAATATAGGAAAAGCGGCTCCTCTTTTGCAATTACTATTTACGCGGGTCCTTTTTAGCAATATAGGAAAATTGCATCACAGACCCTCCTCCATAAATATATATACCATATTTCTATTTTTTATTTTACAAAACCTTCTGAAACCGTCTTCCTAATTCTAAACCCTCTTTCAATCGCGTTCCCAATCTGAGCAATCCAACCGGCGCAATCCAATCCAGGTACTGATTTGTGATTGTGTTTTTGTCATTTAATGGTGATTTTGATCGTCCGCGCGGAGGACCTCACCGGAGAAGACAGCCTCAAAGTTGTGCCGGCGGTTTACCTCAGAATCCTGCTCGAGGAGGAGGCGAAATTGGAGGTTTCGCCGGCCGGTGATTTCGAGGAAGAAGGTGAGTTCTTCAAAGTTCCGGTGCCGTGGGGAGAAGATCACGTTTACGGGGTGAATCTGTGAAGCTTTGTTGGATTGGCCGGGGATTGTGAATCAGATGACTATTGGGTCGTGGATCCGTATCAAAAAGGTCCCACCGGCGATCATGGCGCTTGAAGGAATAACCCGGCAAAGATATCGTGATATGTTTCTCTGGTCGGGCACAAGCGACCCAGGTAATATTGCTACTGTTGGTTTGAGTTCTGAATCTTACTCAATTGGGGATTAATCCAATTCTGATTCAGGTATTTATCCAACTTTTTTGTGATGTTCATGATTCTGTTGTTTTGTTGTTTTTTAAAATTTTATGTGTTTATCTTGGAAACTGGACTTTTTAATGTGGATTCTGTCTTGTTATGAAATTTATTTGTTTAGTTTGAAAACTAGACTGATTAATGTGGTTTCTGTCTGCATATGAAATTTTATGTGTTTAACTTGAAAACTAGGCTTTTTGATTTGTGTTGAAACTTGATTATTTATTGTGAAAACTGTGGTGTTTGTAAAACTTGATTTTTTAATGTGAAAACTGTGATTGTGAAAACTTGGTTATTAAGGTTGAAAACTACAGTGATTGTAGAAACTATATTTTTTAGGCTGAAAACTGTGGTGTTTGTAAAACTTGATTGTTTAGTTGAAAACTGTTTTTATTGTGAAAACTCGATTGTTTAGGTTGAAAACTTTAATGTTTGCGAAATTTGATTATTTATTGTGAAAACTGTGATTTTTGTGAAACTTGATTGTTTAAGTTGAAAACTGTGATGATTGTGAATTTTTAGACTGAAAACTTTGGTGAAACTTGACTATACTTAACACAACATTATTTAACCTAAACACCCTAGTTTTTATGTACCTAAAATCTGATGTTTGTAATATGAAAACTTGTCTTTCTAACCTGAATTCTTCTGTGTTTACGAGTGTTTAAAATACAAAAATTATATTATTAACTGATTTGAGTACATATTATTTGCGTGAACAGTGCCGTGAATAGTGCGCGTGAACAGTGCCGTGAATAGTATCATGAACAGTGTCGTGAATAGTGCCGTGAATAGTACTTTTCCCAGATTTTGCAAATAAGGACCTCCTTCCTTCCATATTGTAATTTAGTCCTTGGTCTATATTATGCTATAATATAGACGGTCACTCCAGAGACCAACTAGAGTACATATTATCTGGGAAAAGTACTATTCACGGCACTATTCACGGCACTGTTCACGCGCACTATTCACGGCACTGTTCACGCAAATAATATGTACTCAAATCAGTTAATAATATAATTTTTGTATTTTAAACACTCGTAAACACAGAAGATTTCAGGTTAGAAAGACAAGTTTTCATATTACAAACTTCAGATTTTAGGTACATAAAAACTAGGGTGTTTAGGTTAAATAATGTTGTGTTAAGTATAGTCAAGTTTCACCAAAGTTTTCAGCCTAAAAATTCACAATCATCACAGTTTTCAACTTAAACAATCAAGTTTCACGAAAATCACAGTTTTCACAATAAATAATCAAATTTCGCAAACACCAAAGTTTTCAACCTAAACAATCGAGTTTTCACAATAAAAACAGTTTTCAACTAAACAATCAAGTTTTACAAACACCACAGTTTTCAGCCTAAAAAATATAGTTTCTACAATCACTGTAGTTTTCAACCTTAATAACCAAGTTTTCACAATCACAGTTTTCACATTAAAAAATCAAGTTTTACAAACACCACAGTTTTCACAATAAATAATCAAGTTTCAACACAAATCAAAAAGCCTAGTTTTCAAGTTAAACACATAAAATTTCATATGCAGACAGAAACCACATTAATCAGTCTAGTTTTCAAGCTAAACAAATAAATTTCATAACAAGACAGAATCCACATTAAAAAGTCCAATTTCCAAGATAAACACATAAAATTTTAAAAAACAACAAAACAACAGAATCATGAACATCACAAAAAAGTTGGATAAATACCTGAATCAGAGATTGGATTAATCCCCAATTGAGTAAGATTCAGAACTCAAACCAACAGTAGCAATATTACCCGGGTCGCTTGTGCCCGACCTGAGAAACATATCACGATATCTTTGTCGGGTTATTCCTTCAAGTTCCATGATCGCCGGTGGGACCTTCTTGATACGGATCCACGACCCAATAGTCATCTGATTCACAATCCCCGGCCAATCCAACAAAACTTCACAGATTCACCCCGTAAACGTGATCTTCTCCCCACGACACCGAAACTTTGAAGAACTCACCTTCTTCCTCGAAATCACCGGCCGGCGAAACCTCCAATTTCACCTCCTCCTCGAGCAGGATTCTGAGGTAAACCGCCGGCACAACTTTGAGGTTGTCTTCTCCGGTGAGGTCCTCCGCGCGGACGATCAAAATCACCATTAAATGACAAAAACACAATCACAAATCAGTACCTGGATTGGATTGCGCCGGTTGGATTGCTCAGATTGGGAACGCGATTGAAAGAGGGTTTAGAATTAGGAAGACGGTTTCAGAAGGTTTTGTAAAATAAAAAATAGAAATATGGTATATATATTTATGGAGGAGGGTCTGTGATGCGATTTTCCTATATTGCTAAAAAGGACCCGCGTAAATAGTAATTGCAAAAGAGGAGCCGCTTTTCCTATATTAATTGCAAGAATAGGCCGTCTATATTATAGATATAATATAGACGGTCTATTCCAAAACTAATATTTGAGGAATATGAATTTTTATTACTATTTATAAAGTATGATAAAATATGTGATATTCTTTTATGTCATTTTACAAAACTCTTTATATGCAATCAGTTAGTCAAACCAGCTGATATAATTAACTAATCAAAACAATTAATGTAATCAGCTAATCAAAACAGTTAATACAATTAGATAAACGTTATCAACTACCAGCTAATCACCAAACATCATTAATTGGAACAATTCCCAATCGATCTCCCAATGAATTTCGCTACCAAAACAAATTCCAATCCATGTAATTTATTATCTTGATTATGGGAATCTTGCTCATTTTTCTCTTCATCAAACTTATAAAGCCGATCCTTCTGTTGAAACTTTTATTGAAATATTTGGGAAGAGCCATGTCTGAACTGAGTGCGCTCAACCTCGCTTCCGGCGTCGGCGGCAGACTCGCTAAGCGCGACGTTGAATCCGCTGTGGATAAGTACGAGAAATACCACGGCTACTACGGCGGAGACGAGCAAGAAAGAAAGGCTAATTACAGTGACATGGTGAATAAGTACTACGATCTCGTAACCAGCTTCTACGAATACGGCTGGGGAGAATCATTCCACTTCGCTCCCAGGCTCAAAGGTAAATTAATCCCGATCTTTCTTATGTATCATTAATTCATTTTGTATATGATTTGATCTTACATAGATTGAGGCCTGGGGGCATGTAATATTGGAAGATCTCGATTAAAGTGGTGGGTCTATGCCTAGGCTAGCGCCTGTCCTCGGATCCGCGGAACAAACTTGTGAACTGTATTTTCCGGCCTAACTACCACCGACCCTTTCCCGCGCACTATCGCTTACCATAATATTAATTCCTAGATCCGCTGGTGACTTATATCTTTAAACATTTGCAGGTGAAACACTAAGGGAGAGCCTGAAGCGATACGAGCATTTCATCGCGCTTCAGCTCGGCCTGAAACCGGGAGACAAGGTGCTCGACGTCGGGTGCGGCGTTGGTGGGCCGATGCGAGAGATCTCACGGTTCAGCTATACATTCATTACTGGTGTGAACAACAGTGAGTACCAGGTACGCAGGGGAGCCGAGCTGAACCGGCTAGCCGGGTTGGACCTGCCGAACCGGTGCGAATTCGTGAAGGCTGATTTCATGGAGATGCCATTTTCCGATAACCATTTTGATGCTGTTTACAACATCGAATCAATCTGCCACGCTCCAGATGCGGTGGGATGCTACAGAGAGGTTTATCGCGTTCTGAAACCGGGCCAGTTCTTCGCCTCGTACGATTGGTGCATGACTGATTCGTACAATCCTGAAAACCGCGAGCATGAACAGATCAAGGCTGAGATCGAGCTGGGAAACGGTCTTCCTGATGTGAGGCGCACGACGGCGTGCATCGACGCTCTGGAGAAAGCCGGGTTCGAGGTTATCTGGTGGAAAGATCTGGCCGTTGATTCACCGGTTCCTTGGTACTTGCCTCTGGATACTGGTCGCGGGTTTTCGCTGAGCAGTTTCAGGTTAACCGGGGCTGGACGGTTTGTTACCAGACAACTCGTGAAGGTTCTTGAGTATGTCGGGGTTGCTCCTAAAGGAAGCCAGAGGGTGCAGGATTTCTTGGAGAAAGCTGCACAGGGGCTTGTTGATGGTGCAAAGAAGGACATTTTTACCCCCATGTTCTTCTTTTTGGCTCGAAAACCTCTTTCAGGTAAGCCAGCGGTGGAGTGATATCGAAGGGATCGAGTTGATCAAACATGTCATGTTCTAGTTGTTGGTTTGATTAGAATCGAGTCGGGTCATTTTCGATCGGGTTATTTTCAATTTTTAATCAAATTATCCTAGACAATCGATGCTCAGATTATATTATTTTGTCACTTACTGGATTTCGTTTTGTTGGAAAATACAGTTATCACTTCATAATATTAATTATTATCATCTTCAGATGAATATTGGTTCAATGTTTCTTTCAGGTTTGGGTTCGGGACTACATATCAACGCTAGATTCTGATTTTTTTTTTGGGTTCGGGTCTATATTCAGGTTCGGTCCAGTTTCGGGTTCATTTCAAATATGGCACTATCTAGTCGGGTTTGGGTTGATCGGGTGATTTTAGAGTTCGGATCTCAATTTGGATAACACTGTTCGATTTTCAATCGGTTTCCTTCACGTTTGACCATCGAATTTTACAGGTTTGGTAACAGTTTGCCAGGTCTAATTACAACCTAGTATTATGTATGACATCTAACCTACCCTAAAATGCCAAATTTAGTTCAGTACTTCGAGCGGAAGTCAAGGACCTCACATTACACTTAGGGTGGGGTATGCGGCATGGACAGTTCCACATTGTTCACTTGAACACGTCCTCATTCGAAATGAGATTTTAGACTAGACAGTACCCTAAGGGAAAAACAAATGAAACATAAACGTACAAATTTTTTTTTTTTTTTGTGGGAAATAAAACCCTGTCAATGTTGGCGTGTTTAGAACATCTCTAATTTGATTGTCAATATGATAAATATTGATTGACACGTCATTATGATAGACTCTTTACAAAATCATGCCTCTAATACAATCCTCATTTAATATAGTCAATCATACGTGTTAGAATTTACAAGAAACAATGTCAATGATACTTCCACTTCTTGAGATCTACTTGACATTATCTTGTATTAAAATCGGGCATTAATCATCAAAAACTTTCATTTTCTTGTAAATTTATCCAAATTTAAATTATTCAAAAATCAACAAAATTTTTATAGAATGATGTTTATTATAAATATTGTAATACACTTTATGTCGTTAAACATAGTTAGTATAAATTTCAATTTTTATGTGTATTTGTTAGTTGAATATTTTAAAATGGTCAATTAATTTGTTCTAAATAAAATCATAGTTATGACTTCTAATTATATTTTGCTTATAAAATTTTAAATTTTAGTTGAAGTTGTATTTCAAATGCTAAATTTGAAAAATACTTGGATGTTAATAAAATGGTATATATAATTTTGTAATAATTGTTAATTAAAATTATAAACAAATCTCACTATTTTCAATTTTATTTGAAATTAGTGTTTTGAATAACTATAAATTTAATTGTTAAAATATAAATTAACATATCCAAAGAGAAGTTTGAATTGGGAGATCAAAAAATTTAGAATGTCAACATTCAAAAATTATGTGCTTATGTCACTTTAAAGTTCTATAATATCATGACATTTGTCATCTAAAATTACGGATGACATACTTAGCAATGGAGATGCTAGTACACTGGCGACTAGATGGCTATAAGAATTATAGTGAAAAGGTTAACTTCTGTGATTGATTCTGTAAAGAATTTATACAGTGAGTCTATAACTAATTCCCTAATCTAATGTAGAGTAGGTAAACTAGCTAGCCTAAGAATCTGGAGAGAATATGTACTTAGACTAGGATTACAACAGAAAAGGAAAAAAGTCAAAATATCAAATCTACAGCTTAATACCTCCCACAAGCTCACGAACGAGAACGTACATGAAGTTTGGAACACAAGGTAGCAAATCTGGATAGACCCCACTACCTTAGGAAAAATGCTTGCAACTTGGTCAACTGAATGGACATGTCGGACGACCAGTTCACCTCCTTGGACCTGCTCACGAACAAAATGAAAGTCTATCTTGATGTGTTTCGAGCGTTGATGAAACCCGTGATTAGCGGTGAGATAAGTTGCACTCAGATTGTCACAGAGAACAATCGGCGGACCATGATGAGAAGCTTCCGTTTCCTGAAGTAACTGCTAGAGCCAAACAAGTTCAGCCGTAGCAAAGGCAACTGCGCGGTATTTAGTCTCCGTGCTCGAGCGGGTGACAACGTTTTATTTCTTAGATGCCTAGCTAACCAGATTACCACCAAAGTTCACACAAAAATCATGTTGAGAGCGGCAGTCGTCCACATCGGAGGCCCAACCGGCGTCCGTGAAGGTGAGGAGCTGAGAATCTCTGGACGGTCGGAAGAGAAGACCCGTGTCAAGTGTGCCTTTCAGGTACCGCAAGATACGTTTGACAGCTACCCAGTGAAGTTCAGTAGGTCTGTGCATGAACTAACAAACTCTGTTGACTGAGTATGAAAGCTCCGGTCGTGTGATGGTCGCATATTGAGCATATTGAAGGGCACGGATAATGCTGCGGTAGAGGTGGACGTCCGGAAATGGATCGCTGGCAGCCACGAAACACGAGCCTAGGACGGCAGGGGAGGAGATTGGTTTGGCACCTATCATCTTGCTCTTGTCCAAGAGATCCAAAAAATATTTACGTTGGGAAAGCAACAGACCTGCAGAGCCACGATGCACCTCAATGCCAAGAAGAAGTTGAGAGCACCCAAGTCTTTCAACGAGAAGACTGAGTTAAGATACCAAATAAATTCATCGATGAAAGAGGAGTTGGAACCGGTGATGATGAGGTCCTCTACATACATCAGAACATACACAAAATCAGAGCCATGTTGTTTAATGAACAGTGAAGTGTCGGAGACACAATACCTAAAACCATGGCGAAGAAGAGGTTGATTGAGCTTCTGGAATCACGCTCGAGAAGCCTATTTGAGACCATATAGAATTTTCTTGAGATTGCAGACAAAGGAGGGCCTATCAGGAGAAACAAAACCAGGAGGTTGCTTCATGTAAACAATCTCAGCCAGATCACCATTAAGTAAAGCATTGTTGACGTCAACCTGACGAAGTGGCCAGTTACGAGTGATGGAAATGCTTAGAATAATACAAATGGTGGTTGGCTTGATAACAGGACTAAAAGTGTCAAAGTAGTCCACACCCTCTTCCTGATTGAAACCTTTTGCCACCAGTCTAGCTTTGTACCTCTCAATTGAGCCATCTGGTTTCTTCTTGATCCACTTACAACCAACACGATTGGCTGAATATACAACCTAAGAATCTAACGTAGAGTAGGTAAACTATCTAACCTAAGAATTTGAAGAGAATATTTACTTAAACTAGGATTAAAACATAAAAGGAAAAAAGTCAAAATATCAAAGATACAGCTGAACACAGTGGCTATATATACCTTTTATTTCGGTTTGGGAGCCAATCTATTCTGGGAGGTTGTGAAATTAACCAGATTATTGAGTCATCAAAAAAATAATCCTATTAATTGCAATATCATTCTTATTTAAGTAGAAACTGCTACAAATACTTTTGTATTGATTTTTTTTTTTTGAAATGAAATACTTTTGTATTGATAGATCTAATTATACATATGTATTATCCTATTGCACTACTCAAATTTGAGTGTTTAACTTTGTGCAATTCAATTTAAATGAATTTGGATTCAACTTAAACAATTATTCAAACATCTGATTTCAGAAACATCTGAAAGCGCCTTCCTTTTTTCTGGGCCATCTGCTCTTGCATTACTGCAGATATTCTCCTCCAACAGACGATCGAAATAGTTGCTGGGATTACTATCCAAACAGCATTTCCGAAAACAAAGTATCCATAATAGTAAATCCAGGTTGAAACATATGAAGCCAGGGAATAAGATATGAAGAGCAGAATGGTTACATAAAGCTGTTCTAGAGAAACGGCAAGCTGAAGCACGTGCCTGTAAATCTTTTTTCTAGCTATTGCAAACCTGCAAATTTCATATAAACATATATAAATGCAAACAATGTAAAATCAGCTTGAATAATTCTTGAAATTATTGTATATTATCCCTTATCTACATACACACAAAGAAGGCTAAGAGGGCCTGCAAATACTGCTGTAAATCCCTCGATCGCGAGAACTCCAGCATCACGCGATACATATCGCGAATCACCTTTGCCATATTCCTTCCCTGCATTTTACATTGGAATAATCAACTCATTGCCTAGTATACGTCTTTTAAAATGCTTCTGGATACGTACTTACACGCTTCTGCGAGGTAAATGGGTCTAGTTTTCTTGTAAAAATCAGGAGTAAATACATAATAACCTTCAACAACCACATGGAAGAGCCCCGTGAACATCCACCAGCACATAGCCATCCGTTCATATATGGATATATTCTTATTAAGACGTGCTGGAAATGAAAACACTCCAAACTTTAGATATATATTCTGTATTCATGTTTCTGAAATGGATGTATATATCTCACCGGAGACTATCCAAGTAGTGAGGACAACAAGAGCGGAAGCTCCGATAAAAACAGTAAAAATGGAGGGTGTGGATATCATTTGGTGAACGAAACCAGGCAACTTCATATCCCTGGGAACATAAGGATGCTCCATTTCTGCTTATTATATATGTTCTGTCTTCCCATTTTATATATACAAGTTTTCCAGGCGGTTTCTTGTTGTTTAATGAATTGCGTTTCCTAGCTTAAACACTCAACCTATTTAGTACAAGTAAGTTTCCAGTGGTTGGTTAGAGAATTTCAATTTTAATTGGTCCTATATATCCATCAAGTATTCACTGTGGAATTTGATATAAAATCATAAATCAGAACGTTGATCATTTTTCACGGTATATTTCACAGTAATCTTTCTGGAGGAAAAATATATATAACCACAACGCGCGAATGAATATGAAGCAAGTAAAAAGTAAATAAAATAAGAAATGGCTAAGTAGATGGAATATATATTCTGGAAATAAAATGAAAAAGACATTATTGACAGAGTATAACTTGTAGTCTATCATCTCAACTGAATATCCTTTGATACAAGTAAGCAGCATCCACAGGATGTGCATGTCTGCATGCTCATCAAAGTCACCCACTCTTTCTAATTTAAATCCGGGATTATTGAATGGAAAGTGAAAAATAATAAAATTAGAATTATTATGCTGTCATATCAGATTATTTGTGGTTAGAACGATCTCATCATAAACTTATGGTAGAACTGTTTTTTTATTTATTTTACATCTTTATAAGTTAACCTAAGTGTTTGTTTAATTAGACTCTTAATATGATACTTTTAAGTAGTATATATTTAACAAAAAATATTGTAAATATGTCTATAGTTAGCTTAAGGTCATGTCCAGTTCAACTTATTGCAACACATTTCAGCACAGCACAACACAACACTGATCAGCACAGCACAACACATCACTGATCAGCATAGCACAACACTCATCAGCACTGAACAACACTTATCAGCACAACACTGTTCAGCTCAGCACATTTAAACTCTATTGGACACTATTTTATATTTTGTAAAATTAATTTTAATTAAGTAAAATTGTTATTTCTTGAGTAATTAACATTATATGTTTTTTCTTCATCTCAAATGAACATTATTCAACACTTTCAACACTATTCAACACAAGATCAACACAGCACAACACTGATCAGCACAACACAGCACTCATCAGCACAACACAACACATCACTCATCAGCTCAGCACAACACCAAATAAGTTGAACTGGACAGGGCCTAAGAGTTTCAGACATTAGTTTAATTTTGTTGTATATACCTCCGTTCGTTAAGTATTTTAGTTCATTTAAATATTATCGGTGAATTAGTTGTGTTAGAACGAGTAACAAAAATTATAAAAACGTAAATGATCACCATAAAAAGTGATAACTTATTTGTCCTAACATAAAATTATAAAGAAACGGTTTCACCCCAGAATTTGTATTTAGAGATAGGGCGCCTATGGATACGTAAATCTGTGCTACATGTGACAATAGAAGAAGAATCCGATTAGGGTTTTGTTTGTGTTTATTGTATTTATTGTATATTGCAGTTATGTCCTTAGGGTTTAGATAGTTTTGGTAATTATTATTACACCCATGTATGTAGTATAAATACTTATGTAAATCCTAATGAAAATCAGTTTGGGAATTAGTCTTTACATAAGTTTGGGACAGAAATTATCTTTTGTTGAGAATTCTAAGCGTGCTGCTCACGTTCTTGATTTAATTCATTGTGATTTGTGGGGACCTTCTCCTGTTTTATCTGGTAATGACTTTGCTTATTATGCTGTGTTTGTGGATGATCACTCGCGTTTTACTTGGTTTTATCCCTTACGTCGGAAGTCATATTTTGTTGATATATATATCCAGTTTGAGGCGTTTGTTGAGAATCAGTTTTCTTCAAGAATCAAAGTCTTTCAGAGCGATGGTGGTACTGAGTTTACCAACAATCGATTACAGACTCACTTTAGCACTCGAGACATTCATCATCAGATGTCTTGTCCTTACACGCCAGAGCAGAATGGTCGAGCTGAACGGAAGCACAGACATATTATGGAGATGGGGCTATCCATGCTGTTTCACTCACACTTACCTCTTTCCCACTGGGATGATGCGTTCAGCACTACGGTTTTCAACATTAATCGTCTGCCTACTCCTGTTCTAGGTAATATATCCCCTTTTGAGGTTTTGTTTGGTCGTCTCCAGAATATTCCAACTTTCATCCTTTTGGTTGTCGAGTATTTCCATATGTTCGTCCTACAGCAGCTCATAAGCTGGCACCTCGTAGTCTTCCATGTGTTTTTCTAGGATACAGTGCACAGTACAAGGGGTTTAAGTGCTTGGACACAGCTACCGGTCGTGTTTATATGACTCGCCATGCCAAATTTGATGAGACTCATTTTCCTTTCTCTAGTACTACTTCGGAGTCTCAGTTTACTTCACTGGATGTCTCGTCGTTCTTGGATCCTTCCACTTCTGACTTGGATGTACCTTCTGTTGGGTCTTCTTCAGCGGTGTCATCTGCTCCTTGTCTTGTGTGTCCTGAGCCTCCTATTTCTTCTGAGCCAGCGCCACCTACGGCTGTTTTGGATGATCCTATTACCGTTGATGAACCTGTTACTCCTCCTCGTTCGCCTACACCCTCAGTGTCGTCGCCTGAGACCTCGACTCCTGCATCCTCAACTTCAGTTTCGACTCTGCTCCTCGGGCTCATAGGATGGTCACTCGTCATCAGGATGGGACACGTGTGCCTCGCGATCTTGGCCCCGACTTTGTTCTCACTGGACTAGTTGCTGAGCTGGTTGCTCAGACGGAACCTCGAACTTATCGTACTGCTGCTAAGGACTCTCGATGGGTAGCTGTTATGGATGAGGAGATTGCTGCACTTCGTCATCAGCACACGTGGGATCTGGTTCCGTGTCCTCCACAGGTTAATGTTGTTGGCTCTAAATGGGTCTATCGCCTCAAGTATCGACAGGATGGATCCATTGATCGCTACAAGACTCGTCTGGTTGCTCAGGGTTTTTCTCAGATTCTGGGTTTTGATTTTGATCACACCTTCAGTCCGGTGGTCAAGGTTGGCACTGTTCGCACTGTTCTTGCCATTGCCACCATGAGGAACTGGCCGCTTCATCAGTTGGATGTCAAGAATGTTTTTCTCAATGGCATTCTTGACACTCCAGTTTATATGGCCCAGCCAGCGGGTTATCAGGATCCAGCTCGTCCTCATCATGTGTGTCTTCTTCGGAAGGCGATCTATGGTCTGAAACAGGCTCTCAGGGCATGGTTTGACAGGTTCAGTGCGTTTGTTCGGGATCTTGATTTTGTTGGGAGTCTCTCGGATCCGTCTTTGTTTGTGTTCACTCGTGATGATGTTATTCTCTACCTGCTTGTCTACGTTGATGACATCATTTTCACAGGGAACAGCAGTACAGCGATTCGCCAATTCATTGCCCGAGCTGATCGTGAATTCTCGGTCAAGGATCTTGGCTCTCTTAGCTATTTTCTTGGTCTGGAAGTGACTCCAACCTCCTGATTTGTTTTTGGGGCAGGCCAAGTATGCTAGAGACATACTTCAGCGAGCTGGAATGTTGGATGCTACACCTATTTCTACCCCGTTTTTACCTTTGTCTCAGTTTCATAGCAGCACGAGTGGTCCTTTTCATAATCCCAAGTTGTATCGTTCACTAGCTGGAACTCTTCAGTATCTGACTATCACTCGTCCGGATTTGTCGTTTGCAGTTAAAGGATGCTCGTGATGATCACTTCTCGGCAGTGACTCGGATACTTCGGTATGTTCTTGGTACACAACATTGTGGTTTGACCTTTTCTGCTGGTGGTGTTTCGGAGGTACTTGCTTACTCGGATGCGGACTGGGCTCGGTGTTTAGAGATTCGGCGATCTACATATGGATATGCTGTTTTTCTGGGTGGAAATCTAGTTGCTTGGAGTGCTAAGAAGCAACCTACTATCTCTAGATCGAGTTCGGAGTCGGAGTATCGTGCTTTGGCCAATACAACTTCGGAAGTTGTCTGGCTTATGCATCTTCTTAGTGATCTGCGTTTTCCTCTGCAGGGTTCTCTTTTACTTCTCTGTGACAATAATAGTGCTATCTTTTTGGCGGAGAATCCTGTTGCACATAAGAGGGCTAAGTATATTGATATTGATTATCATTTTGTGCGGGAGCTGGTTGCTAGAGGTAAGATTCGTGTTGGTCATGTTCCTACATCTCTGCAGGTGGCAGATATTTTTACCAAGGGTCTCAATCGTGCCTTTTTTGATTTTTTCCGGTCCAAGCTTTGCGTCTCCATCAATCCGACGCTTCGCTTGAGGGGGGGTGTGACAATAGAAGAAGAATCCGATTAGGATTTTGTTTGTGTTTATTGTATTTATTATATATTGCAGTTATGTCCTTAGGGTTTAGATAGTTTTAGTAATTATTATTACACTCATGTATGTAGTATAAATATTTATGTAAATTCTAATGAAAATCAGTTTGGTAATTAGTTTTTACACTACATATGATTGGTGCTATTATATATTAGGCCTTTCAGGAAAAACAAAATCTACTGATTACGTGGTGCCTCGTGAGCAATGCAAATTAGTCAACATTGGAACGAATATCAAGTTATTCATAATCTCTGCGGAATTTATGAAATGAGTGATTAAATTTGACATGGTCAAATGTTTAAATTAAGAAAGTGATGCCTGACTCGGTTTTGAATTGGAATTTACGATACCTGCCTATGATTTCAGTATCACAGCTTTTTAGATCTTTATATATACAACTACGAGAGTGTTAGAAAGTTCAAACTTATGGTATTCCAATACCAGACGGAAAACATGAAATTTAACGTAAGTTTCTGCAGAGACAAAATGCTGATTCCCAAGTCAAGTCGAAGATTCTTGGTTCGCAGAAAAAAATGAATAAATACTAGGAATATTATTCTTGGCTAACTGGCCATGGCTTATTCAAAAGTCATGGAATCAGAACGGAGTGACATAGTTCTGGCGCTGCTATTTCTAAGCCTTTTCTATGTCGGTTCCTCCGGCATGAAACAGTGCGATATCGGTGTCGTTGTTGAAACGGGATCCTGGACGGGGAAGAGTGTGCAGAGAAGCATTTCCATGGCGGTCTCTGACTTCTACGCTTCACATCATCACCACAGAACACGCTTAGTTTTGCATACCAACGACTCCGGAGGAGATCCCGGTCGTGCTATTTCTTCAGGTTCCATTTCTTTTCTTTTCTCCCTTTTGATAGAATATTATCTTGATTGATTGATATGCATAATAATAGTAATTGTGTACAGTTGATATTAAAACGGGAGGAGGGAGTATATGTTAAGATCATGATCCATCAGGATCGGCTCTAGGCAAATACGATTCATGTGGTCCGCTTTCCAAGGCCTAAAAAAACCTTCTACCTACATTCATACTGTATTTTACTTATTTGCAGTCCAAAATAAAAAGTATCTCTTGGATATATATGATATATTCATAATTATATATATATCAGACGTATGCATCATATATATTACTTCTATTGCATACAATTGTAAAACACTTATATATTAAAATGATTTTGTATGATTGTATAACAAAAATACGGACGGTAAATAAGCAAAATAAAGACGACATCTACCAGGTCGGAAAAAGTATAATTTACATATTTTTTCAATGCATATATTGACAAAATTATTACATACTACATCATCCTTACAAGTCATAATCAACACCCCGATCAACCTACACCATATGCATAGCTAAAATATCTTGAGGTTGTATAAATTTTATCCCCCAATTTTAAATAAGTGATTGAATGATCTATATTTTATGCTTACTCTTTGTCACTTATAAATTTCATGTGTTTAAAAAAGCAGAATTATGTAAAAAAGAAACAGTAATTCAATTCAATTCATTATATTATGACAAGCTATTTAAATTAGTTTCAATTTGATTTAATTTTGATGTAGAATTATGACTTACTATGTTCGGTATATATAGCTGTTTATCTGTTGAAGGAAGTAAAAGTGCAAGGACTAGTGGCAATAGGGCAAGAAACTAGACCATTGGCCAACATTGGCAACGAAGCAAAGGTTCCAGTATTTTCATTTGCAACGTCACTCCGGCCATCCTCAGCTAATCAATATCCGTTCCTTTTTCAAACAAATCAGGACGAAATTAGTGAATTTAAGGCCATCGCAGCTACTGTGAACCGCTTCAAATGGCCGTCTGTCGTCCTCTTGTATGAAGATCTCGATGAAGAAACGTATTCAATTCCGAGCTTGATTGGATCTTTAGAAGAAAAGAACATTCGCGTCGATCACTTGACGGCCATCTACGATGAAAGATCTGCAGATGAAGAACTAATTAGAATAGATTCTGGGCAGCAAAAGATCTTCATCGTACACATGTCTCCAAGGATTTCTTCACACGTGTTTTTGGCTGCTAAGAGAATAGGACTGATAAAACAAGGATATGCTTGGATCGTGACTAGCAGGACGATGAACCAGCTAGAATCCATGAATTTAGAAGTAGTTGAGGCGATGCAGGGAATCTTAGGGTTCAAGGCCCATATTCCAGCGTCAAATCAGTTGCGAAAGCTGAGGTTAAGATGGAGGAATGAATATTACAAGAATAACCCTAATGCTGAGTTTGGTCGGGAACTCGATGTCCTTGGAATTAGGGTTTATGACACAATCTGGGCACTGGCTGAGTCAATTGAAAAGATGCGCATTTGCAGTGGCACAGAGCTTCTTGAAAAGGTTTGCGGTACGAATTTTGAGGGATTGAGCTGCCAATTTCAGATTCTTGATAGGAAACTACAATACCCTAATCATCAAGTTCTTGACATTGTTAATGTAATTGGAAGAACCGGAAAAAGAGTAGGACTATGGACGTCGGCTGATGGCACAGTTAATAGGAGGAGGATGGCCGGAGTTGATCACGAGCCAGTAATATGGCCAGGATTCAGCACCATTGCTCCAAGAGGTTTACTTATGCAACCAAATCTTAAAATATTAGTGCCAATTAATCCAGGTTTCAGACAATTTGCTCATATGGGTGTTGATAGTGTAACCAATAAGTCTATCATCAAGGGCTTCAGTGTTGATGTCTTTCGAGCTGCAATTCAATATTTAACCTATCCGGTCGAGTTTGAGTTGAATGGTGTAAAAGATGACAGTCCAGGAAGCTACAATGGCTTTGTTCACCGAGTTTATAACCAGGTAATTTATCGGCCAGACAATTTACTTGTGCAGGTCTGGTTTTTTACTTGAAATGACCATACTTTTTATCAGTGCAAGCCCGCTGATTTGAAATATGTAGGATAATATAGTCTTTTTTGAACCTGCACAAATGAACTGAACCCTTGACTAACCTGTGATGAATCAGGAGTATGATGGGATTGTGGGAGATTTGACAATCACAGCTTACAGATCTTCATATGTCTATTTTACTGTGCCTTACACTGACAGTGGAGTTGGGACCATTACCAAACGTGAAAACAACGACATTTGGCTCTTCTTGAAACCTCTGCTGTTTGATCTATGGCTTGTTAGTGCTGCCTGGTGTATCCTAACAGGAGTGGCTGTTTGGTTTATTGAGCATTCTAATTCTAACCAAGAATTTGGCGGTCTAGTGGGTCATCAGATTGGAACAATATTCTGGTTTGGCTTTTCAACTATTTTCTTTGCTCATAGTAAGTTCTCTACTCCAATCTTGAAATGGTCATATCATGAGTATCTAAAATATTGATGTAATTCTATCGATCCACAATTCTTATATATGTTCTTTACTACTTTCAGTAATTACTAAGTTTAAACATGCAGTTAGGTTTAAAAATAAAAGTAAGAACACCGCAGTTCGGAGTGTGCGCACCTACATCTGTGATACCTTACCCAGTTCAAAATCCATAAACTCAATATCAATATAGCGTACAAAGATTTACTTTTACCTATCTATGATATATTCGAAAGTGGACTTGTGAGCACCCCTCACTTGCCAGTCGGCCGACTCCTTACCGCCTTGAATGACCACCTCTCCCGAGATTTAAATGTTGTGGATTTTGAATTCCAGTGAAGAACAAAGGCTGATGATGATGGACTCAAGCTGCTCCAAAATCGAAGAGATTCTGTATGCAGAATATTCGCTGTGTAAATCGGTAGTTTCCTTGGTCAACTTGTGTCTCCATTTATAGCTCTTGGCCGTGCTATCTTCTCATACTCATGGTTGGAATAGTCCTCTAAATCTTATCAGAAGTATATGGCTAATCTGTAGTAGAATACCAGTACAATGCTATAACTAATATAGAAAATTCTAATCGTAATCAAACTCTAATCCTATGCCTAATTAATTAAATCTTCCTATCTGATCGGATCAACATAATCATTAACGAACAAGTCAGAATTGGATTAAGACACAATGACTATATGATCGAATTTTCAGTTGTAGAGATAGACCAAACTGCACGTATGTTACAATTTTGATTCGAACTCTATTTCTGGATTTGAGTGTTTAAACGCAAGGGTCATAAACACATTTGAACAAAACAGCCAATCTTCTAGTCTTTAAATGTTGGACTTTTCAACTGACAAAATTATAATTTGGTCATTATTTTACAGGAGAAAGGTTAACAAGTAACTGGTCGAGGCTGATAGTGATTGTTTGGCTATTCATCGTGCTTATATTGACTTCCACCTACACCGCCACACTGAGTTCAATGCTTACATTGCGAAAGATTCAGTTTGCATCCGGAAGAGATTATGTCGGATTCCAAGTTAATAATACATGGCTTGGAGGAATGTATGTCAACAATCTGGATTTCAGAGTCAGGTGAAAACATACGGCTCACCCGAGCAATATGCTGATGCTTTATCAAAGGGGAGTAAGAAAGGCAGCGTTGGAGCAATTATTGATGAAATTCCATACATCAAAATTTTCCTTGCGAAATATGGTGCTGATTTTGCCATGATCGCATCGGAACCTGCTTCTGCGGGCTTTGGCTTCGTGAGTGTACATATAATATATATTAAAAAAGGAACTGCTGTTTGTCGACATGTATTACAATACTAGGTGACAAACAATTTTGTGAATCTACACTAACATTTGGTGCTATTTGTATAGGCATTTCAGAAAAAACATGCAAAATTGGTTCAAGATTTGTCTCAAGCAATTGCAAGACTAAGAGAAGAAGGAGAGCTTACATCCTTAGAGAAGAAATGGTTGAGCACTGAATCGTTAATCATGCCCGAAGATGGTGCTACTGCAGGAATGCTCAACAGTTTGAGACTGGACAATTTCGGTGGTTTATTCGTCGTTAGTTTCGCGTGCTGCATTTTAGTCCTACTGGTTCACCTTAGATCCATTGTCTTGAATCACTTGAGTTACTTGTACAACATCACTACATTAATTAGATATCGGGGAATGTTCGCCTACATGGTCAAGAAGATTGCCCCTAGGGATTGGCAAGTCGAAGGAAACTCACCTGTATGATTTTGTGTTGATTCCGGATTTGTAAATGCATTACGTTGCCTATTCATCCTTGTTCATATACATGTATATATCCTTATTGATTTGTAAATGATAATTTGTAAATGCATTAGTTTGTGTTGATAGACATGTATATTAGTTTGCCTAACATGTCAAAAGCCAAATAATATTGGCAGAAAATAAAGTTTTGCATCTGAGAATGACTACAAGAGAATGTAAACCCAAAAGCATGGGAATGCTTTAAAATTGTTACCAAACTAATAGCAAAGAGTAGCACTTCCAATAATATTGAAATAGGTTTTGATTTCCAAAATTTGAGCCTATTAGTGAATTGCAAATGCAAAACACAATGCGGCACCAAGTAAGAAAAAACTAAATGCGGAAAGATAAGCATAGAGGGCCTGGCTAAACTAAGAGTATATATACATTGACACTATAATCTTCCTTGCAAGGGACGGGACTAGCTTGGTAGAAGTGTGCTCCACAAAAAATGCGCCTTGAGATTGAAGAGCTTGATCAATCCTTTGGTAGTAGAGTATGCACAAGTAGCTAAGATTACTATCATCTGCACAAAAATACCCTAGGTGAGGGAGTACCCGATTTATCAAGGTTCAGTAGACCCTTGATTTTATTAGGCAGCAGATAATGTGGAAGATTTGAGTTATTCTTGAAGGTATAAGTCAGTCTGGCAACAGCATCAGCTAGAGCATTGGCTTCTCTCAAAATGTGAGAGACAGAGAAAATCTTTGACTTTAAAGGGTAGACAAGATTAAATAAAGGGCGGAGGCTTTTGTATGGATCTTGTATAGCTTTAACTGCCTGAGAACAATCACTTTCAATCACATAATGGGAACTAAGCTCATCTGCCAATTGCAATCCTTTTGCAATAACAAGGATTTCAGCTTCCAGAGGAAAAGAAGCATCAAGGTAGCCACCAAATATATATATATATATATATATATATATATATATATATATATATATATATATAAAAGAGAGGATGAACTAGTAGTTTATAATAATTATACCAATCTCTGCTTTTTTATATTGATGCGAAGATGCATCAACATATATTTTTATTCCCACTGGGGGGGGGGTACCATTTAACTACCAACATTGAGGGTTGGGGTGGTCTTGAGTGTAGTGGAAGAAATCCCAAGCTAGCTAGTTCCTTATCAAATGCAGAAGATATATAGAAAGGTTTGGCACAAAAATTCAGGGAAACATTACCTCTAATGGATATTTTCAAAGTATCGGTGCTTGGACTGATATTGTCAAAAAGTTTGGAGTTTCTAACCTTCCACAAAAATCAGCAAGTGATGCTAGGAATAATAGGAAAAAGAGATGTGTGGAGTTTAGTATTGCCATGATAAGACCAATATAAAAAGAGTTTGTCCCATAATGAAGAGAAATTATGGTCCATGATTCCAACCATTTGGTGAAAATTGGACCACAAGTTCTTAGCTAGAGGATTGTCATTGAAGCAGTGTTCAATATAGTCATTATCATTACAAAAAGGGCATTTTGATGGTAGATGAAAACCAATTTTCATTAAAACATTAGGGAAGGTTAAGAAAGCATTTATAAGTTTCCACATATGCTCACTTTCTTTTGAATTATAGGGTTCCATAATTTTTTAAGAGAGTCAGAGATAACATTGTTCTGTTTGAGAACTGAGTAGGCAGATTTGAAAGTAAAGTTGCCCTGTGGATCAGGAGTCCCCGTATAGCAAAATGCATTCTGTAGGAAAAAGAGAATGCCATTATTGATATCAGAAGGTAAGGAGGAATCATTTTGTTTAATAAATTGAGAGATTGAACAATTGAGAGGGATATTAGTAAGAGCTGGATCAATGGTTAGGCTTAGAGAGCCATAACCAGTCCAGTTAGCTCTCCATAAGTTACAGTCTCCCTTTTCATGAATGACTCTGATCAGCGTTTCTGCTTTCGCATCAAAAGAGATAATTCTTTTCTAGTTGGGAGAATTCATGTAAGAGTGAGGTAGGGACCACAAAACTGGGACCAAGGAGAGGAGCCTTGCTAGAATTTCCACTACAATTTTAGGACATGCTAGATGCAAGGTGTATTTTGCTTATTTGTAGTCCAAAATATAAAAATATGTCTTCGATATATATGATATGATCCATAATTATGTATATCAGACATATGCATCATATATATTACTTTTATTGCATACAATTGCAAATCGGTTATATATCAAAATGATTGTATATATGATTATATAACAAAAATACGGACTGCAAATAAGTAAAATACGAACTGCATCTAGCAGGCCAGCAATTTTAGTTTTAATTATTGTGTGGATAGATCTTAAACCAATCTCATTCTGCTCAAATGGGAAGCACAAAGAATCTCATCTCCTCCAAACCTTTTTCGGTTTCAATTCAATTTCTCCCCAAAAAAGAAGAGATAGCAGTTTCTGAATTTTCCTGATCACGGAGGCATTGTGGCACCATGACACTCCAAATATGTTGAGAAATGGAGAAGTTGCGTGATTTGATCAGAGTGATTTTTCCTCTTGTAGACAGACATGTATTCTTTCATTTGGATACTTTGTTTTGTTCAGAGAAACTCTTGAACTTGCCCTTACATACGAAAACTGAAATTTAGTCTTGAACTAACATCAAGTAAAATTATAATATTGAAAAATGGGGTTAAATTAACTCAAACTATCTAAATTTTATTAAATTAAATTTTGCTTAACAGAACTGAACAAAGCTAAACTGAAGTACCAGTAAGATCAAAATAACATGGGCTAAATAATAAACAGTTATGGATAAGATTAAGTCAATTCTTACCAAAACAAAATCGAATATTACTGTACCTGAGTTTACCCTGAGAAAGGGAAAATAAACAAGAAAAGCGCGGCAGGAGTAGAACTCCAAAAACACGATCCAATCCCATCGATATCTCAAACCCCATACCGGACGCCACTTGGCATTGACCTCGGTTTCTCCGTATAAACTCAAAAACCCAGTTTGGCTGCTCTTTTTGTTCTTCTTCTGCAAAAAAAAATTCGCACAATCTGACGCAGATGGCAGAGATGGCTGCTCATCCGTACGTTCCCAGGGATATGGATTTGCCTGGGTACACTCCCCAAATGATATCCACGCCCGTCATTCTCGGTGTTTACCTCGGAGTCTCCCTTCTCGTTGTCATCGTCACTTGGATCGCCTCCGGTTCCGGTGAGTTTCTGTGTATCAATTTGGTATTTTGTGGTTTGATCAGAATTAGATTTGTGTTGGAATCCTCTGTTTATTCATACATTGTTCTTGTCAGTGATGATCTGATGTCATCATAGTCATAGATCCTTTCGTTTTCTACTGCAGAGACTCAAATTAGTTACTAAGATCCATTCAAAGAGGACTATTTATGTATAAACAGAAAGAATGTGTGTTGTTGTGCTCATACAAATGATCTGATTCAACTGAAATGCAGTTGAATTTCCTTAGAAAATTTGAAAATTGATTAGTACTTTTCATGTTAGCATCTGCCTAGGCTGAGTATCGAGTAGCACGCAATGTAGAGAGTTTGAAAATGAACTGGTTATTAATCTTGATGATATTAGATGTAAGTTAGAAATTCGGTTGATTTGTTATTATCCGAGTATTTGTTCATGAATGGAACACATATTTGTAGTATTTTTTACCTGTGGCTGTGAGCAGGACCTATTGACACCCATGCTTTCAATACCAGGTTCTGTTCGGAGATTATCAAAGTGTGAAAGGACAGTTATGTGCTGGTGGATCTTCACAGGGCTCACTCATATGTTACTTGAAGGTTATTTCGTATTCACTCCAGATTTCTACAAGAAAACCACCCCTAATTACCTTGCAGAAGTTTGTAAGTGCATATCTTCTTCCATGGAAGTTTTATATCTTATCCCGTTGTTGCTTGGCTAAATTCCATTCGGATAAAAAACTCAGGGAAGGAATATAGCAAAGGCGATTCTCGTTATGCTGCAAGAAGTTCTGCAATTGTCTCGATTGAAGGAGTTACTGCAGTACTGGAGGGTCCTTTCTGCCTTCTCTGCCTGTACGCAATCCAATACCTTTGTCATTACGCTATTCTGATTACCTATATTCTGGATTCGGAGTAATTATATGCTTTTTTGTGAAAATTTTACAGGTTTGCAATAGCTACGAGGAAGTCATACAGGCATGTGCTTCAGCTGTCCATTTGTCTCGGGCAGCTGTATGGGACCATTGTCTATTTTGTTACTTCTTACCTGGATGGAGATAATTTTGCAACCAGCAAGGTGTACTATTATGGATACTATGTTTTTGCAAATGCGTTTTGGCTTGTAATCCCGACTTTGATAGCAATGGGCTGCTGGAAGAAGATCTGTGCTGCAATCCGGGAGCAGGAGCAGGGGCAGGGCAAGAAGAAGAGGACCTAATCACTTTAAGTTGGTTTGTTTTCATTCATTTCAGGAATTGACATAGTCATCCTCATTGTTATAACAAAGGCCTACATTTTGTGAAAAATGTGGCCGTTCTTGGCTTTCATTTTCACTAAGACAATTTGTGGCACTTGTCTCTTTTTGATCCCTTTATTCTCTGTTACATGACATGATGTTTTGAAGTGCATTTTGGTTTGCCTTTTAAAGTTAGTAAAACACATCACATTTATCTGAACATAAGATCCTATTCAGATAAATGTGCATTTTTTATGTATCATCTAAAACAACTGTACTTCTTAAGGAGATTGAAAACTAAACTTCGACAAGTTAGAACTCATGAGGTTTTTATGTTTTTGATGAACTGAATTGAAAACGAAGTGAAAATTTATGAATTGATATTTCAAATTAGTGTAATTCAATTTGATCAAATTGCATTTTTGAATTAAAGTGAGTTTAAAAAACTCATGATAACAATACAGAAAGAACATTCATATGATATCAGAAGCGCTGGATCTTGTCTGCCTTCACAATTGGGTTGGCCTTGGCTATTGCTTCTTTTCCTTTACCTTTGTAATCAAAGCTACAACAGTGCTCTTCGGGATACCTGTGGGCCCCGCAGAATGTAACTCCACACTTGCAAGCAAACCCCGTAAGACCTACCTTCTTCTTGCAGCACCCGCACCTCTTGCTCGTCGTCAACTTCTTCTCAGCTCCGCCGTCAACTGGCGGCGCCACCGCTTCCTCCACCTTATCCAATGCTGGAGACTTCAACTTGTCGAAAGCGACATCGGCTGCGAGATCTTTTGCGAGACTTTTGTAGCATTTTGAGCAGAGATGATTGGTTGCCGCGGATCCAAAAAATCCGCACCCATTCGCGCAGAGAACCGGCTTGGATGCCTGAAAGCTTGTTTCTCCGTTCATCTTGAAAGTAATTTCGATTTGATTTACTTTAGAGATTACTGTTCCTGATTAATTGTGTGAGGGAGGATACGAAAGCATGCATATATATATATATATATATAGAGAAAAAGGAACCCCGTTCAGTAATGGAAATGGGATCAAGGAAGCCCGTTTCAGCCGTTTCAGTAATGGAAATGGGATCAAGGAATTCCCGTTCAGACATGGAAATGGGATCACAGTTCCGAACTGAAGCAGAATCCTACTCCAATTAGGAATAGGATCTGAATTCGATGAATTGGATTTTAGATAGGGAAGGCGATACGTGTGTTTGGTTGCTAGAATTGGCAATGGAATTGATATTCTAATGCCATAGAATTGAAATAGAAAATTAGTGTTCAAATATTTTATGAATTCTAGTGTTTGGCTAACACTAGAATTACTTAAGAATTGAGATTGTAATTCTAATTCTTGTGTTTGAATAATTAAAATATTGACATGGAATTAGAATTAGAATTGATATATTTATTTTATATTATTTTCCATTCTTTATTTAGTTTGCAACAATATTTTCATCATTTGCAAATACTAAAAAGGTCATGCTTATTAATTTGACAACAAATGTGCTCTATATATGACACTATGATACTAAAAAGAAACTCTCATTTATAAATAAAAGAAAACAATCCATGTCACTTGTGTGTAATTGCATGATGACAAAATTCTCAGCAATTAATAGCTTCTGACCTAGGCTTAGCAATATGTTCTTATTTCACCATTGTTTCAACAAGAACTTCAACTTTAGCTCCTCCACAGGTGGCTAAATAATGTTGTTCATTTGGACCCTAGGTGGATAACAAGTAAACTGACCTAAAAACTAGATGAAACTTGAAGAGTTGAAGGTAACAAAGCCAAGGATGAGTTGCCAAGTTTCACCGACCAGTCGGGTCTCCGAGACGCATAAAATCTCAACCAGGTGACATCGAAAAAACCATTTGAGAACCTACTGCTGGAAGTTCATATCAGTTTGCAAGTATCCTGACAAAGCATCATGTATGTTGGTCCTAATGTCTTGATGGGGATGACCTAAGCCTGGCTCAGACTGGTTCGATTTCTTTGTGCTGAGGAACCTTCCACCATTTCCTCTAACCCGATTCAGCGCATGTTTGTGTCTCGACTCGTGAGGATATGGCTGCATTAATGCATCACAATTTAGAGCATTTTGATCAGGGAGGATTTAAATTTGAATGAAGTGCTCAAGGGTGCTTACTTTTCGATTTTTCACAAACTTGTTCTCAGCATCAAGCTTGGACTGCTTCTGTCTGCATTCACGTAAACTGGACCGTCTTGATTAAAATCAAACGGGAGAGGCACACATCCTGATACTAAACTCATCATTTGAGGCTGACTCTGGTCGAATTTGACAAACAATAATATTACTACTTTAAATCTTAGATCGCGTATACAAAATACTTTCACATCAAACCAAAATGTTTTCAAAATCACAACCTCCGTGGTCTTTTCATTTAACTCTTTATAAGACATAAACTATGTTGCAGTGAAAAGTGAATTTACCAACTTACTAGAGTTTGAGGGGGATAAGCTGAGTACGAACCGAGGTATGGATTACCGTAACCACAATTATCAAGATTTGAATTTTTAAAGTACAGCACAACTGCTGCCAAAAACTGCAAAACTGCAGAGGTTAAAAACAATCATTTTCTTGCTAATTTCTGAATCAAATTGGTCCATTCCTGGTTCTAAATCATAGTCCAGAGTTTACAGATGACAACGGTGTCAAAGTGAGTCACAACGGAGTTACAGTTATCAAGATATGCATTTTTTAAGTACAGCACAGCTGCTGCCAAAAATTGGAAATCTGCAGAGGTTAAAAAAAATCATTTTCTTGCTTGTTTGTGAACCAAATTGGTCCAT
Source organism: Sherardia arvensis (assembly GCA_948330725.1). Classification (NCBI taxonomy): domain Eukaryota; kingdom Viridiplantae; phylum Streptophyta; class Magnoliopsida; order Gentianales; family Rubiaceae; genus Sherardia; species Sherardia arvensis. Next base: position 6,252,300 of record OX415237.1, on the reverse strand, counting down.
TCCTGGTTCTAAATCATAGTTTAGAGTCCTAGGGTTACTATCATGCCAAAATAAGCCAAAACCAATTTATGAATGAAAAGATATGATCGTTGTAAGTCAGATAAACAGGATCATAACAGCTTAGCCAATAGAATTTAAAACTATAAGTAATGCTCATCGTGTCAACAAACTATAAATATAACAATTCTGCTCAAGATTCTGTATAAAATATCAAGAGCAATAAGTTACCTATTATTCCTGTATAGTAGGAAAAAGGAACATCTGTGTGTTGAATTTTAAAGAGAGAAAATGTAGCAGGTGTAAGAATACTATAGTCTTCCCAATCAGTAAAGCCCCATACTAGATCACCCTTTAAAGTCTTGATGACTACTTTCCAAAACCTTGGCCACTCCATGTCCTCCTAAAGCCTACAACAAAACCAAAGCCATCAAGCTATCATTGTGATGGCTTCGTAACAGAAACAAAGTATTGATAGTAAAACAAACGTAAGATGAGCTTATGAATTTAAACGTTCAAGGAAAGGAGAATAGAGAAATGGAAAAGATTGAACATACAGAGCCAGGAGTGACGGACGGAATATAGCTTCCTTCGGTCTTGACCATGCGCTCCCTCATGTAAGGATCACTGGACAGGAAGAGATTCTTCACCAGAAAAATCATAAGAAAAAATGATTTGATCTGACATATAAGAGGAGCACAGAAGGATGTCCCAAGTAGATTTTAAACTTACATATTTTGTACGAGGACTTTTGACGGGATCGAATCAAACTCTGGACTTTTGACCTTCAGAGATAAGACAAACCACAACATCGAATCAAACTCTTTGCTACTTACAATGCTATATGAAGCAACAGTTTTGAGTAATCTCTCCGTCCCATTTTAGAAACTTCAAAATCAAAAGTGTGTATAACTTTTAGTTTCATAAATACAATCAAGTTACTATCAAAATATCATCTATGTTTTCATCATAAGTCTAACATCAAATGAATTGGGCAGCACAAACATATACACCATTGGTAAAAGTTTGGGGTAAAGAAGGAAAAAAAGAACAAGCAAAACCAAGACAAGCAGACTAGAAACAGAGTGTCCTCAACCTTTCTTTAATCTCATTTATTTAATCTCACCTTGATGAGACAGTGACCAACTCCATACAAATATACTCAAAACTATACCAGCTCACCAATGTCTGTTGTTTTGCACCTGAAAAGATCAAAGAAAACAAGCAGAATAATAAAAGGACCAAATGCTAGAACATAAAACACGGTTGACAAAATACGATCTATGGAAATAGAGGGTTAAAGAAGAGTCTGATAAAATATAATAGGGAGAAATAATATAATAGGCGCTTCAAATATATTATCAAAGGCAATTATTACAAGAGGATGATTACAATATTTATATTCCTAGACACCAGCATCTAGGTTGTCAATAACCGATGCGGTATAGGAAAAGGATTACATCCTACACAAGAATGGACCGAATGTCCATAATTAGATATCTCTAGTATATTCTTCTTTGTCTCTTTCCTTATTCCCAATACCCTCCCTCAAGTCGGAACAGGGTGATCAAGCATGGCCGACTTGCGAGAAAGATCATGAAAAATCAGTCAGAAACACTACACTACCTCATTAAAAAACCCAGTGGGAAAAAGAGTATAGTGCAGCTCAACTTCATAGCTCCAAAATCTTGAATCTTGTAAACAGCAATATCAGTAGAAGAAGAAGCAACATTACCAGTAGCAAAAGTAAGATCCATAGAAACAGTAGGGTAATAACATCCAGTAAATAATGAAAGTCACAGCGGCATCTACGGCGGTGGCAGTCTCTACGACGGCAACGACGGCATCTACGGCAGTAAGACTTCAAATACGACAGGGTTTAAATGACAGACGATAATCAAGAGTAATCGCAAGTTCGGAAAAAGCGGCGGCAGTGGTAGATCACAATGACGACGTTGACGGAACACGACAACAACTTCAGATTGATTCAGCAGAAACAAAGGTGATGATGATAATCAGCGGCGGCGATGACAGAATACAGCGATGGTGGTGGCATAACACGACGGCGGCGGCAGAACCCAGCAGCGGCGGAAGATCCGCGAACCGGGTCAGACCGAGTTTGTAAGAAGCCTCGCCGGCCGAGTTATGGTCGTTGACAAACTGCAGGTTATCCTTAAAAATCTCAAACCTCTCCTCCTTCTCCCCGAGCCCATTGTAGGCCTTGCCATGCTTGACGAGCCACGACTCGTACAGGGCCCTCACCTCGGCGTCCGCCGCCGCAGCGCCGCCGTGGTTGCGGTTGT